>OZ022266.1:12422500-14822500 GCA_963978885.1 Nemotelus pantherinus
GTGCTAGCACCTATTTGCTTAAAAATCAATTTTCTCATAAATTTGAATTTTTTCATTCCGTAATTAATGCAGAGCAACAATCATCACAGAAAAAAGTCGAACTTATTTGATCCATTCCAAAACTTTTACAAAAAATATATTAATAAATGAAATTCGCCGAAAAGTCAGCGAATGGCCGAATAATATTTATTTTTAAACTAGCTTGAACTGAACTATTTTTATAAGTTACACATTTTCCAGAAATAGTTTGGATTAGTTATAGGGCTGTTAACTTGTATATAAGGGCTATTAACTTATCGTCAATGCGAGTGATTCTGTTGGCAATGATTGATCCTGTTGCGTTGAGAACTCTACTGGACCAAGGCTCTCAGTTAGCCTTAATTACAGAATTGGCACTGCAGCAGCTTGGGTTACAAAGAAAATCTACCAATACTAACGTATCCCGACTTAAAAATTCTAACATCAAAAATTTAATAGCGTGTGTTAAAATAAAATTACGTGCCGTGTAATTTTCAATTACTTTTCGGCACATTTCGGGCAATATTTCGGCTATGACTTCACAAATATTGGCTTTCAGTTCGTCCAGATTTTGGAGATTGTTCGCATAAACACGATCTTTCGCGTATCCCCACAAAAATAAATCCAGAGGCGTCATATCGCAGGATCTTGGAGGCCAATTCAATTCAATTCCCTCAACTCAGGATTGAGATCCCCTAAAGCATGTTTATGTGTACAGAGTGCTACTGTCAAACATCTTGTTGCAAAAGATGATCAAAGAGACACTCAAACGCAGGTTTTTCCTTTGAATAATTGTAGTAACGGTGTGAAAAATGGGAGATAGAAAATTGTTTTTGCATATCCTTCAACAGGCAAAAGAATGCTGAAAGTGGTTTCGTAGTCAAAGCATTTATTTTGGAAGTAAAACAAAATTTGACGGGATAGAGGTTAGCATGAAGCACAATCCCTTTCCACTGCGTTCACAGTATACTTTTTAGCTCATGCAAAAAAAAAAATTCAATTAAAATGAGCCCATCGAAAGTAAATCGGGATAGGTTTGTGGATAGCAAGGCCTACGTCGTCGATTCGTCCGTGGGTCGAAAACTTACTAATTTCTCACTATTATTTGAGGATCAATGATGCATCTGCAGTGAACACCTGTATAGGCATTATTATTTTACTAAAACCAACAAAATGTGGTAACTCATGTTAAGAAAAGTATATTCCCGTTGTGGTTTGATCTTTGATTATAATTAATGTTAACTACAATCGGATAATCTCTGTAGTTTCTGTCATAAATTTTAATTACCTTAGCACATCATAATTCTTTCGGCCATAGAAACTTGGAAAATACTGTATTCCACATTAAAACTAGGATATGATTAGTATATTTTTAGTATATTTGTCATTGTTCATCATAGTTTTCAAATAATGCCACCATTTTCTATATCTGCATTCATTTTCCTTCCATCTCTGTTCTATATTTTTTGTATCTTTTATAATTTATTTTTCATTATTTGAACTGTTAGAACTTGATCGACACCTTTTTTTCTAGCAAAGATATAGGTCGAAAAGACAACGGAAAATTGACTTTAAATATTTTTATTTGAATTTCCAGAAGAAATCAGTATTACATAGATAATGCTTAGTAAAATCTTAAACTTGCAGAAAATATTCTCTGAACATGAGTTAAGTTGAAATACGATTCTGTAACAATTTCGTTTTCATATTGAAAGAGACACGATTAGCTTTGATACTATTGTAGTTTTATTGGAGATTTATCTATATTAAATAAGTAAGTAAAACAAAATACACCTAATGGCCCAACATAAATTTGATCAGCATCATTAAATTAACGATATCATTAAATAACCAAAATAATTAACAAAATCAGCAATCGCAATTAACATTTGCACTCAATTTTACTAATTTTTGCTTGTATAAACAATGTCTGAAATGTCTGAAAATAATTAAAAAATTAAAAGTTCAATGGAACAATAAATATTTATGCACATTGTCCGAGAGCTACTAAATTTCTTCATATGGTTACATTTCAACGAGATATCATTACCGAACAGCAATCGAAAATCACCCGTAGCATTCATGTTGCGTTTATGCATTAATGGTTTATTTATTTACTTTGATGTTGGCAATATACTGCACTGAATTCGATTGATATTGCAAATATGCATAAATGCTGACCGAAATACGGATAGGGGAAATCGAAGTGATCTGGTCTGCTAGCGAAAAAGTATAGTACGTATGATTTTTTTTTTAAAATAATGCTAAAATACATTATACAATTTAAAAATCAAAACTGTAACAAGGTTGTAATGTTAGCTAGTTAGTTAATTAACAATTCATGGTTCTTAAAAAGTATTTCAATCTTTTTTTTCTATTTTTGTGAAATTTTTTTGAAAATTTGTGGAAACGAGTAAATATAGCTCACCCCTTCAAAATATTTTTGATAAAATCTATGCCATGCTATTATTTAGTGGTACAACAATTAATTTTTAGCATCAGCAGCTTACATTTAAATTGTAACTTTAAACGCAGTCTCCTTTTCTACAGTTACTTTCATATGAATGTAGAGGTGTCCATGTTAAATTCTTGTTGTCCATTTGAAATTCTTCTTAGACTATAACCAGAGTTTCTTTACCAACAATGTAGGTACTTGTAAATCAATGAATAAATGCAAATGCATAAATAGCAACAAACGACCATTTCGTACGCATGACCACGTTCACACACATATGAGCTCGATCGGTATATCCTCGATATGCAAATATACATAATATAGACTGGTATGTAATTGCAAATGCAAATTAATTCAGAACGTCAATATTTGCCGGTCGTGTCGATTTCATAGGCAATAATTTAATGGTGGTCATACATAGCCTACGTAAATAGCTGATTGACTCCGACTCAACTCCACTCGTTGGTTGCGAACTGTTTTGCTTTTTAATAGGTTTTTTATCGCAAATGTGATGTGCCTGGAAGACTAAATGATGGACTTGGCACGTTCGCCTGAGAGAATTGCATGATTGGGTTCGATTGGGTAGGTGGGAATTGGAAAATTTAAATTTCCTTTGAATTCTAGTCGTGATGCTGTCAATCAATAACGATTCTACAAACATTGTTGCTAGTGAAGTGGGTAGATACTTTCTTTATTCGAATGAAGTGCAATTTGGTTTCACCTATATGAGCATTTCGCTTTCACAGCCTGTGGAGTTCGTGTCAGAAAATTGATTATTCTCCGAAGGTTTATCGAATATTGATTTGAAATCTATGACGGAAATATTTCTTAGTGATTTTAAATTACATACTCTGTCAAATTGATGTGAATATCAATCAACTTTATTATTCTATATGCTTGTATTATTATTTCAGTCCTTATTCTATACAAACTTGTTTGGCAACCAAAACACGGAAATCACCTCACAAACGTAAATCAATCAAAACGATAAGGCGTCACATTGTCCATTCATTGCGATTTCAGCTGGCTCCGACACTAAATTCAGAGCACTATCAACAAGCTAACGCACTGAAATTTACACCGGACGCATGCAATTTATTAAATCAGCAGCTTTGCTTAGTTGTATTGCACAACATCCAGTGTATACTTCAGCGGCTTGTTAGTAAACACAAACATATGTGTACTTTCAAATTGTTTCACGTATCTGATACTAAATTGGTGCGTTAAGAGTGAATGAGGCCTAAAGAATATTATTCAATTAGAATTGTCGCCAGCTGGTGAGTTTCACTTTTTTGTTTGTTGGGAGGAGTTTTTTTTTAGGTTTTATGTTTCTTGTGCGTATTTGGTATAAAGTTGGTATAGGATTGTTTATGGTATTTTCTTAGTTGACTTGAAGTAATTTTTTTATTTAGAACATTTAGTGTCTTTATAACATCAGTTGTAGCTGTTATGGCTGCTGAGTTTAGTTTGCTAACTATGTTGCAAATCATAGTTGAATTTACACTGCTGCCAACACTTAAAAAAAACTCGTTCCTTTGATCATGCTTCACAAATAAAAATCTCATCTGTTTAAAGTTTAAATAAATACATAAAAATAAAATATTGGGCTACGTAATGGTTTTTCTAGATCGTTTAGATCATGTGCCGAAACTTAGTTAAATAAACCACCCTCTACTTCCTATGATTTTTCGTCGCATTCTTCTGCATCTTCTCATCATCATCTTCTTCGTCCTCATCTTATTCATCCCTATTTTCTTCTTAGCCCTCACCTTCTTTCTCGGCATTTTTCTCTCCGTACTTGTCCTCTTTTCCTTCGTCCTCGTCCCCTTTCTTTACGTCTTCGTCCTCTCTTCCTTCGTCCTTGCCCTATCTGCTTTATTATCGCTCTATTTTTCTTGGACATCGTTCTCTTTTTCCCTCTTAGTACTCTTTTCTTTCGTTCTCGTCTTCCTTTGGCTTGTTTTCTTCCTCTTTTCACTTATTTTCTTCGTCTTTTCACTTGTTTTCTTCATTTTTTTCACTTGTTTTCTTTCTCATTTCACTCGTTTTCTTCCTCTTTTCACCCGTTTACTTGCTCCTTTCACCTTTTTATTTCTTCTTTTCAACGGTTTTCTTCCTTCTTTTACTCGTTTTTTTCCTCTTTTCACTCGGTCTCTTTTGCAATTGTTTTTGCACCTCAACTCCTTTATCCTCGTCATTTTGTCGCACGATCTTATTTTCGCAATTCGCGTCCTCTATTCCCTCATTTTTATCATCTTTTCCTCTTCTTCCACTTTTTTTACTCATCTTCGTCTTTTTATTTGTCTTCGTCTTCGTCTTCTTTTTTATTCGTCTTTGTCCTATTTTCCTCGTCCATAACCCCATTTTCGCGTCTATAACCCTTTTTTTCGCCAAAGCTCGTCAATTTTTCGCTGATGCTCGTCCTATTTTCTTTCGTTCTTTTCCTCTTTTCCTTCGTTCTTGCCCTCCTTTCCTTCGTTCTTGTCCTGTTTTCCTTGATTTTTATCCACGTCCTATTTGCCCACATCGTCGTTCTCTTTTCATCGTTCTCTTTTACACTTATTTTCCACACGTTCCTTTCCTCTGTCTCGTCCTCTCTTCCCTAATCATAGCTATTTTTTCCTTCAAACTCATCCTCTTTCTTCCATTCGCTTCGTCCTCATCTTCTTTTCGCTCGTCCTCTTTTTCTTTTCGTTCTTCCTCTTTTTCTTCATTTTCGTCCTCTTTTCCTTCATTCCCTTTTCTTCTGTCCCCACTCCCTTTTTCTTGGCTGTCATTATTTCGATCTCATAATCTTCTTCGTTCTCATCATCTCTTTCATCGTCCTTCGAATTTCCTTCTTCGTCTTCCTCATATATCTCTTCGTCATTGTCCTCTTTCTCTGCGTATTGTTCTTTTTTTTTGCCTTCTCCCTTTTCGACCTCTTTTTCTCACTCATTCTCTTTTTCGCCCTCGAACTTCTTCTTCATAGTCTTTTTCGTCGTCCCCTCCTTCTTCGTCCTCTGCGTAGTTTAAAAAAAACATATTTAAATCTTCTCCAAAATTTCATGGTTTAAATAAAAGAGCTTTGATTCCACTTTAATTAATTTGTCCTTTCTTCTTCTATTGAAAAAATAACTATCCTGATTATCTTACAATTGTAACTAAAATAGTGTCGTAATTTTTTTTTTGGCTCGATAATGTTCCTTAGGTTGAATGATAAACAATACATCTAAAATATTACCGTTTGGACTTTGATAAAACCCTTCGAATAATATTATGAAATATTCTATCAAATTTTGAAAACTGTCGAAAATCTGAACTGTTGAAATTGACTTGTTGAATCGCTCCGGTAAGCTATCAAAAGTTATATTAACATAGACTGTCTTTAAACAAATCTTCGAAGAAAAACAAACGGTAAAATGACATTATCATTATCCAACACTGCAAAATGACATTATCTTGCTTCTCAACCCACGTTGGACGCCAAAATGAATTATTTCAATGAATGGAAATTTAATCGAGTCTCGAATGCCGGTACGAACTATGCTATTGAAACTTTAATGTTTGCTGATGACAGGTGTTGAAAACTTATTTTCATTCGTATCATTGCCAAGCAAAAATTGACAGCTAATTAGAAATTAAATCCCTTCTTGAGGCGGCTCTTATTCAAACTGGAAACAAGTCCTGGGTGCTTGTTAATTATGTCACAAGGCTTGTTTGCCCATTCCCGAATTGTTCCGTTAATTCTCATCGTCGACTTAAGTCAAATCGACCATCAGTGTAAATCTACATATTTGATTAGTGGAAACTCAATCTAAATTCTTGAAAACGCCACCCAAGTAGAGTCAAATCTAATCGAATTTCAATGGAAATCCTTCATTTGATCTTTCATCCCCATCTTCCATTCCGAAACAAACAATCATAGTCTGAATTCCATCACTAAAACCTTAAATTCCCATTTCCCGCACTTCTTAATCATATCAAATTCATAGACTTCAAAAGTACTCTAATCCCCGCCGCTCGGGCGCTGTCTCCCATTTCTTTTCCACGTAGAACTCCAACTTTATTTATGGTCTGTGGTCATATTTTCAGGGCAACTGTTTTGATTTGACTTTCCCGATCTCTGTCTGAGCTCTCTGATCCATTCTTTCGACAAAACGTGTGATTTGTGTTGTACCGTATTTATTCCTGGACTCCGATGCATTCATGCGTTTTGTTTTGGTTTGCTATTTTCAGCGACTCATTTCCCTGACATGCGTTCCCAATCGTCGAATAGGCCGCATTGGTTAAGTAAGTAGTGTCCGTAGGGAAATTGCGACAGTTTCGATTTGGAAATGTGAGGAGAGATTGCGTACTAATGGAAGAACATGAGAGTTGTGTAAAAGGGCGATTTTATGGAAACGCGAATTATTCTTATTTATCACTTTCGCGTGTTTATTATGCACTTAGCCATGTGTGGGAGATAAATTTATAGTGTGTTGTTTTTATAGTCGAGTGTTGAATTGTAGAATGTGGTATATATTTTAGTTTTCATTATATGATTAATGATGAATGTATTGGGTGTGTTTATTATTGCTGTGATTATTTATGATTATTTCACAAACTGTGTTAATAACAAGTCCGACTTACTTTCTTTATACTGGCAGCATATTTATTCACTATATAAATAGACAAACTGATATAAAAATGTACAAGCTGCGATGTAAACAAATTCGTGGCCATATTTCCTATCCAAATTCAGCGACATATACATAAGATGATATTAGCAACCTCCAACCTGTTGAAACTACCTATTTTACTAGGTGCTTCGATGCCGAAACAACATACATGTACATATCTTGTTCCTAAAATAATATTAATCCACCAAATATAACCTCTTCCACAAACTCAAACAACATATGCATAAAAATGTTTCAAAACTTTTTCCACCTTATCGAAGTCATATTCAATGCTTTTCTGCAATCAATTATGTTAATTGGAACGACCCCAGCACTCTGCAAATAAGGAAGGTTAAGCTTGCCAATGACGTCGTCCCACACACATCTTCCTTGCCATCATCATTCATATAAATAAAATGTATCTATTTGAGTGTGCAATTTTTTCGCTGCCCATTATGCAAATCATAAAAGATACGATGCAAAACAAATTATGTAGGTAGTATCATTTTAACCGATTATGTAACGTGGGCACTTGAAAATGTAAACAAATGAAAGTCATGCTGATTTTTTTGTGATATTCAATAAAATAGGTCAGTTTAATGTGCCATGAAAGATAAAGAGCTCCATTCTCTTCAAGACTGCCAAGATACAGCGCTTAATTGAGTACAATTCAGAAAAGTAAATTTTCTTTGCAGATATTTAGGAGGTACTATTTTAGATATATTGTTGTACAATTTTTTATATTTTTTTTATGATATATTTTAATCTAATCATAAGAATATGGAAACAATTTACTACAATTTGTACAATTTTTTATATTTTTTTTTAATTAATTAATTAATATATATATAATAATATATAATAATAATTTAATTAATTTTTAATTTTTTTGCGTTTGCCATGTGCGTGTTCCGCCACTGGACGACAAATTATCTGAATCTACTGAGTGAGAGTATCTGAAGTGCCTGAAAACAGGCAAAATATTATGGTTGGCGTATTTGCTAGTGTATGCCATTCACAATAGGCACCATGATCACAATTCTTTCCTTTATTAATTTTAATTTTTTATTAATTTTCTAAATCTACAGAAATTGTGTAGCACACAAGCTTGTAATTAACATAAGAAATAGGACAAAATTGGCACTGATGAAATGAATGAAATCTAAAGAACAATTAAAGGGAAACAATTAGCGAAAAATTGGTAATAAAATTGAATGATTAACATTTTTGGTTTTCTTTGAATGACTTCGAAGTTATCGGAATTACATATATGTTCATATTCGCTGTTTTTGTTAATGTTTCTGTAGCGCCCCATCCGGCATTCGAGCGGAAATTTGATGATGAATTTTTTTTCTAATAGCTTTGCGTTTATCTTAATTTAGTGAGTTAGCTTCTGAATTTCTTTTAATGAACTTACTTTGCTGCAAATTTGACTTTCGCTCGCAGACTATGCTGTGCTTTTTTCAGGCGTTGCACTGCCGTTGCACTAGCTTTTGCCCATCTCTACTTTTTAATGACTTTTGAAGAAAATTTATATTAGAATCACAAAAATTCAATGAAGCTATTATTCTCATATGAGTGCTTTTTACATATTCGTATCGTTTCACATATGACTATTTGTCATAAACCTGGTTTTCGTATAAAATGAAGTTGTTTGTGTTAACGAGTTTGAATATTGGGCGCAGACTAACAAATTTTAAGTATTAAAACTAAAAAAAAACGGACGACGGTTAAGCGCTGGTGATGCTCGCAAAATGCGATGATATCGGGAGATTCGATGATACCATTCAAATTAGTGGTTGGGAGCCTCGAGGAGGCTACGAAACTTGTTTGCAAGGCCTAAATCGAGACCTTTGACCTCGATAGCTCCACAACCGAGGAGGAAGTCGTGACAATGATCCGGAAGAGATAGATCGAGAATGTTAAAATCACGCTGCCTCCTTCAGATGCAACATAGGAAAGCCGAATCGGAGGGTACAAATCAATGGAGCTAATTAATAATTAGAATAAGATTTGACTGAGTGTGTGCTAAAGTAGACGACCTGAAATCACAAAAAAGGGTTCGATGGGTTAGGGTCAACCGGTGGGGTTCGAGCAACCAAATCTAGGAATTTCGCCAGAAAATGAAACCACTGAAATGTTTCCGAGATATTCCAGCTACTTTTTTGGTTGGGCACCTGCAACACGATATCTTTGCAGTGGAAAAGCTGAAATCGATGGCGGAGAATTGCCCGTCAACGCTTCTACAAATGTATAATCCGTGTTTATTGGCGGGTGTCTCCATTACGGTGGAACGTCATGCGATTCGCTTTGATTTCATAAGAACCTTCTTTCGCTTGATACGCCGAAGTTACGACTACAGGTAGCAATATGAAGCCGGCGGTCATTCGAAAAATCGATTTGGTTTTCAACAGTTCAACAATAAGTGCCATGCAAGAAGTAATTGGCGCAGTAGAGTACGCCCGGGCCGCATGTCATCAAGCCAGATCCATTGTGTTTCTGGTGGCGCTGGATGTTCGGCATAGTTTTAATTCAGCGAAATTGATGCAAGAGACATTAAGCAATATTTTAAGGTAAAGGATTATTTGTTAACCATGATCAGAGACTATCTGAAATTTCCTCAAATGGCATGTTGCATTAACAGGAGCATTAAAAATCACAAGCAATTACCGTACGTATTGACAAAACGCCGTACTGGCCATAGCAGAAGTAATTCCAATCGACTTACTGGTAAACGATGTTGGGGAGGTGTAGCTGAAGAGCCCAGAATTGGAAAAAGGAAGTCTGGAGCTAATCAATAATGCATTGCACACTTTTTTTTGAAGTACCTACTCCCGCTTCAAAAGAGAACGAGAATTGGCCCTGTCAAAAAACTAGATTTGTCGTATTGTAAACCAATTTAGAAGAATGTACATACTATATTTCAGTCAGTTTTGTAGATGATAAGAAATGCTACCATTAAGTTTACAAATAAATATAATTACGCAATGAAATGCAATAGTAATTGTTCAAATTACCTAAATTTTGATTTGTTTGCGAGTGTTAACTCTGAAAATCTTTCTACCAATTCGCAATTCACCAGATACATTGATCTCAACATGAAGCAGATTTAATATACTTTTTGGTGCGGTAAACGCAAAGGAATGGCAGCATGAATAATGCAATTTGTATTTATGCTTTCTAAATTTTTATAATTTTTTTGGTGCTACTTTTGTTACTGATGACCGAAACCAAATACACAAGAAACAGTTCCACAACAAGGTACTGAGAGATGCTACCGTCAAATGTTCGCATGAAAATTAGTAAAATATGTATGTTTTTCTATTTCTAGACTTTTGGTGACGGTGACTGTACCGTTCAGCCAATTCTTTTCTGACAAGTGCTAGTATTAAATTTTCTCATGCTACATGTGTGATTTGATGATCTGGTTGAAAGTGGGGAAAAAATTATTTCGTATTTATTTCAACCATATAAAATCTGAAACGCAATTCATACATATGTAGCTTCCATTTTTCTTCCGCAATCTTCCAAGCGGTTCCTATGCTCAGTGTTCAAAAAAAAAAAAATTCATAACAAATTACTTCCTCCTGGATTAAGCCCCTTCAGGTTTTTTTCACCAAGCCTATCTCCATCACAGACTTGTCTTTCTCCGAAATACTTCATGTTTTCATTGCTTTATTTGTAGTGATATCCGGGTGACATAATTGGAAATATATATATAGAGTCGAGGCTATACTCTTCTCAAAACTTTATTAACTATTGCTGCCATTCACATGGCATTTCCTTTGGGGTTTTTGAAAATCAAGTTTTTTTCTATGTCATTTTCCCTTAAGCTTCACACTCATGTATTTCCTTATGCTATTGATGGCAATAGCATTTTTGTTCATTCAGCGAGAATCCGTGAGGCCAATCAGGTCCTCCATTCTATTTGAAGTGCCGTATGCTCGTACTGGCACTTTCTTCCTCTCTCTCCCGTTTTACGATTCTTACTCACTCACAATAGTCTTCAACATGGTCCTCTTCCACAATCTATTGCCATTTTCAAAAATATGGTTCGGAGCAAAATTTTTGATTCTAATTAATTAATTTTATTTTTTATTCTTGTTTATAATGGATTCTTTCTTTTCTTTTTTTTCCTCTACTTAATTTTACTTTATTCTTTAATACTTAAATATTTTTTGTATATTTTTAATTTTATATATGCTTACATATATGTTTGCATTCCAGATCCTAATTTGGTTTTGGTTATTTTTTGTTGTTGTTGTTCCTAATTAATTCTTTTTAATGGATTCTTTCTTTTTTTGTTTTTACTTCATTTAATTTACCACATTAATTATTTTTTATACATTTATTTTTTATACATTCATTTACTTCTTATCATTTTTATTTTGTTCATTGTTTTTCACTGTTTTTGAACTCATTTCTTGCTGAATTGATTATTCGTGTTTGTAATGGATTTATTTTTTTATTTTGCTTGAGTTAATTTTACTTTATTTTATTCTAGCTTTAATTATTTTATGTACTTATATTTATATATTCTTATTTAGTTCTCGTTATTTTTTCTTTTTTTCATTGTATCCAATCTGTAATTGGGCAGTTTTGCCTGTTGTATTGAATACGCGTTAAATAAATAAATAAATAAACATTTAACAAATTATTAAACGATTTTTATCTATCATTATAAATTTATGAGTAAGAAATGAAAATAAAACTAAATAAACAACTTAATTTTTATCTTTCCAGAGAAACGAATATCATCATCATCAAATAATTCACCAGCAACGACAGCAAATTCAACGCCTCCTCTGGTGACAAGTAAACAAGGTTCGCCGCCACCGAAGAAGGTCATATCGCGTCGTCCCCAACAAGTACAACAAGCGCACACCAAAGTCCCACTGAAAGGTAAGTAAAGTGCAATTTGTTGTTAAGTTACATGCAGAAACATACAAGTGCGGTGTACTATGAAACATACTTTCATACGTAACAAGCGGTACAAATGTACTTATGTATACGTACATAGTACCTAAAATCCACTGTCACGATAAACTTCTGCATGCAATTCGTACAAGAGTCAATAGCAATGCATAATTCATGGATGAGTGTGAGAATGGTCAAAGCATAGAGCATATTTAAGTAGACCAGGACTTCCTTGTCATAAGGCACCTTTTGACCAATTGGCTGAGAAAATGCCTTGAGATAGCCGAGGTACGATGTGGTAAATAGGTAAATCTATATATGGATTGTCGTTATGTAGATGTGTGTAGGTATACTGTAGATTTGATTATAGAATCAATGATTTGGAAGTAGCTAAGCTGGAGCATTTAATTTTTATTTCATCATAAATCATTTGTTCTTATCCGAAAATAAGTGAATTGACCTATAATGTTTAGGAGGTAAAGTTAGAAGTTGACCTCAAAAAAAAACTTTAAAATAGCCCCGACAATTCGAATATTCTCTCAATATTTAATAAATATTGACTAACAAACTATTAGTACCTCTTATCAATCATCCAAATGAAGCCCAACGCCTACATTTTAATCCCGGAAAATTGAAATTCCTCCTTTCCCACTATCATTTCCATCATAATCGATTCAATCTGTGTTGCTGTGCATGAAGTCAATTTGTTATTGAAAGACGTACCATTCTGTAGTTTTATGCAACAATACAAGCGAATGATCAGCGAACGTCCAATCGATTCTTTGTCCATATCTCTTTTTGCATCGTATGTATAACCACTTTGCCGTTACACAAACATTTGCCTATCCGTTGTCCGCATCGATTCAATTAGTCTCTCAATCACTTGCCGATTCGAATTTCCCGATTGACTCGAATCAAAGCCCTTTCACGTTGTTTGCATTATCTCGAGGGGATATGCCATTTGCATGCCATGCTCTATCGACATGTAGTGCTCACAAATTCTTTTGTCCTGAACCGTGCTGTCACTGCACTTGTGAAAGATGAAAAAGTTTGGAAGAAACAACGACACCCAAGTAATTTATAACAATTTCAGAGCTGAGTCATTTTAATGATGTGACGGGTCATTTACATGATTCATCTTGTGAAGTAAAAATGCGGGAAGTTTCAGAGAGAAAAAAGGAGAATAATCTATTAAAGGGTTGTTTTGAAATATTTTGAAAGCTGAAGACTGACTTTGTGAGTGCAAAGTATCATGATTCGAAAAGATTAATTTGGCGAATGAATTGAAATTATGGAGGGTACAGTGATTAGCTCTTGACTAATTTCATTAATTAAAAAAGGTGAGATTTGTTTGCCTTTCTTTTCACTATTGTGTGATGTTAAACTTTAAGAGGAGTATCTATTCAAATTAAAGAATTTCTGGAAGATTTCTGAAAAACTATAGCCCTGTGACATCAAGCAAAAATCGATATTCAAGAACTAAACTTTCATATCTTTAAGATGCATAAGATACAAAAACCGCTTTAAGTAAACTTCGATAAACATCTCAGCACGTACGTTATACGCTTTAACGGAACATCATCTACAAACCTAAGTAGTCCAGTCTTTGTCATTTTTGTATGTACATATTTGTCACAAAGCGTTGTTCGCTATTTCCGCAGCGCAAACCGTTAAGTTGACAGATGTTCCGACTTCTTAATTTGCATCACAAAGTCAGAAACTGAAGCGAACCGTTCAATCAGTGCAGTATGCAACGTTCGCATTTTTTTTTCTTGAATTTCTGATTTTCTTCATCTTTTTCTTTTTCATATGTTGATCATTTGTTTTTCTCCAACAAAAAAGGAAAGAAAGAAGAATAGTATTTCATCTTAGCAAATGAAATATTTACTGAAACCGGTCTTTTGCTGCAAAAGAAAATCTGTTTTCTTTTCAAATTCGCAAAAGTTCAACTCAGTCCGGAAGTTCAGTAACGAGTGCAATCGAAATGCTGGGGAAATGATAGATGTTGCAGTATGGCAGTGATGCTTTTTGAATGATAAATTGATGTCACAAAAATTTTAAAAAAATACCGATTTAGTTTTATTTTTGGGTAAAGTTTATGGTCGAAATTTCGAACAAAACTTGATGGCAAATAGATTTTGATGAGGAAAACTGAAATTTGTTATATGATGGATAGTTTATTTGTGATCATTGTAATCAGATGGATAGTTTATTTGTGAAAGATGTTTCCATCAGGTTGCTAAATACGATAATGAGATGAGCATGAAGAAATGCATTTAAAATGCGAAAAGTGATTGATGGTTTCAATGGAGATTTGAGCTTATTTTTTGGTACGTATTATTTAAATTTATAATTTTTACTGATATACTTTTATACGGGATTTTTAGCATACTAACAACTCTATGTACCAACAATTTAATATAAAAATATTTGCAATGATAGTTTTATTTTCATTTATATATTCCACTGAGAACACTATGTTTTATTTTCATTCACATGGTCTGTTTATTCTAAGTCCACTATTTCTAGTAATATTTTTTAGCTCTATTGATATTTTATTTTAATTGATTTGTTTCGCTCCTTTTTATATTTTTTATTTTATGTTCTTATATTTTATTATTTCAAATGTTTTTTTGCGCTTTATTTTATTTATTTTTATTTTTTATTCCTATTAATATATTTTGCTTCTACAAATACTTTTCGTTTTATTTATTGGTAAAATCAAAATTGGTAAAAACATTTGAATTTACAGTTGCCGGCATTGAAGTGCGACGCCGAATTTTTTTTTCAATGTGTATAATCCTCTTAGTACAAAAAAGAGAATCGTTTTTTAATCATTTCAGTGAATATTTTTTCTTTACTTTTTTTTTGTACTAGTATCAAAAATTAGCGTCACTTACTCTATATATTAATAATTTGATTTGTATCTATGTTTTTTTATTGGTTGATATTTATTATTTTTTTTGTTTTATAGTTTATTTATGCTGTGTATTTTTATCTTTATTGGTCTTATTTATTTATTTTGGCCAAATTTTATTTTTGAGGAGGTCTTTTTAGTTTTTAAGAGACTAAAAGAACTTCGAATTCGATTTTTTGCTGATGCAACCAACGATTATTTCACAAAGCTCAAGTATCCTTTCAGCCACTGTATTTTCACTGAAAATCAGGATTAACATGTAGTTTCACAACTGACCGCACTCAAGTGTTTTATAAATCTTTCTTATTGAGCTTTCATTGCAATTAAACAATTTTCATATGTCAATAATAATGAGAAATGCAAACAAAAAATATATGTGTACCGTAAAACCTCATCAGGTACTGAAGTCATATGAAGATCCAGCCAGCATTTCACTTAAATTCAGCAGCATTTGGTCAAAATCAAGCAACTTAGTTCGACAAATCTTGGAACGAAAATACCTTCAAGTTTTTTTTTAGTTGCAACAAAATATGTTGTGTAGGACATTCAATTTAATTATATTTCACAATAAATTTCATTTATTCGCCTGTGCAAGCTGCCCAAAGCAATAGAATACCTTTCATAGAAAAAACAATTTGTACAATTTTAGTAGGTGTCAGGCAGCTAAATTATAATAAATACATACCATTTTCAAGTTTTCGATTTTTTGAAAAATTGATCAGCTCCATAAAACGAATAAATCAGTCATGTCCGTTATGCGTCTGTTTTTATTTTTGAAGAATTAATATTCATTCATAGGAATTTTTCTGCAAGGATCTATAATGGCTACATAGTATAACTTCTTCAGAAATAAAATAAATTTTTTTGCTTGGACAAAGATATTAATGTATCCGAAAAAAATATGTCTGATACCTAACTCAGTTTCGGGTAAATTTCTGCGTTCGCGGGTGCACTAACTTCTCCAAAATGCGCTCCCTAACCCTAACTTTCCCCTAACCGAAAATGAGAGAATTTTTATTAAATCTTTTAAAAAACACAGAGAATTTTTCCTCGTGCGCAGTGTGAAATCATATTATAGCCCTTATTATATTATATTTTGCAATCACAATTAATCTTTGACAAAGCTACTCTTTACGTTGCATTCGTGCCAGCAGCTCTCGAAGATTAAGAGATCAATAAATATATTATATGTCAAAAACTAATCCCCCTTCTTCCATTTCTGCCCAAGCACAAAAAAAAAACAATAAAAACTGAAGAACTTTGCACTGCATGCATTTTTCAATTCTTATCTGTAAAATTGTTTTTCCTGAAACGAATTCGTTAAAATTTACATAATGTGAAATCGTTTTTCGGTTCTATTGTGCAGTTTTCTAAATTAGATAAAATTTTGCAAATGAAATAAAACTGTAACTTTATGGAAAATAGAATTATAAAAACAGACTAATTCACAAAAATATGATCTATGATACAAACATTCTTATTCGCCTGTTGCTGCTTAAATGGCTTAATAGCTTTTAGTCCCAAATATTTAAAAAAATATACTTTTCCTCACTTATTCTTCTAAATCTTAATGAAAATATATAAGTTTTAAAATGCAAAATCATAGGGAATTCGAAATATTATATGGTGGCTCAGCAGTATTTTCAATAGAATTTTTCAAGTTCAAAAAACCAAAATTCTCACCGTCAGCCTTTTAGGGCTATCCTTGGAAGGCCTATATCAGCAAACTATTTTATTTGCATCCACAGCTTATTATTTAAAGAGCAGTACAAAAATCAATAGTCCAACACGCATATTAAATTTTCAAAAAAAAACAACTCAAACACAATTTCGACAATACTGCTAATTCAAACTAGGTCAACAAAGTCCTATTTATGTAACGAAAATACAAATCGCAAACAAATGTCGTCCAACCTATTGTCCAACATGAAAACAAAACGCATTTCAAATTAATAGATTTTTGTCCCGGCAAAAGATTCATTTCTCATGGGGTTTATTGACCGTAACATTATACCAAACTGTCACCATTTCATTTCATTAATGACTTCAACAAACTCGAAAAGACCAACAAACCCAACTCGATAATCGTTATTCATGCACATCACCACTTCACCACCAACTACATCAGACAACGAGTTCGGAACGAGGATTACCGAATCGAATGTTAATTTTGCGTAAATGATAATTTCTTGAATGATATAAGTATGCAAATCGATACTGCACAGCCATACGGCGCTAATCAATTCGATATCATGTTCGATAACATGTTTCATTCACCTGGCCGGCATAAAATGCAATTCATTTTTTCGCCGCGAAGTCGACTCAAGTAAAAGTCTACGTACGATCAACAGCCACCTCTTTCAGTGTAATTTTTTTTCTCCAAAAATCGTTCTTCAGTATGAATATGCTGCAAGTTTTTTGTTTATCTATACACTTTCCAAATAATTTCGAATTCGAATTGATGAATAATTTCATTTAATTGAACCATTCGTGCCGCGGCCCGCGATGGCTTGAAACTGAGCGTGAATAAAAATGCAACAAATTTAATTTGCGGTTTAACCTAAAGATACAGATAGATAACCTAAGATACATATGTGTATATCTGAATGTGTAAGTTGCTGCATGGATTTATCGTTTTTTTTCTCTTGGAAAATACAGAAAACGTTTGGTTTTTAGATTTCAAATTTATAAAAACAGTTAGCAGACAGTTTGAATTTAAATCGTACATTATTCGCTTTGATTTCGAGTAATAAACAGTAGCAGCCGCATGAAGTCGACTGGAGCGACGATTTTCACGAAGATACTTTAACTGTATCTAATCACTGCGTGACGATCAAGTAGATGATGTATGCAACAAAGCAACGAATGCACAAAACAATTTAAACCTCCTTTTTCGAGAAAAGAAAAATCGCTAGATCGCCTAGAGAAGTAAGTTATTGGCATATGTTAGTTGGGACTTTCAAAAAAGTGCAGGAAAAGTTCGTGGATATGTCAGTAATTTGTTGCGTGGTTGGTAAAACAGATGATTTTAGTTAAAAGTCTGTAATTCTTGTGCACGATTTCTAGAGTTTGGGTGATTGGCAGGTAAATTACCTCAAGCCGATGAGGAAGCTTTCAGGTCATCTGAAAGTATGTATTTTTTTTTCTCGAAACGCTACTAACCACGATTAATTCTGATTGATGTGTCGTGATACATAAATGTTTTTTTGCAAGTGAAATTTCACACTGGAGGCAATGGGTCAACTAAAGCTTACCAATAGTGGGTGGGTGTTGTGTGGCGCAGGCTCAACATTGATTGATTTCATATAAGGAAATATTGTACTAATATCAATAATATATGGGTCTATTGAGCAAATTTAGACTTCGAAAAGGTTAATCTTTGACTATGGATACATTTATGAAATTTAAGAGTGCATTGTATTCATTTCTAACCATTGCAAGGTCATTTGTCAAAACGCCTTATGTTGGCTTTCTGTGTTCGCATCAATTTGGACTCATATTTTGCACGTTCGCTTGAATACTATCTAAATACTCGTACAACTAAAAAACTACTTATACACCGTCTAAATTAATTTACTTTCAATTTAACCACAAATCGACCAGATTCATAACGAACACGTTCACTCTCTCTTTAACTTCACTAATCGCCCACAATGTTGTTAATTGAGTTATTAATAATTAGCAGCGCAGTGGAAAAAATTAATTAGTTGAATATCACTCTACCATCGCGTTTCGGCTTACTGGAACGATTGTACCGTGTAAAATGTTGCAACGATTTCCATCGAGTATGATGCTAGTCACCTAATCGATGCACGCTCTCATGAAAACCTAATCAAAGTTAATGATTCGAAATCTTTCTCCTCTAGTTTCATAGTCTTCGAAATGAATTTTTAATAAGGACCTAATTGTGTGTTTCGTATATTTTCTCGTTAGAGGTTACGGTAAGATGCATTCGCACAATGGTGTAATTGAATAAGGTGAATATGGTTGATTCAGTTGTGGTTGGGGTGCGTGTAAACTGTTTGATGCTCATGACCTTTGTATAAACAAGCATTAATCAGTATATAAAATTTAATCTGGAAAATGTATTCTTGCGAGCGTGCCGAATTTAGGAGCTTTTAGTGGAAAAAATGGAAAGTGGCAGGAAATTTTATTTTGAAAGCGTAATACATTGCTAAATTTTATTTTTAATTTGCTTTCCTGAATTGTTTGCCAAATATTATAATTCATCCTCAAAAATATGCACAAAATTTTGCCTAAGACATTTTTCAAATAGATTTGTTTTCTTTGATTTTTTTAGAATTATGGTATGGATTCTACATATCTTTGCTCAAAAAAATACCGTAAAAAACTTAAAATGTGTTAAGTGGTTTTTGTAGGATCCCTAGTGCTATGACATTCTGGATCATGTTTTCAGTAACGCTACTTATGTATTTGTGAAGATTAGCTGAAATTGTATCAACGCTCAATTCTTTCTCTGAAGTTTGATCTTATTCCTTAAAATCAAACAGAACGTAAACTTGTCACTTCCATCCATTGCTCTATGCAAACCACAGCCTACGTACTTTTGCACCAAAGAATTTACTGCTCGAGCGATGCGAGCCGTACCTGTTTGAACTTAAAATGTCCTAAATGCTATGGAACTAATCTGGCCATTGATTTTTTTCGTCACGTTGATTAGATTATATTAGGTTAGATCTAAAAACACTTCAAATTCTTTGAAATATCATATTTTCCAATTTATTGGTGAATATATCTTTATAAACGTTTTGTTGAAAAGACTATCAAGTGACACAAGTAGAAGTTTATGTTTCCGTAGCCACGGTTGGCACTAGACCCACATGACATATAGCTCCTATTTCATCCTACGCAGAGCGTGTGAGGGAACCTTCGCTGCGTTCACGTGTAAATAGATTTATCGGAGTTACTCCAGACATCTTCCGACACTGAAACGTAGAGGCAATAAGCAAGCCACTTCTACGCTAAATTTCTTAGTTTGGTTTGCGTTCATCCAAATTTCCATCCCAAACAGCAAGATGTAGTTGGTCGTAACCGTGAGCAGTCTCCGTTTCATTTTGCTGGGGCCACCAATATTGACCATTACCTGGTCAGCGAGCCGATGCCCTTTCACAAACCTTGCGGATGTATTTTTGATGATTTTCCTTGAGTCATTTGTATCAGTCATATTTGTTCGAAAAGAGGTAAGTAAACTGCCTTGTTTTTATTGTGTACCAATTTTTTTCCTAGCTTGTAAAAATATTTTTTTAATTTAAACCAATTTTTTCCTTTAGAAGCTAGACTTATTTTTATTTTGACATATATCGATATTTCGAGGTTAATCTGCCCTCTTTTTCAGTGTCTATTGGTCCAGACAGATTGGTAGACCAATAGACACTGAAGAAGAGGGCAGATTACCCTCGAAATATCGATATACGTCAAAATAAAAATAAATCTAGCTTCTAAAGGAAAAAATTGGTTTAAATTAAAAAAATAAACTACCTTTTTAGTTTCCCCCGTGAAACTATATACAGTTAGTCATTTTATGATCAGGAGAAAATATCGAGTGTAAAATGATAGTGAAAAAATTGAAAACACTACCGAGTGCGTGCTTTTTGTACTCGGTTTTTATACTTCTTATTTCTTCAAAAAAAAAAAGTGGTGAAAATGCTACAGCAGCTCCAGCAGAGGTAAACACGATTCATGGTGAAAACATTATTAGCGTAAGAACTGCACACTGGTGGTTTACAAAACTTCCGTATTGATGCACTACAGTAGAAGATGCACCTTGCTCAGGACGTTCCACTGAATTTAACGACACGGCATTAAAAAATCTGGTGGAGGCAGACCATTTATATTTACCATTGATATGATTGCAGAGAGGTAAAAGTCTTCGCACGGAACAATTCATCGGCATTTGCGGCAGTTCATCCGCCATGCGATGGGTTTAACCTCTCTGCAATCATGCCCGTGGTTGTTAAAGTTGGTTCTGCTTCCATCAGGTTTTTAACGCCGTGTCGTGAAATTCAGTGGGACGTCCTGCGCGAGGTGCATCTTCTGCTGCTTGGAAAATGGATCCCACATCAGTTATTAACATCAAATCTCCAGAAAATAGTAAACATTTGTTCCCATCTGTTACGTCACAATAAAACGAAACCTTATCTCAATCGTATTGTAACAGGGGACGAAAAATGGAAGACAAGGGGTGGATGCAAATCAGACACCAGAACCAACTGCCAATTCAGAACTGATATGCCAGGAGTTGATTATTTTGAATTGCTGAATTGCGATGAAAAAATCTCAAATGATTTAAATAATAAACATCGTGAGCCACAAGTTTGGAGCCTTAAAGTTTACTTCCCTGATAGAAACAGGCACTATAAAAAATATTGAGGAAGATCTTTTCCGCTCCAGACGAGCGGTTGCAGGTTTGGAACATCTGAGAAACTTGCCGCTCTTTACCATAGAAGAACTGAACTAAGCCATACTTTTGTTGCAAGTCAGGATACCATAGGATAGATTAATGCAGTCCAGTATTCTCTTATATAGAGCAGAGATATGGGCTGCGGCATTGAAAAAAACTGATTTACTGTCAGAAATTAGCGCGATTTGCTATCAGTTTGATCCTGCCAATCTGTCTCAGAATCAGCTACGTTGGTTTTCGCTAGCGTCATTACGATCGACCTCCTTGCCTCAGGAGACATGAGCGCAAAGAATTCACATGTTTTAAGCATGGCAATACTCTTGGGACCATGAAATGTGAAGTAGGTTGACATCGCGACTCATCAACTATTTGGAGCTCTCAATTTGGAGAGAAAACAGAGCGATATTGGTTACTGCGTAATGCAATTTCTCATTGAACACGAATATTTTTGGTCGTTTTCAAAGAAAATGAGTAAAATATCTTCTAGAACTCTATGATGATGGCAAAAACAATTTTTTTCATAGTGGGAGCTAGACGCATCTAAGAGTCCAACTAGTGAAAGATATTAGTCAATTCTCTACTGACACTGATTGGAGACTATGCTACAAAAATAAACGAACTGGTAGTAGATGGCGCAGGATGAGCAGGTTATATTGCGGGCAAAGATCGGTCGATACCTTAATGAAGTAGAAGCCTCTTAGAATGGGATAATAGAAGGGAGTAGTGAATTAGTTGGTAGTCTAAGTCGGGAGTCCAACAAGTGCAAATAAGAATTTCTCCGCCCGTTAAAAAAATATATTGATTATTATGATTGCTATTAAAATTTCATTAATCACACATTGCATTGAATAATGATGAAATCGAAAAAACTAATGCAACTTAGATGGTTTGGTTTCAGTCGTTTGTTTACGGAAATGGCATATGCGTATCAAGCGGTTTGATATTTAAAATCAAAAACTAATTGCCATGCAAAATATATTAAATAACCATCATAAATGCTAAACAAGATTTCATGAAATACATCAACTTTAAAAATTTCAAAACTATGAACTTCAGCCTATAATCAAAACGATTTAGCCTTGAATAAAACAATAAACTATTTTCTTTCAAATAATGCAGTTGCGTTTGTGAATTAACATAAATCAATTTTTCCCGTTTTGTTTATCCAAATGTTTCAATCTACGTTAATCTTAACGACATAAATATACTCTTATAATCTCTCTTTGTCATGCAAATATCTTTCGAAAACGTCCTCGATATGATAGCATGTTCAAATACAATGATTTTTTTTTGGGGAAATAACTGTTTTTGAATGACTTCTATAACTTTTTGAAAATGTTTTTTTCCAAAATGTATAGGCAAGCAGCTAAAAATAATTCGAATGTGTTCCGAATTTAATAGTCAAGTAGATTTTTTGTTTTTTTGAGACTTCTGCTTTTCTCGGTCAAATTATTATCATACTAAAAGACTTAAATTGGTTAGATATCTGTCTGATAGGAGGTAAATTACTAAATAGATGTTTACAAAAAATTAAATAGCTTCAAAAACAAGTTTCAATTTTGGAATTTTCCGAAATAATCGAATAACGAAACAATTTTTACACACGCTGAGAAATGACCGAAATCAATATATTAGCATCTTAATATTGTTATAGTAACAGCATTGTCCCTAATACATAATTTTAACAGCTCAATATTGTATGTTAGGAAGTTACAATATTATATTTGCAGTTTAACATTACATATTAAGCTGTTAACTTTTTATATTCAGAACATCTGTAAATATAAATGTTTTAACATCTTAACATAAATTTATTACTATGCTAATATAAATGTATTAAGCAAGGGTGGTGAAATTGTTGGTCATACAACAAAGTACATTGCTTGTATTGTTAGTTAGGATGTTCATATTTTATGCGGCAATAGCACACTGGAATAACCTAATGTTCCGCGATCATCGAAGTTAAGTAGTGTTGGGCGCGGTTAGTACTTAGATGGGGGACCTCTTGGGACTATGGAAAAATCGTATCGACGGCGTGTTAATATTAATTATTGGTATACCAATATACTATAGTAAGACGTTAATATAACTTATTGCCATGTTACTATAATATATTGGCATGTTAATATATATTATTGGTGTGTCAATGTAGTATTGTAAGATGCTAATATAACTTATTGCCATGTTACTATTTAATATTGGCCTACTAATGTAATATTGTAACAGAAAAATTCACCACACGCATGTCAATATATAACATTTTAAGAATGCTATGTGCGGGCAATATAATGTTATTGCTAGGTCAATATAATAATGTTAAGAAATGTTTTTAATATAAATATATTAGCTGCAAAATATATTAAGGGTAGAACAATGATTTTTCAGCGTGCATAATTTGCATCTCATTACCATCAGTGATCATTAATTAAGTTGACCTAAATTTGCTCGAAACGAAGAAAATCTATCTCACAGATTCATTTTCACACAATACAGATTGCACGTGTGAACTCGTTTCGATTCAACAAAAGATTTCCTCTATCAGAATCTACCAACCTGAATCCTCTGCTATCATGGTCATTATTAACTTCATTACGGTCATACTCTCTATCATGACCTTCATTAACACCCATTACGATTATCATCACACAATGAATGTGCGTATCAACGATTTCGGTAATTAACAATTACCTCCGAAGCTCAGTGAAATGATTAGCATGTCTATACGGATTTGTTGGATGTAAAATGGCAAAAACGAAAATCATTGCCAAATTTCCATTCGAGTCAGTTTGCTTTCCTAATATGGACGGATGTGACGATGCAAAGTTTACTGTATCGACATTTGTATCTTTTTTCTTTTAAAATTTCTTTCGCAAGCTCAGCTGTGTCGATCGAATTGTCGCGTATAACTTTTTGTGGATTTGTTTCTTCCATTTTTGGACAAACTTGTCAACATAACTGTGACAGTAGTACGCTTAGTACGCTTTTCTTTGAGCCCCGCGAACTGATTACAGGTGAATGACTTGAATGATCCCGTGTGTCGTGTGCCGTAAATTCAAGAATGTGGTGTGTTTGCATTTAGTGAGCGCCTTCAAATAAGGCATGCATTGGCAATGACCAGATTTTATCGCCTAGCGTGTCAGGCGAAGTCACTTTCGGCTTTATTGATTCGAAGCAGCCGCGGCGTTATGTGGATTCAACATGCAATTTGACTGCAATCAATTCTAATTGCAGTGTGATTAGTGCTGAAAGCTATCATTATTCTCGAAATTATCTAATCGAAACAAATTGCATGATTGTACCGATTGAGTCGAGATGATGATTGTAGATCACACAGTATCTACAGATTGTCTATGATCGGTACATAACTGGACATCGTTGGAGATAAGTGAATGCATCTGGGCGGTTGATTGTTTTCGATTACGATAATTTTCAGTTGGAGAGTAGATGAGATTGGTATGCTGTGTCAGTTAGTCACAGTAGGCTGCTGGCAGCAGCTGTTCAACATAAATGCTGAATTGCTAGTAAGAAACCTGTAATGCCTTTCGAATTATTAGAAGCATTTAATGGATCGGAAATTTTGTTATTATTCTCTGCCTATAATGTTCGTTATTATCAAATAATTTATTCATTGAAGCTAACGGAGTAGTAGCGTGTCTGTTTATCGAAATGCTATTCATATGCTAATTTAATGACGTGCGTGTTCTGTTTTTTTGTCGGTTGCTTCAGGTTTGTCTGCGTATTTTCTTAGATGTAAATTTAAATTATTTTTTATAACTGATTGTCCGATAAAAGATAATTTTTCAAATTTAGTTTACAAATTTACCACATATTCTAAATTTTTACAGCAGATAAATAATTGTTTTTATCATTTTTCGAATAAAGTCATTCCATCTTCATCGCCTAAGCTAATAGCGTTGATTCAGCTGCAACATATGAGTTTTTGGTTTGTTTTTGGCTGGGTATGTTAATTCAATTTCAAGCAGAAACTTCATATATACATATATAGCTAGTTTTACTTTACAGCTTCTAGTAAGCAAGCTTATTACAACACACTATTTATAACCAACGAATACCTTGAAGTGACTATATTAGAATATGTAATAAATACATTTGAATACATTATTTTGGACTTATGATTTTTATATAATTAATAGAATATTTTATTTAAGATAGAAAACGTGAATTAAATATTTACTTGCGTAGCCAAGTAGAGGAGCACTGAATGGTAGCGTGTGTGGCCCTTGGTTCAAATCCAGTCACAGATTAAAATAACCTATAACCGAAATTGATCAAGTATTCCAGCACAACCTACTACGAGGCTTAGGTTTTGAAGTAATTTCAATTTTCATAATTGAAATTTTTACGAGTGTGAAATGAATAGTTCCACACCTTACTTGGCTCACGCACCTACTTAGAACTAGGTTAACACAAAACTCAGTGTGCGACCCTCGTTTGGACATGGATTCGAACCAGGCCCCACAAAAAGCCAGTGCTCTACCTAGTAGGCTGCTTGTACAAAAACGCATCGAGCTATAACTTAAGGGTAGACTAGCAGTTTTCGCGATTGACTTATTGGACATGTTATCTTAAGACTATTTACAACGTCCCGTAGTGAGCTCTTGTGACGTCAAAAATTGGTGCTGACAGGAAAATGACTTGAAATTATCTTTTTGATTCATGGAGAGAAATAAGCTTTGTAGAGATCTTAATGTGTTGAGAGGAATATGGCTTGAAATTATCTTTTTGATTCATGGAGAGAAATAAGTTTTGAAGAGATCTTAATGTGTTGAGAGTAGTAGATATACTGGTCCAAGCACACACCTAAATATGCAACGCAAGCCTTGTGGTGGATTCAGCTGGCGGGTGAGATATTTGTCATCTTTGGCTTCGAAGTCTTTCCAGTTTTTCCTCAAGTCTCCGTTAGTCTTTTGTAGTGTCAGCCCGAATAGGATGGTCTTAAATTTTTCTGGATTAATTTTCATCTTCTGATGGTCGATTTGACTTTACCGAGCATGACCTGAAGCTCATTTTGATGGAGTCGGCAGTTTTGATGATTAGATCGTTGTCAAAAACAACTATTGATCTTATCGAGGTCGAATTGAATCCAAAGGAATGGGTACCGGCAGTTTGGATGCCAAAGAGGAGCGGTGCTGGTAATCTCCAGGTGTAATGTCCGATGAATATGACGAGTGGAGTTACAATTTCCAGTAGGGGTATTCTAAGTAATTTTCAACTGTAAGAGCAATATGTGGTCTGGCATGGTCATCGAGAAAATTAATTAACTGTCGTCTGTAGATATTGCCAGTATTATTGTAGGATCACAACTCATAATAGACGACAGCTTCCTGATCCCACAAAATAGAGACCACAACACTGCCGCAATAACTGTCTCGCTTTAGATGTGATGGACCTGCTTCACCTATTTCACCCAAAGTTCTTGTGCATTTAAAATTCCAGTAATAATTCCATTTTACATTGCTTTTTACAATCTGATGCAATAAATATCCTTATTCTTAGCCTCCTAAGCAGGATTTCCTAAATAATTTGTTATCTTCTTCTTTGAGTTCATGTGGTACCCAATGTGCTTGTTTTTACAAATTCCTGTCTTCTGTAAACGATGTGGAACACATTATTGTGTAAAATTCAGCATCTCTAAATAATTTTGGTGGTTATCGATTCTCTTTGTTCTCTGTGTCAAAATCATAGTTTCGATCATGTCGAAACCATTTCTTACAAGATGTATTCGATGGAGCAGGCTCACCGCAAACTGCTGATCAAACGATACCTTTCCGTTGAAACTTTTCGTGCAATAAAATAATGTAATACAACTTCCCGCAAATGATGTTTTGTTCAAATAAAATTCGTCACTTTCTGCCGAGTAAAAGAAATGCGTACTTACAGTTTGAAAAATTTCATTCAATAATAAACAAAGCTTATTGTTTTACCTGTCAAACACAAGTGCTGCCAGATGTAACAAGTGCAAGTAGCAAGATTCGCGACATCTATTAAATCATTCATCATTCCAATATTTTATTACTATACATTCAATTCTACTTTTAATGCTCTTGTTTATTACTTTTGAATTTTTGACGTTTATATATTAGAGTTTATTGCTATTTAAGTTGACGACTTGGATTTCAAATTATAGGTTGCAGAAAACTATATTGTATTCCACTTGCTGTCTGTTTGCCAAAACTCAACTCATTTCATTTTTCCCCACAACGTTTTTGCTCTCAATAATAATTTCGAAAATAAATCATCCAGATAATATTTGGGTATTAATACAGTTGAAATTTATTTGAAAATATTTCTATATCACGTTTAAAATTAATCTTACAGTTGGAATAAAATGGCTCAGAGAATTACTATATTCCCTGTATTTTTCCCATCTCTTTTGTTTCAAATCAATCTCGTTATTCCGTGCAACAACCTCTCGGTGTGATGAAAAAATCAACCCCATCTTAATTTGATACATTTCGATTTTTCAATTTTTAAAGCTTTGTTCAGCTAGTCAAAGCCGAATTGATCAATTTTCTCAGTCATGCACCAAAAGAGCCAATTTCCTTGAATAGTAAAATAGAGTTTCATAAGTTCGCCTCTCCAAACCCCAATAAACCAATTCGAATAATAATCCAGATAAAAACCACAGGAAGTATCGACCACGTAAAACCAATCATTCAAAATCGTTCAATAAGTTCAGCGATCTTCAGGTCATACCCTCTCAGACGCACGCTACATTTTCGCTTCGTAGCACCTGATCTCCAGCCCAGCAACGAATCGAAAAGAAAGTAAGCTAAGCTCAAGTGTAGCGGGAGTTGGAGTAAAACTTGAATGAATCGAAAATGGAACCGTGACCAAAGCCTGCGGTTAGCTACGGTGGTGATATCGAACCTGATGGAGCCGGCTTCATGCGGAGCTTCTGTTTGTTTTAAGCGATCGCAACCGTTTTCTTTGGCTATCTTTCAGTCTGGCACAAGACACTGTAGTCAATGTATCTATTCCGCGCGTGATCTTACCGAGCTAGTCGCGTCCAAAGATACGACCATATGTTGCAGGTTTAATGTTTGCATCTGAAGATTGGCTTACATTCAACCTGTCACTATCGTGCGCATCTATCCGTGCAGAATCATCAGTTAGTTGTTTTTGTCGTCGCTCGCGTTGTCAACAAAGTAGCATCTTTAGAACAAGACGGTCTTTTGTTTGATATCTAGTGCGTGTCTCTCACCGACAGAGATACTTGGTGGAGATCACTAACCGATCGAGTGACTTAGTGGACTGTTTTACAATTTCCATACGGCAAATTCTAGGGAATTACAGCGAAAATATAATTCCTAAAAGTTTCGAGTAGTTGAAGTTACGAAAAACACGAGTACAATGGGCCTGAATAAGTTTGCATCATTCTTTCAAAATAGTAATCCGAATCGAGATTTGGTTCTAGTGAATAATGTGAACAATAAGAAACACATAGCGCGCAGTGCTATTATGGACCATCAGTCCAGAGTGCTCGGAAGCAATCAATCAAAGTGCTACACGAGCGAATTGGATTTATATCGGAATCCAGCGATACGCTGCAAAAAGATTGGAATATGGGCCTCGTTTCGAGTCCCAAAAAAATTTAAAGGTACAGAAATATAATAAGAAAACTAATAATGTGGGTCAAATCATCAAATGATTCGCGCAATTTAGTAGCCTAAATTCGTGAGTTTTCTAAGAACTATTATACAAAGTCAAAACACTTTAGACTCAGCTACCAAAATCATGATAAGATTCCTTGACAGAACTATTCGTTTGTGTAGAAATTCACTAAAATTGCAGACTCTTTTCAGTGAAACCTTCAACACTCAATGGACCATTTTTTCACTAATGATTAGCAGCGCTGCCCTGTTAAGCATAAACGTTCTATCTGCATTTTTCTCATTTTTGAGCTAAGACCGGATACAAAAACTACATACTCTATTACATCATTCTACAAAATTTGAAAAACCTATCTTATCAATATTGAAAAATGCACTCTCCATATAATTCCAGTACAAATCAAAACACAAATCATTGTATATCTCGAAAGTACTAAAATGTAGATAGAACGTTTATGCTTAGTAGGGCAGAGCACTACAGCAAATGCTCATGCTGGTACTGCTAATGTTTTCTTTCGGCTTCACTAGCGTGAAAAAAAAATGTTTTTTTTTCCATTTCACTCAACCTCTCCATTCGACTTTTTTAAGGTCTCTTGAAATGTGTGCTACTTTTTTGCGAAGCCCAACTATTATTGTTTAGAAAATGTTCATGCGAAATCTGAAGATCAACGGGATCTATTTTGAAAGACGGTCGATTCGTTGTAAGAATGAATGAAGAAACGCTTCGAGTCTGAGATACGATCTACTTTTTTTTATGTTATTATTTTACTGAGGTTTGTTAGTGCTTTTTACTCGAAAGGTGAAAATCTGATGAAAGAACATGTGCAGATTTGATAACGATTTATTGATTTTCTAACTGAAATATGATATATTTATTAAAGAAAGTTTTCGGTAGTTTGCAATCAAGCAACGGAAAGTCGTTCTCAATCGTTTTGATTTAATGTTCTAATAATCATTTTGAATTAATTTGGAAGTGATTAAATTTAAGTTGTTATTTTATGTGGTTATCAGATTTGAAATTTTACAGTAAATGAATATCAATCGAAATAAATACATGATAAATGATGGAAAATGCTAATAGCAGCAATTTAAAGCTATTGTGAAATATATTGAAAAATATTGATACTTCTTGAACGTAGATTGTAATACTTTTTTTGCACTTAAAAATATTAGCTATGGGTATAATACTTTTTGGATATTTTAGATGAGTTTGCAGTTATTGGGCCTTGCACCGATAATGGAAACTTGGTTTGACTTCTCTCGGTTTAATTTATAGCTCTGCTTTTGACCAAAACAGATTGATTTTATTAACCTTCTGTTGCGTTGTGCTGTTTTCAGTGATTTTGTGCGGCCAGTCTTTTAAACTTAGGTTAAGGGATCCTAACACACTTTATATTGGCTAATACATCAAAGCGAAGAATGCCAAACTAATTTGTAGCAGGGCAAAAGTTTTCTGAAACGACTCAAATTTGTACAAATTTTGCCTTTCCCTGGAAATGCTTCCAACGATTTAAAATCTTAAATGCTTAAATCTCTGTCTAGGGTACTTTGTACAGATTTCGTTTCCTGTTTGTGTTTACCTGTCTTACAATGCTCGTCTTTGTTTTTTTTTTGTATTTGTCTTCGAACGCTCCTTGGATTGTCCTTTCTTCCATTTTTTCTTCTTTATCCCAAGTTTGAATCAACATATTAGCATTGTGTTCTCAGTGATAACAACCTTATTTTTTATCTTATTTTTCCAGCCTTTTTTTTATTTATTTCTATACTCTTCATTTTGCCATTATGTTGAACCTCATTATCTCTCGCTTTCCAACAATTTTTGTGTATTGTCTTACCTACTTTGGAAGATCGGATCAAAGCTTATTTCTTTATATCTTTATAGACAGTACTTATAAGTCTACTCATAACTATTTTAAAGCTGATTAGTACTCTCAGATATCTGCCTCAACTTAGCGCTACCTACTGGTTTCTTTTTTTAATTTTCTTCTTTTTGCACCTGTTTCTCGTCCTCGCCATGATACGTATTGACCTTCGTCTTCTGTGGCAGTTTCCAAATCGCTGCACGTGAAGGATAAAACCCGTGATTCGTATTTTCGCTGTTCATGTATTGAAGCATTTCGACGTTACCAAAGTTGACGATTAGTGGAAATAAAAACAATTGAAAAAGCGAAACGAATTATACTTCGCTCATACTGAATCTTGTCTCTGCCTCCTAATAACTCGCAGCCTTTCTGGTCGTAGGTTCATTCCCCCAGAAAAATCAAGCAATTATTATTCCTGATTCTATTACACTTGATAAAATCAACGCTTCTCTACCTCAAGTTATTTTTGGCCTGTTTAATAGTTTTTTCGCTTCCATGTTTCCCTTCTATTGTCTCTTCATTAGACTTTGTATCGTCTTTAGGTAGAAATTTTGTTTTCGTTATTGGATCCCTCTGCGAACAGTGGCCCTGATAGTATTCTTAATGTTCTCGTTGCGTCTCTTGCTTCTTCCTTATGTGTTCTTCTGTCTATGATATTTAATTTGAATTTGTCTGTGGATGTTTTTCTTCTAATTGGAAAGTTGCCAATGATTTTCCTATTTCCGAAATCCTGAAACAATAATATTGCAAAGTGCCGCCCATTATCATTAGTCTTGTTTCCATAAGTTGCTTGAGCCTATTTTTCATGATAGAACTCACAGTGCTTTGAGTCACTTGTTTTCTAAAGAACAACATGAAATCAATAAAGCACATTCTACGCCTACTAACTATGTCGCGTGTTGGAAAACGGAAAACTCATCAATGATCTTCCTTGTTACATCAAGTCTGCTTAGCTTTTATATGCAGATGAGTTTAAGCTTTTTCGGGCTGTTGCTTCACATAACGATAGTTCTCATTAGGAATCGGATCTTTGTGCTTTAAATGAGCTTTAATTTACCCTGCATGTTTACGCTTTGTATTTGATATCGACACATGTATAATACGTCCTATTATTTTGCAGGTTCGTAGTAATGTTGAAATGTACTCTCCTCGAGTCGTGTACCAGTCGGATGCTGTAGAATCCGTTCAACGTATGTTTACTGGTTGATTACTGTACATAGTTATGATGACTGTCTGGTTTTGTTGAATATTCATACCCAGATTTACTCGACTTCAGCATTTGCATGTTTCAATTTTTACGTGGCCCTAATCAACCAGTCAGAAAATCTTTTTTTTAATACTGTATTTGCTCCTACTCTCGTCACTAGTTTTTGATACTTCAACGTAGCTTCCATACTGTTTTAATTGTTTGTTTATTCATAGCTTTCATTTTATTCTTTTTTATTTTGCAATTGAACTGTAATAAATAAATAAATGTATAATCTGCCTGTCGTTAGACCGCTTGGATAATTTTCGATTTAAGTCCAAGAAAAGATTATTGTGTATTGCCAAGAAGACATTATACATAAATTTGCGATGTTTTCTTCGATGTTTTTTCTTCATCAAGCCTGTCTTGCACTGTCACAAGAACCTATGGAAGTTAGTGCAAATAGCTTAAAAAAACTAGAAGTTATAGAATCCCAACTTTCAGCAAACCAGTTTTGAAAAACCAAACTAACTGCTGCTGCAAAACTACTGCACAAAGAATGGCTTTTAAATGCTAGGAAAACTGCAGAAATGCAGATATCTATTTGAATTAGAAGATTTCGTTCCTCCATCACTGTCACTCTGAGTTCTTTTCGAAATCTAGCTTTTGGTTCTTCTTTGCTTCATCTATGATTCTATCTCAGTCGTTTGATATTCCGATTAGTCAAAAACAGACGATCTACATCTGCTCAAAGACGTCAAACCAGAGCAAACAATACTCAGCGAAGCATAATATTCACCGTTTTTTCTTAAACACTGCTATAAGTTGATTGTATAGCACGCCAAATTACTCTGAAATTTAATCAACTGCAGATGCTGCTTTACGAGTAACTTCATTTTTTATGCTACTGCTAATAAACATAAAACCAATTAGTTGCAGTCGTTTAGCAGCTGCTTAATTTTTCACACTCCACTGACTTCTGTTAGCATAATCAATAAAATTACAACTATTAAATGTGTACAAATTATCTCCCATAAAATTTTTTTCTGCAAAAATCTTACATCAGAGCAGAAAACAATCACCCACTTGATATATGTACGTCCATACAATTTTAATGAACTGCGATCTTCCAATACGTGTTACATAAAATCTACTTCGATATATTGTAAAATACAGGAAACTTTCTATTAGAGAATAATTATTAGCTAAAATTCGGATATAACAAAAAAAATTACTCTGCAAATATGTGTTCTAACATAATTAACTACCTTTCACTTGATTATACCAAAATTGAATCCAAAAATCCAATAAAAACGCAGACAATCTCATTGTGCTGGACACAAAAAAAAAGACGAAAACATTTTGTTCAGCAAAATGAAAAAAAAATTACGACTAAAATAAAAACATGGCAAATTTTCTGCAAAACCATTGTAAATTTTGAATCGCTATGATTTATGCATACATACATACCGCCGCAAGTGAATGAAGTGAAGAAAAAGCGGTGCTTTAACCGCTTACAACGTTTGCCGTCTGTGCGTCAAATGTACGTTGAATACACCTTGTAATTTGCGTTCGCTACTTTTTTCTTGACCAAAGCTAAAAAATAATCAGTCGACGCCGAAGACGTTTGAGGAGCAACTACTTCCCGCCGGAGGGGACTCTGAATATCGTTCGTTCTATTATTCACGTATTTCACTAGTATTCAGACTGATTTGCTACATCAAGCTTTCTGGCCCTCGAATGCTTTCGATTGTGCGACCGTGTAATTGTGAAGTGCACCAAACAATAAAAAAGACTGAAATGCGCGAAAATTGCCGTGACTATGTACAATGGCAGTGTTGATCTAATGATGATTTATGCACTTATGTATAAAACTCTTCTTTTCATCGGCGGCTTCACTATCAGTGAAATAGTAAAAGTTGAAATCCAGTTAGGCCGATGGTGCGAGGAAGTGACTGCACAATAATATTGTTTTTTTTTAAAGAAAATTGCAAACGATTTGCAAGTGATTTGTACAAGATGACCATTTGTTGATTATGCACAGAAATGTGCAATTCATTTAAGCAAATTGAAAACGATAGCTCAAAGCAACTTTTTTTTTAGATCTGTGTGTTTTTCGGTTAAAGGAGAAAATTATATGAAAGCTTGGCACAGAATTTTTCTAGTTGGAACTTCAATCATGACTTTGTGAGTATAAACCAATATAGTTCACTTTCGCGTTGAATGCTGCTGTACAATAAATAGGAGGGTGGGTCAATAATTTCACGGAATGGGGGTCAGAAGTGCAATACATTTTACGGATCTTTCAATTAGCTCATGTGTACCTTCTAAGAAAAATGTGTTATCTTGGTCAGAAAAGTAAGCCGAAAATGCGTTCTTCACTTCTTCAGCGTTCGAAAACTTCTTCTCGCGAAGTTCCTGTTTCAACTTTGAGAGATGATAATCACCAGGAGCCAGATCAAGGTTGTAGGGTGGTGGATCTAAAATATCGAAGCCCACCTTATTTATGCAGGGCAGCCAACACAAAACGACTCTTGTGAATAGTCGCGTTGTCGTGCAGAAGAAGGAAACCTTTGATTAATCTTCCTCTTCTCTTTTTGATTGTTTTTTCCAACCACTCTAGAATTGAAATGTAGCATTTTCCGGTTATGATCATGTCTTTGTTTTTAACATCGATTAACAGGATCTCTTCTGAATTCCAAAAAAAACCGTAGTCATAACTTTCCCAGGAGACTGTGTCATCTTAAGCTCTTGGATGGTGGTGCGCCTTTTTTGCCACTGCATAGAGCTCTGTTTGGACTCAGGCTCATACTGATGAATCCAAGTCTCGTCGCTAGTAACTATTCGACTCTACCCTCGTTTTCACCATAAATTTCCCAAAACGCGCTTTAGCACTCCACGCACTGCTGTTTTTTAGGCGGCACACAGTGCTCTGAAACGCTCAAAAAGCTCAAAAAGCTGGTCAAAACTCGAAAAATGCTCGGATGTCAGTCAAAATCAGAATACTAAAGTTTTCGCAGTCGCTAATTCTGAATTAAAGGTCAAAATGTTCGAATCAATTCCTCCTTCGTTTCGGACATTTTGAAACGGCCATTTGGAAAATCGAAAATTGGACTCCAAATGAAATTTCGTTTAAAAATACTTTTTGTTCTACAACAATTTCTAGCAAATTATTTTTACTGAATTTTGCATTCCAACGTAACATTTTTTCGATACCATCGCTCAAATGCAAAAAAACATTCATTTTTCTTTATTTATTTAGCTGTATATTTTTCTCCGAAAGAAGTTAGAAATATATGCTTTTCGACGCCTTAACTGACTTAAGATAAAAAATATGCCTCAAGCTTTTATTCAACATTTTTTGAAACCTATTACATGTGCGAAGGCTTTAACTTGCGTGTGAATTCATTTAGATTACATATTTAATGGATACATATCGTCGCTGTGAAATCAAACCGGCATATCTGCAAAATACACATTTTTCACTAGAGCGCTTTAAAGTTTTCGCATGTGGGCTATTTCCACGTGAATGCAAAGCGGCAAAACACCATTAGACGGGTTTTTATTCAACTTTACGATATGCCGGTGCGACATAAAAATAGAGGGGAAAATAAGGAATTTTTTGATACCAAAAACTCAAAAACTCAATTTTTGCAGATATGCCGGTTTGATTTCACAGCGACGATATATCGAAAAGTTCGATATTTTGAACGCCATTGCGAACTCAGAATTATAGCTATTTCGTAACTGGTTGAAATATTAGAAGGCATAAGTTGCTGCGAGACAATAGACGTCAAAAATTTCGTCGCGCCTAAGCTTTCAGAATCGGTAAATTTTTGTTTGTATTCACTTTGTCCTCATTTACCACCGCATCCCCATTTCAGAACCAGTTTTTGAAACTGAACGATTTCTGGTGCCAAAACTTTAATACCATTTTGAACTCAATGTTTTATGGTCCAAATGTGATTGCAGCGGAACTTCAGCAGATAGTTCACTTACAATTTTATTTTGTGGGTAACCACGACTTTTGGCCTCTAACACTGTTTCGTAGCATAGTAAAAAAAACTGACCCGACTTTTTTTTGGAGCTATCTTATGTTTTGATAGGCATCTTTCGATAATTTCGAGTCAATCACTAGAGCGAGTGCTTCATCACTTGATAGAAGGTGGTAGTTTCCACGTCAATTTCAAAGTTTTCTTTCTGGCATTTGTTAGTTTGCCTTGGAGACTTTGTTGCCACATCATTTAGGATCTTGGCAGCTTTAGCGGTTCCTGGTGAACGAAGGCCCATTGCAGTGGCGAATGCTAATTCTGAATTACTGTTGTTTGCACGAAGCTCCTCGATAGTTCAAAAACTAATGGCTTGATTGAAATAAAACTTGCTATTTACATTTAAAATGAGTCTCTGAACTCATTAAGTTTCATTGTTTCATAATGACCTACCTACTCATTCTGCGAACTTAGTGACCCACCCTCCTATTTTTCAAGTTTATTTCAATTTTACAATTTTACATTTTTTCATTCCATTCAAATTCAATACTCAGAAAATGTCCTTGCTATTATTCTAGACAAAATTACGGAAACCACTTTACGGAATGTCAAATAGTGGGCTAATGTTTCTCGATTTGCAATAGGTATATTTTTATAGGGCTGCCAAAGAAATTTGAAAAAAATTTATGAGAACAACCTAACTTGGTTTTAAAAGGAAGGATTTTTTCTGTCAACTCTACACGACGTTTAAAATATCGATAAAAGTCATTTGAACACCACCAATGATACTCCACTATTGTATTTATGTTAACTTAGATGCAAAATAGTTCCTTCGCTCAGTTTCCGTCAGTACAGAAACATTTATAATTATTCTACCATACTCAACCCATTATAACTGCTTCATAAATTTCGCACAACCTCTGGTTTATCTGACATCTTGTTCAGCTTTACTTTCTTCGAGCACTCGGAACAATTGAAACACTATTCTTCATGCAAGCATGCAGTATGATAGATACATATACGAGTATGTATCTGTAGATTTTAAACATTTTTCTACATTCGATCACATAGACCTCCTCCAACTTCTGCATCGGTCGACTTCCCAGACCCGTAATTCAAAGGTTAAGACATTTTCATCCTACCGAAGCGATTCGATTGATATGAAGAAGTTAGAGTGGCAACGAAATCACATCCCGCTCCCAAGTTTTTCCGCGCTAATGCAAACAGAAGAAAAGAGCCAAGCCGGAAAAAACTGCGAAAATTGCTTGTCGAACGGGAGGAAAACTGCATCAGCTGCTTTATAGCTTCCTTGCGTCCGGTCAATTTACCTGACAAACTGCTAGCAGTTACGCTGTTACCGAAGACGGTGGATTTATTGAGTCTTCAACTGTGATTTTTCTGGTCTGTCTATTGGACAGCAAAGAAAGTTTCGTGAACCATTATGCTATCTAAATTGACACCAACGTGACGACGGCGTCGGTGTTCGTTTCGCAATGCCTGTCTTCCATCAGTATTATACTGCCATCATCGTGTGGTTATCGTATGTTGATTGGTGGAGTGTTGGTTTGCGTCTGTAACATCTCGAAGATAATTAATGCAAAATTTTCAGTCATTCATCCAGTGACGTTGAATTTTTATGCAATTAGGACTTAATTACTAAACTGCTGGTAGTGATACATAATAGATATGTACTAACAAACTTCCATTGTTAGATGTGAATGAATAAATGAACATACGGGTTCTTTATGTGAAACTAGAGATACACCAAGCACTAACCGTGGATGTAATTGAATTATATTGAGCGTAAAAATAATAATGGGAAAGTGATTTTCTGCGGTAAAAAGACGAAAAGCAGTAAATTGTTGGAGTAGAGTTTCTATGGCAAGGTGCAAAAATTGAATGATAATTTTACTGTTGGATAAAATTCCACGACTAGATAGAGGGGCAAGTTAATACCAAAAGACAAAACACGGAAGGTACTCATACAGGTCTTAAACGAAAAAATGAATATATTTCCTATTATCAAAGTATTGATTATAGACCCACTTTTTAGAGTGTAGACCACCGTTAGTAAATTTTTTTCTTCTGAACTATCAAGATGTTGTCATTTCATGAGCATGGCCTTAAGAAATGATGTAATTCCAATACGCTTCATATTTAATGGCTATGAAGAAGCAAAGATGCGTGAAAAAATTCTTAAATCAATTCTATAACTATGCCTATATCACCAGCAAATTTACTTTGGATATGTTACTGTAGCATCTATTACTGTCACAGTATTGTTGTTGCTTTCAGTCTTTTCTAATAGTTATTTTTAAATCGTCAGCTTCAACCGAAATGATTTTTATTGCAAGTAAAGCCGTTTTTAGTAGTAATCACACTTGTAAGATCGATATATTATAATTCTGCATGGATTTATGACATAAATGCATTTTCGCAGCTTAATTTTGGTTAACTGCAGAAGTGTTCACGTTTGTATCGATTCTGACAATTCGACGAGCATGACGTATTCCGTTAAACTGTCTTAATATTTTTGGCTATTTAACAAGTCTCAGTTTTCGACATTTGCAACAGAAAGTAGCTCTTATGTGCTATTAAATTGTATCTTGATAGGAAGCTTATATTATTCGCTTGGACTTTTGGAATTCCTCTACTGAGCCTTTATAGAACTGGTTTCGAGTAGTTGAAAAAGTTACTTGTGGCCTGAAATATATTATGAACTGAAAAGTCTGCGAGATATAACCCGAAAGGCTATAAACGGTTTTTGGTTAGATTACATTTGCTTATGGTTTGGTAAAATATCCGCAGTTGATAATATTTAACACACAATTTGAAAGTTTTTGCTTTACAGGACTCCAACTAAAATCAATAATCTACTCTTCTTTACATCCAGTAATAAACTAAATAAAAAAGATTCGATGAAGTGATGCACTATAACGATATTCGGCAGTTTATTCAAAACTATAAAATGATTTTAGAAACTATAAAATGATTTGAAGATGTATTTTATTATAATATTGGTATTATATTATATATTAATTATTATAGTAATATTATAACTATATGTTTGATAATTAAAATTATAAATTGTATAATTTTTCAATGATTTAATTCTAACAACAATTTTCTGTTTTATCTTTGCAGGTAAGACTAATGTGCAAATAAATTGAAGCTTTGCTTGTAACTACTGTAAGTAAATTAAATACCAGCTGTTAAGATTATTGCTCTCCATGCAACAATTTCTTTAGCTTTATGCAGTGTACTGTAATTTGATTTTACATTGCAATCAATCTTATTATATATTCTTGCAACAAAATTTTTGGGAAAGCTTAAAACATTGACGCCAAAATTATTATACTTTTCAACTTGTCAGATTGCTCACAGAAAGTTTTACAGAAAGTGTCATCTCTGTGAGACGCAGTATTTTTCATTTAAACTATAAATTTTCTATTTGAAAAAAAAATAGTTCAGTTATTTTGGAGGAATATTTTTTTCATGAAAAAAAATTTCGGAACAGAATTATGACCTAAACATTTTTCAAAATCACAGAATTATCATTTTTTCTTTACTTTGTTGCCATAAATGAGAAACAATTAGTTTGTTCCCGCGCTTTTTGTCTTTTTTTTCTTAAAATATTTGCATCTTCTTTGCTAACATTTTCCAAGATGTGATTAGCTCATCTAATAACTCCTAATTCTATCCATCCGTCATATAGTTCAAAAAATATAAATGAACTATTTCGATGGAATACATAACCGCATCAGACGTTATTAAGTTAACAGCCCCCTCAATGTCCAGGAAGGCGGTAAGCGTATAATCCGTGAGAGCAAAATGCTCTTTTTAATTTGCTCAGTACGGGCATGCAAACTGCTTAGAAAGGCCCGAAAATTTGATTTTCTCAAAGTTTACGGCCGATCTCAATTAGTAGTTTGAGATCATAAGACGCAGCGAAAGGCTGATAGTCTGCTCTGCTTGGTATGCTGCAAATACTGGAGGACTATGATTCTCCGGTAAATGCTTGTCCAAGAGGAGAGCCAGTGTATTGGTGTTCGAATTAGTCTAGCTGTCGTCAGGGCTCTAAATACACTTTACAGCCTTCGGTGTTGAGCTTAAGAAGATTTGACTCATTGGTACCCCACAGAGGGCTTTCTACGAGATTCTCTTTGCCCTACGTACGGCATGCTTAGAAACCTTCAGAATCGTTTTATACATTGGCAAGTCAATACTTTGGTGTTTTTTCTCTGCATCATTTCCACCTCAAACATTCCACCATGGAGACTTAGGACTCCTTCTAACTTTGGATGGGTTGCACGTTGTCCTAGCTACAGGTTTAGCTAACAAGACTGTTTACCACTTTATCCATATCCCGATTAAAAATTGATGCTCCCCACAGGATGTCGCAATAAAGATCGGATTAGGGATTTGAATTTCGTCGAGCCTGTTCTTTTTCTATGATTAAAGGTTACCCGTCCAAAAAAGTACATGTATCCGTGATCAGAGAACGAACATTCCTTTACGGCTTTCGATTCATCCACGAGATTCATCCACCAGCTGCTAACTAAAGTAACATCAAAAACCTCCCTTCGATTTGAAGTGAGGAACGTCAGCTTGCCGCCCACACTTGCGATGAAAATCTTAAAGCATCTCTGTCAAGTTCTAGTTAGAGTTAGTTGCATTGAAGGCAACAACGAATTTCTGGATTGGAATTTTATGGACGGTAAAACCGTTTGAGTAAAAATTGAAGACCAATAAAGTGGGAAATGGCTAGTAGCGGCTGGTGCCACCACTACCTATAGTGATTGCACCAGCATATGAACTTTCACAGACTGATTATTTGATGAAATTTAAATATAAATTATAAATCATTGACATCACTAAGTTTGATCTATGGAATGAGTTTGATCTATGGAATGACCTATGGAATGAGCGTCATGATAATGTTTTAATAACACCAACTTGCAAAAAAATTATTGTGAAATTAGCAACCTAAGTAAATGCAGCAGTAAATTGTTTTGTTTCCGGTCAAACCTGATCTGCTCTGAAGTGCAAAAAAACGCACCTATTATAGGTCAAGGCGCAGCCAAAAAGTTCCTCACTTCGTTCGTTCATATAGGAGCTACCCCACAATTTCTGATGAGCATTAGAGTTAGCTCCGTGAATAAAAGGTATGCAGTTCTTAGCGTCTTTTGGACGATGTTGGAAAGAGGTTTGCACCATCGATGTTGCAAAGAGGTTGGTATCTTGGCAATGATACAAGTTCGTGGTTTCTCCAGACTCTCGGGTGTTAAGAGCCTGTATTGTAATTCGTAAAGCCAGTTTTTATATTAACGCACCCCTGTCTTGGACTGATGGAGAAGTCGGGTAGCTACAGCTGCTTTGGAATGGTGAAGATTAATTACAAGTACCCTCACCATTAAGAATCTCAAATTATAGTCTTCTTGGGATGCTAGAGCTGCATCATTTTCCTTCACTGTTTCCAGAGTTAGGAGGTTCAAACGGCCATCTAGACCAGAGGTTGTCTCGATACTAACTCCATTAGCTACGTCTGATCCTCAATCAGATGTACCCCCAGAAAGAGTGATGAATACCTTGCTGAATAACAATTTTACTGTCAGAGCCATTTGCTTCGGTTAGTGTTTGACGAACTCGGTGAACATACAACAAATGTTAATCATCCTTCAATCCTCCGTCAGAAGGCCAAGGATTATGAAGCTGACAACCTCCAGTATTTTCTCTGTTCTCCAAGTAGAAGGAGAGAATCTATGCTCTACATCTCTAATCCAACTAGGGATTGCATCTTTCAGCACCATCGTTAGTTTCGTGTCTGGCTAAAGTTCCTCTAGTTTGAAGATCGCCTGCTTGCAGAATCCCTCCCATCTAATTTTCATAGACTACAAGCCTGACCTCATTACACCAACCAGCGTCATTCATCGTCGACAGATTCTCATTAATCGTAGACCGAGGAAAGGAGTTAGCTTTTTACAGTTTCTAACCCTAACCAAAACCTGCCTTACGTTCAGTCAGTTTTCCGCAGTAATGTTTCCATCTCCTTTGTTGGTGTTGATCGCACCCTAGGGGCTGCTTTAGCCCTTTTACTCTGCTGACCTCTGCTGTTACTGAACAAAATCTGATGGTTTAAATTTTGTTCCCTATTGAAGGGACTTTCTGTTCTTATTGGGGAACGCGTTGGAAGGGATGTGTTTTAGCTTCCTCAGAACATTGAAAGCTGATCTTGTAGCTCCTTAAGCCTAGGATTAGTTGACGGATAAAGGTTGAAAGCCTGAGCAGGAAGCAAGCTCATTTGTCGGTCGGTCAAGCTCATTTATCGAAACCTGTTTGGCAGTGTAACCACAACCAGCACTCGGGGCCAGACTTGCTAGCCAAAGTCTCGGGACCACTTGAAACAGAAGTTAAGGATTTGTTGGAAGCTTATGGCGCTGAACCATCCAGCAGATTTAGCAGTGATACAATGCAGCTCACTGTACTTTAGCTACACCCAACAATAAAGTTGTGTTAGTCCCTTACACGAAATTAGAGGATACATTGGAATTTCTCGCAGGCTTCCACCTGGTGAGTTCAAGCTTGATATGTTTGTCTTACATTCAGAAGAATTTCCACTCAAAGCCGCTATCCTAGTCCGCATATAGTTTCTCTGAAAGCAGCGAGGCCATGCGGAGGTTGGTACCAGCTTTCATGGGGACATGTATTCAAAGCCGGATTACTGATAATCAAGAGTCGGCCTCAACTGAGCCTACACCACCAACTTAGTAGTAATGAGGCTGCAAATTTTACAGCAGGATAAAATTTTTTTTTAGGAATAATTCGATTGCTTTTAAAGGTTTAATTCTGTTGTCTTTGAAACCACTATGTTAAGCTCGACTTAAAATCATCTCGTTCTGATAACAATTTAATTCAATAAGAAGATTAGCAAATATTTGCCCTTAACTTGCAGTTTATCGTGATTTTTTTAATCTTTATTTCCTAATTCATTGACGTAAATTGTTCTAATATTATTGTCAGAAAAAGTGATCGATAATTATCAGTTTATTTATCCACAAATTTCAAATCAATTAATATATGAATACTGACACTTTTTTATTTCTGGCATCAAACAGTTTACGTAACTTCATTTGTCACTATCAATATGATTGAAAATCTTTTTAAAAAAACGTACTTAAGCTCCAAGTCGGTCAGAACTGGTTGTTTACTATTTGTAGCCATGGCCAAATTAAAACTGATTCAATATGTTATTCGAACATCAACCACTTATGGCGTTATTAGTTTTCCAAAAGATTTTTTTAAGCACACTTGGCTACATCGAGAAAGGCACTTTCGCACCTTCTTCGACATCATGAATGGAACCGAACCATGTCCATTCCTTTCGAATTTGGTAGCATGTTTATGTGCATGAAATCAACATATCTCTCATTAAAGTCACACCAAAGCTCACAACGAAGCAATTCGTATTCATGAAATCGTCTCATGATCATTTCCTACGTATTTACGCATCGTGCTTTCCAGTACGTATGTATCTATATCTATCGTCAGCCACCATATCGTGGAAGCAGAATTAAAAGAAGTAATTTGCGTTAACTATCAATCTCAGCAGCATACAATATTCCGAATGTACTGTATTTTACGGCAATGAAGCTATGCTGACCGAAGTCGCAAAGGTGGATGAACAAGCGAAGTATCGAACGCTATCGTAACTGTATGAAATCTTAAGCTTTCTTGAAAGTGACCGAAGTGGGTTGCCAGTTCGGGCACCGTAAAGTATTTTCCGCCATGTTTCGATGTGTGCAGTTTTATTTTTTCATGTGCCGATTTTCCAAACTCCCACCATAACAGATTCAATTACGCACTAATTATGTGGATACGTGTATGTACATTCGACGATAAAATAATTCTATGGAAGAAATAGAGAAAGAAATAACTGGCCTCCGCACTTCTTTGTCTTTGAAAAATCTTCAATAGTTGCGATTTCAATAAGATTCATAAGTGATATTCATCTCAAAAAGGTCCATCATTTTCTCTTTCGAATTATCCCTACTCATTTTCGCCCATTAAAAATGCAAAAAAGCAATCAAATTTAAAACATTCAATTCATCATTTAATTGCCCATAGACTTTAGTGATTCCATGCTATCATTTCACGCAAAAGTGTATAAAAACCACGCAATAGTAGTGGTCACTTGTTCTATACATTTCCACGGCTACTGTGCGCACGCAGTTTGTTTGCCGTAATTTTCGCTTCGAGAAAACAAACATTTACGGCGGTGGCCCCCGATTGTGGTCTGCCTCACGATTGTGTCCACTGATTCAGTCCATTCGAACTAGTAGTATGGGAAATATCAACGTATCGTGTCGCGGGATTTTCCCCAAAAATCTCAGATACATAAGCTAACTCATTGGCCATCGAATAAAATCGTTTGTTATCTTAAAAAGTGCAAAATGGAAAAAATAGACTACAGCCCTATAATTACCTGGCCAATGAAATTGTCAAGCTTTCACTGTCAGTATCAATCCTTGACGATTTTCCCGGCTCGAAAAAGGATGCTTTGAAATTTTCGAGTTTTTTGTTCGTCGAAAATTCCTCGTGTCACGATCGGATCGGAAATGTTGTTTAGCTTTTTCTCCTTCAAACTTGGCGGGCCCGGACCTCTAAAGTCAGATGAAGTTTTTATTGAAAAATAAAACTCTCTGAGGAAAATATTTAAAGGAAATATCTTTTTTATTTCGCAAGTTTAAATTAAAACGAAAGGAGAAACGGATGTTTGAACGGTTGATTTTTTCTTCAAATATTTATTAGTGATTTTATCTTAGAATTTCAACTATCGCATGAAGATCCTCCAACGCGATTAATTCAAGACCATAATATTCTAATCTATTCGGGTAAAGTGATTGTGCGGAGATGATAGTTTAATGTTAATGGCTATGTGATGAGTGTTATTGTTTTTATTTTGTTATATGTATGTGATGTGTATGTAGTAAAATCATAACAAGGCCACGTTGAAACGGAAGTGAGTGAAATAAGAGCGCCAAATCCAGAATTGTGATCTTGAAAATAAGCATTGCGTTTGTGTGATTGAATCTCCTGTTTTCTTGTTGACTGGTTTTGCGATGTATAGTAGCAGTGATGAGAAAGCGTCGAGGTCAACGTGTATTTTTCTCCGCTAAACCGATCAGCACAAAAAGCAGGAAGTGCACGAAAAGAAAAGCAAAACGGAAATACCCTCTCTACTGCTCAAAAGATCTAGAACTAAGTTTTGATTCGGTTTCGAATTCGGAGTGTAGTACCTCGAACTATTGTACTGAAGACGAGGAAACGCCATTGCGAATGAGTTCGGTGGTGTTCATTGACAAGCAAGATGGTAAGAAAGAGTTTTGTTTTTCTTATTTTGTTCTCTCCAAAACGAATATTGGTGATGGGTTCCGATGAATTTAGGAGTTTTGAGTGCATTAATCACTTTTTCTTATTATTGTCAATTTTTGAGTTCTGCCTTTTGCTGTGACGCAAGGATTTCTTTTTGTTGACGATTTTCCAAAAACTGGTTTCAACTGCAGCGATAAAAGTCGACATATTTATTTTCAGAGGTGTCTAGCCAGCCGTATTAAATGGAATCAATCACGCATCAAACTTTTGTCGGTTGATCATCTGCAGCTACAAAAGTTTGTTTAAAATGATTCCGTCGACGTCGCCGTCGTTGGTGTATTCCACTGACTATGATTTACCATTTTTCCCACTAGAAATATATAACTTTCAATAGAAAACTTCAAAGCGACGGAAAACATTGTTGAAACAACAAAGTTAAAAAAGATGAAAGTTATTCTCGCCTGTATTTAAAAGAATGTACTTCACAAAAATGGGTTACTGTTTAAAAAAAATGCAACTTGAGTAATTCGCGAAGTAATAAGCAAATTTGGTTTTTCAAATATAGAGTAATTTTCTGTTTCGGAAGTGGCTCAGTAATACTTCAAATGTTGCAAGAACTTACAAATAATTATATATCACTTGAGCTAACAACTTCTATCTATGTTTGTCGTGTTTGTTCTATCTATGTTTGCTCGTAACACATTAGTGTCTAGTATTTCGAACATTTATAAAAAGGGTTTTTATGCAAATTTGTTATCTTCACATAAGCGCTTTGATTTTCTGAGATATTTGAAAGATTTAAATATCTCTCAACTTCTTTTCTCAAGGATATGCGAAAATTCGGCTAAGCTGGCAAGAATAGATTTGTTCCTCACTAATCTATCTTGGAAATTCCTTCGCAAATGTCCTGACCATCCCAACAGTCTAGTGAGAAATGTACCACGATCTTCTCACTCACAACCATGTTAGCCCAACTCACATCCTGTCCTTGAATGATTCGCAGACATTGCTAACACCACAAGGTAAGATGCTGCTATATAATAGGCCATACTCGAGACGCAAGACTGGTACGGTATCCTCGACGGCCCAATATATTCCGACGGCCTGACGGAATTGGACGTAATCTTTCCTCCACAGACGTACGAAAGTAACTGCAACCTTACTTTCTCTCCCATCACACCTCTATCCCAAATATCCTTCACTCCGCTTTACATAGCTGCTCCTAGTGTTGGTCCAAAAATGAAGTTTCGGAGGGATTTTAGTAGGCTTTCCCTTTTAGATTATAAGTTATGTTAAAAAATGCATATACATAATATATACACATTAACATTAGGCTAAGCTCTTGGTATAGTTATAAAACTGTTAAATCTAAAACAAATTAAGTTAGAACATTAGGTATAATTCAAATTTATAATTTAATTTAAGCCCAATAAAATGTTTGTTTGGAATGTTTGTTTTGGGTTGGTTATGAGTGATAAAATGTTCTGGCATAAACAACACCAGATACAAAGTGGTGTTCAATATAAAGACACTACCCCTAAAAACTATCTTGGAGGTTTCATATGGAGCCTTATTATGAAGTCAAGCATCCAAGCAAGATGTTGATCTTATTGGAAGATATATGACTTAAATTATAAAATACCGAAACTGACACCAACATCACGGTGAATACACAATCAAAGTTAATTTATAAATTCCAGTATTCATAAGTTAAATGGCCAGATATTCCGCGAGCTGTTGGTAAGAAAACAAACAGCACTACAGGAAATGCCGATAAGCTATTAATCATTACATGCAGTAAACAGTTCCCATACAAAAGGCAGTATTTTAAAACACAAATCAGCTGTGTGTGTGTGGTTTTCCACATTGGCCAGGAATAGATAGATCTTTACTGCATATTTAGCCATATTATAGTATATCTATTGGCTGAATATCCATATGGCCGGATATCCTTTTAACAATGATCATATATCCTTATAAGTCCTCTGAGAGGCGGGAGAAACTTCGTAGAAGATAACGCATGATAACTAAGCGGCACTGAAATTCAGATGTAACTTCCAGAATCTCATATTTTCCATAAGATTCACTTGAGAACTGAAAAAAAGATATAGATTGAAAATTAACGATCCCCCTTGATTCTACAAAAAGCCAGACTAAATTGCGTGCACTGAAAAAATTCATTGTTTAGTTGCGGAAAATATGAATTTACCATTTAGACTGACAAAACTTAAGAACGTTGATTATTTTAACACATCCAAATAGATCGTATCCCTTGTTCGAAAGACTAGAATAAATCAGCTTATTCTGATATTTCTCTAGATTTTCCAGAAGCAATTTTTATTCAAAGGAATTCAATCAAACTGAGCACATGACTCCCAAAACAAAAAGTATTTAGATAAAGTAACTGTTTCTCGTCATTTTCAAAAAAAAGTTTATTATTAAAAAAAAAGAATTATTTCATTCACTTGGTTGGAAAATTGTTCTAATACTAAATTAAAGAATGATAAATAAGTAAGTAATAAGTTCTAATACTAGCTCAAGACCCTGTTGAGTAATAAGCTCGTGTAGTTGGGGGTACAGTATACAGGCTCCTGTCGTGTGAGATCGCTTGTTTGAATCTTGCTACAAACACATAAATCTTTGAGTCAACTGGGATCTGATTGGGCACTTGACTCAAATCACGGATAAACTGAGGCGTGAAACAAATCATTTTACATTCGTAATAATTTCGATTATGAAAATGAAGCCTTTACTACCTCCACTTCGCAAGAACACAAACCGGCTGTAGCAAGACATCTTTGCTTTTACTCTGTTGAATAACTTTCTTTTGATTTTTTTCACAATATGTATAGGATCAGTGAAAAAGATTTGACAAAATATTTTTTTTCGATTGCACAAAGTACAAGCAATTAAAGGTTTTACAAAGATTTTTTTTTATTCAGTAGCTGACTGAAATCAACTAGTAAATCTAAAACCATGTAAAAAAAACCTTTGTGGAGACAGCTTATTTTCAAATAAGCTCGAAAAAACCCCTTCCTATAGAAATTGCTAGAAAGACTCATTTTCGAGGGGGGAAAACAAAGGAAATGTGTCGCTTTTGGCTCACATATTATATGGTTGAAATTTCTACGAAATAATTTTTCTTACTCAAAATCTGATCATCATATCTGATATTTAAAATTTAAAAATTTCGAAAAAAGAGACGATAACATCTTTCAGTATCAAAATGAAAAACATAATTGGTGCTGAAAATTTCTTAAAAGCATCGCAATCAAAAGTCTGTCACATCACCCAACCCGTGAATTTAATCGATTCCATCAGACAGCTGCACGGAATGTTATATGAGTAGAAAGGTTTGTGGGGCTACCAGCCACAAATTTCCAAAATTTAAGCATTGAACGCATATTGTTTGCTCTATTTGCATAAAAAACTTTTATAAAATTTAATGTTAACATTTCTTAGTACTATGATCAAAATTACCGGTGCTGACAGACAATCCTATCCTAACGCTGCACAGTGGTCAAAAATCCCAAAAAGCTGGCCAAAAGTCGATAATGTTGTCTAATTTGTCTAAAACTTGATACTCAGGAGTTTTCGAGGTCGCTGATTACGAATTCGATATTGAATTTGCCGAAAACAAAATGGCGAATTCAAAATGGCGGACGATTTTCAGAAAATTACAACAGATTTACTCTTAAAATTGGATACCGAGGTTTTCGAGGTCGCTGATGAAAAATTTGATATTGAATTTGCCGAAAGCAAAATGGCGTATTCGAAATGGTGAACAACTTTTGGAAATCTACAACAGATTCACTCTTCAAATTGTATACGGGGGCTTTCGAGGTCGCTAATAACGAATTTTATATTAAATTTGTCAAAAACCAAATGGCGGACGACTTTCGGAAAACTATAACTGATTCACTCTTCAAATTGTAGCCAGGGGTTTTCGAGGAATCGTATATGTAGATGTAGAGGTAGTGTACGATTTAAATCACAAAATTACATTATAAATATCAAAATCAATTTATTCATCAAAACATTAAATTAATTAAACACACTCTTCCTTTCTTAGCAAAAATTATAATTCAATCAATTTCAGACTCATTGTCACTGCAATCTTCTTCATCTGTAGATGAAGCTGGAACATCAGCTTTTTTAATTGAAGGTTCTTTCAATAGCTCTATCGCTTCAGGTAACAACGATCTCATTTTTTTCGTAGGCAGTTTTCGCGGGCTTGAAATGAGAACATCGGATGTAATTGCAGAAAACATGAGAACATCGGATGTAACTGCAATCTGCAGAAAACGTCTTCTATAGTTTTAGTCCTGCTACATTTTTGGGTAAAATCTTGTCAGAACTTTTTAATAAATTTGTTGCAAGATTCTTGGGCCTCTTCAGACATTTGTCCTATGGGCGACAGGGACGACTCTATAATTTGTGACCCATGTATTAAAATTTTATGTATACTAGTCGGCATGTAGTACCATGGATACAGTTCAATGAATCATCGCGCAATTGACACAGCATACTCTTCAAATTTTACTATGTTTATATCAAAGCCACACAAAATGACCTGAAGTATGACATGGAATCTGTCAATCAAATTTTGGTCTATTCCCGTAATGGACGCTGAGACTCGAGAATTGGCAAAGAAACGGCGCGCTGTATTTCCGTCATTAGAACTTCCATATCCTGGTTTTGGGACATCTACTAACAATCCTAATTGCTGCCGAAAACCAGTTTGTTGCAGTATTAATAACGTGCACTGTACAAGGAGCGTTTCGGAGCGCATCTGAACATTACATCTGAAATAATGGCTCAAAGTCAAACCGGCAACTTTCGGCAGCTAATTTTCAGATATGTTATAAGTGAGCATATAGTTTTTCATCCGTAATTCAATACAGGGCCCGATCTAGCAAGATATTTTTTTAAACTCTTTTTTTATCAGCGTGAAATAACATGAAGATCAACAAACTGCAGTCAATTGATCAATTATTTACAACCTTTATCTTTGTCATATTTATTTATGTTATACTTTTCTTGAAAGTACTTACATTCACGAGAACAATCCATTTTGTTTCATTGGAATTGGTCACTTTATTAAAGAACAATACACTTTCGAAAAACTGATTTTTTTCAGTCGCGATCTACGCACGTTTCGATACGTTTAGCATCTGTAAAGGAGAAAGGAAAAAACAAGTTTAGAGGAGTACCTGCCTTCCGCTATCGATCTAGAACGATGCCAGGACTACCACTGCACTCATTTACATCTTAAAATGTGTCCTGAAAAAAAATTTTTTTTTTGCATTATGACCAGCTTTTTTGGATTTTTGACCACTGTGCGCTGTAACCAAAATTCGGTCAAACTTGACGTGAGTCAATTAACTTCAAACTATTGGGTGCTTTTAATTTGAATCTGATGATAGCACCGGGATTTATAGGCCATAAAGCTATTTCAATATGCCAGCATTTCCAACAAACTTCTATCAGACCTGACCCTACTTACGATCAATAAATTCTGTGAATTCAATTTTAATTAGATCATCTGGGTGTGCAGGTTCACAAACAAAATTTTTTCGTGCTAAAAAAGGTAACATATTGAAGTGAAAATGTTTGAATTCGAAAGGATGACTAAAGCATAAAATTTATCAATTTTACTTCAATATTTTCTTAAAAAGCATATATTTTCAGGAGGTTCAAAGGTTTGCAAGAATTCTTTTTGTGTGCCTGTCGCATCTACAGAGTTGCTTGTATATTCACGACAAATCACCTCGATTTTCTTCCATTTAAAACCATAGCTATCTTAATTGATTGACAAATATCGATATTTTGAGAATAATTCGCTCTTTTCTTCAGTGTCTATCAATTTATTTGGTCTTGGAATATCGATGTCTCCAAAGAAATCGCAATATATCTAGCTTCTGAAATAAAAAGTCTTGGCATACAATTTTTGGTTTCGAAAGCTAGCACAAATTGAATCAAATTAATTTAATTCTTCTGATGTAAAAATAAAAGCTCTCTAATATATTTCACTAACGAATTAAAACTATTTGGTGTGTCATTAATTGCTATTTATACTCATTTTATATCATTCGTTAATTGATGTAAGTTTGCTACAATTAAATTAAGTTTGGCGCTCGTTGTACATCGTACTGTCAGTTGTCAATCTCTTTGTGCATTTTGTCTGTATTTTAAGTTACATATGTATATATTTCGTAAGTGTTATTTCGAAAAATATCAAACAGCTGTGTTAGACTGGCGACAACTGTAAATATAGTGCTTGAGCTTTCAAAACAAATGTGCTCTTTAATTTATGACTTTCAATGCTAAGGTTGCCGTAAACATAATTTCTGATGTGCCACAAGGACATGCTTTAAATAGAAACAAATGTGATGCACAAATGGTCTGCTCTTTTATTAAAGCTCACAGTAAAAAGCCGCTCAAAATTCAAAACCAAAAACCGTTCGTGTCCTTCAAAAACCAAAACATGGTTATTTAAGGTGCACACGCAGTTATAAGTATTTTGATTATTTACAGCAAATTGAAAACAAAATTTCAATCATAGCACCAAAAAATATTTAAATATTGCATTGCAGAAAACACATCGCTTATAGAATTGATTACTGTAGCGGAAATATCTCATCCAGAATTCAATTAACACCTCAATATGGCGTTCCCTGGGAAAATATGCATGCATATTTTATTTTCAAACAAATCTCGTTTCATATTTTCAAATAAACGCCCCTCGATATCGATTCACACGCGGCACCTAGTGGTGGCGTCGATGGCGGTTAGAACAAAGCGAATGCACATTTCATATCCATAGTATGCATTGTGTATCTCTCAGATTTGAACGCCACTTGCTTGTGTGGCATCGAGCTTATCGACACCTATGTATGCACTTTCTTGTTTTATGTTCGAATAGATAACGGGGCGATAGTCGGTAATGGGAAAACTAGGAGAAAAGTGATTCTTTTGATCTGATGAAATATTGCTTTTTTCTGGCATTTAAGTGCAATCAAAGATCAATAAACAAAAGCATGTCGAAAGAAGAGAATAAAAGAAGAAGTGGTAGACTGAGGGTTGTTTGTGGACGAATCCAATTAAAAATATCGGAAACTCTGATGTGATCAATGCACTGAATCGTCGTTTGGAACAACTTGAACTTATTGTTGTGAATCGAACCAACAATTTGGGACTACTAAACCTTTTTTTCAAGATTCTGCCTCTTCAATTGTGTTAACTGGTATTGAAAGACCTAATCACAAATAAAGACATTATTTGTTCCCATATCCTCTTTAGCGAATGGTCCACTTCGGAATTGAGCTCAAGGTTAGAAAGTCAAGTAGACGGTTCTAGTACTCTTCAATCATTATCTCATAGACCGACACTCAAAGAAATTCCCGCCATACCTAAATCGAATCCTCCTCTCACTCAAAATCGTAAAACATCTCTACAAGATCATAACAAAACAAACATACTGCACCCGTTAACGATTCCCGTGCTAAACTTAATCCCCCAAAAAACAAGCAATCCAGGAGCATTAAGTAGTATCTTGTGTGTACGTTTTTGGCGTATGATGCTATGCTAGGCAGCGGTGACTCATTGACTTGAATGATTGCCAGAAATTACAATTTTGGTTTGTTGTGTTTTGGTCTCATCGCTTTTAATAAATTAAAGAAATAGAGAAAAAGACGTCCCGCGAAACAAATTTATAAATTTCTCGTGTATTTACTTTTGTCAAGTCGACAACTAAATTTAGCCATACATCAGACACTGTGACAGGAAAGCGATATTCCACAGGTGCCGGTTGATTCTACTTTCAGTAGACGGATCGATTCACATGTGGCAGCAGAGAGCATATGCAGTTAATTCAAATAATTGGATATGCATTTATAGATGCAGTTTTTCAAAAATTCAAATTCAAATACACACAAACTTAAGATGTACTTGCGATTGTCATTATGCAAAGCGCTAAGTATGTAGATGTATCTTATTTACGAAAACATGTATTTTTAGAATTTCATGAGCTTCTTAATGCTTTTGCTTTCGCGCTCATGCGAAAGGATGTTTTTCTTATGTTTCAAGGTTTCGCCGTTCATCTTGGGTAGGGAAAAACAAAGTATTTCAAGCTTTTATCGACTTACACGCGCCGATTCATAGTTTATGAGCACATTGCTCTGATCTGGTTAATTTTTTGCGAGCAATAAAATACCGAGCCTCAGAGGTAAACTATCATTCTTGAAAATATGTATTTCGATTTGCCGAAAATCATAGGCCTATGCTGTTGTTTCAAGCACTGTATGCTACTGTTTCTTGTTTATTGTACTTGTAGCACTATACATTGAACTGTACCTGCGCACATTGATCGTATTAACGAATTTTCTATTTTTACCACATGTTTTGGATTAATTTGCAGGGCAAATTACCATGTGAATTGTGAATGCGTCATACTGCCAACATATCGTCGCTGTGAAATCAAACCGGCATATCTGCAAAATACACATTCTTCACTAGAGCGTTTTAAAGTTTTCGCATGTGGGCTATTTCCACGTGAATGCAAAGCGGCAAAACACCATTAGACGGGTTTTTATTCAACTTTACGATATGCCGGTGCGACATAAAAATAGAGGGGAAAATAAGGAATTTTTTGATACCAAAAACTCAAAAACTCAATTTTTGCAGATATGCCGGTTTGATTTCACAGCGACGATATGTACTCGTAGGTATTTGTGGTTTGTTCACTTGGTGTTCAATTGGGATTTTGTATAAACAGCTCATTAGCTAATGTGTGCCTGCATTAGTGCTCTTGTCGTGTTAGGTGATTTGCTCGTCATTGACAGGAAGCAAAGATAGAGGAGTTGCTAAAAGGAAGTGGAAGTCACGGAAGTTGTCTGAATAGCATTCATTGAATTGTTCAGGGAATTTCACTCAAAAGCTCTTAGGGATTGGCCATTTCCCAGTGGTCTGTAATTGAAAAAAAGCAGGAAAGCTTATGTAATTGAAAGATTACGTGACCTAAAGCGAAGTTGAGATTGTCATAATCAATTGTATGGAAATGTTTGTTTTATAAATAATTTTCTTGATGTACAAAATAAATCTTGTGAAAAATAATAGCAGTGCACACTCGAAGCGTTATATTTTTGGAATTACAACATATATTTCGATTGCATACTAGAGCCATCTGTTTATGATCGATGGCAATAATTTACATAACCCATTTTGTTGAAACGTTAGCAAAGATCGGGGGAATAGCCTAATTTTCGGGGACAAGGTGTCATTTGAATGTGCAAAATAATAGCAGCGTAGGTAAACCAAAGTCGTTTTTCGGGAAAAAGTTTGTTTCAATTTTGCAGATAGGATACGGTAAGGGCAAAGAAGGTTGACAGTTTTCAAATGTTTCGTTGTTTTTAGTATAAAATAGATTATTGAGGAATAATGGGCCGCTCCAAACATTGCAGTGCCGAACAAAGAGATTTAATCAAAAAAATGCTTTTGGATGGCAAAACCTACAAATTTATTGACGAAACACTTGGCTGCTCTAGTAAAATGTCCTCGAATGCAAAAAAGTGGGTGGGAAAGCCTGAAACTCGTGGAAGAAAAAAAAAACTCAGCACGAGAGATGCCAAAAATGTTGTTCGGCTTGTACGAAAAGACCTTTTTTTGACATCAACGAGTATAAAGTTGGATGTCAACACTTGTACAATCAGAAAAACCCTTATCAACGCCAAATTAAAAGGTAGAGGTCCGAGGAAAATACCCTTTCTAAAAGAAAAATACGTTCGAGACAGGTTAAAATTTGCACGAGACCATAAGGATTGGCCTGCTTCCAAATGGAGGAATATCCTTTGGACTGATGAATTATGCTTCCAAATGGAAGAATATCCTTTGGACTGATTGTATAATGTGGCTGTCCGGGAAGGAGACAATGCATAAGAAGACTGCCAAATGCTTCTCCTGATCCACGGTATACCACGAAGACAGTTAAGCATGGAGGGGCAAAGATCAATGTTTGGGGCTCGTTTTCATTTTACGCTTCATATTTTGGATCAAACCTACGATGGATGCCAAAATTTACGTAGACATAATGGAAAATGTCATGTTACCCTTTGCGGAAGAAAATATGCCCCTGAAATGGGTCCTTATGCAAGATAACGATCCTAAACACACCAGCCGCTTAGCCAAGACTTGGTTGTCGACCAATAGAATAGAAGTTATGGAATGGCCCGCTCAATCTCCCGACCTCAACCCCATAGAGAACTTATGGACTGATGTTTAGCAGGCGGTTTTTCAAGCAAAGCCGAAAACAGTGAAAGATCTTTGGCGGGTAGTGGAGTCTGCATGAAATTCTATTACCACGGAACGATGTCAAAGTTTAATAGAGTCAATGCCACGTCGATGTGCTAAAGTAATAGCCAACAAGGGCTATACAATAAACTATTAATTTAGAAGTTTAATATTTCTATTATTCCCCTATGAAATATATGTTTTTGCATCATTATTAGTTATAAGTTGAAAAACTGCAATTTTTTTGCACAGCCCATTTCAAACATGTTTATCAAAATTATGAAATTTGAGGCAAAGTGCACCATAAAACATTTTTTTGTCTTTGCTATATTTACATTTTATATTGTTCCCTACAACGAAACTGAAAAATTTATTCAAATTCACCGGCACTGCTATTATTTTGCACACAGGTGCATTAATGAAAATTAAATAATTTTTGAAAATAATGAAAAAAAACTTAATAAGTAGCTTCGAGTGCAAATCTTAATTTAAAGAAAAAGAAGTATAAATATAGGCTCTCGTCATTATATTTCCTTCATCATTTTAACCTGTAAAAATATCAGTAGTTTCTTTTCTATTTCTCTTTACAAGATAATATTCGTGTGTGGTACATGGTGTTGTGATACATATGCGAACAACAGAATATATAGGCTATACATTGTTGCCTAAGCGATTTCGACCGATTCATTTTTTAGTATCTGCTTTGGGCTTATTTTGGCAAGCCAGAAGTTAGTGCATTCGCCAGCTTTATGGGCAGAGCATTTATATTTATGTACATTTTTGATAGGTAGGTGCAATCTGGCAATTTTTTGCTACTTATTATTGTATTTTTTGTAAAACCATCCTATACTTTGTATATCCATACCTCAATACAGTATTTTGGAATTAAGATAAATGTATAAGATAATCAAAATATAATTATGTAGTAAAAATTTAAAGACCCGATTTGTTCTCCAAATTGTTCCAAAAGTTCTCCAAATTTATAAGATAAAAGCTGCAGGCAAAAAAACGGTTTTGGTTTTATTAATAATATGTTCAGTGAGAGCTTATGATTTTACTTCGGTAAAAATTTCTTGTAAACGTGTCAATTTAATTGATCATTTTTAGGGAAATAAATTTTTTGCGACTTTAGAAGATCAAGCAAAGTTATTCTGAAAGATTCTGGCGTCGATGTCCGGTTGAATTATTATGTTCCTCAATAATGCCTAGTACTATACTCTTCGCGAAACGAATTCAACGGTCAAATCCCATACAAAAAGAATTTTTCAATTCGTCAGTAAAGCTCTTTTGTATGGGATTTGACCGTTGAATTCGTTTCGCGAAGAGTATAGTACTAGGCATAAACAGGAATTCCAATCATAAGTCCTAAACCCATGATTTGAGTAGTTATCGCTTCTTTCTTGAAGTGAAAGCTCTCGCACGATGTCGAAAGGCTCTGTATCACTATTTGGGAGTATTTGGCTTCTGCCGGTATTTGGAGCTTTTAGAATTAATCATTTTCAGCCAGACAACAAAAACTATTACGTTGATGACAATCATCAAATTATTTAAATAGAAAATTAAATTTCAAGCTCAAAGCCCACTATATAAAACCCACTGTTAGTCGTTGCGCTCTTATATTAAGAAAATGCAATTTTGTTTTAAAGCAATATTATCCCACGTTCACATGAATTTCATTACCAAATCAACTTGACATCAAACGATCAATTCATTTTAAATTCACACTGCACCTGCATCAAATTTACCATTACAATGACAATTGAGTAACACCTTAAAGTATTTGCACTAGTCGTTAGCACTTCCACATTTTTCATGTCGATTGCGCTTTTAAAAAAAAACTTACCTAGGATTGGCGGAACATTTCCATGCTAGCCGACAAAGCGGAAATACGTTTAAATGCAGTGCTAAATCAATATGCACATATCTACTACCCTACATTTCGACGGAGACATTACATTAGCAGCAGTAGTATCCATATGCATACACCGGTTCAAACATTTCATTTATGCCGGTATGTATGCACATACGTTTACAATTTTAGAAATGAGTTGCATCGCGAAACGTGGCATGCATAGCCGATGAGAAAATGCACTCAAGTCTAGGTAAGATACGAAAACTTTGTGCATATCTACATGTATAGCGACATTTGAGCATTCGAACACGAAACTGTTCGTTGAAAGTAATTAATTGTCTAATGACCTAGTTTTGCGAATTGTCTCGCCATGTTTGTTTCAAGGTTCTGCACTAGTATTTGATATGGCATAGAATTTATGAGAAAACTTTGCAAATTATTTCTCCAAGCATCCTTTGAATTATGGTTGTAATGAAGATAGGTTGAATGGGAGTTCGTCAAGATTCTTCGACAATGGGAAATTGTTTTCCGGTTGAAATGTATAGACAGGATGACAGGACTATTTTTTATTTTAATACCTCATCTAAATAATGTACATGCATGCAATGAAAATATTTGATGAATGAATATTCCACTAATTTTCAAATTTAACAAAAGTGATATATAGATACTTATCCATTTTCGAGGGGATTTAAAAGTTTTATTAGAAATTTTCGACCATGGTCAAAATGCTGAGAAGTTGAAGATACATCGGTAACTTATCAAATCAATTTTTACTTCTAGAAATAGACTTAAAACACTTAGTACAGCCATTTGCGAAAATGCGCCCAACGTGGGGTTAGTAGAAAAATACATTATTAAAAATACATGATAATTTTTTATGCATGATATACATATGTAGGTACTAGGTTATGTTGATCCTTCATAATATCATCTCACAATCTTACAAGATTATGAGATAATATTATGAAGGATTAATATCCAACTTTCCGGATTTTTTTCCAACCGTTCTTTGCGATTCTGTGATTGAACTGGACATACCATTTTATTTAGATTGTGTCTTATGTTTCGTACGGCATTTCGGCTGCTTCTAAAAATTAAAAAGTAATTTGTTCTTAAACAATTGTATAATTATCTTACTTTAATCCATTCGTTTTTATTTAATCTTCTTTATTATTTTCGTTTTCACAGCTTCAATCAATCAACCACATCTGCCATACAATTCTCTTAGTATTATTGATTCATGTATGTTTTGTCTGCTTGTTGATAAACTCAATATTTTCAATCCATCATAAAGTCAGCTTAATTTCTTACACTGAAGAATTTTCCATGAAAAACACGAATTCGATTCCTGTAAAATGATCATGAAAAACATAATTTTCCAATAAAATCCAAATCGCAATTGATTTCCCGAGTAGTACGTCCTAGATTTACAGCTCCATTTTGACTGTTTTTAGACACAAACGTATTTTTCCTTCAAGATTTTCCCCATTCAAGACTATGGCTCTTAGATGCCTATATGAATCTTGAATAACTCCGACTGAGTATTGCGGTCAACAAAAAATCCATTTAACATACAATAACCACACCAAACCACATCTAGTGAGTGTCATGGCTCCGAAAACACAGTACCGGTCGGCTGTCTAATAAAATATGATACATATGGAAAATTGAAATGAAAATTGAATTGTATACTTCAGACGATCTTGACGACGACGACGACGACGGCTGGTCCATAGTGCAAAATTATGAATGTCTATGAAATTATCGAAAACATCTTAAAACGTGCGGCCCGGCGAATTCAATAAAAACACACGCAGATATTGCCGAAGGAAATGTGGAATTTTGAATTCGCAAAATACGAATGAGCTCACGAACCGAACGGTTTCTTAGTCGAATATGTAGTGCATGAAGTGTTGTTTTTCGGAATGAAGTCAATCAAAACTGTACGCGAGATTTATCGGCGTAAAGAGATTGTTCGGTTGGTCGTCTTGGATTTTACGGGGTATTGTTTTCTGAGAGTGGAAATGCTAATGGTTTTTGCTTAGGAAAAAAAATCGTTGACTCGAAATTTATTAGTAGCTAGATAACTGGTACGAATCGACGGATTATGTTGCCGTTGAACAATAGACCAATTAATAATTTCTGGTAAATATCTAAATTATTTAACGGTTTAATTTTAAAAAAAAACCTGTGAGATGGTTATCAGATATTTATTGTTATTTCCCTATTAGCTCGCATTTTCGTAAGCGAATGTGCATATTATTTTCTGCTTTTCAAAACTGATTTTTACAGTCAGACTGGAAATTTAATGAAAAAAATTGCCAGGAAGCATATTAAACGAAGTGATGAGACAGACGTTAAATAATTTAAATATAACGGGCTGCCGTGTTATTACTGTTTACTCACAATTCACTCTATTAGTGAATGTGCTTTACATAGCTGGTGTATAGTTTTCGTCATAAATACTGTCACAAACATTATTGTATCAGAAAAGTCGAATTAGTAAAGTTTCGGTGGTAAAATTTTGCACATAGGTTTTTTGAACATTTATCTTTTTAGCTGCGAACATGAAGTGAGGTGAAAAAGTAAAAATAATTGCAGTAATTGCCCTTTATCACTTATAAAGGTAATTAGCCTTTTAAAGCCAAAAAGCGTGAAAACTGCTACCAAAAATTATTAAAGTAATATTTTATTAAAGTAATATTTATTCAAAAGAGAACATTCGGTGTATTAGTAGGACTCAACCTCAGAGCTCAGGCTTTAACGACTTAAATATGGTTGAAAAACAATGTTTCCGAGTTTAATGGAGCTTCCAAATGGCCCTCAGCTAGTCCTCGTTTAAATTCCCTGGATTAAAAACTGTGATCTGAGTTAGAAGGGATGGCCTGCAGTAAGAAACATCCAATTATTGAGAGCGACAACCCTTTTTGGCTCTTGGAGTTGAAGCTGGTAGAGAGTTTCATCATAAATTTACAATCAGTTTGAATATGAGAGTGGAGTGATTAGTTCCACGACTCGCTTTACCTCTGGTTAACTCAGCAATGATACCTATTCAGAACTAGGTGAACTCAAAGCTCGGTGCGAAATCCCTCGCCCAAACCTGAATTCGAACCAGCGGCCCCACACACAAGAAGCCAGTCGTTTACCCACGAGGCTACTCAAGCTTCACACTAGTTATATGGAAGCTGAAAAAATCGATAGTAATACTATGATACTTTGCCTGTTTTGACGCTTTGATTGAGTGGCCTTGAATGTATAGATGTTGTCCTCATCATGAAAACTGACACCAGTAATGTCGTAGGTGAAGACGTTGAACAGAATAGGGTTAACGATAGAGCCCAAAGTGACACCAAAGTCAAGAGCAAAGAACCTGAAAATTGAATCATTATGTATCTCGGAGCTCGGTTCAATGCTTCTGAGTCTGCTTGAAAATTTTATTCAAATTTGCCCATAATGAGTCAATTGGTTGCCCTCATGATGGTCTCAACACCCCTGTATTCGTCGTTAAAGATGTTCATGATAGCAGATACTAGATAAGAGTCTGTTCAGGGTGCTGCGTCTGGAGTACATGACAAGGATATCATCAGGAAGATCTCTGCATGCAATGTTGCTGGCCCTGTGGGAGATAACAATTTTATTTATTGCGGATCGCAGATAACCTGATTCATTTTGGAGGCGGTGAGGTTTTTATCCCCCGAACGCTTCTCCATTGACTTTCATGTAGGGGCTGAAGAATTGAGGCTCCAATTTTAAGAAATGGAGTTCTCAAACTGTACAGCTAGCCAAAAAGTTCGGGAGAAACTTGAAAGAAGTCAATTATCCTTCTAGGTCTCTTGAATGTAAGGCCCGAATGTGCAACAACGCTTAATTCCAGGCGTTTAATATGTAGCGATCCTTGAAAAACACTGCCGAAAAGGTTCCCAATTCTGGTGTCGGGGGCTAAAGTCCCCTCCAGTGACTCTATACTCGAAATAGGAGGTTGCGGACATCATTTTATCGAAATCGTCAATGAGATCGGATGGAGGAGAGTTTTGGTTAGCTTGAATGCCTGTACAAAAGCAACAGTGTCTTCAAGCATCTCAGATTGCTTATGAAGACTCTTGGGACCTTGATCTAGCTTTTCATGGTAGCTTTTCCTAGCAAGTCACGTCTATCAAATTTAAGATAATATTGAATGGAGTTCCTTCTATACATAGGAAGGCAAAACAATTAGTAACAGGGCTTAATTTAATTGATACCGCAGAGTTTAAGTGGGAGTTCAACGTCTGCGAGCCGTTTTTTAGTAGAATAACCGAGTGCTTTAAAAATAGGAATACATCTTTCGACTTTTATTACATGCCTTTTCAGACAGTGTTTCCGCAAGTGACAGCTACAAGATACCGCTTCTCTTGTTTGGCCATTTGAAGAGTCTTGCGCTTCTTGACTTCCTTGGCCGCAGGGCATCCACGATAACTAGCTGCGTAACTAGCAGTTTTGCAATTAATGCGAAATACTTCAAGAGTACCAGCAGAAATAGGACATGCTATGGTCAAGTGCTCTTTCTGGCATTTGTCACAGTGTTGTCTGAGTGCGCAGTTGGTCACAACCTGATCTAATCGCTGACCGTTGAAACACTGGATAAGATTTTGCCTTTAAACATGCTCCCAGTAGATTCAGTCCTGGGGTAAAATTTTTATGTTGATTACTGCACTTTAATCGGTACCTCGGTCAGGTTGCACGACAATGCTACCGAGAGTTTTTGGTGTGTAAAATTTTCTATTAGAAAGCGAATAATCAACTTCATTTGATGTTTTTATTGACTTTATCACATGAAAAAGCCAAATATTAATTTATACAAAAAAAAAATCGACATAATTCTCAAGAAAACCATATGATCAGAACATGGTTTCTAGTAAGAATTCAATTTTTTTTTGTGAATAGAACCACGTTTCAAGAACGATTAGTAACAATATGACGTGATTGCATTGCAAGTTATGACGTTAAAGAAGTTCAAATGAGCGGAAGATTACCTTCGATTCAAAATACTAATTCGCAGAAATAAACTATGGTATAGTGATTGCTATAATTCACTTCACGTATCGGAATAAATTTACTTACCCCAATCAAATTTTTTAAATTTATATCAATCTATTGAATATTTTCAGAGAATTCAAAAAAGTTAATTTTACCCTCACTTACCCATATCACCTATTCAATTTCCAATTTCCGCCTCTTAATTAAAATTCATAGACCTCAATTGCATCACACGTAAAATTTGAACATCCTGAAAACCAAAACCACATTGCAAAACCATTATCGATTATTCACTGATAATACAATTCCATTGAATTATTTAGTTCTTATTGTACTCATTGGCAATTCGCATATCCGCTATCATAATGAATACCACATCGTTGCGACCATTTACACGGTCAAAACGATTTAGCTTTGTGAAATATTTAGGCCGTGAATTATTCGGTATTGCTCTATTTTCTAAAACCACCGACTAATTTTCATTTCGACTGGAAACAATTATCATTGTCATCTTCATCACTCAGCCGACTCAAATGTTTTCAACACGCAGTTTGTGGATTCATCAATTAAATGCATCGCTCTAATCTAGGATGACACTAGTCAGTGCGATGTGTGTATTTGGTGTGATTTGAGTAAATGCATGAATGTAGATTTGTGGGGGTGTAATTAATGATAATATGGAATTGTATTATTTGAAAAGAATTAAATTTGCGATGTGTAAACCGTTTGCAATTAAGCTACCTAAAATTGAGCTATTGTGAATTTATTGATTTTGTAGTTACTTGGCTTGAACATAATTAGAAGACCAACATTAAATAAACTGGCAACTAGTATCTAAAAAATTTTTTGCGTTCTCTCTTCTCATTCTTTTTCTGAAACAAAACAGCTAGACACTAAAACAAAATTAGCAAAAATAGTAGTAAAAATGACTTTAAAAAAAATCTTGCGCATAACAATCGCTATACAAACTGAATAGGGTGAATGTGTATATTTTAAGTGCATTTTCTTTCACTTATTATGATCAACCTGTATCAAGACTATAACAAGATTTTTTGCGTGGAAAATATTTGATAGAAAAGCTTGGAATTAAAAATATGCACAGGTTTTGTTTTTTCTATGATAATGCCAAAGCTCAGGGGATTGTCCTTTGAAGCGAATGCTTAGCGATGGCGGTAGGGAGACACATATGGGAGAAGCCGATATCAATTATTCCATTATTCTTTTAAGTACCACATTTATTTCTTATTTTCTAAAGCGCTAGTGTTATGCCTAGTCGCTACTAAAGCTTTAATGTGACACTTAATTAATGGAGCGCTGGTATTATGCCCAGTCGCCGACTGTTAAGACAACACAAGACGAACAAATACAGCCATGGGCACGGCTCCCAAAAGTTCTCACTTCTCAAATGTTAATTTCGATTACTCCTAATAGTACTATTTCGATTACTCCTAATAGTAATGAATCAACGTAGCATAGGGTTTATGAGAGAGTTCAAGAATCTTGAACTTTGGCAACTGTACGACAGACAAGCACAAAATTTCAGAATTTAGAAATACCATATTAAAGTAAGCTTATTTGAAAATTGACGAGTAAGCAAAAATGTTTTTATAAAGCAATGGTGAAACACTAGATAAACTTTAGCTCCATCATCTTTTCCGTTCCTAGTCAGGAAGAAGCACTAGCTCCATAACTGCTGCTCCTACAAATTTCGGCAATTATTAAAATGACGTTCGTTGCTGTTTTTCTGGACGAATATCTACTCCTGACGCTCCGACAGTCAAAGTGATTTCCGCTAGTGTCGAAGATGAATTTCTGCGCCAGGAGACACATCCCGATACTCCGACGAGAACCGTAGAATTATCCCATCACAAAAAATGATGAAAATATCCAGTGCTGGCAAATGGTTGCTAGTATTCACGTCAAAATCACCCTATTATGTGGATTCAGTTTTTATCCCAGGTCTGCATTAGAAGTTATAGGGATTGAAAGTTCCCAAAAAAATTTCAGAAATTGAAACATGTTTCAATTTTTTTGTCAAATACTTTTTTCTAAAGGAATATGTGGGTGCCTGAATATTCACCGAAATGCTCGCCACCGACCAAAGGTTCAGGATATTCTAATTAGAACTTAACTCCGACCTACCCCTTATATATACCCTCATGTCTCCCGAAACTATCAGCACCAGCAAATAATTCTATATGTGTACAACACTGATTTTATTCGATTTTTTTTTTAAATTGCCTTTGGTTTTTTAAATTTTCTACGAGAAAAAATAACGATAAAATGTGTAAAACAGCATATAAATAGCCATTTGTAAAAGTAAATGCTCGGTAATCGCCATCCTAATTGTATGGATTCAAAAACTGAATGATAATTTAGATGGTCATAAAGATTAATGCTAATGGTTTGTACTTAATTTTCGAAATTGTATGTAACGTGTTCCAACTGGGTACCTTCTTTATGTAGACTTAGTCGTACAGTCTCTAAAAGCAGATTCTACGTCTCGTTATTTTTTCCAACATTGATTCTATTGCACGTATACTAGCTTCGAAAATAATTTACAAAAGCTTACTTTACTACATCCAAAAGATATCTAACTTCTTCAAAAGATATCTAACTTCTTTCCACATAAGACATAGCCACATACCCAATAACAACCAAATCACACGCCATCAATTCGCATTTTCTCAACCAACTGACATGTACGTGATTCGATTCTGAATAAATTCCATTATCAAATTGGAACCATCCGAACTCGACCGAACGACCAACGCTGCCAGTTCGTCAACATAAATCTAATTGAAGCAAGTTCATGTGAACTTTAGATACTTCGAACATTACCCACTATGCTTCTTCCATTTCCTCGTATCCATCCAAGCTGAACTGCCACCCGTGCAACGAACATAGTTTTGCCAATCATACAGTACAAAATGCTTTCCACTTTCACAGTAACATATTGCTAATAGTCGTGATGGCGTTGGTGGCTTAAGAAAATTCAGAGACTGATCAAGCTTGCCCGGATATCACGTAACATTAAACTGAATATGTATTCCAGAAGGGTTTCAGTTGGATTAGATGAAACATTAAAATGATTTGAACAGACAAGTTGTTTTGAAGTTGCTGGTCGTGTGGTTACCGATTTAAGGAGCTGATTTGACTGGTTATATGGGCTGGTTGTATAAATGTTATTGTTTTTCACCAAATACAACTGGCAATTTGTCATATCAGTGTTTGACAACTGAAAGAATGACGTGGATAAATTGAAAAATGTATTCCATTGAAATCGTATTTGCTTTCATCTTGCAGAATGATGGTAAAAATTACTTTCTATGCAAGTGACAAGTCGTTGTGAATAGAATGGGGTAGAAAAGACTACTGAATATAATGGGGTAGAAAAGGCGCGTAACAGGTTCAGTTTTAATATCCTAAAAGTTGGTTTGTCCAGAGCTTTACTCACGTGGCTGCCAAGCGCTCCTCTCAATATCTAAGGTCTCCTTAATCAACCAGGAAACATAACTTTTCGCATTTAGCGAAGCTCAGTCTCCGATTCGCAAAGAAAAGGTGTAATACCTCATCTTCGTAACTAATGCGAATAGACATTGAGAACTTGATTGGACGAAATGACTCTTTCAAAGGACCCAGGTCAGTTATACTCACTCTGTTCACTGAGCCCCTTTTTCCGAGTCATTCAAAATAGCTATTAGAAATTAGCACTGTCTGTTTAGTGTGTTAGCTAACAAAAACAGTTTTTCCGCAGTGAATGTTCAAGATTGCACGGCTGCCACAGGATTGCCTGCATTCAGACCTGGTCTATCTATTTATCTATCAGACCTGGTCCTAGTTAATATCAACAGGTCCCATAAATATAATGATCGAATTATCCGGTCGTCAGTTCTAGTAAACAAAAGTTTCGTATCCTGAAAATAGACGTAATTTGGTGATGGGTTGCCGTTCTTATGCAACTCGGAATTTTGAAAATTTCAAATCAAAATGGTGGAGAAAGGTTAAAACTTATCAATAATTTGAATTTTTGTCAAAAAGCAAAAATTATTTGAAGGGTTTTTTTTCACGTGTCTGCCGTAGCTACAGGGCTGTCCGCACAGTCTTGAAAACCTATCTGTGAATTTCATGATGATCCAATGTTTCCGCCAGAAGTTATGATAAATCAAAATTTGAAAAAAAAAAATCCTTGCTTACGTTTAGGCATTATTTGAAATGATACTTAGTATTATTTGCCATGCTTTATTTCTTAATTATTATCTACTTAGTATTTTACCCATCAAAAAGTAAGCTGAGTTAAATATGTGACGTGATTCGTGAACCACTAGCTTAAGAAATGCCCGCTAGGTTCTACCGAAACTGGGTTCGGCTTATACCATATTCTGAAAAGATGAAAAATATCATGAAAGTAAACATCATGAAAAAACTACTATATTATAATATGTAAATATTCGCAAAAGCAATAAAGTTTCAAATCTAATTTTTTTTTATTTTTTTTACCATTTAAGGACTAAAATTTGATTTTAATCCTTAAATGGTAAGTCAAGTAGAATAAAATATTCTAATTGAATCAAGTAGATTAAGATATTCGAATTTAACTGAAAACCCACTAAACATGCATCGATGTTTCGAGAGTAACCTGTCCATTTATTTTATATTTACACGGTTAGAAATTTTCGGATAAATTTGATAAATTTTGGAATGCATATAGGTCCAAACGAAAGTTAGTATCAATCCAATAAGTTTGTTTAAGATCAAACAATTTAATCTGATAAGATAAATTTTATCTGATAAGATAAAATCAATACCAATTATTCATATAAATTGAATAAGACGCTCTTATAGACGGTATCCGAATCGCATATAAATGAATACACCACATTCTTATTAAATGTACACCATTTAGAATAAGAAATATATTATTCTAATTTCGAGGTCACGCGATAAATTTATCCCATTTTCAAAAACCCAAAATCATTTAACCCAAAATCTTATTCTGGTTTTTTCCCTCCTTTTTATTATGAATATATATATTGGGAACAATTAGCCATTATGATGAAAAAAGAATGAAAACAATTGAATATTTATGGATTCAAAGATAAAAGTAGGTTGGAATTATTTTTGCGGGATGATTAAAATTGAACAGCTTTTTATTTACATTAAAAATTTTAAGCTACATTGAAAATTCTATTTTGACAAAGTGGTTTCGAAAGTATGCACTGATTCTCATCAGACACCAGCGCACAGTGCATACTTGACTGGCGTGACCACTTGCAGTTGGAAATCATTTAATTTGTATTTACGCTAGTTGTGACAAATTTTAACATCTCCGACTTATATCCATCGATATAATTTTACTTGTAAAGGTTATTGAATGTGATCATGGTTCCCTTCTTGTCTATAAATCAGCATAGACAACGTATATCATCAAAGCTTATCAAAGCCGAGAATATTGATACGGGTCGATCGTTTTGCGGAACCAGCCTCCGAAAGCAGAATCAAATTGGAATTATTTTTGCGGGATGTAGGTGTTGTGAAAACACTTGACATAGTACACCAAGTAAAACTTTCGAGAATTAAATTCAATTATGTACTGTGAGATGGATAACGATTATTTGTTTTATTATTTGAAGAAAAAAAAACTCGATAGATTTTATTCATATATACTTTATTCACCAAAATCAAAGTTTTACAATATTCCTGTAGTGATTAAAGTTGTTCCTCATGGCTACCAAATAATTTTGACTAATAATAAACACTTCCAATTAACTTCACTTACAAACTCGAAATGCTAATTGCACGACTTGCGACACAAAAGTAATTCTAAACAATCCGTTTCACGAAAACACTCCCGAGTAAATTTTCACTTACAAACTTTAAATACGAACTTTACGACTTGCGACGCAAAAGTAATTCTAAATAATTCGTTTTATTTTTTATGAATTTTTAATATGAATTTATGATAAATATTATCCGATCTTGGTATAAACCACCCGTTTATACGAAAATCATACAAAAGTTATTCCAAAATAGGATAGAACAATTTTATCCAACGTCAACATATATAATCTATACGAATATTAGGATATATAATAGTACACCAATGTGAAGATCAATTTTATCCGAATATTTTTCACCGTGTACTTACTATATATTTACTAATTTTAGTACATATTTTTATTTGCTGAGAAAAAATTGTATCTAGTTTCTCAAGAAATAAATGAGCTTGCCATTAAAAAAAAAATTTGTAAAATATTCCGTAAGGGATTTTTAAGATCCAACAATTTTCGAAGAATAACAAACTGAAGCATTCCTTTTTCCCTCATTTTTCCAGATCACAATCGGCTTTTAGGCCCCACGCAACAGCAAACACACCAAAATCAGCAGCAGCAACAACAAACCCATCCAAACAATAGTCCAAAAAGCGGAGCTCTGCACATCGTCAAGACTAATACGACGAATTCATCATCAATAGGAAACACTAATACAACATCAAGCACAACAACAACCCCGCAACCACCGAACAACACAGGACTCATTTGTGGAGGACTTAAAGCCGGAAGTCGAAAGTTCTCGCAATCGCCTCAACCATCCGCAAAGATTTTGCATAGCAATAATGCTGCTCACACGGTAGTAAGTCCGACATCAGTAGTGCTGCACCAACAACAAAAACACCAGGTGATCAAATGTGCAAAAAAAACTCTGTGCGGAAGTCAATCCTTGGCAAATTAATGTTTCCCGGCATATTGTGCTGACGATTACTGACGCTCAGGGAAACGACCCAGAAGCATGTCCTCGTGTCCTGGAAAAGTGAAAAGCTCATGGCATTTTGGAGTCTGTGTGAGGGATTTAATTCAATTCATGAAAATGAACTCGGTCGGGATATAAACCTTTGCGAAACGTTCGGACAGTAGATGACAATTGAGCTCAAAACAAGAGCTCCATGACAAAGAGAATATTCCATTTTAGCTCCCGTACTGAAATCCGTTCACACAATTACTGTTTTAATTAATAGAATCGAAACGAGGATTTTCGCTGAGATCCATCCTCTCTTTGTTTTAATAATTTTCGAAATGCCATGCTATTCGCTAGTCCAGACTAATATATGCAAATTTTCTTTGTAATATTCAGGGATATGTGTGCGGGAGAGAGAAAATTCAGCTGCTCTTGCAATTAACTAACCTTCACTATTTTCCATATTGCTACAATTTTAGCAGAACCAGCATCCGCAAATTAAGTCGTCCAAGGGAGCAGTAGATTTCCATTTAGTCCACGCTAATAAAGGGCTGGAAGCGCTTGGAGTGCTTTTGCAGTATTTGGTCTACGACGTAAGTTACAGATTTGTACACATTTATGAATAGTAGCTATAAATTATATGATTATATCTTAAGCTTTTGTGACAAATTGTGGTGCCAGATGGTTTTAAATTTTTGCACTTGGTGTTTTTTTTTGGGTTTAGATTGTGTGTGAATCGATGATAAAGGAAAGAATGAAATTTAGTTTTGAAGGGTATGCTATGAAATATTGAATCTGTTATTGAACCAGTCGACACTCCTTACACTTTAACATCACCCATCGGAAAGAAAAGAACAAGCCCCAATTCATCATCATTTCCTACGGTTCCGAAACTCAGCAAGGTTTGCAGTTCCTACCCTGAAAGGCTAGCGCCTCTACCGATCCTATTTCTACTTTTTCGCTTGTTTTTTGGCACCACGACCTGCAGGAAGAAAAGAATCATACGGCATTGCAAAATCATAATAATACTTCCAAACGTAGCAGGATCCGACCGATTGTCTGCCACGTGCAACATTTTACGCAGGGAAAAAGAAGAAATAATTTAATGGGTCTCTGCTTCCTTAAGGCGCCTGTATCGTGGCAAAGACGCCATTTTCCATTAATATTTCAAACCGCATATTATGGAGACGACGAGCTGCTGTTTTACGAGTAGCAAAGAAGATAACTGTTCTTCTCAAGATCAGGTCTACGACCAGAAAGATCCTGAGTTACAAAAATTAATTGATCAGATCGCCCACCTGAATAAAGTTTCAACGGCCCATTCTCGTAAGGATACCAAAATTTTTTCATCGTCCAAATCTCACTAGGTGCTAACGCAAATGTTGTCCTTAGCATTAAATAGTTTCAGCATCAACAAATTCAGTAGGACCGTTGAAGTTTTTTGGAAATTTTGTCTTAAATTGTGCACTTGTCGCACATTGTGTCAAGTACAACAAAATTCATGCCTTGAAAAACAGTACAAGAGTGAATTTACAATAAAAATACTGTTGGGTTTGAAGTTTCCTATGCCAGGGCAAAAATGTCTGCCTACTACCCCATTATTTAACTCCACTGTCAATGAAGCATAATTATCCATCAACTTAGTATTCCATTCCATTCTCGCCTTGGTTAATCAACCTATGGAATTTATCCTAACCTTCAGAAAACTCGGATTCCCGGTTAGAAACGAGATGCTTTCATTTAGCTCGCTCTTTGTCTATTTGGTAATGCGTCCTCTTAAGTCCGCAGCCTTAGAAACAGCTTCTTTTGTTTACATCTACCAAAAAAACTTAGTTCAGAATTTCTTGAGCCAAGAACGCCCCTACATTCTTTTTCTGTCAGAGATCACTTGTCATTTGCGGATAATTTTTTTACAAAGTCATTTGCCCCAAATTCCTTTTAATTTAAAAGAACGGGGCCAAACGCAATGTCGTTTGACCCTAGATCTAAGAGTCATGGAAGCAATCTGCATTTATTGATAAAATATGCCCATCACCATTTCAGAGGTCCTGAGCTTTCGGCGCTGTATCTTCTCTAGGTTTAATCTTCTTCGGAATGACCTCAACGGCTGCTCGCAATCATCGGATAACCGCAGCAACTAGTACTTATTAATTAACCCTGGCTCGATGTAACCCGAGCTACTCACTCATGCCAATTGTGGTTCTTTTGAACACGCTTGCTCTTCAACTTGAGATCGAATTCAACTTCACAAGAATAATAGTGTAGTTAAAACATCATTCAAGAAAAATGAATTTGCACTTGACACGAACTGACAATTTCTCGCCTATTCCCGTAATATAATATAGAGTCAGAGGCAGTGATGAATACTGCAAGCTATTGACTTTTCTCGTGTTTCCGAGCCTGGCAAGCTTCTTCCTCAATTCGGTACATTTAAATGGCAAGTTTGCGACGCTGAATTTGATCATCAGCAGATCATAGTCTACATTCAACAGAAGCATAGCGTCAATTTCCTGACCAATAGTTCAGATCTCTTCATTCCCTCAAATCGGTCACCTGGGAGCCATTTGCAATTGACGTTGAAAGACTAGTTTGAACTTTCAATCTAGAGTCTAGGTATATATCTGCTCCAGGACACTGAAGAAGCTTTCGGAACCCACATTCATATTTTTTAGATTTGCAATGCTAAAAAAATTAAAAAAAAAAACCTTTATTTTTCGTGATCTTCTGCGCAAAAATATTCAGCTCCGCGGCAGGCAAAAATCGTTAAGAGGCATCTATCGCCATTTCCTCTACACGGATAGCAATCTATATAAATATACCTCAGCCACGATGAATATTCTTATAGTGTTCTTATAATGCTAGACTATGTTAGTAAGAAATTCGGAGGACGCCTAAAAAGTTGCCCCTGGCCATGATATATTAAAAAAATTTATAAGATAACTGGATGTAAAAGTTTGCAACGTTCTCTCAAATCTATCGCTGCGAAAAAAACATGGCTCTAATCTCAATTTGGTCACAATCTTCAAAATCATGGTCTAAATCTTTCGTCAACAAAACTACATCGGTTCAATCCATTGAGCATCTCGCCAAAGCCACGAAAGTTTTGTGAGTAAAGAATCTCTATTTCCTCTGGTGTTGGCCCTTTTCTAATAAAAAGTCGACCGGAGGGGGATGCAACTCCGAATCTATTTTAATTCTATTTTTAAGCTTCCGTGAACTCAATTGTACTATTTTTAACTCCTGTCTCAATACTGTTTGTTATGGCTTGACAGCGTGCAAAAATATTTCCAATTCCAAAAGCGTCAGCTTCTTGTGATGTTCGTAAAGCCCGTTTATTATTCCCGTTCTCAAATTCGAGAAAATTTCTAGAAACGATAATTTCGGGACAGTTAATTCATACTACATGCAGCCTGATTGATCTACAGAAGGCCATGATGGTATCCCATACAAAGTAATAGATCTAGTAAATAAAGCTATACTACCATCAGATCCAAATTTATATCAGCTGTTTTTAAAATACGATTTCTAAATATCGAATTCTAAATCAAGTATAAACAGATGTGCAATATTATTATAAATAGCAAAAAATGTTTGCGCCCATAAAATTTATACTCTCAATCTGTTTGCTTTCTCGGTGCTTAACTCAACACACAACAAAGTAGCCTATTCACTTCCGATATAAAACTTAAGTGGAGCGAAATTATTTTCCCACGAGGCATGAAATAGTTGACGCTCTTAATATTGCAATGACCACATGCAACATTTCCTCTAAACAAGACGTAATGTCCGATAAAAAAAAAACAATCTCTTTTGAATTATACAAAAACGGAAATACGAGTAAACGTTCCGAAGTATGATACATATTTTCTTTATATGCCAACAGTGAAAAAACACCTGGTCGACATCAATTTAATTAAACTCATTTGAACAAATCACGCTTTTAAGGAAATGTATTATACACCTATCACATACCTTAGATTTATAACATATTCCACATTAGAGATGTAACATATCTTCTTCAATTGGCATTTAATCGTTTTACTACTACTTTAAATGGGCAATTAGAAACGAGCATAGGTGCGAGTACAACCGTTGAAATCACACCATACAACATTTAATGGACGATAAGACCCGGTTACCGGTTGCGTTAAATAATTTTCTAAGAAAATGTTATCATTCTTTCACTATACGACTGTAGTAATGAAAGTTGACTGGAACATGGGTTTTATAAGTTATTTTCGCGAAGCGGTATGAGTGATGAAAACAGTTTGTCATAAACTTTGTGAAAAGATAAACCATAAAAATTCGGAATGTGATTAGATAAAATGGATTTGTCGAAAATAAGTGTAAAAACATACATTAAATGATTGTTGTGTAGGATGCTGTTTCGTTTTATGTGCAAATTTTAATTTGCCTGAACAACTACAAAAAAAATGTTGAATGCAATCGTAATGCTATTGGAATGAAATAGGATAAAACCAAACACTTTCTAGAAGGAAATTGCTACAGTCAAAATGTCATTGTGGTTCTATTGTCAAACTTTACGATAAAATGTCACATACAATAACTTCAATCGTGATACCATTCGTATTCTTGAGAGAAAATGTAAATACAAGCAAATTCGCCAGAATGAGTTACTAAGCATTTTTATAATAAATTCAAAGCAATTGTAAGTATCGATGTTTCAGAATATATCTGCTTACTTCCTGACGATCAATGACCGTTAAATCACAATGGAAATATCTAAACTCCGCTGCAAAACGTTTTTTGTGCTATTATGCGAGAAGAGTGGAACAGGGTAAACTGGTCCACACAAAAAAAAAAACAAATTCGAAGTAGTCAAAAAAACGCCCTATGATGTAATAGATGTCAAATATAAATACACCCCACATGTGAGCCAGAGCAGTGTAGCTGCTCCGATTAAATCTCTGGGAAAGGGATTGTTATTGTTCTGAATAAAGGCGCGTAACAATACAGCTATTATAAATCGTTATTGCGTTGTACACTGTAAATGGTTGAAGTACAGTAGGCCTGATGGAAAAAAGTGGCGTCATGTTTCTAGAACTTCTCTGTTTTTCAATGACACTGGAGTCTTTGTTCTATTCTTTCTTCTCTATTCATCTTGCACTCATCTTTAAGTCTCCTGAATTTTCATTCATTCTTTACTCTAATCTATCCCTACCTGTTTTTTTAGTCAGTCTAAGCTTCCCCATCTCTCTCAAACTTGTTTATACGGAAGATTATATTTAAAAAGTAATTTACGTGTAAATCTCCGCTGAACTGATTCAACAGCATCAGAGAGCTATTTGAAACAAGGACACCACACTTGACCACAATATTCAAGAATAGAACGGGCTGGGGTAACAAACAGGTGGAAGCAATTAGAAATACTAAATGAATTGTGGCAGGAACGAACCACTATCTCAGCAATGCGAGAAATCCTTCTGGTGATAGTTAGGATATTAATATCGAATTTCAGCTTAGTGTCAAAGATGACCCCAAGATCAGAGAAATGTTCGACAGAACAGATGATATACCATCAATAACATAAGGAAAGACATGCGTATGAAGCTTTAGGGAAAAGGACATGGAAAAACATTTGGAAACATTAAGGGACAAGCAGTTCAAGTTACATCAACCAGAGAGGGCACTCAAATCTTCCTGAAGAAGCAGACAATCAGCAGTATTTTTGATCACCTGGATGATTTTTAAATCATCTGCATGGAGAAGACAAGATAACTTAACAGCACTGGAAAGATCATCGAAAAAAGTGGCCCTAAGATGGAATCTTAAGGTACACCAGGAGAAGATGAGAAAGGTGAAGACTGCAAGCCAAAGAGGGAGTATAATAACACAAGTGCGATTAGTTAAAAAAGTGGAGATCCAGGAAGGCAAAGGTTCACGGATGCCATAATGCTTTAGTCTGATAAAAAGCAGCATATGATTAACAGGATCAAAAGCTTTGTGCACTGACTTTGCCACAAATGACATCAATTTGATTGTTGCTGTCAATTGCAGAAGCAATTATATGAGTAAACTCAACAAGGTTCGTAGCGGTACAGCGGCGTTTTACAAAGTCATGTTGTTGCGCTGGAAAAATACAGTTGTGGGTATCATACATACGATTGAAAACGTGGCGATCTGAAATTTTTGAAAAGCAAGGAAGAATGGAGATTGGACAATATATAAATATTAAAAATATTCCTACAATATTCCGGGTATATACAAGTTTTATGACATTGATATCTTACAAGTTATATGACATTGATAACTTAGATTTTTTTTTTCGTTCAACATAGTTTAAAACAAAATATAGTTTGCATGACACTATGAATGACTCTATTAGAAATATTTCTTTATTTTGAATCATATTTGTCATTTTTTAAAAGAGATAGAAATTGATCGCTATGCAGAAAAAATGTCAAATGTCAGTAGATTATAGTCGTTAGAATAAGCTGATTTTTTTTCATGTGCTATTCATTTCCTAATTTCTTTTAACTTTTTTATTTGCGAAATAGCTTCACTGCTGTGAGCAGTAATGTTGTTCCATTTATTATGTCCGCAGATGGCCCTTAGGTTTTTTTTTGTTGCAGTACTATTTTCGTCGAAATAATGGATTCATCAAATCTAAGCTCTCCATAGTCGCAGCAGACTTGAAAAACTAGAGCTGCACCAGGAAAAATCATTTTGGATCCTAAAAAATGAACGCAAGCGGAGAGATAATTAAGTCACCAAGGGTAATTTATGCAAAATGTGAAAAACTACGATTCCCGTTTTTCCTACTGAGTTGTCACTTGCTCTCGAGTAAACGATCAAGATACAATGCTCGCAACTAGTTATGATGCAATGCTCACTAATATGAATCAAGAGCACATACGCTAGGCATGAGCCAGCTTTATCAAGGTTTATGTTAACCTTAGTTATGCATGATATTATGTAAGTTTACGAAGGATATTTCTACCAGAACCCCAACAATAGTTATTCCTGCATGGGTAAAATTCATCTCTCACCTTTGATACGACTCTTCTCGCTATTAGCATATCCAAAAACTAAGAACTGATAAGCACATAGCCAAAAAAGTTTACAGAGAAAACTCTGGTTTGTCAAGATTTACAATTGTAGTGTGAAACAAAATTGAAACCAAAAATCAAGCATTCATTGCTCCTAATTCAAAAGCTCTTTTTAATTAAAGATCAAAATACGTCTGAATCAAACAAAAAAAAGGAATATCCCAGAATTACGCGTAGCTATTATTAGTAATTAGAAAGAAAAAGGGACTGATATATCTGAAACAAACCCATCTGAAAAAACAATTGAAAGAATTAAACAAGCCTTATGGTATTTTCAATAGTGGCATTGAGTTATATTGTTCCTAAAGCCTAATAAGTAACTATAATTACGCATTTTTCGCAATAGTAATATTCATGCCTATATTATTTGTTCTTCTATGCATTCAACACTTCTTTTCATGACAGTTGAAAAATGATTTTGTAGGTCATTTTGGGCATTCAGACATTTGTTATTTCAGCATTCTTTTTGTGTTCTCATAAAATTATAATCTTAAAACTACAAGCCACACTCACACAATCCCCTCTCCTCTCCCAACAAAAAAATAATCTCTTTCAGTACTAAATTGCATTCATCCGGTTTAACCCATTTCAATCTAGTCCATAAGCAGCTCTACGGGATTTTCCAATAATTAAATTCAAAGTAACAGAAACCTTTTTGCAGTCTTTGTCATGAAAGAATATAGTGGTGGATTTCCCCACGAGACATTATGGAGACATCATTCATCATCAGTCAACTAAAATGTATGTAAAACCGGAAAAGCCTAGTACTTTTTCATATGCTGGAATCTAAAAAAGTTGACTTTGAATACCTGTACCTGTTTGAGATCCGAAATGGTTGGCTAAAACTAGCCGGACAATTGATCGTTTTGGGTGTGACGGTTCAGGTTTCGTAGAAAAAAATGGGTCAAGTTGAATTATTACATTAATTCTAAAACTAAAGACGGAGATAGGAACTAGTGCGATGGTATATATTTTATTGCGAATCACTTCGCCTTGAAAATGTCCCTGAAATACTAACCTCCCTACTATTATTCCTTCAGCAGTGAATACATTTCGACTAGGGCATGCAATCCCGAGATTTCGGGATCTCGGGATCCCGACACATTTTGGACATTTTCGGGATCCCGAATTTTTTATCGGGACTCCCGAGATTTCGGGATTGATAAAATTCAACCAATTTTGGGAATTAGAAAGCAGAACTTAATACTAAAAGAAATATTGTTTTATGAAAACGAAGGCGGAAGCCAGTTGTAATAATGAATTACAACTGGCGTATGATTACATGATAATATCCCACCAAAAAGTGTACAGCTGGAAAAATGTGCAGCAAAATCAGGTCTAGTTTAAATTTTGAACTTCTTGACGAATTATGTTTATTAAGAGCATACTTTCAACATGAATCAGCAGTTTGAACCAATCGATATTATTACTTATCACTTGTTTCATTGAAAAGCAATATTATTTTCTAATTGATATGTAAACAACTAAAAAGAATAATGTATTTTTATTATATTATCGTAACATCCGTTATGCTGATAAAATTTCAATTAGTTTTTGACTAATTTGATAGATTATTATCATGACCAAATAAAGAGCTTTATTGGACAAGAAGATAAGAAGAAATTAGATCATAAGATTAATTTAGATGCAATTATAGATTAACGTCTTACTTGCTAGTACTCATGTACATATGTGCATAAATTTTACATTGTATTGAACTTAGCTTCCGGTTTTATGTATATATAATTGAAATAAAGTTTTAATTGAGTACGAATAAGCCAATATATCTGTTTAAATTCCCGTAATATAGTTTTTTTTATAAAATCCCGAAATCTCGGGACTATCTCGGGATCCCGAAAATTTTAATCCCGAATTTCGGGATCACCATTTCAATCTCGGGATTAATGCCCTAATTTCGACACAGCATTTTTCCATGATTAACTGAAAATATGGTTTGTAAAAGCGTGGTGCGGAAATATGTCTAGACCCATTAAATGGCGCTTGATATTTACAGTCGTCCTACATTATATGTTGGCATTATGTTAATCTTATGACTAGACATAATTAATACAAAAAAAAACAAGTTGTCTCAAACTATTATGACTGGCGTCATCGAAATACACATAATGAAAAATACCAACGCAAAAGCTTATGTAGAAGAGACAACATACTTTCGTTCTCTGTTATTTCAAGGACTCTGAATGCTCCGACCCATATTTCCGTTACGCTCCACCTATAAAACCTGATTGCTAATTTCACTGCAATCGTTTTCATTCATAAAATTTGTGGGTGTGAGCTGGACAATGCAAGAAATATAAAAATTTCATATTGCTCTTGTATGGAAAATTTTCGCATTGAAATCAAGAACCTTTTAATATCCGAGAGGTACCTGACACCCGCCGACTTTGCATGCTCCAGGTATTAGTTTGGACGTGTTAATTATTAAATCCTCACCGTAGCTTAGCTGGCCAGGTGCAGCCAACGTGAGGCCTGTGAGACCCAGCAAAGCAACCCTTATAATCCATGGGTAGATCATAAAAATGTCCTTTGCTCCGATCCTTGTAATTTGTCTACGCGCTAGCCTGCTTTGCATGTGATGTGGTGGTGATCGTCTCAAGGTTAGGTAAAATGGTGTTTTCCTTGAGAAAATAGATCTACTTGCTGGGCTACCTTCGATCTGTGAGGAAAGGTTTCGTGTTTTCATGAGTTTAAAGTAACTTCAGTTTGTATTCAGATTCCTCTGGAGTTCTATCGTCGGAAACTTCTCTATCGTGCAGTTCGTGCTTCAAGTGTAGTGAATTATGTTTTTTAAAGTGAAAAATAGATTGCTTCGTGCTAAGGGGCAATGGAGTCATCCGAATATCCTAGTGGTACGTTGAAAGTAATATTTATATTCGTAGCAGGTTTTTGAAAAATTGGCAAATTATGTACATTGCGTTTGATAACTGATTTCAAGAAAAATAGACCCGAGCTCTTTAAATTATTGATAAAATTGTTTGTAATTTCGATTACATTAGTTGTTAACTTAGTGCTATCACTCAAAAACTTCCATGCGTTGTATATACTATCAACTAACAAATAAACAAAAATATTTGTGCTTTTGTTACTGATCGCACCATGAAATCATATGAGTTTGTAATCTAGCTGCGGGCTCACGATTTTGTCACAATCGCTAAAATGAGATTTATGATATTCGAGAACTCAATTTTCACTTTCTTCTTGAACACTTACTTTCTACCTAAATTCGTGATTATGCATTGTGCTTTGTTTCTATGTGATACTAATAATGTCATTTATTTTTTTAGTTGGATGCATTTGCTTGTCCCAAGGTAAAAAATGATAATGTGCAAATCAAGCAGTGTCTGTTCGAGACTCGAAAACAACTGGAAGAGGCGAAAGCTACTTGTCATGATCTTCAAGACCAGCTTCAGGAGAAAGAACACTACTACAGCACACGAGAATCCGAGTTACAAACATTGCATCGATGTGAACTTGAGAAAGGTGAGTGTTGTGTAGTTATTAATTTAAGATTTCCAGTTATTTGTAATTTTCGTTGTACTAATTTCTTTTTTTACCATTTTAGTTCGCACTTCTCTCGCCGAACTCGAAACAAATGCTCAAGAACGCGTCCGAAGCCTGCAAGCTGAAATCGTCTCAAAAGATGTCGCCAATGACAAAAAGTTCAAAGAGCTCATGCAACGAACCGAAACCCAGCTTCGTAAAAAGGATTATGAACTCAGTCTTGCCCGTGATAAAGAACAAGAACTTCTCAAACGAATCAGTGCATTAAGTACTACTGAAAATGAGCTACGTGAAAAGGTGCAGGCTTCTGAGCAAAATTTTGCGGAACGTCTTCTCGATGCTTCGAAGCGAGAACGTGATCTTGTCGACAAAGTGAATGTCTTGAGCAAAGAATTAGACTCGTTGCGAAGTCAGGCGGATAATCGTGAACGGGAATTGGAAGAGAAGTTGAATTTATCACATGATGAAATTGCAGTTTTGCGTAACTCCTCAAAGTATCTAGACGATTCGCTTTCGCTAAATAAAAGTGTATTGGCTAATGGCAATGCCACCAAAATGCAAATGTTGCAAGAAGTGGAGAGTCTTAGGAGTGTTCTTGAGCTGAAGCAAACGGAACTATCGGAGTTGAGAAAACAAAACCAGGGCTTGAAACGAGTTTCTGATGATGTACCTATGCTTCAAATGAAAGTGTCATCGTTGGAATCGAGAGTTGAAGATTTGCAGATCCAGTTAAAAGCAAAAGCAGAGGACGAAAAGTAAGTACCTCCTTGGAAAAATGAAATGTTTGAATTCTCGTTGCATATTTAATTGGAGAATGTAGATCTGAGAGTAGCTTAAATCCTTGCATTTTTCTTTGCGTACAAATTTGAAACGTAGTTAGTACAGCATTCATATCAGATGGAGATTTTTCAAATTTAAATTACATTTATATCATATCGTTCATCCCACTACTCGGTAATATTCTAAACCACCAAAATAGATATTTCTTCCATATTATCTCCAGATTGATGAATTTTTATCAAAACTATCGCATTTAAATCAATGTCAAAAAACTAGTAAAGTCACGTTTCCTTCAGTAAGCTATTTTTAATATTTATTAACATTTCTTGTCAGTGACGAAACAATATTATACGATTATCAATATTATCATATGATTTTTTTGACTTCAATCTTCTGTTATCTTAACCTGGCTTCCTGACTCGCATGGATCATCCAACGATTCTGCTTAAAGATATTACGATTGGGGTAGTTGTTAGTAGTTTTTTAATTTGCTACCACATGTGTATAATATATTCGCATCTCAAATGATTGGTTGATTGCATGGGGCGGGTGCAGATGGCCCCTAGCACTGCGACTTCCTGGGTCAATTGTGTCTCCTTACCACTTTATCCCATAAGATATCCAGACTCCTTATGAACTATACCTATTGACCTATAGACTTTATGATGAAAGAGTAGAGTCAAGAAGATTTAATCTTCGTTTCCCTAGTGCGGGACAGTTTACAAGAAGGTGCTCTACACTTTCTGCCACTTCTCCCCAATATATGCAAGTCTTTTCACTCTTTACCTATTCGGTGGAGGGACTTTTTGCAAGGAATATGTACTGTTAAAGCTCCACTCAAGGCGCACATTTTACTTTTGCAGAGAGATACTGCTTCTTTGTTTTTTTTTTGTGTCAAAGCTGAGGCAATCTTTTGTAAGTTTCAAGTTTTCCAGATTAGGCCACTAGTTTCTCATACTGTTATTAGTCCATGTTTTAATTTCCCTGTCCGAAAAAGCCTTGGCAAAAGCTCAGTACGGGGTGGAACCAATAGTAAACAGCTTAGCTCCTTCTTTGGCATTGGTATCAGCTTCTTTGTTTCCATGTCAGCTAGAAAGTGTTTTCATATTTCATTTTGTCGATTTCCTGACGTTAACGGAGCCTCCTGAGGCTCGGAGCTGGAAAGGCTTGAGGCCGCTTTTTGGATGTAGTTCCCATGTTCTAGATTGTCCCCGGATGATATTTTCTTCTGAAATTGTGTCTCCGAGGGGTCCGCAAAGGCATTGGCTTTGTTGTCTGCACTGTTGTATTTTATGTCCTGCATACTGAAGATTGGTGGCATTAGTGATTTGTTTTTGGTCTTGAACTACCGAAACAATCTCCATAGGGCCTTATTCCCAGGCTCGATGCTTTGATCAACCTCGCCCACCACTCATTCGGGTGTTAGGATATCTTTTGTTGATATGCCGATTCGCTTGCCGCTTTATTTTAGGGTCACATGCCCATCTAGCTCTGGGGCTTATTTATGTTTGTTCGGTAATATGTTTGGCGATATTCGGCCAGTAAATATGCTGTGAACAATTTTCTCCAATATTTTTTCTCCATGATGATGAAGAACTGGCCATTTGTGCAGATGATTTCCGTAAGCTCTTTGGGTTGCACGAGCAGTCTCCATAGCTCACAGAATGTTCGGTTGCGCAGCTCGATTCAATATTGAAGTGTAACGTTTCGTTAAGGTGTCCTGACGTTCTAGGTCTTCTTTTACTCTTTCTGGCGTTCTGTATAGCTCTCGGATTACAGATCAGATTTGTCTCTTCGGGAAAGTTGAACATTTGTGGTACTACGCCTTCAGTTCGGTGAAGATTCTACTGATCTTCTTGTGAAGGGATAATTTGAATTCCCAGATATACTTTTTTGGCCAAATTTAGCCATTCGTTCAAGTATTAAGGCCGTAGCAGTCTATTGGTCCAGTTGGCATAGGATGATCGAAATTGGTATAATTGCAGGTGGCTCATCGCCGTTTTTTAGTCAGTGCTGCAGCTGATGAATGGGAGAAGGAGGGAGAAGTGATGAGGAGTGTTTCTAGGCCGTCAATTTGATCTTTGTTCACGTTTTCTATGTTTTGGGTTTGCAGATTTCTGTTGTGCGCTATTGTTTTTCGTAGTTAGGGGTCAGATTCCATTTCTATGTGCTCAAGATAGCTAATATTCTCTCATGTCACCCCTTCTATCGCCGAAGCAGAGTATGGAGAAGCAGAACTGGTTTTTGGGGAGAAGGGTTTTGATGGATGGTTCAGTTTTATTTTGTTAAGAATTTCCACTTTGATTTATTTCTGTTTATTTTGTTTAGGCATAAGTTATCTGAGCAGCCTTTTGTCACGTCTTTCCTCTGCCAAATCTTTTTGTGTGTCTTCCAGTTGTTCTATATTATTCCGTGGCTCATTTAATTGCCGTTGATTTTTTCGGTCCTGTCTGTGTCGCTCAAGCTGATCTCAAGCTGATCTTTGCTCGCTTCTTCTCTTTTCTTTGTCTTTCTTGTTAGTTGCAACATAAGTTGGCGTGATTTCACCCTGCGTTGAATAAGACAACACCACCACATCTACACTCAGAAATCGATGGTATTTTGTCAATAACTTCTTTTGATTCAATGTATTTTGCCGTCACAACAAAGTTTACTGATTGGTCAACCACTCACCTGTTGCCTTTCTATTTTTGCTCTCCATTTTTTCCTTCCTCTGTTGTCTTTTAATTGATACATTTCCACAGTCCTTCTATTCTACTAATCTAGCAACAATCATTTCTTATTTGCAGAGAACTAATTCAGCGCAACAAACACCTCCAAGAATCGTACAGACAAGAAATCGAAAATCGTCGTAGTCTTAGCTTACACAACGAAGAGCTACAATGGCGACTGAAACAGAATTCCGAAAAATTTGCCTTAACTTTGAACGAACTATCAAAAAGTTATAGCGAGCAAGGCAGTAATAGTTTTCTGAGTGCATCGAAATCCAGCTTGCACAGTAGCGGTAATAGTGAAACGCTACAACAACAACTCACCGGGCAAGTAGATCAGCCGAATCAGTTGTCATCAAGTCACAATTCTAGTCTAGCTAGCTTGCATCGAACGAACGGCTCAGATCGTATGATTGGGTGCTTTCAAATGGACGACGTTTCACCGCCTGCATCGCCCATAATCAAAGGAGTCGTCGAGAAAAACGATTCGGTTTCGTGGGTTCTGGAGATGGATGATGAAACGCCTGAGGTCTTGGCATCACGTATGATTCGGCGGGCGGGATCGTTTCGATCGAGTTTCAATGAGAAATCGCCAAACTCCAGGCGACAGTTTTCTTTGCCTGCAGCGAACAGTGGAAATCCTTTGTCGCAATCGGCTTCAGCAACTTCAGTAATTCGTCAACATTCCAGTGAGTCAGTCGCATCGCTGAATCCGTCGGCACCAGTCACAACGAATGCAAGAATCCGATCAAAATCGGTCACGATTAAATCATCGGAACCAAAAAAGTTCAGTCGTCAGACTTCGAACGGCGCTGAGTCAAGGAGCAACACCGGTGCATCGACTACTTCTACATCCTGGAAAGATCCAGTCTGTTCCAGCTCGCCTTACAAGCGACATCAGCGGTCTGGATCACTTAAACACCAGCAACTGATTTCACCGACTTCAGCGCCTACCATGGCCTTTGGGCATCGATCGTCGTTTTGTCAGGACGAAGAGGACGGTTTGTACAGGAAACAGTCTTATGAAACCAATTTGATAACCTGCGATACATCTGCATTGACTGCAGCAGGAAATCGATTAGAAATGAGGCCGCTGCCATCGCATCCCTCCGTTCAGGATCTTAAGGGTTTGAAAAAGTGTCAAGAGATTCAGGAGTCCGCTGGCGAGGCCATGGTTTCCGGCACGAATTCCGAAGATGAAGGCTGTTCTGCGTCCTCCGATGATATAATTTCATCGACTTCATCCGCAGACTCCGCAACTTCGTCGCTCGAATGCAACGAGGCAGAAGTGAAGCGAGGTGTTATGTCGCTGGAAGATGCTCTGATGAACAAAATGAGTGCAAGTTTCAGTGGAACTCCGATGGAGGTGAGTTGGTCCGATGAAGTGGATCAGTTTCAAAGCGGTGAGTCTATCGTTTGACACAATGACGATGATAGCTTCTAAGAAGTAGAAAAGCCGTCAGACGGCAAATACGTGTAAAGCTTTTGTGCGATATTTTATTTAATTGAAATTGAAGCAGCACAACTGATCATGTTTGGAACAGTCAGCGGCATACCATTGATACTAAACACGAGCTGCTGATATATCATTAAGAGAGCTGCCATCGATAATAATCGTGCAGGATCAATTTTATGTACAATATTTTTGTGGAATTAAGAACTACGATCGATGGAACGCAACATTGCTTACATCATACAGTTTTAGTGATAAGGTTACTATGGTGCGATCAATGCTGCAGCTGTTGCTACTGAGTACAATACGGCCGCCGCAATTACGCGATTGATTCACAACACAATTTTGTATTATAGGTATGTTTAGAGAAAAACGATAATAACATAAAAGCTCAAATTGCTTACATGAAGTTCTTTAAACTATTCAATGAAATTTATGGGGCTGCAAACCCGAGACAAAATAATTGATTGAATTGGAATGGAATGCTGCCACTTCAAAGTCATAAAAAGGGATATGATGATTTCGTTATTTTATTTATTAAATTAAATTTGTATTTGAATAAAGTCCGAAAAAATTTCAGTGAACTCAGTTCTATGTTTGTCACAATATTGGATGTTTGTGAAATTGGACCCCGAATATCATCATAAACCTATTATATTATGTGATTAGTGGTACAGCCAGCTCAAGTAGACAGGCAGACTGATAAAGAGTTGTCCGTATGGAAATCGATTGAGATATATGAAGCAAAAATTAAGTGTAAAGAAAACGTAGTAATATATTATGAATATTTTGTTACCTAAAACTTCAAACATACACAAAAAAAATGAAATCTAAAATCCAAGTTTTTGTAGGCATGTTGTTTGTGATGTAGTCTTTCACCTTACTCTTATTATGTCGATATTAGATGTCAAGAAACTATTTATAGAAATGAAGATAATCAAATTACAAAATGAAACTCTTTGTCACGATTCAAACAAAACTAAGTGTTCTTCTAATGAAATTTCAGTTGAATTCTTTTTCACCACAGTGAAAAATGTTTTGAGTCTTCAGGTTATCCTGAAAGGCTATCTAGCAGCGAATAAGCGATGTTTCGTTAAAGTGACTGATATACTTGAGATTGTTAATTTTTATCTGGGAAAGGTTTACTTTTAAGGTATTATTTCTAGAGATTGAATCATAGGCCAAAAGCTGGTCTGAGAATTAATGATTAGTTTCTACACAATCCGATTGTATCTGGTCGCTGGTTATCTATGATTCAGTTTTCATGAGTGAATTCATTTAATATTATCTTGATTTCTTGAATAACATTTTGGATTTTCGTTTCGAACATTTAATATGCTCGTCAGCAGTCCACTAGTGGTTGAACCCAAGAAAAAAGTCCTTAGAGTAAAGGCTATTTGTTATAAAATTTTATTCACACTCATTTTAGAGAATTTTATGACTTTATAAATTAATTGGAAAAAATCGAATCTAAATTTGGTATTTGTTAAAGTGTTATTTGCTAAAATTTATCATGCTAACAAATCGCAATTTAAATACGCTCACTGCTAGATACTATTTTTGTAATGTATATAACTTTTAAAACTTTTAATTTAATATATTTCCTATTGAAGATATCTTAACATATTTCTGTAAAATTTTAAAAACTATAAATTGAATAACTCGTTAACTTATTTGTTGACTAATCTATTAAATGTAGAATTATCAGTTTTTGAAACATGTAACGAAAGAGTAAATATGATAATTTAATATATGACATACACAACAAAGTTAATACCAGAGAGAAAGAAAAAAGAATGGTGATTGGTCCAGTGGAATGATATAAATGATGTTGAATGTTGTTGAACTGTGAAAATACAAAAGAAAAATGAAAAATGTCGAAAAAACTATCTTTGAACACAATAATACAATACACACTTTATATGCATATAATGTTACGACAATTTGGTAGTTCATAAGCTGAATTAAAAAATGAAAAAAAAATTGAAGATGAATGACAAAAACGAAGAAAAATATTGTCAAAATGTGAAATAATTCTACTCATATTTCAAATCAAGATTTTTGGATGTTTCTTCAACCTTTGGTCATGCATCGTGACATATATTCAACTAAATGCCTCCGCGTGGATGTTATGTACGTAAAGTAAAGTTAAACCCCCTATAATTGCAGTGCAAATCCTGATAAGAAAAAAACAAATGCATACAAGCTAGTTACTCTCTCTATAAACGGTAGAAAAATGAAAAAAAGAAAAAACCGTCACCACTTTGCTAGGTTTTACACGATTTTTCTTACGTTGTTATTTAGATTTATAGAGACACTAAAACCTATCAGTAAGAATATGTTTAGACTATGATTTCAATGTTCATTCAATTTTAATTTCAATCTTGATCAGCATCAAAGGAATTTTAATTCTTGAAAGATATTTACTATATTCCAAACAGATTTATTTCAATGTATCTTATTTTTTAAAATAGTTGTGTGGTATTTAAAATTTGAAGAAAAAGAAGAAGAAAGTAACATTCTACAAACCAAATTCAATATGGACAGTCATAGAATTTTATTGTGCATGGATAAGAAGAGCAACAAGAAAACCTACAAAGTTTGTGTAACAAATTGAATTAAAAATTACGGTAGCCGTGTGCTCCTAGGTGTAAATGGTTGACTGAGGAGCATGATTTAGATTTTATAAGTCAGAATCGATAATTCAAATCGTATGACAGTGGATTATAGATAATGATGCCGAAAATGATGATGAAAATAAAGAAGTAAACTGAAAGTTAAATGAATTTTTTGTGGATTTATTTTTAGATTCTGGAATTACAATAAAAAAACCTTGAGAGATTTAGAAATAATCATTGTAAAACTTAACTGGTGCAAGATATTGAAAATATCACCATTTTAGGACTTTTTTTGGTGAGTTTGTATAATGAAATACAGCAAAGCGCGTGGATTCTTGAAATAAAACGTGTGGAGACCGTTTCAATAAGTTTTTGTGAAAAATGAATCGAGGAAAAAAAATTTACTTACGAAGAAAGAAAAATAGTTTTTAAGCCAGTCAGTAAGGATATTGACGTGCTAAATACTTCTGGAAGGGTTTCAGTGAGAATAATCTTCTTTTGTAATGCTCTTTAATTTTGTTTCTTCAGAACTATGTTGACTAGTACTGTTTTGCGTTAGTTTATCAGAAGTATATTTTGCAAAAGGCAGCGGCAGAGTTCGCTGTGATGCTTCTTCAGTAGACCATGGAAGTCTATACATGTCAAGTTGACAGATTTTCAATGTGAATTTCTATTTGTTGTTCACCCGGAACTCTACTGTTGAGAGGAACAAAAGGAATAGAGAGTTTCGCAAACTTTCGTTGAAGTGATTGGAAAAAACTGTTCAGTGTTGGTAAAAAGTGTTAATTTCAGAAAGGAAGTGGTCCAAAAATGAGAGGAGAAGTAGATTTAGAGATAAGGTCATATGAAATTGTAAAGTTACCTAGGGCGTTTTCGAATTCACGTCTTCGTCCTCATTTTTTCAACATAAATGACAGATTGTGACGTCAGCCGAGTAGTTAAGCTATTCTAACAGTTTGAAGCATATCAAGACGAGGTGTCCGAATCTATGGCTCTTCTTCGTAACATTGCCTCAAAGCACCATCAAGCTGACGAAAAGTCACATCAGAACGTGACTTCGTCAACTGTTATACAGGATAACTGAATTCGGACAGGTTCGACTTGATCTGACGTCACATTCTGTTATAAAAAGCTGAAGGCGAAGAAGTCAATTCGGAGACGGAGACGAAATTCATGATAGGTTGTAGTACTTGCAGGACTGGAAGACCCAATCCGCACGGTATAAAAAAGACGGATTTTGCCGGTTGTTCCTGTCGGCTTTTTAGTTTGGAAAGTGGAAAAGCATACAGAAAATCAATACAGTGGATTGTCTGGTGTTTCTTTATCAGTTGTCCAGCATTTTAAAGGCCTTGGCCTAGTGTTTGATTCCAAATGTTCATGTGATGAATATTACGGCCAGGGCTTCTAGGATTGCTGGTTTTGTTTTGCGTTCTTCATATATGTTTACCGACATTTCCACATGTATTTTTTAAATTCAGCATCTTTTTTTGGTTAGATCTTGGTTCCCAGATAACCAGACGTGAATTTAGTTGTCCTAGTCGATCTTCAGAGGTTTTTTTCTGTTTCGTTTGCTCGTACGGAATGAATAAGAGAATTAAATAGGAGATGATTTGAGAGAAAAGGTCAAATGTTTACATTTGCTAACATTCAAGGACAGGGAATTGAGGTTGCACCAATTAAGAAGAGCACACAGATCATTCTGCAGAATAGCTGACCTGATGACTCGGAACAATTTCAAATCGTCAGCATACGGTAGACGAGGGATATGGATAATGGAATAAAGGCCGATAATAAAAATCAAGAAAAGCAGTTTGAATTTTGTCTTAACTCGATTTCCACTATCCATAATTTGAGGATACCTGTGATAACAGATATTGAACTTATATTTGTTTCCTTTATTAATATATTATTGGAAGTTTTAATATAGATAAACATAATCATTTCACTGGAGAAATCTAAGATCGGATAAATCATATGTATGCCAGTTATCATAACCAAAATGATCATCAAAACAGTGCAAACATAATAAAGATAAAAACAGCCATTTTTATATTTATTATTTATTTAATTTGTAAACAAAAATTGTCTACAGAGAGTATCTCTATGTTTCCTGAAATGCATCTCTATGTTTGCGTTAGGCACATGTATTCATATATTATCAGGTACTCTTATATCGCAAATACATTCTCTTAGTAATTTTTGACCAATACGAAGCGAAAACGACCGACAATCAATATTAGTAAAGTCGACAAAAAATGATAATGATAATAGTATATACTTCATTCTACAGTATGTGAAGCTAATAGTGACTGCCGACAGAAGATGAAATTTCGCTATTGATACCGACGTTTGTTTTTTTTTTAGAATCGGTTGTTAGTTGAGCAGGAATGGATAAATTTAAAGCATATAAGTGATGGAGAAGTTGCAACTTTTACTGTGCCCAAAGCATAGGAACTCACGGCTTGATAAATGGTTTGAACTCCCTATCACAAGAAGAAGATCATATCCGATACCCATTAATATTATCGGCGTAAAAGTATCGGCGTAAGAGTATCGGATTATCTTGAAAGAGTATCGACGACGACTTGTTTTTGAGCTATGTGCATCCCTGCATGATATGTGTGTATGTTTCTGAATGAGGGAGTACTTCTAATACTGATAATTTTCCACTTTTGGGAAGAGTATAGTTAGTAACGTTGCAAGATGAATATACTTGGATCTTAGGCACTGTGAAAATCATGCGAGTTGATTCGTAGCTTCAGTTTATGAGTTTCGCTGGCATGTATAGATTAATTTGACTCGTCTCAAGTGCTCAGTACATTATTTTGTGTGTTATCGTATTATTTGATCGTTTCATCTAAATTTCAATTATGATTTTCATACGACTAAGTCAGCTTCGAATCTTAAAATGCTCTCCATCGCGTTTGTATTCCAGTGTTTCGTTAAGGTAATAAATGAGATAATATGGTACGTGTACAAATGTATCAAAATTGATCTGGCAAATTGTTGCATTGTGATATGTTGCAATCAGAGGGAAAAATCTAATACTGAGTGATGTAGTGACGAATTGTGTAATACAAATTATATAAACGATTGTTATTTGTGCATTGTGATTGTTATTTAGGTCTAATTCGAAAGCGTTTTTTGTTGAAGTGCTCCCATAGAATATCATGAAACAGCTTAATTCTATCAGTGATTACATTTAATCTGGCATGAAATAATATAATACAATAAAATACTATATGAAATGATCCAATGGAATAAAATATATGTAAAACCCTTGGGCAAAAAAAAGTTTTGTTTCGAGGATGAAATCGAGTTAATGCATTTTCAAAACAGATTGTTGTTGATGTTCTCTTCATCAGACAACCTAAGTAAAGTTCGATATACATCTCAGAATTTAGTGAAATTATTTTGAGTGTGTATTGTGTCAGCGAACGTATACAATTTACACATCAGTCAATTCAATGTGAACATATGGTAATAGCATCTCGGTCTTGATAGTAAAACTGTCTGGAGATAGTAAACATTTAATTATTTTAGTTATAAATGGAAAACTTTAAGTGTCCGTGTTATGTCATTGTTTTTTGTTACTGATCACTGCCAGTGGAGCATTTCTTCATTGTTTATTTAATATCAGTATAGACATTTTTACGAAAATAATTTAATTTACCGATTATACACTTGCAACTGTATACATAGATTAAATGCCTAAAGTTTTTCAACAAAATTTCACATGTTTATGATGCTCATAAATTCGTATTGCTTTGGAATATGGCGATATATGGGTCGTATAACTTGGTAAATGAATATCACATGCATAAAATTATGCTTTTAAAATGTGGCTCTATCTCTCTAAGTACTTACTGTCGTTGAAATCAGGAGGATATTAAATTTGAGTACATATCATGCATGTGTGCTTACATTTATTAATGACAGTTAGCTTGGTATTAAGAGCCATGTTGAGAAGCAATGTTGGAGGAGTCGAGATACAACGATTTTACTTAGAACATCAAATATTGATCCTCAGTGAATCCACGCAATATTTGACAGATCTCATAATCTCATAATTGATCTCATAATTCGACTGATCTCATACTTTTGGAATTATTAGCGCGGCTTCTTCTATACGAGGGTTGACTCAAAAGTAACCATTATCAATATAAACCAAGGTGATTAGACTTGAAACAAATATTGATTTTTCAACATAATCTCCTAACAAGTTAATACATTGAAACGCCTCAGAAGCGGCCATCACTTCGCTATCATCATTAAATTTTTTGCCCCGAAGGTGTTCCTTGAGCCGAGGAAAGAGGTAGAAGTTAATGGGAGCTAGATCTGGCAAATAGAGCGGATGTTCAAGCAGTTCGAATCCTGTTTCTTGAGTTGCAGCCATCGCAACTGCAGCTTTGTGAACCGGTGCGTTGTTTTGATGAAATGGCACTCCGGCTCGCAGATTGCCTCTCCTTTTTTTCCTTAATATCCTCCCACAATCTTCTTATTTAGTCTGCCGAGTAAAAGCCTGATATAGTGGCTTCCTTTTCCAAATATTTCACCATCATAATTCCTTCAGTGTCCCAAAAAACTGATGCATAACCTTCCCTGCCAAATTCGACATTTTGAATTTCTTCGGCGTCGGTGAAAAAGGTCGCTTTCAGGTCATCGATTGCTGTTTAGTTTCTGGATCAAAATGGTGGATCCAGGTCTCGTCCATGGTTGCGAAACATGACAAAAACTTCTCCAGATCTGCCTGGAACTTTTCGAGGTTCACCTTCGAAATGTCGACTGGTTTTTTATTTTGCTCGTCGGTTAACATTCTCGGCACCTAACGCAAAGAGACCTTCTTCATATGTAATGCGTTGGCAACGATTCTTTGAATACTGCCATACGAGATCCCTGTGACCTCAGCTAAATCACTCTTCGATCTGCCAACACGACATCTTCAATTTTTTTCACGCTGTCTTCAGTGAGGGACGTGAATGGACGTCCTTAGCGGTGTTTATCTCCAGTGGATATTCTTCCCAGCTTAATCTCCTTGGCCCAGCGTGCAACAGTGAAATATGGAGGAGCAGAGTCTCCTAGTGTTTCCACCAAGTCCGCTCTCTATGTCTTTGGTAAATATGTTTTTCAAACAAAGGTACTTAATGACAACTCGAATTTCGTTTTTCTCCATTTTGATGTCCTCTCTTCAACTATTCGTATTCAAATGAATGTATCTCCCTGGAATCGTGGCCTATTTCTATGTTTTTTTATGCTGACTTAATGGGTATATGAGGTAGTGCAATTTTTTCTTTAATTTTATGCCGTCTTGAAATAGCCGATTATCATTACTTTTGGATCTGCCATAGCTAAGCAATAGCATCAATGGGTTGTCCCCTGAACTTTAGCATTATCATAAAAAATAATCATGCCTCAATGGTAACGTTGTTGCATTAATTTCATCATAATTTGCCCGATGAGGTTTAATCTAGTCAAAACTCGATCAAGTCAAACTCGATCAAGTCAAAACTCGAACTTCTTCATCTTGAAACAGTAACCGATTGACAATGCTTGATTTTGCGAGCAGCAAAATCAAATCATTGAAGTTTGGTCTAGTGATGAGTCGATCATGAACGATTCGTTCAAATTGACCGAGCTACTTATTGTGACCCAAATGAATCGGTCACAATAAACTTACTTAATTGATCAGTTGTGACCTAGTCAAACTACTAAGTCGGTCGGATTCACATATTGTTGATATATATTATGTCACTGATTAGTATATGTCGTTTTAGGCGTTGACCGACTCAATGACTTGAGATGAGCAACTTAATGGTATATTTTTTGGCATTATTTTTATTCCTGCATGATTGTGCATGGTTGCAAGTTGTTAGGCTTGTTGTTATATAGAGATTATTTGGGAAAGAATTTCATCTATGATTTGTGCTTCGTTATTGTGACTTTATTTTGTTTTAAGGCATTCATTTGGTATTTTTAAATATGAAGAAAAAATGGAAAGAAAAACTAACTTAGTCTGATAGAGCAACATCATCTGTGATGTAAAATTCCGCGGGATTTTCTTCTTGGCTGAAGGCATTGCTAAATAGCTTTTTTGAAGCAGGTGATTATAACTGATTATCTTGAGGTTTTATAACTTAACATATGAAAGCATTTTGAGCTTACTCTACCTGTAGGATCGTATAAGTAAAAATTTTAGCCTTTGAAAATTTCTGCAAGAGAGAGAGAGAGAGCGATGATGTCAGCAAAATGTAAGGGAATTTTTAGAACCGAACTAGTTAGGTAACGCATTCCGGGTAAGCCTGTATGCTGACGTTGATCCAAACTTACGAGGACCATCTACAACAAACAAATTTCCCTTGATTTGATACCTGCACTTGCGAATTATTTACACATGTACGGCATCAATGATGCCGTGATTCCTTTTCAACCAACATCGCCAGGCGAGAATGATGTTCGTATCAGTAAATGCATTTTCGAAAATTAAGTGAATTACTTTTTTCAGCAGTCTTCCTAGCTTGGAGGAAAGAGAGATGGCAACGTCCTCGTTATCTGTTTCTTTGAGAATAGGAATAATTTTGATGCATGATCAAATACTGGGGAAGCACTCAATATTCCGGCAAAATAGATGCCCGAGAGATGAAGAAAAAAGTTTCCGCATCATGAAATTGCATACATTTTCTTCACCTGTTAACTTCTTAGGTTCAAGATCAAACGCCAGCTCTTGAATATCAACTGAAATGCTTAAAAACTCACTGTCATCACAGTCAGGCCAGAACCCTTCATAATCAGGTCAGGCTGGGCAAGCTGAGTTTACCTGAATTTTGAAACCTTTTTCTTCAAAAAGCACTGTGTAATGGTCCGTAGTGGCTATACCGTTGACATCAACGAGAGGTTTACTATCAGCCGTGGGGCTTGGAGTTCAGTTGATCAAGTCCTTCGTGGTAGATAGGCGTGATGCATTTTTTCAATGACCTTCACCTTGAGACTATCGCTTGGGAAGTTTCTGTATACGAAGTTCCTGTTTGCTCTGTATCGGCTGGATCGATGACAGTAAAAGAGCTCAGTCATGACTAGGTTTTGCAATTTTTCTGAAACTTTCTGTTGAAAAATTTTCCCAATCGATTTTGCTGTAGGGAATGAAAGCTTGTTGATCGGAGGCTAGAATATAGAACCAAATCTCTTGTTCTTCGATGCATCAAGATTTGGTCGGACTTCGCTTCAAGGACTGAGTAGCCAACCAAACATAATGTAATCAATATGTTGTGCGGTGAAATAAAAAAGATATCAATTATACAAACCGAAAAAATAGATAAACGAATCGTCCCAATATAACTTTTTAATTTATTTATTTATTTATTTATTTATTTATTTACTAAAAATATAAGACCAAACCCATAAATATATAAGACCAGGAAAATAAAAATCTTGGTTTGCTAAAACCTCACTTTCGGAAAGATTTTTCGAATTCTAGAGTACCAAGAGAACATATTTCCTCGATTGTCTTTCCGAACATTACATATCAATTTTCTTTCTACTTCAGTGGTAAAACTTCTCCATCATCAAGAAGCCCAAGTTACTTTCATCATGTAGGGAAACATCCGTTGCTGTATCGAACTGTAGGACAACAATTGGAAGTAACATGCGAAAAATACTCAGACCGAGAAGCTATTATATCTGTTCATGAAAACAAACATCTAACCTATGCTCAAGTACTGGAAAAATGTGATCTTCTTGCTGCAAGCTTCCGGAAAATTGGCCTGGAGAAGGGCGATCGACTCGGCATATGGGCACCGAATTATATAATGTGGTATGTAAGCATGTTGGCAGCATCGCGAGCTGGTCTTATTTCGGTGGGCATAAATCCAGCATTCCAATCGAAAGAAGTCGACTACTGTATCAAGAAGGTCGACATCAAAGCCATCATTGCACCCGAATCTTTTCGAAGTACTCAATATTTTGAAATTCTGAAAAGTATTTGCCCCGAGGTCAACGAAAGTGAACCTGGCAAAATTCGAAGTAAAAACGTCCCAAGTTTGCGGTCGATAATTATTGATTCGGACAATAAGTTTGCCGGAACTTTTCAATTTGAGGATCTCTTCAACTTCGCAGACGTAGAGGGAGTGCAAAACATAAAGAGCAGCCAATTGGAGATCCAAGCCGATGATCCGTGTAATATTCAGTTTACCTCAGGAACTACAGGTCAACCAAAAGCTGCTGTGATAAAGCACTTTGGTTTTGTGAATAATGGATTCCATATAGCAGAAAGAAACGAACTGGACGCAAAGCACAGAAAGATTTGTGTCCAAGTGCCCTTATTTCATGCGTATGGCGTGACCATAAGTATCATGGCTGGTCTAGCTTATGGTTCGACGTTAGTTCTGCCTTCACCGACCTTCAGTCCGAAAGCTTCAATAGAAGCGATCAACAAAGAACAGTGCACTGTCATACATGGAACTCCAACCATGTACGTTGATCTTATAAAAGAGATAAACAAATCGAAAGCAACACTGACAAGCCCTGAGATCGCAGTCACTGGTGGCGCAAGCTGTTCGCCGAAACTGTTTCAGGACATCAAGAAGTGTCTAAATGTGAAGAAGGTGAAAACTGTGTTTGGACAAACAGAGGCCACAGCAGTGGTTTGTCAAAGTTTGCTCGATGAGACTGAAGAGCACGTGCTCCATACAATCGGACATGTTACTGATCATATTGAAGTGAAGGTTATCGGTAAGGACGGTAAGACTGTTCCGTTCGGTCAGCCAGGAGAACTTTGTATACGAGGCTATTTGAATGGCAGGGGGTATTATGGAGATCCAGAGAAGACAAGAGAATTGATTGATGAGAATGGCTGGCTTAGGACGGGGTGAGTATTCACGCAATGTAGCAGTGCTTTCACGAATATATGGTTTGATTGACTTTTTCAGAGATCAATTCATCTTATTTGAAGATGGTTATGGCAAGATTGTAGGTCGATTGAAAGAAATGGCCATTCGGGGTGGCGAGAATATATTCCCTAAGGAAATCGAAGACTTTTTAAATTCACATCCGGATATTATTGAGGCTCATGTAAGTAGTTTAATTTGATTAAATGCCCTTTTAAGATATATATAATTTTTAACTTCGTTTAGGTAATTGGTGTACCTGATGAACGTATGGGAGAAGAACTCTGTGCGTTCATTCGTTTGAGAGATGGCGTAACAAGTGTGACACAAGATGATTTGAAACGATTCGGTGCCGGGGAAATAGCGCATTTTAAAATTCCTCGTTACATTCGTATCGTCAAGGACTTTCCGAAAACGATATCCGGTAAAATTCAGAAATTCAAACTTCAGGAGCAGTATGATGCAGAAACTAAATAGTGAAGCAGATTAAATTAAATTAAATGTTCTTAAAATTTTTTACTGAGTCCTAAAAATAGGTTAACGGTTTAAATGCCTCTTAGGAATAAATTACTTTGTAAATACGCTTTTAAATATCATTTAATTTGGGCAATTTTTTTAGGCTTCCGAATAATATCTTAGAGTTCTATGGTTTTGATTGATTAATAAGCTAGATATATTTGGGTTTTATAGAAAATTTGAAAATTTACCTTTAAAAAACGTTTATGTCAAATATAACATTTCGATATAAGGTCTCGCTATAAGATTAGTAAGTCATAAATTGTCAAATAAAAAGTATTTTTCAAACATCATTGTTGTCGGATACAACTATCTCCGCATCTTATCATACGATTGGTCTATCACTGTTGAAACATTTACCAATTTTCAGTGTTTTGAAGCAGTATCTACTCTAGATAACAACAGCAGGTATGAAATTGCAATTTGTTGATTCTGTATAGTAATTAACCTAACGGACTATTTATATTATGTATTTCTGTAATCTGGTTCGCTGGCAAACGACAATGTCGTGAATTCGGTGAATCCGAATATCGATGAAATTATTAAATGAGGCCGGTGCTGCGGATTTATATACTTTAATATAAACGATATACGCTATTAGATATAATTCTTATAAGTCAATGTTAAATTGGCTAAGATTGGGGCTTAAATCTAACGATTGATCGATGTGGACACATTTTTAGTGATTTTATATCTGCTGGAAAACTGATTTAATGAGAAAATCTAAACTTCAGTAGGTTAAATTTTGCATAGAATTCGCGAACAAGGTTATTGTTTCCTTTTCATTATACTTTCAGTATACCGAAATTGCCAGTATCAAATTTAAATTGAAATCGCTAACAGTCATTAATAGCTGCAATGCAGCTTAAGAGCTTAGTGTCATTTGTGCAAATCAGAGAAAGGACATTGAGAGAGGCTCAAGAATGGAACCTTGGGAGACATTAGATGAGGGATGAAAACTGTGTAATTACAAAAAACAAATGTCACCTAAAATTTTCAACTGTCCAATAATTTTTCGAATCAAAAAGGAAGCAGCGAAGTGATCATTAGTATAATTGATAGCATTCTCACGGGTTAAATGGACTTAAAATCAATTTCTATGAGCTGAGGTACAAAAAATATGAAAACAAAAACACTTTGGATTGCTTAAATATAAGCTTAATCTACGTTAGTGCCCAGATTTGGCCAGCGCCCAACGTGGGCGGATACATATCATTTATTTGTTTGCTATATAAAATGTTGCAACAAAAAATAGCTAAATGTAAATGTTAAAATTTTGCAACAAAAAATAGCTAAATTAGGAACTAATAAATTCCAGTAAAAGTTTTCCTTAAATCAAAACTATCTGAGAATTAATCTAAAATCACTATCAATTAATAAAAACAACGGCTACACGAGAATCCTACCAGTAACATGCCACAGTAAGTCCATCCAACAATACCGCCAGCGTAGTTCAATGTGCCGCAAGTTCCACAACACTCATTTACATTGGCTGGAAAACTTCCAAACAAAAACTAGGCTGACTGGTCAGTAAGTTCTCGTAGATTTGTTTTTGTAATTGCCACGTTGTTTCTATTAAACTATTTCATTCCTGGTACGGTTATTTTCTTCATGTCACGTGACGTAAGAATATGCAAATTTTTCGTTTGCCCTCATTCACTTCTTCGACTTCCTGACTATGATAGTTACTACTGTGTTGGTGGCAACTAAAACTCACTCACCAATACATCAGCCAACCAGATTGTAAACAAACATCATGCTTGCAATGTGTTTTAAGGTTAGGTTCCGTACCAGGACTGAGCTTGGTTCAAATTCAGTCCCGCCAGATTTCTACTGAGTAAGGAAAGATGTATACTATTTAGCAAAACAATCCTTGGTAACATGTGCGTATCTTAGATACACCAGTTGACGCCTAGTTTGAGCTTTTGTTTACTTTCGAAAAACAATTCCAAGCTTGTTAAACAAACAACTATATAATGGTGGTTCGTCACTATGGTGTCCTTAGGAATTCCGTTATGAAAATATATATATGTATGTATGTAAACGATGCCAACGCACTGATGCACTTTAGCTTATATACATATGTGACGGGGAACAGACTTTACACGGTATAGCGTGTGAAACTACTAGATTCCCACACTATGTGAAAATCAAAGTAATTGTTGTCGGTAACAGCCGTTGTTACATTTACAATCAAAAAGGATACTTGACGAGAAAAGAGGCTAGAAGTATTGTAAATAAATGTGCTGATTTGAATTTTCGATTTAACAAGACTTTGACAACAACGGGTTGTAATGTAGGAGAAAGTTTTTCGAGCTGATTTTCTAGAGGAAGGATCGAAGGAGTGACGGTTATGTTGGGGTATCAAGCACAGTTGAATATAAAATTTCATGATACGTTAAGTCATGTTATTTTTGAATTTTGGACCGAAATTTGTTATCAGGTCGGATTTTGCTAAGATAAGTTTTATAAAGATGATGGACTTATCCATTGAGCCCAAGACCTAATTAAAAGACTAAAAAACCATATTTGTGGTTATTAGTTTCCAAGATATAACTTATGTTTTTTATATCTGTATGATGTTTCTGCAACTTTTGAAAGCTTCATGTGGTCTCAAACTGCCTTTTTCTATTTCGATGCTGAATTTTAAGATGAAATTTAAGTTGAATTTTCAAAAGTTGGGTTTGAGACCTTCAGCCTATTATTGTCTTTATTCGTTTCTTTTTTGACCTTGCTCCTTTTTGAAAAAAGTGTATCTCAATCCTTTGCCAGAGAAGAATTGAGAGAACTTGATAAATTTAGGTCAGGGCTATTTTCGTCCCTATCGCAGATTTTTGCCAAGAAACGAAATCAGGAAGCATGAGTACTTTCCAGTATTTTGACAAGTATTTTTATTTATAGGGTTTTTTTGTATAATAATGTCTATTTTTTGGTCTCTATTTTTTGGTGGGCAGTAGGAAAGCATATATGACTACAGCCGATTAATTTCCAAGCAAATCAAAATCTAGGACACTAAAAGCTCCTTGAAACGAAATGAAAATGCACTTTTTATCTTGAACCCACCGATAGTAGACCAAAATATTGATCCTATTTAACGCTGATTCTTCTTCATTGAGTTTGAATTGAAAATAGATTAATTCACGAAAAGGACTCTTAAGCAAACTTCGGCCTTCACGAGGTACATAAATGGCACATTGGAGATACCTGACCGCCCGAGAGCTCATTATTATCTTATCACAGGCAATGCAAACGCTAACGAGTTGGAAAGGTGAGGTTCAGGAGCTAGGAATAACTTCTGTATAAATATACCACGGTCACTTGTTGCCATTACAATCGAACTAACTGTTTTCAATTTAAGACAGAATAGGAAGAGAGAATGTATTGTAGAATATCCAGTGAATAATGACCATCACCTGCGAGCAGGAAACTGCAGCGGTTCATACAATAGATGCGAGATGGGAGAGGACATCATCGTGCAAACTCTTTGCGAGTTCCTGGCCTTAAATAATAAACGCCGTAATATTCTAGGCTCCAACAGTTTTCAAGAGAGCAGAACTGGCCAATACGACCGCTCCATTGACTCAATTGATTCAATTTAGTGGAGTGGTCACTTGGCAGCTCTCACTAAACAGCGGAGGATGACAAATGGACCCAAACTGGTAGCACAATGCAAAACTGCACAAACGAAAACCGTCTGGGAGACAGGGGTAAAGGCTACAGCTGCCCTTTTTAAGGATGGATCATATTTCCAAACGTTACTACTCTAAATACTCTAAACCAATGAAACCCAGTGACCCTCCTTATATACTTTGTTATGTGTGGAGGATATTCAGCCTGTGAAATGTATTTTAAGGAGAGTATTTCACTATTTGTACTGTATTTTTTCATTTGCAACTTTCTTGGACATGTTTTGCAAATTCAATTTCGAATAAATATTGACTAACCAGTTTCACTGGAAGAGAGAAGATAATTCAAATGGTAAACGCATCCCTGAATTGTACACGAAACAAATATAATCATACATGGTGCATTTTTTGGAAAGAGTCATCGTCAAGTGAGAGAGTGCTCCTTCTCTAGAAGAATAACTGATCTAGAAGCTGTTTTTCGCATCGGTTCCCTACTCTCACAATTTTACTGAATTCATATAACTAGGCGGGGATTTAGTACCCAGTTTGGCAATATTTAAATTTTCATATTGCTTATTATATATCTCTCTTGCAAAAAAGTTTATAGCTAGACTGTCGTTTTGAACCTTACTGAGACTAAATAAGAAGCCACAGTTTTTTGGTTTACTATTTTTTTGCACGCGGAATCCAATTTATGAATTTACATCAAAACTAGGCAAAGTTTGTTAGTTTGGTTCAAAATAACATACAGCCAACATAATGGCTAGAATATACTTTTCGTGGATGTTTTTAAATTCATAGATAGCCTAGTCTTTATGTGCTCTACACGAGATTCAATAAATCAAACAACAAAGCTTATATTCGCCTGACCGGAAACCTCCCAAAAAATTATAGTTCCTGCACCATTAAATTTTCTTATTCTTCTATGAAATTTACTAGCCTACTGTACTCCACATTTCTTTCGAATTCCTTGCATGTATATATTCCTTGCTTTTCACTTACGGTCTTTCACTATCCGTAAACCATAACGTGGCTACATTCCACGAAGGTAAGAAATAACAATGTTGTTATACACGTGAAAGCGCGAAAAACAATGAAACCGTTAAAGGAGTGCGCAAGTCTTTGCTGTTTTCTGAAATCTTCTCTCATATAATATGCAAAAGACCCCTTCGAGCGTTACGAAGAAACCTAACGAAATCCCAACAAGAACCCTACCGAGATTGCGACAAGAGGCACAGAAAATCAGTAGCCTTCAGTCGGGATGGTTTTGGAAAAAAGTGTTGAAAAGCGAGTTGTCCTCGTTTGGTCATTGTAGTGGACGGGTCAGTTAGGTCAAGATGGTTTTTCGCAGAGAGCTCAGTTGTAGCTGAAGAGCAATCAGGCTTTTCTTCTGCTAGATGAACGAAAAGTGTTCCCTAGAATTTTCACAGTGTTTCGAAATTCTGCACAAATACTTTTGAAAGTATCATAGCTAGGTGGTCTCGAAAAAAATTCGAAAGCAATTCCGTATCGATATTGGTGTGATCGGAAACGTTCTTGTTGCCTTGACAAAAGCAGTTTTCTTGCAGTGTGAAGAAATTTGTGTTGTGTAATCAATTGCGACAGAATTAAGTGGACGCAGAAAACTTCGACAGTTGTTACTTTGCAAAGCAAGTGATCTCAAGCATAAAAAGAAGTTCGGATATCGCTGCAATGAAAATAATTGCACAATGCAGGTGAAAAGATTCAAGTGATGAATGTTGCATTAGTTAGAGTTTAGTGAAAGTGTGTTGCAATGTCGCAACCAGGTGGAAAGAAAGCGGGTGGAGGTGGAAAGGGACCACCAAAAAAGACAGGAGGTGGTGATGATTCGGGACCAAGTGAACGTGCCACTCCCGCGGGTAAAAGTGATATCGACGTGAAAGACGAGACCTCGAGTAATGGCGATAAGAAAGAAGCGAAGCCTGGCGAGGATGTACCTCCGCCAAAACCACAGAGTGCAGGAGCGTCTGTACGAGATGGTGCAAACAAGATCTTGACACTAGCGATGAAAGGCGAATGGCAGCCTGTCGATCAAGCTCTGAAAGGATTAGAGAAATATGTTAGTAATGCTGGTGAGGACGGAAATCATGTACCCTTGGCTGGAGTTTTGGATCCGGTAAGGCTAAATTAGATTAAAAGCTAAATAAATTTGTCGAGTATATTTTGCTAATTTTTCTTTAAATGGAGTAGTTGACTTAGCTTTCCACCATTTCTTACTCCAATTTTTAAATCACATGATGAAAACATCATTGTATTAATTTGAATGAAGCTTCAACTCTCTTGTAGCGGAGGTATTATTTGTGCAGAAGTTTCGAAATCAAAGCGAAATCATTTCATAGATTGTATTTTTGTAACTCGGAAATATATAAAATCAATAAGCTTAAGATAAACCAAATATTTTAGCTTGAAGTGAGTTTCATGCGAGTTTAGTCTCCCTATGCTTTGAGGAAATGTTTGACTTTCATCCAGCTTTTATGGTTGGTTGTCAATATATTCAGTTTTATTTTAAGCTTTCTGCTGAAAGCAATAAAAGAAAATAAAGCGCATTGTTCACATTTACCTAAAATCATCATAGTTTGTTTCTTCGTTCGAAACAGCTATTGAACGAATTTTATTGCCCTTTGTTGTTAGCCTTCACGCAAATGACAGGGAAGGATTTCGGTTACGGGCCTGTCTAAATAGTATGACTTTTTCTTGAACTTTTTAGAGTAAATAACAAAATGTTTTTGTTTTTGAGCTTTTCCTTTGTGTTTGATTCAACATGATTCAAGAGTTTGCCTGAACCACCACCAATTATCAAATCAATTGTTAGTCTTAGATTTTGATTTTCAATCGGACCTAAGGTGAATAAAATTTAAAGATTAGAAAATTTAACGGTTACGCTAAGATGCACGAAGCACAGATAAAAATAATGAAACTTAATTTTTAAATAAGGAAAATAAAAAAATCTAAATTAAAAAGAGGTAAATAATAAAAAATAAATGTAAAATAAATTCCGGTATTCTGATTGGCTTGATTTTAAATAAATATGTTCTGTAAAGGTTGGCTGCAGTAAAGCAAAATTAATTCGACATTTGCGTATTGTTTGGCTTGTGATGTGAAAATTAGACTTCAAAATTTGATCTGAGAGAGCGTGCGGCTACAGCAAATCTCGACTAAAAGCTAAACATATTTAAAAAAGCCAAAAATGATTGACAGCTTGTGGTAAATTAGTTCAGTAGTAATTAAAACAAATGCATTTTAAATAATGTCAATTTGCCTGTAAGAGCGATTGCACGCAAAGTTGAAGGGGTCAATACAAAAATTTGGCTAGCTGTACTCGTGGAATTTCATTCTGTATTAGAAGTACTGACCATTTGTGTTATGTTTTCAATGATATACGAAAGTAGTCTACATCATCAATCGAAAGATTAATTTAATATTTATAAAGCATCGTTCCAAATGCACAGTTGTAATTAAGCAGATTATATCAATTGTATTCTTGAAAGCCTTGCTGGGCAAGATTGTAGAACCCACCAATACGAACCTTCTGCAAACCTTCCTTCGACAAGTTAGTTACACTTGATGCCTCTCAAGTTACAACGCAGTCCAACAATAGTCCAATTGTCCAACAATATATTGAATTACGTACTTTCTTTAAGATGGTTGCTGGAATGCATAGTAATAAGCAGAATCACGTTTTTCTCTTCTGCTTGAATCCTGTTCTCAAGGAGATGAGTTCTTTAAACATATATTTCAGTTAAAGTCGAGTTAACAAATAATCCTAGCTATAAATTGCATTGTAAAAACATTATTCAAACCAGAAATTTTGGCTCCATGGACGAAATCTATGGTCCTAAGCTTTAAATAACATACAAAATTCTAAGGGCAGTCTAATATGATAGCACCAGGTCGATTAAGGATATGAGAAAAGAATTTCTGAAGAATGAACCTTCTAAATTGCAGAAACGGTGGACTAAATTACCACCAAGCTAATGCGTATATGTTTGTATTACTGTTCCATGAAACGAACTTGTATAACACTTCATCAAAAACACACTGGTACTACAAGCCTAAGAGTACGGTTAAGAAATAGTGTTGTATCCATAAGATGTACTTTGGGGTAATTATATTTGCTACAAACTTTGATAGTAAGACAGACAAAATCACTGACGGGTTACATGTAGACTACTATAGTTAAATCAAAACAATATTTCACCATCTCCAAACGCATCTTTACGAAAGTGGACACAGGAGTATCAGCAATATTTAGGAACAATAAATTCGATGTCAGATAATCCATTGAAATCCTAAAGCAACACCACATGAACATTCCAAAACAAGCTTTGATTCATCTAGATAGTTTACATAGGTTTGAGTTAACAATATGTTATTGTTTTGGCAGTGATTTTTGTAGTCTCAGTGCAACATCTGGAGATAACGAACATTTGCGCCCATTGTGGGCGAGAACAGTTTTCGACCAGCAAAAATCTAAAACTTACTGAAGGTAGGTCAGAATAGCTGGCATTTTAGTAGCTAGAAATTTGCTTCAGATCACAAGAAATTAAAAAAATGATGAGACACCACCAATATACTATTGCATTCCAAACGAAAGTCTTAGTTACAAAGCTACATGAAATAAGTGTATTTTCATTCGTATTTTAAGCCAAATTTTCACATATTTTTCAAAAGCTCAAAAAGACTGACTAGACTTGAACGATTTTTAGTTCTATTCAAGAAGAGTCTGTTGTATCTTCTATCGATCGATACTTATGAAAACAGTGAACAAAATAGTTCGGCGAGATTATCTCCGAAGTGCGTGAGCTGATGAAGCACGATGCATATAATAGGTAGGTCTCTGTGTTAAGTGAAAATTAGGATATTTTCAGCCCATTGACCGTGGCGGACCTTTTAGTGAATTTTCAGGTACCGCTGCATTTCTATGGAAAAAAATTGAGAGAGAAAAAATTTGCAAAATTTCAAATTGTGAAAGTAGATAGTAGAGACATCAGATAATTACGAAATTTCCAGAACAATTTATAGGACGCTCAGATTGATGTGATTTTTGATGAATGTGTGGTCAAACTTGAAGCTGCGGCAGGCACGTAAGCAGAAATTTTTCAAAATATTGATTGTCTTGAAAACTTTCGCTTTCTGAAATTGATAAATTTGATGCTTTGATGTTTCAACAGTTGAACATTTTCTGTATTCCTAATCACACAATAGCGGTAGCTCTTCGCCAAATTGCCTACTTTTTGAGGCCCCGAAAAATTCGTTCACGAAACATCGGGATCCTATCATCAGAACAAGCTTAAATTCACGGGATGTGTTGCTCTTGAGTGGGACCAGGGTGAAGTTGCATAAATATTCTGGTAATCCTGTGGCGCGGATGCAGTCTTAAAAAAACGCGCATTTAAACAAAATGTATGCCCTATAACGTCCACTACAGTCATCAGATTAAACTGATATTCGCACAGTAGATTAATATTACTGTTTGGATGCAAAATAAGCAAAGGGGGGCAGCACCAGAAATTTTAGTTATTTTTTTTTTACTAAGAAATGCTACCATTAAACTTCCAAATAAAAGTATCATGTATTGGAAATAAGTGACAATTATTTTTTTTCCCTAAATTTTGAATTATTTGCGGCGGCAGCCCTGAAAATTTTTCTTCCCGTGTAATTTCTGATGCAGCCATTGGATGCAAGTTTCATAGCATTTGGATGTGGTGCGTGCAAAGGATTGCCCGCAAAATCAGTCTACCACTATAACTTCCGAATCACTTATCGCAGCAAAACAAAATTGAATGAATAGCTTGGACTTACTTCGGAGCAGCAGTGATAGCAATTTGGACGCGAAGCTAGTGAAGGTTCTGCCAGCATTTTTGTCATTGTTGTCTGAAGGCATGTTACCATACAATTTTTATGCAATAAATGCGCTATAGATTCCTCAAAATCTTTAAACTCCCGCAACTTTCGGTTCAGCCATCGAATCAAAACTAAATTGAATGGGCAGATTGGTTTTGAAATGGAGCTGACCTAATAGACTTTTGAGGGTGGTGGCGATTTGGCCAATTTCGTTCTGAAAACTGCTAGCATTAAATTTTCATACACTATATAGTTGACCCGATGATTCGGTCGTGAGTAGAAAATTTAATTTCGTAAAACTCACATAAAATCACAACAAGAATTAACACATTTTCTCCACTTTTTCTTCGAAAATCAGTCTTTTCAGCGGTTCGAATGCGCTAGTTTTTTTTTATTGAATGTAGTTTTAATGTATTTTGATACTCAATGCAGTTGACCATTCTTTACCATTTTTTCAGTAGAAGGCTCTCATCGGAATCCAAATTCTACTTAGCGTAATGAGCCCATCAGAAGGTAGCTTCCAACAAAAAGAATAGTAATTCGATTATTTCAATTCATACTGAGCTGGTTGACTAGATAGAGTCCACAACAGCCCAAATTAGAGGACTGGTAGGGTTAGCAATTTCTAATTAAGATTTATTAACCAGATTCCTAAAAATGTTACCTATTGTTTTTACTTCGCTTTGTGAGTGAAACTCATTTTTTGATAGCTGAGCGCAAGACCGCTCACCGAGAAAAATGGAGTAAGGGTGAATCACTTCACCAGCTCCAAACGAACCCAGTTCCTCGTCGTCGCCTCGTCGTCATTTTTTGACGTGACCCATCATGTCTTCAAAATGATATTAAGCCATTTGTTTGTTACTTTTTGTAGCTTTTAAGTCAATTTTTTTGTTGAACAAGAATACCAAATTGGCACGCCGTAAACGACAAATGGCTGCACAGCTTTTTTTTTTACAGAAATATTTTATTTTCCTGGGACAAAGTAGACCTTGATCAGAGCTTTCATCGCTTTTAAACATTTTGTCCACTTTCCTGCCACATAATTGAAGAGAGAGATATGTTACTCCCTAGGCGTGTATTAAGTGTTGGAGATGGTAGGAAGCGATAAGTTTTTCTTTGATGGTTCAGGTTCTCGAGATATTATTCTTAATATTCCATTTGTTATGAGTTAAGGTTGTTGGAAAGGCTATGGACCAAATATCTATACTATATAGAAGAGACTATGTCAAGAGCCTTAAAGAACTCCATCTGCGATAGTTTTTTTTCTTGCCATGAACGTGTTTTTTATTAATAAAAAGACTTAATCGGTTAAGAATGATTTCGTGCCAAACAGTATTGAAGGTAGTATCTAGTAGTACCATACTTCTAGATTCTGTACATCGTCCATGCTTGCATCGTCTTTCTAAGTTTCCCGCTCTATATTAGCGGTTTAATTTCGGTTGGTTCGCATTTACTATATCGAAAAAAGTATGAACGCAATAGACACATTTTCTAAAAAGGTTTTCAGCATTTTAGTCGCTCAGATATCCAGAAAAATTCTGGTATTTAAAAAGTTATCGCATTGACAGTCCGCTTTGTTTTTTAGTGGAGGGATTGTATTCCTTCTTTTTTAAAAGCTTATTCAAGTACCGTAGCTTGTTGCAACGCCTCTCAAGCTGAAAGATCAATTCGCTCGATTCCCCAAATGCAATCCATCAGATTGCAATTTATACAAACTTGTTTGGGATTTAACCCTGGAATGGTACGGTAAATTTTTGGATGATTTTATTTACATGTTTTTTCTTAAGAAGGTAACAATAGTATGATGTACATTTTTTATTTTATCATTAAACATAAAAAGAGTATATAGCTCCTAGCCTCATGCCAGTGGGAGTGGTGCGCGACGAAATATATACCCTATGTGAGTAAAATTTACTCATCGGTACCATTCTAGGGTTAAGCCTTCTATTTTATGTTTAGGTCTCTTGATCCTTGCCAGTGCCGTCAGATATATAAAGCTCTTCTATCAATATTTTTCCAGTTTTATTTGTAGCAAAGCAGTTTCAAAATCTGTATTATATCACATTCTCGTATCAAACCTAGCGAATGCTTTCTAAGGAGTCATGTAATATCACATTGGAAATTAATAAGTTTTGTAGAACCTTAGTTTGCGATATAAAATATAGTTGAGAAAAATCCTTAGCTATACATTAGATATCTTGTGGTATTTCATGAAAAGAGCTATCAAACATGTCTTCAACAATCTAAATACTCCAATTAATGCACCTACTTTTCACGCTTATTATAGTCCAACATTTTACTTCATATTTAAGAATCTGAATGAAACCTAAGACATAACTACAACATAATATCCATTTCACGTCTGAATTGCCAAATATAGATGTCTGTCTGCAGAACTCTATTTCCTACCATGACTAGCATGACTTGTCAGACCAAACAAATTCATAATTGACCATTTTCTTGTACGTACATTTCGAATAATTGTATTGTCCTGATTAGTATGTAAATTTCGCACAACTACGAGCTCATGAAAATCTGCTGACAAACGAAACGGAGTGGTAGACCAATCCTATGTAATTTTGCGTTAGCCATCCACCTGAGTTCAGTTCCTTCTCCTATGACCATAACGACAGTTTTAAGTGACTGGCTTCGTTGATACGTCACACTGTCCCAGATTCGCTTTCCAAACAAACAAGCAATGAAAGAAAGCTTTGTGGCACAGAATATATTACTCCACAAGGTCCAAAAGTAACTGATATCACACATAGGCATACCAATACAACTGAAAAGCCGACAACACTTTACGTGCGTATAAGGATCATAAATATCTCGGCAGCACGGAATACAAATTTTCAGCTATTTGATTTTTGCTATAGTTTTTCCATTCGGTTGAAATCTTAAGTGTTTTCGTTATACGAAATTGTCCTCAATACATATGAAGTATGATGATGGTGACTTAGCTGGCTTGCTAAGTGAGTCGTCCGTCTTCTATTCTTTTAGGGTTGTTTCATCGATAGCATAGTGTTTCGAGGTGGATGAAAGATTGGAGTTTAATAGCGTTTTGATAGGAGAAAATTAATTGTCAAACGCCTATTTTGGCCATTATCAGAATGGGTATCGATGTCTACCCTCTTTTTATTCTACAAGAAGTTAGAATTAGCTTCTAAGAAATTCCAATGACCGATGGATGGAAAGGAGAAATGTAACTTAATAGAGTTAATAGAAAAATAAGCCGAAGAAGAAAGAGCTGTTGAAATGTACAAAACCTAATCAGTTATTCTCCAGATTAGGACTTGTGGAATAGTTTTTTTTTGTGAATTAGCAAATCCAAACTCTTGCTGTTTTTCAGTTTTCGAAACTTTAGATTGGTCAAAATTCATTTCTGGTACATGATTATTGCAAGAAAATGGTAATGTACTAGATAAGAGCCTCCTGTGATTCGAATTTAATCAGTAAAACCTCGTTATGCCTCTTGTGGACCCAGCATAATGTAATCATACAACGTTTTTTGAAGAACAGTAATATATCTTGTTTGTAACCGCGAATATGATTCACAAAAGAAATATTGTAGCTTTGTAACTCTTTTGGGGACTCCCAACATTTATTGTGTATTAGTACTGAATTAATTATTTCTTTAAATTAGAAATAAAACAATAATGGTATCAAATATTTTAATTTAAAGACCAATTTTTCTTTAGAAGCTAGATATATTATAATATATTGACATTTCGAAACTAATAGTATATTTTTGTCTTCATCAGGCCACTGGCATGACGCCACTTATGTATGCAGTGAAGGACAATCGTACAGGATTCATCGATCGAATGATAGACCTTGGAGCTGATGTTGGTGCTAGAAACAACGTAAGTCGAAATCTGTAGACATTATTTTCGATCTTGTCCTCAATACAAAGCAATTAAGACCAACAAGTTGTAAGTCTAAAAATAACCAAACTACACTGAAAGAAAAATCTTGGTAAAACCAACAATTTTCCTTAGTTGTTTTTGCGTCAACTACGGGCTATAGTTAAAACAACTATAAAAAAATAGTTGATTACTTTTATGCACCATGATGCGTGGTTGATAAACAACGTCCGTGGTGCAAAAAAAGTAAGCAACCACAAACAATGGTATTTCAACCATTGTTTGTGGTTGCTTACTTTTTTTCCATACATATTACGAAATATAGGCAGGGGAGGCGTGAATGCCGCAGTTGAATTTGGTGAATCACAATGCACCGACAATGCCGCTGTCAATGCAACCAAGGCACCAACCAAATTCATTTTTTTTTCTTTTGTTTTGTTAAATGCTGTTGTGCGAGGATTAGGTTGGCTTATCACAATACACATCAGCCATCGCTTGTCTATTCCACCAGACCATTCAACCTAATTCAAATAGATTTAATTCAACCTAAAGGTGATGCCAACCTATGGTAGGTATCACCGCTAGCGGTGCGGCAAAATTAGATATTTGGCAAATTCTGCCGCTGCCGCAAATTCGGCCGCAGCTATTGTGCGCGTTACCATACAAAACAGTGCATTCTAATTTTTTGACTGCGCTTTGCCGCAGCCCAATGCTATGCCACAGCGGAAAACGCTGTATTGTGAACAAAATAGCGTCGTACAAGGTAATATAAAGGCTTCACTGCATAACATGCATATGAATTATATCGAACAGCAAACCGAACACAATTTTGCCATGTATCATATGAAACTTCTATGATAGAATAGGAGCATGAGTATGAGGAGTATGAAAAATCAATAGTTTGCCTTAGTTGTTTTTGCATCAACTAGGGCTATAGTTAAAACAACCATAAGAAAATCGTTGATTACTTTTATGCACCATGACGCGTAGTTGATAAACAATTTCATTCGGAGCATGAAAAACGTCCAAATGTTGAAACCATTCTACTTTGCGTAGAATAATTCCAAATTACGTTTGCGAAATCAACTATTGCGAAGTAGTTTAAGTACCATAAAAACAGTTGATAATTCGAAACGTTGAAGTTTTGAGTGAATTGATGAATATTTTTCTATTTATCAACTGTTCTTCGTGGTTATGAAACAATTAAAACAGTTGATTTCATGAACGTTGTGATATTTTTTGTATAACCAGAACCAACTACTTTTATATCGTTAAATTAACTATATTAACATAGTAAAAATAACTATTTTCCGTAGTTCGTTTAACGATTTTGAATGAATCGTTGCAATACTATTAAAAATGGTTGAATCAACCAAGAGTTTTTCTTTCAGTGTATAAATATTAACACGTTCTCGCTCATAAAACCCAACAGAAAATTTGAAATATGAAAATCTCCCGAAACGAAAGGACCTTCCGCAAAACATTTGCGAAAAATTGATTGACCTAAAGAGAACTTGGTGATTTCCCGATGACCCACTAACAGTACAACGAATGTATGAGTGTATGAAGAGTGAAACTAACACAATCAGTAACGGCTACCGCCAAAACAGCTTTAAGGATTATGAATCTTTTTCAAAGGGCTTTAGTGCTGGGCGCAGCTTTGCAATTATATCGCTAGTAAAATGTATAATGGCTCGCACGTTTCCAGTTAACGAACAATCACGTAAGAATGATTTCCTTAAAGAAGTTTGCACGAAACTGTGTGTAGGTGAAAATGGGGATATATTGAATGTGGGGTTATGTTGCAAGTACGAGCTTGTATTTACGAAAAAATTAATGAAGAGCTTCTTTTATGATTTCTTCTGAGACTTTCTCAATGTGTGGTAGCACGCTTTATTCTTAGATTCAATGAATAGTTGTGTCTTCGATTCGCTAGCTTACTCTGTTAAAAACTAATCAGGTTTATCTTGATTGAACTCATTGGCACGCTGAAATTAGAATGTCATCATTGGAAGACCTAGATAAAACCATTATGATGAATTACGAAATATTGCAATCAATCAAACCATTGGTTTTTTTTGGAACAATATTGGTAACATTTTTTCCTTACCTCTATCTGTGAATATTAGAAACATTGCAATTTAGCGGAGTGTCTTTTTTAATCCATTCGTATAGTTTTATAAAAATATTTTCTTTTAAAATTATTGCCATTGCTAGTTGAGCAATAATATAGCAGCTATTTAACCATATTTAAACTTTGCTGTAAATTATTATCTATATTTTGATTACAGCAAAACACAAAATCAATTAACTTCCCAAGGCTTAAAGCCGAGTATTAAAATTTCGCAAAGACGGCTCATCAATTTTCGCGCCCAATGGTAGTTACTTTGCAACAATAAACTTTTACTACTTGCATTTCGATTGTTCCTCAGGGAATTTGACATATAAATGACATTTTGTGCCATTTTGCAATGCTTAGTACGGAGTATTGAAAGCACTGAAATCGTCTGTAATAACAAGCAATCTCCCTGTGACTCTTTGACTCGGAAAATTTTAAAACCGCCTGCGTACAAGATACAAGGAGCACGCATGAAGGATGAGAGACCGTTAATGAGCAGAAGAAAGAGAAATGGGCCAAAAATATACCCTTGTGGAATTTCTGATAAAAGATAGCAGAAAGTTGAAGAACACGTACTGTAAGTTAGAATACAAATACGACTATGAATGTAAGGGCTAAGCCAGGATATTAGAGGACCGGTCATACCAGTATTATGTAGTTTTTGGAGGCGCAGATTGTAGTTCACGGAATCAAAGGCATTAATATATCCTATATTATGTATCGACATGTTTTTGATGGTCACGAGCAGATGCGACTGCATATGTGATGGACAGGAGGTTAGTTCAAATGGATTTACCTTTGATAAGCCGTGCTCTTTATGATCTAGTCTAGATTGAACTAAAGAGTAAAATCCCTCGTAAACCACTCCCTCCAGAATTTCGCTATAACAGCAATGTAGGGGATTTCAGCAGCAGTGTGAGAAACATGTGGAATCGCCAGCTTCATATTTAAGGAAGATATTGACAATTTTCCAAAGAATGGTAAAAGAGCCAGATGATAAACTAATGTTAAACAAGATAGAGGGAGTAACATAAAAAAGGAGCAAAGTGATTTCGCCTGGATGTTAGAAATATCAGAATATCCAGGTTTAGGCTGAAAGTTTTTTTTCCTCGGATCGCCAGTAAATTTAAGATCAGTATATTTTCGTGCTTAACACAAAAGCAAAAGTTTGAAGTGTTGTTTGATGCCTGTCAGCTATTATCGGAAATTGCAAACGCTTCTGCATTAGGTTTTTACAAAAATGGTCATTTATAATCATAGAGAATCTACGGTTCAATGAAGTATTAGCTCGCTATCGCAGTTTGAATTTATTTATTGCAAGTATCTGACTAGTAACCCGAAATAGCAATGGTGTTGAGCTGGGCTTGAATCCACACCAAACAACGCAATGTTTTTGTTATACATCCTACCACGCCATGAAGCCATCATTAAGCTTAGTATTGTCTTCAGTTTCACGTGAAACTTTCATACAATATTTCACATGACATTTGTTTGCTTGGTGTTAACTTCTTTGCGTTAAAAGATGCGTGAAAGTTGCTTTCGCTTTGAAAATGCGGATGGCATTGGCAGTATGTGTCCACGTATTTCACGCCAATTAAGTATGTGCAGCTCATTATTTTGAGCTAAAAAGTGACACTTAGTGCCAATAAGCTTTTGAATTTGAAAATTGAATTACGCAAATGTTTTTTCAATAGCAATCGATCAAAAATATAAATTCTTCACATTTTATCTGTCAAATTTTTAACATTTTATATGTCTGACATTTTATACATATGTCAGTTCAGTTGACAGAATCTCCGCTTTTTTCTATTGTTAAAATTCTCACTCAAAAAAATGACCAGTTCATGGAGAATTGTCAAAATGAATCTTTACGGTTAAGTCAATACCAGCCTTAAGATGAAATCTGTGCGTACCAGAGACAATCTCTCTAAGCTGTGGCTTCTTGTTTGAACCCAATTTAATACTTGCATTCAAGTCTCAATGTGAAGCTAATTCAATTTTTTTAACCCGTTCTAGATTAAATCTACTTCTCTGCCTGCTTTCCTTTAACCGGAATATTTTTTGGTATGCTGTTTTAGTGTTTTTTGGTTTTCAAACAAAGATAGAAGTAAATTTGTCACTCAAATTTCTCTTAACATAAAAGCTCTTATATACCTAATGCTATTTTTCCAGAAAAATTTCAATATTTCAAGCCATATGCTTTGGAGAGGTTATGTAGCTCGAGAAAGGGATCACTTTCGTATCAAATCAAATCTTTCTTCATTATATACTTTGGTTATAAAGGTCATATCTCTTTTGGAATTTCAAATTTCACCATTCAGAATATTTCACCAGATCTCAAGAGGCATGGCTGATTATCTTCTTAAAAATGTTTGTCAATAAATTGATATAAATAAATTTTTTGAAGGTGGCGATCGGAAAATTATAGCTCGATGTATACACTTATACTTACAACTAACTCAAAATAATGAAAAAATGCCCTTCTCAATCGTTACTGGCACATGTTATCCCATTCATTAATCAACCGTATGCCAAATAGTTCAAATCACAGCAGAACAATAAGAACGATATTAAACCTTGAAAACGTAACTCACTTCAAAAATTCAGACGTCAAACTCTTATTTTCGGCCAACACATCATTCCCCTACAAAAACTCTTCTGTGTCCTTGCGATTTATTACCACCTCCTGAGCACTAGTACTTCTTAAAAAAATCACTATAATACCTTGACCCCAATTCCGATTGCTGTGAATCCGTATGGTAATCGTCAACGTGGCGGTCTTGATTTTGACCGGTAGTGTCCGAGGACATTTTTCGTTTCTGTTGTAGATGCTTGCTAGCTCAAGACTGATGAAGTACTCATGCACCAAAGGCGGTAGCGATTTAGAAGTGTCGTGAATGAATTGAAAATTCGAATTGAAATGGAACCATCAAAAACCCAGTCGAATATCGACTAAGTTGGCCTAGGGCTGAGTCTCGAACTAGGACTAGGTGTTGAAATCAATTCTTAGGCTCAGAGTAATGTGCAGTTTTGGTAAGCCTGGTGTGTTCCGGGGAGCTTTAACCGGTCACATGGCCGCAGGCAGACCTTCGTGAATAGTGCCACTTGTTAATTTTTATTGAATTTTACGATAGATTATATAGTTTTTCGTTTGGTCTACTTTGTAATTAGCGAGCGGATAGAACGCAAGGACAAGAGCGCACTCCATGCCCGACTGCGAATGATCGGTGCTAACTGTTTGCAAGGTCCTTTATGTGTGACTAAATTGCCAGGAGAATACTATGCGTGCTTTAAGGTATTTAATTGAATGGCCCACTCTTCCGCTAGTGGTTTCATAGTCAAACAAGCTGCATGTCTTATAATGTTTTATGGAAGAGATTTGATGCTTGATTTTGAATTAATGCGTTGAGGATATGTCAGTTGACATTGAAAATAATGGCTACTTTTTAAATGAGTGTGGAGTGTATTCACCCCCAGTGAAAGCATTTCGGTGTAAATCTCTTTCAGTGCCAAAGTAACGTAAATTCTGTATTATTCAGAATAGAGTAAGTGGTTCTGTTTCTTGATAAATTAGTTTGATGATTTTATAGCAGCTATTGCAATCAGCTGCATACAGCCTAGAAGCAAATGAATTATAATGAATGTCCTTCAATTTCTTTCACTTCAATCAACTTTCGGTAAAATATGAAAAAAATTGTTCTTGATTGCATATCTATTTTGGCAATTTATGTCATGTGGTTTTTTAAGAGCTGTACAATTATCTTAATCATATAAATCATAGTTTTTATCGCATGAAATATGTTCTGCAGTGACTATCCTTTTCCAAGTATATTAAATTCAACAAAAATGATATGGTATGAAGCGTACTGCATGGCAGGTCAGCTCACATACAAAATTACTGCGTCCATTGTCGTAAGATTATTTCAGCACACGCAACTATAATACATACTATCATTTCTCGCATAGATAAAGCATCAGTAGTATTTTCTGAAAACTGTTGAATATACCTAATTTTTTAACGCCTACTCGGAGTGGCGTTTCGTGCAACCATCTAATTCCATTATCCGCATAATTCAAACTTATGCGTTTATGACCTTTTGTCTTAGCTGCAAAGTGTGTTTTATTAAATGGGTGTAGCATCTAATGACATCGTTTACAGTTCAATTAACTTCCATGGTGATGAAAGGCGTGTGACTTCGTGATGAAAGGCGTGTGTCCTTTTTGTTAGGCTTGAGTTTCTTGATATGCTATCATGTGCGCACATACTTATTGATGTGATGCTGGTACCTAGTTTGCGTTCAAACTGAATAATGAGTTTTGCGACTAGTTTCGAAAAATGTGAATTATAGTATAACCTTTTGCATTTTCAGAATAAGAACGGTATCAGTTCTTGAAAATGTTACTCTTTATATTTAGCTGCTTATTAATGAATTTTATGGTGTAGTAATATAAGAGACTTGTGGTTTTAAATTTTAAAGGGTATGCTACTACTTGGCTTTCGAAATTTCATTAAATCTGTGAGATTTTCGGCCATCCTCCGAAAATTAAGTGGGACCGAAAGCAAAAATGAAGACACTAGATTGGTTTTATTGGTTTTTTTTTTAAATCCAGTTTTAGGGTAAAATGGAAAAATTAATGAAAGAAATTTAATTTTAATTTTTGAAATGATGAGACAAAGAGAAGGCCATGATCGGAATTTTCATTTCTTCATGAGATTTTGAAATGCTCTACAATTCTTTTCGTTATTAGAGGATTGTTGTTTCTTCTATTTAAAATTATACTTTTTTATTCTATTAAAAATCATACTTTTTTATCAACAGATTGAGTCCGATCAACAACATATCGGATCGAATTACAAAATAGACAAAGTTAGGTATAGATAAAAAAGAGTTTTGAAAAATGTGCTAAATATAAATTATAAAAGCACTAGAAGACAAATTAAAAGAAAATTATCCTGAATAAAAAAATATGAGATGACTATCGTTAATGATTCGAATAATTTCGTTTAGGAGGTGGTAGATGAATTTGAAAAGTGAGGAAGGATCGATCCTTGCGGAACACCAAAGGTGGGATAAAAGTGATCAGAAGAACAGAACAAGAAAAATAGAATGGTTGTTGTTATAAACAACATTCCCGACAAGGTTACTGATGCAAAGAAGAAGTGAGATTGGACGAAAATCGGTCATGCAAGCAAGATCACTTTCTTCAGGTCTAAGGAAAAAAATTGAAAAAGTTTATTTACAATATTATATATAAAAATTAATAAATATTTCAATCAAAAAGAGCGTTAGTTGAGACGTTAATGTGCTGGATAATGTACCGAGGTGAGCCGTAGTATGGCGTGAGTATGTTAACAATAGCACCGGAGCCAGAACCAATGCGACAATCAAGACAATCTATTGAGTATACAACTTCTAAAGGGTTAGTACGAAACAAAGAACTACTCTATGGTTAGTACCAAATAACAAAAGAGATGAAAAGCTATCTTGTGGAAGAAAGAAAGAACTCACAAGTCTCTTCGGTTGAGTTAGCAGAGGTTTCATCTAGGAACATACTATGGAGGATGAGGTGGAGAATTGTGAATAAAAGGCCCAAAGGGTTTTGAAAAATTGGATTTAATGGATGCACATAGCTTGGGTAACGTAACGTGGATGCACATAGCTTGGTAAAACTTCAGCTATGAGAGCGTAGTCTTTTGAACTTAAGTAGGCCTTTAGACAAGGCAGAACGTCTGAGTTTGCCACATGCAATATTCTTTGCTGTAGGGTCTTTAAAGGTAAACCAAGTATTATCGTTTGAGCTTCTGCGTTGACATGTTGGATTGAAACGAGGAAACGTGAAAGCCTTTGGCATGCGTCGTCAACGTCCAAGCAATGAAGAAGTTTAAAAACTACAATACACTATGTACAAAACTACATACGCTATGTACTATGTATATATATATATATATATATATATATATATATATATATATATATATATATATATATATATATATATATATATATATATATTATCACACTGGCAGAGTACCAACATGGGATATTCTTAGCACGTTGTTCATCCGAAGCCTAGATTGCAGTTAAACGTAATGAATGTCAAATTTTTGATCAATTTCGCGAGTAGATTACGGGCTTTTACCTTTCTGTAGAAGATGAATCGTGTTTGCGCTCTGGTTGTCGAATTTACCTAACAAAATCAAATCATATTGAAAATGAGTTACATTCTTCCCACTGACACAATGTCACTACTGGTTATAACACAGACGAGTTAACCTTATTTTAATTCATTTCACCCTGAATAATTTCCTGACAACTGAAACTCAAATTGCTGCATGATGATTTCTAACACCTCCAGTAAACTATTTCAAATGACTCAAAACAATAAATTAAGCTAAAACTCGGAAGAGGCCACGTCACATTCTTCAGAAATCGTACTAATTCTCATGCGACAGCAACATGCAATATAACTTTTACGCAGATTTCTTCGTGCGATAGGTGATGAACGTTTTTCAAAGTGCATTTTCAGCAAAGGTGGAATATTTCTTAAGTTAAATATGAGTCCTGCAAGTGTAATTTATTTGTCAAAGTTGCATCAGACTCTGCAAATGCCAGCACTTATGTTTCCGTTGAAGTTCAAGGCTAGAGGTGTTAATTAACATTGTTCACAGTATTCGAAGGTTGGAATTTCTCACATTCATCTACGTGACAAAATGCAAGCTAATTAACATTAAAAGGTTCATATTTAAGGGATTTGTCGTAATTTAAAATTTACCAGCAAATGATTTCCAGTTCCAGCAAACCCTTTTGAAAATCTTTCATTAATCACCGCGACCTACTCAACACAAACTGATTTCACCACAAATGCGTGCCTCAAATCAGACGACTCACCACGGATTTCCATTACTCAAATGGGTGTGTAACATGACTGGCGAAATCTCGATAATTGGCCTCCTATGACTATTAAAACATTTTCGACGGTTCGTTAGCACGTCAGCAGATCAGGATATCGAGCCATGGACGAATATGAGCTAAGTAAACATGATTTTAGATTTAGAAATGAACGAGCTACTCGCGTTTCCGTGCCTGAGGCTCTTGACAAGACAGTCCATTATAAATGATTGTATTTAGAATTTGCTAGTTGTTCTAGACCGGAACCGATTGCATGCTAAGTTTCTGTGAAAGATTTTTCAAATAGAGTTTCGCAAACGGAAATGTCGTTACACTAAGCCTTTAGCAGATATCGGCTTACATTTTGACCGGAAGCCTGTCCTAATATTTCCGACCTCATAATATGGTGAAATGAGGTCACTTGGAAACGTCCACGTCCGATACTTAATTGAGTTCCGAAAATACGTGAAAGAGTATACATGTATATAATACGTCCATGACATTTAAAAAATTTAGAACAAGCTGCAGCCCACACGTAAGTGACGTGGCCAAGTATTTATTGTTAAGTACAAACGATGTTCTTAAATTCACAAATGACGCGTTTCTTTGGCATGGACGTGGAAACGAGTTCTTCGAAAGTCGCGTGCATTGTTTTCCTTTTGTGTAAATTATCTGATTGCAAGTGAATTATAGTGACCGTAATAGATGGAAATGCATGAAAACTATTTAGGGGTACAAATGAATTAAGTAAGTGCAAGAGTGCAGTCTATGAGAAATTGTTAAGTGAAAATTTGTTGGTCATGCTATATGAGCATGATCAAGTTTGACCTTGGCCAGTATAATGGTTGCATGTCCTGAATGGGTCCAGTTGAATTCCAGGAAATAGGAATTTTCTTTTTGAATTCCTTAAGAACTCGTATTTGTGTGCTGCAGTACGGAAAATAATGCTTCAATACATGCACACGCTTTTTTAGAACTTGCTAACATTGGAGGGTATTAGATATTTTTATCTCGAAAGAAACGAATAATGATTCCCATGAAAAAATAATGAAATTCACTTAACTTCATAAGAGGCTTCCGCTTGGAAGATTTCCCTATAGGTAATAAATATCTATAATAGCGTTCGTTAAACTACGTGCCCCTTATCTCTTTTATAGCGGAGATTCTTTTAAGATATCATCTATGTGGCCAATATGACCTATATTCGATCAATATAAACTCTTTGATACGGCTCTCATGATCAACTAGGCTCCAAAAAGAGGGTCTTGTTGGATGTCATTTAGTTTTTTCGAACACCTTCTGAAAAAACCTAAGGCATTGCTAGTTTTCAATTTAATTTTCAAATGTAAATGATTGATTCAACAATACTCCTAAATCGAGTACTTTCGCTGATCGATTTAAAAATCTATCTTCATTGTGTTTCGGCATGGACTAGAACTGGGTTTTGCCATACTAGAATCTTATCCCACTTGATTTTCCAGTTTTCGACTCGCATTTCTAATTGGGTAGAACAGAATGATGATATCTCTCTCAAGAATGGGCTTATTCATGTGTTTACCGATGACCCATAACTGAACTGTACCTTCGACATCCAGGTCAATGTAGTGTCTTTCAGGTGGAGCTTGTGTCTATTTTTCAGGCTATCGACTGGCTTCTGTGTAATTGGATACTTAGAGTCAATATTGGGATTTTCACAGATTGTCAATAGGCTATAAATTTCTTTGAAGGTCCTTGTACAGTACCCAGAATTGGAGCTGAATACCATGCATCTCTTAGGGAGATATCGAGACATTCGGCAGTGCAATTGATTTGGGTAGGTGGACATAGGTGTTTATGGAGCAGCTGTGTGGCCGACGAACTAACAAAACTTGGCATTGTACTGAAGCAGATTTCAGACTCTTTCGCCATAGCAGATTTCATGCTCTTTCATCGATGGCATCGTTCACATTAGCTATGAGGAAATATACCTTGAATACGCTAAGAAGACATAGGCTGAAAAATTATCCTACCGACAACATCATCAAGCAATTAGATTACAGGACACGATCATTCCTATTTCGGTTGCAGCTTGAAACTAAGGTATTCTTGTCAATCAAATCGTTTGTCAGGAACCCATTTGAATCCACTCTTCTTATCGTATTACTTGTCCTTACTTTCCTCACTGATTTGTAATTTACCTCTAGTGATTGCTGCAACTTCTGAACGAATTCTAGTGATATCCTTGATTCCGATCGAATATGACTTCTTCGAGGACTTGTATCTTACCTGTTTTCCACTTATAACCCTTGTTCCGTTCCACTTTATCTTATCCTCAGAGAGTTTTCCATTTTGTAGGTCTGATTGTATTTCTCATTGTAATGGAAAAATGGCTATTCGTCTCACGGCTACGTAAATATGGTTTCCTTTTCGTTCTGTTCAATGTACTTTAATGGTCCTTCATTGGATTTTTTGCTCTTAAAAATCACAACAGAAGCTATGATGACTTAAAAAATTCATTCCAAGTATACACTCAAATGATACTAAAACACGAAACCTCTGAGTTGTATCTGGTGAACGATCTCACCTCAAACTGGTGTTGATTCAAGAGTAGCCGATTGAAACACGTATCACCCATTTTCACTAGGTTTCTAATACTTTACCATATTTACTCTCAGGATCGACCTAGCAATTGCAGTTTGACTTTATTGATTGTTGACCTTGATGGTTGACTTCCTCTGCAGACTTTAATCATTCTCACTAAAATACAACATGTTTCAGGGTCGTCAGTTTTGCGGAGTGGCTTGTGATCTTTGAACTTGGTTCCTACTGGATTGCCTGTAGTTCTCCAAGAATAAATGGTTATGTTCAACCGTCTTAGCTTTTGACTTTACTTGCCAGTGCCTAGGCTCATTTTCCTGTGGCATCAATGGCTCAGGCGCCCTTTTTTTCCCGCAGTTACAGGATCAGGGAGCTTTGCCAGATAATTATGTTCCCAATGATTGTTCTTCGATGCATTCATCACTTCAATGTACACATAAATGACACTTTAAATGCCCTTTTTCTCGACAGTTCCAGCATTATGGAGCTCCACTTCGACTCAATGTCGACTCTTTTCCACATGTATTGTGACTACGAGTGACTACGAGATGCCTGCTTCTCCAATTAGTAGGCCAGATATAGGTAAAGGCACCCTTCAGCGTCCTTTTGTCATCCTCACAAAGTGCTTGTTCTTCTTCGCGTGCTACCTGGATGAAAGCATCTTCCGCCGTTTTATCCCGATGTTGTACATCCAAAGTAGGGTAGCAAAGAAATGGTGACCACTCTATGTTCTGAGATAGCTGCTGCAAGGTATCTTTTGGCTTCTGCGCATGTGTTCTGAACAGCCAACGATAAAGCTTTTTTTTAGGTGGTCTTCGCCTTACTCTCGTATGGTATCCTATGCATTCATCATACTTGAATAACTAGAGTAATTGTACACTGGAATGGTTTGAAGTACTTCCGCCGCGGTGCTTTTTTATGACACTATATGTGTCATCACACGTTCTTCAATGGTTGTATTCGGCAACAGTCTCAACCTGCTTCTTATAAACGGTCCAAGAAAATAGTCTGTCGAAAATGAGTTCTTAGAGTGTTTTACTACCGCTTGATTCAGCTGGAATAGTAGTTTCTATGGGTTTCACCCACTGCACATAAAATTTCCGCTGATCAGATTTTTCTTGAAGCACTACGAACTGTTGCCTTTGCTACAGTCCGTGTTTTTATTCTACCACTCGTTTGACCAACTGTTAATTCAACTTCCATCAGCTGCTAGTCACTTTTTCTGGCCTGTTGTTTCAGCTGTTCCTTAATGTCGAGTGCTTGTTTGTCAAGTTTCTGGGCTTGCTTGTAAAGTTTCTGATCCAGTTTCGTAGCTTGCTGTTCACTGTCTTCAGATTGCTGTTCGAGTTTTTGTCCAGTTTTTTATTGTCAGCTTGTTGCTTCATATCGAGGATCATTTTCAGTAGTAAGTGCATAACTGGCCTCTTCTCCATGCTACTTAGGTCTTCCAGAACATGTTCTTGGTAGGTCTCCTTGTCTGGGATTTTGTCTGGGTTGACGGTTGTCAACAATTCACTCTACTTTCAGTTCCGCCTTTGTTTACTCGTTCAGTGTCTTCGGCATTGTTTTTTACTTGAGTCCAAAGAAATTCTCACAACAATCACTCTTCGAAACTTATAAAATAGTCCGCATACTACGAATTCAACGTTTTACAAATATTCACTGCCTGCAACTCTACTAAAAGTCATTTGTTGAAACGCAAACGCAAAAGAATCTTTTTTGACACCAGTTGTTGTGTTTTTCACTCAAAACACACTTCTTGAAATCGTCATCCTCCGCTTTTTTTCAAATAAAACAGTTTGGTATCGCCACTAAATAGGCATACATCACAATCACACACCGGACCAAAGTCAAAAGTTAACGTTAAAGTTAAGTCAAATCAATAAGAAATTTATTCGTGAAACTTATCACTTAATATAGAGATTGATTGATAAGATAGCTTTACATGCAGAATAAGTCTGACTTAAAACAATAGCATTTGGTTACATTTTTTATAAAACTACAGTTAATTGAGCCAGCTCGTCTAGTGTAATGGGTAAAGCACTGGCTTCTAGTTTGCGGGGTTCTTGATTCACCTAGTTCTGAATAGTTACCTTAGTTTAATCAGGGGTAGAGTGTATCATGGAACTAACCACTGCAACTCGTATTCACTTTAATTGTAAATAGGTTAATTAAGTTATCTACCAGCTTAAACCTCTAGAACCAAGGGTGGTTGTGGATTACTTTATTTATGTGTGCGGATACACAATTATAAATTTAAGTCAAATCATAAGACGACCTTTAAAAAAAGTAGTTAAAAAATGTTTTAGACTTAGAAACCAAAACATTATGTTTTTTATGCTGAGTTAACTGGCATATACACTTGGTTATAGGTAGCTAGTCAAACTACACTTGGTTAGTTGATGTTTTTAGTAAACTTTGAGCCAAGAACATTTTCTTATTTTTATCTTCTTATTGTTGCGAATATAAGGACTTTCAACGTAGAAGGCGATAAATTGTATAAATCAAATTTTATTATAGTTATAATGGAAAATGCGTTAATTTTTGGACCTTTAATTTATTTTATTCTTTGGCGTGGCACCAAAACGCCATACCAAAATGTGAAAACTACATTTAATAAATTATGTTCTGAAAACTCCCATACGAACTGAAAATTCCCATGAATAAACACGACATCAATGCAATGTAATTCCCAAATAACCTTCGTGTAGGTGTTTTCTATTTCCTTAAAAAAACCAATTACGAAATGTGACGGATAATGACTAAGTTGCCTCTGGTCTGGATAATTGTCCATTCATAGAATTCAACAATTATTTTACATGTAGTGTATTTTACTCCAACATAATTTTTGCACTTATCTTCCTCATATTTCACAATAACACGTTTCTCATTTTCCACTTCTTTTTCGTTTTTTTTTTTACAGGATAACTACAACGTCCTTCACATGGCTGCTATGTACTCACGTGAGGATGTCGTTAAATCGTTGCTGAACAAGCGTGGAGTCGACCCGTTTTCCACGGGCGGTGTAAGTCGATATTTTGGCAATTTTATTCTTCCTGCTTTTTTTCGCGTAGATTTAGATTACAATAATTATGAATTATGACGGGTCTGCAGTGGCGGTCGCTCGTGATGACTGTCGCGGGTCAGTGATTTAAGTTGAACATGTGATCCTTGTGACTGGTTCTATCCAAGGTCAATTTCTTGACGAATATTATTACAAATTATGGATTATTATGTAATGGTCGATTATCGCTTAGGTATTTGTGTAATGTTTTTGCGATACGAATGCTTGTCATATTCGGGGTTTTCTTTCTGTTCAAACAATGTCAGAAACGAGTTATGTCGTTAGGCAAGCGGAAGTCGTCTGACGAAATCGCGAAGAGTAACATGATTGTCGACCTATGACTAATGTGGAAAATCCAGACTAATAAGCAAACTGAATGTACTATGCAATCAGCACTGGAAAATTTTTGCGTAGGCGATTTGGAAATTTGGAAATGTTTTGGACTGTGCTTTGATTACAAACTGACGGTGAAGAAAGCAAACGAGGAGACTGGAAAATTTCATTACACGTTCATGAAGTTCCAGAGTGATTTTAGGCAGATTATGAGAAAACAATATATTTTCCAACATTTTCTTTGGATTGTCTGATCTAATTTTGAAACTTTAACTCCCTCTGCAATGAGACAAAATTTAATACTGACATTTATTTACTTGTTTATTTATTTATTTAGGAAGTGACATACAGCAGACCTAGCCCAATGATTGTATAAAATGAAAGGTTTGATAATATAGAATCAACTGATAGATCGTTGAAAATATTTTCTTCCAACATAAAGCTTCTTGGTGTTTTTGAAATGTCTTACTCAGTGAGAATTATTAACGCCATATTGTAAATTAAACTGAAAATGAGTAAATCCAATTTGATCCTCGTCATAGATTCTTTTTTATACGTAATTGTCAGAAACTCTTGACTTTTTTGACAAAAATGTTCTAAAAAACGAAAATATTGGATTTGAATAACTTCTTACAATTCAAAATTTTTGCAAATTTTGGGAAAAAGATTTTCAACAGCTTAAGTACATAGCACAATTTGATTTACTATATGCTGTCGCAAATTTAATTTATCGAATCAAGAACTTATGCTAGGCTTGAACGACCCAAGGAAGTTTAAGGCCCACCTCAATTAGGAGTTAGGAATCCTTAGAGGTATCGTTAAGCTGAAGATATGCCTCTTTTGATGCGCTGCGTACACTGGAGTACAAGCTACGCTAGACTTCATGATGAGCATTGGAGTCAGTTTTTAGCAAAAGATGCACGCAAATCCTTGTTGCATTAACCACTGTTTCCCCAATAATGTCAGAGGAAGGACTTGTGCCGTGACCTTGGGCAAACCGTCATGATCATCATGTCCTGCGATTGGCTTCTACTGCAATATCCTAGAAAAATTGTGGGTAATTGTGGACATCTATAGATATCTTGGCTAGAATATAGACACGTGGTTTTTCCAGGATACTAGGTGATATCAGTCTGTATCCACCAGTGCGTTACTCGTGACACTAGGCGTTTACAACACATGGTTCTCCCCTGTCTTTGGCGAGTAGAGAACCAGGGCAGCAATCACTGCTTTGGAATTGTGAACCAGTAAAAGTTGAGCCTAGGTTCAGTTGCTCTTCCTATGAGGGAGTAGCTGTTTCTTTTTCGTCTCCTACTTACAGATCAGGAGATCATGAGAATGTTGTGAACGATGGTCATTTGAGGAAAGATTGAAGCTACTGGAACACCAAAAATCTCAAGAATGCTTATTGACTGAATGACGAACGGTGGTGACAGATAACATGGAATGTTGATGCTATAAATGATCAGAAAAAATGGAACTTAGAGTCAAAAGAGATTTTCTCCATTATTGAGTCCTACAGATGAAAAAAATGTATAGTAGGAGAACGAATAAATAATTGTAATGTAAATTTTCAAACTGCTACGACTTAGCGAAGACAATAGGAAAGCAATTGGCAGTTAGCGAGGGCACTTTTCGTACGTACTTTAGTACGGTAATTATTCCTCTGCAAGTACAGATTAGAGTACGGTGAAGCCAAGTGTTGAAGATCTCACACTGTCATGGGATGTGTCAGTTTAGACACGTACGTGTTTTTGATTTAAATAGGAGCAAACCAAAAATAGCCTTAACTGGCATAGTGCACAACAAGTATCTTAGCATTTTGTTCATTAAACGAAACCAATTATTCTTCACTCTCAACTATAATACAAACTGGCTATTTGCAAGTGTCACTGCTTTGTATTTCACATACGAAATCCCAGCGTTGACTCGATTGCGTGTTTAATGTGAATAATAACTTACTTTGATGAAATTGTAAATTTGAGAACAGTTTGCAGTAGAAAAAAGCTTATCTTCTAATTAAAAGCTTTCTACCCGTCCAAAGTCTAAAGCCTCTTCAAAAGGCAAACGAAGCGAAATGATTATTTTCCGTGATGCTTAAAGATTTGCTTAAGCTGGGCTTAAAAGAAGCTAGCAGATAAAAACTGATAATCTTTGCTTGCCTTCATAGCAAATTTGCAAGAATGACTCAACAGCATCATATAAGAATATACAGAGAGAAAGGGTTTAGCGAAAAAAATCAAACCCTTACAACAATGCTTATGGAAATCACGGTTAGGTCAAAAATATCAATAAAGATAATTATTTGACGACCAGACAATCTAAAATTGAATCATCCACTATCAACAATTATTTTAGCACCAACAAATAACACAATTGATAGATATGTGACTTCCTTCGAATTATTTTCACCACAAATTGTAAAACACGATTCTCACTGATTCACCGATGTAATTGTGATCATACCCAAACGTAAACGTTACAAACGCGTTACTTAGTTATCACCGCAGACATAGATATTAAGAAATTTTTCACAATCCAAATGATAGACATGCCACAATAGTAAACATCCCTTGTATATCGCCCTCGCAAAGAAAGTTTTCTACTTTTCTTCATTTTTGTATCCATATGTGTACATACACATAACATATATATCTCATGTATGCTTCAATGCAAATGTAGGCTCATAAACAAATTTCCCGCTATTTCGAGAATCATACACCAACTTAGACGGGATCTAATTTCTTCCTCGAAGGTGGAAAACTTTTAGTAGACATCGCGTGAAAATCACTGATATCATTTTGATTTAATAGAAATGTGAATGATTTTTCCTCCATCTCCGCCTAACACTAGCGCAGTTATCCTGCAGCGAACATTTTCAAAGCATTTGATCAATTTCGGGAGTTGTTTCTTTGCGATTAATTCGAGGCAAGTGTTCGAATTTGACACTATTCAGTTCCGGTTAGTTTTAAATGGTATTTCGAAGTGGTTGGATCCAGTAGAGGATTTTGTTTTCGATTGAATAAGTGAATTGGCCACATAAGGTATGGTTTTAATTGATTTCGAGTGTATATTAAGTGGAAGAAAGTGTTATTTAAAATAGGTGCTAAATAAGATAGAAACACATATATTTTAAAGTCCAAACTGAATTTTGAATCACCATGCGATTCAATGTAGCAAAGCTATATTACATAAGCGCTGTTTAATTGAAATTTTCTAAACTATTAAATATAAATATATGAAGTGGGAAAGATTTCAAATTGAGCCTCAGTTTATATTCATACGCATATAGTGTCTTGGATCATAACGAAGTGCGTGCTTACGGATTTAACAATGATTTTCATTTGAAAAAGCAATTGAATCATGAATAAATGCAACTGTATTTACACGTATAAATCCAAATATTTTCATTATGTAACTTGTTTTCTTGATATAATTTTTCAGTCACGTGCCCAAACAGCAGTTCATTTGGTAGCAAGTCGACAGACTGGTACTGCAACAAGTATACTGCGTGCTCTACTTGCAGCCGCTGGAAAGGATATTCGGTTAAAAGCAGACGGAGTAAGTATTGAGAAAACGCTGAATATTATTTTTGTATTCACATTACAAACACACGATACATTTGCGTCCTCGAATCTATTTAACTCTATTTAACATATTAACTGATCTATCTTTCCATCAAAGTTCTTCTCGCAGCTGGTGCCGCAGCATCGTGATTATGTGAATTTATAGAGTAATTTAAAAATGTCACTCTGTTTTGGCTACGTAACATTTTGAAAAAGTTTTTTTTTGATAATATTGAGGGTAAATTATAAAAACAATGAAGACAGTGTGAAATACTTGAAGTTTAAAGTCCCGTAAAGCTGCTGAGCTGGTTGAATCGGTTTTTAAATATAAATAAAATTATTACAAAAAATACTATAAATTATTTTTAATATTCTATAAAGTAATAAATAATATAATTTGATAATGGTGGAACAAAACTTATGTGATGATAGATATGTTTATTTTTGGGTGAGAAAGTAGATAAATTCAATGCTATATTTAAAATACATTCATTTAAAAAAAAAATATAATGTGGCATAGTTAAAATTGGGGAAACAAAGTTATTTTGGCAGCAATCTTCGCTTCTAGTTTAATTTGTCAGCAAATTTCTTGAAGTATATTTGCTTTTAATTTACTTTCAAGTTTTTTATTTATTTTTTACTAACTGTTAGGGAGCAAAATATTGGTAAAGTAGAATTGACCCAAGCCTAAATAAAAAATTGACAAATTAATAAAATTGAAGGGTAAAATAAAAGTATTAAAAAACGAAATTCGTGAATTAAGTAATGGAGTAAGAATGAAATGACCAGTAATAAAAAATATATTGAACATACAGAAATTTCTGTTGACAGGTAAAATATCAAATTTCACACCATTTTTCGAAATCATAACGAAAAAATAAGAAAACTAAAGTATAAAAATATAAATGAATTGCTACGAAAATATTGGATCGACAAGAAACTTTGAATCATGATTTGAATCACGAGCTCATCAAACTTTATTTTGTCGCCGAACTGGTCGCATGGGTTTTTCAAATTGCCAAAAACATGGAAGATACACAAAGCAAAAATCTAAAAGCTATCTAATCTGCTAGTACAAGACATCTATTGACAATATCTAATGTTCGCATTATCGAAAATAAAGTTTGAAACATTATAAAATGAGCAAAGTTTGAATACATACAGCTCTTTGAATACATAAAGCTTTCACAATTTAAAAATCTGCACAAAACAGCCTTATCAAAGACTCAATCGCTTCAACTGCGGAAGTGAGCAACCCGAAATTAAGAGGGCTATCCCATACACTCTGAAAGTATCAAAAAATTATTTGCTTAAGTAGCTCATGTTAGTTCCAAACTTACACAAGAGCTACCTACCAGGATCCTCAAATCCTCCAACACCAAATTTTTGTCACCCTCCAAAGCAAATGTGACAGTTTGTTTTTGAAGAACATGATGGCGAAAATGGTACACCAACTTATTCCTCTCGAATTCGCTCTGAATGATTCTAGACTATTTTATCTCTATCCTCACGTAGAGTGCGAATTCTATACTACACAAAAAGGGTGAGCTGATGCAATTCCTGAGTGATCCATGGGCATCTCTGCGTACAGATCTCCTAGCGCACGCGATTTCACTGAAGGCATCCACATAATCTTCCATCATAAAAGCCCTATCATTCTAGCTGGCGACCCTAACGTTCATATTTTATTTTGGAGATAGGTAAAAATTAACCTTGCAGACAAAGAACAATATAAGTTTATATCAGAGGCCCCTTGCAGCTTACACACCCCGGCAAGCCCATCCACAGTCATATTGTGGATTTAGGAACGTTCCGTAATTTCAGCCAAACAATTCAAATTGAAAGTTCTCGAAGAACGCCCATCGGACCATAAGCCAGCTCGTTTTCGAATTGAAGACATATTCACTACCGAATTTTAAGAAAAAAACAATTATACACTGACTGGCAAACATCTTAAGTCACTATGGTTAATAAAAACAGTTTAATGGAAAAATCAATCCATACCCTGGCCAAAAGCGTCACCCAAGCAAAAGAGAGTTCTCTTCCAGTTCGTTTATTTTCTGTTTTCTTTTTACGAGCTCACCAAATGGACATTTTTACTTAAGGATTAGTCCTTTTTGCGAGAACGATCAATATGAATTTTTGAAAGCTAATATTTACGCTCCGAAAATGGTTACTACTGATGTTATGGATCAGCACATTAAATAACATTTGGTAAAATTGCAAATATTACCATAAAAGTCAAAATTATTTGTTGTAGTCTTTTGTAACTTGTTTTGCCTGTAGGCCAGGCAGATTCTTTAGACCGATAACTAAAAAGTGGGTAAATGTTCTTTAAAGTTATTTCCTGGATCGAATGACAACGAGTTTCGATTGTTAAAAGAATGTGACAACGCACAGGTTTCGTAATTGAGATTTGTCAGCGAACTAAATAAGTTGTTTGCGTGGTTGGCAAAAGTAAAGGTTCAACAGCAAAAAATGGATGTTCTGATCAATGCAACCAGTGTTCAGAGAAATAAACTTAAGTCTGAGGCAAAGCTTAAAAAAAACAAAAGCTAAGATTAGAAAAAAACTTGAAATTAAATCATATTACTTTGAAACTAATAACGAAATTGACAAAATCTATAACTTTACCCCCACTTCAAATCATCATAAATTTATCTCGTCAGCATCCACACAATTTCAACAGGCTTTCAATGAATATTAATTTAATAAAATCCTTAGTTTCCGCTCATATATCAACCAAAGTTTTCTGAATTTACAATAAATCATCAAAGACAAAGTTATCAATGTTGAAAAACTGACAGAATTAAATCTGATTCAGCTCAAGCATGAAATCGCCGCCTCATCGAATCCTTTAACATGCACATAGTTTGAATGTGAGCCCAATGTTATACTAGAAGACACTTCGAATTTAGGAACGGCAGGGGGTTATCACTTCGAAGTCTAAAGTCAATAAACTACATAGGTATGAATTTTTCTAGCTCTAACTTAGCTATTGTTTGCTACTTTGACAAAGTCTTTTGAATATTTAACGAACATTCCGATATGACTTCGTTAGATCAATACTGTTGTCTCGATGTAGATTTGTTGTGTCTTTCGAGGCGAAAAAACCGATTTGTTTTCAACGACGATCTATGTAGTGATGTGCATGTGTGCCGGTACTTGAAAAGAAAGTAAAAAGTAATATGAAACGTACAAACTTTCTGAATGGAAAATTTTTCTGCAATACAAGGTTAATCGACAAAAATAATTATACGATTTAAGATTTCGCGACATGTTGCGGGAAGAAAATAACACATAGAGCATTGAGCGTTCTTAAATTGGAATGAATTTCTGGAAACATACTTTGTTTTGAAACTATTGATACTACTAAAATCAGTCATTAATGGAAAAACTTTGAGTTCTTAGGGAAACAATTTGTTGATTTATGGGCGGATATGTTTTTGCGGAGTTGTGGGTGGCCCATATTTTATGTTGTAAGGACAGTTGTAGATGATATTTTCGGCAATCGCTGTTCGAATTAGTTACCTGTAAATTGATAAATGCCAAATTATATGCCTTGTTAAAAATTAATTATAGCAGGATGCCTTCAGTGCCATTCAGTCATTCAGTTTTTTAATCATTAAGTCATTCACTACTAACTAACAATAACTAGTAAACTCATTGCTCCATGCGATTTTTATGCAAATCACACAGAACCGTCAACTACATAATTTTGCTTTCTCAATGTTTACGTAACCAAAACATAAGGTACCGTCTCTTACGTGAGCCTATACACAATTTTTCCATTACATATTTAAATATTGTTGCTCATTTCCATATTATTTCAAGTAGATATCATAAAGCGAATCTTACTACATATATTTTCCCCTGAAACTGAACAATCGCTTATTGAATCTCCCCTGTCGCAACGACAAAATCGAATAATCTAGGCTAGCCCCTGATTTCGAGCAGCTCCAAGAACAACAACACCAACAACAATCCCACTCGAAAAATCCCCAACGATCTAATCAAAATAAATTTTCCCACATAAGTTCAGTTGGAGCGGTTCGTCGTACATTATCATTTAGCATTTTCGTGTTTTCATTGAACATACAATAATATCGTATGAGTGAATCGAAGAGCATGTCCTGAATAGTCAGTCGCGTTTAATAAAATGTTGATTTCGCCTATATCGCGATTATGGATACGAATCGAAGAAATCGTGCGAAAAAAGTTTTTCAAAAATTCGCCAAAAATCTTGCTCAAACTGAAAAAACCAAACAGACATCGGGTCAAAGTGGTTCTGGTCAAAAATCAAAACTCGAACGTCGTTATTCGTGGCAAAAACTAATACGTGATGTTGTTGATTCGCAGAGAGGCAAAATTCCATTACTACTGGCTGTGGAGGCTGGCAATCAGTCGATGTGCAGGGAGCTATTATCGGCGCAAACGGCTGAACAACTAAAGGTGAGTACGTTTTATTGATTTGTTTTTGCTTAGTGATTGACTTTGAAGTCATTATAAAGAGTGCACTTTTTTACTAAGAATAATTAAGTATGTTTTTAATTCAATGTATTTAAAATTGTTTACCGACTTTAGTTTGAAAGTTCGAAATTTCTCTAGTGCTATGGTTATGAATATATTAAGTACAACATTTGAAAGTATCATTCGCATCTTTCTTGTGAGCCCAACGTCAAATTTTGAATTATTTTGTGGATAATATTTTAAACACCTAGTGCAGTGGTATTTGATGAACTTTCCTTAAAAATTAATGTACGTCACTTTGTTTTTTTTTTTTTACGTAAAATGGAGCAACTGGCAATACATAAAATTTAATTGTTTTTTATTTAACATCTTTGAAAAAAATTGTGTTTACGAGAAACCACGACTGGATTATCAAATCAAAATGAAATTCACAGAATGTGTTGGTCTTTGATAAGACTAGGCTTGATACAATTTCAGTAAGTGTTGGTACAGTTTACCCTGGAATTTTCATCGGAAAACAAAACATTTGAAAGCAAATCAATATGCATCATTTACATTGTTTCCGTAGTCAAACCCTTCCAATTTCTCACAATTCCTCTTAAAACCTTACAACTTTTTATCGTTCGCTTCACAAATTTTATCGTGCCTCTATAAATTTTGAGCTGCCATTGAGTTGAAGCGGATGGTTTCGAAATGAAGCAGGTGTACTAGATACTTAGCGGCAGGTCCAGTCTAATTTTCTACTGAGAAATAACATTAAATTATAAGTAGCAAATTTGATAGAACCTGTATTCAAAACCTACACATCTTGGGGAATCGCTGTTTCTTGTGATACTTTTGAGGCATTCAAAAGATCTTCGTAGATTGGATATTTAAACTCGCAATGGCTAATAGAGCGTTCTCTGATACTGGTCAAATGCTGTTTGCGATTCGCAGTGCCCTTTCATCCTTACTCGAAAGTTTCATAGCAAAAGTAAAATAAAATAGTAATATTGAATGAGCTGGTATAATAAGGAGAGCTCCCTTAAATCCAGTTTTGGAGTCAAGTATCACTCACAAGTGCTTGGTCAATTTTTTATTCTACTTCCGAACCAACTGTCATGACTCGGAATTTCTATCTCAATTTTCGTGACCGTCAGCTGGAGACCATGGATTTCTATTCAGTTTTCAACCCTTCTCAGCACTTTATTTAGCTCAGGTTAAGCGAGGTGGGAATTTCCCGATGTTATGACTACGCCAGCCTGTGACTAGCTTCTAAATATATATACCACGGTTGGCTGATTCATCATGTGTCTCGAAAATTGATCCACGTCTTCTTTTTGAGTTCTACCACTCACTCTAACATGGCGAAAATAAATTTGTTTGAAGTAGAACTTCTTTTAGAAAGGTGTTCTTTACTGACTGTGCACGATGATCCCTAGTTTTTTCCCCAGAAAGTTGAGCTTGATTCACCAATCTCCAAAAGCTGCTTTGTGACTTTGACTTGAACAGTCACATCAAATGATTTATGAAAATGCTAATCATCAGGTCTAACTGTAAATCAAAAGCACTCCTAATTACTGCCTAAAGCCTAGATTAAATCAAATGAAATAGCAATTTTATTTAGCATTTAGACCACACCCAAATGAAAAATTACGTTTCACCGAATTCATGACAAACCCTGTTCGAATGCCAAAGGATAAAAGTAATCACATATGATGCGTATAGAACATGTGGGCATATAACATATGTGAGCCTGAAACGCAAACTTACATGAACATGTGTCTTGTCTGGTTTTATTTGCATAGTGTCCTATTCCATAAACCTCGTGTTTGTCGCAGGTTATCTACCTTTTCGGGGTTTTCGGAAAATTCAAATTGAAGGACATTCCTTTTAATGTGTAAGTCAGTCAGGCAGTCACTGCTTTCCCAGCCTACTTTCGAGAGAGCTTCTCGACGAAATATGAAATGGCACTCCTTCGAATAACTCAGCTCATTGAAAACCAGCAAAGAAGCTCCCAGAGAAGAATAGTCAGTGCAAATAGCGCTGAAGTAATTTCAGTAATGTACATAATATGTTAGTGGATGCCTTGCTATCAGGGATCGTATGTGTCATGCAAATTACTCCACTCATTTCGACCGAGCACACGCCTCAATACACATTCGTGCAATAAAACTTTACATAGCGGATGGATGACTCCACTGCGAGTTATCCCAGTCTTCGTACCCGTCCTAGTTTTGATGTGCAAATTTTCGTTTTTGTTTTTTTTTTGAAGATACCCATCGAATTCGGGCAGAGACACAGTAGCAAAACTTTTCAGTCACGCTAATTCAGATTTCATTGTGATTTTGCTGCGTGCCACGTCTTGAGCAGTTTTTAAATTAATTTTCGGAATTGTTTGGACGAAGTTTGTGGTCTAGAGCTGTGACTTAGTTTCGAGCGAAACACTTTTGTGCATTCAGCGGGCGGAAGAACATTGGCTTGACAATGGTTTTAGCACTGCGCTAGTGTTGTGCAAGTTGAATTTTCGAACAGGTGACTAAAATGATCGTTGAAGTGATTGGAATTTGGTGTTGACAATTATTGGTCGGAGTGTAAAGACAATGATTAAGCCGGAAGATAGTCAAGACGGTCAGGATAATGGGGGAGAGGGTAAAGAAAGTCAGGTGGAAAAGGAAGAGAAGAGTTTAGAAGGTGAGGAGAGTGAAGAATCTAAAGAGGTTCCGGCGGAAAAAGAAGATGAGGTGTGCAAGGAAACAAAGGACAGCGATGACAGTAAAGTTGACAAAGAACTTAAGGAAATCAAAGAAATGAAAAGTGCAAAAGGAGGAAAGGAGCCCCGAATTCCCATCAAATTGAATGTAAGAATTTACTGTTCGATAAAAAAAATTAAAGTCCATAACAAATTAGCTTAAGATTAATCAAACTTTTTACTTATTTCAATTTAGGGAATAAAAAAATTCAGGAAGTATTTACACAAGTGTTATTTATTTTTCAATTATTATAAAAAATAACTTCTATGCGTCATTAATTTAAGTTGAACAGAAATTGAAAAAAAAAATTTTCCAAAATATCTGTAGGAGAACGAAAATCGAATTTATAAAAGCTGTATCAAATGCTACTGTGATTTAACAAAGAGCACTAAAATTTCCCTTTGGGCATAAATTAGTGATATATTTCTGTTTGTTCACCTTTAGATATCCACCGTATGATAGAAATAAAAAAATTATCTTTGCGGAGATATTTTTTTGTCACTGTAGTTAGATAAGATATAACAATTTGAAAAGTTTTAAAAATAATTTATAATAAATCACACCTGTAAAATAATTTAAAACCAACTTTAAAACTCTGAAAAAAACTATTTTCAATTTGGTGAAATACTTAAAAAAAAACATTAATTTATTCTAAAATTATACCTCATAATTTGACATGATCTCATTTAGGCAACTACAGCAAATGGTGATACTGCCCTACATTTGGCTGCCCGGCGGCGAGATGTGGATATGGTACGGATATTGGTGGACTATGGAACAAATGTCGATACTCAAAACGGTGAAGGTCAGACGCCATTACATATAGCTGCAGCCGAGGGAGACGAGGCGTTGTTGAAATATTTTTATGGGGTTCGAGCTTCGGCTAGTATCACCGACAATCAAGGTAATTCGACATGTTTCAACCAAATTTCCTCTAAATTATTCGATTTCAGATCGAACTCCAATGCACTTGGCCGCTGAAAATGGTCATGCACACGTCATTGAAATTCTTGCGGACAAATTTAAGGCCAGCATCTACGAACGAACGAAAGATGGAAGTACGTTGATGCATATTGCGTCCCTGAACGGACATGCTGAATGTGCCACAATGCTCTTTAAAAAGGGTGTCTATCTTCATATGCCAAACAAAAATGGTGCCCGAAGTTTGCACACAGCGGCACGATATGGTCACGTGGGAATAATTAATACGTTGTTGCAGAAAGGAGAGAAAGTCGATGTTACGACGAATGTAAGGGCTTCGAATAACATATTTTGTGGTATTACGTTAAAAAAATATTTAAATTTTTATTGCAGGAAAACTACACTGCTCTTCATATAGCAGTTGAATCGGCAAAGCCAGCTGTCGTTGAAACCTTGTTGGGATACGGAGCTGATGTTCATGTTCGCGGAGGACCATTACGTGAAACGGCACTTCACATAGCAGCACGCGTTAAAGATGGTGATAAATGTGCACTGATGCTACTCAAGTCAGGAGCCGGAGCGAATATTAGTACTGAAGATGGACATACACCAGTGCATGTATCCGCACGTCACGGTAATCTGGCTAGCATGATGCTACTCTTGGAAGATGGTGGAGATCCCCTGCACAAATCCAATGTAAGGTCTTGCAAACTAGTTATTATCTTCATTCACCATAACGCACGCACAAACCTACACAGTTTCCAAGTTTAAAAACTAGAATTCTATTCTTTTTACGGTAAGGACTCTCTGCACCACTTTACTGCACATATTATGCACGTAGGTGATACCAAATCAAAATAACAATTTATATTCCATTCAGCTTCCTCATAACGTTTTTCTCATTCCTTAGACCGGTGAAACTCCGCTGCATCTTGCCTGCCGATACTGTCATCCAGACATAGTCAAACACTTAATTGAAACTGTCAAACTGAAACACGGCGCCGAAACAGCCACAAACTATATAAATACGGTTAATGATGATGGTGCCACGGCGCTGCACTTTACGTGTCAGATCCCCAAAGAGGATGTGAAAATCCCTGAATCGGACCGTGACATTGTCAGGATCCTTTTGGAAAACGGAGCTGATACATCGATCCAAACAAGGCTTACGCATGAGACAGTCTTCCATTACTGTGCCATGACAGGCAACAACGATGTCTTGATGGAAATGATCACTCACATGAATCCAACCGACATCCAAAAGGCTCTGAATCGACAGTCGTCTATTGGGTGGACACCTTTACTTATCGCTTGTCATAGAGGACACATGGAACTGGTCAATAACCTTTTGGCTAACCACGCCAGAGTGGATGTGTTCGATAATGAAGGTCGATCTGCCCTCCACTTAGCAGCCGAGAAAGGTTACCTTCAAGTCTGTGACGCTCTGCTAACAAACAAAGCTTTCATCAACTCGAAATCGAGAGTTGGTCGCACTGCCTTACATTTAGCAGCTATGAATGGCTTCACGCATCTCGTGAAGTTTTTGATAAGAGACCACAATGCGGTCATAGATATTTTAACGCTAAAGAAGCAAACTCCTCTTCACTTAGCCGCAGGCAACGGCCAGATTGAAGTTTGCCGCCTGCTACTTGAACTGGGAGCGAGCATTGATGCCACTGATGACTTGGGCCAAAAGCCCATTCACGTCGCTGCACAAAACAATTTCTCTGAAGTTGCCAAATTATTTCTTGAACAGCACCCAAGCTTAGTGAACGCAACCAGTAAAGATGGAAACACGTGCGCGCACATTGCCGCCATGCAAGGATCAGTGAAAGTGATAGAAGAGCTAATGAAGTTTGACAGAACGGGAGTGATATCGGCAAGAAATAAATTGACAGATGCCACACCCCTGCAACTTGCTGCTGAAGGTGGTCATGCGGATGTAGTTAAAGCTTTGGTTCGAGCAGGGGCTTCATGTACAGACGAAAGCAAGTCAGGCTTCACTGCCGTGCATTTAGCCGCGCAGCACGGTCATGGCCAGGTTTTGGATGTTCTGAAGAGCACCAATTCCTTAAGGATATCTAGTAAGAAACTTGGACTGACACCACTTCATGTGGCAGCCTACTACGGTCAGGCTGATACAGTTCGCGAGTTACTCACTAGCGTTCCTGCTACGGTCAAGTCCGAAACGCCGACTGGACAGTCACTTGTCCCTGAACTAGGCACAGAGTCTGGTATGACGCCATTACATTTGGCTGCATATTCCGGGAATGAAAATGTTGTGCGACTGCTGCTGAACAGCGCTGGCGTGCAGGTCGAGGCAGCAACAACGGAGAATGTAAGCTTGCAATTCTGTATATCCACTAAATGACAATCATATCTTTTTTGATTTCAGGGATACAATCCACTCCATCTAGCCTGCTTCGGTGGTCATATGTCAGTGGTTGGATTACTTCTTAGCCGTTCCGCTGAACTCCTCCAGAGCGTTGATCGCCATGGCAAGACCGGTTTGCATATAGCCGCTATGCACGGTCATTACCAAATGGTGGAGATTCTATTGGGCCAAGGCGCGGAAATTAATGCAACCGACAAGAACGGTTGGACGCCACTGCATTGCGCTGCCAAAGCAGGACATTTGGATGTTGTCAAACTGTTGTGCGAATCAGGTGCTTCGCCAAAAACTGAGACAAACTATGGCTGTGCTCCGATCTGGTTTGCAGCATCCGAGGGACATAATGACGTTTTGAAATATCTTATGCATAAGGAGCATGATACTTATGCTCTGATGGAAGATAAGAGATTCGTCTACAATTTGATGGTTGTATCGAAAAATCATAACAACAAACCGATCCAGGAGTTCGTATTGGTATCGCCAGCTCCTGTAGATACTGCTGCCAAACTTTCAAATATTTACATAAATTTATCGACTAAGGTGAGCTTATTGAACTATTTATTTTTCTTGCTTTTCAGTTAAGCACATCGCGTGGAACGAGGTGTAGATGGATTTTTGTTGGCTTAAAATAGTGTAACCTTTTCGTAATTTTAGGAAAAAGAACGAGCGAAGGACCTTATTGCAGCCGGAAAGCAATGCGAAGCAATGGCCACTGAGTTACTAGCGCTAGCAGCTGGGGCTGACTCAGCGGGAAAAGTCTTGACTGCCACTGATCGTAGAAATGTAGAGTTTTTAGATGTCCTCATCGAAAATGAGCAGAAAGAAGTCATAGCCCACACAGTTGTGCAAAGATACCTTCAGGTAAAGGCTAGGTATTTCAACAAATATATATTTTACCGTATTTTTTTATTCGAAAGAAGCGACTAATACTGTATTTCCACTTTTCATTCTAGGAACTCTGGCGCGGCAGCCTCACATGGTCCGGCTGGAAAATCCTCCTGCTTCTGCTCGCTTTTGTAGTGTGTCCGCCCGTTTGGATCGGTTTCACTTTTCCCCTCGGTCATAAATTCAACAAAATTCCAATTATCAAATTCATGTCATACTTGACGTCACATATCTACTTGATGCTGCATCTGTCAGTAGTTGGGATCACGCCAATTTATCCGGTCTTGAGACCAAGCTTGATTCCGTACTGGTACGAGTGGGGTCTGCTGATCTGGCTAAGCGGTCTCTTGCTGTTCGAATTGACCAATCCGAGCGATAAATCCGGATTGGGATCAATTAAGCTGCTAGTTCTCCTGTTCGGTATGGCTGGAGTCGGAGTACATGTGTCGGCATTGATTTTTGTACAAAAGGAGTACTGGCCAACTTTAGTATACTGTCGGAATCAATGCTTCGCGTTATCGTTTCTATTGGCGTGCGTGCAGATTTTAGATTTTTTGTCATTTCATCACTTATTCGGACCATGGGCTATCATTATTGGTGATTTATTGAAGGATTTGGCGAGATTTTTGGCTGTTTTGGCAATTTTTGTTTTTGGATTTTCAATGCATATCGTTGCTTTGAATCAGTCATTTCATAATTTAACACCAAGCGAAGTTCGAAGTTTGCCGAAAGATGCAAGAAATGCTCCGTTGTTTGGAGACGGTGAGTATTTTTTTGTGTACCGACATACATATATCGTAATAGCTGTAAGATATGATAGATATAATTGCAATTTAAGTTAAAAGATGAGCTCAGGTTTTTATAGATATGGTACAATAGTGCAAAATAGATTATTTGCTGTTTGACCTCCCTGTTTTTCTTCAACTCGCTGAAATATGCCTTGGTCTGCGACATGCGTTTGAACGATAAACGAAAAAAAAGTTGTGCCATTTTCTGTCATAATTAATTGGCAGCTTCCTTGTATTTGAAATCCAGTAGCAGGCATTTTTAATTTTCACTTCTTTTGCTTTTGTTTTTATTCTTTGTGTGTATATTTTAGTTTTTCCTTCGACCTATGTGTATTTTAAAAATTTGTATGCAACTATTTTTTTGATAATCATTAGTTTCAGAATTTACAATTTTTCACATCTTCTGTAATATAGGGTTTCAAACAACACTAAAATTCGGTAGAAGGATAAGTGCATTAATCATTCCTGTCTTGATAAAAATGATAATTTCAAATTTTTTATAGTTCTTCACACCACTGATCTAGCGGTATATTTAGTATGTTCATGGTTTTTGGGTCAATTTAGCTTTGTATTTGGTAGGGAGATGAATATTCGATCATCCTATTTGTAGTAAATGCTCATTTTATGATAAATAGCTTATGCAAATTACTGCGCCCAGTGTGGGCAAACTACCATTGAAGATATATTACTATTTGAGAAATCTGTCGGCAATATATTTTCTTGTGCAAAAACTACCTGCAAATCGATACTAACCGTTTGTAATAAACTCTTACTCTGACTAGCAAGTTATGCTTCACCTGTAAATATCACTGAAGAGAGTCCAAACTCGCAGAGCTAAAAGCGTTACTAAGAACACGATAGGTTTGCGCTGGTGAAATAACTTCACGGATCGCACTCAATGTTCACTGGTCACTATTAAATCTTTGTTGGTTTTTCGAGGGGATTGTACGCTGATGGCGGTGGGAGCGTCCCAATTTCCGTTTGCAATCAGTGTGACGGAAAGATAATATGAATTATGAAATTTAGCAGTGTATTTATACCTCCGGGCTTGCTGACCTCGTCAGCAAAACTACTGTCTAGTGGTTCCAAAAAGCTTCCTACTGTTCTACATCGACATATTTCAACCATTTTCCACATGGAAGTCTGTGGCACTAGGCTTTCTTCAGACAACCAGAACGGTCATGCATTGGAAGGTATATACATTGGAAGATACTTTTTGATAAAATACTTATATTTTTCTGCTTTTATTGGGTCATTCAGTGAATTAGAGCAGCTGATAAAGATGATATCTCACTTTTCAACTCACATACATCTATCGCCCGAACTTCTTCGATCAACTCAGACCTTCTGAGTGTCTGGAAGCGATAAGGCTGCATTGCGTAAAGAATCTGAATAGCACGTCTCTTGATTCGTCCTTCAATATGGTTTGCTGATCATTGGAATTTGGGCTCTGGACTTATTCATAAACTGCGTTAGCAATATCCCGTTCTACAACGATTTTCCTCTGTTCGCTTGTCCTCAGGGAAATAAGGTAATTTTCTTGTCCTCAATCTTTTTATTTCGAATTACTGCTGCCACTTTTTCCTCAGTTGTGGCACTGTTGAAGTCGAGTCTTTTAATCGAGCCGAAATGCCCACAACCGTTTGAAATGCGTCGTCGACTAGTGCTATGTCTTCACACTTTGCCAGTGTCAGGAGAATTCGCCATATGCAGTCTTTCCTAGTTGGTGAATCCTTGCCCTAACTTTTCTTGGGCCTAATTCCGTGCAGATATGCTGGACGACCTCTGCGTAAGTGCTCTTATGGCTAGAGGATTTTAACCACCGCTTCCTTTTTAGTCCTTTTGCCATTTTTTTAGGTGAAGTTGGATTCGTCAATCGAGCTTGCCTTCTGTTGTTGTTTAATAACTTTTTCAGCAAAGCCATCTACAGGTACTTTTTGCTGATACCAATATAAGCTAGTGTCCTAAAGCTGCTTTTTTCTTTAGAGCTATATTCAGGCGTCTTTGCCCGTTTTTTTCTTTTTTTTGTATTGCATCTTGTATTGCAGCAGGCACACAGATAAACAGCACTTCGAGCCTAACTTAATTCTCCGAAGTCGCCGTACTACTGTAGCAGTTCACAAAAGATCCATAGACTATGATCGTCTACGATTGTTAAAATTTTCGGTGTCATCATAATAAGTACACAGCAAAGTATCCTACCTCAATTAATTTTCGGGTTATTTTCATGGTCGAAATTTTGCTCCAATTAGTTTAGAACTAGGTAGACTAAAATCTCGGTGCGCTACTCCTGTTCGGATCTGGATTCGAACCAGGGAACCCAAATGCACTAGACTACATGAGCTTCGCTCATATCATACTGCTTTTAAACTTGATTAGAGGGCACATCTTTAATATAAAGCGGTAAAATAAAAAAATCAGGGTAATACAATCAAAACATTAGCAATCTAAATATATTTTTAAAGGAATGAACTCTTTTTAGCACGTAATCTGTTTGGTGTTGCCGTTTATATTTTTAGTCTTATTATTTATATCACATATGCCCATTCTATTACTTACATTTCATTTATAGTGAGGGTTTCTCATAAAATAGATTTGAAATTGCATACTGTCTTTAGGAAAACTCTTGCGTTCATATATTCAAGTATTTTTTCAAATTTTTAAAAATTTGCGTGCCTAAATTAATTTGACCTCAATCGAGATGCATGCCCTTCACATTTTCGAAATGATCCTCCTCGTTACAGGGACCTTGGATGCTAGATTTAGATTAAATTACGGTCTTGTTAAGATTTCTTTTGTCAACTGAATTTTGATACTAAGTAAAGCGATTAGAGTAGGCCCTCAATACATTGTTGCATAGCAGATAGTTTAAATTATGTTTTAGAACTTGTGTGTCAATACAACAGCTTCCGGGTAAGTTGGAGAAATCTACAAACTAAAACGTATAATTGCATGCCGTTCAACCACGACTGATTTGCATGAAAATACATAAAACGTTAATCTGTCCAGTAACTGTATCTAATGAACTTAAAATCCTTTTTTGCTATAATTGCATAAACTTTGAAAATCCATCAGAGAGCCAGAGAAGTACCGAGCCAGGTCAAGAACCACCGAATTCTCGTTCCGAAGCCTACACCGACAACTACTACGGAGGCTATCGACGTAAACATGAAAGAGACAGTAAGTCCTCAAGTCGGCCATAGCCGCCACACTTACAAACTTCCGAAATGCGTGGCCGTTGTTTTTGACAAAACTGATTAGTAAACAGCCTTTGATGTGGACAAAGTTCTTGTTTCGTTGATTTTAACTGTGGTGCTCTTAATTTTTCGAAGCATACGTAATCAATGGAATGGTTTTCGATTTAAATTTTGTTTGGTGATTTTTGAGATTTTTTTTCACACAGCAATCATCACGATTGATTGGTGATTTATGTTTTAAATGTGTTTCAACAAGAATGCTTTAAACGAATTGAAATGAAATCAACTGATATGTTTAATATCTTGTCTATGCTCAGGTCAGATTCAACTGATTATCACGGAATGAGGCACTTTATGGTTTTTATTTACGTCACCGTTTGAGTTTTATGTTAACATTGACTCTTGAATTTTATTTTCATTTTCAACGGCATGTTGATTTTGTTTGAATTCATCTTCGGTTTAATTATTGTGCGAACAACTGTTAGATTGTGAATGTTACAGTAGAATATTGAAATACGAGTGAGTTCTCGTACTAACACAATGTGTCCGTCCAGTTTTTGTTTGAGAGCAAATTTGTGACACTAGTTTTGATTGTTCTGTAGAAATTGGAATGCTCCCCATCACAACAAATTGGTAAAAAGAGTTCAACATCGAATATGGAAATCTTTGACTTGTTTCACATACATGGATGTCGTTTTTGCCCGTTTTGCTATCGGTGTTTATTCTTTTGCTAAATGATGTCAAGTTTAGCGCAGCTTTTGTATGGCGCATATCTACGTGGGAAATAGCACCACCCAAATTAAGTTGCCTGCTTCCCGCATGTGACGTTAGCCACACTGATTTGATTTGAAGTTATTTCGACTAATATGGTGACTTTCCTGTTCTCTCTTTTTAACGTCCTGAAACATGAATTAAACCTGCTCGAATCGAAATCTCGATCTGGCTTGATTAGAGGTTATGACGCCGTTTGTCGCATTCGAGCGTCTATTCTTCGCCGTGTTCGGACAAACGACCACCGTGGACATAATCACAATGCGTCAGGAGCGTCCCGAATGGACTGAGACTCTGTTTAAGCTAGTCTTTGGAATATATTTACTAGTATCTGTAGTTGTTCTAATTAATCTGCTAATTGCAATGATGTCGGATACATATCAACGTATTCAGGTGTGTATGAAAACATTGATAACTAACAAAAGGTTTCTCCTCTCTGGCGGTGCATATTTCGGGACGGTTCTGCTGCTAACGAGAGGAGATCCCTTCGTTTTTTTGTTTTTGTGTTCACAGTCCGTATGAATCCGATTGTCGCGTTCGAGCTTTTATTCTTTGCCGTATTCGGTCAAACGACCACGGATCAAACACAGGTCGATAAAATACCACCGAGTTCTGGCAAAACGCAACCATACTGGACCGAGTACCTGTTCAAAATCGTCTTCGGAATTTATATGTTGGTGTCGGTGGTTGTACTGATCAATCTATTGATTGCTATGATGTCCGATACGTATCAAAGGATTCAGGTAGTATTTTTTAAATAAATGAACTATTGATTTTCAAGTACAATTTCAAAATATATAATTTTTGATAGATCATATAATTTTTTAGTTAATGATTTTGAAAAGATATTTTGAAAATCAATACAATTGTATTAATTGTATTTGAAAGCATAAATCTACCTGCTGAGACTAACTGCTGAGATTATTGAATTGTCAGCGATACCAAACTAAAATATATACTTATCTGTGCCCAAAATTTCAAGAACGTCTTATCGTTCCCGCCGAAAAATTTGGCCAGCATTTAATATTAATTATTAGAATTAATGCTTGGAATAAAAAAATATTCTACGAACTCTGCTGAAATTTTATCAAAATTACTAATATCGCAATCATTCAGTCCTTTGATTTAGTTTGAACAATTTACTTTCGTTTTTTAGCTACCTTTTGTGCTCAGAGGTAAATAGATCCTGCAATTTTTTATCATTTTTATCATATTCGTCAAACTTAGCTTGCGTAGCGAATCCCATAAAAAAAAGATTATTTTATTGGAACTTAGACTTAATTAAGTTATTGCCGAATTGCTATGTTTTATCTATTCCTATTTTTTTACGTTAATATAATAATAGTTAATGTTTTTTTCTATGATGATACCAAGGCTCAGGGGATGCCCTTTTATGCTATTGCATAGCCTTGGCAAGAGGAAATTTAAGGAAAGGGGGTGAGGCAGGATTGAGTCCTGAGGTGATAGCGACACAGGTTTCGTTTAAACAATTGTAGCTTATAGTTGGCGGGAAAAAAAGTACATGGTCAATACGATGCACAATTGTATTGACTTAGGTAAGAAAGAATCGTGAAAGTTGAAAGTTACGACTGGCACTGATCCAAAGGGTATGCCAGTGAGAGCGTCGAGAGGCTTGGGAGTTGAGCGTAGGAGATACTCAACAAGGGATAAGACTTGATGTTTCGTTACAACAAAGACCATAGTAATAGCGATATAGAAGAGAAAGACAGCCCACATTACGTCGAGGCTCAAGGAATTCAATACGTGGAGTAATGGTTTCATCGCCAATAAGCTTGAAAGCTTTACATTGGGATTTGTGTAGTTCCGCTAAAGCAGTGCGGCCCGCCCCAGTCCATAAATATAACTTGAAGCATTGCAACCTCTCAATCGATGCTAAAACCAACCGTCCAATCAGAGTTTCAGGGTGTCTAAATCTCTGCTCAGTTAACAATGTGTAGCGATTTTACATAGTGGGATTTTGGCAGAACACTTCAAATGATCCGAAGACTTATCAAGAGCCGTTCAAGCAGGTTGGTGATAGCAAAACACAAAGAAGGGTCAATTAGCTGCCAGAAAAGATAGGACGCTACGTATAATTCATCAGTCGATAAAGCTTATATTTGCCTCATTTTTAACACGAAAAAAAGTGAAAAAAACTATTGTCCGTAAAGGACCAGAAGTGGGCTTTAGGCATGGGCTGAATTAATACAAAAAAACAAAACCTAAAATAGGAAAATATGCCTGAATTTAGCAGGCCAGAAGAAAGACAGACAGCCTCAAACCCATGTTGTTGTTGGGGCTGTGACCCCAAATGTTGGCAGGGTCACTCCGCCCACTGACTTTGGCTTAAATAAAGAAAAGGAAAAAAGTGGCCGAAGTCCCTCCCTTTAAAAAAAAATTGAAATTTCATCAATTAAAGGCCAGCCAGGCCACCATGGAACCTCGTACAACACAACATTCGATTCACTGAGCCGCGTGTCATTGTTCGACATTTCGGAACGAATAGAATAATACTGAGATTGCATAAATATTTATTGCTGAGATGACGTTGATTCCATACAGTTTTGTTTTAAGTATTTGTTTCACTCGTTTTGGATGATTCGCTTCTTTATTTCTGTGTAATTTAGTCCGGAAGGAACCCTCGATATTTGAAGCCTTCATCTATTGTCATATCCTCATTGTGTTTTTCATCCAGCAATAAACATAATTCCGTCCAAAAACCTTCATATACTTTTTTTTGCGTAACTGGCTCTTTTTTATCTAAAATTACTGCGCAAAGTGGCGTATTGGCGTATCAATGTCGACGGAGACTCGGTCAGACTACCACATAGATGTGCAATGTTTTCATAGACCTGTGCACAAGCGTTTTGATCCGATCCGATTCGCTTAAATTTTTGCATGATATTGATTATAAATGAAACCTCTACCCAAATTCCATCCCCCAACTGGAGCCGAGTTGTAGACGGACAACTTGACTTCATTTCTTTCATTCCCCGAGTACGTGAATCATAGTGAACTATTTGCTTTACTGCACGCTACTGTTGGTCCCTATGGTAATAATTACTGTTCAATCGATAAAATGTGCAAAAATAATTTGCGCTTCAGTATCACACTTGCCTTGGCAGAGTATGTGAGAAAACTGTTAACTAACTTCAGCTCTCAAGCTTAAAATGATATTCACAAAAAATAAGATACATGCGTACAAAGCCCTAAGACGAAGAAATAAGGTAATTTTGAGAGCATTAAATAAAAACGCAAGAAGTGATTGAAGAAAATTAATCAAACAATTTTCTATTTCAAATGATTTTTTCCAGGTTATCTTGTGAACATTAATGAAAATAAAAATTGTAATCCACACACTTATTTCAACACCTTCTATTTTCATTGAACAGGCACAATCAGACATCGAATGGAAATTCGGTTTATCGAAGCTTATTCGAAACATGCATCGAACCACGACAGCTCCTTCACCTTTAAATCTTATTACCACGTGGTTCATGTGGATTGTAGACAAAGTTAAGGTATCAGTTTACAAGTATTATAAGCTTTCATAGAATATCACGAATGCAATCTATTTTATTTAAGACAAAAATGAAGAAAAAGAAACGACCTAGTCTTGTACAGATGATGGGCATACGACAAGCAAGTCCGCGAACAAAAGCTGGTGCCAAATGGCTTTCGAAAATTAAGAAAGGTACACACAATATCAGGAGACTTTCAATTCAATTAAAATTTAGCTACAGATAAGTCAAAAATCTCTGATTATACTTTTTCGTCTTACAGATTCCGTTGCTTTATCCGTAGTACATCTCTCACCATTAGGATCACAAACCAGTTTTATGCAATCGAATCAGAATAGGATAGAAAACGTAGCAGACTGGGAAGCGATAGCGAAAAAATATCGAGCATTAGTCGGTGATGAGGAAGGTGGATCTTTGAAGGATTCGGATGCCGAAAGCATGAATGCTGAAGGTGCTGGTAGCCCGGGACCTGGACAAGGTCCGCCTGTTGTGGGCAATAATATTCAAGCCAATGCTATTCAACATCATGTCTAAATGTCTACTGCTCGTTTGTTGCTAATGGAATTTCAACTAATCTATTAAGCTATCGAACTTTTAGCTTATAATCGTTTTTGAAACGTGTGCATATTTGAAAATAATTGTGAATATTTTATATCAAAGGCATAAATGCGTATTGATTATTTATAGTTACATATGAAATAGGAAATGTGAATAGTGATGAATGTAAATTAATATGTGATTATATTGCAATTGTGTGTACATTTTTTTTCTCGAATCACTCGTCCTAGATAAGCGATTAATATGGTATAATAGCATTTTTTGGCAATTGAATGATAAAAAAAAATAAAACTTTTGTACCTTTAAAGTCTTTGAAAAAAAAAATGATTTTTATTTTTCGCATGTAATGTGTATTACAAGTAAATTTAGTTTAATGATTTATGACTAACCTTCTTTTGACAATGGGATCTATATCTCTAACCATTTTCAAAAAACTATGCAAAAAAAAATGTAATACAACTGCAAGTATATTTAGCGCCCAAAATACCCAAATCTTAGACATGTGACTCGTTTTGGAAGCAAATTTTTGTCAAATTCGTTGGCCACATCAGAAGGGAGCGATATAAGGAAATGAAAACAGCAGTGAGAAATGAAGCAATTATTCTGATTTCGCGTGTTAATAGTATAGTGAGGGAAAACTATGGGACTATGGGTACATTTAACATTCTTTACCTCCGCGAACAGAAAATGTCCGCCATATGCACTGAGAAAGTAAGCCACATGTACACGATTTTGACAAATAAACCCCGAAAACTCGCAGAACTTAGATAGCAGAGAAACCAAAGGGAAAGTTTGAAGTAGTTATACTCTCGATTTCTTCTATCTACAGATTTTATCTTTGCTTCACTAAATTTGGTATATGTGTACGCTTGTTTCATTTCCTTAAATATTTCTGTTCTCATCAAAAAATCTGGTATTTTTCACTTTTTTCCAGAATTACAGGAGAATTTTAATATGAATAAATTTGTCATAGACAAACCAAACAGAATTAATACAAAACCTCATTGATTTCGTAGGTTTATTCACAACATGAATCCCAGAAAGAATCACACTAGTGTGAAGATGGTTTCTGCCTCGTAATATTACTTGACCGGCAAAATTTATCGGTACTCAGGGCCAGCTACCGTACGAAGCTGAGCTACTTCTTGCATTCGGTTAAATTTAATCAAATCAAGATAATGTGAAGCATCTACTCTTGTGACTTTCTATGAATATAACTCCAAAGCAAAACGTAAAGATCCAGTGGAACTTCTCGTCTATAAAGTTTTTTTCACTGGGGTCACACTAACAATGTCCAAGAGTCTCTGCAAAGAAGCCAGCAGATATTATTTCTGGACATTTCTATGTCTTAAGGAAGAAAATTTGTTCAAATCAACTTGCAGGATGTCGACGCTTTTTGCGTTTTTTCGACCGAAAAATTGTTAAACATGTCAGCTTACTCATATACGGCATTCGTACAGAAGCCGTTGATTCGAGGTAGCAGGATCTACCGAATTAGTTTAATCAAGGGGGCCAATATATTTTATGATAGAAGATCGATGCCGAGGACTTGTGTTCAAGCTCCCGATCTACGAAGTTTACCTCCTTTTTGACTCTTTACTCTCGCCGCTAACACACGAGCTGAAGGTTCTGGTTCATCAAGCTGAATCGGAGGGACTAAATCTTCTGGTGGGCAATTCCAAGCACATCAGCTAGAACAGTAGCATATTTAACGCTAATGGTGACGTACTTTTTAATATTATAAATAGTTTCTGCAAAGCTAATTAGACTTGAAATTAAAAAAAAATCTTTGTCACTTTTCAGATCAATAATTGCACGGCCCCCAATTGGACGAGGTCCCAGTATCTGAACACCTTTATTTGTTGTTCTCTTTAGCTACGGATTCAACACCCGTGGTAGAGAGAAGAAGCCCAAGAAACACTGACTGGGCTAGGTTTAATTGACTTCTTGCAGACAGAGCGTGTCCTGGTGGTAGAAAAAAGTCACTAAAGTCAATGGAATTCTATTGACTTTAGCGACATTCAGATCGTTCTGTGAGGGACAGGATGGCCCTATGCAAGGTCTTGGAGAAGAACCAATCAGCTAAACTGGACTCTCTAAAATGTCCAGATAGTGATTTTACCAAGTCCAAAAAAGTAGTCTGTAGATAACTTACTTTTGAATCACTTTTGAATCACACCGAATCGATTCTTCATTCTCTGGTTACCAGAGTTGACGGAGCAATCGAAAATGGTGAGTATGCTTTGGGGGCATGTGTGGACATCAAAGGGGCATTTGACGTTTGATCCTTTACGAAAGCTCGTGTTGTGGACGACGTTTTAGTCAAATGGATATGCTGATTCAGATATTGTTATCGCCGAAAGCTGGAGCCAACTGCTCCTTTAAAAACGAAGGTAACAAATGGATCTCCTCCAGGGATTATCCTATTGCTGCTCCTGTGGCGCTATGTAGGACTCTGATTACTTCGAAAACTACCCATGATTTCTGTGACCGATTGAACTCTGTCGGATGATATAAGTAGATGTACCTGCTCTGGGTGCTGCGTAAATGATATTAAAGGAAATGATATTGCTGACTAGTGTTGTGTTACTCATACAAGTTGCATGACAAATGTCCCATTCACATCTACAAAATGTCACATCACCTCAAGCTTCAAATTTGTACCACCTCATTATTTTTGTCATATTGAGGTGAAGCGATTGACTTGAGGCGCAGCGATTGTAATACTCAATGGAAAATGTATGTACGCGAGACTAGTTTGATTTGTACCACCTCATTTTTTGTCATATTGATGTGCTTTGCTCAACTTTGAAGCGATTGACTTCTGATACTTGAGGCACAGGGATTGCTGTACAAGGCGAAAATGTATGCATGCGAGGTTAGGTTTTGAGTTTGATTTGCACGATACTTAAACAAAAAATTTGGTAGTAATTAGCTACCATTTTTGGGAAATTGTTTAGCAGATTATTAACAGTACTGCTCTCCTTAGCATAAACGTTTTACCTACATTTTTTTTTCATTTTTGAGTTAACGCCGAATTCAAAAACTACATACTCTATTAAATCATTCTCCAAAATATGAAAATCTTATCTTTTGTGGTAGTATGCTAAAATCAATAATGAAAAGTCCCCCATCTATAAAAAAAACGTAACCAGTACTTAGCATAAATGTTCTATCCTACCGTAGCGGTGGCGTAATGGTATGGGGCTGTATGGCTGCCAGCGGCGCTGGAAACTTATAGATAATTGAAGGAATGCAACATGACACTTCATTTGAAGTATGACATTGTACCACCTCAAATTTGAAAATGAGTAACTCATACAAATACATATCAATATGACTGACGACCCAATACTATTGCTGACACCATTGCGAAGCAAGTCTCAGCTCTTCCATTATTGGACCCTGAACCTGGTTTAGGTGGTGTGCGGACCGCATCTGCACATGCCATTTTTTGAAAGTGGATAGTTGATGCCCACAAAGAGAGATGGTTTTTTTTCTGATGTGGCCAGGCAAACAGAGATCTTCCTTTCAGAGCCCAACCATGGTATTGCAGTATTCACAGTTCCGATGCTATTTCTCGTACAAATGACATTCTTCTTTATGCTTCTACAAACCAGAATGTTCTGGACAGCAAGACAAAAATCTAGCAGCATACCACAAAATCTAAAGTTTGAAAACAAAAATATTTCGATGATTTCCTTGAAGCAAAGTAAGTTTTGTAGTTTATGTTACGGAAATTACATAAAATAAACTAATTTTTCTGTCATTTTGAATGTGCTGAAATAATTAATTATAATGTTGAAAGCGTATATAAACATATTTATGTTGTATCTAATGATTTCTTTTTGTTCTTTTTTAACGCCCTATGAAAGAAAAACGGGCTTTTATTTGGTTGTACGATTTTTCTAAAAACCTCATAAATTGGCTACCTGTAAAAGTTGCCCCACGAACATACCTTATTTTAACAATTTTTTTAAACCTTTCAACATATTCCCACTTTTTTTCTACTCATTTTCATTCACTCTCGCATCCTTCATATACACATCACATTAACATTATTCGTCACATACATAACCATTTATCTATTTTTAAAAATAAGAAAGTAAGATACAAAATTTACTATTGGAAAATAAGCAAAAAAAAACAAAAGAAGGAGCCGTAATAGCCGTAAAATTGATAATTTTCTTGCTTCTGTGCAATTTTTTAACAAAAAAAATTTTCCCCACTCCTTCATTTCTTTCTTTTTCGAACATGACTCCTCGGATTTCCAAGTCGTTTAGACAGCCATTTTTGTCTCACAAGCTTTAGAAGTAAAATCGGAGATTCGAATCATTTTAAAACTAAAAAACACGTCTTTTTTCGGATTTTTCCTAGTTGATTTTCCTAATATTCGGGATGGTCAGCGGCCAAATTTCACAGGTTTTACTGTACTTTGGAGCAATCTGGAAATTTACTACAGAAGCAATAAATACTTTGTGGCTTTGATTTATATTTTACACATTCGAAAAACTGGAGAAAAACTATAAACAAGGAACCGAGCTACATATAGTACTTAAAATAAATTGATTTGTATATGCTTATGGCTCCTCAAAACATATTGCATTGCCAACTTTTGTTCGGGACAAAGCACTGGTTTTGCAAATTGAATATATCATTAGTAAGATTCAAAAATAATTCGAAACGAACAAATTTTTCCAGCCCAGACGACATGAATTTATTAACAACTAGTTTTGTTCAAAAAGCGTTTACTGTGAGTATGAAGTATTTAGTCAATACTTCCACCAACGGCAAACAACCAATGTAATGACCAACCAATCTTCACGAGAAACAGTTACCTTTGGTTTATACTTTTTCTATTCACCGCTAGGTATAGCGAACATCGGCCAGTAGAATTTTCCGCTGAGATTGCCATTTGCTGCCAAAACATTATGATGGAGTTTAATTTTAAATTGAATTATTTGAATACGACGCATAAATGCTCTAAATGCTGACGTAGAAGCTGAACAAAAATTGAATCATCTTGATAGAATTTGAGCTAAATTGGATTCAAATGTGTGTTTGCTTATTAGTGTGTATGCGTGCAATCGCATGTGTAAAAGTGAGTATAATTTCGAACGAACAGCAGATTAATAACTGAAACTAAGCAATTAAATCTTTAAATCGTCAACCTGTTTACTTACAGCAATTAATATTCTTTACTTTTCTATTGAAATTATACTTTTCACTTAATTTGTAAGCAAATCACTTAACTTCAAATCGCATGAACATAATAATAATACCTAATCATTTATCTAGTCTTCAGCATCAAATTAGTAAACTGTTAAAATCTCTAAGACGATACAATCTGACAACTGTAACCAATCACAAAATTAATCACGAACAAAAAAAACGCCAGTCGAGTCAGGCCATGACTTGTTCCTGGAAGTGTTCGTATCTTCTATCTTTTACCACCTTTGGAATTCAACAAATATAAGCTAGTTACCAGAATGAAATCAATTTTCGAAGTCTCGAAATTACATTTTGATTCGGGATCACACTATTATTCGTCGGAAGGTGTCATAGTCATAAGTGGAATGCTTACATCTCGCATTCATTGTTATGTAAAATACTCGAGCTTGTTACCTTGGAGATCAACAGATTAGCGCCCCGTAATCATGATTGAATTTTAGGTGGCAAGCCGTTTTGCTACGAAGAACTCACACGAACTAATCGGGGCGCAAAACTTTTGTAGCATTAAGACAGCTAGAGATTGCTACTCATCGTTGATGGATTGATTTGCATCGAGACGAGAGTTCAAGTAGTTTGTTATGCAGAAAGATGAGAGGGGATCTCAGTTTTTTTAAAAGCTGAGATGTAACACAAAATTGCAACTGCTATAGTCTAGTGATTAATAGGGTGAAGGCAACAATGATTGCATCTTAAGAGTTACTGTGATGATAATCTAGCAAAAGTTTTTGAAAAATAAATATTGAGACCCAGTAATCTAATGGCCAACATCGGCGGATCCATTGAGATGAGACGAAGGCTGTTGATGACTGTCAATTCAGCCTTGCTATATGGGGCCACAATTTGGGGAGATGCCCTCTGAACTAAGAAATGTCGGACGCGCATTGCCGGTGCCTTGCTTAAAGCCTGTAGCTAACGCACAGTCTCAGAAGGAGCCGTGATGGTGGTATAATGATTAATCCCAATAGATCTACTAGCGAGAGAATGTTACGAAGGGTACTTTCTCGCTCAGAGCCGGACAGAACAGTACAGAAAGTACTTCAAGGAGAATGGAGGAGAGTGGTCTTACTGTCCCATGAGCTGCGGTAGTTGTTGAAGTCCGTTGACGCTGATAGGCGAATCAGCACGACTGTGTCGTAGCAGTGGATCCCGATTCAAATTTTCGTTTATATGTCGATGCTCCTATTTTCAGAAAGTCAAACCTCATATGCCCCGTTGTCTGATAGGCCACTTAGGGATCTGGTACGCAGGTTTTTGTTGGCCACCTACAATAGTGAAAAAAGTTGACAGCCAGCAAGATAAACATTACCATATAGCTTAACACGTTGAGCGCGAAAACATATCCCATATTTTATTCATCTGTTGCCAACGGTCTGCGATACTGAATTAATTATTTCGATGCTCATTATTTTAAGACACTACTAGTGGAAAACGTTATCACCGTAAGAGATGTTTTGCTCGGAACATGTTTCAGCCGTATGTATTCCTATCACCTATTACTTGTACCAGGAACTACATTTACACTTTTTGAGCAAAACTTGCAACGGGTTCATTGCCATTTTAAATCTCGCAGGTCTTGCAGAATGTCATATTAGTTTAATTATTTGACCTTTTCTTTGATTAGTTGAAAATAGTTCACTACATCCATTTCACAAGTTTTGGCGCTTGCAGAATGATCGACTTCAGGTTCCCATGCTTACAGTGCTAAGGTATCTTTGAAGCAATAACTTGTACTCACAGTAGCCAGGGCAATTATTAGTGAAAAGATTTTAGTTTAGACATATTTTTCATACTATTTAACACGTCATACTATTGAACACATCAAATTGAAATTTGGAAACGATTTGTTGATGCTAAGTAGGACTAAATCTGACGAAGGCTATTTGAAAATGTGGGCAACTCAGTGGATGTGGTTTCATCTTGAAATATGTCTATCAAAAATCATTTTCATCCGCTATTACTTCCACAGACATCAGATGAAAAAAAATCCATACGCTGGTTGATTTTTGGCTACGAAATTCAAATAGAGTTGCCAGCTTTGATGATTTGGTCAATTTTTGCACTAATAGATGCAATCAATAAATCTTCAATTTGTTGTAACTCTACAGCGAACACACGTAAAATAGGTTTAAATTTTGTAAGCTTCGAAGTTTTTGCGGGCAGTAATTCAAAAAAATGTTCACCCCTATAACTATCTTTGCTATCATCGAAACCAAATTCACAAGTGAAATGATCTATAGCGAGTTGGATAAACTTTTGGCCGTGGTGCTGGCATTGGGTGTCAGCATGTGGTGTTTTCATTATTTTTGTATCATGAGATGCTTCCAATAAATTTTCAAATAATAGGCACTTTCGATACACATAAGCCACAATGGCTCGTTTTCTCTAAATTTTGCCACATTTTCGGGCGCCAACCCACAAAACCTTTTCATCCGTTGAACAAAACGAAATTAACGAAATAAATTGCTCTAACAGTAAACCAGATTTTATATATTTTTAGTTTCGATGATAGCAAAGGGCTGCCAGAACTAATCATTTTATCATTTTGGGGTCAAGATAACTACAAGATGTTTAAAAAATTCGAATTTCAAAAATCTTGAAATTTTCAGAAATCGTAAATCTCAGTCTTTATGCCCAGATAGCTTCCGATGCAGTCATAATCAACGAGAATTTGGGCACTTGTGCCCTGTGAAATGCTATCATCAATTCACATGCGAGTAAGTCATATATCTGGTGTGATAATCGGGTTGTGAGTACAAAATATTGATCTAGCAAACAATTATAAGATATTCAATGTGAAACGAAATTTCCACATTTCCTCTGTATTACTTGGAAAATAAGTCTTTTTTTATCTCATACGTTATAGTGGTTTTTTTTCTAATTTGCTAGATGTGTTCTCTCTAATTTCGCTTGGAACAACGTTCACTGACTGTAGTTTTTGTTAAACTAACATTAGTTCAGGTGACTTAAAATTGTTATCTGACGAAAAATGATCCCGCTATATTAGGTTCGTGATAGATTTTTGAACAACGTATTCACTGCCGAATCTAAACAGTCAGATCACTAGAAGATTCTTAAATAAAAACTATACAGGTTGAATTTCACTTGGCATCCACCGAATCGAACGAAAGCCTTCTGTTTAAGTTGATCAAGTCCGGTTTTCCAAAGAGGTAATAAGACTCGTAGTAAGTTTTACTAAAAGACAATGGTAGGGTTTACAGCGGTTGGACCAAATCTGACCTATAGCGCAGACTAAGTGAATTTAGTCTTAATGTGTTTACATCAATCTGATCTAAAATTTGGTCGGGTCGAATTTAGTTCTCGTTTCTACGTGACAGTTATCATTTAGTATAATTTTAGCTCATGCACTGTAATTATCGTTTCATTTTTTTCTCAAACATGTTTATTTCAATGATTTTGAGTCAAACGGGAAGGCTGCGAGTTTAAATTCAACATACATACATTATTAATAGTCGCGTAAAAATCAATGCTCAGGTCGGGTGTGTTCACAGCGATATAGTCCACGACCTATTTTAGGTCGTAATCGTGGACTGACTTATCGCCAGTTTGGGCCGGGTACTGAGTGTTTACAGCGAGTGGACTAAGTAATTTAGGTGGAATTCGGTGTATAGTCCGCGGACTAAGCGTCTGCTGTAAACATACCCAATATTATCTCAGTATTAATGGAGCAGATTCTCTCATAGAGCCTATGACTTCAGGAGTGCCACAAGGTGCCGTCATTGGTCCAAATCTGATAACATATTCACCGCAGACCCAATCCCCCGAATTGTGGATTCACAATTTCCCACAACGGCCATTTTGTGAAACGCATCTTCTGCATTTGAATTTTTATGTCATCATAAAACCGTAAAATGCCAGACTGTTTTCATTTGAGTTTTATGTTTACAAGTTAACAGGAAGAGTTATTGTTGTCAATAAAAAAATATAAGGACATTCGAATGTGTTTGTACAATTTGCAATATTTGCCCATATGGCGTTGCGTAATTTTTATGTCATCATTCGTTTGTATCGTTTTGTTTATTACTTTGGTTATGTGCCTGAAACCGTACTAAAAGTCAAAGTATTACTGAGTGATGTAAAGTTTCTATCGAATTGTTCGAAAGGACCCCAAAACAAAACCTAAATTTGAATACAATTTCTTCGTATTGTTCTTCTCTATAATCGGAGCACTCTCAGTTGCAAATTTTACTGAGTCACTTGTGGCTGAATATACACAGCTGGGTATTCACAACTCTGACATTATTATTACTAAATGCAAACCTGGCATTTTTCGAAAACAAACATAGTGTTTTTTCATCTAGCGAACACTATGTGCATCACGTATGCACTACAAATTCAATTTTGTCCATCAATAAATTGCCTTAGAACTTGCATAGTTGGACTTCGTTGGCTGAATTTGCAGAAGTTGGCATAAAATATCCTTGAGTCGTGCTTGGTTCTATCGTGTTCCGGTCATAAAATGTAAAATCCAATATAATTCTTGCAACACTCGAGAACGAACAAGCTTCGAAAGTTGTCCAAATGGTCAAGAATGATTTTGCATGATGATCAGAAAAACAAGATGTGACAGCAACCGGAGTCATTGTATATGTGGATGACATCTAGTTTTTGTCAGTTTGTTGGGACATCTTGAAAATTTTCATGCATACAGTCGTGGATGTTGGTATCGATTCAGGATTATTAAATGAAAAGGATGGCAGATATGTATCAAGAAAATATTTACTTAATTGAAACCTTTTAATTAATTTTTCTTCCTTCTAACAATTCGCCTTTTCAAACATTTGCGTTCCAGAATCCAAATTTCTTATCCAACACTATAATTTCTAATACTCTGAGCAATGTACTAACATCTTCGCAGTAACTTTTTTATTAAATTTTTTTTTATTTTTTTATTTTATTTTTTTTAAGAATATCCTTTTGTGAAGAATAAGGAACAGCTGAGAAAAAGTCTCTGTGAATCAAAAATTATATGGAAGTGTTGGCTATTCTGGAAAGGGAAAAATATTTTCTATTATTCGACTTAGTATTTAGTTTTGTACCACTTGATCCATACAATTATTGACTGAAATTTCAGTCTATATTTATCCATTCTTTGAACTTCCCAAATTTCAGCTATTCGTTCGTGTCGTGTAATTTGGGGGGAACTACATCTGACTCGTTTCAGAAGTCCTTGCATGTATATCATCGAGTATAGCATGAAAATTATATTCAAAGTAAACGAAAAACAAACACACACACATTTCAATTCCTAACACAGGCCATGAGACAGTAGTATTCATGCAAGTTGAAAAAACGATGCCGTTATTAGTATCTTTCGCCATAATTTGACCATTTCTATTCTAAATGTCCAGTCCAATAACGTGAACAATAAGATTTCCAGTTTTTTTTGGCTTTTATTATTTGATTTCGAATCCAGATTCAGATCCGATTCTCTGCTTAGCACCGAACAAAAACTCCTGACCAGCAGGATGGACACATTGAACAGGGGGGACCTACGACCAGCAATCGGCTTGAGCTTAGTTTCGAATCATATCTTTCGTGCAGTCATCCACTTACTACGAACTACACCCCCAGGATAATAATATCGGAACGAATCGCTTACGAAGATTAAATCAGTTTCCGTGCTGGCCCTAAACAACATCCTGGTCGAGATGGCCCCGAAGAAGATGTGTGTAGCCGACCGGACGAAGAGATGATGTCCATTGGCCAAGAGTTTGGCTAGTGGTCGGCCACTTGTTCCCCGCATTCATGCACGAAAACTTTGTTTTAGTTATGATAAATAAGACATCAGATTAGGTTACGTCCAAAAAGAAAACAACTCGAATAAATATGATAATTTGAAATGGCCATTGAGAACGTATTCGATTTGGATTTGAAACAGTTTGACTTGCAGATGGGGTGGCAGAGCAGTTATCAAGCTCACCAGAGAATTATGTTTACTTGCTAGCAATGCGGCCACAGTGCAGAGTTTACTTATCTGATTATATGGGAAGTATTTAGTTTTAGAAAGTATGACTCTTTCGGGAGAGGTAGATGATTTTGTTTCGGTTAGTTGGTAGTTATCAGTGAATGGAGGGAACTTGGATGATTTAGTCATTTTAGATCAGCTTTGAATTTTCGTAGAAAAAGGAACAAAATAAAAACCTTTACATACGATAATGTTTTTGTTGAATTGTCTTAAGGTGAAACAATTATTAGACAGGAAAATATTTTAGATCTCAAGAGAGAGCAGCTTACATTTGAAGTAGCTTAACAACCATACGGATTTTATAATGTAGTGCATTTCTAGATCGTCTGTATAGAATATGTATGGAATACCACACATAACGTCTAAAAAATCTGAAAAGAAAATATTGAAGTAGAAGTATCCAGGACTTACAGCAATCTAGAGACAACAATTGTGTCGACCCTATCGTTAAACGTGAAGGATCGATTCAGCAGTACATCTAAATTGAGTACTTTTGCTGATTTACTTAATAGTCTTAATAGTCTATGCACTCAAAAGTGAATATTTATAGATAACAGGATTATTTTTCCGTGTGTAAAATATAATATCATACTTGGCAGGATTATCAAGGAGTTCTTTTCAGAATACCACCTGGCAAATATGTCTAGGCCCTGATGCGAATTCTTGCAGTCATTGAGATATCTAACAAATTTGAAAATTTTAGCGCTGTCGGCATCAAGTAAAACAGAATGACTGCAGAATGTAACCTATAATATAGATAAATAAGGTAAACAATAAGGGCTCCAAATGCGTACCTTGAAGAGCACCGGACGTGATTCTAACTTTATATGACAGGAGATTGCGTTGAGTATGAGTCATGAAGTAAGAAACAATCCAGTTCAAAACCAAGCTAGGAAATTGACAGGGATAAAACTGAGATTATAGTATACAGTGATCTGGCTTACCAAAGGCTTTAGTCAAGAATTGTGTGTAGACCTAGTTATTTTTGAGGCCAGCTTCAATTGAATTTGTCAATTGATGAGAAAATTTTAGAACGTTGATTGTGAAAGAACGACCGAATCGTGCATAATAGATTTCCAAGGAGAGGCTGCAATAGCTAAGCTTATAAGTCATCATTCGGCTTTCTTTTCTTGGTGGCGTATTTCCCCAAGTGTGAACACATTTTATTTCCACAAGTATGGATAACCCTGAGTCCGGAACTCTTTACAGTTTTTAGGGATGAACAATTTCGTATGCTCCAGGATTGCCTCTACGTTTTTCCCTACGTCATCTGCGGTAGTTTTAGGAGCAAGCCTCGATACAAAAATAACCCTAGTCTGTGCGACACCTCCAAGAGTGCAGTTCAAAATATTAGTTGTGTTTTATGAGTTGCTCTAGGTTGAGCTAGGTTGAGATATTTCAGCTAAATGTGTTTCATGAGCAATTCGGCTGCTCTAATTTGCCCCAAATTGCTCTGATTTCTGTTTCATGAGCCTGCTCTAAGTTGAACTAGAGAAATTTAGAGCACGATTACTGTCCTAACGTTTTTGGCAGAGCACGTTCCGGCAAGCAACCAGCTGTTTGTCAGTTGTCAAAATTGTGACTGAAGTAGAGTTTGTATTTGAACTTTCGACGATCAGCTTTGATAATTGCCTCTCAATTGCTCTATTGTTTGAATTTTTCCTGGCAACTGCTTTATTTTGATTTGCCTTGAGATTCTCTGATCTTTTTTCAGAGTCATTAAACACAGCTATTAAAATCTTTAGATACCACGGAATTATATAAATCGGAGTTGGTATTTTATGATTTAGAGAAAATTGTTTTTAGCTTCATTAGTTTCGGCGACTAGAGATTTTCACTGACACATAATTGGCGAAATGAATGCGTTCTTGGCCAAAAATATACGATTGGTCATCTCTTAAATCAAGTTCATTATATTGACCAACAGGTAGAAAGCAGCAATCCCTTTAAATATAGAAGGTTTCTTCATAAAGTAAAGCTACAAATACGCATTGTCTATTTTGAGCTTTATTTCGATGATAATTTGGCCATATTCACGGTTCAATTGTATTGATATTGCATCAGGCTCTTAAAAGTAGTAACATTAAAGTAATTACTACTCAAATTTAATTTCCAATTTTAACTTTGTCGCATTTTTTTTAGTTTACTGATATTATGTTCTTCTTGAAATGCTAGTATTGAAAATATCACTTATCCAAGGAATCATGCATCAAAGGAAAAGTGCAAATTTGAAAGCAAAAATAATTTTCATCTATTTTTCTATAAAACTGAAATTTGTAAAAAAGCACAGAATTCAAGCACCAATAAATGATCTACAAGTTTTGATTACTGTTTGGAAAAAAATATTTAAATCTAGCGCCTAGTAGAAAACCAGTATAAGATATCTGTGTTCACCATATTTTTCTACTACGAGATGAATACCACTCCCAGTAGCCATGATCAAAACACAAAAATTTACAATGCATCAGCTCCACGTGAATGCTTAGCATTTAATGACGCATGAAATCTGTGGGATCTTTCGAGATCAACACGCATTACCGCTATGAAAAACATTTATTATACAACATGTTAAATAGGCTGCCAAAAACATCACAAAAAAAAACTTAATACCACAAAATATTACTTCAATTCGTTGATACAATATGTCTCATGGTGATGCTACATGTTTCTCAGCATTCGGTAGCCGAAAAACTTGCACAATGTGCGTCCTATAGAACAAAAACATTTCTGGTTCGTCCAATGACTAATTGGTCCTTGTCATGGCTGCTCCATGGGGCGCTGAGTGGTTTCAACATCAAAATCAGTCACGGCGATTTGACCAGCCTTCGGGCCATCACTCTTGTCCGACTCGTTCGCTTCGATGGATTACATTCTTTATCGGATTTGCGTATGGAGGAGCTTGAGGTATTGTGTATCTGGCCGTGGCCAGCCAGAGACCTCCACCTTTCTTCTATTCATTTGCCCCGGCCTAGGGTTCTCGTTGTCATCTTGAGCACTGGCCCATGTCCAGCCCAAACTCGGACGACTTCTGATGCCTTTCTTCAAGATCGAATGTTGCCGGTGTTTTGTTTAACCCGAGAATGCACGTGAAAGGGGGTTTGCTTTGTATTTCGTAATTGTTTCTCACGAGAGTTTTGTTCAGTACAAGAACAGGATAATGAGAGGCATTTTTGTATGATGCACAAATTTAAGGTATGAAAATAGGATTATGTCTACTTGAAACTCAGTCTTGAAGTACGAAGCTAGTTGTCTACTAAATTAGCAATCTTGAGATCCCACATATCATTTCCAATGAAAACCGATACCTTAGGGTTAATGAAATAGGTGTGTAAAGACTCATCCGCATCCATTCGTAAGCCTGTCAACTACACGGCAAGAAAGGCGAACACTGCCTCTCCGTTCGATGTTTGTTGTCGATTGTTATCGACCGTGTTTTGACTTTCGACAAATGACCGTAATTTGTCATCTGAACGTCGACCCAATGTAAAACAACGAGAATTGAGGTGAACTTTTTTCACTGTCCGCTAAATGCCCTAATCGGAAATTTTGTGTTTAGACCGTTTTTCTCCACGATCCCACTAAATGCTTCGGGAACATGCCATTAATTTCAATCCGAAATTTCGACCTTTTGAATGGATATTAGAATTAGATAGAGAGACAGCAAGTCAACCATATGACCGTACGGAATGGATCCCCGGGGCTAATCAGCTTCTCACCGTAATTTCTCCGATGAATGGTGTACGGACGGTCTATTGGGCACTTTTTCGGGAACTGAGCAGAAGCATGTTACACATCATCTAATTCTTCTACGATGTGATGAGCAGCACTGCCAGAATGAATTTGATGTGAAATAATGTGATATTTTCTTCAGATAGGAGATACTGAGCAGGACTAAGAAATTGAACGTAACACATGATAGTTTTCTTCAGAGTATCCTGGCTTGTGAAGCAAAACTGATATTGGTGGACAACGAAAACCAAATTCAAGCTGGCTACTTCAATATATATTTTTTGAAAATATCGTGGCAGCAAATTTTCATGATTTCTAGCATAGCACCCATTAAAAGCAATATCCAAAAATTAAAAATCTTACATGCCTCTACCACGGTACTACAAACCCCATCATAGCGACTCAGAATATGAATAATGTGAATTTTTCAGGTGAAATTGATTTTGAAAGATTTAATGCCATCCGTTCTTTTTCATTTCTCTTCTCGATTCACTCACTAACAAGGCAACAGTGTTGTTTCGATGTTGCGCGTTAATGAGGCGAACATTTGGATTCTACTTTTCGACTTCCTGGCCGCAAAGCGGACCCCGGGAGCAGAAGTAGTATATTTCTTGAGAAGACAACGGAAATTAGAGCCCACCACGAGAGATTAATCGCTGATCATTTTTCTAGTTCAAATTTTCAACCGAAATGCTGTCCAATCGTATTCGGTCCGCACGGCTTTACTAATTTTCAATTAGAGTCTTAGAGACCGACTAGATCGGATGCATACGTAGTGTGTATGTAGCTGCTTTGGTTCATTAAGGTGTGTTGCTATTGGTTGGTTAGTTGGATCCTTATTGCGATAATTAGCGGACTCAATTAGAAGGAAGAGTAAATGGGAGTTATCATTAAGAAGTCGAATGATCGAAAGTGACCTTTGGGCATGAAATCGTTGTTTTAAATTGAATTGGACGATGCGGCACTGGAAAGTTTCTTGATAAATGTGTTTACAGATAATTTTAATGAGAGAGGCGGTGAAATGCTTGTTTACTGATCTGAGGTTTGGAAATAAATCCTTTCTTCATTTGCAAATATGTTTTAATTAGAGACGGGCAGTTATGATGAAGTATATGGTTCAATTTAGAGGTCGGTGAAAAATGGCAAAAATTTTTGCGGCTTCTTAGATGCTATCACATTGTGATTGAATGTCATTTGTATGATTGTTCTAATTCGATTTAATTTCATTTGTATTTTAACTCAAATATTATGTAGATTTCATCTTAGAATAGAATGCAAATGTTCCCAATAGGAGTTTAGATTTACTTTTCACAAGCAACTTTTTTTAATGGAACTCAGCAATCGACGATTCTGTCCAACGAAAAAAAAACCATTTTCACAAATCACACTGATAATTGGGATAGAAATCCAGCACAGCTCTAGAGATTTGACATAAAAACTGCCATCAATCGCTGTATTTAGTTTTTTTTCCTAGTAGTTGTTTGTTGTTGAATGATTTAAACATTTTAATATTTGATTGATTTTAGAATGTATTTTTTTTAAATTGATTTCCCAATACATAGTCGAATCGAGAGTAGACCTTAAACTTTATAAGTAGTAGCTATAGTCCAATGCCAATCTAAATCGCAATAATTTCTTGAGCTATGTAAATTTTTTCGAAGGGTATAATGAGCTGCCTGATCAAATATTTTGATAATATCTGCAAATTAAGTAAAATAATATCACCAGCATGTTTTCTGCTTATTTCCAGCTAGTTTCCTCCTACATCCAACTCACAGTTGAATTTGAGTAAGGAAAATTAAAAAAAAAAACTTGAAAGGTTCAAAGTCAGCCCAATATGCGTTTCGCAAATCTACCTCATTTAACCACTTGAGTATTTGTAAAATGTGTTTTTTGGATTTTTTTTTAATAAAATGCAATTATTTCTCAAAAATATGTATAATGTGTAAAAATGTAAGAATTGAATCATGTAAATTAAATATGTTGAAAATATAAAGAGATGAATAATTAAACTTACAGAGTTGATTTAATTCTTCGGAAACTTTTCACCGGGAATCTGTTTTCGCCTTATATTGCGCTGCATATACTGAAAATAAACGTAAAGATGTTGAGTTTTGAAAATATTCTTTGTTTCCTCGGACGAATTTTCAATTACCTTTCAGAATTGTCGACGTGAAATGTAGTTTGTCAAAGGTTTGTTGTAAAACTAGTCGGGTCATGACAATTAGCCACTAACTTTTCGTCTAAAATGGTGTGATTTTTGAGCTACAGAGTCTTCTAGATAGCTTGAACTGAAAAGAAAATTAAAAAGTCTATTATAAATATATTTTCGTCAGTCAAAATACTAGTCAAAATTTTAGAATCCAAGCAAGAAATTTCAAAAAATTATAATAAACGAACCATAATTCAGGGTAACAGATGATAAAATTGAAAGTAGGTAGTAGGGATTTCTTTGTGGCAAACAATTTTCTATTGTTCGACCTAATAGAAGCCACACTTAAAGCCGCGGCTAAACTCGACAACGTGTTCCCCCATAGCCATTAGTGGTAGATGTCTGGCTAGTATGTTTGTGTTTTTGTGGTAGTGTGTTTGTTTGTGGGTCTTTTTTGTTGGTTTGGTTGTTTATCATCATTGTGTTGTCTTCTCGGCTAGTTTACATGTGTTTTTGAGTATCCTTTTCGATTTTTTGCCCCTGCTACTACTAAAGGACGAGCAGAGATTAAAAATTGAAGAATAGCTCACAAAAAATGTACAAAAAATGCACGAAAAGACAACACACTGAAGATAAACAAACAAACAAAATAACACCCCCAAAAGTAAACACGCAACCACAAAAACACGAATATACCAGTCAAACATAAAAATATTACTAGAAAATCGCCAGATGAATTCGGTTGAAAAGATGCGATTTTTTAAGATTTTTTGATTCGATTTTATTTTTTAAAAGGGCAACCACACCACCCCACTTCTTCTCAAACTCCTTCTAATAGACCATTTCATCATCTAGAAATTTGCCGCGGAAGGCTCTTGCCCGAACAAGGCTTTATGCGATCGCATTAGTCAGATTTACCTGGGGCTTACCCTGAATACAGGGGCTGACCCTGAATACAGGGGCTGAATCCGGAGTTTTACTGAGGTGGTTATATTTACTTATGTAAATTTTTCATCTAATGCGTCAAATGTAATACAAAATAGTCAAATTATATTACGTTTGTCTTTGTCGGATTTGAGCTTTTAAGACGTAATTGTTTATGCTATCACACTGTACAAAAATGTAAATTTACTTGATGAAAGTGCTAAAGGATTTAAAACTGCCAAAGTTTTTTTTAACTAAATCTTGTGCTGTTTTCAGCAGATTTTCATGAAATCAGACTCTTCTATTCTCATCATACATTCATTGCTGCATATACCAACGATTGCAGAAAAGTTATTTTCGATCCAGCATCTCGTATCTACTCTTAGATCAAACGTTCAATTGCATTCGTTGCATAAAACGCATCACCTCATTGATAAGCTCATTGGGAAAATTCACACAGACTCGAACTTGCACAATTAACCGCCTGGCACATTAGCAAATCGAAATGCCTCAGGACGTCAAAAGACTGCGCGCACTGAACAAAAGAACCGTAAATGAAATTATCGCGATCGTACATTTCAAGAAGAGCTAAACATGCCTACCAATAAATTTTCCAATCGATAGTGTAGCGCTCTATCGAAAGACCTGGCCGACAAGGAATCGAGGAGTTCATGCTCAAATCGAACTATACCACAAGTACGTAAGAAGCTCGAAGGCAGTGTCTATTCCACGATCTGCGATTTTTGCAGTGTAGCCAGCGCGATTTGCGAAGATAGGCGGATTTTGCGGTATCTCCCCCTCATTTGTCGGAAACTCTTTCAATCTTTCCACGCTATCCGCCACAACCAGTCGCTGAACGTTCCGCACAGATACGGAACGCATTAAAAATCCATAAATAATCCGATAAACATGATTTCCGAAATGTTTTATTGACTATTGTTCCGGACGAACATTGTGACGGCGTCGACTTACAATTGTATCCTTAAGGTATCTTTGCATTCGCCAACTAGGGAATGGGTGGGCAAATGGTTTTGCAAGCCTGAAGTGTGTTGCTTACGATAGGAATTTTGCATATTCTTGTAGATGCACTCATGCTGTTTTCTAATTAGTTAGTCTTTTAAATTGACCAAATAGATTTGAAGGACTCCAAAAAGCACGAGAATACTGTTTTAATAATCTGCTGATTGAAGAAAACTCCGAATCTCAAGCATTGGAAAATGTTATTTTTAGCAGCTTCCGCACTTTAATTTTTAATACTTTAGTTGATAATGATTTCACACATTTTTGTAGGTACCTGGGATAGATTGACAATCAAAAATAGCTAGATACCTGTTTTCGAATTTCAGAATATCACATAATATATGTATGTATATATGCAGATAAAGACTAAACAACTTACAAATTGCACTTTCATATACATTTTCCATTATTTCTCTTCCGCTCTTTAAATCTTTGCAACAATAATCGATGTATCATGGAAGGCAAAACATTTGCCGAACATAATTTCTATTAAGCTCGGTTAGGCAAGCACTCATCGTCATTGTTCTTGCGTTTCGCGATAAATTTCGTAGTGAAGCTTGCAGGCATATTTTATGAAACAAGGCGGTGCCGTTCGGTTTTCAGTCGAAAGGATCAGATAAGAGAGTTGTTTGCGTGAAAGGTGAGTTTGACTGGTTTTTGAATGATTTTACTGAAGCAAGCTTTATTGTCACTGGTTAACAGTGTCTGGCATGGAATGCATGCATAAAGGATATGAAATTATAGAGAAAATGTTTATAAAATGTAAGTTATTTTATAATTAGATATTATTAAAAAAAAATTACGTGGACATTCATAGAGTTGAAATTTAAATATAACACAAAATAAAGCAGACATATTGATTTCGTAAAATTAAAAAAAAACATTTTTTGGGAAATTAATCTCATTTTTTGTAATTTGCTTTACAAAACTGAATAATAGCAAGAGAAGTATTTGCCCAATGACAGTTATTAGCTCAAAAAAATTTTTAGGGATAAATGTATGAAATGGAGTGGAGTCTTCGTCTATTCTAAAATAGAATGCATTTTAATAAAAAAAAAAGAAGAAACATTTTTTTACAGATGGTTGTTGTACTTGTTGTAGAGCAAAACCAATCTTCGAATATGAATGTACAATTGGGGCAAATAAACTGCAGGTTTCTAGCAAACGTATCAGAACACCTCACAAAAAAATACTGCAATAGAATGTTACAATGGCACTGCAGCTCGAACTATGACAGCATATTTACAAATATTTATGTTCTTTCTTGATTTCCTTATCCCGTTTGCATTCTCATCTTTTGTCTACCTAATCTCGTCTAGTATTTCACGCAATTTACCACCTCAGGTAATGATTATACCAGCTCCAAACGATAATTTTCTGCAGGTTTTTCCAAGGTAAATTCTTAAATGTTCTTTCTATTCCAATCGATTTTTTGGCTCTGTTACTCACTGACTCATTTCTCCTACTCTTCGCCAATCAGCGAGAGAGCTAAGGACGCAATTGACGTGTTTTTAGAAGGCTCCTTCATTATTTCCAAATACGGTCATAAAATGAGAGTTGTTTGTACGAGGGGTGAATCAATTTTTATGAATACGTACATCAGCAGGGCCATACACTAAGATGGATAATGGTATGAACAATATTAAATATTGAGGAACATTATGCAAAATTATGTCTCGTATGGAAATAATCGAATGTAATTACCTGAACCCCAATGTAGAAAAAGATGCATGGCACAAAAGGAAACGATAGCTCAAATGATGCCTGATTATGAGAACGCTGAGCCTCAATTTAATAAATATAAAGTTTGTAAAACGAGGAGCACCGGGGAGTTAGTTTAAGGACTTTATTTAATAATTTTAGAATTACTTATCGTTTTTTTCCAAAATATCTTATTCCCAAGATTACCCATAAACTATTCATGATTTTTCCTGGTGATTATAGTATCAATTCTAAATCGTCGTGCAAATATAACACTGCGAAATTATTTAAAACACGTTAGCTGTGATTCTAGTTATTTAGCAGTCAGGAACATATATTTTTATATGAAACCAGCTGAAGCTCCAAAAGCTTAACAGGAAGAAGCTTTCATTTAAGCTATAAATCAAAGATCTTTCGGCTCAGGCTAATTTATATTAAAAATAGCACCGAATAGGAAAAACCTATACTAAATCGCATCATTCATTAAACTGAGCCAGAGAACATGTACGTAAGCAAAACATATTATTTTATTTGACGAGAAAGATCAAAGATCACCTATCATCGGAATATTTTAAAGAGTGAAATTGCAAATTAACGGCTAATTTCACATCACAAAATTACTTATCCATTGAAAACTCCATTCACTTGATCGCATCAATATACGTACATACATATTTCAACAGGTAGTGCATTTAATCCAAAAAGGACACACCTGAAACCTCGGCGTAAGCGAAGATTGAAGAGGGCGTGGTAATCATCATAACAGCCCGATTATTTTCCATGCCGACAAAGGACATGATCAGCGGTGATTTCTTATATTACAGGTACACATCGCTCCATTCAATCCGTGCTAAACATATCGAGGGCCCAGAAAGAGGGAGTTCTACCGCATCAAACGGGCAACCTCGGCATCGCCCGGGTCGATAACAAAACGCCTGCAAATGATCGCCACCAATGCACCTCCTCTTCTGATCGCGATGCACTGCTACAGCATCCAACATCTCTCCCGACCGACTCCTTGTCGTTGCCGTGCCGATCTCGCGAAAAGCAAAAGATACCGCAGCCCAAGCGGACCGAGGGTATCTTTCTCAATCAATCGCGATCAATTTGATGTCCGGGAAAATTTTAAAGATGTATTGCGGCGCTGCCCGTCCCATAGACTTTTTGCGCTAATAAAATCAAATTAACTGAAAAATTATAAAAAAAAGGAAGTACGGATAGCTTGGACGAACGAAGAAAAGCAATCGATCAAGAAATATGATGTTGTCGGAGCTCGGGAAGTTGATGATCGCTTTTTCGAGTGTTTTGATGTTTTCCGTGTTTTTCTTTACGCGATGATCTCTTTCACCCTGAAATTAGCAATCGTGGCCATTCATTCAAGAAAGGTGCAATCAATCAGAGCTGCCATTGTTCTTTGTAGAAGCGATCGATACGGTGAGATTTCTGGAGTCAAGGCACCAACAATTTACTACTATTTTATTAATTTTACTGCTCACTGACGATGTTTATACTATATTTGAGAAAAATAATTTCTAAGATATTTTAAATACATTTTTCTATGCATTTTTTCTTCTTACTAATTGCTCCATATATTTTCAAAATATATTTTGCAACTGGTAAGATACATATGTAGCTCGTTGCCATCTACCACTGCAGACTAAACACAAGCCGGCAGCACATAAAATCTGAGTCAATCGTGTTGCGAAGCGTACAACACGCAGATAATTTCCTCAACATAAACAAGCGTGCCTGCAATCGATATTCGTTGCAAGTAATATTCATACCTGATCTTTAAGAAATTGTTCAGGTTCTGCTCGTCGTTCCACCATCTCCCCTTCTTTTTGCAGTCCCCCCTCCAAAGTTCAGTGCGCGATCAATTGCACTTTGTCGGCGCAATTATAATTCTTTGAACAGTTCCGTGTGGCAATTAGTTTATGAAGATTTCATATTTTTATGGATAGAACGTGTTCGACATGGTATTTCGAAAGGATGTGTTTATACGCACACTGCCACCAGCCCCAACATTCATTCGCCACGTACGTTGGCGGCTTTTTATGTAAGTACAGATATGTCTTTTAATTTGTTTAAAAAAACTTGTGATCGACATTATAATTGCTTTGCCGACAATGCAGTCGCACCGGACGGTCTTTCCATTCATTAATGACTTCATTTCGGTGGTATCCGGGAAAATTAAAAGATCACACAGTTCATGATCTTATGCATAAACATTCGAATGAATGTGTGGGATTGAGTCGACTTTCGCAATCATTTTTCAAAGCGATAAGCGACGATATGGGATGTGGTGAGTTTAACGAGATGTTGGAAGAAAAAGAAAGTATTTTGTGTGTAGTTAGAAATGACTTATTTTTTCATCAAAAAGAAAACCACATCAAAGAATGAATTGAGGAATTACTGAATGTTAGCAAAATGATTAGAATTTGTTGAGTAGGTGGAATTTTATGTTAGAATTACGCGACATTTACTTCGCACGAGAGAAAAGCATCAAAATTTCTCTGGTGAGGGCAGAAGGAGGTTGTTAATAAAAGTCAGAAGAAAAAACGCAGAAGTAAGCCAAGTCTTAAAAAGTGAGGAGATAAAAAATAGGACGTTGACAAAAGTCACCAGAATTGTCTATTTTAAATAAAACGTTACAACGTAGTCCGTTTGTATGAAAATGCAAGAATGGTTTTTTTTATGTTTTTAGGTTCAAATTATTATGCACATTGTGCACCTTTCCGAGCACTGAAAAACCTCCAACTAATTTAAAATTGAAATTAGAATTTTTGCTTGTACTAATTGTAGTCTTTTTGGCTCTCAATATCTCAACTAATACTTGGTTTTTACAGAAATTTCCAAAAAACTAGCCTGCGCCCGCCTCAACTTTCTACCAACTCTACGATGTTATCAATACAGTCATATGGGTACTGGTTTTCATATTCTTATTTTAAGCCATAATATCCACATTAAATGAGCTTGTCGTTTTTTACAATGGTTGCAAACTCGGATATATTTAGGCTGTTGGATACTGTGTACTTGATTTCTGTTCTACTAAATACACTTAACACCAACTCCTTCTTTCCTTCCATTCCTGGTGGAACAGCGGCTTAATTTGCCGTCGAAGACAAGTACGAGAGCTTTTCAAATTAGCCAAAGCAGCTGATTGGGAGCAATGTAATGAAGAATTAAAGTATGTCTTTAGGCTCTACGAATCGGAAATAAGGGAAGCCAGATGAATCTCCTGGCAGGAGCTGTGCGGTAGAATTAAACCCACCTCAGAAACAGCGAGACTTAAAAATTTGTTGGCTAATCGGCCTGTCAAGCCTTGTTTGGCGTGTAAGCCGGATTGGGAGCTGAAAAGCAAAAGCTCGAAAAAGCTGGGAATCCTCGAAAATACTCACTTATCGGGCTGTCTTTATGACATTACTCCTTTCACTAGGGAGCAGGTGTTCAAGCTTTATGACAAGCCTGAGCAATAGACACCTTCAAGCCCTTCACATCCCCAGGCCCAGATGGAATTCTGCCGAACATGCTCCAAAACACAGGCTTATACAAATATACAAAGTTTGCCTAGTGCTAAGACATATACCTGCAGCCTATGGTGGTGGCCATCTTAGTCTCGGGTAGTTCATCGAGTATGCACTGGAGCTGGTTGAAGAGAGGGCGAATACCGTGGCCCTTGGCAGTAATCTCAATAAGACCGATCTTGTACTTTTCACAACGAAGTATAAAATTCCTGAAATTGATCCAATCAGGTTGAGCGGCACCAGGTTAAGTCTCAAGTCACAAACTAAATACTTGGGTCTTATTCCGGACAGCATGGAAAGTGAATTTAGAGGAAGGAGTAAAGTGGACAAGCAACGCAATCTATGCCAGCAGGAGGGTGGTGGGTAAAACGTGGTGCCTAACGCACTGAATCTACATGGCGATAGCTAGGACGATGCTACCTGTGCTGACATGGCGAACCGAGTTCACCAGTTGGAGGCTCTTATTCCACAGGTACTTTTTTCGTTTCCTTTGAACGTCCTGCTTCATCTTCCTTCGCTTTCTGCCGCAAAATCTTCTGTCAAGCTTAGGGAATCGGGACACTAGGAGTCAACATCTTTTGGCCACAGCAGTATTGAACGGGGGTACGCCGGAAGCACTGACTACTTGGTCCCAAAAATTTGCTTCGAGCAAATATACCAAGCGACCGTAGAAGATGGGCAGGGGTGGAATCAGCAAATGGGTGCAGCAACACTGACGGCTGGAAAACCGCAGCAGGAGTAAGCGCTGCAGCATATTCTGTAGACCACGATTTAGAAGCATCTTTTAGGCGTCCTAGTCACTGTAGCATTTTTAGGCAGAGGTCTTTATGATACGTAAGACCGCAGAACAAGCATATGCCAAAGATACTACATGCGGTAAAAGGTAAAAGCACTGATGTCTCACACATATAAATCGAAGTGCGAACTCGATTGCATTCACGACTTCAATAGGTTAGGCAGCAAAAGAAGCGTCAGAATCTTCTGGGTTTTTGGTCATAAAAGCATTGATGGAAATGAGAGGGCGGATGTCTTCCCCTGTTAGGTTAAGCAAACATATCAATTCCTATCCAAACGATCAAGTACTTGATTGACTCCAATATAATGCGATATGCAGATGGCGAGCAACTCAGACCTGCAGAGTAAAACATGTGGGGTCAAAGAATCTTGTCTACTAAATACCTCCACGAATTAACGCGGACGCACTGTAAATGGCTGGTTAATATCATTACTAGCCACTTTTTTGTAGCAGCATATGCTATGAAAATTGGGCTCCCAATGAGCGATGCCTGCCGGAAGTGTCAAGAACCAGGAGTCTCAGAAAAAACGCACCCTGTTTCAGGGGCAAAAAAATGTTTGCCTCTGTAATGAATTCACCGCTCAACGCGAAATTTTATTAAAATAATGATCAAATAACCAGCACCAAATTTGAAAGTCGATCGTTGATAGCATTTCAATGGTTTTGAGTTAATACTTGTTGGATCATTAGCCTTCATTTTATGGGAACAATTCAGGCATGAGGCAGATGCTCTGATGCCTACTCAGATAAGATGTTCAGCGTTTTAAAAGGGTATTTAATGCAATTAGTGAACATTAATTCAGATAATAGGAGAGGAATCAACAAATACGCAAGCTCTAGACCAAGCTAACGAGATATTCACAGATTACTCCATCCTTCTGATTTGCTTTCTGGTCTTATTGGAACTAAGGTTTCAAGATTTATAGCAATTTGAAAAGCCCGATAATCAAGTAACGGTTCTAAGTTTGGTATTTTACCATCTACGCAAATTAAGGTGTGTATAAGAAAGCTGACATTTATTTCTAAAAACTATTCAAACTAATCAGCTTCTTATGAAACTAAGAACTAAAACCAATCGACTTGTTTATGCAGCGAATCTTCTCTCCACACAGCCAGTTGTTTTTTTCTTCAAAAATTCTCAACTTTAAAATGTTGCTAAAAATTAAAAGTCTGGAGCTTGCTCTCGAGAAAACTTAAAACACCGTGAAAAAGCTGAACTGGGGTCTGAAGTTTTCAGTCCTTCTCCAGTTCCTGCGTTCCAAATCATCACCTCTTGGTGAAAATTATACTAGCTTAATATTTGATCAATAGTGCTTTGACCCGTTGACTCTAGTAATTCACAGGTTCTAGATACTTTGCTTGCATCTTTACTCATTACTCCGTAGAAACAAATCGTTAGCCGTAAGAATTTATAAGGCTGTTATTACGTGCATTGTATATTACCACGAAGCACGATTCCTAGAAAGTCTTTCTTAGAAATGTCTAATTACTAGTTTTCCTCAGCCGACCTTTTATTGCAAATTCGTATCTGCAATAACATACATATGCTCATACATATATGAAGTTCAACTGAAGTTTCTCAGTTACCGCCTCCGTTCTTCAATTGCCCTGTAAACTTATACCTTATATCTCAAAGTTATTATTTATTTACGATAATACCGAGTTCAAACATCACATGAAATAATTTTCGCATTTGTCCAGCCAACAGCAAGTTAGGTATCACTCGTAGTTGCATGCACCCCGAGCAAGAAAATCATGGTCGCCACTGGCGACTGGCCAACAGTTCACTTCGGATGGTTGCCCCTGTGTCATTAACAATTCAAAGGTTATAATTGCGTTTAATTAGCAGGTACTTTTAGATAAAATATACAATGGCCGATCCGTCTTGGCGTCGTCAGTTGTCGGTGTTTTTCTTCATTTGAAATACCTCTGGTTTAGTTTGCAATTATAATTGGAGTCCACTTCGCAGGTTGTTGTTCGTTTCGCTTTTGTAGGATATTTTCATGCATGTGAATTTGACACGCTAGTGATTCTAAGCACACGTGATGTGTGGGTGAGAATGAGTTAACTGAAAAATGTACGGGCAGATTGATTTCAGGGCGATATTCGATCGAAAAAAATGAATGGTCTGCAGCAATGGAACATACATAACTTATATGACATTCATACTTGATTTTCAAGAATCAACTACAATGAAGATGATGCCTCCTAAACTATTAAGAATGACAGCAAATGAAGCATTTCAATTTCATTTCCCTTGATTGAATACGAAAAAATAACTAACCACACGAATTGTTACTTTAGATTCATTAAACAGAACAACATGCCACATACTCGAACAAAGAAAAAAGCTGAAGACGTTTAGTACGTACGTATTGCAAACGTTTTTACATAATTACTGGGTTCCCTGCTGCAAAGTTGATTTGTTGATGTGTTCTTTCGCTACTGCTCCAGCGCTAACATTCGATTCGGTCTGCCATCTGCAGACATCCTAGCGAGCGTTTATGAATATTCTAACAATTACAATGCTAATCGCACCCGTATTGAGCACTAGAGCAGTACAAAAAGAAAAAAAATATTTGTTTTAACTGGAAATGTTTATGGGAAAATTATGCTAATTGACGAGTTTTTGATGAATGTTTTTAGTTTAGCTTCAAAATGGTTTATTCAAATGAACAAACAAGATTGGGCATGCAGTTAAGGAAAAAGATGACCAGATGAAAGACTAATTCATTTTTCAAAACTAAACAGCATGATATGATGTCTATGTTTCGGTTAAATTACGTTGTAAGTTTTCTTGATTCAATCTTACAATGAATACTTTGGAAGATTAACCTGTTAATTCATTTAACTTCCTGTTTGTTTTGAACAGTGACTTTTGAAAATCATGTAGGTTAACGTTGTTCATTCGATATTTATTTGTATGTATATATGTACATCTAACAGCGTTTCACTTCGCTCAATTCCATGACGCGAATACGGTTTACTCAAATGACAAGACGATCCAAATAGTATCTGATTAGCTTCAGAGGGTCTTCTGTATTCAGTTGCATCTTATTATTTAAAAACAATCTGGATTGTGATGTCTATTGTAGTTTCCAATAGTCCTGTCGGATAAATGCTGAATAAACTATGTAAAATCATCGGTTCTATACAAAAGATGTAAGACATTTGACAATTCATGATTTTTAAGGCAAAATACTTAAAACTTTTTTCAATTTTATTCGTTTTGATTTATTTATGTTCGTAAACTCAATATTTCGTTGTGTCGTATAATCAAAAACCGTTACTTAACAAATATCAAAATTAAAAAGTATCTGTTGAATATCCGGGTATTCGAAAAAGTCGCAGAAGCCACAGCCGGCCGTAGAAAAGGACTTGAATGGTAGAAAGGATCAGGTAGCATAGAGAGTACAGCAACAAAATCTATATATCCAAATATGTATATCAGCAATATAATAGTAGCTGATAGATACTTAAAAAGAGGGTAGATTAGCCTCGATATATTTATTTCTGTCAAGAAGTTGAAATATTTCTAACTTCTGGATGTAAGCTAGATTGCCTTCTCGTGGTGCATTCTGGATAGTGCTAATTGATATAGACTCTTGCTTTCGCAATTATCATTACACTATTATTCGTTTTATGACTTTTGTTCTAACGAGATTTGGTCGTCTTCAGGTGAAGTAGAAAATTCAAAAACTTTAGCTTTGATTTGATCGATGGGCACATTTATATTGTAATCTTACTATGCAGTGGCTAAATTAACTAATCATGAATTACACACGTACTGACAAAAAGCAATTACAGCCTCTAGTGCCGAGGGATTGCCTCAAACGGCTTTGTCGGCAGGGCAGCAATAGCCACGGGATTGCGAAAATATGGCGAATTAGTTAGCTCCACAGACTGTTGGCTGCCTAGCTGCTGAATCTGCTGGTACTAGTGGAAATATGCACTCTCACCGGTATGCAGCGATACGTCAGTTTAATCGGCCATTATTTGGATTCATCTCGGGGAATGGTATCTAAACGTGCCCCCGGTTGAAAAATCAGAAGCCCAAGGTGGTGACTAGGTTACGGCTAATGAGGCGATTATGCTTCTTCTTGTTTTTTCTTGATCAGCCACTTGACTTCCTCCCGAAGTCTTGCGAAACTAGGCGGTAAGAGTTCGAAATTTATAGAAAACTCCAAAAGGCCTTATTTGAGACAGCATCCGATAAAGACAAAAGTTCCCTTTTAGCCTTTTGTCTTTATCGGACATATATATTTTATGCCCTCAGAAACAATCAATTGGGGAGCACTGGCTTCCCTTGAACCCTACGGATTTTGCTCAGAAATGGCAAAGGTCAGCTGTGCGTAAGAATCAGGGCAGAAAAACATGGCAACCGCTCCAGGGCTAGCTCGGCCATTGAACGAAATGGATAATTGTGGCTCATTTGGTCAGTTGTTGGTGCCGCGAAAAGGTAGGGCAATAGAGCAAAGGGCTCTGAATCGACAGATTTTGAGATTTCCTATGCAGAATCTGAAGCAGGGGGCTCTAGGAAGAAGACATTTAAGCAAGGCATCATCACTTTTTTAGGAGTTGTATTTGAGGCAGAGTCAGATGTGGAATCAGATTCTGAGACCACCTCCTAGTTGGGACGCTGCCAAGACCTGTTCCTTCTGCATAGAATGCGAAAGGTGAATAGCTATTGCCTCTGGAGAAGGCCTTGAATCGATCCTTTTTGATAATAGTGAAGACACTTCGTATTGATCTTCATAATTTAAAACCAGCAACAACTGTACTGTTCCTCCACGTTTCTAAGGCGAGAAAGGAGCTTTCTTTGATCTAAGAACAACGGGTCCGAAGCATCTGGGTTTATGGGCTTCACACCACAAGATAAATACTGAAAGCTCTCAATATTAAGGAAAAACCACGAATCTGTATTCCTGCTAAGAATGTAATTATTGTACATACTCTTCACAGTTTTTGTGGCAAGGATAACATGGCTATTGCTGTAGAAATTGATCAAAGGATATAACGATTTGCTTTGTGTTACATGGCACACGACCTTGGCGCACATCTCCTTTGCGATGTCATCAAGAATGTAGTTGCTGCAGCTGTATGGATTTTATTGTAGGACGGTCGCTCTTAAGGTTATGCACCCATTGATTGTTTTTGACGACCGGGGATGTCCGCACCACCAATACGAACTACTTTTCGTGCTACTTGATTGGTTACCTTCCGATCTACTAATTCTACAGGAAGCTTATTTTGCATTGCATTGCTCAATGGACTGGAACAGGGTTAGGCCAGGCAAAAAAAATTTCTAACGAAGTTCCCGCTCCAGCAAATGTTGACTACATGACTCCAGACGCTCTACTAGACTGGGAGTCTACAAATGTTTTGGGTAAAAAAAGAAGCATCCTGTATGATCGCAAAACAGTCCTGGGCCTCCATAGAAACGCGTCGCACCAGGAAGCAATTAAGTTCAGCCTGCAGTACACCCCGCTGTGTTGGGACGGTTGGGCGTTGGATTCAATGATTTCTGCCGGAGATGTGGCTCAGACATGAAGAGAAATCAGTTTCGCTCTTTTGTGCCAATGCTCAGCTTTTGTAAGTAAGAGAATGAATGGCCACACTCGGAGTCCTCTTCCTTTCATGTCCGACTAATTTATCATTCATTGATTTAAAGCAAATAGTGCAATTTCTATGCATTGTATCTAACTATTTCAATTAGAAATAATGTCTCCACAAACTTAAAATATTTTCCAAACAAATCTCTGTGTCTCAAGCACACGGGTTAAAAAACCTTCAAACACTGAATATTTTCACGGCAATACTGAATATTAAACATTCGTACAACATTCGCTTGGCCACCCACTTGATGACAACGGGGTGCAGTCTCAGGTTGTTTGTACCTGTCGCTGTCATCCATAATACACTCATTCAATGCACCTACATCGCGCTCCTTGCTCGCATCGCCTCGTATGATAAATGCGATCTGCTCGTACAAGTACTGACGATTTATGCAGGTGAGACTGCAACAAAACCGGCGAACAGCCAACAGTTTCATTGAATGCATCATATGATCGATAATATTTTGATAAATGCACTCTGATAAATTATGGTCGGGGTGACGTTGAACGCTGTGAGATTGTGACCCTTGAGGTCCCCAAGAGTAAAGGATAACAAAGTGCTCGGGCATTGTTCGATACTGCGGATCACTTTCGAGGATCAAAGAGCACATGGACTGGTGTAGTGGTGGAGAAGAGTTTGTGATAAAACATTTTCTGTACATAAATACACGAAAAAGTTAGGACTTTCTCGCATATTCTATGAATATCGTGTTAAGAGAGACGAGAAGCGAAGCCTCTTTTCTATAAGCATATAGATAATGCAATTATAAATTTTGCTTAAAGCTGTCTCATTCATGACGACTGAGTTTTTTAATCACATACTGTACAACACGAAACACCTCGAATTGAACGCCACTGAGGATAAAAGAACCTTAAAACCATAATCCTCTCGATGACTTTTGACAGATTTCTTAAGTGAATCGGATGATCTTAGCAGGAGGTGTCTTTCAAGACGCGCCAACCGAACAAGGTGTTGCAACGAGGCTAGCTCGACACGGATTTGGGCACAGTGCATCATCTTTTTATTTCCAATACAAATAATGACACAATCAATTTCTCACGGTCACTTTGTTCGAAATAGTGAAGTCGAAATGTGATCTTATCGCAAATGCTTATCTCGTTAAATGTCAATATGACTTGAAGGTGGTAAATTGTTGTTTGGAAATCACTTTGTTGGAACTGGCCATGCTATTTGGGACATAATAAGGGTTTCTCCGAAGCCAGCTTGTCTAGTCATCGAGAATCGTTGAACTGAAGGACGAGACAATGCACGGTTTTGAATAGACTGCATGTCGCGTTAGATATAAATATGAGAAATTAAGAATTGTCAGTATAATCCGCAGTCTGGCCAAGTCAGCGGATTATGTCATCATCTTTTCGGTTGTGAAATAAATCGATCAATTGGAAGGATTTGTCGTTGGACTTTTGTTTTATTCGTCAGTGATAAGCATTTTAGCAGAGTAGAGATTGCGTTGTTTACCCTATGTTTGTGCTAGATGAGAGCTTTGTTATGACGTTATTTGATAGGGTGTTATATTCCCTAAAGTAAAAATTTATTTTAGGCGCGCTGTTTGATTGGTCTGGTGGGAATTAGGACACGACCTGGACTTGCAGCAACCTTGCTAACAAAAATTATCATAGCTCCGATGGTATAGATAGCTTTTACAGCGCAATCCTCTCTAAGATTTTTGCTGTGCCCCTGTTTTCGGTCTGTTACATGACTAAGTACATGGTTCAATTACTTAGACTCTAATTAATAAAAAAAAATTCAATTGAAAAAACTAAAATAAGATTAAAAATTAATTGTATAACCGTAATACATTTTTGTTATTTTGTGAATGTTACTTTTCAATGGAATGCTGCTTTAACAAAGAATCTGTGACACTAGTATGCAAGATTGCATTCCTGAATTAAGCACATCAAATAAGAAATGCATTAAAAGCATCAAAGGCGTAGACCTTTGTTTGACATGGTAAGAAATTCGACAGACATTGAAAACGGAGATTTTCGTCAAAATTTTTCCATGTTTCATGGAAATCTTTTACCGTTAATTCTTTATCCGATGAGTAAAAAACAACAAAAAACCGAAAAAGAAGGCTGAATTTTTCATCATCTTTTGATGAAAATTTGGAAAATGGGTAAGCATATGGGCCCCAATATTGTCGGATAATTTTGGAGCAGTTGCTCTGTGTAGCTTTTCATGCATATTTTTTTATTTATATTTCAGACAAGTGCTATGAACTTATTCAAAAATTTATTGGAGAGAAGTAGTTCCAGAGCTCCATTAATTTCATTTCCTCTCATTGAACTATTTAAAGTGACCTAAAAATTATTTTTTAAAATATAAATATATTGATAGCCTTAATTTGTGAACACGGTACCCTTCTTGTCTATAAATTAGCATAGACAATATATGTCGTCTTTGATACTTATTAAAGCAGAAAATATTTGATACGGGAAAGTGGATCGTTTTGCGGAATAAGTCTCCGAAAGCAGAATCAAATGGAATTGATTAAAATTGAAATTTAGAAGGTAATCTACTTCTTAACTGCTTCTTGCATAATTACGCATTCCGATTCTGTAATCCTGATAATATCGCTCTTGTTTTTTTTTGCCATTACCCAGTTCTAGCTTAGAATCTGATTCTTTAGTCCTACTTGCTAGAACTGCCTTTGTGTCTAAATGCTCAAGAGCTTGTCTTACTGCTCTTGCATTTTCTATGATCGATGGATTTTTTGCCCCTATTTTTAATGTTCGTCAGAATGATTTCACTAGTTTTTTTCATTTTGTTGCTCGCATTGACTATCCAAAAGAAAAAAATAACAGTTTCCTCTCAAAAAAGTTTCCAGTTTCCTCTTTCAACCTAACACCTGAGGTAAGATGTATAAAAATATAGAATTGAAAGTTAATATAATTTGAACATGCATTTCTCTGCAAATTCATCGTCCCTAAACTAAAAAAAAAATTGAAAAATTTGCATGACCATTTTTATAAGCATTATATCTTTAGAGTTGTACTTGGAAATAATCTCGTAAACTTCTTTGGTTTTATTTCACGTTAAGGTTTCTAATACTGTTCATGAGAGTAGCTGTTCATCAATGGCTATTTGAAATGAACAGACGAATTGTGGTTGGAGGTACAAAAAGATATGTAGCTCTCATCTAGAATAAAACAAAAATTCGATAACCTACATCACCTTGCTTCTGTGAAAACCACCAACTCCACAAATTGATCCATGCAATTACGTGTCGCATCAGTTTGAAGTCGACCGCGCAGTCCTCCAGCTCAATTCGGCCGCGCACTCCCTCAAATCAAGTCAACTACATGTCCTGTGATTAGCTCGTTCCGATCGCACTTCACCGCAATAGTTGTAATTTGTTAATTTGTCTGTGTCATATAATACTATCATCTCGAAACTCGACCTACATACTTTACGGGCACACGTCACGTCACGCCACGTTCTGTCATCCTTCACGGCATCGCCAAAATTTGTTGTTGTGCTGCTGAAGCCGCAAAAGATCACACAAATTTCGCCTATCAGCGGTCATCGTCATCATCATTACCACCACATCAGTGTCCTACCTGAGTTTGATGAGCTGAAGAGGAGCACTTTCGAAGGTGTTGCAACTAATTTACTGATAGTGTCGATATCGCTTTGTGTGACGAGCGGCTCTTTTGAGCTGCGACTAGAAACCGCAAATTTCGCAATGGTTTCGTTTTCATTCATACAGGTCGATGTGTGTTCGGATGATTTGGAAATGATCAGTAAAACTAATTTTCAGAACGTTCTGATGTGTTGGACGCAACTCGCCGGCTGGCCATTTGACGATTGAACTAATGTTGGATGCACAGGTGAAGGAAAGGCTCAATAAAAAGAGCCATAAAAGACTTGCGGCAGCGAGCGAAGAAAAATGAGGAGCAGATATGATACATTCATTCAACGAAGATCAGTTATCGTAGGGATGAGATAACGAAGGATCGATTAGATTCGATGTTATTCCATACATCGATTAATTTTCTAGGTTAAAGGACAGTGAACTGTTATATCATTGGCCTTTTATGCTGTATAATACACTGAAACTTCAATAAAGGATATGAAACTTCTCGGTCTCTTTCCATTTTAAAAGTAGCATATTTTCTGACTTGAGTGGTCCAAATTCATATGTGTTTTTCGCAATGTGAGATTGTTTTGATCGACCCTATGACTTGATTCTGGTTCAGCGAAATTTCCAAGTATACATCACTCGACGCAACCCACCTAAAGTGAGAATGAAGTAGTCCCTTTAGTAGTTTTATTGAGGACTTTGGGAACTACAGGATAATTAGGATTTGATTGCTAAGGCTAACTATTAGGCACGATGATTACAGACCGGTATACTTTGGTTTACACCTAGCGGCCAATCCCTTTTCATGTGTAGCGAGCAGAGCTTGCTGCGGTCAAGATCAAATCTCATTCGACCCACACGGAGCGCACTCGACCGTTTTGAAGACAGTAGACAACAAGCCGATATCTACTTGAAGGAATCTCCGCCGAATGCCCGTTGCTCAAGGTGGCGACTATTTTTATAGCTTCGGCCTCATGCATAATGATGTAATATCTGGGATTATGTGCATGCATCCGAAACGTAATTATGGCCAATATCCTTGTTGTCGCAGCCCTTGATCGGTTCTATCTGAAAAGTGAATTGCTTCTAACACCTGCAGCGTTGATGTAAAGGGTGAGTTGGAGCAATATATGTTTACCCTTTTATAAGTTAGATTAATATCGAATAATAATTTTGAGATAATAGAATAGATTATAGGAATTTGGTATTTTGTAGGGAGGCCGACAGAACGCGATGTTTTGTTTTTCTTAGACGAAGTTATTCCTCTGCAGAAAAAGAATGCTTTTCTCAATTGAATTGTATAGCCCTAAAAAGTATGTTTTAAATTCCTAAATAAAGTTTGACCGAACAAGTTCAGTTCGAATTTTCAAAGAGTTTATTTATTTATAAGGCAATGAAGTCTTAGCCTTATTTAAACGAAGAATAATAAATTTCATCGATTTTTCCATCGTTTTTTTATCAACATCTAGAAAAATAACTCAACCCAAAACACCACTTTTTGAACCATTTATACATTCTCGTTCCCATTTGAAAAAAAGATCGCTTCTGGTAAACATATACACATACAGAATTCTCCAACATACCTCCGAAATAATCATTTCAGATAAAATTCATGGAACAAACCAATCGTTCACAGAAGCTCCCTGGATGGAATTCCATTCGAAAACCATCACAAAGCATTGATTCATTGATTGCTATTATAATTCTTCGTGTCGTTCGTCTCATTGCTTTCTTGATGATGTATAATCGTCGTACATGTATAAACAGCCAATAATTCTTAACAGTGAATTGGATAAAGTAGATAGAACAAAAATGACAAATCGAAATGTGAAAAAATATTAACCCTTCGACGAATGATTTTATAAAATGAAACCTTTCACTCAAGAATTTTTTTATGGAATTAAATATTAATATGATAAATGTTGAACTAAAAAGTATTTAAAAAATCATCCAGTGAAAACCAATAAAGAATTGTTTTAGTAAATCTAAGTCGATAAAACACAGTAACAGCCGAATAGTTAAGTTTACACATGTGCTTCGGAAAAAATGCAAAATGGTGATACCCAACATTTCACTCTGAAAATAAATTTCGAAATTTGGTTCGGCAAAGAAAAAAAAAGAAAAATTCCCTTGCAATTAATATATTCTTCATTATCTCCGATATCCTTTTAATACCTTTTCGACAAATCTAAAACGCCTTTATCATAAAAAAATGCTCCCGTTTTCATCAGCAACGTACCGCAAAATGAAATTTCAGATTAGCATAATAAACGATTTTCGCTCATGATTGCTTCTACTATTATTTCTTTGGATGATTTAATTCTTAAGTTTATGATAACATATCTTCTTCAGGTGCTTATATTTATGTCATCCTCGTGAAACGTAGTCTAATGTTTCTTCGCTAGTTTCTTGCCATTCACTTAGCTCTGATGACTGTCAAGTTCTGCTTGTCAATACTTTATACTTTTCATTGCTCAAGGTTCATTTTGATAAGGACTGAAGCTATTAGAAAATATCGCTAGCTATGAAGATCGTAAGAGTAACTTTCAGTTATAGGTGTTGTTATAGTTATTTTAGTATAAGAAGCAGCCACATATTATAGAAAAAATGTTAACGCTGGCTCTACAAGATGTTAATTTAAAGAAAAAAAAAATGCACGATGTGTTACGATATCAGATCTACAGAACCTCGCATTTTACACGAGTCTTTAAGCAAGTGAAAAATTAATGCAATGTTGGTGCCAAGGCAGCTTCTCCAATGCAAAAAAAGTGTGTCTTCAATGTTAACAAACCAAAGGGAATAATTCCATGAATTATCACGAGAGATGGATCGTGGGTCCATAATTTTGATCTAAAAACTTAAGAAGAATCAATATAATGGTTGGAACAGGTTTCGGTACTCTTAAAAAGGCTAAAATGATGCAGTGTGCAAGAAAAGTATTGGCTACAATATTTAATGGTTGTCAAGGAATCCTGTTGATAGATTATATATTTATTTATTGATTTATTTATTGATTTAATGTCTATAACAACAGATCGAGTCCAATTACGCAATAGACAATGATAAATAAAGATAAAAATATAATATAATTCAATGATAAATAAAAATAAAAATAAAAATATATATAAAACGAACAAGAGTATCATAATTCAATAGAAAATAAGAATCCAAAATTTAAATATGCAATAAGCCAAGATGAGCATGCATTAAACAGAATAAGTAATTACTTTATCTTTTAACATTTTTTTGAAAAGCATCAAGGTCGGTGGTAGGGAACCAAGTCTGAGTTCGTTATGCTGCCTAGGTAAACGTAGCAGCGGTGAAAAGTAATATGTATCAGCCCGTGCAAATGGAACATTAAACGTTAAAGTTGATCTACATGACCGATCCAATACACGGACGGAAACCAGGTTGCAGAGGTCTGATGGGACAAGTCGATGGTGTAATTTAAATAGAAGGCATTCATCAAAGAACAGCCTACGAGATTTCAGGGATGGAATTTGCAGCATTGTAAGTCTCGCACTATACCCACAGTAAGTCAAATTGAATTTGAAAAGCAGAGTGCGGGTGAACCTGCGTTGTACAGATTCAACCGCATCAATTAAGTACTGAAAATGTGGGCACCATATTTGACAACAATACTCAAGGATACTACGGACAAAAGAGCAAAACAGGTGTACACAGGTGGAGATATCGGTAAAATGCTTAGAAGATCTAAGTATAAAACCCGAGAGCCTGGACGCTTTGGCAGTAATATGCAATATGTGTTGGTCAAATAAGAGTTTAGTGTCGAAAATAACTCCCAGGTCTTTAAAACAGAATACAGCATCGAGAGAGGTACCGGAAGCGCAATAAGAAAACACTAAGGGGTTAGTTTTACGCGTGAACGACATTTGGCGACATTTTAAGACATTCAGAGTAAGATAATTTGCACTACACCAGTTGCCCAAAGTGTGCAGATCATTCTGTAACTGAAAGCAGTCTTCAATTGTATCGATTACTCTGAAAATTTTAAGATCGTCTGCGTAAAGAAGGGAGAAGGAGTTTAGGAGACCTGGCAGATCATTAATATAGATTAAGAACAACAAGGGGCCAAGTATCGAGCCTTGCGGAACACCAGAGGTGGGATAGAAGGGAACAGAGGAGCAGGAATTCACAGTAACAACACAAGCACGTTCATAAATGTAAGAAGAAAACCAGGAGAACAGCGGTCCATAAAAGCCATATTTCTCTAATTTCAAGAGAAGAAGCACGTGATTAACAGAGTCAAATGCCTTAGAGAAATCAGTGTAAAGAACATCCACCTGTCTTTGCTGATCGATGGCAGAAGCCACAGTATTGCTGAAAGATAACAAATTGGTAACAGTGGATTTACCCTTGACAAATCCATGTTGCTCCTTGGCAAGGAAAGGCTCGAGTAGAGGATAAATTCTGTTGTAGACAACTCTCTCAAGTAGCTTGCTAAAGCAAGGTAGAAGCGATATTGGACGGTAATTGGAGATACAAGCGGGGTCACCTGCCTTAAGTATGGGAAAAATGTTGGCTGATTTCCATATGGAAGGAAAAACACCAGAGGCGATGCTTAGGTTGAAAATAATGGACAGGGGTACACAAAGTGAAGAAGATAGTGACTTAGTTAGTATATTAGGAATACCATCAGAGCCAGAAGAAGCGTTAGAATCGAGACAACTCATTAAATATTCAACTTCTAAAGGGTTTGTACGAAACGACGAGAGCGCTCTAAGGTTAGTGCGAGACGACGAGGGAGTGGTGAAAGAAACATGTGGAGGAGAAAGAGGGTTTTGTGGGGAAGAAAATGACGAGAAAAAACGAGCAAAGAGCTCACAGGTCTCTTCAGTTGTAGCGGCAGAAGTTTCATCAAGAAACACATTTTGAGGAATGACGGGGGATTTTTTCAGTGAATGAATAAATGACCAGAAGGGTTTTGAATTGTTGGAACTAATAGAATCCTCAACTCTGGCAACGTAGGTACGCATGGCTTCTTTAGCGACCCTCTTTGCATGAGAGCGTTGCTTTTTAAACTCAAGCAAATCATCATGCAAAGCGGAACGTTTAAATTTGGCACGAGCAACATCCTTTGCCCTAAGGGCAGCAGCAACTTCAAAGGTGAACCAGGGAGCATCATTGGGTCTCCTGGGACGACATGTGGGAGTGAAGCGAGGAATGAGATTAGCGAGGAAGACATAAAGCCTAAGGAGAGCCTCATTAACGTTAGAGCAGCGAAGAAATGAGTGCCAGTTAATATGATTGATTTCGTTCGCCATTCCAACAAAGTTGGCTTTAAAGAAATTGAAGCGCCGGTAGCAAGAAACTGTGGATCTAAGATGAAGATTGAAAGAAATTTCTAAAAGAACAGGAGGATGGTAAGGGTCGGGAGGGACATAGGGTAGAGCATCGGAATCCAAATCAACAGAAGACACTGGGATATTAGAAAGAATTAGATCCAATATTTTGCCATTTTTATTAGGTACCGAGTTCAATTGGGAAAGAGAACATAAAGAAATGAATGAAGATAAAGTAAGCGAAAGACTATTGCTGGAAGTGATGGTTGAGAAAGAGGTATTCCACTCGATGGAAGGCATATTGAAGTCACCACATAGCATTAAGTGAGCGGTAGGAAAACGGCACAGGAGATAAGATGAGAGCTCTGCAAAGAAAATTTCATAAAGTGAAGACGGACTGTTACAGGGGATATAGATTGAGGCGATAAGTAATAGTGAAGCAGGAGCAAGAGAGACACGAACTAAAATACACTCCACTGAAGATGTAGTTGTAAAGTCACTGCAAAATATAGATAAAGATATGAACATAACTTACTACTATCATGCTTCAATTATAAATAAATTTAAAGATACAATAAAATGAAAACACGGGGAATGTTAGCTCGGGTTGCTTTTTTCCAGGACAATTCACCGTCTCACTGCAGTCAAAAAGCAATGCACACTGTGTCGTCGTTTGGATTCCAAGAAATTTGTCTCCATTCTTATAGCAGCGGGCGACTATTATTTAATTCCACATTTGAATAAAAATTAATGATTATTCAATTGATAAATCCAAGAGTATTAGCAATACACAACAGCCAAAACAGTTCGTATTTTCCAAAAAGAAGCTTAATTGTCCACCGAAAGATGAAAAAAATGCTTTTGAATATAGGGAAAATAAATTAAAAAAATAAAAAAATCTTTTTTTTTTGTTTCCAATTTATCACAACAAAAGCTCAAGAGTAATGGCCCTTCCTTTGTAGTCGAAAATTTTTAGTGATTATATCTTATAACTAAGCCATCCGATTCCAATCAAGTTTTTGGGCTATATTAAAATATAAATGGAATGGATGTAAGTCTCACCAAAATTTAACTATCCTAGCTACTTTCGCTTTCCTAACCAAATTTAGCTATGGTAACAGTTGGCGGACATTTTAGTAATATTTTAGGTACTCTTATAATTTTAAGAAGATACATATGTCATTAGAAAAAAAATCAAATCCACGCAATGGAATTTTAATATGTTTTTCGGTTGGATATGAAGGTTTTGAAAATTTTTCAAAAAGGACGAACAATTTCCTCAATATTTGCCAATATTTATTTCGAATTACCGCAATAATTTCCGACAAAGCCATCAAATCTTGACGAAATTTACAGAACATATTGATGTTTCTCGGAAAAATATGTAAAAGAGTTATAATGAATATGCGTGCAACCAGGGAGCTACGAAAGGTATAGCAAGAAATAAAACCATCAAAACATCGAGTGTGTAAATGCGAACAATTGATATATTTGATGATTTATGTGTACTGTCAGTTTGAATTTTTTTAAATTCTTCATTCAACAAGAATCAATAAATGACTTATTTTTTGAGCATCCGAAATTTGTGTTCAAATCAAATACACATGAAATTCGCTGAATGTATTGATCTTGAACTGGTCTGATAGAAGATCAATGAATATGCAGGCAACCTTGTGGCTGTGACGTCATCTTGAAACAGCTCTCACGAAAATAAAAGCTGTTTGCCCCATAACTTCCGATACATACTTTGAATCTGTAAAGCCGAAATTACACTTTCGCCAAATGTTGGCGAGCCGAGAGTGTTAATGGTCACCTCGTCTATTCTCGCCTGTATTCCACGTGCCCAAACATGGCAAGCACGAGAGTGAAAATGGCTTCTTCGTCGATTCTCGTCTGTTTTATGGGGCTTTAAAGAGAGTTTTATGGCTGTATCCGAGAGTTTGTGCGGATCTCGTCCTAGATCGCGGCCGCTCGAAATGTTGTCGATTTTAAGCATTGAGTCGAAGAGTTTTGAAAAAAGGGTCTGGTACTGACTCCGATTATATTTACAAACCTATTTGGTTTGCCCATGAAATCATCGGCAAGATGCATCACATCGGACAAGTTGCATCATACCGGATAATATGCATGAGTACGGATGGGTACTAGGTACACTGTTCAAATATTTGTAAGCAAATTTCTGAACAGAAAAAATGCTACCTACCTACACCACATGCATATCAGCGCACATAAACTTCACACCTTTCAAATCTTCTCAATGCGGACAGAAATTTTTATGGCGTACTGAGATAAAAAAGGGTCTATCGCTTAAATAAACAGTTTGGAGTGAAGACTTTGAATACTCGTCAAAAGTCCAAAAAAATTTCAATTTTAATCATCCCACTAAAACAATTCCATTTGATTCTGTTTCGGAGACTTATTCCACAAAACGACCCAGTTTCTCGTATCAATTATTCTCTGCTTTGATAAACGTTAAAGCTGATATACGTTGTCTTCGCTAATTTATAGACAAGAAGGGAACCGTGATCACAAATTAATAACCTTTATGACAAAATAAATAACCAGTCTGATGATCTGGTTGTGAGCTAAAATCGACCCTGCTCCGAGAGGTTTGGCTGTGGAGCTATTTTGTACGTACATCTACAGTACCGTTATGTGCCAGCTACAATGATTTTGGTCAAAATCAATATTGTACGAGACATTTAAGAAAAACTGCTTTTCGTGATCTTTGTTATAATTTTTCTTTTGTGCACACATGAACTTCTCACATTGTATTTTTGACCCCACAATAAACAAAGTTCGGTAGATAAACCTTCAATTGGATTTTTTTCGAAGAAAGGCATTTTTTCTCAATTGACTGAGCTAAAATGTGTCTTACTGCTAGCCGCTTCTTTAGATTACCAGACCAGTGAGCGTCACTTACTCTGAGAGTGTTAAAGTTCAGTCTTAATATCTGATTAACCAATATTCCGATCTGAAATAAATTTAAGCCTCAAAGATCATAGATTCTAAAAATGTGATTAATGAATTTTACATTTTACAATTTTGTCTCTTCCTTATCATAGGCTGGATAGAAGACTTCTTCTTTGTTCTTTACCTCAATCTTAGTTATTTTCCTAGTTAAACATTTAGTGTGGAAAATAGTATTTTCCTTGTCTTGGACAAATGGGTTTTTGTCGAACAGTATTTTTTAGGCAGCACACCAACCGTATGTAGCATTTTCGACAAATATTTTAATTATGTTGCAGTTAAAGTAAGGTAATCCCACTTCAACCCTCGTACGTGTCTAGTGATTGAAGCTGGTAGAGGGCTTTATCACAAAGTTACAATCAATGTGAATACGAGTGTGGAGTGATTAGTTCCACGACTCAGTTCCACGCTTGAATTTAGCCAAAGTACAGGTCAAATCTAAAAAAAAATCTTTTATTTGTTCTAAACTTAGCTCGTGTAGTGACGCTAATTTGATTTATGTTCATTTTCCCATAAGATAGTTAACTAGATAGAACTTTTTCTAGAATATAGTTTATTATTTCATTTTCTCTATAGTCTTACTTAATTACAAGCAAAATCTTTTAATCAAATTAGCATATTGAATACATTTATTCAAGTTGCTGGCACTCCAGCACAAATTCTTTACATTCTACTCATGCAAGCTTGAATAATTGACTTCATGAATTTTTATATCACATCTTATTCCTATCAAATAATTAAGTGTTTATAACCACATTAAGGAAACTGAGTTCAAATTAAATTATGTTAGCGGAAACCCCGCAATCACTTTCACCCCTCCAACAGTTTATTCCCGTTTGAAAATCATTCTCATTCATAAATTGTTGAACAGAATGAATTCTTCTGCCAGGTCTATCATATCTCAACAAACCTATCGCTAGCCAGAGCCAGTGCATTGGATAGCTTCCTAGTGGCTCTGTCTTAGTACATTTAACTTTTCGCCGGTATAAATCAAATTGTCAAGCAGTTTTCCACATGGCTAATTAATGCCGACATGGCGTGCTCATGAGCGCGGCCATCGTTTCACTCGGCCTACCAGCCCCGCCGTTTGCATTGAACTGTAACCTCTGCTGTTACCACGATACGATGGTAAACAAAAGAACCAAAGAAACGCCTGCACGTTACCTTGTTCATGACTGTAGAGAGAAATCAACTGAATTCCGTCATATCGGGGTGTGCAATCGCATTAAAAATGATGGAGGATAAGCTTTGGTTTGAATTACGTGCGCGCCGTTTTGACCAAGCCTACTACTATCAGTACTAAGTGTACAAACATGCATTGGAGAAAATTGTAAACGACCGACCAGAGATCGTAGGCGAGGAAAATCACTGAAGCTTAATTTCACTACAATGACGGACTAAACCTTCACAAATTCACGCACAGCAATTAACCGCCCGCTAGAAGGTGGATCTCGTGTGTGGTGATATGTTCACTAGACACGTGATGGTCTTTGCTGCAATTGATTTGGTCATCAAGTATTTTAGAGTCAAATAGGTTTCCCTGCAGAGCTTCACTGCAGAAGAGCAGGTTGGAAACACTTTTTAAATTATTGTTTATTTATTTCGACTAAACTGCAAGCAGACTCCATTGACCCTAGTAAATGATCAAAACCAGAAGTGATTTAGAATCGAGGGTATCGTTATCATGTAAATGTATCCAGATGCCAAAACCAATTTTCATCAACATACCAGCAAACTTCCATCAACTGAATTCATCTCTATTTCTCGAAAAATCTCATACCACCCAACTCTGCCACTCTAAATCTATGCATACTAGCAAATGACGTGACATTGCCTCGAGAGCATCAACGAACAGGCGAGACACGATATCGTCATGACTCCATGACTGAGCTCCAAATTTTACGCAAATAAAACTGTTGTCCGCAAAGTAATATCAAACAGATTCATCACAATCTGCCACCGAGATGACAACACATCCAAATCCCTGACACATCCTTCATCTGGTGATTCGCCGCCCGACTAATATGAAGTTTCCCGACAATATTGGGCGAACTTTCAGCTATTTGCAAGGACGAGTGGATAGAGCCGATGTGTTTGTGGATGGAGAGCTGGGTTGTTGTTTCCTGTGCACGGAGTTGGTTCAGTTCGGTATATCGAACCAAATTTCAATCGGCGCAATCGAAAGGGCCCGTCAGGACAATGCACGTAGGACTATGTTCATCACAAACAACAATACTAATCGAGGTTCAATTTCTTTTATGGCTTTAAATTAATGACGTCACATGGCAACACTAATCTTAGCCCTAAAGCACATCGAACCGACACCATTCTGATCCAATGTGCTCAGTATCCTAAAAGCTTAAAGAACCATCTCCGTCGAGGAATAATCAAATCAAATTATAGAGCAACATATGTTTCAGATTGCAAATATTCTGTACGCAAGAGAATTATTAAGTAAGAAGATTGCAGATAGAAGTGATAGAATCGGGTTAGGATTCGTTAGTGTTTTATTCAGAAATGGTGGTTGGGAGTGACGTTACGACAACCTATCGAATAAGGACGACCTCAAACACGGAATCACCAACGAGACAATTTAGCTTTGGAAATTCGCTGAGTATTTGCTTTTTGGTTAGTTCGAAGGATATTTTATGAGCTGAGTGACAGACTGTCTCCGTGTTGTTTGTTGAATGTTGCAGTTCACGTAGTTCTAATGAAAATGAGCGCAAGATTGAATTTGTGTTCTACTGGAAGCAACCGAAGAGCAGGTCGAATGAAGTATGTGAAGGTTGAACTAGGGCAGATAAAATTATATATTTACTTTTGCGTCCTGAGATAAGAAAAAAAAAAATATTGAAATGAGGTGAGATTATTTGGATTAAAAAAAACGTATATATTTGAAAATTTTTGTTTCACAAATTTTCAAAAATGATTTGGCGCCATATACGTTTCTTTTTAATTCAAATCTGAAATCATTTCAATAACGCTGTATCAAAGTGTGTCTTGTTTGTTTTAATGTTTTATTTTTCATTCAATGATGAAAAATGTTGATATGAAAATAAATTTTTTATAATAAAGTGGAATTCAAATAAGATTGGTTTTTTATTTTCAAGTTTCAACTTGAAAATAACTTTTCAAGTTTCAACGTTTTTTAGTTTCAACTTTTGATTTAAATTTGATTCTAAAAAATTTTGAGTGGTGAAATTTTTCTGAGTGTAGGTTTATATTTACAAACTTGAATATTTAACGAAGCATAATACTAGAAGGAATATACGTGCAATATGGGCTATATCTATATGCATATTTGCACGCTAAGACCATAAGTGGCAAAAAATCATAAGAAGACACTAATCGTCTATCAAAATAATTAGACAAAATTTATGACGATTATTATGAATCGGTTTGCATTATTTTTTGTCTTAAATAATATTTTCAATAAATTTTAGACCAAAATTCTGATTTGCTTTTAGTATGCCTTTCACAATATTAGATACAATTGAAAAATTTCTTTGATCATCCAAAACTGCATTCATTTTCTATTGCTTATAATATAAGAAAATACATTGAATAACCTCACAAAAACACATTTAGAACTAATTTCCTACTTGTTTATTTTTAAATTGCCTGCAATGTCATCAGATACTTGGAATGATCTTGACGGAAATGCTTCAAGTTTATCTAGCAGATGTGAATGAAAAAAAAATTGTATCAACCAGGCTGTTTACACATTTGTTCTATGCATAGAGAACGACAGTTTCATTTCATATTGTTCGAACGTTTCATTGTGCTGATTTAACACAATTTTTAAGTTTTCACTGCATCAGACAGCTAGTGTTGCTTATCATCACACACAAAAAATATCCGTAATCAATTTACCTAAGAGTTAACGATAGAGATAGCAGGTGTATGTGATGTATAAAAGGAAGTGTGAATAAGTCTAGTTTATCATATAATTATCTATTCCGTTAGTTCACAAGCAAGTATGAAAACATTGGCTATCTTCGCTCTTTCTATTGCTGTACTATTACAGGTAATAACATTGACTTTGTTTTCTTCACATCTATTCATGTTTTATTATATTTAGCTCAGCCATGCAGGACTCTACCGGGCCAGACGCCAATCAGTGACCGTTTTTCCCGAGTCTTTGAAAAAAAATTCAGTATTCAACATAGACCCAATTTTACAACTTCTCCAGACCGCACAAAATACTATTATCGACATTCTGAGAAACCTCACCAATTTCATAAGTGGTTCCACAGAAAATGCCATCGAATCGATTCAAAACCTGCGACGTACCATTTTCAATACTACCCAAACTCAAATTGATAAAGCTTTGCAAGTGATTCAAAATGCTACTCAAGAAGCTGGTCGGCTGATTGAAGATGCTCTGGAGGATGGCGAAAACAAGCTTCTTGCGATCGAAGAGAAAGCCAAGAGCCTGGCGGATTGCTTGACATCGAACGTATCGGACACAAGGGCTATCATTCAAAAAGCTGCTGAGACAGGCCACAGTTGTGTAGCTTCTAGGCACAACGAAACTGTTGACATTTTCAACAGGCTGATAGAAAGGTTGACACAGCAGGGAACGACCTTATTTAGCTTACCTGATCAGATTTCGTCTTGCAACCAATTACAGTCCAGCTTTTTTGACTTTCCCGGTTTTCTTCGCAAAATGGCATGTTTGGCAAATATTCCAGTCAAAGGCATTAGTGATACTATCCAATTTTTCACGACCATCGGACAAGCGTTGGGTGATACCGCAATCCATGTTGCCGGTATTCCAAAAGCTGTTTTCAATTGCGCTCAAAACATAACTTCGGAAATTAGTCAACCAGTCAATCAACTGGTCGAAGAAGTCGAAAAATGTGCAAATGGTACTCAAAGTAATTGAAACTGATAAAGTGGATAGAACATTCAAACCAAACAAAATGATTTATACTTAAAATTATATTAAACCAAAATAAAGTAAAATTGAAATCTGCTATTGTACATAATAAATTGAAAGTTACGTATGTTATTTTTCTGGAAGTAACGTTTATTCTTTTAGAGCTAGGCATTTCGTCTGTGCACAGGTTGCATAAAATGGGCAGTAAGGGATATCCTTGACTTGGATATCCTTGACTCAAAAAGTTCTAGTTTGTAGAAAGGATCCGATGTGTTGGATCAATGAGTATGCTATTTGAAGGTCATTTAGTTTCACACTGAAGCTAACAAGTCAAACGTGGTTAAATGCTTTTGCAATATCGAACATAAGTAGCCCTGTCGATTTGTTTGTGTTTAGTTTAGATCTTCTCTGCTGCTCTATACGAAATAGAAAATTCTCCATATTCAGATTTAAATAATTTCCCATCAAATATTATTTAAATGTAAGCTTTCGCGCGAAATTGTACTGCGCGATTTGGCAACGCGTCCGCCACCTGATTAGTTTTCGTGGTCAGGTCAAGCGATTGAAAGGTACCGTTGTAACTAGCGATGGTTTTTTGGCTGGTTAGGTCGGGGAGAGGAACGTTGGCTTGAAGCATGCGATCACAACGGTAAAAAGTGCTTTTCATTGATATTGATTACGAGAAAAATCAGAGGAACAAGATCGGTGTGAATTCGGAGATAATACATACAAGCAAATGTGGCAAAAACACAAAAAAAGAAGCAAATATTTTCTTATAGGGAAGCGTGAAACAAAATGTAACTGAACACGTATTTTCCTGCCAGGAGTTACTGAAGGAAATTGAAAATAGTTTAAAGTGACGATCTTTCGCATGTGTATACACAAAATTGATGCAGTTAGATCTTCAGCCAATACCTGCACGAATCTTGCAGCGATGACCATATCGAAGCTAGTGGGACTTAAGCCACCATTTTAAGTGCAACAAGGCTAATATGGGGTGCCGTTTGGAAAAATTTTAGAAATTAGGGGATGGCAGGGCATTTTAACTGAACCGAAGACCAGAATAAATATTTGGAAAGCCTACACAATGATCCACTTTCAGGGCCAAAATTGCTTAAGATATGATACCAAAAATGATTTTTTAATTTGGAGATCTGAACGCAAATTACGTTTTTTAAATAATTTGCCTACTGTTTAAGACTAGGGTATTCAGTATTTCTAGCACATCTTCACATTCGGTTTATTTTCCTGACCAAACTTTTGGTGGAAGTTAAGAGTTCGTAGGGTTCTTGATAATCCTTCAAATGAGTTTTGAACGAGAAGTTCTCTTTGGTTTCAGAGATTTCATTGCCAATCGATTTTAGATTTTTCTGTCACTGAGGCATCTACTAAGGCATTTTCTATATGAAACATGACCAGATTGTGGTCTGAAGAGAGTTCATCTAGAACTTAATCTCTACAGGTCTCTACTTACTTGAATTTTTGTCATTGAGCCCGAAGAATGATTGTGAGTTTTGAGATCTACTACAAAAAAGATAAGTCGAATGTACCTGAAGAGAGTGTGAAGGTAGTCATCAAAGCAATATGAGGGGTATGTAAGCAGAAATTGCTATAAAGTGGAGAAAAATCGTTGTAGCTTGAATAGCTGTTGTATCCAATCAATCCTTTTCCAAAAATCGTAAAATCAATCCTTTTTAGAATGCAAATTTGTATGGGATGATGGTCTATATGTTTCTTTATGGGAATAGTAGGACCTCCGCCTCAGCAAGTTATCGTAATATTTTTATAAATATGGTAATTAACAACATAATTGGTTATAAAAAGATTTCATGAATGAGCTTAATATCAATTCTGCAATCGATTTGAAATCACATTAGCTCTTTTTTTATTATTTCGCGATTCATTCATTTGCTTGGAAAATGGAGGTATTTTAGGGAGATTGGATCGCAAACAAGCTTTGGACCATCGTCATCATTGAGTGAAGTTGTTCTTGTGTAATGGCAAGGAACTGTCCCATTTGTTAAGTCGGAGATGTTAAAATTTGTCACAACTATCGTAAATAAAAATTAATGATTTCCAATTGCAAGTGGTCACATCAGTCAAGTATGCACTGTGAGCTGGTGTCAAAAAAAATTTCAATAATCATCCCGCAAAAACAATTCCACTTCTAGGTAGAATCGCTTACGGCAAGGACGAAATTCCGGAAAACTTATTAGTTTCTTCGGTTTGAGTTCAGACGAAGTTTCATTTCACGCTCCTTTTATTTTGTAGGGGTGTTTTCATTTTTCGAATTTTCGCAATTAGATTACTGAGCAAATCCTTTTTTTAAGTTTCTCATTGAAGCAGCGATGGTCGGCTAGCTATTTTGAAATTTTTTTTTGAGCTCATCAACAGTCTGTCCAATTTTTCGTTACTTTCACTCTGAATTTCAGAGTTATTTTTATTCGTTATCATACCGCATGGCCCTCCTGTTGCAGTGATGAGTTTGTCGTGCCAAAATAACAAAGTATATTATTCAAAAAATATTAAACGAATAGAAGAGACAGAAAAATAGTAAAAAAAATTAAAAGTCCAGCTGTAACTGAAAGACCAGCTCGTAGGCTTGTACTTATTTACGCAGCGGTTTTTGGGAATAAAAACAGGCAAGACACCGGTCCACGATCGACCGACATGCCATCCCTGCAAATTCGCCCACGAGAGCCGAATCACACACAAATATACTGAATTTGTGAAACATACTATTATCTTCACACACAAATATACTGAATTTGTGAAACATACTACTATCTAATGAAGGCCTGAGTTATGTGTATTTCAGCATACATGGTCTTGATAAGAAGGATTTAAGACAATCAAGACATTTATCAAAAGGGAATATTTTTTTCATATAGCATAAATTCGAAGGGATTCGTAAATAAAGATTATATTCAAAAAAATTATTAATTCAAAGGGAGTGAAGAAATATTTCAAATGTCTATGTGAGCAGGTTATCGATGTCATAAACAAGAAAATTCTAATAACAAATAGAACTATGAAGAAGAGAAGGAATAAGATACGAAGTGCTGACAGCTTATAGTATATATTGTCAATTTTTTTGTCGCCTAGCATGTTGCATACAATGTCAAATAGAATAAATTCCAAACTTTATTTTTCATTTATTTATTTTTTTTAAATTTATTTAAAATACCGATTTCAAATGAAAATTTAAGGTGCGATTCCTCTTTTGTTGGTCAAGAGCGAATATTATATGTTAACCTATATTTATGGAAAATTGTTGAATTTTATCAAAAGTTATTGCTTATTTTATGTCTCACATTGAAGTTTTTGTATAATAATTTTTGTCCACTTGCAATAAGACAAACAAATGATTTCATGACAGAAAGTTTTTAAAGGAATATCTACCTTCTGCTGTAAATATATTTGCAGCGCCTGAGACGCCAAAGGGTTCCTTGCATTTCATATTATAGCCCACAGAAATATTCGAAGTACATTTCCCTCAGCAATAGTACTAAAAATGTTTAATATCAGCATAAATAGCAAAGCATATCATTTAACATCATAAAAACAATATTGAATCGTTTTTCAATGGCAGCTCTAATCCCAATTTTTCACACCTGCATGACTTGTGCAGTGACATTTTCCAACATTTCCTTAAACCTTTTATTTTCCATTTCTTACACCTCAAACAACAGTCAAAACGCATTTGCAGGCTCATTTGCAGAACTTGTCCTCCTAGACCAAACCGACACACTACATGCATACTATAGGCCAGCCGAACAATAATTTGTGATTTTCGCTCAAGCCATGTACCACCTGCCGGGACTGTCAGGTCGTCCTGCGGTCTATCCGGACATTGTTCATGTTCACCTATCCGCTCAAGTAACGCCTGCCATGTCACATTCTTCGAAAATCCATTTGACTTTCTTTATGCATCTCGGAAAATTGTTTGCAAACATGCTGTGTGTCTTTTGTGCATTGCCAATAAGATTTGTTGCTTGTTGATTTGTTTCCATTTGTCGGGTTGTTTGCTATTCAGAACGTATGCGGAATTTTATAGTGGAAATGTTTGCATACACGACCGAGTCCCTTGAGTGTGATATTTTGATGGCGGTATCGTTTGCTACCGGATTTAATTGTTCCGTTCGGTTCTTTTTGCAATCAGACGGCAACCATAAGTCTAGAGAATGAGAGTAAAATGAGAGTTTCTTAGATTTTTATAGTCCCTGCGGTCAAATTGACTTTCTTTCATTGCCCGCAAGATAAGTGCAGATGGAAAACTGGAATATTTTGTGATGAGTCTTCGGGGAGAAGTTAATGCCAGTGGTATACAATTGAATGCAGCTCTGAAAGAAGGTGTGATTAATTACGAGTGAATATGGAAATCACTTTCCAACTTGGAACGAATTTATTTTAATCCTACCAGGAATTTTTCAAGAATTCGTTTTCACAATTTATTTTCAATTATTCAAAATCGAACCATCAGAAAACCACCCAATTCGAAATCGTTTACTCTCTTCTTTATTTTTCATTTACAAGATTAATCACGAAATCGCGCTCGGTGGAATCATGACTAACAAATAACCGCAAAAATTTGCATATATATGTAAATTACGTTGTCACAACTTATGAAAAAAATATTGGAAAAACAACAAACACAATAAAGTCTGGTCGCGATACTTATTCATTCCTTTCGAATACTGGGCATATTCCTCGACGAGTGTTCGGGTTTCATACTCGGTAGGTATTTACCAAAAGCTTATAGTTATAACGGCATGCTGCTAGCCCCCGGGAGTCATGTCACCTCTATAGTAATAAATAAAAATTTCGTTAAAAAAATGCAAAACAATCGTCCCGAGTCCAACACGCTGGTGTTCGTATAATCCAAAAATAAATAAAAAATTGAAAATAATAATGAATGCATATAGATACTCGGGAGACATGGGCAAAGCTTGAAAGTGTAGATACATCACTTAGGGCACGATTTATACTGAATGTCACTTTATTGGTTGCAGAAAATTTAAATATTTTTCAATTCACTGGGCCGATGTGTCGCTGATGGATGTATATTTGTATGAAGGTGTCATATTGTTAAATTTCAACCCTTGGATGGTATTTGTGCATTATTGGTTGAAAAACGATGGTTAATGTGTTCGACTAAGCAATCAGAGAGATCCTTGAGTCAACAAGAACAGGATTGAGTGAGTTTAAATTAATTTTGAACAATCTGTTACAATTCAAATTACGCTTCGGTTGGTCTCTGGAGAGAAGCACCCCATCTATCAGCGAGAAGCTTGGTTTTGATATGCAAATTTGGAGAAGGGTCAGGCAAATAGTGGTTTCGAAGAATTGCGAGATATGCGGTTTGTCAGTATATGGATAGTTTTTGTTGAATTGTTTATGCTGATGAGTACCAGTTTGTTCATATTTTATGAAAACAGATACATCCTTAGAAAAATTAAATTATAACATTATCTATGATAGTCCATCATTCATAATGAACACCGCCATGACTGAATTCTAGAGAATCAATGTGATCGTAGTTTAGTTCGTAAGTTTAGTTCGTAAGTACTGAATTTAGTAGTCTAGCTAATTGGCTGTCACGGAAAAACTATGTTGAATACAATATGTATTCAAATTATAAATTCAAATAAGTTGGTCCAAATAATTATACGTCAGGTACTTTAAATTTCATATGGAATCAAAAATCTTAATGACATTCGGCAAGTTAGGATTAAATCAATTGAAATAATCGGTTGGATGATCTGCAAAATACAACTAATTTTCTAAAACCATTTCATTCATCGAGGGGTATGAAAAGGTATGAAACCCTTGAAAGGCGAATGCCAGCTTTTGAAAACCTTATTTCACCTAATATCATGTCGCTCATAAATGAGTGAACGAACAGAAGCGAACAGAGTGAAGAACGTCGTTGACACTTACGAAGAGCATCACCATTTTATGTGCGAATGGCTCATCATACTTATCTTCAAGTCCCAATGTCTCATCATATCGCATGTTAAATTTTTGGCCACTTTTGTTGCTTTTATTCGTGTTTGTATTTGAAGCCACGGAAAGCAGAAAAAGTCACTTGAAAAATATCTATGTAGCTCGGCAATTAACGTGACATCGTGTATAGAGCTCGAAATCAAATTGGCATTATACTAGATTTTCGCCGAATATGATTATATATTAAAACGGACGTCGGACGATAGCTACAGAGAAGACGATAGCTTTAGATGGAAGATAAATATATTTTATTTATGTTTATTCATTTGTTATTTATTAATTGTTATTTGTTTTGTATTTTATATGTAATTTGTACCTTGTTCTGGTTAGCAAATAAAATAAAATCATATAGAGAACGATGGGTGCTATAAGTATCGACGATGAGCGCTACGAAGCAGACTGAATCAAAATCTAGCCTCAAGTGTAAGAATAGGTGTAAGAATTGTCGTGGCTAACAGAAAAGACTACCAGAGCTCAAGATAAGGTTACAACAGGCCCGTGCGCAAGGGAGGGGTTTTGGGGGTTCGAACCCCCCCCATTAGGACTCTCTTGTACTTTATGACTATCATCATTAAAGTTTTTTTCCACGAAAATTTCATGTATTTTCAAAAGTTATATTTTGGATTCTTAAATTAACTGTACAGTTCTACAAAATAATTCTTTGTGCTTTTTATTCAAAAACAATGCTAAAGATATTGTCATAAATAAATAATTTATATAAATTATTCACTTAACACTTGTACGAGGATAAATTTACTGGATTGGAAAAGTATAACACACTTTTCATTTCAATTTCCGCGCTATCGACCTCTATCGATTGTGGGTGATTGTCAATTGTCGCTGTATCATCGTCAATCTTCATATGACAATTACATGAGGAAAGTGCATTTTTTCCTTGTTGTTTGCTCGACTTTGTTCATTAATTAACGGTTATTGACAGTTATTTCTAACGTTTATTTGTTTGAACGTGAATTTTTACATGGATATCCGTCGCTTTTTGTGCAAAAAACCACGGATAGAAGTCGAAAATGTAAATACTGAATTTTCCACAAGTTGAAATGACAAACCTGGTAACTCGAGTTCTATGAAGTTTCTATAAAATCCCTTATAAAATTTCCAGATGATAACAAAATTTCGGTTTTTTATAAATCAAGTTTTTGAAACTTATGGATCTCTATGAAACGTAGCTAATTTTAATAATGAATTTCATGAAATGTGAAAATTTTTCACAAAAACTTTATAAAGTAAAGAAAACCTTTATAAAGCATGCCTGAATTTTCAAAACTCTCAAAGGGAACTGTGAAGTTCTTTTCACTCATATTGCTGACTATTGACTGCTATCGACATCAATAGTGTCTTCTTTAACTTTGAACTGAAAAAAATTATTTCTAGTTTATCAGACAACGATTTGACTCAACGGTAGCGTTTTAGACTTTCACCTCGGGCGCCTGAGTTCGTGACCAGTCGCAGAGAGTTTTTTTTCTCTATTTGCTATACAGGGTGTACCAAAATCCCCGTGCCGAAAAGAAGTCCGATATTCCTTTTCGAATTTCGAGTCGAAAAGTCCTTTACCACTTTTTACATAACTCGAAATTAAAAAAGTTATTCAAGGTTGAAATTTAAACAATAAATACGCTCCCTCGACAAGTGGGGATAAAAACCACGAACCAAAATTTTCCTGAATTTTCTTCATATTTTTCTGAGTCGAAAAATCCTGTGCCACTTTTCGCAAAACTCATAATCAAAAAAGATATTCGAGTTAGAAGTTTTCACCAATCAGATTTCTCAGATTTCAAACTCAAATATCTTTTTTGATTTTGAGTTTTGCGAAAAGTGGCAAACGACTTTTCGACTCAGAAAAATATGAAGAAAATTCAGGAAAATTTTGATTCGTGGTTTTTATCCCCACTTGTCGAGGGAGCATATTTATTGTTTAAATTTCAACCTTGAATAACTTTTTTAATTTCGAGTTTTGAAAAACGTGGTAAAAAGGACTTTTCGACTCGAAATTCAAAAAGGAATATCAGATTTCTTTTTGGTACGGGGATTTTGGTACACCCTGTATATTACCTAGCTAAGGCCACAATAAAATCAATAACCATTTATAACAGCTTTGTTTAAACAATTGTGAAACAATTTTATTTCATGAATAATGAGAAATAATCGATTTATTGAAAGAAAAAAAAATTATTGAAACTGAAATTTATTGAAACTGTAAGCCAAATCAGCGAAAAATACGACATTCAATTGCGAAAACCAAGGACAGCTTCAAGACAAACGCAACGTTCTAACGTGCAAACTGATTCAGTTGAAGATTATTTTCGAACTACGATTTATATACTATACCTTGATTCGTTTGTGACACATTTACAGGACCGGTTTCTGAATCATCGCAATATTTTATCGAATTTCGCTTGCCTTTTTCCGAACAAAATGGAAAAATTTGATGAAGAGTCATGTGAAAAATTATTCGAACCCTACTCTTCAATTTTGCACGATGATTCGCGTGACGCATGGGTGAATGAAGTCATACTCTGGAGACGACGCATTATTGGAAAGGATATCAAAAATTCTCTCGAAGCCCTTGAAATTTGCAATGCAAACGCGTTCCCGAACGTACACCAAATGCTTCGCATTATGGCCATTTTACCCGTGATGACAGCGAAAAATGAACGCTCTTTTTCAACATTGCGTCGTCTGAAAACGTACATTAGATCGACAATGTCTGAAGATCGGCTCAACGGCTTAGCCTCCCTCAATAAACACCGTGAAATTGAGATAAATGTGCAAAAAATTCTGGAAGAATTTTTTTCGTTACCTCGAAGAATTAATCTGTTAAGTAATGAATTTGAGAAATAAATATGAAGTTTTTACATGCAAACGTCTTTAAAAAATAAAATAACAGTTTGTGTGTTTTTACATATTATTGATAAAAAAAACTTTTATTTCAAAACCCCCCCCTTAATTGATTTCTGCGCACGGGCCTGGGTTACAATAAAGACAATTGGAAATTTCAGACACCCACCACACCAAGAAGTTGTGATTAGAAAGCAAATCGATGAGATAGAAGAACAGCAATTCTTATAGCTAAAAATAATAGCAGATATATTGAAGTTTACCAAACACATTGAAGCCGAAAAAGTGTTGTAATAATAAGTTTAGATTAGTAATAGATTACAGAAAAAGCAAATTGAATATCAATTGACGGTCAGTACCTTTCCAAATTTCCGAATTATTTGGTGAGTAAGGAAGGACAACTAGCCAAATATATGACCGATTGCAGCTTTTCCACACAGAACACACCTATTTTTTCGATCATCGAGAACAATTGGGGTCAAATTGACCCCAACCACTTTTGAACGTCTACAGAATCGCCGCCACTGAAGATTTTCATTTGAAAAAAATTGTAAATATTGCTTGAAACCTTTTTTAGTAGTTCTCATACACTAGAAGTGCCTTAAATGTCCTAAACATACCTAAAAAAAAATCGGGAAAAACGGTTTTGTCGAAAATCAGCTTTTTTACAAAAACAGTCGTAACTTATTTCATTTTCAATATTTTTGGCTAAAAATTTAAATGAATACTCTCAAGATATGACAAAATTATAAAGCTTGATAGTGGCCCTTGAAAAAAGGTATTTATTTTGCATATTTACGGTGGCGATTGTGAAGATTTTAAAATTTGCATATTTAAAAAAAAAATCATAACTTTGTCAATTTTTAATATTTTGAGCTGAAAATGTATATGAATACTCCCCAGACATAGTAAAATAATAAAAAAAATTAGCCTTGTATAAACGGTTGCAAAAAAATATATAATCTTCTGAATAATCAGATTCTGACTGCTCCGAGACATGGTCGTCGACAAAATTGTTATCATTGTCTTCAGCTAACAAATTATTGCGTACACTAGAACGCAGATTTAACGCCATATTGCTAAAAACAAAAAAATAAAAACTCTTGCAAACTTATTTTGTGGCTTTTTTAAATTAATCTGTCAATTTATAAAGTAAAAAAAATTTGAATTTTTACCTCAAAATTGACGTCGAGTACAGATGGGGTCTATTTGACCCCTTGATCTGCTTCAGAGGCTTCTCAACGACGACTGACGTTTTGGGACTGGAAACGAACGGTGTAAACTTATAGTCAAGACACAGAAATATATTTAGGAGCCTATAGTACTCCTCTTTTCCCGCAGGCCTAAGCGCTGCGATCGGTCAAAAAGGTCTCTGGGGTCAATTTGACCCCCTGTGTTCTCGGAAGGTTAAAGGGGAGAATCAAGTGACCGAACAGCTAAATGTAGAATTTCCGTGATAATCGACCTACAATATTGTCTATCTTATGACGCTTTTGATTGAATTCACCTAGCCGTTTGTTTTCGCAAAATCAGCTTGACAAATGAGGACCTATCAAATAGTTTCAATTCAACGAATATAAACTATGGATAATCAAAGGGCAGAGGAATCTGAATAATTTCCCAATGATTTCTAAGCTCGTCGAAATATGTGACACTAAAACGAAATTGTTTGCTGTGTACGTGATTCAGAAACCGAGAAAGGAATTAAATATTTGTTTTATTTAATTTTTAAAGGCTGCAAAGGATAAACGAGCAAGGATGACGTTTGTTTTTTACAGATTTTGTTTTTGCGGGAATCATTATTTTATAATTGGACTCGAACGAAACGATTCTTAAAAAGAATTGATATAAAAACTTCCTTCAGGTGCTTGTTTGTTGGAAATCTATACTGTATGTGTCGAGATAATGGAAAAACAACTGGACATAAAAACCATAATTATTTGAAATATTGGAGTTTGTTTGTAATCATTCGTTCGAAAAGTTTTAAGAATACAACAATCGAAGTTTTAATATTAACTGTGTATACATATCTAAAATAATGTAAATCACATTTTCATCTGAAGTGATAGTAAGGTAAAATGGAAGAGTTCTGCAACGTCAAAATGTTAAGCAGTATATAAATTTTAGGCGGGGCAGGTGTGATACACCGAATGTTTCATCAATACCTGAAGACGGCTTTTTTTATTGTTTCATTGCTTTTGTTTATTCATTCGCTATTAGTCACAATAAAACTGGAATCACGAGTACCAAATGCTAAAAATTATTTAGGTTGCTTCTGTTTTGGCTTTAGGACTAGATAGTTTGGGATATTGCAACCGAAACAACCAAAAACAGACTAGTTTTTATACATATCTGCAATAATCATGTTCTTACGATGCAAAGCAGCTAATACGTCGTTTTAGCACTCATGGCATGTCACAACGTTCTTGATTGAGGGCCTGTTTTCTAATCGACATATTGATGGTATGGTTTCAATTTATGGTGGCAATATTATAAAAAAAAATTAGTTATTCTTTACATGAGACCTCTCTGCAGAAATTGTTTTGATTATTGATGTATCAAAAATAACTGGCTTTCTGCAAACATTATATTTCTCTGCACGAAGTTCAAATATTAAGCTGATAAAAAAGGCCAGGAGCAATAAAATTGTCAGGCATCTTTTTTTCGATTGGTTCTGATTAATTTGATTTAAACGCAACAGTCTGTTTATAAAATAGGGACATAAATGAAAAATGATCAAAATAATGCACAACGAGATAAAACAACCATGAAATATTATTTAATTGAGCAATATCAAAACTACTTAATGTCACCGCAATCAAATCAATTCGCCAAGCCCATTTCTTATTATTTTTAAAAATATCATATCCTGCCCATAACAACCAGGATTCAGTACGTATTGAACGCCAACAAACAATACGTTTTGAGTCATAAATTTTCTCGAGAGCCCCGAAAATTACGACCACCTCTTAAATTATCCGCAACTTAACAAATGTCACACCTCTTCCCTCTTGCTGAGAGCTCATGTTGATGATGCTGTGGTTTTGTTTCTTCACGAAACGGCCAGGATGATTCCTTGGCCCACAAGCTTATGGTCGTCCGTCGCATCACAATTTAACCCCTCAACGCGGCTGCCGTCGCTCTAGGTACACTCAGAGTGTAATAGTCTAGTTTGCAATAATTTATGACTATCTTCACAAATCATTCGAAACAGGATATTATAGTTTGGAGGGACAATAGTTGATCTTTCAAATAGGATTGTCGCGTATTTTGAATGATAAGGTCATGAAATCGGATACATTGTAAATTTTGGCGTTTGATTGCGAAAATAAAAATTTAAATATTTGCTGATTTTTTCTTTAGTAGTTACAACAAAAAGACAAAACACTAAAAAAATTATATCTATGGTTACATATAATCTACAATGTAAGGAATAAGTATTTCGTGGATAAAAATGTCAATCATGACTTTTTTTGCAATATTATACAATAAACTAGACTAACATGTACTACAAAATATGTTATTTGAGTCGAAACAAAAAAAATGTGTTCGTCAGCATGGTTCCGATTTCATGTCATTTTCTTTCAAATACATTGCATATGCAACAATTTCACTTGAGTAAAAATAACAAACAAAAATTTCCTGACACATAGTTTTTCATCTCGGTAGGTATTCTTGTCGTATTTGTGTGTTTAGTTTACTGAAATGTCGCATAATTTACACGTGAGTAAAAAGGTGCAATGGTGACAATGGTATCATCGTTGATTCAGAATGGATTCCGATGCATTCACTTGAGAGCTGAAAGAAAATGGTGACGGTTCGAATAATACACTGGAAGTTCTATATATTCGGTATTGCAGCCGACCATGGTTTAAATAGAATGATAATTGTATCGACTTTCATTGTTCAGCCCTATCATTATGATGGGGTGTGATCCTTTTTGAAAGGAATACTAAGGACATTGTGGTCGCTATGCGGTTCGTTGCATTTCATAGGAGACACCTTTGTCGAAACAGTTGGTATGACAGTTAAGGTATTCAAAAGACGTCTTATGTGCAAGATGTCAATGCTATGAAACCAGTCCATTGAAAAGATGGTTGCAACTAGGCGCAAGAATAAGTTTTCAGAAATGGGACTGGTGGTAGCATTGCACGAAAAAGATGCGTTGATGTGGCTACATGCATAAGCACATGAATAATCGGCTTCATTAAGGAAAATCTCATATGCGGACAAGGCTACATATTTCTCACAATGAGAAATTTGATTTATGTCATTCGGGAGAGAATCTATTCAGAGACAGGGGAAACAATTTTGGCCGGCAAGGATACATTTTGCATTATTTAATATTATTCATTTCATTTCATTTCTCAGGTAAACGCTTAGTCAAGTAAGCTCTCAGCAAGGTCAGCTCTTGGCTATTTTAACTTATAGAATTCTCTGAACAATTAGCAATATCAACGATTTTCAAGGACTATCAGTACAGGCTAAAGGATATATTAAACAGTGAAATATGTATGAAAAAAAAATACAAGATTTGTAGGTTGTGTTCTTATGCGTAAGACATGAAATTTCATAACGAAACCAATTGCATATATAATATATTCAATTCAATCCTCCAAAAATCTTACCAAACACAAAAATTATTCAAATCGAAGTACAGAGTTTACTTTTTAATAAGATTTTGGTTAAAATTACCTCTATTTTCAACATCTCAAATTTAAATTGTTTGAAAATCTCTACATGCCAGCAAATAACTAGCATTGATTTTAGAAATTAATCAAGTCTTCTCGCTCCTCACAAAACAGTGAAATTATCAAAAAACAAAACTAATAAAATGATCTTCAGTATTGAAACACAAATATACGAATTATTTTTTGAATCGAAAGAAGTATTTTCTAGTCAATTAACTTTCAATTAAGATTTTTGAAAGAAGTATTTTCCAGTCAATTAACTTTCAATTTAAGATTTTTGGATTCACTGCTTTTTATATCTGTACCTACTTAAAATAAAATGCACCAAGAAGGCTCGAAAATTATTTACTATCGATCTGAAAAGTAATAAAAACAATAAAAACATCTTACTCGGTTACTTAATACTATTTCATCGTTTGATTTGGTACACATTAAACAGTACAGTGCAAAAGCTGTCAACAATCTCACTAAAGCAGAAAGTACTGCCCACGTAAGTCAATATGCCTGATGTGTACTGGAAATGAAGCCATCAGATTAGGTACTGCTGGCATCGATTTAAATGCGAAAATTGTAATGGTAGGCATACAGCCAACTAAAAAAGATGTAGAGCACACTAAAATGTGATAGAGCAAATGTCCTCTAGTCATCTAACAATAATATTGAAGGTAAAACTAAAAGATCCGAGTTAAAGATTCATAGCTTTTGGTATAAATTCATAATATTTTCGAGTTTAATTCATATTTTTTCAAATCAAATTCGTACATTTTTGATACCAATTGTTAGGATTTCGTGTCAAATTTATAATTTATTTGAATCAAGTTTATAAAGCGTAGTTTTTTTTCGAAGAGAATTAATAATTTTTGCACGTCAATATCAAAATTTATGAATTTGACTTTCATTTGACTTTCATTCAGACTTTCATTGAGTGATTGTTCAAAAATGAATCACTTGCTGCAGGATCTCTGTTTGAGAGTTACTTGGTCTGACTGAAGAACAAGAATGTATATTGGCGCCCATGCGGCGATTTTAAACACCTTAATTCGGTTACGATTCCAGACTACTATGCAATCGAGATTATGTGAGACGTCTACAACCAGCTGCATGGGAAAATAGTATTCTCTCCTATTGACCTTACTAAGGCCTATCATCAAATCATGTTCTTCATATGAACATAAACATGAACAGTTGTTCAAGCACTTAACAGACCACGGCTTTATATTCAACTCGGAGAGTAATTCTTTTTCAATTCGCAAGACACTTGATTTTACCAACTAGCGTTGCGGAACCTGAAAGCAGTCGACCCGCCGTTAGTGCAACATTTAATTGAGGTCGGAACCTGCCAGCTAGCTCAGTTCGGCGTGTGTTTTGGGACGAGCCCAACCTCCGTGCTACGGCACATACATAAAATCACAACACTGACAATACAAACATTTAAGGGGCTGAGGAAAACTAAAGTATAGAAGCATTATTGGATGATAAAATTTCAAACTCCAAGTTGCCAAGAACGGCGAAAGACTTAAGACAATTTTTAGACGTAGTTAACTTTTACCGCCGCTTCATTCCTCACGCAGCGGAGCTACAATACCTTTTTAGCTTTTTTCTTTGCAGATTCAGAAAAATAAAGCAGAGAAAGAAGATTGGACTCCCGAGTTAGCTCCGGCTCTCAATGCTGTCAAAAATGGTCGGGCTGAAACAACCCTCCTATTTTATCCAGCCCAAATGACAAGCTTGCCTCCAATCACCATACTGGAATGGCTTTGTAACAGAAACTCTGCAATAATTGGCAGCTCGAAGAGCTAAGTAAAAAGTAAGTAAAGTAAAGCTAAGTAAAGCACAATGCAACCATAGTGACTGTAATCGCGAACTTATCGGGGCTTATCAGAGACTCAGTTACTTGTGGAACTACGAATTACTACGATTTATCATCATCATGCTAACGGTTAACAAGTCGACTATCATGACTTAGCTGGACACGAAAAATTCTACTTATTCTTCTCGGATTAGGTACAATAGTTCGAGAAGAACTTATTTGCTTCACTGGCTGAAAGGAAAAACTCATCATCATTCTAATGATTCAAAGAAATCTTAGGAAGATCCGCCAAACAGAGTTCGATACGAAGATCTCCAATTCAATGGCGAGACTTTACCCAGCCGACGCTCACGGAAATTCATAGCAAAAATTCTTCATATTGAAGCAGTCGATTCAGTTCGACCACAACTCTTTTCGTCTTCGGAAAGTCCTTTAAGAGTTCTCACAAGACACCGTCAATTCTTTATCTTTAACATCTAGGGCGAAAATTCCAACGTGGAGCTTTTCAAACTAAAAGCCTATTGCTCACCTTTCTTCACGGGAGACTATCACATATCAGGAAACTGATATGTGATAGTTTCACATGCAAGATCAACAAAATATCTCTACACTGAGAAAAGGCATAGCGCCAGAGACCATAATTTATCTATTTTTGACGCTATACACATAGTTGATTTCGAGATTGCGATAAAATATAATACATGGCCAAAAATTAATATGATTAGGCGCTATGTATTAGGGCCCTCAACGCCATGTATGACTGCCTCCAATGCTATGTAATACAGCCCCCAACGTCATGCATTATAGCCCCGATATAAAAGAAAGTAAGCTTTGTAAAATTTTATTTACTTTGTTTAACTTTTAATTTGTAATTTTTAAATTTAAAAAATAAATCCTGATCGAAATTCCAAATCCGGAGCACTCTTTTTTCAGTTTTCTGCCTAAAGCCTGGAAAGCGCATGCAAACAGTAAATTTAGCTGGCTAATTAGACAGATGTATATTATTTCACACCATTGGGAAAATTAAGTGTACACAGTACTTAGAAAATATTTTGCTCAGAAGGCGCAATTGGCCTCGTGCGTTATCATAGAAAGAGGAGTATTTGCCCCCTTTGCCGATCTGCGCACACTATTGTCTAAGGCAATATATAAAATAGAAGTCTTAGGCACTCCGCACACGGGTTGTTGAGCTACCGTCGAGGATGCGATGGAGTGTGCGAAGTGCCTTAAACATATTTTAGGGTACACAAATATTGACAGTTTTTCTGTGTCTCTGGACTTGAATTTCTACACACATACTCTTTTTAAAAATCAAATTATCTCTGCTTAAAAATATAATCAAACGTACTCCTCGTTTGTTACCTACATGTACATATTTACATTGCGACCAACTACTTAATGCCATCGGAAGTGGAATGGAGACCGACCGCAAGAAGAACTTCATTTGATTATCCATGTCACGCCACCGTCACCGAACACAAAGTGGACAAGACAAATTGAATGACCAGACAATTGATGGAAATGACAACAATCACATTAATGACAATGACGGCGACCAACTTGGCCAGTTCCATCACTGAGACGCATAGGCAGGCACCACACACCAGCCAACGGACTTGTTGTCTCCTAAGTATGAGAAGGTACTTTCTGCGATGACCGTTGTGGGCTTTTCGTTGACCATTGCATCCAGTCCATCAGCCACATTAACAAATTATTGGATTCTGTCGTTTCTTTCGTTAGAGTTGTGGTTTGTGGCTTCTGTACACACTCAGTATCGAAGCAAAGACACTTATCAAATAACACGCGACATGATCGCAAATAAATGCAATTAGCGTATGTAAGTATGGAGGAGAGTAGCATGGAGGTGATGGTTAAGTTTCGTTTTTAGCGTAAATGTGAAAATTGAAAAATTGTTTATGTGGCTGACATATGGTGATATTCTCTTGCAATCTGCGAAATAAATATCAAGAAAATATGATTCTCAGTTGCATTTCTCCCAACAGAGCAAACCTGTCAGACTTGACAGCTTTTCACATGGATATGAAAATCATTCACAATTAACTTATCCCAATTAATTCACACATTGTCTAAAATTTCCTGTAGTCAAAAAAACAAATTGCAAAAGTGCCAAAACCCTAATCCAGATAAGATTTCACCAGTCGAAATGTCGTGTGCCCTATGTCTCAATGTCATCGTGTACATTAACCCTTGAATTACTCACTGCTAACTACCGTTTAATGAATCACCTCCAAAAATCCTAATACGATTATAGCACATTTAAGGTTTCCGAATATTACGATGAAAATGCTCGACCGAAAATTATTATGCTAACACCTCGTCATCAACTTACAACGACCACCCACACATTTGAGTTTTTCTTCGGCGATAGCATCTCGAGAGAACCACATGCACACATGGAACTTTGAAATATCGGCATAAATCCGACAAAAAGTTGAAGGCGTAAGTTGCTCGAAAAAAATTTTTTGGCCGGGAATTACTATTAATCCGCAATACATTACCTTCGTTCTCACCCTGCCTGGACACTTCTTTTTCTCGGTTTCCTGTTCGCTTGTTCGACCGTCGATGCGTTGACGGGCCTGTGGTATGTGCCAAAACCCCCGAAACGAGAGTGTCTATTGAAAAGGTCCTTTGGAATCTGACACTTTGACAAAAACATTAGCAACAAAACACATTAAGGACACGGTCGAAAGGAGGACCTCCCGGATGGATCCTTCAACGGTGGTCGATGTTGAAAAAGACAGTTCAGAACAAGATTTAAGGACTAACGCAAAATGAAATCTTTGGAAACTATTGCAGACTTAATATTTAAGCTTATTTGGCAAAAACTATTTAAACTGCTATCGCAAGCTCCAAGCAGAAATCTATGGCTTGTTTCAGTATATTTCCGCGTTTGCCATGGATAACAAAAATCAACGATAACTGAAACCATACACTGACTGAAAATCATTGTCTAACCATGCCCTTAAGATTTAGAAAAAAAACATCACACAGGATCATCGCTTCCTCGCTCCTGTCATGGGTGATCAGCAAAGTCCTTTTTTCGATCGTCTGCCGTGACACATTTCGTGTCGAGTCATTGCAAAAAAAAATATTGTACAGGCCGGATGAATAGGCCAAGGCAATTCATAATGGGATGTTGTGACTCCTTAAATGATGTATTTTTCCTTATCTCATCGTCCAATTAAACCAATTCATTGTGAGGTTTTCGAGCGATACATTGTTGATTAGAGGGATTTGAACGGTATTGTTCGCATGATATGTGTGACGGATCTTCCAAATAATAAGCTTAAGAAATGGATTAGCTAAGGAAGCAAGCCTGCCCGACTTACCTGCCTGAAAGATTTATGCGCGTCGAAGTTCATGACACCGTTCCTATTAGAAGGATATCAATAAAATTATAATGAAATCGAAAGAAAATGTCGTAATAAACCTTGAGGGCTCGCCAGCCAATTGAAAGGCCCGTGAATTTGATTTAGGTATCTTTTTCTGCCATCTCTGGCCATTGGCTTTGAATGAAATAATTAAGCAGCGGCCTCTGTTAACGTTAAGTGCGTTTTAATCTTACGAATGATGTCAATGGTAAAATACCAGATCTTGCCATAAGTGCTCACAAAATATGATTTGAATTGTTTTGCCGTGTTAGAAATGATTTAAATTGATCGCCGATGCCACTAAAAGACGGAAATGATTTCTGCTTGCCTAGTATGCTTTCAATTTCCAGTTTCGAAATCTCAAAAACATGATCCTCCTGCTTTTAATTCGCAATAAAAATATCCATCAAATTTACGACTTTGCTAGGAATTTACTCAATTACACCATACTTCTAGTATTTTTCCACCGAAAACTTATGCACTTGCTGGCTAAATTTATACACATTATCTACTCGACACGACCACAAACCTGATTTCGTTCCTAATTGAATATTCATTTCCCTCTCGTCATATGCGTCGTTGTGGCGAGATCAAAGCAAACAAGCATTTTTGAATTTTCACAATAACTCGCCAAGTCAATTGATGCCCATTAAAACGGTGAAAATCTCAGTCGGGATCTTTAAAATAACCAGATGAGCTGTTGCCTCAGCGATTTTTCTTCGTACTTATCTGAGTCATTAAGAATCGGAATGGAAACACTCAAGATCACAAGGTCTACTGTGTAAGAGGCTGAAAACTCAAAAAACGATTTTCCGATTACCGCCATCACACCAATAGGCCACGTGGCATTTTTGAGCGGAAGTAAACTTTTCATCATGAAGAAAGAGTTGGTTTTCAGAACTTTTGTTAAAGTTTTTGCGGGTCTAAGAATACAAATGAATCGGTTGAGAGTAGTTTAAGGTTTGATTAAGGTGCTTTCACGAGATGAGAATCACAGAAATTGTTTCAACAGATTGTTTCAAACCTATAAAAACTCTAGTGTATTAGAAGTGAAGTTGTCCCTCTGTCATCAACAGTCAATGTATTGTTCCTTAACTAATGTTTTAACTAATTTGGCTCAGGAACTAGTTTAAAACTAGATCAATTTACAACACTGTGTTTGATATTGCTTTGTCGACGGTTGGATTCGAACCACGGCGAGCATAAACCAAGAACATGTGCTCTACTTACTCAGTTTTACAGGTTCCAAACATTTCAAAAAATTGATTGACGAATAAAAATGAGATTCTTTTTAAACTGAACTGTGTGAATTCTTACAATTGTTAGAGACGAAACTTTTTATTTTCATTCCAGAAATTTTAATTTTTAATTTATAATTATTACATATGAAACCTCTTAAAATCCGGATTCAAACCCGTGACCCAATTTTTATTTAACTTACATAAATGACATGTGGCAAGATTATGTTCATAGCAGATGTAGCTATGTTACATAGCAACTAAGACTATGTTTAATGGGAGTCGAAAGTCCGTCATTCGTAGATTTGAACCTTGTAGCTACATATTATAGCTCAGGGAACTATGTACATAGCGTATGCGACCATGAATGCTGCATTATGTTAGAAATAACTACGTGCTGTGTGAGTTTTTATCAGTGCAGATTTATTTACATTTATACCTTATATCTTTGGCAGTTCATAAAGTTCTGAATTCTAAGAAAATTCGAATATCAACCAAATATGTATTCCAAACTAAAATGTTGAAGTTTAGAATTTTTTCTAGCGCTCAAAGGCCTTAACGTTGGAGAAATTTGAAGCCAACCTATTATTTTTTTCATTTGAAAGCATTGCCCGCTTTGAAGTAAACTTTCACGTTAGAGCTGTCAATCCAGCCTGCTTGTGAGTTCCAGTTAAATCGAGCTAGTATTGTTTACAAGGAAGCAAAAAGCTCATCAATTTGAATTATCAATTGATTTGGTTACCTGGACACAGGGGTGTTCGGAACAATTGCAGCACCAACGGCTTTGACCAAACTAGCCATCAGGCTTAAATACCTCGAGGAGGCCAAAAGGTGCTGGGTTGACGAATCATCCTGTGTGATCGCAAGACAGTCTTGGGTCTCCATGAATGCGCGTCGCACTAGACAGGCATCTGTTTACAAATTTAACCACCATTGCCTTCCATTTTTGTGGCCGTTTTCAGGGTCTATTGTATCATTGGACGGTGCACGCTACGGTTGGGCCTTAGTATCAATAATATATGTTGTAGCTATAGCTCGAAGCTAATGTGGCAGTGTCTGGCTTGACTCTGGATGCGATTGGCCTCGCCTGGGGTCTCTTTTCTCTAGGTCTGAATAATTAATTCTTCATCGATTGGGAGAGAATAGTGCAGTTTGTTTAAAAAATCAGATGGTTTCCTACTTACAGTGGCTGAAGGAGAGTGATATTGATGATGTCATAGTGGGCCTCTTTTGCGTATATCATATTCTTTCGGTTGGAATTTCGTCTTTCGGTTGGAATTCTCTGTTTGATAGCCACTTGACCCACTTACCTACTTCAATTGAACTGAGCTAGATGGTCAAATATTTAGAACTGCACCTCATCTCGAAGCCACTATGGAACGGAAACAAAGCAGAAAGCGCACGGAAGGCTTTCACTGCACTTTACTGCTGCCAAAAAATCCAGAGCAACGAATTGAGGTTTGCAGCCCTGCATTGTTGCATGTTTTAATGCCCCTGTGGCTGAGCCTATAGTTTTGGTGGCAGACTTCTCTCAAGGATACTTGATTTAAGAACCTGGACATAGAGTTCTTCCGAAAAAATAAAACTGGAAAGGGTTGGCACGTTGCTGTTGGAGGTCTCATATCCCTTTTCAATAGGAACCCTGATATCATTGGTCAAAATAGTCATCAGGCGAAAATACTTCAAGGCCACTGAGAAGTTCCGAGGTGAAAATGCGATGAATGCGCTCTGTTGTGTATGTTATGGCCATTCTCAGAGGCAACTTTTTCATAGGAAGGCACGCAAAGCGAATGGGCGTTGGGATTTACCTACCTCCTAGACTACTGGCCATCCCATTCTTAAACTTTTATCACAAAATAAGAGCACTTTAAGCTTTGTTTTGATATAAAAAGAAACAAAATTAGCCTAGTCCAAATTATTCAAATAACGAGTTGAAGTGCTTACTTCCGGTAATAAAAAATAAACTTAAATCCTTCTGAAATAAACCGGAGGATGAAATATTGCCTGACTAATAGACATCACTGATAAAGATACATCACACCACATAGCTTTCAATCTAATATGAAATTGCAAATGAGAAGATGTCAAAATGGGACGCTCAAAAAAGTTCCAATATATCTTGGACCTGAAATACAAGCAATCAAACAATTTTTACACACCGATGAGTTCCCGCAATTAAATTGAGACAAAAACGAAACCCTGCGCCGTTGTCAACATATCGACACATTAAATTCCAGGAAGTTATTCTAATTTGTAGCCCACGATTCAAATTTGAACCAAAGCAGCATCTTGAAAATGGAAATTAGGATGAAATTATCCTCTTAATAGGGCACCTGAAGGCTATCCTTCGAAAATATCTTTCTCAGCGCAAAGCTACTCAAAGTTTTCAATAAATAAAAAGTCACAAAGAATCAGCGTGGAAGTACAAATTGAACTCTAAATACAAAACATCGATATTAAAAGCGGTGAAAAGCACACTACTCTTCCCCGGAGACAATTTTTGGATATTTTCCTACACATTGCGTTCACTTTGACGCAAACTAGGTAGCAATTTCTACCATTGTCAAAATGTCCTAATGCCGCCGCTTGTGATAGTTTCACTCTTGAAAATAAGAGTCTGACTAAGACCTTTGAATAGAACATGTCGAAAAAATCACGCAAAATAATGGTTTGCCACTCCGAGCTAACTTTTCCCGATATTAACTTATTTTCCAAAGACCTCTCCTTTGACAGCTTTTCAAGACGTGTCAGTTGTATGCCACATTTGACCATGAGAAAATTTTTTTGATTTGTGAAAAACTATAGGGCTCTTTTGATGACGGCATTGTCGACCTAGCAAGTAAATTTATAATGAACTTTGAAGCCTGTTGACACGATAAATTCGGGGCACGAAGACACCGCAAGTGATCTGGTTGAAAACAGTTGCCTTAAATCAAAAACACCCTTATGTACAGAATGATTGTTTTGGATGTAGCCGTAACTTTTCGAAAAGATTTCAGATTCATGTTTGCATGATTTCTTGAATTAATGCATTTTATGTAATCCGTTTTGCATCAAAATGTTGTATGGTTTTTTAGGTACCCTTGAACTAAGAAATGAAAAAAATAAGAAAGTCTATTCAACAAATCGAATATTCAAAACACATCAGCTCAAAAATTGAATTTACCGAAGGATAATTACTTTGGCTCGACCATGGTGACATTTTAAACAACAAAAGATACGACATCGGGTACGACATCACTCAGTCAGCACTTTCACATTTCATGCGTTTTACACGCATCTTGTGTCATGTCGCGTTCCTCACCCACTCGGCCCATTACATCCCCGAGGGAGTTCTTGCCAATAACAAATGAACTTCCCTCGACCATCAACCTCATGCAATGCAGCTCAATCTAAGCGCGAGACCTCGATCGCTATGTTCTTTCATTCGAATCGTACTTGACAGTTTTTGGTTCTAAAAATCCATTTGCAACGCCTATAGAAGCGTAACGATTTAAATCTATTCGAACCGACGAGCGAAGATAAAAATATTGTCCTTGCCGGGCCATCGAACATTCGCAGGATTCGCATTTGTCGCCCGAATCCCTACCGAGACTTTAAAATTTACAATGCATCAATTTCGGTTTGGCAGAAAACGATGTCAACGACGATGACAACAACGCCGTGTTCGACGTTTGTTCGTTCGTACGTAGGAAGCAACAGAATGAAAAAAGTCGTCTGTTTGTTAGGATTTATTTGGCGCGTACTGTGCGTTATTGCAAGTCTCGCACGTTTCCTAGCGTTTGTTGGCATGTTTGTTTGTTTATTTTGACTTTGTGTGATTCGTTTCGGTGATTCCGATAACAGGATTTAATGCGTGTCATCCCATGTTGATGGCATTCTGTCGGACTTGGGGAGATTTTAATATGTTATTTTCAAAATTCACAGGGCACAAGTGTGGATAAGAATTTCATATAAGATATAATTTAGAATAGGATCGTAAAATTGATTGAGTTCACAAAGAATTTAGTCATTATTTCGTATGTTTTATAGATATGCGATAAACAATAAATTTGACGATTTAAATTTGCCCTGAAACTTCATTCTTAATGTTCAGGAAAATGTTGAACGTAAATATAGAATGGACATATAAAAGCAAAAGAATAGGAAACAAATGTCATTCTCAAACTCCTATAACACTCAAATAAAACCGTATTTATGTTTTTTTTTCATAATGTTTTCGCTCTAAACGAAATAAAAACACAAATTTTACAAAAACTACTAAGAAAAAATCGACCAACATTAAATACGTACTGACTTCTTAAACTAAGAACTCGTAAGAAACTCAAAACAGCTAAGATTTTAATTTAACTAACATCCCAAATATTTTTTGGAAAATCTCTCGCTATATCTTGGCGTGAAAAATGTGTTCAACATTTTTTTTTAACGCAGAATGTACGCCAGCACAGCCAATAGAGTCATTTAGTAATGATCGAATAAAACTACATATAATGTGAACGAATGTTTGAAATCCATATTTTAAAAAAAAATCGGTTGAAAGTTTTGTTTTTTGGTAACAAATCAGGTGTGTTTGTATTAGATTTCACAGCAATACAATTACTGTAGAGACTGAAGTTAGATTTTCCCTGGAATCGGTGAATATAATTTCGAGACACAATTACTCATTAAAAAATTGGACCGAATCGGACTTATGGTATTCAACTTTTTTGTGTGCCCTGAAAATGTTCATACTTCCGTCAAAGTGTACCTGAGTGCAACTAGGATATTTTACATTACTAGGATATTTTACATAAAGAGGCACCTCAGTGAGGTGGTCTAATTCATCTAAAAAAATCAAATATGGAAAAAGGAGTTGCCTGCTATAGGATAAGAATTTATTTACGCTAGGATAAGTTTTGCGTTGTTTCCAGTTCATTGGAGACAACTAGACGAAAAAGGACAAAAAAGGAAGACACCTTGTAAAATGATGCTCAGCTGAACCATTCTGCTTGTTGTGTAGCGACAAAATCAAAGCAGAAGAAGCCAAGCACGTTCTGGAACCAGGAGCATGCAAAGCTATCTCAGAAGCGCTTGAAATCGCTGCGTTGATGAGGATCCTCCAATGAAAGCTGCGGGGCAATCAAGTTGTGGATGACATGCTCACGCATCTTATGCATGAATCCAGCACCCAAATCGCAATTATTAGCGAACAAAAAGGTTCAGGCGATGAAGACCGAGGCATCAAGAAGCAAGATTATAGAGATATTGTCTATAGAAACTATAAAAGAAAACCATTGTAAGACTTTCTTCGAGATCTTTCGGGAAAACTAGTAGAAAGAAGTGACTTCAATTTGGGAGCTTGAGAGTGGGGAATGCTGACTTAAATACAAAGAAGACATTAATTATGGGAAAGATGTGCAGATAGGGCATGGTGGTCATGAATAAGAACGCAACACCAGCGTATCTCAGACCGGTCTTCGCCGAATCCGTACCTGATATACCTTTTGTTTCGGAATCGCCATCCACGTTGGCAAGGGACTGGAGGATTATGAAGGGTTATACTGGAAATGATCACAACTATATCATCTTCTGGCTGCCTGAAGAATGCCTGGTCTCACCAAACTCTCGCCCAAAAATACTAAGGCACAATATTTTTAAGCTGGACAGAAAGAGATGGACGCTGGGAGGGGGATAGAATACGTACGTCATAACGCCTTTAACTCGGTGACACGTACAAACATATTGTCTCTCTCCAACGATCATTTCTCATATTATTACAGCTCGCTAGTCATGGTAAGAGAATATTTGAAAGATCGTGTTTTGATGTACGAGACCTATCGGAAACCTGTGCTCAAAATTATTACAGCTGGAGCAGCACAACCATCCACTCTTGGGCTCTTATGATATCTCTTGCGCCTTGAGATACTGAAAAATGTGCTCCTGGTAGGTTAAGACAATGACGTTTGCCCAAATCCAACTCCATCAATCACGGAGAAAGATTGTAGGCTGAATGGAAAGCCGCGTCCTCCAGCTGGCGATCACAAAAATTTAGATTGTCATGCCGACGAAAAGGACGATACTGTTACATTTATGACGGTTGGTTTCAAAGAACTTGAGACTAGAAAATTGGCTAAGTGCCTTGAAGCGATGATGGACTTGAAGCTGCCGTATGGGGAGCAGATTTGAAAAGCATGCGACAAGGCACTAGGAGACTCATGGTCAATTGGCCTTTCAGCGAACGAATGCAGGTAACTGCTGCTCAAGCACGAATGGGAATGTTTGAGCTTTGGGAAGAGCGCTAGTTTATAAGCTCTAAAGACGCACAGATGTATAGGCTTCTTCATACCTTACAACCTTCACTTAATCGCGACTAGGGTAAAATTGATTTCTACCAATTTATGTCTAGCAACGGCTAATTCAAGAACCACCTACACAAAATGAAAAAAGTCAGAATGGAGTTCTATAAACATTGTGCTTAGGAAAGTGATGATATTTTTATTGTGAAGGGGATAGGCATTCAGAAGGGAGCAACACACGCTTTTCTCTGAAATTGCTACTGCCTAACCGGGGAGAATCGTGTCATGTTCGGACAACACTTGACTACCTACGTCGGCATGAGTGGTAGTGGTATTGGTATTGCGGTCGGAAAAAGAGAAAGCATACCTCACAGGCTCGTGAAAGCCTGCTAGAAATAAAGAAAGCCGGTGGGATTCCTGATAGGAGTCAGTAGCACAGACAAGTGGAAGTACATATAATGTAAAAGCAGTCCTGGCTTGGATTTTCGCGGGCGGCGGTTGATTCTTTTTCAATGAGAAAGAATCCTTTATCGTGCGCAGGAAACCTTAGAAAGGTTTTTCGACACCAAACAATAAGAACGGATTAAAGATAGGAGATCATTTATGAACGATACAAATGGAAGAGAGCCAAGAATAGATAGATTCTTGCAAATCACCTGATGAAAGATGAAAGGTAATCAAAAAGCAAGTATTGGCACTAACTATAGAAGTACACCGAAGGATGTAAGAGGTCAACTAAAAATAGCTCTGGGTGACAAATTGTTAATCAAATTATTAACTTCTGCTTCGGAGAAAGCAGCAGCGTAAAATATGGCTCTATCTGGATATTGGTAGTGAAAATCCCAGAGCACGCTTTACTGACAGCTAAAGAATCTGTTCAAGCGCCACAAACTACTTTTCATAATATGTTCATGGTATATACAACGAAAGCACTCACTAAAAAATGTGTTTGGTCGATGAGATGAAGAATAAATCACTACGAGGAACGAGCACATCAAAATATAAACTGAAAAAGACAACAGAAAATAGAAGATTACACGGATCACAGATCACAAAGAAACTACCAAAGAGACGGAAGACATAACGCCGCTTTCGTGGTCAAAAGATTATCCTGGATTACTTTGGTGGATAATCCTGGATTACTCTAGTGATGACAGAATAATTCTAACGCAAAATATAATGAAGAATTGCAGGTTCATGTTATATCTACAGTTCCGAATCCTTTTTAAATACACTGAGAATACTTAAGCACTCAAGCGCATTTTACAGTTTATTGCAACCTGTTTCCTTAACTATACCTTCTGCTTCTAGTCCACACGGTTCGATATAGAGAAAAATTAAAACCTTGTTGACAAGCTAATGTTTTCCACATTGTTTTCCTCTATTTTCCCAGGAATTAAATACTGTTAATTCTTGCTCTACTGGTAATCGACTCTGTTCATGAAGAAGTTTCTTTTTTTTTAGTGTATTAACTATATAAAAATTTAAAGTTAAATGAAATAAAAGAAATTAAATAATCATTAAAATATTTCTAGAAATGAAAAAGTTATGGGACTTTGAAGTTGAGCTTGCAAGAATAATTTCGTTACACGCGGTCCTCGAGTGAGTGACGTCACGCGATCTAGACGACGCGGCTTATATTCGCTGAGTTCTTAGAAATTCTTTGGTTTGGAGTTACTTGTCACTAAAAAATATCGTTATAAGTTAGACCGTGCGCTTGATGAAGCAAATTTAAAAGTAGTAGTTAGTTACTTAAATAGTAGTTACTTAAAAACCTTAACTCCTTTTATTTTAGCACTGACATAAGACGGATTTGATGAAGAAAAGTCCACCACTGTGTATATGTCAATTTTATGCAAATAATCACTTTATCATTTTACGAAGCCTTCTTTCATTATATGATAAAACGTTCACTACCCATAGATAAAAAAAGCAAATATCCGTAGATAACTACAAATGGCACGAGAGCCCTGGCGCGACTAAGAAACTAATAAAGTGGTTTGGATAGGTCGGATGACGTCACAGGCGAGTCAAAGACCTCGGACGTTCCACCCTAAAATACGTAAGCTTAAATAATATATTTCTCATTCTTTTCTTGATGGATTTCCAAAAAAATATCAGCGATTTATTATTATTTTTTTAATTTCATTACGTTGAATATAGTATTAACAATAAAATGAAACTTCTCCTATCTGTATTTTTTTCAAAACAATTTTATTTATTTATTTATTTATTTATTTATTTATTTAGTGTCTTAATCCACAGAATAAATCCAATTATTGATTAGACAAGAAGAAAAAAAAATAAAAATAAATACAAGTATATGAAAAAAATAAAAAATAAATACAAGTACATAAAATATGTAAGAAAAAGAAAATAATATGAAAACCAAGAAAATCAATAAGAAAATAACATGCAAACCAAGAAAATTAATAAATTCAGAATGGAAAAACAATACAAAAAAGAATAAAAAGCAAATCGATCGGAAAAGAAACAAACAAAATGAGTAAACTAGGATATATTACGATTATAAGAGATAACGTTATTTTTTAAAGTATTTTTAAACACAGATAACGTTTGAGGCAGAGGACCAAGGTTAAGGCTATTGTGCTGACGAGGCAAACGCAAGAGGGGGGAAAAGAAATAGGTGTCCGTACGGGCAAATGCAACATTAAAGGCAAATAATGTTCTATTGAGACGGCCCAGTTCCCTAACTGAAAGTTGAATGCTGGGGTCAACCAATATACTGCCTTTAAAAAGTTTAAAAAGGAGGCACTCGTCGAGGAACACTCTGCGTGACTCAAGGGAAGGAATTTGAAGGATGGAGAGGCGCATACTGTAATCACAATACGGAATACTGTACTTATAGAACAACGAGCGGGTGAATCGGCGTTGCACGGATTCAACCGCATCGATCAAGTATCCATAATGTGGACACCAAATTTGGCAGCAGTATTCAAGAACACTACGGACAAAAGAAAAAAACAGATTAAGAGAGGTGGAAAGATTAACAAAACGTTTAGAGGATCTGATGATGAAGCCGGAAAGACGAGAAGCCTTGGCAGTGACGTGAAGAATAACAATTAACAAACAGTTATGACACTCAAACATTGTATTACAAAAATGATGGCTCACTCCATACGGAATCATAGTCATGGCATCGATTTTTAGAATTTTTTAAATTAGAGGATTTATTTTAATTTCTAAGGCAATGCTGATTTTCTTTGATATGTTTTAAATCTTTATTGAAAAGCATAGTGCGTTTGCACTGAATGGCTGTATGTTTATTACCATCTCATAAGAAAAAGCTACTTTTACGACTTTTCAATATTCTACAATTTGATTGTTCATAAGTGTAATAAATATAAAATAGTTTCAACAGTTCGCAGTGTCCAATCCTCCACAGTTACCACACTTTTATATTCATATATCATTTTGTATCTTAGCCCTAGAGTAAATATATCGTGAAACAAACATGTTATTAATAAGTAAGAGCAGCGTTTTTCCGTATCTTTTGCCATCAAACCTACAAAATGTTACTACCAATTCTTCTAAGACTAAAATTAACTCTGAGCTTTACATTTGATAATTCAATTAATTTTAAATGCCCAGCATTGGCGACTAACAATGTTTGTCCTCGGAAAACATTCACATAGTATGCCTCCCCCAATCTCAAGTTTTATTTTTCTTCAAATTACCGGCTTTTCGACCGATTCAAGCGTTGACCATGAATGAATATCCATACCAAGTCATAAACTCAAATAATACCAAGAACTGTTAGAGCTTATCCGGTATCAAGGTGGATCCTTACTATAACAAGTTTTTCTTATCCCAAATGCATATACCTGTCAAATGTTTTTTTTTTGTTCTTTCAGCTCGCCTTGAGATTTAGGGAGAATTTTTTTATTAGCCAGACCATAATAGGTAATTCGCTAAATCCCAGATATTTCTTGCATTCTTCCATTCTTCGAAGGAAAAGAGTACAGCTGTGTCTCGCAGTGGGGACTATCATTTTTTCTTGAGCAAAGTCCATCGTTAAGATGTCATTCGATTAACCGCATAAGAAGAAGTTTGTCGTAATAAAAACGAATGATGACGATGAATTCTAGAAGGTTAGTATGACAGTGGCACTGTGTGTATGAAAGTTTGTCTGTTTAAGCAGAAGTTTCTCATGTAGGTGAGTAGTAGTTGCCTAGGCGCTTACTTGATACTGAATTGAAGCTAAAAGTTCCAAAATGAGATGTAGGTAATACGGCCACCTTAGAGTATTATAATATCTTTGAAAGGAATCAGCTAGAAACAAATGTAAGTCTCTACTGTTCTTTCATATTTCACACAACGTTCAATGTCAACGTCCTGTTACCTCTCAAAGGATATTCAATGGATCACTCAAAAAAACAACTCATAACTGAATCACGAGTGCACTCAATCAAAATCTTATAGCCCGAAATAACACAATCTTTCCTATTTGAGGCTAGCTTTCCTTAAAAACACATCCTGGAGACGATATTTATGTAACTTTCTTGATACAAACACTTCCATTTTACCTGCACTATGCCCGTAGTACAACACAATGTTGCGCTCTATGAGTATTTCTTGAAAAGTATGGTCACGATATAATAACATTGTCGCTTGTCCTGCAGCTTCTGAAGCCACGGGTGCCATCTTATTAATTCCTTCTTTTGAAAAATTGACGTATAAAAAACTGAACACAATCACCGAATGTCTCACGTCCACCTGAGATCTTTCTCATCCTCCACTTGCCCAATCCGCATCTTCGAATATTTAATTAAAGTCAAATTAATTTTCAGCTGTTATCCGCTGAAGTTTTATTTACTTTCTAAGCCCGCAATTCCATTAAATGCACCTATACTGGCATTATGCCCTATTACACAGAAATGACGAACAAGCACCAACAGCAGCAGCTTTTCCTTCCCTAGAGGTTTATTACAACTAGGAAACAAGAAAAAAACAGCCAAGCGATTACGTAATAATGCAAGGATAATTTTTTTCAGTTAAGCAACTTTTCCAGGAGATTCAAGGATTTATGGGGATTTTTCCGTTGTGTCATAAAAAAATTTATTTGTTTGCTCATGAACGTGAGGATTGTAAGAAGCATTGTCTGCCAGGTCAGGATGGATGAGACGCAAATTCCATTCAGTTCCGGGAGTCCTTTGACGAGAACGATGACGACGATGGAACCGATATAAAGCAAGCGAATTTTCATAAGAAATCTGTGTTTTTAACTTTAGAAGGAGTGTCACAGGTGGTGAGGATTTAAAAAAATGAAATTTTCATGTAAAAATTGATATCCTTCCGGTAATGGTAGTGGCCTATGGATGTGAAGAGTGCTATGTTTCCCGGGATGAACAGCAATAAGGATCAGATGAGAAATGGGTTTTTTTCTATAGAATACGCGACGGTTTTTGCAGGATTTGTGTGTGGTATTGCCGGGAACATATTTATGACTGGAATCTACTTTGAAGATGCTTAATAGATAGGTTCTTATAGGATAAAGATTTTACAGCTTGCGATTATATGAAATTAGTGATATGTCTATAAAATTTTGATGAATGGTAGTTTTTGTTTAGGTTGGTTGGCAGGAATATTTTTTGTTGGTGTACGTTGTGAAAAGAAGTCTATTAGAAAATGCTGGTAGCAATATAGAAAAATTTCGATGGTATCACATTTTGTCTGATAGAGATGGTTCATGGAGTGTATACAGCTTGATTTTCAGGTCCAAACTATTCAAAATTTTACAAAGTTATGTATCTGCGTCATACCTTTTTATGCCCTTATAATTATAATTAATATGTAAATTGGAAACATGAATATGAGACGTTTAGTTGTCAATATAACCACACTTTATGAAAATAGTTCAAGATAATTTAATGCTGATCTAAATTTAGTTTAGTTCAATAGACTATACTACGACAACTTGTCGGAGCCGCAAGAAGGTCAGAAATTTCGAGCCCAGCAGAAGGTGGCAATATACAGACAGACAATGACAAAATGAATTCTACTTGCTGCCAACAGTTTTTCTTGCATTATTGTCACAACTTCAATTTGAAATGCGTTGTAGGAGTTTTTTTTTCGGGACTTTACTTTGGAGTGGTTATCCAAATGTATTTTCAGCTCTTTGAATATCTTTTGCAGAATTGATAATTTGGAGTTAAATTTGGATGAATTATTCTTAATTTCTTAAATCATTCAAGACCAACTGCTACTAAGAAACTCCTCGATATTACGTACGAACTATGTACGGCACAACAGTAGTAAAGAAAACCGTAAGCACGAGACCATACTCGATCAATACACTCAAGGAAATTAAGATAAGCAGCAAGGCTTGGAATAGAAAGAAATTGGTAAAACTTAACTACGTGACAATTTCAGCGATTGCGTTGTTTTTTGCGTTTTTGTGGCTGTGTGTTTGTTTTTGGAAGTGTTTTTTGTTTGTTTGTTTAGCTTCTCTTCTTCTCGCTTCTGTTAGTTATTCTTCAACTTTTGATCCCTGCTCCTCCTCTGATGGCAGCAGGGGCGAAAACTTGAAGAATACTCAGAACATACAGAAACTAAACGAGAAGACAGCACGATGATGATAAACAAGCAAACAAACAAAAAACATGCTAAAAAATAAACCCACAGCCACAAAAACACAAAAAAAAAACACAATCGGTAAAATTGTCTAACGGCTGTGGGGGGAATAACCGGTCTGATATACTGGCATGACTCCCCTGCTCATGCTGCCGCCCCAATAACTGCTGAGATGGAATCAACAACTGATTATCCTTTTTGGAAGCCGGGCTTTCTGTCAGATAGATCAAATTGCTGACAGTGACCGAGAACAGACGTGGCAAACGTACTGTTCATGTCTCCTTGTTTTCTTATCGATGGGCGCTAATTGGGTTTTGCAGATTTGCAAGTAGTGACACCATCCATATGTCAGCCCCGGGACTTAGTAACTTATGTGTTATTCCTCATCAGCACACGGGTCTAAATTAATCTCCTCACAAACAGCTTGTCATTTGTAGCGTTGCTGTTGTTGCTACCCTTGATGCCCTTGGAAGATTCCCTTTTTGCTGACGTGTAGACTGCAGAAAGCTCCACAGCCTGCGGTCTATTTCTGGCCCACTCTGCCCTGCCCTGCGCGTCAAAGCGATGTGTTGCAGCTCAGCGATTTCATCCTTTATCCATGCTGTCGGAGCATTGAAGTATTGTATGCTCTGGGAATCAGCTCCATGGCGCTAAAAACAGTACTTTCGACTGCTTGACGGATCACTGGGACCCTAATGGGTGGAACTTTTTCCTCCAGACTCAAATTTATTGGCGGTACTATCTCACTCGGTTTAATAAGGCTAATTTGAGCCCGCTCTCTTGAATAGACTACAGATAATATAATTTGTTTGTTCGCAAAATTAAAAAAAAAAATAAGAAACGTACTTCAGTTTAATGCAGTTTTCTCAACAAATATTAATTCATTCTCTCATGCAACATACAACATTCTGCATTGATTCCTCATCACAACACCGGATACGAGTTCTACAAAACAAAATCACTTTTATCTACATTTTCCGGAAAAATATCCAACTCAATCATATTTTCCAGAAAATACTATACAGACCGATGAAAATTTCCAACCGAAAAACAGATGAGTAGTCCTTATCTTCGCTCTAATTGACGAAGTACTTAGCAAGACTATCAGCTTCCCGAGGATGTTCATAATGGCAATCGAAATGATGGAGTCATCGATGGAACGAGCCATTCTGGGTGTCTGTTAAATGCATCATGTTGCCGCCGCCGCGCGACTGTCCTTTATTGTTACGCAGCTCACTCTGATGATTCAGTTTCGAAGCCAGAGCGAACAGAGCGCCCCCCTTCAAAAAAGCCTTTATCGGTAGCAATTAATTTTCTGGCCGTAATTTCCTCTGTAATGGGCTCCGGGGCACCAGAAGCCACTCAGTTTCAATCGCGTTAACCAGTCTACAGTTTGTTAAGCCACAGAATTGATTACTGGTAATTATTTTTACAAATTTTCCCTTTTCCATGATTTTTTTCGGCAGCGTAATATTGATGATGCATTGTTTGGCCGAAGCTGACAGCAATGTTTTCATGTCAAACGCTTATTAGGCGATTATCTTCTGGTTTTAGCGGCTAATGCGCAGGCCTTGTTTGAATTGCGCTAATATAATATTTCGAGAGTGACGACACATGTTAGTCTCCACCATCCAATTTCCCTGATTTTGCATTCTATAAACAAATTTTGCAATTTCGCAAGCATACATCAACAATAAATACCTATGCAAACTTTCGAAAATATCAAAACAGAAAACAACTTAGATCCATCTGTTGTTGGCCATTACCGGGGGGCAGAAAAATCTAACCGTTTTCGAGAAAACGGTTGAATACATCTTCAAACTACAATTGCCATTCGGCAACCTTCGATCGACCTATTATAGTAAAATTTTGTTGATATTTGTGTTTTGAGTGGTGAGCAGGGAACAAGTGCCCGTCGAATGTGGAATTCTGGGGGATTGAAGCCAGACAACATCTTGAGAATTGTATCCCCGATTAAGGAAATAAATCGTAGTCGCATGACTATTTTCCATGTATCTGTCTGTCTATGCGGAGATGGTGCAGTTTCGTGGGCGTTGGTAAGTGAGTGGTGCATGTTAAGTTCGGATTACACGGGAGGAACTGTTTTGTCTGTTGTAAACAGAAACACAAGAAATTTAAATAAATTCATATCAATGCGAAAAAATTATTTTGAAATACAGAAAAATTAATCTCACTTAAAGGACAGAGTACTATTCCATTTATTAACATTTAATTTTTTATAAATTCTTGAACGGTCATCCGATTTCACATTCGGAATTTTATCCAAAACTATATCTCATGCCGGGTTTACACACATGGCAAATGTTGGCGAGCCGAGTGTGTAAATGGTCCCCTTGTTTACTTTCGGCTGTTTTTTTTACATGCGAAGATATGGAGGGAAGTAATTTCACAAGTTCCTCGACGAAACGTTTGCCATATGTGTAAAACAGGCATAACATTCCCAAACTATATCCCACTTCTGCAGTCTGAACTGACCATCATCAAATCCATACCGCAAATTTGACTCTATTTACAGTGTAGAGAGGTGTAGTTACAATCAAAACAGCCACTGAAATATAAACTATGCAAACTACGGAAGGTAATAAGGACCAAGAAGGCTGAAAGGACAGCACTAACGGGCGACCTTAATGATAGGTCTACGACAGAACAAACAGTAGCCAAGTTTGCAGGAATATAAATAGCTTATGTGATCCAAAATATTTACTTTACTAAATCTCATATTTGTTTGTATTCTCCTCGTCGTATATGGAAAAACAAATCGAGTTATGAAACTGAATTTGAATTTTTGTTTGTCCAGGACTCTGGTTCAGTTCAATATTGGAGCAGAGATATTGAGACAACTTCTCGAACGGGACCGACTCGTGCACTTATCTTCAATCGTACACTTATGTTCTTCTCTAAATACAACCTCCGAAAACACGTCAAGTAGCCTACGCATCTTGACAAGGATCAAAGAAGATTAGATTGCTTCCCAGTTTCAAATCATCTTCAGCAAAGAAGGAAATGGCCAATTAGGTCGGATGATGTTCGATAGGCAAGTGTAGCATGTGCCACTCGATCGACTGTAATTTGCGAAACGAAAAGACGGAAAAGACAAAAGAATAACAAAAGGACATGTTCGTGGCTGCGGAAAAGATAAAAGGATAAGATTGTCATGTGTGGTCTGCGCGACAATTTCACACCATGTGTGGTCATTTGTCGTGACTTGAAAGAGTCGTTAGGTTCAGATGGAATGAAAACCTTCACGAGATCGGCTTTTATTTCACTCTGGATCAGGATGTTAGCAGTACTACTTATTTACGAAATTAGATGATTTTTGTTGAAGAGGTGTCAGTAGGTTTTACGTTAAGGCGTTGTTTTCGTTGTTATTTTATCATTGAAGCTAGTAATTTGAGAGAGATTATTCTGGAATAGAGGTAGATGATGTCTTCATTGGGATTTGATAAATACCTACGGGAGCGATTTGAAGAACTGCAGCTGGACCATAATTTTTTGCTGATTTTTTCGGATATATTGTGAATAATGTTGTTTAATGAAAGTGTGATGCATGTTTTTATTTGAACAATTTTCGTTTGTGAACGGATGAATTTCACAATAAATAAATCCCAGGTCGATTTTCGGTTGACAATTGCGGGTGGGGTTCGTTTTTTTCTTCAAATTTACTCATTTGAAAAGCTTTTCGTTTCCACGTTTGCTCTAAAACATTTTTTGGTTACATTCTTCGTAAAAAAAAAGTGATTTGAAGCTTGATTGTCAATTTTTTACAACGAATACTTTTGTTTTAATTACCTCCTGCATCCGCCGAACAAATTAGAGAGCAAGAGAAAGTTTTAGACCCCAATGTTTTGCAAACTGTTTAGGTTGAATTTTTTATACGACTTGACTATAATGTTTTGATATGACTTACCACATTTGAACCGATAGATGGGAGTGAGGCTATCGCAGGGACCTTTAATTCACTATTATATTTTTTACATATATCAAAGTCAATCATTAGTCATGTGTTTATCTTTTTATAATAACCGGGATCAATTTTTTTTTGCTTTTTCTGAACATTTTATTTGGAGTTTGCCCACCGAGTGGGATAGTAATGAGCTTTGCACCTGTTTCTCCAGCTTAGCCGGTTAAAAATGTGATTTAATTCAACGGAAAATTTGTGCTCCTTAAATTAGCAGCTTTAGCCCAGCCCTAGAATTAATATGTAGTATATGAACATAACGTCCTGATAACATAGCGCTCTCGTAGCGGTTACCGGGAAGAATCTTTTTTTAACTAAGCACTTGATAATATGACCAAGCTTTGGAGAGTTAATCCCTAAAGAAAACATATCTAAGCTTGTGGTGGAAGAACAAAAGCAAATGACTAAATACTGAATAGTACTAGTAACGGAATTCGGGTGCCAGATGACAATAGCCTATCTAAATTAGTGACATAAATCCAGTATTATTTATAATTCTTCCAACTCGTCATGCCAAAATTTCTAGTAGAAAGAGAATAACAAAGATAGTGTTTTAAACGCTCCAAACTTAAAGCCTCCAGAGCTTTGAAGCATCAGAGTCTAGTAATATATTAAGGGACCAATCAATGCACGAACCCCAAATCAAATCCAAAAAAAATTGGATGGGAAGAACCGGTAGATAAAGGAAGGTTATAAAGGAAAAGCTAATCAAAACTTAAGTAGTGCGCAAAGGTGAAACGGGCTCCCGAAGCCTCCTCCTCTCCCTCTGATGGCAGGTCTTCAAACGAAATTGCAGAAGAACTCTTTCGAAGAATAGAAGCTCTCGACATGACTTCGCAGGAGCCATTTAGTTAGCTTCTTACACCCAAAATAATTAGCAGAGAGAGCAGCCAGAAAGCGAATGAGGTTATTCATGCGAAATTGCATGACCAAAAAAGAGCTCCGGGAGAAGTGACTCCTATCAATAGTGCCAGATACCATTACGAAGAGGGCCGAACCCGAGACTGGTACTCACGAGGACTGGCTGCCAAAGAAGATGAATGGACGAAGGTGCCTATGAGGCACTAAAACATCAAATACATCATCAATCCAGCAAAAAGCGGCACCAAATAGATTATAGAGGAAGCTTTCCGGACATTAAAACAGCAATCGTGCCAGAATATTTTGTCTCAGGACTTCTCACGGCCGTCGAAATGGATGGAGTATAGAATGTTTTTGTAAAAAAGTGCTAGCGGAAATAGACAGAGTCAATGCCCATCGCTTCCTTACGATCACCTGCAAAGCAGAACATTTTTCTCCACCATAGCAACATAGCAAGGATAAAACAACGACTGAATGGATAAAGACTGAATGGATAAAGACTGAATGGATAGAGACAGTAAAGAAGTATAATGTCCTAATTGCGGTTTCGTTCTCTGAGCTGAATTAGAAGAGAAAGAAAAAACAGAAAACTGAAATGCACAGACTGCGAAGGCTACCAAAATGGTCTTAGACAGGGGTATTATGAACCGTTTCACCCGAGCCGCATTACGAGGGTGGAATTGGAGGACATGGTGAGCAAAGTTACCAGAATAATTCTGGGCTCTTATCATGGCAATTGTCCTGAATAAACCAACACCTTCAAAATTGGGGTAGAATGGCGTGATAAATAGTTAGAAATAGAAGAACTTAGAAAAACCGCAAGAATAGAGTTCAACAGGAATACAAAAAACACATCCAACTGGGTGGCTTGTAAGAAAAACTTTCGTGATGAAACAAAAATCAAAGGAAGACTGCTAGGATACAGAAGGCTCTGCTGAAAGATCCCAAAGGGCATATAAGGCTACTTCGCGGGTACAATGAAAGTGCTGCTTGAAATAAACTCCAAAAAATCTAAAATTAAATGGAAGAAGAAGAGTGAAGAGGTGTCCCCTAGTAGACACCTTACTTGCCACTGATTAAAGTAATTATATTGTATGCAATGGTTGAATGAGCAATAAACTCATTCAAACTCTTTCTCCCTCTCTCCCTGGTAGAAACTCTAGGCATACAAACTAATGGTGAATCCTCTATTCTTATAGAGCTATCATTAATGAACCACATATAAAGTCGCTATTGATTTGCTTCTCTAAAGGTAGCTGCTTGCTGATTATGGAAGCAATGAGGTCGACCCTAAAGACAGATGTGGAGGTCGTTCTAAATCTTGAACCACTACATATCCAATTTTAAGAGGAAGCGGCAAAATAGTCTGTAAGCTCTTAACAGGCCTGCAGTTACAAATCAGGAGACTTAAAGGATTATCTTAGTGCCCTGGCGGACCTTAGGTTGATAATAGAAATTGTGAATCCCAGCGATCAAATAAAGACTAAGGGAATGGCTTATGTAGTATGCGGATTGAAATGCAATTCCTCTCCATAAGGACGCCACTGCCTACCAAAAAAGATAGTTTTCTATACTTAAGGTCACGCATATAATAAAGGTAGGGAATACCGAATAGTTAAGCGGTTCTCAAAGCTATCAACCGCAATCAAATAAACTCAGCTATAGTCTTAAAAGCGAAAGATACCACAGAACAGACTTTAGCTAATGTGGATCCCCGGCCATGAAAGCATCAAGAAAAAAAAGGAAAGTAACACCAAGGCCAAAGAAGGGGCTTAAATATCTTGCATGGGCTCCAATCCGAACAGGAGCTTTGTGAAAAATGCTAGGCATAGAGAAAGGACAACATGGACTAACGAAAAAACCAAAAGCTACTAACTGCATCAGAGCTTAAAAGATCTCACTGAGCACTGTTTATGCACTTCAAGAAATAGGAAAAACTTCGAAGGCACGTTCTTGTTGAACCGAGTGCAGTGTTTTCAGAAAGATCGCTGTCCCGGAGCGTTCAAGATGAGTCTACCAAATTTTAGCATTAGAGGAGTTTGTATTATAGCTAAATTTGGGCTCAAATGTGTGATTTGTACAATAATGGGCTCAGAAAATATATTAGAAGGTGGAAGCTGTATTCACAAGTACCTTTTAAAACATAAATCTCCTAACTCTTAAATAAATATTTTACAGTCCTTCAGTCAAAGGAGCAGCTTCAACATATTTAGGTTTATCTTCAAGACGAATAAGTATTTTTCTTGTGGAGGAACGAAAAGGCTAATCCAAGATGTCTACAAAAATTTTACCAGTTTCTTACTACTTCAAAAAATAAAAATTTATGCTTGTTTGTGGTGAGCTTCTGTTTATCACAGCAGCCATCATAGGTGCTTTTAATTACACTTGCATAGGTTTTGACGACAATATGGAGTATTCCATTTATAATGTTGAACATTTTCTAAAGCAAAAGTTAGGCTGCAAAATTCTGCCTGTTTCAGACTTATCACATTTTAGCCCCGCGGTCCACCGGAATTAACAAAGGATTGTTTAAGATTCCAAAAAAAAACGTCTGACTACTAGACGTTAAAATTAGATTTCTTATCATTTCTAATCAAATGGTTCCGTGAAATATACTGTAGAATTGTCAAAGTCTGAACCACAATCCCGTAAATTGGACATGTTCATTTAATATGTGCTATAAATTTCCCGATTCCCTCAAAGTATTCATCACACACCTTCCGAACAACATCATTGCTACTTCACTACCTACGAATGAGCACCACCTACACACTTAGAAACATATCTTTTTCTCCCCTTCATTCGTAAGCCCATCATTTGAGGAAATTCGACTTTCGCAATCATCACAGCCCGAAAGCAACTCGTTACCCAAACACAACACAATATTAATCACTTGTCAGATCCCTTAACGGTGCCAATCGGTGAAAACCTCTTTAGGCACCAAAGTACATATTTCGAATATACTTAACGCTTACAGACAGGATTCATCCTCGGTGTGTACATACCAGACTAACAGCATACGCCCGCAGGTAACAAGACATCTCGCTCCCACCTTGGTTTTTACGAAGTCAGGAAGAAGATATCACCACAATAATGGCAAATAGCTTCGAGCCTTAAGCGTACCCCAAGTGCTAACTTTTCGTGTAGCTGTTAAATAGCATTTCTAGCCAGGTAATGTCCAAACCTGGAAAACTTTCGCAGGTAAGTTTGGATGTCATTGCTTTAACGAGGCTTGCTACAGGAGAGCTTGGGAAGGGAAAAAGAGATTGAAAGGAATGTTTATCTTGAAGCTGGTTCGAATGGTGAATTTTTTAATTCTTTTTTAGATCGTTGTTGTGATATACTATGGAAACTATATTCAAAGTGACTCTGTTTTTAAAATTTGGATGATATATTGAAATGCAATTTATTTTTACCAGCACTAAATCGGCAGGTGGAAAATAATCTTAACCATAACATATGCTAATCAACATAAAAAAAGAAACCTAAAGTTCGCCATCTAACAACTGCCTCTGCTAGCTCAAAATCACTGAAGCAATCATCTCAAGCAACTCCCGAACCGACAAGTAAGGATCTATGTGACGTTAGTACGAAATGTGCTGTAAAGTTTCCTCCTGTCTTTCGGTCGGTCCTTGCTATCCAAATTTGCACGGCCATTTTCGTTTCGATAAATTGCAAACCTGATAACAGAATCCCCCATTTGCTCGGTAATGCGACGGTGAAACTCGTGAAGTTAGACTTTATCTTGCCAACCGTCAGCCACTCTCGCAACATAACACCTCTGCGAGTTATCACATCCTTCCCCCTCCAAATCGCCATCCCCACACTTCATCACTACGCTGGAAATCTTTTATTTGCACTTGCCCGAGCCATTTTTGTAGAGGTAGACGTGCTAGGAATTATAAGCTGCAGGCTAATAATGACGACAATAGCATAGAGGCCGAACACCAGAACGGAGCCAACCCTTGAGTTCGCGCCATACAAACCACTTATAGACGGGAGTCTTTCATTCAGGGTGGGCTCGCCGCACTGGCAACAATTCTCCAAGTCTCGCCGGGCTCTCCTCGTTGTCGTCGTCGTCCTGGGATATTAATTGCATGCCATCACGGGCGGCGTTTTACAAATGTTATGACTTGAGCTGATTATTAGATGGCACAGATGTGTTAGGAAACTCGAAAGGGTTGTTAATTGCCATGGAATCCATCCGTGCCATGACGACGTCGTTCCCGGAAGCCAGGAAAGAAAGGATGGAAGTGGGCACGTTACGGAAGGCGTAAACGAATTCCGAGCGATGGATCGCCTCGAGCAGATGAAGTTCATTCGAATGTGTGGTGTTATCGGGAATTAGATACGTACTGCTCGAATTATGCTCCGGGAGACTCCTTTCTTCGGGTACCGCTACCACTTGAGAAATTTAATTACATACTTCGAGTGGATTATAAGTTTCGGAACAGATACCGTCATCATTGTCGACCGACAGGCATATTAAATCGCCGAGAAAGTAATGTGGGGTCGGTAAGTTTTGGGATAAGTCAATTAAAAAAAAGGAATTTGGTTTCAAGTAGCGTATCTTTTCCTACTAAAAAATAAGGAGAATACTTTCGAGGTCGAAACTAACCATAAATCGTAAATTCGAAATGAAACGCTATCTATGAACGGCCACAAAGTTAAATCGGATATTCACTTCTATCACTGTACGTATCCACTTGTCTGTTAATTTCAAGATGTTTTCATAGGAAGCTCGAAAGGATTTTCGGGCGGTTAACTTCACATCGGAGTTCATTTATCGAAAGGATCATTAACGGAAATAATTAGACATCGCCGGTAACATATTGTTAAATTGAGCCTTCCATTATGAACATGTGATAGCATGTAACAATTGAAGGAACAATTAAACTTTCCGGAGCAATCGTAATTAAAGTCAGAGTGTATGCAAAGCGAACGTCTTGTAAATAAGTAACGAGAGCAGTCGTTGCAGTTGTTGTATGGCTACGAATACAACAATAGAATTTTAGTAGAAGGCGTGAATTCAAGAAAAGGTTCTTTGTTTCTCATTGAGTTTTTAATTGTAGGTTAGTTTTGAATTTTGACATAGTTTTTGAAAGAGTTATTAGAATAAAATGATTTTATTAAGTCGCAGTACTGTACGAGAAACGCAAGTGCAACGATTCTCATCGGAACCAATAAGTGGGAATGGTTGAAGGATATGCCACGTGATTTATTTTTACACCAATTATAAGTGCTTGTGATTTATTTAAACCTTGTTTTAATGCAAGTATCGTAGTACAAAAGTGCTTTCGTACTCTCGCCTTGTTTCCAAGCTTTGAAGACTGATTTATTTTGCGCTACTATTTCTCCAACTTAAAGAGTATCTATCATGTGCAGAATTAACACTTGATTAGGAATTGAATAATATGGATAATATCAAAAAAAAATATCGACACTTCAAATACTGAACCAATAAATTTTAGTCCTTAATAAAAATAGCTCACAAAGTAACAATTATCAGCGATACGGAAGATCTAATAGTTATTTCGAAAAAATGAAGAAAGTTGGATTGAAATATTATGTACAACAGGGGAAATTTTTGCGATTTGCTATTAGTTAGATGAAGAGACAAAATGGATACATGACAGCATTTAAAAATATTAATTTCTCAGAGTAAACATTTGTTTGTGAGTGGTTTCAACCAATACAGTAGGTCCGATATTTTGTTTCATCAGCGAGTTCAAAACCATACATTTAGCGATTTTCCCCAAAATCGGATGCTTTTAAGTAACAAAAATAGTCACTTCCGGTCAGCCATATTGTTTTACCAAAATTTTTATTCGAGATTTGAAATCAGCGAGCTCAAAAACTAAAGAATCGCCATCCACATTTCCCTAGTTTTGCCCATTTCGCTGAAATCCAGCCCACTGTGCGGCACTACTATTTAATCTAGTAGTTGCACTGATCTAGTTGACAGTCTACTCAAAAGTGTGTATTCATAGTTTACACGATTCTTTTTGCATGTCCAAGATACTCGTATAGTAGTAAGCTTTTCATCATTAATAAGGTGATTATTTTCGGAACCCCAGCTGGCAAATCTGTTTGCTGCAAATTATTGATGTCATGAAAAATTCAGCGTCAGCGGCACAAAGCAAAACAAAGGATGACTCCTGAATGGCACATACATTATTAATAAATATGGCGAACAGTAAGGTGCCCAGATGACAATCTTTTACATAGAACGTAAGATGCACGTTGAATTCTATTCGTCAACTAAGAGTCAACCCAGGAGCTTACCTAGAAGTATAGAGTTATCAAGCAACTAAATCATGAGCCTCCAAGCCTTAGCTCTACTCATGACATCGATTAAATATAAATGCACGAAAAACAATGGCTCGGTCCATATTTGCAGACTCTGCTTTTCTAAAAAATTAACGAAGGATTTCGTTCGAAAAATGATTTAAGCCACGTTTTCCTAGAAAGGGTGTTGGCTTTTCGTCATCCTTTAAAGAACACTGCATTTTGTTCAAAAGATTTTCAATTTTCAAAGACAAACATCTTTCAACTTAATATACCATTCGGCTATTAATTTTTCCTCTTCAGCAGCAGAGCTGAGTAAACTTATTGCAGTCTCTTGCAATTCTTCAAGGCAACAATCCTGCAAAGAAGCTGTTTGAATTTGATATTCAAAAGGTGAATTACGTATGCTTATCGAGTTTCGCGTACATCATTTAATGCTAATCAATTTTGTCGATACTACATATTCTCTACAGTGAATTAGGGTCGAAATTAATCCTGTTTTCTGTTATTTTTGTACTCAGATCTTCAGAATGGAAGCAAACTGTTAATATATGCGACTACAATACATTTTTTTGAGCATGTGGAAGGCAGGTTTTTGATTTTTTTTAAAATATTTTTCTCGTAAATATCAGACAAACCTCCTCTATATGATTTGTCAAATAGTTTCGAGAAAAGTAATACAAAAATTTCTAGTGCTTAGGAACCGATAGCAACACAGATTTCCGAATGAAAGTATAGGAGGAGCATAGATTTTGAATACACGTTCTATGAAACGTGCTCCTTATTGCAACAAACTTCTGTCGAAGGTAATGTGGCACTTGAATTCCAGGGTTACTACTCACATGAGATTCAAAGTTTAGGACAGTAAAATGCATGTTGTTTATTTCATTATAGAAAATATATATCTAAAAATTAGATGGCAGAGTCTCATGCTACAAAAAGATAAAATACCTTGTTCGGGAAACAAAAAATCTACCGCAACTGCTTCACATTAAAATAAACACACCCTAAAAATTTCGTTTCGACCCGATGACTACGTTGGAAGTTAAAAGGTAGAAGCTTTTAGGGTTACTTAAAAATGTGAAAATTTTCAAATTTCCCAAGCAGACTTAAATTACCATAGGTAATTTAAGTCTGCTTGGGAAATTGTTCAAAAGTATTGATGAAGTATAGATGAATTCCTAGACATTTTTTTTTTTCATTAGTAGCCAGTACTATCCTAATTCAAGTAAAATCAAGCAAATTTCGTTTAAATCTGATGACTGCATCGAAGGTAGATAGGGTGAAAAATATTTATTTTGTTGAGCGATTTTTAAGATGAAACCGTAATCACAGGAGTGTCAGCATATTAATTCAGCTTCAATTAGGCTTGGTCTTACTCAAGGCGAAAGCAGTCCGTGAATTTGAATTGGATCGTGAGTTCTCGCGAATATCGATTTCGGATGCTAAAAATGGGTAAATTGATAAAGGGTTACTACTCTTATGCGGATTTCGCCAAATCTATATTTGACAGAGTAGACAATACATGAAATTTAGTGTCTAGCAGCCACAATATTTGAATTGCGATAATAGATTAAATCGTGAATTTAATGCAGTGGAAACCCAAAGTATAGTACACGAGTGTAGTATTTGAGTACGATTAATTTTGTATAGTAAATTTTGTAAATTGAATATTGCGACATTAGTTACTATAATCCGAGTATAAAATCGAGTGTTCAACACTCGTTAAAATTAAATACCCACTCGTTAAAATTAAATAAGAAGGCACAAATCTGAGGTGCTGAGAGCTAAAGTTTAGTAAGTTGAGATTTATGCAGTCCTGAAAACTGCTAGTTGAGTAACTATCGAAAATGAGAAAGGAAAATACATTTTCAAAACCTTCGTTCGCAAAACTAAATCCTTCCACATATACAGTATTTAAACGAAAATTTAATCTTTTTCCGCATTGTCTCAACAAGCCACAAATTCAAGAATAATTCGCCAAGTTTATATTTCCTTAATAGATTACAGACTGTTACCTACTTAGGAAACACAACAGCTGCAACGATGCTTTGAGACTTTCACGTGACTACATAAACATATGCTTTGATGTATTTGCCCCAAAAATTACCAACTACGCTCGTTTGATGTTAAACAAACTACACCCACTGTAAAAGTTAGTAATTTTTACTAACATATATTATATTCGCAGTCTGAATTTATAAATTACTCGCCTGGGACATAGAAACCATAATTTGATTTTACTGTTCACGGTCCAAGGTGACATACATAGTTACCTCATAGATGTTTTGCCTTCAATTTACATTTCAGAATTGCATGTGTACGAATTTCATAAAACTGAAATGACAGTAATATTCAAATTCAGCTTCCTTTTGTTCGCCTATCCCCACATTTAATAGCACACATTGAGCTCCCAAGGGTATAATAAACAATGAAATCGCTATTAATTTGCTGATTAGTCTTAGCAAACAATCTCGCGACAGTTTACTCAGACCATCAATTACCTATTAGCATGATTCGAAATTTCATGTGTACATAATGACATGTGTCTCCGTAATAGGTTCGATTCTTTCAGACCGGCCACCATCTTTGCGTGCCAGTATCGCTCGCCACTGACTTCGCGGACATGGGAACGCCTCAAAGATTGACATTGCAAGTGCAGCGTAAAGTTGTTGCGTAATTGCACGTCGCAGAAAGCAATTTCGTAATCATTTCCAACAACCTGTCGATGAGCCGTTATTTGTCATTCGAGGGTCGCTTGTGCGGTTCGCTGAAAAATGGCGATGATTGCGTGCCTACGTATGAAATTTTCAAAAGTGTAGCAGCTCGGCTCGATATGTGCTTTGAGCAGACACATAGCGTGCCAGAACCATCCATTCGCCCGGCCCGACCAGCATTCCATACGCGAGAGCTGCTTCCCTTCCGCATTATATAAATTATAACGAAACTCCCTGTTTACACGGAGCCCATTTTCGAAATGTGAAAAGAATGTGCGAGAACCGCAGCCTCATGTGCGATCTGCACGGTATCCATTATTTACGTTGCTTCGTTGGTCGTATGCAAATGAGGCTCGCATTGTGTGCGCTCAGTGCTCGACGGCTGAAATGAAACCCAGAGGGCTGCGGGACGAACGTTGACATTGGCAGAGGCTGTACGAAGGTACCAGCACCAAGGACCTGAATTGATATCACTTTTCTTTGCGGATGAGGAACGAGACGAAAAAAACAGGGAATATTAATACCTAGCTATTCCATATCTGCGAAAGACTCCGAATAGAATTCAGGACTATGGAGCGTCGAATGCGCCAATCTTTTTTCATTTTGTTCACCATGATATGTAAACGAGCTTGGAATTTTTCGTATTCCTCGTTCTGATAATGCTTTCGTTATTTTCCGTTCGTTGTTTTTCAGAAGGGTGATAAACTGAGATACTTTTTTGTTTGCTCGTCTACAGCAGGCCCTATCTAATATTTTGGCGAATTTCTGCGGTACCGTGGTGTTTTCTTCATTTATAATTCAGATTTTGAAGAGTGAAATTGTTTTTTTCTTGTGTTGGTTTCATGTAACATTTATATGTGTTCGAACGTAGGCATGCCGACTTGTGTATTATATGGAGATACTTTAAAAAAAAAATCTGTGATAAATGGATATCGCTTTGTAACATCTTAGTTGATAGCTGTGGGTGTAAAAATGTTTACGATATATTGTTGATAACTTTGTGGTTTTATTGATACGGACACATGTCTTTGTCAGCAATAACAATGGATTACACCTGAGTAATTGATGAGAATGAAGATGTAAAAATGATTGGCGAAAACCATGGGTTGAGAAGTTGAAAATTAGAAAACATATATTCATGAGTCTAAAAATAAAATTACTTTTCGAACTTTTGGAGCAACCATCCTAACAAACTTTCAAACTTTTTTAAAGCACGCTTTTCGGGCTTTTTTTAGCCAAAATATAATCTATGAATTACTTTATTGTAAAAAAATTTGGTTTTTTCTCAAGAGTATATTTACGGATTTAAAGTATTTCCAAAAATGCTTCAATCAGTGAAAGTATATTGTTTATTGTTGATTGGCTGTTTTTTGGTAGTTTATTTTTACCTTCGCTCATTTTTATTATTTTGATTTTCGACTCCTGGCTTTAAATCCGCCTAGTTTTTTTTTAGTAAAGTGTAAAATTGTGGAAGTTTTAATGGAAATTGGCCAGAAAAAATGATTTTGAATTGGTTTTGTATAGAAATTACTTCCAAGTCATAAACACACAAGCAATCAATATCATGGCCTATGTCTTCATGTTGAATTTTCATTGCAGAGTGAAGAAAACCAAATTTCCGTGTTCCATATTGTGTTCTCGATTTAGCTATCACAGCTACAGCTACTTTGGGGCTATGTTTTCTTTAGCTTCGAGAGTGAAGGATAAATTTACTGTTGAAAATCACCTCTAAATATTGGACAACTGGTAGCTCTTTGTTGAAAATGATGTGAATATTATCATTAAACAGTAGGTAGATCCTAATCAAAGTGTGCCAAAGGAAACAAAAGCACTTCCATCCCCGGGAAAAGTCTTGGTCAAAGTGAAGTGAGTATTCAAATTGCATATCGAAAATAAAAGCTGGATATATAGCGCAGTATTATGTATTTTCCTTCCGAAAAAAATCAAGAGAAGGTTTCTCATCGGAATTATATTTATTGTGGTATCAGAAACACTGTCTCAAAAGTCCATTATGGAATCGTGTGTGCAAAAAATGTGATTTAAGATCAAAGGTCTCGAAAATCAATTTTGCCTATATATCTCGAAAGCTGTTGTTTTCACCACCAATTAAATTTGTTCTCGATTAAATTGTCCACAATAAACTCAACGAAATTCAAAGCAATAGGTATCTTTATATTATGAGCTTGAGGAAACTTTAACATTATGTGCAAAATCCACATTTGTTTGCATATAGTGGGTTATAAAGACGATGAACGTATCATAACGTCGAAGTTTTCTGAGGCTCCTATATCTTCAGAGCTATTAGACCAACTTGGTTTTCGTAAAGTTTTCTGATCATTTAAAAAAAAAAAGTGTTGTTTATAAATCAAAAACGGGCACATGATCCAACGACAATTGACTAGCAGGTTTTGGTTGTGATGCTAGAAAAGGGTTACCAGATCTGGGTACTTTTGTCATTTTCATACCAAATGACATTACTATTACATTTTAATATCATAAACACCATACAATGAAAATAAGTAACAAGTGTTTAAAATATCCAAGTTCTGAAAATTATGCGGACGGGCATTCGTATCCTTATATTTTTTTCAGTGCAGTCATCAGATATGAATAAAATTCACTAAGCAGGTTGATCTTGACGTGAAGCAGTTGTAGTTGACTTTTCGCTAGCAGAGTGTTATCAGCAACGAGCTTTTTCGTCATTTTTGTCAGTCATTTTTGCCTTCAAATTTTCATATGATAGACATCATATAATGAAAATTAATGGCAAATACTTTACTCTTTCGAATTCAGAAATTCTTGCGAGGGGTAACCCTGGAAATTTCTCTGCCCTGTAACTTTCGATGCAGTCATCGCATCAAAATTCGATACGAATTAATCGTAGTAAGGAGCACATTTAGTAGAACATGCATTCAAAACGTACACATTTCTTTTTCTTCGGAAATCAGTCTTTCTAGCGGTTTCTATGCGGTAGCGTGTTTTTCGCTTATTAGAAAGAATTGCAAACAATTAATACATATAATGCTTTGTCCACCTTATTAATGAAAAAATTAAATTTGTACTTTATTTTCCCCCACCAATTTGACTGTTTTTGAGGACCTGACATTTGTGTTCGCGCGAATTCTCGACCGGATCATGAGATCAAAATACTATTCACAGGTTTTCCTTATTGGCGCTTTTATCGGACATGGAAGTCTGATAGAAGTTCGATGAATATGCTGGCAATGCTGTGGGGGCATCTGGAAATAATCCACAACCAAGCCTTATAGCTTCCGCTGCAGTCATTGAATCAAAACCAAATTCACAGAATAGGCTAACCTCAATGAAAGCCAAGTTTCATAGACATTTTTTTTTCATTAGCAGTACCGATAGCTTTTGTATCATAAGAAGCAGCCATCAAATTTTAAAATGATTAATTTAAAATGATAGTGAAAATAGGTATCACATTTAAATGAGCGTCTGTGTATCCTAAATGTTCAAACTTTTGCGGGAGGCAACTCGCAAAATCTTTCTGCCCCCACTTCCGATGCAGCCACATGAACGAAAACGACATTCTCGCGACAAGTCGGTCTCCAAATTGAGCAGGTATAAAAGGCTTTTGATGGCGTTGACGGGATAATTTGGCAACTTGTGCACTGAAAAATTTCTCCTGGTTACGCTTACTCTTGACAAGGTAGGTGGTATGTCAAAATTGGATCGATTTTGCATGTTGTTGCATCGAAAGGACTATTATCGAAAGAGTGTAAAAATTTTACCAACAGCTGGAATCCTTGTTCTAAAAAATGGAGTCGTCAAACACTCGCGCTCTTAAAAATGTAGCTCATGATAAGGTTTTCCTATTATTCCTTGCAAAATGAGTAAGAAAATAAATACTCTTATTTTTCAATTATATCTTGAACGCGGTTTCAGAGGAAGATTATTTTTTCACATAACTGTCGAGCATACGTGTTTGTTTGTTTCTCAATAATAAGAAGAACAAATCACAAGCACATGCCAATACCCACCTCTGCTCATGCCTACAAATAAATGACCAATTTTCGAGGATAATCAAAAGTCCCTTTTTAACTTGAATACCCCTGTGCTCTGTTTATAGCAACATACTTATATACAGCATTTTATAATCAAATGCTCTTTAGCTGATTATTTCCAAACTGTTTATATTTCAATAATGTTTATATTGCAGTTGACTTCTTGGTATGACAAAATATTTCATCATACTCAGTTAACAGGTTAAATTAAAGAGCTACACGCGTTTATAGATGTATTGAAGCCAAACATACGACGGACGAAAAAATTCTGTAATTCTCAGAATTATATATATAGCGATCTTATTGGTTTGTTTTAATTATTCAACTTGCAGTTAGCACACCGATAGATTTCATTCGTTATTCTAAGCAGTAATTTTTATTTTTAGTGCAAGGAAAAAATATGTTTTTGTTACATTCATTGCCTAGCATTTTCAAAATGAAATATTTTCGGCAGGCTTCTACGCGAGGATCTCCGATTTGTAACAATTATATTTTTATCTCTTAGTTATTCTACACAGTAAAAGATATTGATCCTAAAGTGAAATTTATGCCGAGTAATAATCAGTTTCGAGATATTTTCTCTTGAATTAATTTATAGTGTATTCTATTTGAGTATCAAATACTTCTTTTCAAAAGTTCAAGTGTGAATACATATATTTTTATTGGCATTCGAAAGATTTCAATTGAAAATGAATAAAATAATTGTTGTAAACCAAGTCAAAATTTAAAGTACCCAGTTGAATCTTTTTTGAATCGAAATATCCTTTCATGTTTTATCTTATAGTGTTTGAATCTTTTCCATAACTTTTTTCAGATTGCTTTCTACGCTATCTATCGAGGTGTGGTCATCTTGAGCAGTAGAAAGTAGAGAGTGAGTCTAAAATCTTTCACCGGGAATTTATTAGAAACTTTGCAAAAGCATTGAGTTCACTCGTTTCCATGCATTTATTCCAATGTAGAAACTACAATAATAGAGTAAATAATAAAACCAAAATCAAATATTTTCATTTGAGCACCAATTTTTCCTTAAAGATTCAGATACATTTCAATTTCCTGACAGATATCGATATTTTGAAAGTAAACAGCTCTCTTTCTTCGAATCTTTTATTCATAGACGCTGAAGAAGGGAGATGATTACCCTCGAAATATCTATGTCCGCCAGGATGATGATGATATATATATATATATATATATATATATATATATATATATATATATATATATATATATATATATATATATATATATATATATATATATATATATATATATATATATATATATATATATATATATATATATATAGCGTATATAACTACTTTTGGGCAGTATTTGTTTGACATAAACAATATTTGTTTCTGCATGTACGCGCTCCGTTTTTTTTCAATTATTGTAGTTCAGATTTTCTTCAATACAATGCTTTTTTATAGACAAAATAAATTGTTCTGATTCCTTTTCTAACCTAAGTATTTGTTCTCTGTTTATTATCAAACAAAGAAATTGACATCACAACGCTCTAGTGCCTACTCAAATTGAGAGTGGTAAAATTTTGAATGTATTTCTTAATTAACAGTTGCAATGAAAATTGAATTTTCAATTTCACCCTTAATACAACTTCAAAGCAACCTCAATCCTTGTACTTTACAAAACCACAAAAAAAACCTTCACTCTGCGAGAGAGAAAAAAAACTCTCAAAACAACCATCAAAATTCAGGTAGGTACATCACACATCACCACAACTGCTGATGTATCAAAAGATCTAAAAAAAAACAAGCAGCAACAACACAAACGAAACAACAAAAAACCATCATTCCTTTCATCTAGAACTCGAAATTCACCCAATTCGCATCGTATCCACCTCACGCTCATCTCGAGATTTATCTCTCCGAGAGAATCGTCAAGGCCCCCCACTTCCACCACTACACTAAACTCAAAGAAAGAGACCAAAATAATAGCGAGTCGCTAACCGCCGAACCAAAATAAATGAGAAACAATAAAATATTCCCAGGGACCTATAAAATCCAGTACATATGCTGCCAATTATACACACCTACATACGTCATCTCGCACAGGCCCAGCCGGCAAAGCAGCTCCAATCTAAGAGCAGAGCGCCCGAGAAAGCCAACAGCACTCTCCTCCATCTTTTGTAAGATCGTATCGTCAGCACTTCCCATCCTCCGTAAACTGTCTGTAACGTCCATGCCCACCCAAGCATTACTTTCGGGCCAGAACTCACAACTACCTTTCGACTAGTGATGATGGACTGGTGACGAGCGGCCCACCAAAAACAAGAATAGGCAAAAAAATCCACCGACCAATTCTCCGCCAAATGCCCTGCAACTGCACCCATACAAACACTGAAAATCCTCCACCAAAGCTCCCCAAGTTACCGTCTTTCAATTCCGATTGGCAAGTGGGCGAATTCATCTCCCCATCTCATACCAGCGTCCGCTAGCTCCACCGACCAGCAACGGGAGCAGCTTGTGGGCAGCCAATGCTTACCAGCCAGCCGATTCCGAAATGTCCAATTCACTTCTAATAAGCACTTACTAAAAATTACATGGAACAAACCTGTTGGCAATGGAACGAACAGGGGGCCGCGAGTTGGAGATGGCATCTTAAGAGAAATCGTTGCTCCACCTCCGCGCTGGACTCCATTGCAATTTCCAGGCAAATTTCCCCGCTCTGGTGGCTTCGTGCTCCTGCATCGTACCCGATGCACGAAGGCGTGGCTTCCAATTGGAACTGGTTCCGTTTCAGTCTGAAGGATATGGGAGGATGGCGATATGCACGAATGATGCCGCTATTGGGGTGTGGTAGGTAGTTAAGTGGTTTGTCGGGAATCGGACAAAGGGTCTACATCTGCTGGGATGGGTTACGATCAGGTAGGAATTACTCTGTTTGGGCACAAGGGCCACCATTGTGCTAGGAGAATCTTATCATTTTTATAAGAGTCGATGTTGGGTTTGGGGAAAGTGTATGGGTGTGAGTAAAGGAGGGTCAAGTTTTTTGGGCTGGGAAGGACGTTCCGTGCATACTTCGTAGTGGAGGGCAGGCGTCTATCGAATCGGCTGGTGGACTCAAGTTTTCTCATTTTTTTTGCTTAGCGAAGGAGGTCTCGGGTGTTCAGTTTCGGTGGATTGGTTCGAACGGGAAACTGAGCTGGTTCCGAAGTCAGGTTTCTTGGAACAATGACTGACTGGCAGCACTAGCGACAGGGGCCTCCTTCGCAAGTCTTCTCACGGGCGGTCTACAGCTCAAACAGGCGGTCGGTCGGCGGTTCGTTGTCAAGCTGATGATAAGTCGACGGCATTGGTTTCACTCAGTTGGCAATTGTTTGCTTTGGGCTTCGCACGGGTTTTCACCGCTGGTTGGTCAGCCGTTGTCGCGCGGTATGTTTTGACGATTACGACGGTACGTTGTGGACACTCAATCGATACATTCGCTGATAGAGTTTCGTTCGTTTGTTTTTTTGTTCTGGGTCGTTCAATAGTGATTTGAAGTGTTCAAGGATGTTGTCTGTGAATTTCGAACGGTAGCCAAAATCTCGAATGAATTTTTTATCGCAGGAATGTACAAGTGCTTACAAGTAGCGGTGACATTGTGCAAGGATAATATTCGTGTTGTACGTAAATCACTATTGTAATAAATTCGAAATTTCCCAGTGCAATCATCATAACAATTGTCATTACCGAACACAGTTCGAAGTGGAAATGTGGAAAATTCACGGAAATTGTGCATCGATTTCACTTCAAGTAGCGTCGACGAAACGAAGAAGTTGACGAGTTTAGGAAGTCTTGTAGTCGATTCTGTTGTTTCGAATTTCGTGTTACATTGGCTTGAGTTTTGATTTCTTCCGTTTTCTGGGTCGATTTCCGATTTTCCTTGGAAAATTCCTATCAACGTGCTCTGTATGATTTTTTGGACGAAGTGATTTCACGAATTTCCTGTTGGAAGCATAATAACACCTCGAAACACTCCGAAATGAATTTGCATTATTGAAAATTAATGCTGTCGTTGATGTAAATCGATTTACGGCTATGCTGGAGCGTTTGGTTTATTGTTTGTTTTCGTGATCTTTTCATTACGGGGATTCCGGTTGTTGTTTATTTTCACATTGAAGTTAGTTGCCGATATCGAATCGTTGTGTATCAGAGTGTTGAACTGTTTTCGCATTGATTGTGTTTTCGGGACGCGCTATAAACAGACCGCAAAACTGGCGAGAGATATACAAAACATGCTATTAGGCACACAAAATCATTGTAACGGTAACTTGGCAGCATCAAAAGGTGCAACGGACTTTTCAATAGCGGCTATTATGGCACGTGGTTCATCAAGTCGTGAACCATCCGAAAGGAGTATAAGTAAGTAGACTTTTGTTGGTTTTTTGTTAGGAGTAAATGGTTTGTTAAGTTAAAATGATTAAATAACGAGAAACACATAAAATGTTTAAATAACGAGAAACACAAAAAATTAGACATTCTAGGCCTGAGAGTTCGATATGTACTGGCCTTTAGTTTAAATAATCAAGACAAGTATCCGGATGTTTGAAGATGATTCAGGAAAAGTTCGTGGAAACAATGTGAAAAAGTGATATTCATATCAGTGTTGTTCTTGAGAAATTTCAAATGTTCCCTCTGTTAATCACAACAGCATAGTATAAAACGCCAGGAGAAAACTCATCATTGAGGTATAGATATATTTCTTTTGGTAAATCTTTAATTAAAAGAAATGTAGTTTTAGGCCGCTAAAAAAGCAAGTGATGGATACTTAGATTACGCTACTGATATTAGAATGTTTTGTAAGAAGAGTTGCATCAAAACTTTTGGTTTTGTGCGCTTCATTGGCTTAGACAGAAAAATTTTAGAGACTTTGAAGATGCATTTTTTGAGCTAATTAGCGTCAAATGGTGCATTATTAGATACCAAGTAACTGGATATCACAATCGAAACGAATAATGATTTCAGTGCAGGCGAAATGATAACTGCTGACTTAAGCACTATTTTTTGTTACACACTAATCACATAGGTGGTTTTTAATTTGTGTGAAGTAAAATTTCTTTCTGAATCGCATTTCAAGTGGTTAGTTTTTTGTTTAGGTGCGAAAATGTCTTTGATTATCTGGTAGAATCAGCATCATCTAGCAGTTCCTTGTAGACTATTGATAAGCTTTATTTTTATTAAGGCGAATTGAATTGGTTCCGATTCCCTGTTGAAGATATTATTGTATAAAACCTTCTTAATCTTAGATTTGCTAAAAGCTAGTGACAATATAATTAGATTTACTGTAGTGAATTTATTGGTTCTTTTTCTTCATTTGAAACCAATGAACGGTCAGTTTAAATATTTAAAATGATCATAAATTTGTCTGTTTCTTTGCGTTCATAATATGTGCTTGTTCCAAAAAAAAACATCGCACTCATTCAGTTTCAGCAGAGCTTAATTTTTGGCACTTCGTATTTATTCAGCTGCAGTGGGATTCGAATTGAAATTCCGATATTCGATTTCATTTTCTACGTCAGAGTGTTTCAATTCAGATTGAAAACCGAGTTAATGTATATTTACCAATCTTTCTATGGAAACTCGTTTTTGCTGCCGAATTGATTTGTTTTTGAAATGATTTGGATTGATTAAAATTGTCATAGGTAGCATTTTACTCTCAAATTGACTGAAAATCCAATTTTTGAGAATCATTTTTCAATTAAATTAAATTGGAAATACCTTATTCTTATCGGAACGGAACTAGCGAGACATTTCAAATGTGGAAATTGCTTAAAGAAGGTGTAAAGTATTTTTTGTAGCACAGTGTATGATTCGTTACATAGTTCCGAAGTTGCAGTATTAAGTATTTATAGTCAACGATTCAATATGAGAATTGTTGATTAGAAGAGTAATTCAGATAAAATGTTCATCTTCTCGTTCTTCTAAGTGCTTGAGCTCATTAGAATTCTCAGTAAGAAACTTTTTTGACAAATTGTGCTGTACAGCAATTGCTTTATGTTTATATTTGAAGATTTTTTTAGTTTTAAGAAAGATGATTCTTGGTATAGGATTATAAATATTTGAAGCATTACCTTAGCCATCAATTATGATTGAAAATTCTTGGGTATATCTGTATAAACATCAATTTATTAGCAACAAAGTGTGTTGCAGAGAATACTATGTCGAAATTTGAAAGATTTGAGCCGTCCGTTTGACGCTTAATATTGCTTACTTTTAGTTTTCAAGCGATTGGAAGATATATTAGCTATTTTTTGCAGCGTTTCGTAGTATAGCTTACTTATCTAGCATAATGGTATATTTATTTAGTAGGTACCTACAATGGTTCTCTTAACCTTTTAATTGGGTATATTTTTTCGTCGTACCATGAAAACAGCGCGAATTTTGCATTACGACATTTTTTTTCAAGGAATTTTTTTTTACCATAAAGTTTTTTGGACGAACATTACACCGCAGCACACATTTTATATGCATGCCATTTTCGCGCCACGAAATCCAGCTACATCCCCCCAAAAATGTTATTCCACAGTTAACAGGGTAAGAGTTTCAAATTTTAGACAAAACCTCCTTTTGTTTTAAAACTTTTTCAAATACGCTGAATTCGAGTTTTGCTTATGTTGAGTTTTCCGGTAATTTTCTTATTGGCGCAGAAAAATTTTCGCATTTCGCATTAACTTTTTTCGTTACGATATACATACACTCAAAAAATTTTTTGTTGAATTTTACCCTTATAATAGTAGGAAACTGGTTTCCTACTATTAAAGATGAAAATTTAAAAAAGTGCGTAAATTGAATATTTTTTTACGACCAAATGGTGTAATTTTATCTTAAATAATGATGCAATTTTATGGCTTTGGCGCAAAGGTGAATAGCAAACTAGTAAATTTAGACTCTTTTTGCTTCAATTTACAAAAGGCTGTGTAATATTCAGCTGATATGACGTAAAAGCAAAAAATGCACATCGAATGTGTAAAAAAATTTGTGAATATATTTTCTATTATCAAAGTATTAATTATAGACCCACTTTTTAGAGTGTACTCAATTCGATATTTCTAAGTTCTTACGGGAAAAACTTAACCCAAAGAACTTGTTAACATTAAGATTGACATTGTTCTCGTTACACCACTGTTCCAAAGATTGATGCTTGAACTGTAGAAAAGTTACATCAGATTACGAGTGTATGATGCGGTAGAATTTAAGAAGTCTGCATAGAAAAAAAGGGGTGTACCAAGCAATATCTCAGACACATCAGTTATGCAGATTTTGAAAAGCAAAGGGCCTAAACGATTGCCTTGTGGTACTTCAGAAGATGCAAACAATCGTTTAGATAAGTGGACGTAGAACTTTATAAGTTAATTCCGATCGATCCTATGTATGTTGGTAGCCCTACAAGTCTAAATTTATTTTGGGAAAAATTTTGCGTAAACGATTTTTGTTTTATGGTCTATTCTCTCTCCGCACTATTGTTTAGTAAATAATAGCTCGTCTAAATAGTGGCTACTTTTCCAGCATTTTTCCGCACTCCAAATTTGCAGGTTTTACTGAATCTGTTTTTATTATTCCGGCAAAAAGATATCATTTCAAAATATCATTTCATTCAGGTTCTATAAAATATAATGTTTTATTTAATTTATTTATAATCATTCTTCAAAAATAAAAAAAAAAACACTTTAAACCATTAACTGTATCTATCCATTTGTTTCCTGTTTCTTGTCGTTCGATATATGCAATAATTTTGTACTATCAGCATCGAAACTTAGATACATTGTTTTCTTTGTCATGATAGCTCGTAGAACAATAATTACAAATTAACTAAAAAAATGTGCAGCATAGAAAATGAATTTTGTTCTGCGGTATATAAGTGTCATTATGTACTTCTGGTAGTATTAAAGTTTTTTACCGATCAGTGAAAAAAATATCTGAAATTCATGAAATATATATAAAAAAAGAACCTCGGAAAAATATTCAAAAAATCGTGTCTTTTTGATAGAATTATTAATCGTTTATTTTTAAGAGCTTTAACTCCGAATAAATTCGAGTTTACCCGGTATACCTACATAAATAAATAACTTGAAATTGTAAATCTGATGTTGTTTTCAAATTCTAATGTAACTTGCAGTTTGTCGCTGCTATGATATCATATTCCTAACGATGATTTATGCAGATTATTTATTTCACAGAAATCAATAAAACTGTCGAAAAAAAACTCTCAAAAAATAGCCATAGACAGTTTTCAATGCCAGACTCAAATTCAAATTTTCAAATCTCTTTGCAAAATGGAGAGAAAAACGAACAAGCTAGGAACTTAGCGTGTGTATCCATGTAATAGTTTTTGAAAATATATACATTTCAGGTCTAAAGCTTAGTACTGTTTTCGATTTCACGTGATATTTGTTTTGGTGAAAATTTAGCTTGAAAATGAGCAAGAGTTGTACTCACTTTTCTGCACGCATAGTTGCTTGGAAGTTGCTTTTGCTTTGAAAATGCAGATGGTATTGACACATGTCTCCAATCATTTGACGCCAATTTATTATATGAAGTTTATTTTTTCGAGCTAAAAAGTGACATTTGGTGTTTGAATTTGAAAATTGAGCTGTACAAATGTCTTTTCAATTACAAAATCGATCAAAAATTGAAATTCTTCTCATTAAATCCATTAGAAATTTGCAGTCTCCGCTTCTCTCCATTGTCAAAAGTTTCGCTCGAAAGAATGACCAGATAATGAAGACTTATCAAAATTTAGCTTCACGATTAACTCAGTACCAGCCTTAACACGCAAAACAACTTCGATTCGGGTTAGTTGACTAAGAATTGTACTAGTTTATTAATAATAACTTACTAGAAATAATGACTTTCAAAAAGTATTCAATATTATGTATAAAACAACCAAATAAGTTAAACTTCACAGTAACTGGCGGTTGAACATTAGGCCGTCAATTGATAGTGCTGAAAAAGTACTGCACAAGCTATGTTTTTGTGTTTTTTTTCATTAGAAAAATATGCATTATTTTCACGTTGTATGCCGCGGATTATTCTTCATTTCTATAATGTTGGGAAGAATATGGAAAAGAAAATACAGGTATAAGCTATTTCTTGCGATGCGAGAATGTTCAAACTGTGCAACGAATTCTATTCAGCCACATTAAAACTGTACAAAGGATGAAATAGTCCTAAAATTGATGATAGGTTTTGGTTTTGATATTGTTTTAGTTGATTGTCTCAAAAAGATTAAAATATGCACAAGCAATCTCTTAGAATTCATATCAAATATTAACTTTAAAACAGGTCGTTTTGCTAAATATTTATGAAATTGTGACTTTTACGTCAAAAGATGAGACAAATAACAAACTAGATGTAAATAATCATCGCTCATTATCTTTGATATCAAATATTTCCAAAATATTGGAAAATGTGGCAAAAATTACTAAGAAGAAATTTAAAGAAGAAAATCAATTTTAATTCAGAGCTGAGTTAAACAAGAAGTTGTGAGAAGATTAACCACTTTTGTGATAATCCACTCAGCTGCTTGCCTGGACTTGCAAAGGCATATGCCAATTCAATTCCACATGAAAAGATAGTTGTAACAGACCTTTGCAAAATGTAATGATTGTACAAAAACAGAGTGTATAGCTTTCTTTGCATTTGAAGTTCCCCAAGGGACTGTTTGGAGCCCTTGATTTTCTTAATATATTTGAATGATATACAACATATAAACGGCCAGTTGATATCTTTCACTGATGGTACTGGACGTTTGGTTCATGAATATGATTGGCACGAGGTCAGATTTAACGCAGAATGCTGAAATAATTGGTGAATTCTCTAACGCTGAGCAGATAAAAGCAAAATGTTTAGCATTTTTCGTACCAAGTGTAGTCTTCCTAAAAATCTTCACTTATTCATATGAATCCACAAAGACTTAGTGAGTTTCATCGACCAACATTTCAAATCACAATCCCCAAGTCGGAATCACTACGAGTAAATCAAGAAGCCTCAGTCCGAGGTAACGTTTCTTTCCTAGGTTTAAGTCCCGCCCTGGCTGTAAAGCCGGCTCTCCTTATTAAACGAGAATGACAATTGATTTGAATGGAATAATCAAAGAAATTAATCCAATACTCATTAGATTATATGGAACAAATACAAGTTACGAAGTGAGTGTGTCTTTAGTGAAAGTGATTATCATTTGAAAATTGATAAAATCCGAAAATTTGATCCTTTCTTATTGGAATGTTCCAATATAAAACATTTAGCTTGCGTTTTTCTTGAAGATCCAGCGGAACCAAATACACTCGGTCCCAGATTTGTCTGACCCAAATTTTTGGGTAGGAAGGTTTCCAGCATGAACACTGAAATGACTGAAATAATCAATATCTCTGCAGGCATGTGCTCATATTTGGGAATAACATTTTTGCTATTTATGATATAAGCAAGATTTTGGCGGATTGTTACTTAGAAAGAAGTATTTTCAACTGTCTCTGGCCTTAACATCGAAGCATAGATTTTTTTAATGTTTTTGTATATCAAAACGTTCCTCATGAATTCATCCATGCAATGGGTCACTGTGATGTATGATGGTGAAGCCTCACCGTACACGGGATCGAGTTCAGTTTTTTAACCGCTTGCTGTAGCAATTTTAAAAACAAATCTTATCATAGCTCTGTATACTAAAATCATGGATAATGTGCGTAACGCGTTAACTTTAACAAACTACGATAAAGAAACCGTAGTTCAATGAAAAGCGAAAAGCGTGCCATCTATATTGTGGCTGTGTAAACTTCTTTTTGTGATTTTATGTAGTCATGTGGGTCGGGGGCGTTTTAAATCAACCTTGTAAACTGAAGTTTACAGCAATGAGTTTGAACTTGATTTTTAAGAATGATTTTTTAAGAATGAAAGGCAACGGAAGAAGCGTTAAACCGATCTGAGCCTAGTATTGACATTATATACTTTTAAGTTTGGCTAGAAGGGTTGGATGCCAGAGCCTTTTGAAGTCTTCCAAAATTTCTACAGCAACGATTTTGACTTGATTGGAACTGAGGAAGCAACGATGAGCTATATCATTAGGTGTCTACTGTGACTACTAGGATGGAAATTACACTATTAGTCATTGAGGGACTAGTTCGACTCGATATATCTCCTCGATTTTCAGGTTAGTAGCTGGGCCTGATTGCTTCGAGATTTGAAACCGAGCGAATAGTATGAAAACTGGTTTGAATAAACTCTGGTTTGAAACGGAGCCTATGAACGATAACTGAAGAAGACCATTTAGTGTAAAGGCTCAGTAAATAATCGATTTTTAGACCTATCTCTAGCATTTATCGGATATAGGCTGCATGTATATCCGACCGACGCGCACAAGAAACAGTAATTTTTGAGGAGAATGTGAAACTGCTTTTTGAAAGTCTTGAAAAGTAATGAAAAGTCATGTTACCTTTATGGTTTGACAAAGATTTTTTACTTTAAATAAGAACAAAACAAAAATGTAGCATCTTCCATGATAGAAAATATGTGACATAGTTTTGCAGCCTCTAGATGGTTTTCTCTGGTAAATTTATTTAAAGAGACCTAATTAATCTTGTGTCAATGCAGTACAGGTGTCCATAACGGTCTAAAGTGCATAAAGCATCTGAAAACGCGATACAATTTTTGTTGACACGAAACTCGTAGTTGCTATAGGCTATAAGACGTGCAGAAGAGCCCAATGCTTGTCGGCTTGAGCTGTAGCGAAAATATGTCGACATAAAGTTTTGCGCAAACAAATATTTGAGATGATCGAGGAAAATCCAGCAATATTTTCACTTTCAAATTATCAAAAACACTATTACAATTGATAACATTGTCATTGCACCAATATTCCGCAATAATCATATTGAACCTAATTATTGTACCAAGTTGCCAAGGGCTATTTTTATTTTTGAAACCAATTCGAACCTAGTGACACGGTAAAATGTTCCACACCGAATCGCAGTCAAATGCATCAGATGAACTACATAGCTATTGAATACGTATACCTAAACACATACTCTGTAGCTGATTAAAAATTCAACATCATATTCATTATCTACTACACATCTATTCATTATCATCGATTCCCATGCAAAAAATCTATTCAGTCAATTCCGCAAAATTTCCCATTGTATAACAGAAAGGAAACAATTTTCATAAATTATACTAAACATCGACAACCTATAGAAAATTATCACTAGAGTTTTGCATAATCACTAGGCGATGTAATCATTAATTTGATAAATTGACTAATTTTAAACAAATTTAATAAGACGATTTGTTAGTGTGTTTGTTTCATGATGTTTGACATCAGGAACAAAACCACATCGAATCATTGTTTAGATAAACTAAAGTTATTCGATGTTATTATAGAGTTATGTTAGATCAACCAGCAAGCAAACGTCTCGATTATTGTCGAATTGTAATTTTAACACCTCAAGTTGCACGACGTGCGACGCGCTGTGGGTGAATAGTGATCGGTCTGTGTTGGAAGTGACAAATTGAATGTTTTCATAATTTAAATTTGAAAGAAATTAGCACCTATATATATTTATGTATTGTATCTTTGTGTTTGCTGGATGTTTGTTTTGGTATACATATTCAAATGAGGTTTGACTTTGAATGTCAGTATAGGATCGTAGATGAGGAAGAATATATACACTTAGAGTGTAAAGCTTCATTTATCTGTTATAATCAGGCTGCTTAGCTCATTTTAAGCTCACGTGTTCTACATTACGATTTTTTAAGAGAAGAAAATGCGCATGAAATGAAATTGAAAAATGCTTGTTAATGAGCTCTTTATCAAATCAAAACCGTGATTGGCTGAAGGAGATAAGTAAGGTAGCAACTTGATTTTTTTGAAAGTGATACAACTAGTATCACGTTTAAGGAAACTATTGCGAGCTGTCTTTATTCTATTACATTTTTCGTTCCTCAAATCTATTTTCTTAATTTCTCCACTACGACCAATCGAATTCTCTTCGAATTCTACGAAATAAAAATATACCGCATAACACTTATTTTAAGTGCCACTGGAAAAAAACTCTTTGCTCGTCTCAATTTTTTCATAAATATTTCCACAACATTGTCTTTCAAAACTTACTAATCATGCAAATATTGCATTCTACCTTGTAGGTAATAGCGCCTGGTTCTCTCGTATCAATTTTGTCCTAATCACTGTCATCAGCTCAGATTAGAGCACAATATTGCATTGGAAAACCTCGCAACGCCAACCTCGTCTCTCGTTGCGCAATCACTGGTACGACAGATGAAGACATGCAATGCAAGTTACAATTCTAACATGAATTGCATGCATACGATATTTCTATCGACACGGATACTGCATTCAAACCATTAGAACATAGATTAAAGTGATTATTTGTCGCTTGTCGGTAACTCTTTTACGAGCTACAAATCACCGGCGGGATATCTTCAAGATACGCACGATACTTTGCAAGAGCAATACTTCCACTATCTTGATCTGGATTTCAATAATATTTGTATTACATTCAGTGCGAAAAATACAATTGCAGCCTACAGTTGCATTTCATTTCGAAATCGTTTCAACAATTCCGCGAGCAATTTAATTAACAACAGAAAATCACGTCTCTGTCGTCGGGCGCATAATGATAATGCGCTATCAACAACCGCCAGAAAAATTGCAATCTGTACACTCCGTCCGAACGGGATCGATTTGAGTAATTTTAACAGATTTTAAATGTTTCCCGAATCGATCCCGAGGCGCTAATTTCATGCATTTTCCAAATAAAATTATATATGCACAATCAGTTGTGTGGGTTTTAAGTGCAACTGAGGCGATCTATGAGTACAATTAAAATCGAGATTTTAGCCGATTTTACCACTAGTAAGGCACCACCGCAACAGTAACGCAACATGTCCTGTTGCTTATGGCACGACAATGATTCGAGAGTATTTGAGTCCCAGACGAATACGTAATGACTCCGTTGATATTATAACACGTATGGGTGTAATTATATGGCCACTACAATTGGAGATTTCCATTCACACATGACGCAGCACGGCACGGAACGGACACCGACGACGAGACTCTAGATATGGTAACGCGCTGATTGCAGTTAATGTCCCTGCACTTAGCTATTGGTATAATGTCTCCGTGCTACACATGATGATTGTTGGACAATTTGCATATATTCAGTGTGTTGAGTGGTGGAATGTAGACTGATAGAATGTGCAAAAGCAGTGGCTCAATGATAAATCTGAAAGGAATTGTTAGAGGACCACAAATTATCATTTTTTTGCAGACAGAGTGTCTATTTCAAGAAATAAAGCTTTAAAAAATTTGAGTCCCTGTTCGATATTCAGACTCAAAATGGTAGTCCATTTGCACAAAATAATATTTTGTTGAGTTACTTGATTCTAAACAAGCTTGCGTACCACTGTCATAGAAAACTTCGTTAAATCGCTACTGTCTCTACAATCTGATGTGGCGCTGAAAGTGATTGTAATGACCATGACACGCCCCAAGTAAATCATGTTCCTCTGCATTCTGGAAGTATACGTACTCACTCAAGTACTCGACAACGAACGTACTTCCCACTTTGTGGACTCAAAGAGAAGAAACAAACTTGTCAGTCTGGCGTCATTTTATATTCTAACCATTCCAGACCAGGCATTGTTTAATGATAGTGCATCATGAATCCGCCAAACTTTCTCAGTTGGATTATACTAGGACCTAATTAGATGGCCATCATCAAAGCTACTTTTGATCAAACCCACCGAAATCGATTCAACAGAATTAGCGGAAACGAACAAAATGTTCTGGCTGCTTCCTATTTCAATCGTTTAGCTGGTCAGTAGCTTGAAAATTGGTTGGTTTGCCACCATCATTTTCTATAATGATGGTGGTCATCATCGAAGCGCCATCAGCATCGCACAGAGATCGTATTGCAAACAGTGTCGGTTTTATGAGGTGATTTCATGTAATTCCTGATATAATCATGCGTTCTATTGAATTCGGATATTGTCGCTAGTCGGATTAAGTGATATTTTTGAATGTTTGCTGTCATTTTGGGAGTTGTTTTTGAATGATTTTAATGTGAAAGATAATTTGACTTAATTGAAAATGAGCACTGGTCGAAAGCGTGAAAGTAGTGAGTGTTGTGGGGTTTAGTCATAATTGTTGAGTATTTACAAGGCAATCAATCTAATAATCTAAAGCAGTAAATAATAATAATGATTTTTTTAGTATTATTTGCGTCAAATTCCCCTCAACGACATGAAATATATACGATCCTACAATCCTTCTAATGTTTGTAAATCGAGCTATCTGAAGCCGCAATTCGCCAAAGAATTTTGATCAACGAGCTTGTTGATGTACCCATCCATTGGAAAGTTTGAATAAAAACCATATTGTGGCAAGTGTCATCATCGCTCATAGTTTGATTTTGTGCTCCTCTGACAAAAAAAAATCACTGGTTCCTTCAGGTCTGAATCGAAATAAATTTTAGATTGATTCACGTCGTGTTGTATTGGCATTTCGTGTTGTATCGAGGTGTCTGCTTACATATTTGTTAGTCATCTTTCATACATCTTTTATCTTTCTTCCCTTATCATCCTTAACATAAAAATAAATATTCAAATTTGCTTCCTGAACAGAACATCCTCTCCAAATTGCGCCTAAAACCCCTGACCCAGTGATGCATGTGAGCGATGCATGTTTTTTTACAAAAAGGTTTCGTCGATGAAGTTTTAGCTGCTTTGCCTAAATATGCCTTCACAGGGACCTGCCTGCCCAGAAGCCGCGAAACCTACCCACTTGCCTATAGTTAAAACTCATTTATCTTCGATTAAAGATATTGCAATAACATTGTTTCACTATTGATCTTTTAAAATAATTATGTCATGCATTGCGTCCAGTGGAGCAACATATTTTGAAAAAAAATGGTAATCTCCCCACAAAATAGACTGAAAATAGCTCAATGAAAAATGAAGTTCAAATTCTTTTCAAAAATAAGGAAATACCAAAGACCCATGATGGCACCCTTGTGGTATGCTCGAAGATTGGAATATGGATGTGCCTGAATCAATGAGTCCTTATTATGCAATTGGAAAGCCCATCATATTTAGAACATTAGCCCATAACAACCAGTAGAATGACGATTTTCGAAGACAAGGAAAAGTGTGTAGATTCTTCTTCGTGTTGAATATCGTTGAAAGGTTTACTTAATCACTTTTTCGTACTGACTACCGATATGAAAACTCACTGCTAGCGTTTTTCAGAACGAAAGTAGCCCAATAGCTTAGTTACACCACCACGCAAATTATATTAAATCCGATGTTGATCGTACCCCGAACATAGAAGGTTTTCATTGACGAGGTTGTCATCCGAATTCGATGTACGGAGGATGGTAAATCGTGAGGAAACACAAAGGGCTGTAGCGGACTTTAGACCTGATCCATTTCAACAAATCTATTCCGTGAAAGTCGTTTTGATCAGTTGACAGGATCGGAAGTTTTAGAAGCAGAAAGAAAGAAAGAATGTTATGGGGGTAGAGAGGAATCGCCTTCCGCCCATATAAATTTCAACATTTTAGAAATTGCAGCATTTGTTGCTTTCACTGGTAATATTGCACTGCGAGTCCTAGGCCTACTTCTAGCGTATAAGGTTTGTGGCTCAAATCGAGATACGGACGGAGAATTGCGCAAACCTAGCTCTGTTTAGGTACCTGAGTCCAACCAGTGAAACTATTTGCCTCCAACTGGTAAAATTTCGATTGTGAAAATGAAACTTTCAACACTTTCACTTCCAAAGACCCCACATGGGTTTTAGTGGGACAACTTAGTTTTAGCTTTTTGCGGAGTTGCACGTGTATTTACCGAAATTGTCCCAGGCCTGGTCCTATCAACGACCAATAAATCCTATGAATACCTATCATATTCTGGCCGCGATTTTTCGTATGAACACAAAATCGTTGTATAATACTCAAAATAGGTAATTTGGTAAAGAGCTACTGTCGCTGTAGGATGTGCAATTTTGATAGTTTGACGTTCAGCGTAGAACATATCAAATTTAATTTACCTTGTTTCCTAAAAAGTGTTTTTTCCCAATTTTTAGAGGGATATTTTGCAGGCGCCTGCTGTAGCTCCAGGATTACCCGCATCTTAATCGTAAATCACACAAGATTCTATTTTATAAGCACGAATATGCTGTGTAAGATTTGTGGTGATTCGTTTACTCTGTCAGAGTTTATCACAAACCGAAAATTGGAAAAAAACAAGTCTAGGGTTCCAAAACGTTATAATGGTTAAACTTCAAACATTATGAATTTTCACTCTGCATACTTGATTGTCGCAAATTAGAAATCAAATTTTATAGTTAAGGAGTTGATGGTATTTTAATTTCGCAGACTGACTCATACCTATATTAACATTTCCTAAAAAATTTAGTCCGATCAAATGGCATAATTTCGAGCTACGCTCATTGAATTTTTTTGGACCTCATAATATACATAATCAAGACATTTGAAATAATTATTTCGAACGATGTAACCACTATGTTACACGTTATTCAAATTATATCTTCATTCAAGTCTTAAAATGAGCCCCTACACAGCAATCTGGTCGTCGATCGTTAGACTCACCCATCAAACATCGTAATATTTTAATCTCAACTGTAAAAGACGCGAAGTTTCAACATTTAGACAAAAGTTTTTTCACTGCTTTTTTTTTGTCAAATAAAGTAAAGTAAATCAGATAAAAATAACTGGTACTGGTAACCTTTTGCCACTACCAACACTAAAAATTTGTCGAACTTGCATCACTTTTAGATCAATTGGCTTGGTGAATTTCGTTTCAATACAATAACTGGATCGGAAGTTCTAGGGGTGAAAATATTCTCAGAGTAATCGTTAGCAAAAAGCTCAAAATTGAAAAAAGTAATAGTTTACTGAAGTTTGTTGCAGATTATTTAAAACTTAAAAACTTATTGGTAGCATCTCTTTGTGCAAAATAGCAAAAATCATACAAAAATGCGAAAAATCTGTCAAATTTTGGCTATGTATAGCCTGTATAGCTTGATTTCTAGATAAGAAGTAATATATCGGAAAACAGTTTTTTTTTTTGATTGATGATATTTCAAGATGGCCAAAGAGTTACTGATACTTTTACATAAATTTTAAGAGACCTGCTTATATTAAAGACCTATACATCTTATGAATGGCAGTTTGATGTAATGATCCGTTTGCGAGTATTCACAAAAAGAAATTTCCAATGGCAAAAAAAATATGTTCTGGTATTTATTGAATCTCTAGTATTCTCTGGAAATCTGGTATTAATTGAATTAAAAATGGATCAGTATATATATTTAGATATCCATAAACAAAATTTGAAATCTAATGCTGCAAAACTAGGCTGAAATAGGCCGTGTATCTTCCAACAATATAACGATCCAAAGCGCACAACACTCAATGTAAGATTATGGCTGCTTTATAATACTCTAAAACAACTGCATACACCACGCCGATCTCCAGACATAAACTTCATAGAAGGTGTGGGGTAAACTCGGAAGAGAAGTACAAAAACGGCATGCTCGAAATAAAAAAGAACTTAAGCAAGCTATACTTGGAGAATGGAATCTAATCGATCAATCAACTACAAAAGAGCTAGGAAATTATATATGCCTAAAAGAATGAAGGCTGTAATATCGGCAAAATGCAAATCAGCATCCTTTTAAAGTAAATAATTTTCTGTAAATTTGAGATAATGTATGTAGACTTTTGTCACATAGTTTTCTACTAATTCCTGAAAAATTGTTGGTAATAGATTATTCAGGCCTGCGAGGAAGTTCGCCTAAAGAGACGCTTGCCCGTAAGAAATGGACATAGGCACATGAGATGAATAATGGCCTCTTCTTCATTCTCTGAGCCAAAGCTCCGACAGAAATTCGCCCTATGAGTCAGTGGCACATGAAAAGAGCCACAACACACCGGAGAGCGCAGGACACTCTTGCGATCGCACAGGATGATTCTTCAACCCAGGTTTTCTTAGCGTCTTCGAAGTATTTTTGCCCGATAGTTAGTTTGACCGATGACCTCGGTGTACCTATAGTGAAAGGGCATGAAACCAAGCCTGGCAAGTTCATCGGCCGCACATTTGCCGCGAACCAGTTACTCAATTCAATTGCAATGCCAAATGTCTCAACATCTCCCTAAGAGATGTACGACATTTGACAACAATACTGGATACTGTACTAATATCAGTAAGAGAATTGACAGACGCTTCGATATCTGTGACAAGTTTACTACCAATATTTGGTTACACAGAAGTTAGTCGGTGAAGAACCAAAAAAATTGACTAATTTTTTGCCTTTTATTTGGTGCTGATAGAATGGTATGGAACTACGAAATTACTTTCCTTGTGACCTTAACCAATAAAGCGCAATAGCATTAGCTCAGTAATAAAATATGGTTATTGCCGTTATACTGCTGTCTTTTGACGATGCTGCTCGAACAAATCTTTGCTAAACGGTCTCGTATCTGTGATTTAAAATTAAATAAATTTATTACATATGCTACACATATGTTTTTAATGTGGCAATGGCTTTACTCCTATTTAACTTTACAATATTATGCCAGTGAATAAGCGATACCCGAAGTATTTTTGTGACGCTACGACACTGGTCTTAACTAGGGTAGTGCTCGGACATATAATACACTCCATATCCGAACGTATTATAAACATAAACGAGCGATAAATGATCGTAAAATAAATAAATGATTGATTGCAAACCACTTTTGTGTCCTTCAGCAAATCACTAATTAAGGGTCGTACTTTATTGAAAGCAAAAACTATGCGAACAGTTCACATAAAATACTTTAAAATCTGAATTGTTCGATATAAGAAATTATTGGCAAATTAAGTAATGTTAACGTAAACTGAAGTAAGCGAATTAATGATAGTTTCAACTATAGGTGTAATCTATCAAACATATTGCCCTGGTATTCATGCGAAAACTTGCGTTTTCAAGCCTCTCTTGTCCATGCTTTCGAACCGACCTTCACAAAAATTTTCTCTCAGTTTCACCTTCAATACCTTTCCATCATTTTTCAATGTTACCGGAGCGTCACAAGAAACTCCCATCGCATGATTTCAGCTAATATAACCATCCATCACGATATTGACAACGGAAACAATTAATTTAGCAGCATCAACTGATATTTCTCCTCTACATTGCAAATCATAGTTCTATAAAATTAAATTGTTTTTATTTGTGCACTCGAATATTTTTTCCCCATGCATCTGCTACAATCGTCGATTAGGTTAGGTTGATGCATTCGAAGTACTGAACCCTCCCATTCTCGTACAACATACCATCGAATGCATTCAACGAAAAATTTATTAAATCCAATATAATAACTGGTAATGTGTTAACTAACTAATAATTACATTGCGATTATCTCGCGGAATCATAATTACAAGAGGAAAACAAAAAAAAAAACCGGTAAAACTGTGAGGGGGAGAGGGGATGAGAAAATGATGCGAGAATGTGAAATCCTTTCACAATTCACCTAACGCTAAATGCCTCATTGTCGATCATTAGCCAAGACAACAACATTAGAGAGCGCAACGCCATGGAACGTGTGTGTAAAACTTGTTGTCGTTTAATTTTTGCACATGTACATACTGGGTACTGCGGGCATGTATCTGATATCTGTTCAAGAGTCGTGAACGACAGTAATTTTCTATAATAATGCGAATACGTACGACGTTCGGTTTGAGTGTGTGACGGAATCGTAGTCGTATGAGTATTTTTTTCCATAATTAATTCTTCTCACCTTTAAACGTGTTTTTTACACCTTACTCGTGTGAATATAGGTTTCATGCGGTTTCGGATGAATGATTGTTGTTTGTTGCTGTTTAGCTGCATATGCAGAGTTGTTAAATTGCTGTTGTACATGCCAGTTGTTTGTACAGTTGCGAGTTGTACGAGTGTTATTATGGAGTACGTTGACAAATGTTTGGTACGATTGGTTTTATCCGATCTACGATCGATCCGAAAGTATGCTTGGTTACAGTGCGACGGGATAGTGTTGAATTTTTTTTACGACAATGCATGTATCGATTCCATAAAATCAGTTTGCAAGCCTTAATTGTAAATATAGTCAAATGACTCTCATAATTTATAGAACAGTAGAAATTATTTGCTATCATTCACTTGACGAAAATTGACTGAAATGTAAAATTTCTATTTGATATTTTTCTCAAAATACTCGACAAAAAATTATTTATTTTGCATCCTAGCATTTAATTTCTGACCTGATTAAAATTCACTTTTCTGAGTTATAAGGATCAAAACCACATCAACCGTCCAAACACTCTCACGCTCGACTGTTCTCATATCAATATGCACGATCAAACAACAGATCAAGTCCAATGGACAGGTGTTGTAAATCGACAGTTATGATGAAAATGATGTGTAGGCACATCAAATTGATATTCACGATGATACTATATCAAGTCTTGAACGTCTTGATCAGCCGGCCGTGCGCAGCATCGTCTCGCCTCGCTCTACATTTGATCATTTCGGTTCGGTGGAACTGCTGTTTTTTTGTCGTTTGGATAGGACATCGATTAGATGAGATGCTCATACATAATGCATTGCCCACGTAGGTATAAGGAAAACACGATAATGACAAAATTATTCTTGCATTGATTTCACGATCGAAAGCTTCAGCAGATCAGCGAATCTAATCGAATGCTGATGAACCTGATTTTATGTGGGATTGGAAACGATTATCTTTGTATGGAGTGGTTCGAAAATTAGGCGATCGTGAGTAATTGAAGCTTGAGCAACTGTAAATTTGACAAAATTAGTGCTATGTGCTATGATATTATGCAAAGTGCTTGTCAGCAAACGAATGACTTAGATAATTTCCTGGAAATCATTATGAAAACCTGTTTAAGCCTGTAACATTTTTGTACTTTAGAATAATCCTATATGGAGCTACAGTATGGTGGAAGAAAGCCCCACAAAAACTGCTGTAAATAGCCTCAACAAGCTTCAAAGGATGGCTTGCCAGCCTGCTGATTAAAGGAGCAAGGCACTCCAACCCAACGGAAGGAATGGAGGCCTCTCTAAACCTAGATCACCTGCAGCTTAAAATTCAGGAGGAAGCAGCAAAACAAGCAATTACTCTACAACAGGCATACAGATGTCCTGAACAGGAGTCCTAAAAGGCCGGAAAAGGATGAACAGGAGTCCTAAAAGGCCACCTTAGAAACCTCGATGGCTTCAGGCCCATAATGGAAATGTTCAACATTAGTGGTAAAATAAAGGCCATAGCAGCAATCGAGAAGAGTTTCAAGGCCACAATTCTATCAAGAAAGGAAATATGACCCACCCCCTTCGTACAAAGAGGCGCAAACGTGGTAAACGAATGGCTTAAAGAGGGATTGCAGAGTAAGCGCAAGGATCGTAGGACCCACGTGCAAAGTACATTTTCCTTTTCCAAAAAAGACCGCCATCTATCAAGCTGAACTATCTGTCATACTTAGAGGCTCACATATAAAGATAAGTAACACTAAAAGGATTAGAATTAAGACACTACCGGATAGCGAAGCGGTTTTCAAGGCTATCAATCGTGATCACATAAACCCAGCTATACTCTTAGAGACGTGGGATGCCCTAAAAGAAATAGGGGCATAGAACAGTCTCGAGTTTATATGCATCCACGTCCATGAGAGACAACAAGGAAACGAGGAAGTTGACACCAAGGTCAAAAAAGGAGCGAGAATGCCCTTGATAGGACCTACCCGCACTGCTGCTTTACAAAGGTAGACATGGACAAGGAAATCAAAACATGGAGCACGAATAAAATCGAAAGTTGCTAGTTTAATTTTGAAGGTTTGAAACACGCAGAAAAATAATTTGGCTTCCAGAACCAATGAGCAAAAGAAGCAATGGCTCTCTGCGAAATTGGTATATATGCCTTCATGAAATAGGTAAGGCGCGGAACGACTGCTGAAGATACTGCGGGAAAACAGCATAGTGTGTAGAACATCTGCTCACACAATAACCAGCACTAGAGAGATGAAGATTTAAGCTCCTTGGCTCTACTCTTCCCTCCACAAGGGGCATAACAAATGTCCGGTCAAGTAACATATCCAGATTCATAAAGAGCCTGGATATCTTATAAGACATAACGTAGAGGACGCCCAATAGACTCAAGAGTTCGCACTGCTGTGGGGCCATATAAAAACGCTCCATGCAATCATTCAATAAAAGTAATATAACGTAGCTGATGGATGTGAGAAAATTTGTATTTTGTATCTATAAATAAATAAATAAAATAAATAAACTGCAGGCTCCTTCCTTACTCAAGTAATTGTGCTGTGCTGATCTCACCGTGTTTACAACGATAGCTCACTCCAAATTTCGCAAACATTCAACCAAACACACCTGAATCATCCTAACCTCATTCCGACTGCACGATTCCTTACGAAATTCCACGATATTTTCCCTGTAAAGTGACAAGAATAATACGCTCATAATTCTCTCGACTTCATCGGGTATCATCATCCAGCTAAAGTGATGCAACCGCAAGCCGACAACTCAACACAAAAACAACGAACCAAAGCCTACAAATCCGTGACTATGCGATCATAATAATAAAATATCAATGAAATCAGATAAAATTGTAAACGATCACAAGTAACGATGGATTTCAAAGCGTTTGAGATTTTCAGATATGTATTTACCCCTCTTTCATCATAATGCGGATCGATCGCGTCAAACGAATTTCTCAACTCAGAGTCTAGTATGAAATCGTATGAAGATACAATCAGCCCGGGCTCAACAACAAGATCATCGACAACGTACAAATGATCAAGCTATTTCAATCGTTTTCAATATTAGCCTCGACAAATTTTTCTATTACATACCTTTTTACCGAAGATTCTTTGTTCGCATCTGGTACGAGGATCAATCGATCGCGAGTCGGTATCACGGTAACCGTGCAATGATTCTACGAATTTCTTTCAAATTTCTGAATTTCGTCAAGATCTATCTCAAGTTCAGATCGAGATTGGCAAGATTATTCAGATTCTGTTGAGTTTAGTGCGTTTCGGCGTTAGTTTTAAGTTTGATTTTTCATTTCCCAATTAGAATTCAATTCACTAAATGCAACAGACGACTAGAGTATGTACTTATATCTTTTTCGTTTCGTTTTCAGGCCCACTATCGGTCGATCGGTTTCCTGAAGTTGAGGACGATGCCGATGTTGATGTGGAGCAGTGTAGTGATTCAGAGGCGCCTACACGATCATCTCGTGTGGCCCAAACATCACGAGCATCACCATCGAGTCCATCGGAAGATGATCGATTATCACCAGAACCAGTACAGGTAAGCAAAAGTGAATAATAAAGCAATCATGATGAATTGGGGTGGCAGAGTTGAGTAGTCAGTAGAGAAGCGTTTCGAAATGAATTGAAGAGAATCGAGGATTAATTGTTTTGTTTCGTCTGATGGTTTTGGAGTTGCCAGCTTGGAGAGTTTAGAGAACTAATTAAGTTTTGGGATAGCATTTTTTGGCAAATTCGAATATGATTGCGGGGTTTTTTTAAAAGAAGAGAACGGTAGCAAATTAAAAAAAGGAAAACTGCATTCTATTAAAACAACTTTTCAAGTACTATTACAACTTCTGACCAGAGCTCAAACACCTCCTATTCAAAGTCAATGAAAGTCAAGACAATACAACTACCAGTTTTTTTAATCGTCTCTTTATAAAATCAACCCTAGAATTGTAGTGTTTTGTGTTAAATTGAAATAATTGCCCATGTATTTTGCTTTAAATGAAATAATTTCTTTTTCAAAATTTCTCAATGATATTATCATTATTTTTTCTTGTGAAAAGCCGATTCATCTTCTTTGCCTTTTTTTTCAAAGGTCATTCAAAGGTCACATTTTTCTTAGCTATTTGATATCGAATGTGATCTTTTATACTCTTTTTAGGACCTTCGCTTAGAAGCTCACTATAGTAATAAAAAAAGCTGTCAAGAGAATAGAGTTACAGTAAAACCTGAGCATAACAAAATCCGGGGAGGCAGAAAAAAATCCTTACATAAAGAGGTTCGTTTAATCCAGGTTTCAAATAAAATAAATTTATCATTTAGTAGAGATAGGCTCAATAACACACTTTTCCAGTGTACTCTCAGTAAACTGTGCTGTGCACATATCATCTTATGCATTCGCATGAACAGTGCGCAGTGCGTACTGTACTTTCAGGTGACCGGACATTATGATATGTACTTGAATTACGGTGCGGCACAATAAAAGTGTGCTGTGAGCGATGTGCTGTTTAAAAATATTGAATTGAAAAAAAAAATAGTTTACACCAATTAAAAATTATCAACTTAACATATCAACAATGAAAATTTCTGATCGAGCAGGTATACTATTTCCGCCTTTTCAATCTTATCAGTTTTGTTCTAATATTTTTACCGTTTGAATTTTTTTATATCTAACTCGCTAATAGTAGTACTATGGTAATGATTACTTCTAAGCAATCGTAGCTACAAATAAAATCTAGCTCATACCACATTACAAATAGCTTGGCTTATCTGAATCTTAGCGTAAGTCCTAATTGCAGCTCTTCATACCTCTTGGTGGGCTTAAACTACTAAATAACGCATCCATGAGTTTGAGATTCGACCTTCGTGGGGCGCATAAATGGCTCAATGGAACCGTCTGTACGTTGAAGTAACCGAATCAGTTCGTTCACATATCCGTCTGTCTCCCTTGTCGTTTATTCCACAACCCGATCACTAAGAAACTTCAGTCCCAACTTCTGATTTTTTTTTTGTATGATAATGCCAAAGCTCATCGGATTACCCTTTGCAGCAAATGCTCAGCTATTGCAGTAGGGACACATACATGGGAGAAGCCGATATCAATCATTCCATTATTCTATTTTGAGGGCCACATTTTTCTCCTATCTTGAAGCGCTGGTGTTATGCCCCGTCCCCAATAAAACTATGATGAGACACTTAATTAAGGGTGTGCTGGTATTATGCCCAGGCGGCGGTTGTTAAGACAACACAAGACGAACAAATACAACCATGAGCATATGGCGGGATTCAAACCTGCAGGCTGATTCGGCGCCTTAGTGAGCAGAATTACCGACCACGAAGGTACTTCTGACAGATATTACTTACTGAGTAATAAAATCTACCAGCGACGCAGGCATCTTCTTTCAAATATCTCCCTTTCTGTGCTAAGAAGGATTGCGAAACACACAAAGTGGGGTCTTATCGCTATTTGGTTTGATACGACATTTGTCAAAACAAAGACTTAGTTCTGTCATTTAGTATTCCAGGCTCTTCGTTCGACACTAATAAGATCATACCATTGGCATATTGAAGGACTTTTATTTAAGCTTAGCTCACTGGAATAGAGAGCTGAGCGGTAAACATGGTATAAAAATTGGTCCATCGACAGAACCTTGTAGAACGCCTGATATCATAGGTCCTTTGCAAATCCATTAAATCTGACGTAGTGTCAGTTGATAAGAAAGGTCCAGTGGTCCACAGCTCTTCCGATAATCACAGGACTTTTGATATTCACAGGTCATTAACATGGGCATAGTATTGTCATTTGGCAAGAAGGATTTCTGCGAGTCTTGTCACCTTTTCTGGGAATACAAACTGAATCAACTTGAACAGAGTCCCTTCGTGCCATACGGAATCAAAATTTTTACATAGCTGTAGTAGGAGCGAAATTGAAACCTAAGAATCTGGGTAAAGCGATAAGGTGTATTAGCGTACGTCCAGTAGTGTGGAAGATTAATGGAACTGTGTAAGAGAGGGGAATGAAATATATCGGTTTGGTTGAAGAATTCGACGACTTGTATGAGAATGGAAGAGCTGATTAACTGTAGCCATTTGAGTAACACGCTGTCGTTTCTCTTCATCAGGGAATATCCCCATTGTAGGTGTCTAGGGTTTGAATCGCATCCGACGAAACAATATTTATATTGAAGTAAGATTAAGCTAATGACTCTGAAATCATGCAACCGACTTAATTTTGCAGAAGTACATCGAAAAATCAAAGATAAAAAAAGTGGTCGCCTGTTGTCCGTTGTTTTGCTGCAGCAATTGCATCAAATTTCAGACCGGAAACCACAATAGGCGCCATTTCCAGATTGCTCCTAACCAAGAATGTCGAGCCATTGGTTTTACTATCAAAGATAGTGACGATCCTCTGCAGCTGACTTTGTTGAATTCTGAAAGTTTGGTCGCTGCTCTCATTGCAATATCCAATCTCAGCACACTCGGAGGTGTAGAACAGACGCTCTTTCCACCATCGAGATGAGCGATTTAGATGTGGCCACATAGCAAGAACGATAGACAGTAGGTTAGGAGTGGAAACAAGCCCTTCAGAACCAGTTCCCACCGTCTGTACTTACTGATAAAGTCATTTATCAGTCAAGATTTATATAGAACTCGTTAGGTTGCAACAGGCGATGCTGTATCTCCTACTGCATAAGCGTATGAGATTTCACTTCACCTGAAGTTAGAGACGATTGAAGTTCTGGTGAAGTACGTTCCGGCCCTGGTCGCGGCGAATATTCTTCGCTTTGACTTGCTTCAATAAAATTCACCTGTCGACAACAGTGCCAGATTGCCACATATTTAAAACTTTGTAAAAGTAGACAACATTTTTGGATACAAGACTTCCTCGGATGACTCCATTGTGATGGTTAAAATGTGGGGAGAGTGAAAATTATTTTGAATGATTGAAAAATATTTTGGAGAGTAGTAAACGATGATTTTCCGTATTCCGTAAAAATATAACTTGCTCGAACAGGCGTGATATCGTCACCACACTGTTAATCACTCAGTGAATTTTATCGTTTCCCATACCAACACTAGCTTTCGGAATATCGACAGATTCTGGAGGGATAGCCTAAACAAACCATTAGTCCGGTTACATTGCTGAATTTCTGGTTAATGACTAAACACTATTTTGATTATTACGATATAATAGAAGGCTTTTCCAATGGCATGTCAGCCATCTATCCACTTGGTGAGGATGATTACATGATCGATGATTACCGCTCGAAATTCAACATTCGGTTGAAGATATCCATCCCTACAATTTTGTATAATATTTGGTGCACGCGAAAACTTGTTTTTCATACCAAATGTCTATTCGAAAAATACTTGGGATCGAAGAGGTGAAATTTTCGATTTTCCATCTTCGCTCCCAAACCCAAACACAATTATAATGTTTTGCAAGTTTCGGTATAGTTTTATAAGGTTTGTTACTCGCAAAAAGGCTTTACTTGCTCATATAGACTACGGCAAAGCATAAACATAGCTAGCTCTTGTCAACTCAGCTGGTAAATGCAGACAATAAATCTTATTACGCCTCATACTGTCGCAATTTTCTTTGGGTTTAAGATATGAGCAATCTCACAGATATTTTTTTTTTTTAAATAATTCATCCCCTGAATTTAACGAGGTCTCCTTTCATTTTTGGAAACTGATTAAAAAATTGAGCTTCGTCAAACAAACAAAACACATTTACGATTCATAATATTTGTCCCAAGTGAAGTGTTTTGAATATTTAATTCAATTCTCATATCCCCATTTCTGTATTTTCATAGAAAAAATAAAGGAAATATTTTCAATCAATTCAATCTGATTCAATTTATTCTTTCAAAAGCAAATATTTTAATTTAATGACCGATTTTTCTTCAAAAGCTTCAAAATATATTTCAATTTCCGGACAGATACTGAGATTTAAGGGTTATTTGTCTTCTTTTTCAGTGTCTATGTCAAAAAATTGGAATATACTTAGCTTTTAATGGGGAAAATGGTCTTTATATAAAAATATTCGGACATGTTTTTGTTTTTCAGATTTTCAATTTTTTTAGTGAAGGCAAATATTATTTTGTGATTTTCCTTTTCCAGTCTTTATTTTAGTCCTTATGTCTTAAAATATTGTATTTTTGTTCTTCTGTTTCACATTTTACTCGTATTTACGAACCAACAAAGTACCACTAAACACTTTTGAAATTTTCGCCTTAGTCATTACATACCAGCCATCCTGCTACGGAATTACTTCATATTCCTTTATCATAAATTTAGACAAAATTTAAAATCGTCTTTTGTTAAATAATCAAACTGCAGCAAATTAGTTGCATATTTTTATATCAAAAATTAAAAAAATACCACTCAAATCAATATTTCTATCAGATTATGAGCTTTGCGTTTGATATAAAAGCTTTTAGCATAAGCACTCTTAGTTTACAACTCAATCCCTCGGCCCTGGTTCGGCCGTATCCGTAAACCTAAAATACGTTTGATGGACAACAGCTTTCAATTTGATCTGGAATTTGTTTGTAAGTTCATTTAAGAATTACAGGTCTACTTAAAAAATATTACTTCATATTCGAAGGAGATTATATTTTTTCAGCGAATAATCAAAAATCAAACGCTAAATAGTTTAAACACTTAAACAAAAGTATCCAACACCTGTGAATTACGATGATCACGAGCAAATCATAACCAGAATTTAATTCCATCGATTTCGGCGAGCTGTGACATTTTGTCATTTTTCCCCGATCCGATCCGTCCCGAAATGCGACGATCTTTTGTCGCCAAGATATCTTTCAGCAATTGCAAACTATATATGCTATGCTCGTAGGATATATCGAGGAATATTGTTGACAATTTGATGGATCGGATCGAAATGTCATTTACGGATTTAATTAATCGCAAATTTCTGAAGGAAAATATGTACTTACATGGCAATTAATCCTATCACTGCACACAACCACTTCACTTCGTCCACACACCGCACAACCACTACTATTCGACGTGGCATCGTGCGCTCGCCTCACGTCTCGACGATCTTGTTGTCACGCATTGCACCAGTTGCAGAGAGTATCTATTCTCATTAGAGAGATACATTTATTGAAAAATGCCCTCGTCAGGAGCTTTTAACTGCGTTCTCTCGCAAATTGCTTCGGTCGTATCGTAATCAAGTGTGTCTGGTGGAATTGTATTGATTATGAGTCGTATTCCTAGACTTTTTGGAAATTAATTTTGGCGGTAATTTGCAGTTTTTTGTAAGATAGTGTATTTTTTTCTTTTAGTTGGTGTACAGTGTTTCTCAAATTTTGTTAGAGGGGAAACAGATCCGTTTCGTTTCTTAATGTTTGTTGTCCCATCTAGTGCATTATTGTGTGTAAAGGTGTTTTTAGTTAAAAAACCTAATCTTCGAAAAGGGTAAAATTATTTCTGGCCATATACTTATGTATGTATATCGGTAAATAGGTTGTTTTTTTGTGGAAAAAGTATATTTGTCCGCTAACAATGTGGAGGCAGCTAAGCGGGGTACTTTTCTGTTTTTCCCCCCCCATTTTTTTCACTTTTTGTTGTTGCAATGCTTCTAAAATTGATTAGAAAGTAATAATTAACCAAAATTATGGTGGAGAAACACGTTTAAAAAAGAAATTTTTTTAATTTTTTTTTTAAATTAATTTTTTAATTTAAAAATTAATTAAATTAATTTAAATTTGAAATTAATGTCACATAACAGTGAGAATAAATTTTGGTACTTTTCTGTTTTTCCCCCTCCATTTCTTTAATTTTTTTAATGAAAACTGCTCGAAATGGGTTAAAAAGTGTTACTCCACAAAAATTGAGATGGGAAAATGCATTTTAAAAAAAATATTTTTTTTTCCGATTTTAAATTTTTTTTTCATTTTTATGTGGCAGAATGAGTTTTCCAAAAGTTAATGTGCTGTTGGGAGGGGCCTGCTGCCCCTCCCCCCCGTAATCATATAAACAAATTGTATACAAAATTATTATTGTAATAGCTTAATTGTAAATTGCGTTGAAGCTTCGGAAAGGTAAGACGTCAAAAATGGAGCAACATTTATTCTCACTGTTATGTGACATTAATTTAAAATTTAAATTAATTTAATTAATTTTTAAATTAAAAAATTAATTAAAAAAAAAAATTAAAAAAATTTTTTTTTTCTTTTAAACGTGTTTCTCCACCATAATTTTGGCTAATTACTACTTTCTAATCAATTTTAGAAGCATTGCAACAACAAAAAGTGAAAAAAAATGGGGGGGGGGGAACAGAAAAGTACCGCTAAGCGGCTGTCTATCGGAGAGCCCACTAATCTGTATTAATAAGAATAGAATTTTGCACAATTCGCCTCGTCAGTAGTTGTTTGATTTTGCCGAAATTTTAGAGCTAGGTGGCTATCCTCTGCTTGAATTTTTACCATTATTGACATGCACTGAATAGGTTTTCTTTCAAGGGAATGATAATATTTACTTTTATAATGAGGTCATTATTCTTCGTTTGATTAAAGCCTTAAGTTTTTTTAACATGCCGTCTCTTTTAAACAAGGATTTCAGTTTAGGTAGTCCAGAGAAGTTCAGCTAGGTGTCGTTTCCAAAAAACCTTATGCTTTATCTGACTGTATTGAAAATATCTTTTGGGATCTAACTTTCTAATATAACGAAATTTTTATTAGCACTACTGTCAGCTAAAATAATAAAAAATCTCCTGGTTTGTGACTTAGATACACTTTTGGTATGGAATGTTGGAGAGGCCGTTATTGTAAATTTTAGCTAAGGACGCTCATCGTTGACTTCGATGTCTGTATGTTCTTCACTGAACTAATTTTCAAGAATATCTTCGCCGTCCTCAAGCTGAGGACAAACAGCTTTTATCGCTTTTTATTTCGGTTCATGTAGTCAACAGCTCTCATTTAGCCGGAATACATATCCAATGGCTCAGCAGGTTTTTAAATATGGGGTCTAGGTGGAAGTGGTAGGCGAAAATGATAAATATGGGAAGCGTCATTACTTCGACGCCTCGACAATGATCTTAGAAGTGGTTGTTGTGATGACCCCGTTGCTGGTATGGGTTGGAGGTTTAGGTGCCTGATAACAGAAACTAGTTTATAGCTCCTGTAGCGCTATTATTAGAATCGGGCTTTCAAATTGAAATCTTGTGGAAAATTAAATGCTGTACCTCCAAACATGTCCTATACTCTTGGCGAAACGCAGCTGTTTATTTATAATCCGCGTTATAGATAAGTCCCTCACTTTCTGCTAAATATATGTATGCTCTGAACCCGATAAATAGTTTGTCGCGAACTTCCTCGAAATTTCTAAAATGTTTTTCACATTGTGGATTGGGTGACTGTCCATCAAAAACCTGGAGTTCATTTACGCCGTCTGGAAGTCGAATTGTTTCGCTCAACCATTCTGTATCCTGTTAAGAATTGGTAAAGATATAAATTCATACATAAGGCCTATAAACTTAGTCGTCCAGCGTCCTCTACTACTTCCAATCCTGATGTTAAACTTTTAATTCAGTTCTGACTGAGAGAGGTAGTCTTCCTTGCGTTCTCGCACTAGTAGATCTATCGGGATTGCTCCAGATACCACCATCACTGTCTCTTCTGGGATTGTGTGGTGGGTACAGGCGATATACAAGGCACCTCTGCAGTAGACACTGGCGACGCACGTTCGGAAGTTCTTATGTCGGAGCGCTGGTATCCCCCCTATCTAACATGGGCCAAAACCCTATCACATGCCCTGCGGATGTGAAATAGGCCAGCTTGATATCCAGGGTCACTTTCAGTAATGGCCACTGACCAACTTGCTGATCAGGACCAAGTTTCATGGGAATGCCAGTTGATATCCTCCGCTTCGTCGGCATGAAGTCTTCTGTCTTTGAAAGGAGGTCATACTCAGGCATTCACTGCTCCACTCTTCTCATGACTTGATTAATACTGAGGTGGGCGAAATCGGTAATCACTGCCATATCAGCGCACTAGAAACATATCCGCAGATATTTAAGGCGCAGCAGATCATCGCACATGATTTGCAGTGGTCAGAATCATCTTCATGCTGTGCCTAAAGTTATACACCTCTTTTTCACTCCTTTTTCGGTATCGTACTGCAAACCTTCGGAGCTTACTAATGATTATACTGTGCCGCAGACACTCTAATAAATTTCTCCCATTTTTGTAGTCTTAATTCTATTTTTTCCTTAACTCGATCCGTTCATTAAGCGCATCTTTCACTACTGTTTCAATTGTTCCATTGAGAAGATTTTTCAAAACTATCGCTAATTTGTCCAAATGGCCGGTTCTAATTATGATATTCTAAATTTATTTTTGTGGACATTTAATTGGCGTGACCGATCTATGCTTGCAATATATGTACATTTTCACTCACAAAAAAGGGAAATGACGGAACTTTTACAGATATCGCTTGACAAAGCTCTCGAAACTTCACGTTGATTGCAACTTTCCTTTCGAACGTTTTAAATTATGTGTCTTCAGTTAACAAAGGTATCGCGTTTCTTTTAACAAATGTTGTTAGTTAAAACACCCGCCAAATTTTTTTCAGATTTTTTAGGACGAATTTCACAAAAATCGATTAGAAACTAGCTGAAAAATAATAGTTTATTCTACAATTCATGCAAGGTAAACGAAAAATAAATTTCGGTTGAAAATTCGTTCTACAGTCGCAAAATACCTAGTGCTCAGTATTCACGTGACCAAATTTAATTCAGCATTATCAATTTCAATTTCACAGATAAATATAAGTTCAGATAATATAAGACCTTTTCGTGGCTTTCGTTTCACCTGAAAACCATTTTTGTCTTTTTATTTCTTGCAATTATTTTAAAACTTTAAAATATAACTCATCCAAAACTGGCAACACCAACCACCAGACAATCTCAAATCGGAAAAAATTCGCAAATGTCATTAATCTTCAACCATATTCAGTCCACAGATTACAAATAAAATAACCCAAAATATTTATGCATACTGCATTCTTTTCGTCTGCATCTAAAACTGACAATCTTTTATTATTTTCTTTCAGACACGTCCCAATATAACCGGATCATGTAATTGTGACGATCTTAAACCCGTCCAGTGTCACCTGGAAACCAAGGAATTATGGGATAAATTTCACGAACTTGGCACCGAAATGATCATCACAAAAACAGGAAGGTAAGAACAGCACTCATCCAAACAATTCAAACAAAACTGATTTGTACCAGAGGAAAAAAAATCCAGTCAGGATCGTCTGAAATCATTAAGCTAATCGTATCCCAGTATCCTGAAAATACGTTGGTATCTTTTTTCCTCCGAAAAAAAATCTTTTTTACATTTTCCTGACTCGAGCCATTTATCTTGCATATGCGAGAACAGAAGAAAAACATCAATAATATCAATTCAATTTACGTTTTACCTGTTGGGCTCGTATGCGAAACAGGAGTGAAGAGCAACAACAAAAACCCGAAAATCTCTCGAAGAAAAATGATCTGCACACCGTAAATATTTTGATGGGATCATCGTGGCTGCAGATTGTTGTGCCAGTCAGACTGCGACTGGGTGTCCCAGGAAGAGTTTTTGATCTAGTGGCTATCATTAGTTTAATTTTTGTTTACATAGGTCTTGGAATCAATTTTGTTCCAACTGGCACTTGCTGGTGTTGCGCTGGTGAATTAAAATGACGGACTGCATTGGAGCCATCGAAAGGTTCTTTTGTTGGTTTCGGTAGATATCCTGGCGCTTCCTCGACCTCACATCGAACCGAAATGTGCGTTTTTTTCGTTCGTTCGTTCAATTCTGTTTTGATGAATGACATGTTTGAGCGACATATGTTTAACATTCGAGGAAATCAACTGCATGATCAATGTACACGATCATTTATACATATTTATTTTGTTTATTCCTGATGACCACATCACACAGAGAGATGGCGAGGAAAAAAATCGGCTGAGACGTTCGTTTTCTTTTGAATTTCAAGTTAAGATAATTTTTTTTTTCGTTAAATGTCTGCGGACGGTACCTATCCGAGAGTAATGAAAATGTAATGATGTTGATGGTTTGTTTGTTGATTTTGATGGATTTGTTTGAAGTTTGATGGAGTTGCGTTGATGTGAGTCTCTTGAATGATGTTTTACACGTCATTAAAAAAAAGTACGAGTTTGTGTAACACTTTTAGTGTGCTGTGAGTTGTGATACACTCGGAGGGTGGAGTAATTAAAACGGATTGTTTGTAATGGATATAGGTCGGTGTATGTTGAATAAGATGATGATGATGATGATGTTAAGGTGTCGGTAAGTCTTTTGTCGCGAGCCAGATGTTTCGCATAAAGATGCTGTCATTTGGAGTTGGTGGTGTGGTGATTTGGTTGTGATGCGTGGGGTACAGGAGATGTTTAGATAATCGAAAAAACAACATTGTAGATACAAATATTGGATGTGTCATATCTATTATGTGTATAGCTCCAAGTAACCTTGGAAGTTATTTTGTAATCTAAATCAATTATAATCTCGCTAATTCCCCAACTGCATCGGGCAGAACATAAAGAAGTCAGCCAAAGAGCTACCACTCATGAAATATTTCTGGTGAAAGCAATTTATTTTTGAACGGATGTATGATTACATATTATCTTAGCGTTTCCATCTCACATTTCTGGTCGAAATTTCTAATTAGCGAATGTTAAAATTCAATCATTCACCAGAAAACCATCCAGTAAGATCGCAAATCTGCCGGTGGCAGTATTATAAAATATCCATCTCCCCCATACGATTTCGCACATTTTGCACAAGATAATTAAGTATCACCTGAATCGCATCCCGGACGCGCAATATAAACACAAAATTATGATCTGCGGTACGCATTCACCTTGTGCTCTGTGTGTGTGCGTGTACTGTCTTGTGTGCATCATATGTTGCTAATTTAATTCTTAAATAAACATTGTATGAGCGCGCTTCTTTTGTACAACATCAGCTTTTCCTATTCTCCTGTCCGTTACTGCTTTGACGGTTGCCGGGTTTTTGTTGCTTTTCTGTTGTTTTTCTGTTGTTTTGTTACTGCTTACTCGTCCGAGCTAGTACTACTACCTCAGCTGAAGGCACTCCACTAACCACCACATACTGCTGTCGACGACCGATGGCAGAATTATGTGCAGTTAGTTCCACGTCGTTTCCTTGTGAATATCATAAAAAGTGATATGATGACGGGAAGGTAATCCAAACATGCGAATCGAACATTAACGTCGCCCGTTTTGTTATAGCGAATGCGCCTGTTCATTGCTTATATTGCAGCCAGGGTCTCTAAAGTGAAGGTCTGCTGGCGTTTAGGTTCCAATTCAATATGTATTTTGTGCCTTTGGCATTAACTCTTTTTCCACGTCCTGGACAGATACTCACTAATATTATCTGTATCGGGTATATAGTTGTCATATGGTGTTAGGTTCAGACAACGTATATCACAGGTTGGCACTGTACGTATGTGCATAGCTACCAATTTGATTGTCGATGGGCAGACGATTTTCCAATGAAAAGCAATGGAATAGAAAGCCAAAGAGTTCCTTATACGTATTGATTGACACATTTGTCATACTGAATTGATACCACCGACAAGGATATCATCACCCTTCTATCGGTGTGATGGTCATCAACTTTGAAGCTAACTTCGTTTCACGGTTGCTTGAACGTAACAAATTAAAAAGCAATTTTTCGATAAACAGAGAAAAGTTCCAAGATTGTGAAATGCGTAAAGGGTTGGATTTAGACTGTCGATATTGTCCTTTAATTAATGGAAATAAAGTTGAGTGGATAATAAGTACGAATGTTTGAGAATGTGTAACGTATTATCTTAATGGTGTCATTAGTCTTCTTGCTCATCAACGCTTATTGCTTTAAATACTTTAATATTTTTTGCACTTGATTCAATTGATAATGATAAACTTTGATTCAAATTTTTGTCAAATTCTATAATATTTTTCGATACTCTTTGCATTAACTGCTCTATGTTCAGGAAATATATGGGTTAGTGATCAAATAAAATAGAAACATTTTCCGCGATCCTTAAATTTTACATTGTTTCACGATAAAATTTTATGCGAATGTTTAATAGAACCCCTCGTAAAAAACTTAAAAGACACTTCTAAATGCCTACAAAATGCTTACAGTTGTCTATCTTGCGCATACACTTTTTGTGTGTATTTCAAATGATTAGAGCCCGAAAAGTCTACCGTAACAGGTTCATGCTGAAATCATCCTGTCCTTTGAATTTAGTTTTCATCTGAGGAAATCAAGTTTCAGCGATGAAATGGTGTTTGGGACTGCCATCCGAAAAATTTCCAAAACTCGGAAAATCTAAAGAATGGTTGCTCATTTTTATTGCAAATGCTTTGCATGTGAATATATAATGGAAGCATCTGATGTTAAATATTCACGAAAATATGTGGTGCTGGCAACTCTGTGTTAGCATCACAGCCAAAAATATACCAAATTTGCTTCATATTAAGTTTAACTCTTCCTGTAAATTTTGTTTTGATTGGATGACTGCACTGGAAGTTTGAGAGTGAAAAGAATTTTAGGGGTGCCACCCGAAAAATTATTAAAATTTTCAAAAGATGAATATTTATTGTTAATTGCATTGCAGGGTCATTCCCATTCATCAATTAAATGACAATATTGCCTAGTAAAGAAATGCCAAAAAAATGCTGATGATTTTTCAACACAATTCCTACGGGATTTGGCTTACAATAAGTCCCATTTACTACATGGTTACACTTTTGGTTACATGACTGCATCAGAAGTTATAGGGGAAAAAGCTTTATTTTGCTGAGGAAATTTACAAGATTTAGTGGACAAAAATGGTACATAGCTGAGCTGGCAATTCTATCTTAACTTTTCAACCAATTTTTTTACAAAATTTGACCTAGAGTAAGGTCCAAATACTATGTGAATTTCGTTAAAATCTGTTGGCTGGATCGGACGCTACGGGTCAAAATCTGAGGAATCATCGAAGTGTGAATTCTACCAGAAGCGGGAAAATTTGCTATTGTAGACACCTAAGTGCACGGAGAATTGCTGCATGCAAAGCGATGTCTTAAGAAATATACTCCAAACAATTAGATCAACAATTGCAAATGTGAAAATTTTACAAATTAATTTTTCATCTCGCTGTGCTTGACATTATCTCCCCTAAAATTATGTTTTTTCTCTCAGCAGCTGTTATTTTTATCTTTAATTTTTGTTCTTCTGCTGAAGTTTTTGCAGATTTTTTTTTCTGCGGGGACGGTATTAGTTTTAAACATTAGGGCTGAACTAAACAGGCTCATGCCGTAAGTTTCTGTCAAAATTCTCTTTTAATAAATGTTTGCTGCCAACTCTATCTGCTTTCAGCTCGAAACCCAAAGTTAAACAATGCTCCGGCTTTTTTGGAAATAAAATTTCTTGTTTCCCTTTTGTACGCTTTCTTCTTTTGGTTCGTTCAGGTGTTCCGCAGGGTTCGATTCTCGGTCCTCTCTTATTGCTTGGTTTTATAAACGACCGTCCCTCTGTTATTCTTTCGGCTTGCTTTCTATGTACTGCTGATTTCAATATTTTCAAAACCATTAAATCTTTCAACGATGGCCTCCAATTTCAAGAAATAGCTATCTTTGCGCTCTAGATGAAAGGTGCTTAAGGAATTTGCTTGGCGTGTATTATTGTCAAGCCGGTCTCCTCACTATAAATATGTGACTGATTCGGTGGAACACGTCAACGTGGATTCACCCGCTTTTTATTGATAACATTCCACATAACTTAGTGCGAGTGTAGTGATCGTTTATCATTGCTGCAAATCTTGAAGATTGTTCCTTGATGAGTGTTCGTTATTTTAGTTGACCTCGGCCCAAAACTACTGCTTCGAGACGTTGATCAGTCTCATAGATCGACGTTAATCAATCCTTCACCCGATCACAATATAAGCGATTACAATTTACCAAAAGTTTCAAATTAAAGGTTGATGTCTAATTCCTAGCCTTTGATAACTATTATGCTTATTCTTGATCGAAACTGTTTCTCTGTGTACAGATTATGTCTAGTCTATTTCTATTGTTGCTGTTTTTTTATACTCTTGTTTTTGCTACTCTTTTTATTATTATTATTTTATTTATCTCACCGTATGGCTTGTCCTTTGTTTCTTGAAATTATATATAAAAAATTTTTTTTTATTCTTAAAATTTTGATCCAGCTTTTAAAAAAATTAAACAAAAAATAAATCCACCGGCTGCAAAATCGTTAATAATTGCTGACTAAGGCACAGGAGGTCTAAGCATAGAACAACAACAGCAAATCAAGCATGAAACTCTCTCTGCAATTATTTGAAAAATACGGGAAACCGTGTTTATTAGCTTCTGAAGTTATTCAATGCTATCGTTCTTCGACAAAGAGTTCATTTGATGTTCCTATTGAGGGAAAATACTTCAAATTGTAAGTGCCCAGGATCAAAACGTGAGCAATTACCATAGAACTAATCACAGGGAGTCTGATTAGAAGGGTACGTCCAGACCAAAGTCACAAGGCCGTCGAGTGGGTCGATTTCATCGCTACTATCGCATTGATTCTTTAATCATTACTTTGACGTAAACGTAGATGTTGCTTGATTAGACGCTTTTGTCACTCTGACGTAGCCTTACCCTAAGTCTGAAGTACAGGAAATAGACTTGTGAATGAAATAATCCAATCATATAACTAATAAATTTGAAAAACTACAAATATGTGTTGAAAATAAAAACAGATATGATGTACTCGAAAGCAGTTGCCGTAGTTTTTCCAGTTATAACAATAGCCAGTCTGACGAATAATCTATCAAATAACATAAATAAATACAACAAAACCAATCTCTCTATCCACAACAAACCTAAAATTAAAAGACACTCCAAACTCACTACAACCCAGTCTGACTTCCATATGCTCGACACTCAATTCATAGCCCTAACTAGGTACGAATATATATTTTTTCTTAACTCAACAGAAATTATTTATAGGATTCTTTATCGCTCATAAATCTTATCCGTAGCACAAATATTCCGAAATAAGATGATATAAACTACCATAAGATCGCTCAAACTCGTTCTTAACTTTCAAATTATTCATATTTCTCATTCTCAAATCGAATTCTCGAGCTCAGTCGACACTCTGAGACACACTATCCATATGTAGGTACGTGCATTCATACGAGATACGAATGCTTCTGATATCAGATAAAAGATTTTTTCTCGAATAAACGTTTGCATGTAAAACATCATTCCATCGTCTGACCTAAAATGCAAAGACAAAACATAAAAAGCCAAGAAAACTTGTAGTATGTTGATATTGAAATGACCGAAAGTGTCGAAAGCCGAAAAAACTAATTTAACACTTGTCACTTAAGACACTTAATCCCCAAACAGTTAGCCAATAAGCCACAAATTTACGACTTCGGTCACCCGGTATTCTGCTCGTTTTCGATATATGCGCCTTTGCAGGCCTGAAGGAAGAAGGTCTACTACAACTTCTTGTTCATCGGCTCAGATTCGAGTATTATTTATAACATTCTTCGGTCGAGCTCATCACATTTGACGACGAGTAGTAGTAGAATGAAGCGATGGTGGTAACGGCGATGATGATGATGCTCCTTAGACTGAGCGACGAGGAGGTGAGGCTGCCAAGTCGAAGGATAAACAAACATACCTGTGCCGTTGAGGTTGTCGAACGGGCAACTTTCAGTGGACACGGGTTAAGGGTGATGATCCAGAAATATGTGTGTGACTGCGCAAAGAGGTGAGAACCTTATGGTTGGCACGGTCTGGCTGCTGTGAAGTGCTTCGGGCGACATCATTGGCGTCCAACGTGGAGTTTTGACATTTTTATGACACTCCAGACCATACTTTACTCCTTCATTACACTGGCTCGTAAAAATTGTTGAAAGTAACGTTTTTTTTCAGAATGTTCGTTGGATGTTTATGTCACAAAAAGGGTTGCCATTGTGTTTGAAAGTCGGTAATACAAAACTTTTTGCGCTGAATTCAGTAAATTAGTGGTGGAATTAAGCAATCAAATACATTACCAAAAGATACCAAAAGATAGAACGTATTGTCTTAAAAAAATGTTTACGCCCCATAGTATTTCAAAGAATCTGTGAAGGGAACTTTAAGTGTCACCAGGACTGTAATGTAATTTTCACTTTTAAATCAATTTCACAGCAACTGGTAACCCAACCATCGTTCCCTTACTGTCTAAGTCACCAAAAATATTTCACGAGAAGGCGGTTGGGCAATTATTCCGATATTGTCATAATTTTGTTTATGTCCCATGCCTCCCAGGCTATCAACAACCACGACAAGGTGTTATTCTTTCGTTGCTTTTATTATTCTTTTCATACACGTTCTCAAGCATTTTCATATTGATACGATTAATACAGCAAACCAACGATGGTCGTGTGTCCTCTGCTCTCAGACACACATATCCCATCCTGGACAACGTAGTGGACACCCCGTTGCGCAAAGTCATTCGTTCTTCACTTGGTCGGACTGTTGCATTACTTTTTCGATCAAAAAACATATTTCATCCTTTCTCAGGTGTACGTAAGTGCTTGCCAGATGATTTTTGTGATGGTAGATGCCGTTCCCTTGCATTTCATAGTGCAATCGATGCGCATGAAAGCTGTGTAGGTGCACACAGACTTTTTAGCCGAACACATTATTTTTTCGGGATTTCGTTTTACCCTGCTCGAACACGACCATGGGCAGAATTTCGAAAAAATATGTCCCGCTATCGACGGGATACCGAAGAATTAGGACGGGTGTTTTGTCAAAGCATGTGTACCTGCCAATATTTCTAATGGACACCGTGGACGCAGACAATCTCTGGGTCCTTTGGTCCGATGACTTTTCAAGTCAATGTTTACCTTTCGATAATTTCATGGTGTGTTTAAGATGCTGAGCGGAGAACAATAGACGGGATATTTGTCGCTCAGTCTCGTTCCATAGCACAATATATAACTTAACTGGACATCGATTCGAAACGGATGCCTGAATATCTGTGGAGAATTTAAGGCCAGAAAAATTGAAATGTATTCAAACCGAGCCAGAAAAAAAAGTGTTCATACAATTTTGACTATAGAAAAAAATCGAAGAAAACAATTATCTTTAGGGAATCTTTTGTAAAACTATCTGTGAAGGTGTAAATAGCTTCGGTGCCAATATATCATCCCTGTGGGATATCATATCTCATCACGTCGAAAAAAATGCATTTTGTATGGTCATTGCTTAGGTTTTGCTTGGGCGATAATCAATGGGGGTTGAAAACGTGTTCATACCTTCTCTAGTTTTGGCTGGACCATGGTTTATGATTTCATTGTCGACAGCGGTGTCGACAATTACCTTGGCTGGCCACACACATGGTATTTAAGGGTGGAAGTACGAAAGTCCTTCCGATGAATTCGAAGAAGAGGGGCGGTTGTTGATCGTAATCGACATTGAAGGATTCAATCAGTCAGTTATCGATATGATAAATTGTTTGGTACTATTTGTTTTTCTGGTATTGTGATATGAAGGCGTGCTGAAAAAATTTATTGAATCGAGTGGAAGTCGATTGAAGGTTGGAAATATTGTAAAAATATGCAAACTTAAAGTTTGATTTTTTTATGAATAATGAGTGATAGGCGCTTTTGATGAAGTCAAGTTATAGTTTTCGCGATAAATTTTCCACCACATATTCAGTTAATTAGCAGGCTTCAGGATATTCAGCAACATAAGCAATATGTCTTCCTCAACGCTAAAATTAAATTAAGTAGCTAAATAGCTTAAATAAATTGGATATGGGAGCTAGCTGGTAGTTGCATGTTCTTCAGAAACGACATGATTTGCTCACGATAACCAGGTCACTCTAGAACAGTCTTCAAAAATGCTTGCTCCAATGAATCCTTTCAGATATTCATGATACTAGATACAATTGTTAAATAAGGTAACTTGTCGAAGAAAACGACAACAACTCCATAAAATTAATGTCAAACACAAAATCAAGCTGAGTAAGCTTAGATAATACTTGCATTTCGTACAGCATGCCAAGTGTTTGCCACCACATTTCTCACATTTTTGTAATAAATTGGTAAAAAAAATGTAAATCTAGCCAACAACGATCTTCGTAGACGTTAACCAAAAGAAAAATATATTTGAATTAGTATTCTAGTATCGTTCTCAAGGAGTTGTTAAGTCAAATGACACTTAAGGTGAAATGGCAGCTATTTAAATCAATTGTGTGTGAATCAAAAGTGCATTTGATCAGAGTTTTCAATGGTCCTTACGACGCAATTATATGCTATGTATCCAAGAATCAATTGAAAATGATCCATCAATGAGCAATAATTTATAAAATAATTCATGTAAACTTCACTGATCAGTTAATGGTGCTTCAGTCAAAGTTCTCAGCCTCATCAAATGCTGATGAAACTAAAAGCAAAGCTATATTTTCAATCCGAGTTAGTGTTCAGTAAATTGGATCTTATCAGTATAAAGCATCGTAGTAGACTAGAGTGCTATATATTTTATTCAATAATTTAATAAAACAGATCAAGTTGTGGCTCTAGTAGATAGAGCCTTACCAACTTGCTGGTCTAGACCTGATAAGAGCCGACTGTCATAGAGATGACAGTCGGTATCGTTCACTTCGTCAGCATGACAGTCACTGTCTTTTCTAACACCAGTTACAGTACCTTCTTAAATCCTTCCGATTCCTTAATCCGGGCAGTTAACGTAAGTAACCTCTCTGTAGCATATGTAACAGCTAACGAAACTAATCTCTCTGTGGAATCTATGGCTGAGTTATTTTCTCTGTAGGTTTCATTAATCAGGACGTTTTAAGCTTTATCTTCCCAGATAAAAAGCGTAATCAGGTTGTGAGCTGCTCTACAGTACTGCAGGTTTCCTTGAATAACCTTCATTGTTTCCTCTGTTGCAATCAAGTTCCTTTATTTTGATATTGGCTCTAGGGGCCATAAGTTTCACGACCTCTTTATCATTAACGGTGATTCTAATCCGGTTTCTGGTTTTTCATGCGATCATTACGCCTCGCGATTTTTAGTACAACCCGTCTTCTGTGGTCTTCCTCATCTGTACCTCTAGAGCCTCTGCATTGGTTTCACCTAGAGTTGGTTTCACTATCAGATCCTTTCACTTGTTTGTCGATGCTTCTGGCTGCTTGATGATGTGCTGATCAAAACCATGCTTAGTATCAAATACAAAGCTCGGATCCTTGATCTTTTTGATCATACCCAAATTGATCATACCCCACAAGAGACTAAAAAACAATTCGAGGCATTTCGAAAAGGAGATTTGGCAGTACATCAACTGCCCAGCGTACATAAATTCTTTTGCAATCACTTGCAATTTTGTAACGATTTAATTACGCTAATCATCTTTAAGTCATGGGCATGCAAACGACGAGATGAGTTAATTGAGAAAAGGTAGTCATTAATAAAAAGTATAGATAGACCAAGAATGGAAAATTGTGGAACTCCAGATATTATTGGAAAGGAGATGAAAAATTCATTTGCAAATGTATTAAACTGATTTGCAAATGTGTTGAATTGGTTTGTGAAACTGTTGACTTTGGCTAGCAAACGGTATATTACTGGATGTATACTCAAACTCGAAGATATAAAAATTCTAAAACAGAACAAATGCCTAAAAGACACAGTAAACTAGTCATTAAACTGATTTTTTTCGAAAAACAAATCTGAAATGAGATTCTTTCTGAAAAGGTAAAACTAATCGACTAATGCAGCCTTTTCAGCAAGTATGGAATGAATATTTACTCGAAATGGCATGAACAAATAGTTAATTTCGGGATTTTGATAAATTACAGAGCCGGACACCATAATGCATAGCAAAAAATTTATAGTAGTGAATGCTATGCATTGTAGCCTGTATTATAACTCTCTACGCCATATCTTAGAAGTCCTGATAAAAAATAAAAGTTTCACGTCTATCCAAAGCTGGATTTGAACCCAAGAACCCAGTCACTAAGATCCGATACTCTATATTTCGATATCCCAGCCAACTTTATGTCCCAGAACTGATCGAGAACGAGAGCATATCCACAGGAGTTGAGACTATGTTTAAAGGAGTTGAGACCATATGCATGGGAGTTAAAAATATATGTAAAGCATCAATTCCCATAATGGATGGGTATTTACGCTATGTATCACAAAGAATTTTCTCATATGAGATTATGGCAGTTGGATCTAACATATATCTAATAGCCCAGGAGACTATGTACATACATTTCTTTTTGAACAAAAGTGAAAATCGACATTAAATCACAGGCTCTTGCTTTTGCAATGGTAGAAATATTTTAAAAAAATATTTTTTTGAGTAAATTTAATAACAGTTTTAATTAATACATGCAATAATAAAAATAAACATAAAAATTAGAGTAGTTAGATTAAATAGAATAATCACATTTACAGAAACAAACATACAAAGAATAGTAGAACAAATAATGAGAACAGTATTCGAGTTATATAAAATGAAATTCAGTCTGAATTTTTGGATGCTGACATAGCCATCACAATTCTGAACCTATAACGGAAATACAAGAAACCACTTAGTTAATAGCGTTGTAAGCGTTATCTTTTGCCACTCCATTTGAATCTGGATTTAACACAGCTAACCTATGCCTGTCAAAATCAAATCCGTTGGAATGAGATGAAAAATGGAAATGATAAATGCAATATAAAAATTAAATCTAGAAGGAAACCTAAAAGTTCTATCGAAATAAATCCTGTTAGCACCAAAGTATCGATTTATTGTGCTCTCTGGGAACATTTTTCGAATCTTTAGATGATTGTTTTGTGGCATAAACCATTCAGTTTTCGAAGTAAAAATTTAATTTTTGGAACAGATAATCAATATTTGACTTTATATCTTCACTTTTATGCCTAAAATAGACAATACAAACAAATATAATACACAATATACACAAATATAATACACAATACAAACTCTAGAGAGAGCACACCTCTAAACACAATACAGGTGTTTCGAATTCCCAATTGAATAATTAACTCATTCAACGCCTTTATCCTGATAATTTCCTAAATGTCAGCTATTGCCCTGTCGAATTCTATTGGCCTTCTCCCAAGTACATCATCATCTTTCCTAATCAACTAATTAAGTAATTGTAACCTTACAACATGAACAAATGACCTATCATAATTACGATAAAAATGCATTCATTTCAACTTTATCTCTCCGACACGACATTCATGACGACCTCAGCCAACCTTTCGTCATACCCTCTCCTTTATTCGGACTTTCACTTAATCTACCGAACGAAAGCTGGAAATTGAAATCATTTACTAGCTCGCGTATTAGTTCGTTGTGCGTCTTGATGGCGTAAAAACACTCATCAACTTCTTATGAATATTTTATGAGAGTACATATTTCTAAAAACCACTCGAATATGATCGCATCACAATTACGTCCTATATGTACGTAAACAATCTTCCCTCGAATTTGTTGCTTTGTGACCCTGGCACCCGTCTGATTAGGTCGGGGAGTCCAAAAACAGACAAAAACATTAAGTCGAAGAAAAAACGGAAATATCTTCATTAGCCAAGGTGTATAGGTTAAACATCACACAAACAACTCGCAGCACGGACAAGAGTAGATATTTCGATTCAGCGGGACACGAAAATAGATACCACCGTGTCTAGAATGAAATATGATTTTTCACATCAAATTAGTACTACGCTGCAGTTATAAAAAATTAATAAACATCGGCGGTCAAAAAATGTGTCTTTGAACAACTACGATAGAAAATGATAATATTTCCGTATTCAGCTCCCCTGCAGAAGGAACTTCCTCAACAAAAAGTCGTACAAGGAGAAGAAACAGAATATCATTTTTCCGCATTTTGGGTTTTTCCTTCGTTACATTAAGCCACTGGGTGAGTCCCTGGTTTTCGACAATTGAATTTTATCACATTGTAGAATCGCACGTGGAATTCTTCGAGCGCGCGGTTCAAGCACTACTCTCTACGCTGGAAAGGTTAAGTGTCTGCGACAAGATAAAGATACATTGAAAAGTACGAGTGGAATTCAAGCAGCAAGAAAAACATTAAAAATGCAAATTTTTATATGAACGACTATGACTTCTGGTCGCCGCTAGATGAGAAATGACTTGCGTCATAGTCTATTGTAGTTCAACCGGAGTAAGATGCTCAGTGAGAAAAGCAGTGGCCTCCCGATCGAATTTTATGGTTTGTCATTGAGGTGAATGTGTAGATGGATTAATAGATGGGCAGCTGTTCTGTCAGAATATACTGTATGAATGTATGATGATTATCTTGTTCGGTTCAGAAGTGTTTTGTTGAGAAGGGTTAGTTGTGGTTTTGTGAAGCTATTGATATAATTAATAATTCTAACGCCGAAGAGTTGAGTGCAATGAAACTATCAAACTACCCTAATCAAACTGTAACTTCATCCAGAAAACAGTTACACCACAAACACTTAATTTGCAAATTTGATTGTACGAAACCTTAATCAGAAATACTCTAAATCTACCACTCAGGCCTCCTCCTGCCAACGACCGCTATCAAAAGACTCAATCATTTCGACGAATGCCGCGATAATAAAAATGTCGGCATTATATCATAATTCCGACCTGAGTCGCGGCCATCGTCAGGTGATTCGAACGTCCAGTTTATGGAAATATCTACTCTCAACTCATTCCGACTTCATGAGTTCTGTTCATTACAAAACCATTATTGCACGTATTGCCGCAGCACGACTTATGCTTAGCGTCGAAATGTATCAAAAACTGCCATAAATTGTCGAAAAGAATGGAAATTCATAGTCCGTGGTTTGGCCACTCGAAGGGGTTTTGTCGTCGAATGACAGACGGAACGGAATCGTCGTGGACATCTAGACCACTCCAAAGCCCAAGGTTCTTATTTGAATTAGAATAACTAAGTCATGTTCAAATAAGCTTAACGGCTTGGCTTGACTCGACGGTAGGAGCAGTTATAGAGTGCGGTCAAACGTTTCAAAGAGTCGACCATTGTTTCCACACAGCGGACTCGTATCGCTGGCACGTCCACTTAAATATATGCACGAAACCCACGAAAAATATTAAAGGGGCAGGCGGATATATAAACAAATTAGCGCGTTGCCGTAATGAATGAAAAATTATGATGTAATGTTAACACGTTAGCACAGCAGTAAATTCGTAGATGGTCGACTGAGCCCTTGTGCTACTAATTCTATGTTCTACGGCTTCCACAAGCCATTCGTCCGAGTCAGTCGGTCAATCAACAAAATAATCGAAAAATATGGAGGAAGGAATGCGAAGAGACGAATGGCTGGAATGTTGACGGAATTCTTGACGAAATTTAACTGATGACCGGCGAATGTTACGATAAGAGGCTATAAATCATAAATCATCTCTCTGCCAACACTACTGTTGCCTTGGACTGGTCTGACCGGGAATGGGAATATTATTGCCGGCAGCCAACAATTTCTCCACCACAGTAACTGGCAATTTTCGGATGGATCGTAAAAAAAGTGCTGGGAGAGTTTGGGAAATGTGTTAATACGAATGTCTATCAAAATAATTATAAGGAATGTCAACGGTTGCGAAGCGTTTACATGAATCGATAAACTTCGATATGAGTCATGGTAATTCGATTGTTGATTTTGATGACTTTATAATTGTTTGGTGAGGGGAAAGTGAATATTCAACGATTTCAAATGCAATTCTTTAAAAAAATATTTTTCTTGAAAAATAATATAGGCTCAAACAAGAATTTGTATAATTTTTAACATCTTGCCACGTATTGTCGTAAAAATCGTATGATTTGCATACAATTTGATTTAATTTTTTCAAGAATCATTTCGCAAATTGTACCTTTCGATTTTGTAACAGTCACCCATCTTGTGCATCGGAGAAATAGCAAATATTTTTCCGAAACATAAGTTAGGTGACCGTGCTTGTATTTCCAATTACCGCCACATATATATTCTTCCCTACTAACTAACAGACTTTGCCCGCACATTTGATTTTTCCTACCTCAAGAGCAGCCTGGTTGTGCTAAGAGAAAGTTTATTTTTTCTAATCTTTTGCAATTCACTAATGCTTTCGCATTTGCTTTTGCTGCGTAAATGACCACGTTTAGTCATTGTCAATTTTTGTTTTTTATCTCCTTTCCATATAAAATCTGGAATTCCGCAAGGTTCTATTCTTGGTCCCCTATTGTATCTAAGTTTTGTTAATGAACAGCTTTTCTCAATTTATTCATCTTGTCCCTTGCATTCTAATGAATTAAATATGTTTAGTAAAATTGAATCGCAGGTCGCTGCAAAACAATTGTCATCAAATGTGCTACATGCATAGAATGTCGCTTTTTGTATTCTCTTAAAGTCTTTTTGGATTCAATCTGGATCAAACCATGGGTTTGATCAGTACATAATCAAGTAGAAGAAAAAAAAGATAAAAAAGTGAGTGAGTGTGATGGTGACACAAACACTAGGTGAAACTTACGCAGAGGCCCTAGGGGTGATTTGCAAAGGAGTACAGCTGCGGAAAACCAACGCACAAATAAGTCAGATTCGAAATCGCGAGGTGCGATGATAAACTCCAGAACTTGATCGAAGGAGTCGTGAAACGTATGGCCCCTAGAGCCGATCGAGAAAATGCACCTCCAATGCCTCTTAGTTTATGAGGAGGTGACTGCGGATATAGTGCGTGATATGCGGGCGAGTGGAGTTGATGAAATTAAAAAAACTTTATTTCCTGCTAAAAATAGGTAGCATAGAAGCATTAGGCGCGTTTTTTTGCTCCTCTATCCAGCGGAGAGTAGAATGAGAGTAGAGTAGACGCATTGAAAACAACAACACTCCTACACCAGTGAATTCACTGGTGTAGGAGTGTTGTTGTTGTTTTCAATGCGTCTACTCTACTCTCATTCTACTCTCCGCTGGATAGAGGAGCAAAAAAACGCGCCTATTGTGGTGGAGATGGACGAAACGCTGGCGCTCCAAATTCTCGCGTTCCGTCGACTAAGAGTGGGTCCGATAGACGCTTGAGTGATAAGGTGAGCACAAGTGATACGCTGCTTCTGGTGTACTGGCAGCTACAGGAACTGTTGTCAGCTTGGCGTCAAGAAGCATAGCATTAACAGCGCAAAATACATCATGGGCTTAGGTGTTTGCAACGTGCTACTGGACGTGCTTAATGCCAAGAAGAGGTAGCAGCAAAAAATCAGCAGCATTGAAAATAAGGCGCAAACCGCCCTGATTAGTGAGGTCTGCAGGTAGAGGAGCTCGTTCGCTTGTTCGGATGCCGCAGCAAACTCGGCAATTTGGATCACTGAAGCTTATAGGACGCTCATTTGTGGCCACAACTACGACAACAGCTACAACTTATTTACTCAGCGCCAGAGTTTGGAGATAAGCTAAGCTTACAAGAGGATACTCTCCGTTATTTTGATGGCCGTGTTGTAGTAACAGGCTATTTCAATCCGAGGGCATTTGAGTGGGTAGTCCCGTCGAAAGCATTCGATCCATTTGGCGAGCCATTTCCAATTTTACAATGGCATTGGCAAGACTAGTGGCTTTTTTTCTGTGGAACGCAGTCAAGCTAAACAGAAATGAGATGATGGTGTCATTGAATGCGGGCGTGGAGGGAGAAGTGCCACGCTTTATGTTCCCAGTGACCAGGCAATCAGTTGAGGCTGCTTTTAGCAGCGGTATGAAGTGAATTTGCAGAGCATGTGATGCCACCATGTCACGGCACAGACTCTTCCGTTGAAGGAACCAAGACTACTGATGAAACAAAGATATGGCTGAGTTGCGGCGCATCATTCTGGCATTCAGATACACGGCAACGCAGACCGGAAGTGAGCGGGACGCTGCACAGTTTTCTGCAACCCACACGTCAGCAATGAAAGAGTTGTTCAAAGCCATAAAAAGGAGCAAACGCTCCAATTGGCAGGCTCAATGCGATGAAGTCAGCTCGCACCTAATGGATATTAACAGATTGACAAACCGGAAAGAACTAGGTGCTGATGGAGTGACGATCGAGGTATTTTAAGTTGTGGCAGAGAGTCAACCATGTCGACTACTGAATTTGTGCAATCCCTGTTTAGTGGTGGGAGCCTTTTCTGCGCGATGGAAAGCCCGCATTCATGGAAAATGGAAAAAACATCCTGCCTTTTCACGTGAGCGTACTAGTCGCTTTATTTGTTGGACAGTGAGGGCAAATTTCTCGAGCAGTTACTTAAAGCTTGGCTGCAATACGATCAGCTAGTGATCTTAGTGATAACTAGCCAACTCTGCACTTGTCGCAAGAACGGAGCAGGCATGCCACAGTATCGAACCGGTCGTTCTACCGTTGAAGCTGGATATAGAAAGTGCTTTCAACTAACTAAGGTGGATAGGTATCCTTTGGACCCTCGAGCATAGTTACGGCATCATTGACTACTTACAGGCCACGGCACGGGATTATATCAGAGACCGATGGTTGCTGTTTGACATCATCAAGGGTGTTCGGAGGAGTCATATCACCTTAGCAGCAGCGCTAGGGTCAATCCTCTGACCTGACCTGAACGTCGTTTACGTCGGAAATAGAACTTCCTCTACCTATAATTGTCAAAATACTAGAATTTTCCAAAATGGGGACAATTTCATTTTAATTTTTTTTTATCAGGGCTATAATGCATGGCTGTGGCTTATACATTAGTACACATTCCCTACTACTATGAATATTTCATCATGCATTATGGTGTCAACTTTTTTATCACAATCCCGAAATCAACTACATATATGTATATAGCTCCGAAAGTTTAAAAATTAAGGTTTCCCTCGCTATAGTTTTGCTCAGAAAAATTCTCGCACATTTATTTGCCTCGCAAATTTAAAATTAACTATATTCCGGGTTCTAAGACCCGATTTTCCTAATGAAGTCCGTAGAAACAATTGAATTAAGAAACACATTTCACTGCAAAATTGTTGACCATACTGCTTGCCTTTTCTTTTTAACAATAGGATAATTTCGTTTGTATGTAGTCTAGGCCAATATATCCTTATAATTGAAAATTATGGCTTTTGTGCCGCACCATTGACTCCCGTAGAAATAGCAATTTTCCAGGCTTATTGCTTTATTTTGACAAAACGTACGGCAAATATGCCTCAGTGTGTACACAAAAGCCTTCATAATATTCAATTGTGTTACAATTAGCCATATGTAGTAAATTACCGGACCACAAACTAAATCTTAATTTACCAAGCCGCAAAATCATAAACACTGTCATAATCACCGAATATAACCGGACAGACAGCACAATGAAAGTCATATATACGAGTATCAACAACTACCTCTTTTCATGAACAAGTGAACGAAACCTATCTGCTCGCATCAGAACTCATCAACTGGCCATTTAATTTTGCCTACTCATCCAATGGCCACAAACAATAGCAGAAAGTCATCACTAGCATGCATCAAACCACTACCGCCATGACACGAAATTCACACCATGGAGCTATGATATTGCATGAATACATATCTTTTCGCCGCTGTCAAATTCTTATGTAAAAGAGCCAGATAGAGATTTTTTTTGATATCCCATGAAATAAGGAAGTGGAGAGTCGTGTCTAGTCAAAATTGGCGAGTGGATGGATTGCGGTGTTTGTATGTCTTTGGGATCAAAAAATTTAGGGATGGGCTATTTTAAAGTGAGAGCCGTACTATCTTAAGTGGAAGTAGCACATCGTTAAGCAAAAATCGTCCTAGAATATGGAAATATTCCTATCTGATGGATCTCGAAACTCAAGTTATTTTGCTTTTTGACGAAAGCCTTGAAGTTTCATTTTGTGTTTTTGCTGTTTGTGTTCGGAATTTTTTTTTTTTTAAATTCCGAACTTTTCAAGTTTCTGCTATTGAAAGATGTAATCGTGATGTAAGATAAGTATGACTCTGTCTGTATCTGCCTGATGTACTGCAAGTATACATAGCATAGTAGCGACGGAAGCAAAAACTCTGAACAAAATAAGCGCAAGCGTATTAATGGCCTCGCCACCTTAGAGCTGTATAGGACATTCGGCAACAAGGTATCAGTCTGATACTCGTACCAACCACCTCGCCGGAGGCATTCCTGGTGCAAATGTTGAATGGTTAGACTATACCCCGTACCGAGTTTAATCTGCCATACTCCAATCCAACAGTATGAGTGCCTATGTTCGTATGTCTCTTAAAGTCGAAGTGTGTGCACCAGACTCGATATCTGTACGTATTATGAAAGTCTCGCCAACGAACACATATTCCAATTCAGAGGTAGCAACTCGTGAATTGTGCATGTTGGCAGCTTATAACTGGCAATCAGATAAGGTGCCTGCTAAGAAGGAAGCTAACTCAGCACATTAGCATGTGTCATGAGAGGAAGGGACGACCACCTCTCGGTCACATTGAATGGAACTACCGCACCGAGAAGAAGTTAGCCGTATGGTTCCCAGGGCATACAGTGGGCCATCGAATGGAGTATATGGCTGGTTTTGTTGTTGCTTTTGTCGTATTCCTCTTGGCTAGATGGTTGACGGGTGAACTGGTTCGAGTTTTGTTGTTACCTTTTTGGTGAACTATTGGTTTGGTAGACGGTTATTGTGACGATGATGATGACGACGACTACGACGTCGACGGTTCTTCGTGATCGTTCTCATCGCTCTGGGTTGTATACGTGTGAACATTACTTTTATGGCTTTCACCGTAGATAGTACTTTTTATTTTTACGATTGAATGTCCCTTGGCGGTATAAAGTAGCGTGTCACCTACATAATCTTTGTGAAGCATGAGTTGAGGATGTAGGTGTTGGTTTCAAATGAATTTCGATTGGGGGGAAGAATACGGAGTTAATCCGAATAACTTTTAGGTGATTTATCAAAACAATGCTTAAATTATTTGAAGAAAAGTATTTTTTGCAGAGAAAACTACATATTTACTGATACTTTCACGGGTTATTAGTACATCATGAATAATTTCTTCAGTTTGGTGGTAAAATTTGCTATAGTTTTTTGCTTGTCTCATGCTTTTCTATCAAAAATTCTTTCGTTATATGACGCGCTAAACGACAAAACTGAAGCAGTGTAACACTGCCTGGAGAGCCCTCAATTATCGTTCGAGGGGATTGCTTTAAACCATTCAAATTTATCTTTGTTGTGTAAACTTCCTATTTGCATTAACGCCACAAAAAAACAATCAGGCGCAGTAATGTAAAGACCTTGGGAGCCAACGGAATGTGGAGTTTTTGGAAATCATTTTATTGGGGAATTTTCGCTGCAATTATGTCAGAACAGCCCCGATAGAAGTTGCACAATCTTGTTGAGGTCACACAGAGTTGATAGTGATTCCGTTTCGGTGTAGCTCTGGAAAAAAAATACCATCTTTAAGTGACGGTATCCAGTGGCTGTGACGGTATCCAGTGGCTGTGACGGTAAGACAATTTTCTTCGAAAAAGTAAGGGCCGATAAAGCAGCTTGATGAAACTGCACACCACACTGTGACTCGAAATGAATCCAATTTCGTATCATGAAGTATCTGTGGGTTGGAGTCACTCCGTATTCGACAGTTTTGCATCTTAACATTACCCTTTAGGTCGAAATGGGCCAAAAATGCAGTTCAAGATGTTTTTGTCCCCTTCCACCATTTGGGGCAAGCATTTCCATTTAGCGGCAGGTCTTCTTCCTTCAATTTGCCTGTTAGTTGATTTTCATAAGAAAATAATTGTAAATGTTTCTGCAAAACTGTCTGCAGTGGCTGTTTGCTGTTACCCATTTGAGCAGATAAGCTCCTTGTTGAAATTTTTTTTAGTGGTTTGTATGATAGCAGCGATAGTTACCTGCATCGGCACTGAGGGACCTTGATAAGAATACCTTCTTGTGATTGTTTTTTGCTCGGCTGAATTGTTTACGAGCCTCATTGTTGTCCATCTGCTCGGAAGAGTGCAGCCAAACGTGCGCCTAAATTGTCTTTAGATATATTTTTGGTAGCGTCTTTCATCAGATACCCTGTATTTTAAAAACAAATCTTTTTTGAACGCAAACCCCCTCCGCCGGATATTCTTAAGAGTTTTTATAAGAAAAAATATACTGTCTTCAATGACACAACCTTTGGTTTGATAAACTCAAGTTTTAGAAATAAGCACCGCAAAAAAAATTCCTCTGTGTCTCGAAGCCTACCAAAAACCGGAGCCTGCCATAAAAGGCTTACTAAAGACGCTTACAGTTACCACTTAACACAACAAAATTCTCCCTACAGACAGGTAACCTCCAGATATTTTGGTGCTACTATAAGCAACTTTTCAAAGTATCAAACTATGATAGCAGATCTCTTCTACTCCTCAAAAATGGTGCGATAATCTTTGTTTGAATTTTGCATTCATGTTTACTTCATACTCCAACAACTTGATCCCAATTGAACTTTGTGGCAATCTATCAATTTCAATTGATTTTCTGACTCAATTGGCCATTGAAAATGTGTAAAAAAGCGTGAAAAAACTCAAAACCATCTTCTAGTGCTGGCTTGAATGGTCTTACAACAATTTTCTTATGAAATGCCAATAAGTCTTTGTGTCTTCCACTGTCTATTAGACTTAACAAATGCATTTCTGAAAACATATTTCCTGCTGCATGGAAAGCAGCTCTTATACATCATATTCCTAGATCTGGAGATCTATCTTGCTCTGCTAATTATCATCCAATATCAAATCTTTCAGCTTTTTCCAAAGTTTTGGGGCGCCATATTCATTGTATGATTAGCGCTGAATATATGTCACTCACTTTTTTGTAGACAGCATGGATTCCACAAAATTCAGTCTACATCCACGTATTTAGTATATTTCACGAATTAATGACGCAATATATACTCAATTTCCCAAGGCATTTGACAATGTAGACCATAAAATTCTCCTGTTGAAATTTTTCTAGTCCATATTAATATTCTCCCCTGATTCGCATAAACGTTATATCTACTTTTTTGTCATTTTTGAGTTAACAACGAGTTCAAAAACTGCATACTCTATTACATCATTCTGCGAAATTTGAAAAAGCTATCTTTTGTGAAAGTATGTTGAAATCAATATTGAAAAACGCACTCTCCATATATCTCCAGTACAAATCAAAACACAAATCATTGAATATCTCGCAAGTACTAAAATGTAGATAGAACGTTTATGCGAATCAGGGCAGTATTGTTCTATATTTATGATCGCTTCTGTCGTGTTCGATACAAGTCTTGCCTGTCAACTCCCTTTCAATTCAAAACTGGAGTTTCTCAAAGATCTATACTGGGTCCTTTTCTATTTTTAATTTTATGTAAATGACCTACTGCCACTTCTTTAATGTGAGTATCTTTTTACGCTGATGACCATTTAACTGCAAGACCTTTTCAAGACTGCTGCCTCCTCGAATCTGCTCTGGCTTGAAAACTGGTGTCAAAGTATCGAACTTGTGGTAAATATTAAAATATTTCAAGCAATGACCTTTTCACAGAAAACTAGTCGACTGGTTTAATACGAGTATGTCAAATTAGATGTGTTCGACGCTGTACTCCACAGACTGAATGTACACTGAGAAAACACATGGCGCCAGACGCCATAATTTATAGACTTCTGGCGCCATGTACATAGTCGATTTAGGGATTGTGATAAAATATAGCGCCACACGCCATAATACATGGCGAAAAGTACATAGGCCTACACGCCATGTACTATGGTCTACATGGCGTGGAGAACTATAGTGCATGGTGTGGAGAGCTATAACACATGGCGTGGAGGACTATACTGTATGGCGTGGAGGACTATACTGTATGGCGTGGAGGACTATACTGTATGGCGTAGAGGACTATAGTACATGGCGTGGAGGACTATAGTACATGGCGTGGAGGACTATAGTACATAGCGTGGAGGACTATAGTACATGGCGTGAAGGACTATAGTGCATGGCGTGAAGGACTATAGTACATGGCGTGAAGGACTATAGTACATGGCGTGGAGGACTATAGCACATGGCGTGGATGACTATAGCACATGGCGTGGAAGACTATAGTACATGGCGTGGAAGACTATAGTACATGGCGTGGAAGACTATAGTACATGGTGTGGAAGACTATAGTACATTGAAGAAGCAAATCAGTCAAAACAGTGCTACTTACCATAAATGAGCACACGGAGAAGTCACTTGCTTGCAACAAACAGGCGCTGGCTGCATTTAGAGTCGCCGAAGGAGCCATTCAATAATATGCGCCCTTAGCCGATTGAGAATGTTCTCGATCTATCGACGATACTCAAGTATCACTTGCTGACATTTATAGATCCCCTCACACAGTAAGGCTGCGAGTTATATTTGGAGTGCCATGAGCCATATTACATGGCTCATGGCACTATGTAATATGGCGTGTGGGGCCATTATTTCTGCGCCATGTAATTATGGCGCTGGGAGCTATACTGCATAGCTCAGGGCACTATGTGCATAGCGTGTGGCACCATAAATGCTGCGCCATGTAGCATGGGACCACGCGCTATGTATATTCTGATATTATGGCGCTGGGAGCCATATTGCATGGCTCAGAGTACTATGTACATGGCGTATGGGACCATAAATAATGCGCTATGTTACATGGCTCTGGGCGCTATGTGGATTTTTTTCAGTGTAATTGTTAAGCAATCAGTTAAGAATTGTTAAGAATCAGTCCAACTTCAGTTAACTCGAACTCTACTTTACAAATATAACTCCTCAATCTTTCCTGCGACATTGGGTGCTCGGAAAAGTTTACAGTACCATTTGCAAGGCCTTCTACTTATTATCATTCGACTTTGCTTAAACTATTGAATACGTATAATGCTCTGGAGCTTGGTCGTCTGCCTCAATGCATTTCATCTTTCAAACTACCTCTAAGCAACAAAAACATCACATGTAATTGGTTGGCCTGAATGTTGATTGTAAATAGAAAATACAAAAATACAAAAAAAAAAAAAAAACAAAAAATATATTATGTAATGAGGGACATTTGCTTTTTTCATTCGCTTCAATACAATCTTTGGGGAACTTTCAATGTATTATAACTCCGGCTAAAATGTCGCTATATATTTCAAATATTTCCACGCTTATATCATATTAACCATGACTTTAAAAAAATTTCCTTATATGATCAATCAAACTTAACTTGATTTCAAACTACCGTAAAACAAACCTGAAAACAGATCCACTTATAATCCAACCAGAACACACATGGCCCATTCCAACGTTTGTTAATATCATCATCACCATCATGTTCCATTACGTACTGCCCGAAACCATTCATTTTCAGTCATTCCAAATTACCCATAAAAAATTTAACAAATATCCGTAAATGTGTTCGAACACATCTAATTTCCATAGGAATTATTTTGAAAATTTTATTATTTCAATTTCGTAAATTCCAAATTAAATTATCATCGCACCGGTTCTCATATCTTAATATAAATGTCGGGTTAATATGTAGTCTAGTCATACTCATAAATGTGTTTTATGATAATTTCAATTCCGTATATCAACTCATTTACATTATAAATGATTCTTTCAACTTCATTTTGATTAAAACGACACGATGCTCTTTCGCATGGAACCATCAGTGGAAATTGTGGCTTGCGGGGTTGGTGAAAAAAATTTTGATGAGTTGCTAAGACCGAACTCGACGCATTCGGATTAAACAAAATGTGAAGAAAACCAGTAGAAGAAACTGAAAGACAAGCTTCTGTTCTTTTTTGCGATCTCTAAACCCTTACATACACTTATTTACTTTGACTTTGGCAAATTCAAATTCAATTCTCACCGAACTAAGCTTAAAGTAAGGTGTCGGCAAAAATGGAAGCTACTTTGATATCATTCTTGCATTACTTCTTGAGCGGTGGCTACTCTTCAGTCGACATTATATCTTAATTAGGTGTGTACATGAATATTATACAGAGGAATTTCTGTAATTAGATTCATTCGCGAATGATATGCGAGCTGGTTGCTTCTTAGCTTCAGTTACGCTTGAATCTGTTAACTATTTATGACTTTTGTGGTAAAACAATCTGAGCACAGAAAGTTATATATATTATGAAAAAGGTGGTTCGGTTTTGTTGGATGTATTTACATACATGAATCAAAAAAATGACTTCTGAAAGTGCTTTTTGCATATTCAAGAGTATGGAAAAAGTTTTCAGATGGAAACACGAGTAGATATTAGAGTAATTTAATTTATAAATATTCATGCGTTAAGTTAACATTGCATTTGAATAATGTTGATTGGTATGTGAGCTTTGATTGCGTTAATGTTTTTCTTGTGGTTTTATTTGTTAATCGTAATTCTTCACATCATCAACTCATCCAACTATGTCCAATGAAAGTATATGCGGTATTTGTAGCATCGTGTAGATGGAGATTGCCGACTGATAGTTTAGGTTCGAATTTAAAGTACAAGTACTAGGATTATCTGGGCAATATTTGGCTCAAAATCTACATTACACTACAATGAAGACCTAACCCAAACCTAATTATATTTAGCTTAAACTAATTAGACCTAAATCTTAACCTAGGTTTTACATCTAGCCCCTTCTATTCGACGGAAGGCCTACATTAGTAAGTAGCGCATCCATGAGCTGCATTTGGCACGCTGTTTTCGCGGGGTGCATAAATGACTCATTAGAAGCACCTGTACGCCATATTGACGGAACCAGTCTATTCTCATGTCCGTCTGTCCGTCCGTAGAATCTGGTCGTTAATTCTACAACCTGGTCCCTAAGTGACTTCAGTCCCGATTCCTGATACAGGAGAAGGTTCTTCGGCCACTTCTTAGTTACCAGGTTGAAGAACCTGCCAGTGCAGAAGAGGAGAATATCTCCGCATGACAGTCTGTGCATAAGTCAGGATAGGTCGGATGAGTGTCTGCTAGCAAATGGATTTAGCTTTGGTGGTCATGCCCATCTTTTTGGCGAAAAGACGTCGGATGCATCCAAATACAGATTTGGAAGCTTTCGATTAAATGATCAAACTTCAGGAACTCATAGAAATCGATTCCGAAGTACTTAAACGATGAACTAGGATCAATCGTAGAAGTTTCTTGGTCTTCTTGGTCAGCAAGTTTCTTAGTTTTATTGCGAATAGTTTGGGATCCCCGATACTCCGAAATATTGTGAAATACCCAAAGCTGCGTCTAGTTGGTTTGATGCCCCATTCGTCAAAGTAAAGACTAAGTTCTGCCAAATAGTATTCCAGGTTCTTCTCTTGTATAGAATTCGTCCAATGACAGATCCTTGTGTCACTCCTGATGTCACGGCTCTATGAGTGAATCTGCTCCGTTAACACTCACATAGTATTGTCTGTTGGTAAGAAAGCTTGCGGTGAGTCTTATTACCTCTTCCGGGAATCCAAACTTGATTAACTTAAATAGCAGGCCTTCGTATCAGACGGAATCGAAAGCCTTCTCGATATCTAAAGCACACACTTCTGTCGGAATGTTTTGCTCATTCAACCGAGAAACAACTTGGTCATGCAAGTATGAGATGGCGTGCTAGGTGCCGTGTTTGCTCTTCAAACCAAACTGGTTTTCGGGAATTATCTACGTGAGCTCACAATGGTTTTTTAATCATTTCCATTCATATTCTCTCAAAAACCCTTAAAAATCCGGGAAGTAACCATTGTTCAAGCTGTTTTTAAATATTATACAATGGAGAGAATTCTGAGCATAGAGAATGGTAGACGTTTACTGATGAAGTTAGATATTCCATCATGCCCAAAAGACTTCTTGCTTTTTATATCGCCCAGGAGTTGCACCAAGTATCCATCCTTGACAAAATGGAACTAGTCATCTGCATTTTGCGGATCATCCGAAAGATTTTTGTATTGAGGTATCGATGTACTTCCTCTTTTACCATTTTGCTGTTAGGAACACAACCGTCGGTCGGAACAGCAATCAGCTGAGATTGGAATGTTGATGCAAGCAACTCAGCCTGATGGTTAAAAATGTGCACAGCGACATTTTCAAACGTAATCACGACCTCATGGTTGTTATATTTACCAGACAGCAGTTTAATTCCCTTAAACATGTCGGAGCCTGGTCGGATGTAAGCCAGCTGCTGCACAATACGCTCACTGCGAAATTTACCAACCATTTCAGAATTTTTTTTTGCTGAGACAGTTTGTATTCGAAAGTAGTGACTTGTACAACAGGTAACCCCTCCCATGTTATGGATTTTCTCCGTGTCGCAATCAGCAGGCAGGTCAGCATTTGTCTGTTTCGAGTGGTGTCGAGGTTTCGATCACCAAGCCTGTTGAAAGGATAAATCCGAAGCCCGTTTGTGGCCAGGGTGGCTAGCAGGTTACGGCAAATGAGCCAGCCTTGCCATCAACTAGTGCTACCTCCAATGTCATTTTTTCTTCAGGTACCCAATCTTCATCCGCCAACTCCTCTCAGGATCGCGAATGTAGAATGGTAGCGTTCAAAGTTATTAGGAAGCTAACAAAAACGTCCCACTGACATGAAAATGAAAATTAAACCAAAACTATTAGAACCGTTTTTCAATGGTAATATTAAAGCTCTGGGTATTATCCTTTTAAGTGAGTATCTAACTTTGACAGAAGAAAGATGTGTGGATGGAACCAATTTATCTATTTAATTCGAAGCAATCAAGTGCGACACATTATTTTAAGCTATGAACTGTAAGATAATACAAAGTGAACAAATACGGCTAAGAGCGCACGGCGGGATTCGAACCAGCGAGTAGTAGATCATTGCCGCGAATTTACGCTTAGCGAACAGAGCTACCAACACCTCTTTTATTCGGATGTGAATGATAAAACATAGTTAAATATTAAACTTCGAGTTAACTCAGCTTTGCTTGATCTTATGAGTCAAATAAAAAGCAAAGTGATGAGTGATTGCCACTAACTGTTATTAATTCTTTTTGATTTGAGTAAACGTATTCACTACGTCAAATTTTTATTCTGAAACTGCATAAAAAGTTTAAAAGCTACATGCCTTGTCACACTAAATGTCAAAATGCTTGATAGAGTCGAACCATGCGGTGCGTTCTATACCGTAAACAAGCATTTCTGAATATCTTATGAACATGCGACGAAGCCATAAATTAACTTCTTTACCGGTATGATTTACACACTTGCTGCTCTCTGAAAAACAGTTGCCTAATTTATCATACTCAAGGACATTGAAAAATACCAAATATTTCGGAATGCTATGCAAATATTGAGGTTGCAAAAACTATGACAAAATATTCGTACCGTAAGATTTTTGGCAGAATTATTTAAATCAATCTTTCTTATAAATTGTGACTAAATACTGAAACATATACATACATATTTTCTCGACTAATCCTAACATTCTTTTTCTAATTCATTCCAGACGAATGTTTCCAACGTTACGGGTCAGCTTTTCGGGACCGCTTAGGCAAATTCAACCGGCCGATCGATATGCCGTACTATTAGATATTGTAGCTGTTGATTCGAGACGATATCGTTATGCTTATCATCGATCATCGTGGCTAGTAGCTGGTAAGGCTGATCCACCGCCACCAGCCCGATTATATGCTCATCCGGATAGTCCGATTAGTTGTGAGGCGCTTCGAAAACAAGTTGTCTCATTCGAAAAAGTCAAATTGACAAATAACGAAATGGATAAAAATGGACAGGTGAGTTTGAAGATCGATACTAAGCAGATAGTTTAGTTGAAAGTTAAGAACGTTAGATGAATGAAGAGTTGTGTGTCTTCGTAAAATATGTTAATATGAGGGGTGATTTCGAAAATCGTTCGAACAGTCGTAGGTCTTTTATAAAACATTATTGATTTTTTCAAATTTTCCCTTAAATTTTTTCAAGAAATTACTGACTAATTTACCCAATTTGCCTGAGTATAGCTATTTTTCCTCCTGAATTTTTTCAGGGTACCTCTTCGATTTGATCTCAGTTGTTTTGTTCTGTATAGTTTTACGAAAATTATCTGTAAAGCAGTTAGGACTTATCATGAACGTCAAAATTTCAAATCAATGAAAATCATCCCTCAAGTTGCACCCAAATTTGTTCTGCTATTTCGTAAGAAGCTTAGCTACCTACTAAAAATTAATTCAAAATAATTAGCAATCCAATAGCAGCTGTCAGATACGATATATTCATACCTAATTTGCATATGTGCACATAAGACAAACCGTATCTTTCATTTGACTCTGACAACAAAAATTTAATCTGATCTTCTCGTACTGCATCAAGCATGTTATCTATTTCTTTTAATTCCTTTCAACAGAAATCCACATACCAACTACTACTATTCGCCGGTTCAGATTTCTTACTAAATAGCTCCTCTAGGTTCATTTTTCGTTCGCTCGAAGAACAAATCTCGAATAAAATTTATTATCGACGAATCTACTTTGGATAGAGATCGATTTCTATTTGAAAAAATTTCTCTAATTTTTGATTGATGAATTCAATGAACAGGTTTTTTTTATCATAAGGCTTGTTATATGCGCCTGCGATTTGTTTTCATCGAAATTGAAACTACAGAAGTTTTTTGGTGGTTTTGAAGATAGTATATGTATGCTTCGTATCTATGTCGGTACTTCATCTTGTTCTAGGTAGCTGAGGTTTGTGGTCATGTATGTATGTTTTTTTTTGTCTTTGATTGGACTTGTTGGTTTTTCGATGAACATGTGCTTTTTTCTCTCTAACGAGTGTTTGAATAATAAATCATTGGCGAAAAGAATTATTAAGTGCCTTCCTTGGTAGCAGTGTTGAGATATAGCAAAAGAACATTCGTAGGATTTGGTTGTGCTATGGGTTGGTCGATCAGTGTTTGAAGGCTGGTAGTTTTGATGATAGCTTGAGACTGTTTACGCCAAACTGAACAGTGGTTGTGTTAGATTTCAGTAGCACTGCGTCTATATGTTGTAGATAGAGTGAAGAGGAGATTATAGTTGAATTGAATTTGAATATAAGAACCGTTTTTTCTCCATCGTTTCTTCGAGTTGAATTATTTAGGCGAAATATGGCTCTGAAGTTATTTGGATGCTGTTTGAATTTTGTACGAGCATATTAACATGCGATTTTTCGATGACATTCGCAGGCAGATCATGATAAATTGTAGCTAAATTTATTTCTGAATATATCTTTCTCCAGATCTTAACCAGAATACGGATGACCATTGAAAATACGACCTCGATAGAGGATTGATTCCTGAATACAATTTAAAGTTAAATCAAGTTTATTTGGACAGAATAGGTCTCCTAGCACAAAAATTGTCTACATTCCTATAGGATCGTGTACTTTATTTCGTTTTGAAGATAAGTGTCCGGTACATGCGAATTTTATATGGTTGATACTGTTTTTATAGCCTAAAAAAGTTTCGAAAAATCTTCGACAAAAATTGAGTTCAATTTTTCAATTTTTTTTCTCAAAGTGAATTTCGTGTATTTACTTATTTTGAACCAAGGTGAGGCGTATTAAGCGCACATAATATCAACTTAAGCTTAACGAAGGAATGCATATCACCACACTTTTGTTTGTATGCAAATTATAAATTGAGATTTTTAGTTTTTTGGAGTGGAAATTCGTAGCTGAAAATTTATGATATTAGTGGTTTAGAAAGGTCCATGAAATAGACGAAAAATAGTATTTGATACAATTATAAACTATTTTGAGACATGTGTTTATTGGCTCTCTGTCTCCATGTATAATCTGATGTTAGTACGCATTTAGAAGACCTGTAAAACTAATCCATCTTTCTGAATTGTTGACAATGATCTTACTGGACAAAGCTTAAACTTTAATCGAGTTCCAAGCAGCGTCTAAAACGAAGCATAAACATAATACCGTCCTGATTGAAGACATATGTTTTTAGTAATTGGTATTTTTCTGGTGGGAATCTTCGAAATATGTTTTATAGTTCTTGTTCTGAAAAATTTCGGATTTTTACTGACTCAAACCATTTACATCTTTTTCAACACTTTGCTGCTTCTCGGATACTACTACACAGGGGTTTTCTCAGAAATTTTTCTTGGGGGGTGTGTTCAGAATTTTAGGAGGGGTGTCCCTATGGAACAAAGGACACAAAGTTCGCTTTGTGTAGGAAAATTGTCCGAGTTAGGGGGGTGTATGCACTTTCCAGGGGGGTATTAGGGGGTTGTTAGGGGGGTGTAGGAAAATCTCTGCTACTACAACACACGTTGCGTCCTAAGATTGTATTCAAAATCGCATTTTTCACCGATTTTATTTTATTTGCAATGTTGATGCATACAGTAAAATACAACATTTTTGAAATCAATATATATTTCGATCACATCGTCCTGCTACATTCACATTTTTGGGTACAAGTAGTCTTAGTATCCCATCGTACATTACGCTCCAAAGTAGAGGGCCATGAACAGACTCCTGCGTCACTCTCGCCGCCACCATATAACCCTCAAATCCTTCGTCCGAGTCATAGCATGAGATTTTTCCCTGAACACTTCGGTCCACTTGACGGAGTTGAAGGCATTCCTCATGTCTAATGTTACCATAGTGCAGTAGTCTCACTTATCTTTCGTGTTTCATCGTTTTTAGTCTCCAAAAAGTACTCCCAAAATTAAACCCACTTCAAAGTCATATTCTAGTCTTTTTATAAGAAACTCATCGTGTTTTTCAATATACCCTGTAAAATATTCAGCACTTGTTTTGATAATAGTTTACTAGAATTCAAGTTTCTAGAATCATTGAATTATCTCGTTCATCCTTTTCTTTATAAAAACACTCTGCTCCTTTAATAGTTTGAAAGGAAATATTCTATCTACTGATTCCTCCAGACCATCATAAATCTGCTTCTTTCAGAATATCCTAGCCGATAAGACAACAAAAAAATCTTTCGCATTCCTAAAAAAACTGTTACTTGATATCTCATCACCATCGTATTCCCCATTCACGCCAAGACTATTCCACCTTTCCATCTACCGCTCCAACAATGATGCCATTTCTCTCACCCAACGCATCCTTTACAACATTCAAACACACAGTCCAAACCCACATAAATACCATTTTACCGTATAGCAGTTCCCACTGAATACAAAATTGCATAAACGCTGAAATCCTGTTACCTAGGTAACGCGCATTGAATTGCCACCTTATTTTTACCACATATTCGCGAAAAATGGGAAGAGCTGACGAAAAAAACATAGTTCCCGATGCTCGTCTTGTTGTCATTCCAGCAGTTTTGCGACGAAAACATACAATAATGCGGAAAACGAAGAAAATAAAGGAAACTGTGAAAATAACATACATACACACTTACCACTCGGAAAATGAAAATCTATGATGCGAAAAGGGGGACCGTTTATTTCGCAAGGACGTTGACGATGGGTTCGTTTTATTTCAACAGCTGTGTGAGAACGATAGTCGCGCCATGCTGTAAAATTCCAGGACGACGACGACAACGATAGCAGCAGTAAAGACTATGGAAGTTGGTGTAGTGGGCGAGCTGTCGACTGGCCAGGCTCATGTGCAAAGTGAGAAATTGATATGAAAAAAGGACCAAAAAATATGTTGAATTGGTTGCGAACACATCCTTAATTCCGCTCAGTGGGGTTGGATGGAGTGCGCATGTCCTTCCGGCGAACGTTTGGTTTGAAGCAGTCGCTCCGATACCAATTTCAAATTCAATTGCGGGAGATGGGGGTAGCTCGACCGGATGTCATGCGGTCTTAGGGAAGGAAAAAAAACTGGTAAATATGAGGGGTTTCAACGTCGAAACTACCTTGAAGCTTATTTTCACCGAATCGAGGCAACCACGGGAAATGAAAATTGTGGGCTTTCTCTCGTCTTACTTGCCACATAAAATCAACATGGTGTAGAGCGATATTACGTCATCATGCTGATTTATGGGCGTTGCAGGGTTGAGATACGTTGTTTTTTTTTGCACTCCCCTCGAAGGGTTGTTTACACTTGGCCGTCACGTAGCTCTTGGGGTTATTGGTGTATGTTTGTCTGTGCTAGTGTGATGATAAAATTATATGGTTTTGTTTGGTTCATTGGTGTGAATAGATATCGAGACGTCTAGACTTGAATGGAAATTTAGATCTATAATATATTTTTTCTTTCGTTCGTTACAGATTGTCCTGAATTCGATGCATCGCTATCAGCCCCGGATACATTTAGTACGTCTCGGTCCCGGACAAAGTGTACCCACCTCGCCAAAAGAACTTCAGGAAGTCGATCATAAAACCTATGTGTTTCCCGAAACTGTTTTTACCGCAGTAACAGCATATCAGAATCAGCTGATAACCAAATTGAAAATCGATTCGAATCCGTTTGCAAAAGGTTTCCGCGATTCATCAAGACTGACGGATTTCGATAGGTAAGAAGTGTGTTTTATTGAATATGATTTTGTATGGGGATATTTTGATTTGCATTGCTGTTGAGAATCAACTAATAAGGGCATATATTTTGGTTTTTTTGTTGTGTAAATCAATAAAAAAAGCCGATTAATCTATAATCACAAAAATGCGCAAAAGCATAAAAAAGAAAATCAATGTCAAAAATCAATCATTCAGAAAGAAAAACAAAAATGCAACTTGCAAAAAGATAACACCAAGGTCCTGGAAACTATCAACAGCATTGTGAGCAGAGCCGAGAATAGAGTGGAAGAAGAGCGAGGTTGGGAGTTTCTTTTGTTGGAGGTCATTTTATGACACTTCGTATCATTTCGAGTACGGGAATGCGCTGTGCACCAGTTCACTTAAATATTCAAGTCGTTTTGTTGCAGAGAGCAGTCACTAGCGGATTTAATCAGTCACGAAATTGTACAAGAAGCAGGGTGTGTTAAAGAGAGAATACGAGATCACGAGAGATGACGAATGAATAGAAGGAACAATAAAGTTACAAGAATAGATCCTTGCGGAATTCTGGAGGTAGGAAAAAAGTGTACAGAAGAATACGATTTAGCAGTAGAAACACAAGTGCGATCGCAAACTAAGGAGAAGCACCAAGAAAGTTGGTCACTGCAGAGATGAGACACAGCCTTCTCAGACCGAACACGTCCACGGTCGAAGAATTTGTTGAAGGCTGTATTTGTGAAATTTCATCCGCTTTTTAGATAGAGAATATGTTAGCGCATTTCCCAAGTGATGAAAAAAGTATCAACATCGCAGCTAGCGCTTGCAACTAAAGAACTCAATAATTCGGCTTCTAAAACATCAGTAACAAAAAAGGACAGGGCAAAAGTAGGTACAGACAAATTGATTGGTGGCACCGATGGAATGCGACGGGAGGTGAAAGAAGAGAAGAATTGACCGAAAAAGAGGCAAACGTATCAGGAAGATTATATAGTTGGAGAAAGTAGTGCTTAAGACCATCGGCTGTAATAGAACCTTAAGCATGTTTAAGATATTTACACATCACGTAATTGGCCTACCTTTTGGCAGCAGATCGTAGCTTTTAAAACCTGAAACGGTTATCAAGCGAGCCAGATCTTTTATATTTTCTACGCATTGTGGCTTCGGCTCTAAGAGTGATCGCAACATCGATGATGTATTATCGAGGGAGCCTATTTAACAACGATATAAAGAAGTGTGAAAGAAGATTAGATGGGATGAAAAGGAACAGAATTTGAGGAGAATATTCTTCACACTTACTATTCAAAATCTTGGAATGAAAATGTTGAAATTACCAATGAACTCAGTAGTAACTGAACATTTCTAAGTTTTAACTTCTACAACTTCTAAAACTTCGCGCCAGATTGAATACAAAAGTTCGGTAGTAATTAGACTTAAAGAAGCGCCAAGACGCTAAGTGTTTTGATGGATACTCACTTTTCTGTTAGTGAAGAGATATCTTCAACATTACCGCTAGAATCATACAGGAATACAGGATCGAATCCTGTCATTTTTAGCGCACACATAAGGTGAGCCATTTATTTTTTTGCGCACTCAAGTCACCAGGCCCGGATGATATCATCCCGGTTGATATTGAGCGGACGTTAGAGGCTCATGGTCATATACAATGCCTGGTTAAGACTTTCGCATACTGCTATCAGTTGGCAGAAAACAAGAGTTGTATTTATCGCTAAGGCAGCGAAAGCATCGCACGCTAAACCAAAGGATTATAGATCAATTTGTCTAAGCTCCTTGCTATTGAAGATTTTAGAGATGGTTGTGGGGTATATATAAAGCAGCTGCTCAGCTCTGGCTAGGTCAACCATCGAGCGAATACTGAATATGAGCATTCTACAGGGCGGTATTTTGTCTCCCTTGCTTTGAAATTTAACAGTTTAAGAATCTATGAAAACTTGTTCAAGTTGAATGTAAAGTTATAGCGTATGTAGTTCACATCCCTATTGCCACGTCAGTCATATTTGTCTCTACCCTATCGGAGATATTAAATAATTCCTTATATATTCTCTCAAAATGATGTCAGGAAAGTGACACCATTTCGAGAGTAACTCTAACAAAACAGAACTAGCTCCTCACGAAAAAGTATAAAATTCCAGTACCGGCTGCTATAAGGTATCTAAATTGAAGAGACAAGCAGCACCGAAGACGGCAAAGCGGAAATACGGATGAGGGAATAAAATCACTACAGCGCATTCCATAAAAACCTTTCCCAACAGCAATTTAAAATATCACTTCGGAAAAAAACCCACCCGAAGATCGCTTTTAATACTTGGTCTTCAGTACTCAAACATTGGCCAAAAGTTCTTATTTAGCAGATCAGTAGCATCAGCCCTGACTGTTGAATACAGAAGGAAGAAATTTGTTTATGGTTGAAATTGTCCTGCGTAATCTGAAAGAAATTGAAATCGGACTGGATAATATGACCCAAAGCAATAAAGTGGCTAAAATTAAATCCCTTGAAAATAAAAAAAAATCAATGCTTCAAACCAGTGCAGACATCATGACCTGCTCAATCACTTCAGTTCATATATTAAGTCCAAAGAGGTTCCACGAAACATCGTATTTTCCAGACGCATAAATGCCTTCAAATAAGGAGTGTGTGTTACGTAGAATCATGTTTATCAACAACAATAGAGTATGCCTCTCCCATGGAAAATTGCTGACTCTATTACTCTCAATGTAAAACTTGCGCCTTGGTTCACTGGTGCAATGAGAAAAATTTTAATCAGGATTATTTGCGTCCCTTATCCAGCTCTTTTTTCAGTCACCTCTGTAGATTTCTGTACTATTTTCATCAATTTGCAAAATGCACGGTTTAATACAGCCAAAAAGATGGTTAAATCTGAATTTGTTTGTATAATTTTGCAATATTCGGCGCCCAAAATATTTAATGAGGAAATACACCTAGCCTAAATCTGAATACCAGCAAAAACGCGAAATCCTACAAACAACTTCAATTTGGCCCATCACCCTAACTTTCCCTTTCAGCATATTTTAGGAGTCAGTCTGAATTTCACGAATTTCTCTTTCACATAATTCAAAAAAAGACACTAAAGAAATATCTTAAGCCTCTCCGTTCCATGTTTCACTCATCATCAAACCCGACCATAATAAATGATTCTTCGATTTCGAAATCATCTCCATTTCTGCCCTTGACGACCTTCGTCTCCGTCTCTATAGCACATCTCTGACTGTTGCGAATTTTCATTTCCTATATTTTCACATCACTTCAAATCAACTGTTGATAAATTACTCTCCGTCTACACTTAGACACTGCATATACCACCTTGGCAGCTTGCGCAAATTATAAATGACTTGGTGAAACTTTGCCCAAGTGAATTTTCTTTTCTCACTTTTTCTTCCCAACTTGAGACTACCTATATATCTTTAGTTCATCAAATAGATTCAGTTCCATCTCGAACGAACGTACTCGCACATATTGGGAGGGGGCAGGGAGCCAGTCAATGATTTTTCCACCCTCTTTGTTCGTCTAATTGCCTGTCTACCGGTTCGGCCCCGAATCAAACGTATGGGATTTTAATTCTGAGGTGTGGCAAGTGAGTCTGTGCATGATGATAACGACGCGAGAAAATATCTACAGACAAATAGATACCTCTCTGCAGTATGCATGTGCACGAGCTAAAGTTAAATTCGCCAGCCTCTTCAATTCTCGTTCGAACGGGCAAAATATGTGGTTTGCGTTCGCAATCGTAATCGCGTAAAAATAAAATTGCAAACATTTCATCAGCAATCGATGTGAAATGGCTCTGGTGCGAAATTACAGAGCGGCCGATTTAACTTTGATGCCGAGGTGAAGATACACGAAATCGCAATGTTATTGCCGCTTATGGAGGCATAAAGTCTAGATGGACCTGCAGTGGTGGCGGCTCCGGCAGGTTGGTTCGATTTGAAAACAGTTGGATTCGCATAAGAAGTCGGAATCGTAGCGAGATACTGGTCTGATTCATTGACCATTAGAGTCAAAGAAGAAAACCAGAAACAAGATTGATTGACCTTAACACCAATTCGTGATGAGTTTTTAAGATTTACCTGCAGGGCCACCCTGCAGCAATTTGTTCACGAACTTTACACTTTTGCACGTATTCCGAAAATAGCAATGTAATCAAAATTATTTCCAAAGTATCTTTTTGTTTTATTATTTTCGACCTGTTTAATTGCCAATGAAACAATTAACACTAATCGATACAGTTTCGATTACAGGGATCCAATGGACGCTCTCTTGCTCGAACAGCATCTTCGTGCCCCGCTACGCCTGTTCCCCGAGCCACTCATTCCGCAGTTTACGCAACAGGAAGCGGACGCAGCATCGGTAGCGATCCTGGAAAAGGCACGTCAGCATCTCCAAATGTGGGGACGATCTCCGTACACGGAACTCTTACTGCCGCAGATGTACCAACGACCCGGGCTGAGTGCCCTCAATCTAGGCCTGTGGCAACAGCAATGGCCTCAACTCCAAGCTGGCTTTCTGGCTAGTGCAGCCGTGTCAAATGCCCGAACACCACCGCCGCCACCTGCTTCGACGCCTTCCAGCTCAGGGTCCCCGTCGCCCGACATGCGGACCAAACACTTTCAGCGATTCAGTCCGTATCAGATACCACAGCATCCCCCAACTCCCAGAAGTCCGCCAAATTAGTAAAATACAGTCCTAGATTTGTTCAAAACAATAAGAGAAAATCCAGTGATGGAGGACGCAGTTCCGCAATCCGACATTGTTGTGCATGATGAGATGAGCGCGATCCGCTCTCGTATGCGTAGGAGAGAACTTTAGATCCGCTCACTCGTGTAAGCAAAGTGTGCAAAGGAGCTGCCTGCTCCCGTAGTTTATATATGATGTTTGTGTATGAAGTGAACGAAAAAGTCTCACACTGTGTCCTGTAAGTGCGTGTGGCGACAAAACCTGAACGCATAGATTGCTTGTCATATCTGTGGTTTGACTATAATTTTCGAAAACTTAGTATTATTTCAATTCCATTCATTGTCCTTAGTCCCAAATTCTAGCCCAGCTATAAAATCTTAATTTCGCTAACATAAAGATCAAAATAAAACAATAAACTCAATTTTAGCATAATCCAGGCGACAATTTGAACTTGAAGCTAAATTAAACAAAAAAAAAAATCCTTCTCTGAAATTGTTGTTGCGTGTAAATATTGTAAGTAGACCATAAGTTAGCTTAGGATAACTAGAAAAAAAATGCAAAATGAAGTATTAAGCGAGAGAAAAAAAACCCAAGGAAGTAAGAGTCTAAGAATCAAAGTAAACTTATATAAATATTAGATGATGCTTAATTAATCTTATTTCGAGGAAAGAAAAGCTCTATTAGATCCATTGCCTGTGTAATTTATTTATTATTATTAACTATTATTATGATTATTTTATGGCTTGTTTTATTTATGTACAAAACGTAATGTATTGGTTGACGAAAGAATTAAATAGCTGAAAGTATAGATAACGCATAAACAAAATGTCTAATAACTACCTACTAAAACATAAATTGAGCGAAGAGCGAGACAACACTAAGTAAATGTGACGTGAATGCAATGATGTCCGAGTGAAGTTTTGGTGCTGCTTGGAATACTGCTTTCGGGCCGAAACCATTGTATTATTGTAAATGTTAACTATTGTGAATCACCTAATAAACTGTATTATTAATCATATAGAAATTCAGATTGTTTTATTGATGTTTTCGTGATGAACGGTGGTGGAGATGTGCATTATTAAATGGTAAGTGAATGTCAAAGTGGTCGAAAAGTGGAAGAAAATATATTTCAGCTGATGATGTACTATGGTGGTGCTGTGTTTGGGCCTTATTATGACATAAACTTTATTTGCAGGCATATGAATTGGTGGACTTCAAACATGGAGTGGTTTGAAATTGTATTTAATAATAAAATAAATTATGGTCAAACTACAGAAAATTCAGCAATCATTTTAGACAGCTGGATAGAATAGTGCCAACATTTTTGAAAGATAAATCAACTAATAGATAAAAAATAATTTAAATAAAAATATGCGCCAACAAATTTGGACGTTCAAAGTTCCCGATGAATTAAATATGCCTTAAATATGCTGAATATGTCGTTAATGTGCCTTTGAAACAAAAACCATAACATCTATGTATTTGGATGAAAAACTTACCGATTATACTTCTTCTTATATGAGGGCTGTTTGGAAATTTCTCAGCTTGGCCAATAAAATATTGCAAACATTTTAAAATATTGTTGGATGTGTTTTGTTGTAGTTCCGAGAATTATCTTTGAAAAGTGAATAACTGACGTTTATTGCAAAAGGCACAAAATGGGTGATGAAAAAATTGTACGGGGGTGAAATAAGAATTACTAATAATTTGAAAAACCAGTAAACCATTTCTCAAATATCGAGAATAATTACAAGAAGCAGATATGTAGTCAGGAATTATCTGAGCAATCCAGAAAACCATTGTGAAAAAAATCCTTGGAAGACGCCCGAAAGCTGTTACAGGCCGAGACCGCCGCGCGATTTTAAGAAGACGTCAAATCCGGCGTTTACAATACGACAAATATCTGCACAGATTGATGTAGAAACAAATCTGAAGAATTTGCAGCATATTATACAAAAATGCGAACACCTAAAACTTAAATGTAAGCCCCCACTAACAAAAGCATATAAGAAATTAAGATCGCGGAGTTTAAAGATAACCATCAATGATCAGTGTTGGAATAAACGTTGGGAAAAAAATAATGTTTTCTGATGAGAACCGATTTAACCTTTGTTGGGCCTGATCATTTTTGAAACTATTTTCACGATTTTCAAAAGAATCAGTGTCAAACAAATCTATGTTGTAAAATTGCCAGCACGATCACTAGATCTAAACATTAATGAGAGCTGCGGGGGTGTACAGTTACGAGCTACTTATTTTAGAGGGAAACAATTCAGCTCTGTTACATATCTTAAAACGGCTACTGCAGAAGAGTGGAACGAAATATACCAACAATATAGGCAAACAAATAATATTATTAATAGTCATAAATTGTGTTTTCTTCAAGCTGGCTCAAAATTTTGTCGCACTGAAAATAAGAAAAATTCTAAAAAATCCCATTAAGTTAGAACCCACAATACATTAAGTTTCAATAAACGGTCTTGGTGAAATGCTGAGGCTAGTGGGTATTGTGTGTGGTCACAAAGTTTCATTTCCGATGATTTTTTACAACTTTTCCAGGATGGCCCAAAGTTTTATCGCGGAGTTCTAGCGCTTCTACATCTTTCTTATCAGTCGATTCCTGCAACTCCTTGGAAAACTGCTGCGTCTATGATTTTTTTTTAAATTGATGGTGTATAAGGTTGGTGGTTTAGTACTTCAAATCAGAGTTCATGGAACTTAGCCGTGGCAATCATTCTGATGAAAAAGTATTGACCTGTTATAGTTTATCCTATGAGGAGGTAGTCAACAAAAATAATTTTCTTGTAATTCTGGAAAGTTCACACCATCCTTTGTTCCGCTGACCCACGAAACTTTGCTTTCTTCAGCGGAAAATAACAGTTATGTGTCCATTGTTTTGATTGTTTTTTATCGGTTATAGTGTCAAAGCTTAAATCCAATGTAACATAGTAACTTATTCTTATTTCGTGTACCGCAAAATTCCATTTACCCGGTCACTCGTGCCTGCATAATTTTTGTTAACATCATGTCTGCATCTGAGTGCAACTATTTGGAAGGTTCAAATTTCATTGAACCTGCACTTCCACTGTGGGAGTTGAGGCAAAGGTAAAATTGACCAGGTATATTTTAATCAGTTATAATAACAGCTTGGAACAGTTAAGTCGGGAATAAAAAAATTTCGTAAAGTATACTTTGACGTTTAGTTTTATAACTTTTTTTTCAACAAAGTTCAACTATTATCTTCGACGCTCTATCTGCCATCTTTGAACCGAGCTGCCCAGTTATATACTTATTCACGGTTTTGATTTTAGTTTTCTCTATTTTTAAAAATAATTATGCGACTAATTGTAACGAAACTTGCCAAAAAACTAGCTAAAATATCAAGCTATCGAAAGAATATAAATTTATTTACATACTACCCTCAAATCATCGTAGACCTTAGGTGCGTACTAAAACAAATCATGTCTAAAAAATATCCCTCAATAGGAAGGACCAAACCGAAGGAGGTTATTCAGATAAGCCATTATACATAGTAGAATCTAGAAAGTATCACGAGCGTACTTGGAACTCGTAAGCACTTTAGTCAAACAACGGAAGCTTTTCCATAAACTTAATTTGAAAAGATTTGAGAGATAATGTATTGAATTATGCACTGACTAAGATATCAGGCATCAGGCAACTAACATGAAACAGTGAATTATAATTCTATTTAATATTCTATTATAAAAAATATATTCTATTCTAATATATTCTATTATAAAAAATTAAAGCAAATTCTAATTCTAATATAAAAATGTGAATTATAAAAAAAAATTTATAAAAAGTCCTAGTATCCGGTATGCGTTATCCGATTGATGAAAATCTTTCATAAAATGGTGATGCATGTAAGAAGTAGGGCGGTGTTAAGTCAATGTACATACGGATATCTTTAACTATTTGACGGCTCAGGGATTTTTGAAGAATAGCGATTTTGGAGGTATCCCCATATATTTCTCTAATAAAAACAGGAAAAATAAGTAAGATGTGCAAATTGAGAATGTTTTAAGCTTGATTATGATATTTTTTTTTTTAGAAATATTTGACTCTACGTGGGAGCTGAGTGTCAAAAAGTAGACAATGATTTTTTTTTGAATTTTGACCTGTGATGACTTTTGACTCAAACATCAGATCATTATCAAATTCAGAGGACGTATTAATATTTACTAGTATGTGCGATTGTTTTTTTATGAACGTGCGGGCTAAAGTAGACATGTAAAAAAATATCCTTCAAATCATCGAGTCTCCGGAATTTTTAACGCTTTTTGGGGAGTGACACAGACGATTGATAAACTGAACAAAAAATGCTCTGAATTTCACTTCCCAGAAGAAAAGTTAAGAAAAAGCAAAGCACAGTTACAACAATACCACGACAACCCTCATATGGGTCTAGGCGTTGAAACTGGTAGAGAGCTTCATCACAAATTCACCATCAATGTAAATACGAGTGTTGAGTGGTTAGTTCCCTGATAAATTCAGGTACCTATTCAAAGCTAGGTGAACTCAAAACTTGGTGCGCGGACCCTCTGGCTCATCAAATATTTTGTACAAATCGTGGTTGTACCTTATTTGCCAGCGGTCGCTACCCTGTTTTCGCTCCAGGACCTGTTTTTCGAAAGCGTTCAACATATTTTAAAATGCTTGTGTGTTGGTCTTTGTTTTACATTCACAGCACAGCACAAATCTTATTATTGATAAAGACTTAGAGCTTTCTTTTGCTGTGTATGCGGCTTCTGTTCAGTATAGTCTGAACGAAGTAGAAAGTTTTGTCAGCGAGCTGTATTCTTCGTTTTATTTCGTCAGTTTCGTTTCATTTGGCTGTCAATTTTGCACCGAAGTATATAAATTTCTTCACAGTTTCTAAATTATTAGCGGAAGAACAAGATGTTTATGTTACCTATTTAGGCTACCACTTAACTGGATTTATATAAAAATGTACATTTTACGTCGACAGGCAGCTTCCTTATCATGTAATCAAAGGCTTAGTTCAAGAGCAAGGGGATGGCCCATCACCATACTTTAGTCCGACATTTGCACCAAAGGTGTCAGTAAGATAGTTGTTGATTCTGATTTGAAATGTTTTCTATGTCATTGCTTGAATGTGAATATGTTCCAGGACAATGTTAATAAGTGATTCTTCAGGAAAGAACTTTAAAAAAATCCTATTTTCGCACTTATTTTCTTTTTTCGACACAAGCATAAATTTGTCGCAATCAAAAGTAAATTGGAATAGATAGTCGATTATCTTCCCGTTCTGTAACCTTTAAAACATGTCCGTCGTGTTTCTTTCTACTTTTCTACTATTCCCTTTCTAAGATTAGGGCACATACGGGTACATAATCATGGGTACGTAAGTCGTAGATTACGTGCCCATGTTTTCCTTCTGACCGTTATTTAAATTTCCTAAAGGAGGTATATATCAAATGCAATCTCAATATATGTACATCAATAAGTAACCATCCAAATATTTTATTTTTATTTTATTTCTTTACTAGAAGATCTCGAAACCAACGTCATTGAAAACAGGAATAGTTTTAGATGAAGAAAAAAAAATAACAAAAAAATTGGTAAACAAAAATTCTATGGCTAGCCTGCCCTCAAGTATTCCAATTTTTGGGGACGGTAGCTCTTAAAGAAAAAGTGGAAAAATATATAATAAATTTAAGGGGATCAAGGTATAATATAAGTAATTACTACAGAAACAGCTTTAGGAGTAGAAATTTTTTTCATTATATATAAGCCGTCGTCAAGATAGGCGCCAGAACATAAGCCGAAAATGCTCCTCCTAACGGTGCTTTGTTTTATAATGTGAATACAGAGTATTTTAATTATGAAAAATGAATAACACGTATCATCTCTCTCATTTTTTGGAGCGAATCCGCCGAATTTTTCAAGCGGATGGGCGAGTGTGTAATAAAGGTTGGTCTGTGGAAATGGAGTAAGGGCTTTCACCGCTATTTCTAAGACAACCGGATCCAGGAGCGAATAATTCATTTTTCGCCACGTTGATGCGCTATCATCACACTTTCCTGTAATGTAGTTGAAATCACCATGTAAGTGGTGCCAGTGGATTGAAAGAACATATAATTAGATAGATTAGATTTCATATAGATTAGATTTTAGATAGAACAAATAATTATATAGATTAGTTTATACGAGCTATCTGCAGCAAAAATGAAATTTACACCGTTCTTTGACTCGGTCGGTACCACAATACGAAACAGTTGGCCACATCACCATAGAATTCAAGGCATTTTATTTACTATATTTATTAACGATAAAAAATGTTTATACAAAATTCTGGGTTGATTCTTGTAATTTAAAAAGTTGCTTGATATTTTTATTTTCTTCGTATCCACGATTTCCAAATAAGCTTCATAAGATTTATAGAATGCATTTTTTTAAACCATGCAACTTCTGAACAAAGCCTACGTAATCTTTGTCGCATCGCCACTTAATCAAGTATCTTACCGCTCAGCGAAACGACAACGACAAATCAATTATCCGATTAGTACAAACGCAGATTAATATCGTCATGCATTTCAACTTGCATTTTGTATGTCCACTACCGATCACTACGAAATGTCCTCAACAGTTAAGTTGAAATCATGTCCAAGGATTGCTTCCGGAATCGAAAAATTGATTATCACCTTGCGGTAAAAATCAAATAAACATGCGCTCCATAGCTAAGCAGATGCATAGCGTTATTCAAATGGCAAAAATCAAATCTCACGCCAATGAAACTTCTCTCCAGCTATTTCGCTAAGCTTGTCAATTTTCATTTAATTAACAGACGATTGAAAGACATTGGCAGTCTTACAAGTCAACCACCTTGTCTCCATCGTGGTAATCATAACTGCTCGGACGACTACTACTGACACCGCGGCGGAACGCATAATCCACTGCCGCTTTGTAGGCATCTACCAGAAATATGTCCACAGTAGTCAACTACAATTTGGCGAGTACAAAAACCAGTCGAGACCCATGTCCATCGATCAGATCATGGAGCCGTCAACATGATCGATGGACATATTAGGAAACCGAATATTTCAGCAAAACACTTACGCGCTGGATTATGATTCGTCTGAATGTTGAAAGAATATCGTAGGGTAGTGTAACCAGAATTGGCTGATTCATCTAGTGTGTACTAAACTATGAAGGCTCAGGGACAAGAGCCAACAAGGTTCATTTCAACAGAAGACTCTGATTTGTCTCAAACCAGTCCCGCATAACATCATCTTAACTTCACCAAACCTTTGATGGCCATATTCACTTCCAGCTCCGTGCAGACCCACCTCCCCTACAGTTCCAGGAGGGTCTTTCTGGGCGGAAAGAAATTATCAAACATCTCTGTATCTGCCTTGACACGATAGTTATGCACATGCTGCAAAGACATCCCCAAAACATCCAACGAAAAATCTGTAATTGAAAGGAATGCTTTGTTGCTGATCATGCGAACAGATCGGCTTGGGCTGTGGTGTTTTTTATTCTACTGTTCGTGTTCCAGCGTTACCTTCGTCCACGATTGTTTCGTTCAAGCAACTGCTGGAATTCCAGGTACCTACCTGTCTGCCCGTACTCGAAAGCAGTCCCAGGCTCCAGCGCGAAGAGCATTTACATAAATAAATGTTCGGACACAAGAAAAATCCTATCAATCAAGTCCAATTGGTCAGATCAGTGTGACTGATCGCGATTTGAACGATCTCGAATCAAGATACAAGATGTTGAGATCTTACGCAAGTTGGTAGCTACAATCCATTGCCTAATGGTGTTACCAACGGTTTTGTCTTGCAGCTTCTTTTTGCTGTTTTGCTTTGTACAGTGCGATTGGTGATCGATACGTTTACATATCATGAGCCATTGAACACGGAGAGAGTTCTGGCTTGCTCACGGTCTTAGGAAAGATCGCCTCCATTTCTTCATAGCACCGTTGTTTTTTTCTTCAGCCCCGGATATCTGACCATGTCTTTTTGTAGTATTCTATCCGAAAAGGATTACGACAAACATGGACCGGAGAAAAACATCGTGGTATGCTATGCAGTGCGTCACGAAAAAATCGCTAGCAATCTATGATTTATTTTCAAGTCAATCTGAAAGCAGGTTTCCGTGGAATTCACTAACAATTAAAACGATGAAACAGCAGCTACCAATAATTCGTTCGATAGAAAACACTATAAATCATTGAGCTACCGAATTAATTTCGAGTATTTAAAAACATCTTAGAAGAAATACGTTCCCAGCTAACGAGGCCATCGATCATTGATTTTCATTGGAAATATCTAAACAAGCACTACGGGTTCGAGCAAGTGCGCTCGACATGTCTATCGGTATGAGGCGGCCGGCCTCACGAGCTTTTTCCAAATGGATGCTGCACGCTGCGTGATTGGGAGCGTTATCCTGTTGAAATGTCCGACCATCATTCTCTGTCAAGTACAACGAAAACTACGTGCAGATAAATTCTCTGCTTGATTTGCACATTTTTCAGTAGCCGAGAATAGCATGAAAAACTCGTTTAAATAATTATGTAAGCGATTTTGTGCAATTAACAAAGCTCACGGGCTTTTTTAACGAATCCATACTGACACTCGTTAAAAGTGTAACCCTAGCAAGGTGAACATATGCGGGAATTGGCTCGGTTGGACACTAATGACAAAATGCGGCGTTGCGATGATGTAAGCGATATGAGCGAGCTTAGTTAGCAGAAGTCATAATTGTAGCTGCAGGTGGGCGTATGGGAACAAATTTAATGCTCGGACTTTATAGTCATATAGAGGGCAATTGGAATAATTTTGCGAAGAAACTAATTTAATGTGATAGTTATGAGTGAAATTGACTTTCTATGTTTATGAATAGTCTGATTTCATTATTATCATTTCAAGCTGGAGATTCTCGATGTTTCTGTGTTTGAATCAATAAAGGTAGCGAAATTGTCAACAAGCATTCCAATATTTACTAAGCTACGGAAGACAACAACATTGCTGAGTAATTGATGTGTTGAGTGAGAGGCTTATTCACAGTGGACTCGTCCTAATTTTGGCCATAAGAGGTCTGAAAAATTTGAAAATTCGATTCCCAGCTCATAGTAGGCATTCTTGTTAGAACCATTAAAGCAAACGTGTACCAGTCAATCGGACTAAGCAAAGACTCAACGCTGGGATGATTTTCCTTAAATCTTACACAAACAAGAAACTTAGACATTAGGCACGGCTGACTATTTCATTCTAAAGCCGAAACGCTACTTTCATTACTTTTTCAGCCATAGGGCGATGTTTCAAAAAGCGAAGAAATGCAACGATTCAAAAATTCAGAGGAGCATCAATCACCCGATCATTTGACAAACTTCAACGTCATGCAATATAACTGGCAATCGAGAAGATAATGAAACTGAAGCCGCTGGAAAATTGTATTTTGTAAACTGGAAAATTTTATTTTTAGCCCATGCGAAATCTTTGATCCAATCTCACTTTCTATCAAGGGTTTATGACGGAGATAAATTTATTAGGTTGTTGTTTGGAAGAAAAACTTCTCCTATTTATGCAGATTTATCTTAATTAATTTGGATTTTTTTAATTGAAGCAAAAAACATTATATCAACAATAAAACGTACTGATGAGGCCACTAGGATGGAAAAAGACTGATTTAATGAAGATTAACTTTCAACTTAGGGCAAATAAAATTGGGTTGACCACAAAATAGTGAATATTACCTAATAGAAAGTAATACAATATATTCCCACTAATTGCAGATTATAGATTTATATAAAATAAAGATTTTGAAAAAATCCTTTATCAACTTTCGGAGTTTGGGAGCTTCTGGTTTTATTCAAAAGTCTTGAAAGGTCCTTTCTAATAAGCAATGCATTGAAAAGCCCTATTATATTGAAAGATTCACGACACACATTTGTGAGATAGATATCTAGTCTTCCTAGAATACACATTTAACAAACGATCCAAAAAAAATGACCAGATCAATTTTTGAAAGCCCAGTCACTGAAAAAGCAATCTTATTTGTAGTTTCATATTCTGCTATTTCATCTCAAATTCAGGATTGTAAAATTAGAACATAAACATTGATACGATTTAATATACGATTTAATGGCAACAGCCTTTTCACTTCTGACCTTGGCTCAGGACCTCGGTCTGGTTCTGAGTTGTGCTAAGGTACCCTCTCATACAATACAATTCGCTACAAAGCTGAGGCTTCAATATTGCTGACCTGATGCTTCCGTGCAAGATTGAGATGTTGACGAGACGTAGATTGCAAAGAGGACTCGTAAGCTGCCTTAGCTAGCGAAGTAAAGAAATCCCATGGCAAGTCTTGTTGGGTCTAGAGGTTGAAGCTGATAGAGAGTTTCTTTCAAAAATTTATAATCATCATGAATTTGAGTGTGCAATGAATAGTTTTACGACTCACTTTACCCCTGATTTAACACAGGTATCTATTCAGGGCAGTTAACTCAAATCTGGGTGCACGGTCCATCGTTCGAACGTAAATTTGAACCAGGGGCGCCACACACTAGAAGCTAGCACTCTACCTGCTAGACTACACGAGCTTCGTGCCTTAGGTAGACTAGATATACTTCCTAGTTCTGCTTGCTCCAAGTCTTAACACCAGTTGTGGATGCTTCAGCGTAATGTGCAACGTATGATCCAGTTGTTATATAAGACGAAGAAACAATGCAAAGAGGTAGAATACTACTAATAGTTACTTTGATCTCCTCTTCAGCGGACGAAAATATTTTGGCTACTTTATCAAGTGCACTATGAATCAACCAGTTCAATCCTAATATATTGCTCAGCAAATAACCTCAGATAGCCTTCCACATGCTTCATTATATTAATTCACGTAAGAAATCGGAGCAGACAACGAAAGGAGATTTATTGGCTCTGTTTGCACCGGAAAGTGCAGGACACTACGCAATTATTAAATTTGGGTACTTTTTGAAGGAGCTACTGCCCTACTTATTCTCTCAAAAAATGTTGGGAAGGTTTATCAGAGAACTATCATTGGTGAGCTTGTATTGTAGTGAGGGATAAAGCTATCGGCCCGTACTTTTTCCGCGACGAAGTCAAGTAATTCGGTTAAATTAATTTTACTTGATACGCTTGAGATACGAATGATTAGCTTAGTACTAAAGAATGTTGTAATGAACTAAACAAAATATTTTTTTTACGAAATTTCAGGATGAGAGAAAATTTGTTTCCATCCTTAATTAGAGATGGTGTCTTCTAGTGTATTATTATACTAAGTATTTTGCTTATTGCTCCAAATTTCATAAGCGAAATAAAAATTGATTAAAATTTCTCTGTAAAAGTCAGTCAAAGTTTGGGGATTGGCGATAAGAAAAACTAAGGATTAGAGAAAAGTAGTTTAAATACCAATGAAATAATTCAGAAATCAAAAATGTTTAGTTTATTTAATAATATTCAAGGACTCCGACCGCAATTTATATTATTTTGGAAGCAAATATACCCATACTTTTTAATATTCTCTAAAAAATTATACCATATATGCATAGCAACTCTATAATGCTATCATCTTGACGAATCAGACCAAATCGTTTTGTAATTTTCTATGAGATTAGCTAATTTCATATGTATCTAGCTAGTGCATTTTTTCATGGCAGTGAACAGCACTTCCTTGTTTTCGATCGTTGATAGTGCGCCAATTGTTCATGTGACATATCGACATACAACCTGCAATATGTTCAAAATTTTTCTTCGCTTCCCACTTGAACCTGAACATGACCGAGGTGACAGGACGATAAATAAATTAACACCTTTTAGTGATATGTTTCTTTTGCCTGGTTAAAGTTACTTATCAAGTCTTTCGCTGCTGAAAATGTATTTCAACTCTGCTACCTAAGAATTCGAAACATGTCCCACGCACACGCTTTCTGTTTTCGCGATCGGACCCTTTTTACTCAAAGTTTACATGCATTCTCGTCGAATAAGAAGCTAAGGTGATACAAATTTTGTGACAGCTTACAACAAGCCATCGGTGGACGACACCTGCTTAATGGCATGTCACAGGTATTCGATAAAGTAATGAGCAATTTAATTAAAGGGAACAAGTCGAGTTTTGATGTTGTTTGCCTTCACTGAAAAAAAGTGGTCATTGTTTTCATAGTAGCGTTGTTATTAAGATAAATTTAAGTGGGACAGATGAAAGATTAAGAAGAAGGACTTTCAAGAAGGAAGAAACTCAGAAATAAGATTAGCACCATTGACTTACTTAAGAGCAAAAACATGTCTTTCATTCATTAGACGGCGCTCTATAAAAGTGTATGGAAACCATATCTAATCAAAAAATTTCAGACACTGGAGTCGATGAATTTTCCCATGAAACAATCTGATTTCTATTGCAACTTTCTGTTACTTTTAGCAAACAATAGCTAACTTTTCTTAAGTATAACTTACTTCGATCACCTTGAACTTTGGTTGTCGTCATCTTAATAATCCAACGGATCGAATGACAGAGAACCGCGCAAAAGTCTCCCGGATCCGAATTCAATTCTTCCGCCAGGCCCATGATTATGATACAATTTTCCGTAATCGGGCATCTTCACGTCAAACCGTCTCCAACAATCGTGCAGGCGACTAGGAGATTGTAAATTCAAGTACCTCATCCGGATTGCAATGAAATCATGTTGTTACTGTATTACGTTGTCATGTCTGCAGCTCAGGCTTTTCGAATATCTTTTTCTGTTTCTTTTCATGAGTTTTCACGAGGACGATAACGACACGACGACACGCTCCCTTCGTTCTCCCGCGCTCTCGAAGGGATCACAGAAAAATATCAAATTTGTTGGCGTTCCAGTGCCGGATCTGATGAAATCCTGAACTGTAATCAGACACCGGCCACATGACTCTGTTGTAAATAAAACTAATGAAGACTTATCCACGTCCGTCTTGTACATTGACTTGAAGACACTATAGCGCGAATGGAAGCTCTTGTTCTCGCCAAGGGGCACGAGAACCAATACTTTTAGTTCGCATTAAACTGATTTTAAATGAACAGTAAATTTCGTTCGTTGAATATATGCGGAAAGGGAATCATAAGGCACACAGCTTAAATGAAAGTTCATAATCTTAACTAAAATCAATTTTTTCAATAGGACTCCAGAAGATTCTCAAAATTTAAAAAAAAATTACATATGAAAAATAAACAAATTTTCATAAATCAATGCTCTCTTCAAAGTGAAAGGAGCTCAATCGTTTCCCCACTGGTATCATGCCGGATATTGAATTAAAGATCGTCGGCAGATTGAATGAATGATTCGGCCGAGGGCATAGGATTGAGTTATCAATTTTTGATCTGTAACAACACTTCTTCAGTTGAAGGGTATCAGCTATCGTTTGGCAACTATTTCCTGACGAACTAGTCTTAAGTGTTGAAACTTTGTTTCTTTGACTCGAGAGCAATCATTGAGAATCGCCTTTCGACGGGAAATTCAACAGCAAAGTTGAATTCCTGATTTCGTTGCCTTTGTAGATGGGTTTCGATGATCGTTTTGAATGAGATAGTTAAAGGATGAAATTATATGAAAAAAAAAGAAGAAAAATATAGATTTTGAAGTTGATTTAGTTTTAAAGGATTATATTTCATCTTTTTCCTTTTTAGTTCTCATTGTGAAATGAGTTTCATTTCCACAATATTACATTGCATTTGCTTCTTTTCCAATGGTCTTACGTCAATGTTAGATCATCTTCACCTCGAAAAACAAGCTAGTAGCATAATTTTTTATAGTGCAAGCTCATTAAGTTAATAATCACATCATACATCCAACTCTCGGTTATCATCCAGCAGAAATTAAATTAATCAACACATTTTTTTTATTTTCAAACCGATTATGAAACAAAGATAAATGGCTGAAAATATGAACTCAAGAATGGATATCAGTAGCTATATTCCGACTTTATTAGCATCTGACTTAACAGTTCGTTTGACTATGATGCTCTCGGAGTATATTTGGGTATCAGTTCTATTATTATTTCCGTTGTTTACTTCCTCTGTGCTAGTAGGTTTGACGATTATGATAAGTAATTTGAATCATTTAATGGCATAATTAATGATCATTTACAAACTCGAAGTTCGTTCTCTGCAACTCCTTCCAACTATCCATTGGCCCCTACTCCTGGTTTTCATTTTCACATTCTCTCGCCACCACAGTCAGATATTTTATGTATAGATGTACTTTTCAACATCTCAATCATAACCGGAACTACTTTGATAGATTTCTCCACCTAGTATTTGCTGACATATATATATATCGATGGGGTATCATCTTGCCGTGGTTGAGGTGGCCAGTGTGGATAGCAGGATTTCACGCTGAATCTTAAGGAGTTTTTTCCTGCAAATGATAACCAAAGTAAGTCTGGAAATTTACCAGTGCCGTGTTTGCCAAATACGAGAGGGGATCAGATTCTGCAGGTCTTGACCTCACGTGTGACTAAAATGAAGTGGAAGGTCACACAACGGTCATGCCTGGGGAAAAGATGCCTTCTTCCCAATCCCCACAATAGAGGATGAGGCATGCACAGAAGAAGATCGCTCAACGAGATGAGGAGCCACAGATGGTAGGAATGCTGGTTGTTCTGATCTTTGGGAACCTGTGGAAACTCTCAGTTGCATGCAACGCAAGAATCTGCATCAAAGAGTTAAGCTGCTGGCGAAAGTGGACAGAGACGTTAATGCAGCAAAAGCTGCGTTTTCTTGGAAACTGGATGCTAGGCAGTGAGTCCTCAGAGCTTACGTGGCGAAGCGAGTGAAGAGATGACGATGCTACCTATTCGAGGCAGAAATGTGCTGAACGGATGACTGGGAGCGATTTCACAAAAACTGGGCGTAGTAAACCAGAGAAAGCTCTCTCAACTGAATCCGGGTATTGTTGGAAAACACTAGTGTGTCAAGCACATGAATCCTGGGAAAATTTTCACTACTGGTGAAGATGGTTTCACCCTGGTAATTGTGCTTGGCCAGGGTAGCTTCTGGTTGCTTTTTCTCTTTTTTTTTTGTTTTCAAGCTGAAATATTCGCCATATTGAGAACTGCTTGCTGAGCGATTTATGAGGGGAAACCTTTATCTGTAACAACAGTTAAGCTGGGTTACTGGCGCTACGTAGACCACTGGCTTCTTTGGACATACAGGGCACGATTGAAGGATCACTCTGAGTGCCTGTTGTGAGGATCACTCTGTGTACCGAAACATTGCGGTGTTGCTGATTGCTGATATTGCTGATGCCACTGCAAAGCAAGGCTCACCGTTTCCACTTTGGACTCCTGAGCCCGCCTGCACATGCCAGTTTTCCGAAGTGGGTAGTCGCAGTCCACAACATAAAGGAGATTATCTTCTAAATTTGCTAGACAAATGAAAGCCTTCCTTTTCAAACCCAAATAAAGTATTAAAGTTTGTAGAGCCCTGACAGGCATACTGACTGCGCACAATTGCCTAGAAGGATATATACACCGAATAGTTGTTGACTACGATGACGTTTGTTGATCCTGCTAAGACAAGTCTAACTCTTTGGAAACATTTTTTTTCAAATGCCCACTGTATCCACGCGTCAGGTTCCAATGCTTCGATTGGGAAGTGACTTGTGTGCAGAGGATAGTTTCATTTCCTCTTTCGTTGGCTTAGGCTGGGGGTAATTTTGAGTACAATTGGTCTTTGTGGGTTGAGTGGCTAGCGGTGCCAGCCGCCTCTTCTCCAAACCACATAAACACATATACATCTACCTTATAATGAATCTTTTTCAGGCTTAAAAACCACCATCTTTGAGAAACGCAGAGTTTACCGTGACGAATGTTTGCTTTTCAAAACCAGCTCTGGCAATCTATTCTTTTTTGTCGCCTTTTTGGTAACGACACAGCAACATGTGTCCCAAAGTAACTATTATGTTCTTTTTAAATCCCTTTTTCTTTCCTGTTTTCTGTTTTGCGCCTTTTGCGCACTCATAATTACCTCCATCTCTATCTTTTTCCATATTACATCGTTAAAAATCATATTCGTAGCACAATATTTCCTTCTAATTGATTATGCAGCTCGTTTATTATGAGCTTGAATTGTACTATTTTTTATTTTTAAATATTTTTTTGTGTTTTTTTTTATCAAATTTTTAATAAATTCAAGTTGCCAAGCTTTTAAAATGAAATTTGAATTAAATAAATAAATAGATGCTTGTAATTTAATGCATATATAGAGCGAAACTCTCAATTTAATATCAAAATAAGTGAGTTGTACATAACGATGAGACGCTGAACAAAATTTTTATTGCTAGTGGGTAATTGTGGACAACAGTCAACCAATTTTTCAGGATGAAAGATCTTTTCTCTTTTAATGGTTTTACGATATATTTTTTCAGTAATACAATTAGTACGATTTGACAATGTTCAAAAACGAAAGAGAAATCAGCTAAATTCGTGCTGTGAAAAAGTATATAATGACTTGGTATATCGATTCTGAACTTTGCTTTACTGTGGGTCTATTCTAACATACATATATATTTTTTTTAGAAAATACTGATTGTAATTAATGCACCGAAAACGTGTTACATTAAACTGCTAATTATTATGAAGCATAGCAAATACGCATCGATCTTTCACTAATCCGGATATCCGGAAAATTCCCAGCATCACAACACAACAGAACTTTTCAACTGCCTATGCACTCTGATTTTCGGGATCACATTTCAACCACTTGTCCGAATCCCGGACAACGTCGCCATCTAAGTCGACATATTATCCGAAAAGTCTCATTCTCTTCTCGCATCAATGATTGACCTTTTCTTCGGAAATTTCTAATTTCCATCGCTTACATACATACACGCATACGCTTGCAGGCTCGTTGGTGGGCTTTGCATTCAAGCGCCTGTCTACATCTAAGAGAATTCCCTTACTACTGACAGAGTGTGAAATTTTAATAAGCCTCCACAAATGTTCTTTTCGGTTATGATCGTTTGGTGAAATAGGAAAGCATGAAATTTGGAGTTTTTTTTCCAAACATATAATACCATGCATACTTGGATTCCGATCCGATCATTTTTTTTCGGAAAACATGTATGATATGTAGGGCATAAAAAAACGCTGGCACCACATCTATTTCACATTCAGTGCATTTTGCTTTAGTTATGCTTGTTGTAATTGGGTGTTGGTTGCCTCAGGCCCAACAAATCTCATGTCTACAAGGTGGCGTATGAGTGATGTGTGGAAAATGGATTAAGAAAGCGGTTTTCCAGTCTAAAAAGTGCAGTATACTGTTGAAATTGCTTGACGAAAAATTTCAGCTATTGTAACGTATACATAAACTAGGTCGTGATTAGAGGTGTCTTGTTTTATGGATAGGAAACGAGACGGTGAGATCAATCAGCAATTGGTTTCACTCAAATTGATATGGGATCACATTGCTAAAGTGCGGTTAACAACACATACAATGTGGCACAGTTTACTTATAGTAGACCGTAAATTGAATTGAAACAGCCATGCGCTTAGAAATATGCCTTAAAATTGAGAAAGATATATCTGTAGACACAATCAAACAAGCTAGCTGGACTAAATCGTGAACAGAGTTAAATAAGTTTTTTTGGAGCTTAAAAAATGCATCGAGCGAAAACGTTACAAAATTTTAAGTTGACTTTCTCAAAAATATCAAAATTGAAACCCTACCTAAAACATCATTAACAACGACACACTTCATCAATTTCACTCTAATGAGTTTTTATGTCTCCTGCCAAACCCTTCACTTCCACTGCAATTGCTTCCGCATTAATGACTTTTGCCCGACTCAAATCAACTGAATGCCTAATTAAATGTCCATCCTAATAATACCATTCTTACCTCGAATACCTATCTACTAACTTGAAACCAATAATTTTTTTATGCTTTGTAAAACATCTTTTTATTACTTCGAATGATTTGTCCCTTTTTTCGAATTTATTTTCTATACTATGATACATTTATTGAATATATCTTGTCATCGCGTTCAATTTTAAATGGCTTCCATCGCCGAGTTCAATTTGGTCATCTGTCCATTAAGCGATTTTATGAGTTTCGAGTCGCGGACAAGGAGAAGGGTTGACAGACAAGAGTCTCAGGCGGTGCGTAGTGCTCTTGAAAGTAAAACAATGAACTAATTAAGGATCAACGGACAGATGGTATCAATTGGATGGATTATAATTATGATGAGTTTCGAAAAGCGAAAAAGAGTTGTGAGTTCGGTAGTTGTTTATAAATTGAAATCAGCTGATATCGGCTTGAATATCTTAATTTAAAAACATATTTGCTCCTAAAAAAAGGGGCGATTGAAAATAATGTTGCAAAACGATCAGCTTTTTATTGACGAGCTTTGTTGTGGGGTGATAAGAGTAATAAAACAGGGATGCGAAGAAAAGCTAAAAAAAAACTTCCAGAACTGCGCCCTGTTTTTAAAATATATCCGATAGCGATAACAAGCTCTTGAGCAGTATCACCAATTTAGAGCTGCAATTTAAAAAATTTAGAGCTGTCTAGCTTCAAGATTCTTATAAAACAAGTCAACATATCAAACCTTTTCCAAAATGGCAACGACGAAAATAAGTGTGTATGTCTTGTATGTGCCTTACTGTTTCTAAAAAAAATATTTCAAATATTGCTTGACCAATTTGAGTAAAAGAGATGCACAGAGCTCAACGAGGTTCGCGAAACCAGATTCGAGTCTAGTCTGTTTCCAGTAAAAAGTTCGTTTTCGAGGTCAAAGCGAGAAGATCCTCAACGGTAGGAGTAGTTGCTCCTTGCCTGTTTGAAATATTTTTTTCTGTGCGAAATCTTCAGGAGACTATCAGTTGAAGACAACTAGATCAACAATCAAGAATCTGAAAATGTTATTAGAATGTTTCAACTGAGTAACCATACACTTAAAAAAAGAAAGGGAAGAAATGTGAAAAAGAAAGGGGGGAAATTACTTGTTAATGAATCACTAGGATAACGCACCTGCTTGCCAATATTTCAGGCACAAGTCAAGTTACTGAGGCAGTTTTCGGCGCAATTTCAGACGTAGCAGATAAACAATTTTATTTTTGAATTCTGAGAAAGGCCGATGGCGAAGTGCAAAATGACCTAAAAGAATGTTTTAAGGGTGCTTTGTTAAATTATTTTCCTTAACAATCCTATTATTTTGTTATTTTTATTCTTCTCATTTTTCTCTATTTAATTTTTGAAATTTCGTATTTATTTTTGGCTTTCAGCAGTTAATACTTGGTAATGTATTGAGAGTTTGTAATGAAAGGCTCCTTCGTAGCTTTTTTTTCCTCAGGAATGTTATAATTTTACGATTGCATATTAGATTGACATCGTACGTAGTTGGGTAGTAGCCCAAATATCAGCGATGTTTTTGTCTCCAAACTATTTATTTAACATCTTGGAGATAAACCAAACGTTGTGTCTGTCATAAATATTTTTCGCTACGACAATCAAGATAGTGCTCCTGTTGGTTTCTACGTGCAGGAAGAAAATTATACAGTATTTGGTATATACAGAATAGAATCTTTTACACGAATACAAAAAGCGGACACATAGTCTTTCAATTCGGACCCCTTAATCGTGACACTCCTACATACAAGCAGGGAAAATTTGGCGACTCTGTAATTAGTAAAAACCTTCCGGACATCCAAAATCTGTACCGCATCTTCAGCTAGGATGTAGAAAGCCTCCCGTCGATGCGTGCCGAACCTGACGATTTCCAATTTCCTCTGGACAGTGGAAGTAGGCCCGAATGGGAATATCATCTTTGGATGCCACCATTATTTTGGCACCAGGCCGAAGTTCTCCCCATTCGGAGATAGACTACTTGTACAAGCTGGGCCAGAGCTGATCTACACAGGCTACCAGCCTGATCTTTTAACGCCAACCAAGCGTCATCTACCGTAAGCTAATGATGAAGGCTATGGGGATATGCCTGCAGGAAGAAGTGTTATCTCTCCCTTCTTCCTCTGTTATGGTTCCTACTATTTAATAACTTTTTTGGGGCCGTTACTGTTGAGGCTACCGCGTAATGACACGAGTTCGTTATTTTTACTAACTAACGTGCTAAATCTTACAGGACTAACAGCTCTCGGATAAGTGGCTCACATCCGAATACTTTGAGATCCAGAATGCAAAGGGTCTTTAGCGAACAAGGAGGAGGATGTATTCATATACAATGAGGAGGATGTATCCCTGAACCCTCAAAAAACCACCATAGGAAAAGGCAAATCGAGATAAGAAAATTATAAATTTAGGGGCATCGTAAAATATCTACGACTCTACCTGGATAGAAAACTCATTTGAGATAGTCATCTAAACGAAACGAAATTGAATGCTAGTAAGACACTTTGAGCGACTTAACAAATGCATGGACCAGATTGTGCGGTATCTCCAGGACAGATACTCTGAGCATAGTTTGTATACCAAATAGTCAAATGGTGAGACCTGTCATCATGTCTAGAGGAACAGTATTTTGAAAGAAAACCACACAAAAACTGCTATTAATAGGCTCAGCAAGATTCAAAAGGTCGTATGTGTCCTAATTACAGGAGTAATGAGCTGCATCCCAACGGTAGGGATAGATGTCTTTCTAAACTTTGAACCACTGCGACTAGAAATTTAACAGAAATCGGCAAAACAGGCAATAAGACATAAACGGCCATTTTAGTATCCTGGAGGACAGCAGACAGACCCATAATATAAATGCTGACCTTCAGCGATCAAATAAAAGCTTGTGCAACCTTCGAAAACAGAACAGGCCTATGTCAACGGGTTTTTTTTTTTGAGGGCAGACATCGGCAACGGGAGTGAAAAGCCAATCGTCCACAAAGACAATTGCTATTGCATAATTTTTATTTGTCAACTGTTTTTATGGACGAAGATATGGAAGACGGAAGGTTGACACCGAACTAACAATTTGCTTAGTGTTAATTTTACCAAGTAGACTCGTTGTTTTCTGGTCAGAGATTGTTTTCGTCGAAATTTGGTTCTTAACGAAATTGAATTTAGCTAAAAGCCAATAGATGACACTATGCTTTATAGGGCTAGTGGAGGACTATAATACATGGCGTGGAGGACTATTACACGGCGTGGAGGGCTATAAGCATAGCGCCTGCTCCTATGTACTTTTCGCCATGTATTATGGAGTGGGGCGCTATATTTTATCACAATCCCGAAATCGACTATGTACATGGCGCTAGAAGTCTATAAACTATGGTGTCTGGAGCTATGTGTTTTTTCAGTGTACCAACTTAGTACTGGCATACTTTGAGCTATGCCACATTTTGAGCCGTATCAAACCAGAGCCATTTATGAGGCAGATTTAACTCCGTCGCTATAGCTCCTGAAGACGGCTAAGTGGGGAATGCAGAATGCAACCGACCAAGACTGTGTAAATAAAGGAGCCTGATGATGAAAGCACTCGTGGGAGAGACTAGATTGATTGACGTTAAACAGGATGTAGGTACTAGGAGAAGGTGATCTAACTTAATAGCGAGATTACTAGATTTTACGTTTTTGAAATAGGAGACCCGTCATTTTGTAATCACACATATTAATTGAATTTTTTAGACTAATTCATACTATGGTATTTTCTAGACTCTTTTCTTTGACTTTGGAACCGGAGCATTCTTAAGAAGTGGCATACGCAAGCAAGGTTAAAAGAGGTAATTGTCCTTTTTAATGCTTTCAATGAGAGGAGAGGAATGAGATATGAAGCTGTGTTAAGATACATTTTTCATATTAATTAACTTAACTTTATTTTTTGGTTGGACACCATCGGAATTGTATTATTTGCAATTAACACTGGTTTGTAAAAGCAGTAAACCTTTTTACCATCTATTGTATTTGAAACATCTATTTAACCAGTGTTACTTAAAATTTCATAAAAGACACAAGACCCAAGAACAAAGTGAATACATATGGTGGTAACAAACAAAAAACGAGATGAGTCATACCACAAAGAAGTGCAGGATTTTTTTTTTAAATTCAATTATAAATACCTACTACACGCTTGCACGTTTTATGAAGTTTTCAATTGATCTCTAGTCAGAGATCAATTTCACTCTCTTTGCTAGTTGCTCGGGGCCAGTCAGGTCAATTTCAGTTAAACTCACGTGGCGCGCTGATAAGTGCCCAAATTCATACTAACAAATTTGATAAATTGTATACATCCGAAATGTTGCACCATGTCGGTCCATGTAATGCGACCTAGGAATGAGCTTTGATCTTAACATTTTTTCCCCATTTTGCATTGCACTTGATCAAATGTCAGGTAATTCAACTATTGAATCTAGCTAGATAGACGTAGATAGACAGACACTTGAGACTAGCAGTCGGTAGTTTGATGGTGAAAAATGGGACAGTCAATCATGCTTCGATAGCAGGTAGATAAATAGGTAGCCCACAAAAAACATACACACGATGATAGTATGAGGTTGATTTGATTTCGGCGTAAGTTTAATTCGGATTTTCGATGGTGGCCAACGTGAAGTGACAGTCACCTGTCAGAGTTCACGGATAGCTTGACATTACTAATTACGTTAAGTAGTACAAAGCTGATATTCTTTTCAGCTTTGTTGATTGGAATTGGGACAGAGGCCGAGTTTTTTTTTAGAAAACAAGAGGCGTAGTGGTTAATGTGAATGAAAAGTCGATGGATTTGAAGAAGGTATGTAGCCGCATGTTTTCGGTGAATAATTATTCATTGTCACGAGTCATATTGGTATTTAAACTTATTGTGGGTCATGAACACTTGAGACCTTAAAACCTTTTGAATACGGTTTACCGCATTAAATTTTGGAGCCAAGTTGCACTGTGCATTGTAGGTATTGTTTTACAAAGTTCTGCGTGCTTGTCCTCTTCAGAGATAACCGGCTAAATTTTTTGACGGGGTTGTTGTTGCAGATATTATTTGCAAGTTTTTATTGCATGACATTTGTTATACATAAAATGCTTCAAATATTAGTGGTTTCTAAATAATTCAACAGTTTATTGAATTTCATAGCATTAATTGCTACAACTTGCAAACATAAACGTGCCTAATTTCTTTAAAGCGCAAACTCCATACTAACAATGTATCTACATCTGCCGTACATTGTTCCCAATCGGTATCTCCAACTAACACACAATCCAAAACCAATGAAATTTACAATCTCCTGTTAAAATCTTCTAAATTACAGGAATTAGTAGCAAATCGTCATTTGTTTTAGACACCTTGCCATCATCGTCATTGTTGCCGGGCTCATCACGGCGACCGGCGAAAAGACGAAAAATTAATTTTTGTTGGATCGTAGCGATCTTATCTAAAGAGGAAAATAATGCGTTCGTTCGTTGTCTAGATTAGGCAAACCTTCTTAGTTGCCGACCTAAATGAAAACGCCAGATTAGATGCGACTGCTGCTAATGCAGAGGTGCATACTTTCTCCTCAAAAACATCTCCAATACATGAACATCAATTCGCAGTAATAATAACTATTTGTGCTGACGACAATTATAAAGCTATTTGCTGGGATAATAGTTTTATTTTGTAGTTTGGCCTAAAAAGCAGTACCGTGGAAATGTTTGGAAGGCAATCATCTAATCGTATCCACTGCAAATTGTGTGCTAGTTTCGTTCGTTGGTCTCATCGAGCCCGAAATGAGCCCTCAAGAGAGGTCGCGCTTGACGGGCAGGTGTCAAAGGAGGGCGGGTGAACACATTGTATTTTGGCTAGAGATAATCTGTTTGTTCTTTTAATACTCAATTTTCCGTTTCGTACACTTTGGAAAATGATTGCAGTGTCGTGGTGACTGTTTGCCGGGGTATCCTCAATGGGATTTTCCGTAGTTGCGTTGATCGTATCGGAAAACGACCCTAAACACCTTGCGTAATCCAACCGAGAATTAGGTTCGACAATAATTTTGCTTGTTTGACTGGTTTTTGAGGATAGAAGAGTGGTTTGATAAGATCGCGCGGAGAGTCGGTACTTAAGACATTTTGAGCAGTAGTCGGTTATTTCGGAATGGAAACAAATTGTTATGTTAGTCGAGTAGGGGTGGTTTTTGGTTTTTCGGTATCGAAATAACTGCAATTGAATCTCGCAATGCGATTCTAGTTGGCAAATAAACTTTAGCATGAAAATGTTGTTACATAGTTTCCCAAGCATCAAACGAAGACTTCCAGCTTTACAAGTACATTCAGCTGAATTCAAAGGACTATTTTTCGTAATTGAACTTGTCAGCCCTTACGTTCACATAAAATCAACCAACCATCATCATCATGACAATATCAATGACATGGCACTTCCCGAAAAAACAGTATTCTGAAATTTTATGCTTGCTGATTTCCATACATAAACCAAACCATGAGTCGCCCATCAGAGCGTCTCTAAATAGGCCTATTTGTAAACGTTCATATCTTTCAGTATTTTTTTCCACGGCAAATCAAGATTTTCACCAACTTCATCAGCTATTTTAAAGACCTACTTTATGGCGGTTGTCATAATTAATGTATGCAGGATGAGAATTAATGTCAGCCAGGGAACGATGTAATTTGAATGAACTCATTTTGTAATAATTGTCAATTGTTCCCGATGATGGCAACGCAGTAGTTCATCATTTTGGGTGTGTTTAGAAACGATTATAGTTGTTTTTTCCGAGAAAAAGCACAATGGTATAGCTGTAAAAGTTGCTGAAGCCTAAAAGTCGATCATTTTGGGAAAAAATCGGGGTAAGCAGGAAATTTTCCGGAATGGAAAGATGGTGAGTTTATGGCTGCAACATAGCTCTTTCTCATGTATTTTACTAATTGGTTTATTCGGGTTGCTATTGGTGTCATTTAGATGAGCATGTTGTTTTTGCTTTTGTTTTAGGCTCAGTTGACTCGGATTTGTAGTCTAAGATAACAAAGTTTTTTCAGAAAACATGAATTTCTTGAATTATATGCTAAAATATTACACTTTAAGTCAATGGGGTTTGGATGGATTAATCCATCGACTCTAAACTGTAGGGTTTGCTATTTTCTGGGTTTTGATTCTGGAAAACCAATATTTTTGGTCAGATCTACTTTAGGGATCATTTTATCCAAGTTCGAGAGAGCCTGCATTGGAGTTTTTACACAATGGTAATAGATAATACAAATACTAGTTCTAGACTGAGTATTTTTTGTTTAGATTACATAGTATTCTTTCTGATTCTATCATCTCGTTGTTGGAATTTTCTCTAGGAAATACAGCTTGTTGCCAGTATTTTTTCACTAACACATTGTAAAAAATCTAACTCACCAAAAACAGTGATTGCAAAGTTAAAAAATCCCTTCATAGGTAAAATGTACTAAATGTGACGGTAGCCACACTGATAATGAAGTGGGTTGCGGCGTTGTCAATCTTGGAAAAATAAGGGCTAGCGTTGTCAAAAATTTGGATATAGGTTTACCAACTATGCAACCATTCTGCCCGTAAATCTAGCTGACAGGCTGAAAGAGTTTGACCTTTTTTTTTTTTTAAAAAATCAAATATTTGGGACGAATTCCTAGTAGAATGCTGCAAATCAGCGGTAGGAGTGAGTTGGGACCTGTAGTCTCGCATTGGGATATGACTTCATATTAGCTTTATACTAGCTTTATGCCGATTTTATTATTTGAGGCTGTGTTTTACTAGCAGTTTGCTTGAAAGGCCGCCTATCAACTAATGCTAGAAAAAGTTCGGAGATTGACCACATTTTTGGTGACACTCATTTTTTTGTGACCACGTTTTTGGTGTCCTTCCTGAATGAGATGTTGGTGTTACCTTCGAGAATGGTCATATTCCTCTGAATACCGATGATTGGATGGCATGAAACTGGTGACGGTATAAGCTCTGATGAGCTGAATCTAAGGCTCTTTTCGTCTCCTGGAAAATTGTAATGTCTTTGATGCGAAGGAAAAGGTGTTGAAACGCTTATTTGCTCTTTTATAATCAGATATTCCGAGAGAATGTTTGTATTTACGCTGAAATTCACGCAGCTATATAGTCCCTAATAGAGTTTACGCTTTCTCAATGCTATTCCCTAAATGCCATTAATATGTTAACGAGATATCGAGATATTCGACGGTGCAACCGTTTTGGATCCCAGCACATCTGAACAGTGAAAGAGAGGGCAAAGTGGACGAACTGTCAAAAACAGATATTCTTTGGTTATGGGCTTTTTTGAAAGTACAAAACAAACCCTGGGAGGAAGAGCATTCCTGTGCAATGGCAGGATAAAAGTGGTAAACTTTTGGCATTAGTCGCATCAGGGAACTAGTCATTTTGAAAACGGAATCCCTCTGTGCAACGGTGTTGTTTTTTGTCCGGGCATTGACTGCTTGTCAGGTGTGCTATGCAAATTGGTGCCTTTTAATACAACTTCTGCTGCACCTACAGAAGCAAGAAATAGCTCTGTAGCTCTTGTATGAATGACTAGCTCTGGCTGGTAGAAGAATGCAGGCCTTCGGCACATAGTTCTTTGAAAGCCTAACCGAGATAGATTCGGTGGACTTAAAGAAGATCAGTAAATTTATCAAACACTCGGGCTGATTCTTCCTGTACTGAGCAATGTGATATTGCGATGGGCCTGCTCTATGTGAGCTTTTGCCGGGGTCTGTCCGGAGGAGGCAGCCGCTACACTTACCTATCTAATCAGTTCAAAGTTGAATTTTCTGGATTTTCCTTACATCGATGCTAAAGTTGCACCAGAGAAGTTTGTTCCAGACCTTTTTACTAGGGCAAAAAACGAGACGACCAAACATTCAATGCCACGAATATCCAAAAAATGATGCTGTTTGAAAAATTATATTTCCAAAATACACTACTGATTAAAAGTATTAAGAAATTTCCCTGCAATGAGAAAATAATATCATTCAAGCTAGAAAAAAATTAATTAGTAGCTCAGCGCTTGGAATACGGTGATTGCATTCTCATCAAGAAGGTGTCATATTGCTTAAACTTATGTACTCAAAATATTTAATGTAAAAAAACTCTAATTGTCAATACTTCTTCTTGCTCACTTTACCTTCAATCAACTTTCAAAGCTAAAAACCAGATTACCCAATTAGTGGAAAGTTAAAAAAGTATTGCCAACTAAACGGCAGTTTTAAAATCAGCTGATTTCCGAAAAATACGGATCCGATAAGCAGCAAAACACCAAAATCAGGTGTCTGAAAAGCATCATTCAAAAGCATCTCAGATAGCAGTAATGGTAATAGCGCTGAGTATATTTTGAGTTTGCAGAATGGATGACTACATCAATTGAATAGATGAAGTGTTATCAATGAGTAAGGTATAATTTATACAACTGCTAGGTAGAGTGATCCAGCAGTAGACTTAGAAGCTTTTGAATCATTCTACGCTACATTTGCACGTATTGGCTTCATGATATCATTTGACATTTTACCTTACCTCAAAAACTCTACACAACCCATACACAACGTTACGCGACGATAAACCACAAATTATCCCAAAAATCTATTCAATGACCTCATTTAAACAAGTTTCAATTTATAGTCATCGCATCGCTTTATCCCACTTTCAATATCATTAAGATCAATTACACAACGTGGGGACATTCAACTTCCTAAAATACAGTCATTTGTCCCATTGAAATAACATTAGCTCACGAAATCGAAAAATCTACACGTCCCAAGAGCCTACACCATCTAAAATCCGAAATATATTAATTTCCTGTAAATTATGTGGAAAAACAACCACCCTGCTCGACTGACCGCTCCAAACCTATAACCACTATCAGAAAATTATACAAATGTTTTAGAAATAAAACCACCAGAAATTATAGTGATAATTAACTTTGACACCTAAATCAACGATTAGCCGTGTAATATTTTACATGTTTTATTGTCTCATTTGAATATTTTTTTCTTGAATCGAATGCCGGCCAGCAACACCCGCTGAAAAAAAAAACCTCTTACAGCTAATGTCGTCGAAAGAGCAACGAAGAACCGGTAAATTATCTTAAGCAGAAAGCCATACATAATTTTGAAAATCACCGCGAGAAAAAACAGTTGTAGACAATCGTTTGCTACTCGCAATTATTTATTTATTTATTTATTTATATTGAATTCGATTCGATGCGAAAAAAAATCAAATGACCGAATTCAAAAACAAAATCAAAAAATAGTGCGACAAAAAAACTGAAAAAAGCTCAGTGTCAAACCGAGCAAATCGAACAGGAAATTCATTTGGGTGTTTTATTTATTTGGAAATTATTCAGCTGGGTGTTATTGGAAGCTTGCATTAGTCGAAAATATTTAGACTGAAAGGGTCGTTGGAGGATTTATTTATTTGACGTCAGGAATTTACGTTTTGGCACTGTTCATCAGCGCGAATGGTGTGAACATTGCTCGAATTTATTGGACAGCGCTTAAAATGGTGAATTATGTAAAATATGCAAAGCCTTGAGAGGTTTCTTCGCCAGTTCTCGGGCGACGAGCTAAGCGCAAATTTAGTGATGAATTATGGAAATTTCAGTGTCATATTGATTGTTTTAATGCGCGGTATTTGTTTCACGGATTAGAGTAAATTTGGCGTTATGGACGATTAGCACCTGGCCTAATGTCAAAAGCTTTGCTGGATGGTTATGGTGTTGAAAAATGACTGCTTGTGTCAGTTGTGAGCTAAATTATTGAGTAAGACAATTTGCTATGGTTGAGTTTTTGGGAGGATGTTGAGATTTACATTTAGATGAGCAAATCGATTGATGCTTGAAATACTACTGGAAATCTTAAATTTGGACCAGTATGTGTGTTAACGTATACATTTTTGATGAAGCAGGGCATAGTGGTCAAATGTACTGAATGCATATTCGAGAGTATTGTATTTTGCTTTTAGTTTCCTCAGATAGTATTTTGCTAAATCAACATGAAAATATAACAATGCCAAAGTGAGTTGCTATTGTATTTCAGCTGTAGTACGATTATACGATTACCTTGCATAATAAACTAATGGTAGCGTATAATCCAGTATTTCTCAAAGCAAGCTAAATATAATTCATTTCAAGTTGATTCCAGAAGCATATTTTTCTATGCGTGTTTCGAGCTTCCGTACCTTGTGAGCACTAGTTTTGAATCTACATATTTCTATTTTGAATCTAAATTAATTTTAATACTTTATTAGCTCTGTATCATACTATTAAAGTATTAAAATAAATTTAAGACAAATCGACACATTTGCCGGAAATATTACACAGTCATTTCCTTATCAAATGGCCAATGAATCGAATATTTATTTGGGACGAAAATTATAGGTTTCACAAAAGCATTATTATTTGCCCAAATTTTAAGATGGCTACAAAACAAAGTATATGATGAATCTGCACTAGAGATGGGGAAAACCGCACAGAGCACACAGCACACTTTGAAAGTACCACGCCGTACTTCCAGTACATTAGGTGCTGCACTTATCATTATGACCAGTCAAATGAAGACATACTGCTCAGTGCATGCCGTGTTTTCGATTGCAATCCGTACTGTTTTTTCCAGATGCGGCTCTGTAAAGTTGTGCGATGTGCCCTATGCGGGTTGGCTTTTCTCTAATCCCGCACATATTTTTAAAATAAATATTTAGTGAAAATTCTTTATATATATATATATATATATATATATATATATATATATATATATATATATATATATATTAGCAAAAAGATTAAGGGAGATAGTCTCTGGGTTGGCCGATCCGATTGAGCTGAAATTTTCAGAGGACACAGATGTATATAAGGACTGGTGCAGTAATTAATTAAATTTACGATATATTTAACCCTTTGGCGGCGGCGGGCATTTTGGCGACATTCCAGGTACCCCTATATTTCTATGGGGAGTCCATTTTTGTTAGAAGTATTGGAAACAAAAGCACATTATGCTTTATGCTTGCTCATGATAACAAAATTGGAAATTATGAACCATATGTGGGTGCTGAGCGCCTAAAAGTAGGCAAGGATTTTTTTTTCAAATTTCGATTTGTCACAACTTGTGGCAAAAACATTGGATCATTGTGAAATTTGCAGAACGTATTGATGATGACTAAAACGGTACACACCTGGACTCTTAAAACCGTGCGGGTAGCCCTGTAGCTATGGCAGACACGTGAAAAGGGATTCGTCAAATCATTGACCCTCCAGAAACAATTTTTCTTTTTGAAACTAAATTCAAATTGTTGACAAATTTTAATTTTTGTCTACCATGTCAAATTGAAATTTACGAAATTCCGCGTTGCAGAAAAACGGTACCCCATCACCAAACCACCTCTATTTTCAGCACTCGAACAACTTTCAGGAAATCTTGGTATTAACTAGGACCAAGTTTTATAGAAGTGATTTTGAAATGCGGGCAACCCTGTGGTAGTGGTCCTATCTTGAAAAATCAGTGAGAAAAAACTGCTTCTTGGCCCATAACTTTCGATTCAGCCAACAAATTTTAATGAAATTCACACAGTGGCTGGACCTTTTTCTTAAGCCAAATTTATTCGAAATTTGGTTGAGAAGTTAGGATAGATCTGCCAGCTACAGTAATTTTTGTCTCCTAAATTTCTAAATTTGCTCAGCAAATTAAAGCTGTTTTCCCTGTAACTTCCGAAATGGGCATGAAATCAAAACGAAATTAATGAAGCAAATGGACCTTATTATAAGCCAAATTTTGTAGGAATTTTGTTGCGAAATCATGAAAGGGCTGCCAGGTGTGGTTGCTTTGGTATTTCTTTACAATATCTTTAATGAGCGAGGTTATCATTAAATTTTCAAATGACAATGATTCTGCAATGAAGATAAATTATATATATCTTCATTGCAGATACATATACAGCAAATATAGAAGTTTCGAAAATTCGCTATTTAATTTTCAATCAGCTTAGTCAAATTGCCGAACATCAAACGACTAATTTAATCCACACTAACAAAAGCCTTAAAAGTGATGGAATTGCAGATAAAACAGGGTACTGAACATCAAACATTATGTGCCTATATCTAAAATTCTTTTAAATATTTAAATCAAATTCTTCTCCAACAGTTCCATTCCAGCAGTTCGACGAACCAAAAGAAGGTACTCTTGACTTGTTAACACCACCACCAATGACCAATTCGCTGACTCAACCATATCTATCGATAGCCAAAACAGCTCGTGCTCAAAACTCTTCCAAACAAGGAACCCCGAGAAAGAACCGCTGAAGAACAGAGGATTTTTGTAGTTTGCTTCAAACACAGCATGAAAGGTGGCGGCTTGCTTTACCAATGACATTGATTGCCCGCAACTTGCTGAGATAACGTTTATGTCTACCACCGACCTGCAAAGGTGGAGCTCCATTCGTCTGTCCGATGATTGCTCAACGATAATAATTGTCTAAGTTTCTGAGCACGGACACAATTCGTCAAAATGAAGTGTCCGTCTGTGTACGAGTAAGCTAGGTACCTATATATCCATTTTACATTCACTCAGAGTACCGATCTGATCTGATGTAAGATCTTGTTTGCGATCTAATCCGCTTTGAAGAGAGGGCTCACAAAGCAACGAAGACAGGACAGGTTGCAGGCAGCTAACGAATAGTGTTCACGATTGATATCTAAGATATCCTAGAATTGTTATTGCTAAGCGGCACGGTTTGGATCGCAAGTCTTGGGATCGCATGCACCTCTAGAGATATGTGCCAGCCGAAGTCAATTTTTGATTGGAGTTAAGGGAGGTAATTGATTGGAGAATTTTCGTAGTATTCGATTTCAGTTTTTGGTTTGTAGTTTTGTTTTATAATTTTGCTACAGAAGGACAATTGAATGTGGATAAACTGCAATTTTTTTCTTGAAATCTAATCAAAGCAAATCACCTTGATACCCCTAAAGTGAGCTTAGTTATGCAGCATGCACTACTACTCTACCGGATTATTTGGATATGTTGTGCAAAGTGGTTCTAGCTTATCCATCCAATTCTTAATTAAAAAATTGACTTTATATTCTAAATTCAAAGCATAATCGCTCTTTGGATGCGAAATATCTGAAAGTGTATGATCCCAATTAAACTACCATTCTCTTCATACAAAAAGTATACACCACGGGACAACTACGCAAAGTCAACTGGACATGACTTGCACTATTTCTTCTGAAACCGAATGTCAAAGCCGTTGACATCTGAAAAAGCGTGAATTATAGATTCGACGGTGCGATTGCTTCAGTCGATCTATGAAAAACGATTGCATGGAAAATAAGTATGTCTGCTTGCTGTTAGATATCCGTACTACACTTCGAATCGTAGTTACACGTATCGAAAGTCCGAATTCGAACATGACTGTTGAATGTCGGTGGCAAATACACTTTACTAACTATAGTGCCGAGGCCTTTTGAGAGTCTATTGGCCGCTACAGTAGATTCTAAGGCGATACGACACATTACAAATCAACAAAATTATTTAAAGTTGGGCCGCGGGATTCGCTAACCGGCCGCGGCAATTATTGTCGAGTTTATTGTTGCAATTCTCCGGAAAAGTTTTCATGTTAGTTACGAAAGCCTTGTTTGTTTGTTTTTTTGCACTTTCATTCTGGTCAGTAATTTCAGTTTCGCACTTCTGTCGATAAGGAATTTGAGTAAAAACCACTCGTCCAATAGGTTTAGATATGAGTTCATGGGCATTCTGTTGATGATGTCATATAGTGGTGTTATTTCATAGTAACAAAAGATTTTTAAGGTGATTCCATACTTCATTCCCGTTTCCTTAAAGACTTGAATACATCGTTGATTAAAATATGCTTTATCGTTCATCAAGAACATCAATACTTACTTTATTAAAGTTTTGTAGTTTTCTTCAAGTTTAGAAAACTTTTCTTCAGCATCGATGGCTTCTTATCAGTGTATTATACATGTAAACCACAATGTAGCAAAAACTTTCTTTTCAGCAAAGAATGTTTTTCGAGCAGATGTTACTTGCTGACATCTCATTACTCACCCTCTCGTTCCCAACCAGACAGTTACAAATTTCTAAACTGTCGGCACATCGAGTGCCAAACACAAGAAAACTTTCCATGGGTGGCATTGGTAAGCGCCAACTTGGATACATACATCCCATCGCACTTTTACCCCACTCCAGAGCATTCCTATGCTCAAAATCATTTTCAAGAGGAAAAAATACAATGTCGTAGAGCTGAACTGAAGCGTTCAATATGTTCACTCGATCATTTAGTGGCCTCATCCCATCTACAACTTCCTCTTCAATAAGAACACTCTCCGAATAAAAAATCCTCTTTTCCCTAACCTCTTACCGTACCTTCTCCTGACATTTGCCAATGGCACTGTCGAGATGTGGCTAATGAAAAGCTGCTTTGCATCTAGAGTTGCAAAAGTTGCATTAACTTTTAGATCCCGTCTGCACCCGATTCACCAAGTCTATGCAGAAACTTTTGCACATTGTGGTTCTACACGAATGAATCGACCGAGCAAAAGACAGACAAGTGAAGCCATGTGCAGCGAAAAAAAAAACAACTTCGAATTCGAGCCAAAGCTATTGAAGGAAATCGATTTTTCATCACACATTTCGGATAGGGAAAATGGCGGAAATGGCGGAGAAAAATTGGAAAAGTGCAGCATTTTGAATCGATAAGCGCGCACGGATGTTTAGAGCTGCAGTGAAATTGGTTTGTCGTGGCGTGGGTGGTTTTGGGTGAAGGGATGAAAATGTGGAAAAGTAGATGAAGAGAGGATGTCAGCAGGACCATTCGTTGTGTGTGATGTTATGAGAAATGTACTGAAGTTTTCGGGATGGTACAACGTTGATTTCAGTATGCATTATTAAATAAATATATATACATAGATGCATACAAATCTTTTTTCCTCACAAACCGACAATCAATGAATAAATTCAAGTCAAAAATCTTACGTGAACTTCCTACATTGATTCAAGGAAAAGCTACGAATTATTCGGCATGATTGCATAATTTAAAATATAATAATTTTTATTCACATATTAATAAATATTATTTATTGACTAATAAGTATTATTTCCAAACCGGCGACCGTAATTCCTCAAGAAACTTCTAGAAATAGTCTCTTACTTAAACAATAGGTCGATATATCTATGAGTTACTGACTCTAAGACGAATTTTTTACAATCACAAGGCTCGTTCAAGAAGGCTGGGATAAAAAAAGTCACTGCTTAACCTTTGAAATTTCATGACTGAGTAAAGCTTTAAAAGAGATGTGAGTCAACACAGCGGCCAGACGCACAGGTTAGGCCAGACGCACATAAGCACCTGATCCTTGCAGCTTTCCTTTCAAAGCATATCTTCTGAGTGAAAATAATGCACTTTAATTTTAAATGACTTTATTGCATTTACATGCACTTTATTTTTGATATAAATGACGATAGTTTCTTACGGCCATCTGATGATCGCGATGCACAATTTTCGCCCAAATGTGTGAATCTATTTAGAAACGCAAATATTTTTTAATATAAGATGCACTTAAGTCAGACTATCACCCATCTTGAAGGAAATTCGAAGGAAATTGTCCGAGCTTCAGATACTTATTTATGGACTTTGCAGCTCTACACTAGCATCAGCTCTACACTGGAAAAATTCTATAGGTATAGTGTGGTCCTAAGTAACAGAGCGCAGCATTTATCATCGCATGCGCTACTTACATAGTACTTTGAGCTATAAAATATAGCTGAAAGCCCAATTTATCTACAACATGGGCTTTTTTGCAGTATGCAGTATGGTTTCAACTCTCAGGCAACAGATCCCGAACTATTACGAACATTATCACATATCATTAAAGTAGGCTAAATGACAACAGCTTTCTAGTAAGCATGTATAGCCTAGTGGGTATGCAAGAAAATGGTCACAGGTTTGAATCCAAATTATTTGTAACAGCTTAAAAATTAAGATATAAATTTGCATTAAAGAAAATAGGTAATTTCCATCACCTAGAATTTGAAAAATTATGCAAAACAGGGACAATTTTGCTTCAACATTGCTTTTTATCAGCGCTATAATGCATGAAGTTTGGAACTGTAATATATAACGCCTACTCTTATGAATTTTCTTCCATTCATCACGGTGTAAGGTGCGATATTTTGTAAAAATCTTGAAATCAACCAACCAAAATTATATAAATTATGGCCTCTGGCGCTACAATTTTTCTCAGTGTAAATTTTCCATATACTTTTATTCCATGGAATAACATCAACAGAGCCTTTTGACACTTCCAAAATTTGTTTGATCTCTTGAAAAAAAAAGAATTTTTACGATGAAACGGCCTGTGCTCTCTTTTGTTAAATTTTGTGCGAAATGGGATTCACTTCCAAGTTTTGATGTAAATAAAAATTATAAAATGTTGGAGGTTTTTTTCCACGGAATTTCTCTACTTGCTCGTAGACGTTACATTTCTCCTCTGAGCAAATGGCACATGACAAAGGCGGTATTCTACTTTTTCCTCCTTTAATCCAAACCAATTTCGTAATACTTGGTGAATCTGCCCGGAGGGAAGTAGCACGAAGAAGTGCTTTGCACTTAGCAGTAATTCAACAATACCTGGACGATAGATTAAGTAGTCTGTCAGCTGAATTCCATCTAATATGGGCCAAATCTCAGGGTTCTGTGCTGCTGCATTTGACCAATACCTTGAATATTACATGGCTGTTTGGTCATCTGATCACCAAAGAAGTTGAGAATCTAGCACTGCATGGCATTCGAATTCCATTCTTTCATTGTTCTTCTGTTTTACGAAGACAGTGGTTAGCTAGACGCAGTTATTTCCTACAATACTTGGTTTGCCCTTTTACGCCTTCGATATGCGTGTTTTTCTTGAAACTTCCTGCAAGGTTGTCCGGAATATTGGGAAGAAAATAGAATTGAAACATAGATGACGTTTCTTAAGACCTTCTCGTCTTTGTTGGAGAGTTTGGCAGCGAAAATCGTTACAATTTTATAATGGATGTTTTTTGTTGCAAACCACACAGCTCTTTTTGATTGAAGCTGCAAGAAATAGTGTTTTTTTTTTATGATAAGTCGGTTCTTTAGTACTTCTTGAAGTGTTAGCTGTTCAAGTTCCTCGAGCTTCTAATGGAACTTTAACAAATGATTCACGGTCGACAACTCCTTGGTTTTTTGATTGTTCGAATAAAACGTGTGGAAACTCGTCCAGATTTTCGATCACCAAATGTACTATGAGAGGGTCGCAAGCTCCTGAGGACAGTTCAAGATATTCCAGGCCAAATAGATATGGATTTGTCGTTTCATCTAGATCTGTTATGACCTGTTCACATTGATTGTTGGCTGTGAAAGTAGCTTGTTCAGTAATGCTGCTACAAGCAGTCGCTTCTTGGGGAATTATTTCCGGACTGAAAAGGTTCAGGTTAGAAATTGGACGCTCTTTAAAATTTATTTGTAATGAGTAAATTGTAGAAATACTGATATAGTATAATAATTTAGAATTTATAAATATTTATAGTCCTTCTGACCTAGTTACTGAACAATAGTCCGTTGAAACCTCTTCTTTTCAGGTTCCGTTAAGCTTGCCTGGGTTAGTTTGCGTAGGAAGGAGCTACCGGCTACTTTTTTTTACCTAAAAAGCCTGCATAAGATCTGTCTCAGAAGTGGATACATTTTTCAGAATTTTGTTTATATTTTTTCTGCTGGATCTGATTTGTTTTTCCATAACTTAGAGCTTGGTGGTCTTTTACTTTCAAAGTCCCAAATTTGCTTCGTAATGGGGCTGAATGTGCCTACAGGGCCATTTCTAAAGCACCCTGTTCGAGGGGCAATCTTTTCCGAATCATAGGTTGTTGTCCATCACATTTTTGATAGGCTTTCTTCTGGACTTCAGCTCTACCGTTCCCTCGAAATTCAAAGCCACTAGAGGGTTTTCGAACCCGTAAATTGGTGGATTTTCATAAAACTTGCATACTTGATCAATAAGACATTAAAATAAAACTGGCATCTTATTTGACTGGCGTTAGCTCAAAAACATTTAAATAATTTAACTAAGATGATCCGATTTTCTTAATTTTCAATACAAAAATTTTATTGAAGGACCAAACTTAATTTTTAAAAGCTAGGTAAATTTCAATTTTTTGACAGGAATCGATATTTTCAAGGTATCTTGCCCCGCATCTTCCAGTGTCTATTACTTGTGCTTAATCCAACCCTCATCTTCTACTGATACTCTACTTCTACTATACAGAAAAAAAGTAGACACAGAAGATGATAACAGATAAGCCTTAAAATTTAAAATTGTTTGTTGAATTTTTGGTGCTTGGAATTATTACATGGTCGTTCAACATCAAAGAAAAGATAGTTTATGCTGCAAATTGTATGCATTTTGTGATTTTTTTTGCACAGACGTTCGTAACTACTAAATGAGCATTTTAGAAACAAACGTGAATGTACGTAAATGTGTTAAAGAATTTGGTCGTAATTTGAAAAAATGTTAATTTTAGATCAGCATTTAAATGGAGACACATTATAATCAGTAAGATCGAACCGTCTTTAGGCTTACTTATGCACCCAAGAATACATTTTAGAAGGATTTGAGGATATCAAACATATCAATCACAGGTATTCTTCACTTCTCTCTATTTTGTAATGAATTTGATGGTTTCGACCAAAAGTCATTTTAACAAGCATTTTCCTACCAAAAAAGCGAAACCTAATTGGCATCTATCTGCAATAACTAAACATAAGAGTTTCAAATGTGGTTTTATGACTGGAATTATTTCTATTGTAATTCCTTGAAGCTAAACCATAATTATACGCAAATAATATTTATAAAATATAATAATAGATTATACCCTACCTACCCTATATCCAAATATAAAAACAAACGAGATAAAACAACAAATTTCTATTATTTCGTCTTCATTTGAATTATGCAGAAAATCGAAAAATCACCACCCGAAATAGTACAAAAACTAGTACAATCGGACCAAAGCTATTGTCTTACAAATTAAACCATGTTTCCACTACCACCGAGCCGAGCTGTCGAAATTATCCTCTTTGAAGGGAAATTTTCATCTAATAAAACGATTTTGTGCAAATATCTTCTTGAAAACATATTTTCGTGCACAAGAATGTTAATTTAAATGTAATATCGAAAACACCCATTCTCCATACTCCAGAAAATGCACTTTTCAAATCTTCCCCACCTATTCCAATCCCTACTAAACCGTTTCTTGGCATTCCTCGCATGCAGCCATTTTTGTCGACAAGGCGGAGTTAGTTGCACGGAACTTGTTTTCGTTTCTCTTCCTAGCTAGGGATGTATATAGTGTATGCGTGGGGAAATAGGCGTGCCGATCGATAAATGCTGTAGCTTTGGTTTCGTGATATTTTAGGGGAAATTCAATGAGAGATAGTAATTTGCTTTTAAGAAAACTGGCAGCGTTGCTGAGGGATAGTTTTCATTCCAAATGATGTGGATGCAGGAAAAGGCATCTAAAAGAAGAGTTATATTGCTCGCATTGAGAGTAAAGGACTTCGTTGAGGAAAATACAAATCAATTTCTCCAGCAGCAGGCAATTCAAATTTTCATCTTCATCTAGATATCTCCGCTTGAGCGTATCTTGTATATTTGAATGCCAGAGCTCTAATACCAGGCATACAGTGAAATATTCGATTTCTCTTGTATTTGTGCAACTGATTTTCATACTGTCGTCGCGATGAGGAGGTGCAGATGGGCTCTCAACACATGCTCGGCGAGGAAATTGCGTGCGTTAATGATTTCCAAAATGACGTCCATGTTCCAGCATCGTTTTCAAGACTGGTTTCCCATTTTCCTTGCTCGCAACCGGCACCATCCCATTCAGAACACAACAACTCGAAAATTTTCAGGGATCTGTGGCTTTCATCTGTCGCCGCCGGGAAAAACACATTTTTCCCCGGACAATGTGAATTTAATGCAAAAGTGCGGTATATTATGTGCGTAGTATTTTTTTTTTTAGCTAAATGAATGTGATCGTGATGGTGAATGATGTGCAAGTAGGTATTCCTTGCTATTTTTTGAGAGAGGTTTCGCTGAAAATTTGGTTGAATGTTGAATGGTAGGATGAAAAAATCGTGAAAACTGTCAGTTTTCAAGTTGAAACGAATTGCTAATTGATTGAGATAGAATGGTGTCGTAGGGTAGGTAGATACATATATACCTACAAAATGTTGATTTTAGCTTTGAAAAGGAAGAGACGTAATGTGAAATAGCATGGCTAAATGAAATTTAGAGTTGCCGACGGCTGGCTGTGATTTAGTATAAGATGAATAATTTTAAATGAATTACGATCAAATCATACTATCGCATAGTCATATTGTGGTCGTAGGCATTCATACATAAAAATTGGCTAAAATTAAATAAACGCATTTATGACAAATCACAATTAAAATGAATCAAAGTAATTGATTTTCATAAACATTTGTTTGCTAATTTGGAAAAACTCGTGCTAAATGCTGGCGAAATGGGAAAATCTTTAGTACAACTAGGTATATTTACAAGTTATAGCAATATTTGAAAAGAGAGTAATACTTAGATCAAGACGCGAGAGGGTAAATTGGGCATAGTGATTTAGTAACAAGATGTGTAATAAAAGATTACCAGAATTTATACAAGTTATGTTAAAATGGCAATTTTGTCCGCTATCATGGGCGTGTTCGCTATTTGATGGAATTGTCTAGCGCAAAAGAAGAAAACCAAATCTAACAGCATTTTTATTATTTTCTTTTACTTACAAATCATATTTGAAAATTTTTGATTTGGCGTCATATACGTTTCTTTTTAATTCAAATAATCTGACCTCATTTCAATAACGCTGTATTAATGTTTTATTGTTTCAATGTTTTATTTTTCATTCAATGATGAAAATTTTGATATGAAAATAACATTTTTATAATAAAGTCGAATCATTTTTATTGAATGTGGGGCTTATTTAATTCAAATAAGATTCGTTTTTTTTATTTAAAAGTGTTTCAACTTTGGATTTTAATTTGATTCTATTAAATGAAATTTTTCTGAGTGTTCCAAATATTCGAGGTAAGAGTGGAGTGCAACTGTTGCATTTTAAATTTAAATTGCGTCTGTAGTGAGTCAATTTTTATGCAATGCTATATCAATAATCCTAAAAAATAAGACATTGAAAAATTTCGTCGGTTTCAATTTCTCTCGATTTCCCACTCTATTGTGAGTGAGTATTACTCAAACGGTTTTGCTGCCCAGATAATCCAACTAAGTGAGTTAACTGAGACTGGGTTTTGTTGTTTTGAATTGTTGCTAATCTAATCAGAACTGGATAGAAAAGCAAAAAAATGCAACTTATATTTTTCGAGAGGGTGAAATGAACGACGCACTGAAAGAAAAACTCTTGGTTGGTTCAACCATTTTTAATAGTATTGCAACGATTCATTCAAAATCGTTAAACGAACTACGGAAAATAGTTATTTTTACTACGTTAATATAGTTAATTTAACGATATAAAAGTAGTTGGTTCTGGTTATACAAAAAATATCACAACGTTCATGAAATCAACTGTTTTAATTGTTTCATAACCACGAAGAACAGTTGATAAATAGAAAAATATTCATCAATTCACTCAAAACTTCAACGTTTCGAATTATCAACAGTTTTTATGGTACTTAAACTACTTCGCAATAGTTGATTTCAGCAAACGTAATTTGGAATTATTCTACGCAAAGTAGAATGGTTTCAGCATTTGGACGTTTTTCATGCTCCGAATGAAATTGTTTATCAACCACGCGTCATGGTGCATAAAAGTAATCAACGATTTTCCTATGGTTGTTTTAACTATAGCCCTAGTTGATGCAAAAACAACTAAGGCAAACTATTGATTTTTCATACTCCTCATACTCATGTTCCTATTCTATCATAGAAGTTTCATATGATACATGGCAAAATTGTGTTCGGTTTGCTGTTCGATATAATTCATATGCATGTTATGCAGTGAAGCCTTTATATTACCTTGTACGACGCTATTTTGTTCACAATACAGCGTTTTCCGCTGTGGCATAGCATTGGGCTGCGGCAAAGCGCAGTCAAAAAATTAGAATGCACTGTTTTGTATGGTAACGCGCACAATAGCTGCGGCCGAATTTGCGGCAGCGGCAGAACTTGCCAAATATCTAATTTTGCCGCACCGCTAGCGGTGATACCTACCATAGGTTGGCATCACCTTTAGGTTGAATTAAATTTGTTTGAATTAGGTTGAATGGTCTGGTGGAATAGACAAGCGATGGCTGATGTGTATTGTGATAAGCCAACCTAATCCTCGCACAACAGCATTTAGCAATACAAAAGAAAAAAAAATGAATTTGGTTGGTGCCTTGGTTGCATTGACAGCGGCATTGTCGGTGCATTGTGATTCACCAAATTCAACTGCGGCATTCACGCCTCCCCTGCCTATATTTCGTTATATGTATGGAAAAAAAGTAAGCAACCACAAACAATGGTTGGAATACCATTGTTTGTGGTTGCTTACTTTTTTTGCACCACGGACGTTGTTTATCAACCACGCGTCATGGTGCATAAAAGTAATCAACTATTTTTTTATGGTTGTTTTAACTATAGCCCGTAGTTGACGCAAAAACAACTAAGGAAAATTGTTGGTTTTACCAAGATTTTTCTTTCAGTGCGATGAAGAATATCGATCGTAAAGTAAAATAATTCAACATGATCACAAAACTGGAGACATTGAGACTGGTGACTTGTTTGTTTTCAGAGAATTATTCATATCAGTGTATAGGTCTGTAAGAACGTGCTGATTTTTTGGCTCAAGTGATTTCACTCTTTTGCACAAATTGAGCATAATTATTGAACAGATTGAATTATTGAGTAAAAATGGGCCTGGGGACTCATCTTAATATTTTAAAGAATTATATATGCAACATTTAAATCTATGTAGAAGCTCAGTTTCTTCTGTAAATTGAAGTTTGTCTGTAAATTGAAAAACCAGCACTTAGTTCCTGCTAAAACAAAAAATTAACTCTAATGTAGGGAGTCCTTGGCGGCTATTGCATACAAGCGCTAATTTGTACCACTAGGTAGCTAAATTATTGAAGTACAAGTAACATGCAACTGATTACTTAAAATGTAAACAAAAGCCTTATATTAATTTCGATTGCGCCATGCAAACATGCTGTAAGTTACTCGTGGGAAACAAAAGAATACGCATCAAATACACTCTGCCGCAGCTCATGGGTAAGTAAGCATCTGTAACGTAAGATATTCGAAATAGAGATATTTTCACAACATGATGCTTAAAATGCTGTGATTTGAGCATATCTTTTTTGTAACAGGCAACAGGTCTTCAGTTTAAAAGCAATCCCAAAAGCAATAGATATTAATTTTTTTAATTTTTTTTTTGCCATGAAAAAAGGTTGGGGGCGCCCAAAACGTTATCTGCGCAGTGCGGGAAGTTCCCGAAAAATGGCTCTGTTCGGAAATATATTTATCTACACTTACGTTAAATCACTCTCATAATATTCTTTCACGCTGGAGCCAGGAGTGCGTCTTGAATGTGAGTCCAAACAGAACGGAGCTAGTACTGTTTACGGAGGGATTACAGAGTTTTTCGATTCGACTTATCGAAATTGAAAGGAATTTTCGTTGACCTGACTCAGAGGTTCAAATATTTAGGGCTGTTCCTGGACTCGAGACTACTTTGGAACGACTGTATGGCAGAAAGAGGGCCGAAGGCTTTCGGTGCACTAACTGCCGCAGAAGAGTCATCGGAGAAAATTGATATTTGCAGCATCGTACTGTTGCTTGCGCTTTATACCACAGTAGTTGAACCAATTCTATTGTTAGGGGTGGCGTTATGATGGAAGGCTGCTCTTAGGGCTACCTGTCAACGCCAGTTTGAAAAAGTGCGAAGGTCAGCAACACTCCTCGTGGTTGGAAAACTCCGCACCACCCCTACTAAGGCACTTTTCGTGTTATCCTACAACAAGCCAATCTGTTTACTATAAAAAAACTCCATTGCTTTTCTGCGTGGACTACAAAAGAGTCTGCCTACGATAGAATCTTATCTCAGGGTCTTTTTCGCTTCAACGAACGTTGAATACATCACGTTCTTTGAAATTTGGAGTTTACAACTCACATTCTTAGTAGTGATGAATGCCATGATGGTGTTGCCCTTGAGAGTGAGCTTATCTATTGGATAGAAAGCTAATCTATAAAGTTTAAAACTGTCCATTCTAAGCCGATTTCAAAGCTGTCCATCCCTCTACCAGGCCATTACAGTGTCTCTCAGACGAAGGTTGTTGCAATCGACTGACATCTGTGTGGTCAAATATTCGGATTCAATATTGGTATTTTCACAGAAAGCCTAGCGGCAATTAAGTCCCTTGTTGGTCCTACAGTGATTGTCGCTAAATGTCGAGCATCTCTTTGGGAGATGTCGAGACATTTGGCAGGATATTTGCTTTTGGCACCTGGATATAGGATTGTTCAAGGCAATCAATGAGCTGGTGAGACTTGGTACCTTATAACCGGAGGTCTCATGCCCCTTCTCCATGGAAATACTGATGTCATCGGTCAAATCTGTCATTGGGCGAAAATACCTTCAAATCGCTAGGAAGCCCTGGGCCGAAGAGTCATTTTATGCGATAGCAAGACATAACTGGATTTTCGTGTAACCCGTAACCCGTAGTGCTCTGCTTTGTGCAGCAGGCGTTCTCATAGGACGGAACGTGCATCGGTTGGGCACTGGGTTCGACGTTTTTTTGTCGGAGCTATGGAGGAATAAGAGTAATCTTTCCTTAATATCATGTGCCAATGTCCAACTCTAGCGAGGAGAAGAGTAGCAGTACTCGGTGTACTAATCCACTCAAATCTGACTAAGCTATTTTTGGTTGAGCTAAAGGCGATTAGAAGGAACCAAACGGTTTGCTGACTTTGACTAAGTGGCTGGCATCAAAACTTGCCTCTTTTTGCCTCAACCTATCAAGTATACGAACGATAAAAAATATGATGATAATATTTTTATAAATGTTCATGAAATAAAAATTAACAAAAAAAAGCTACAACTATGGGAGCCCTCTTTGCCAAAGAAACTAAAAATTTTTTCCCAAAATATGTAGCTCCCAGAATAAGAAATTTGTATTGGAAATAAATGCTAGTAATGTGTGCTTATTATCAACATAAAGCAGTTTATGCTAATTATAAATGTTTGGGATTGACACAGGATTGCACAGATTCTGGAGTACTCGCAATAAATTTTATATACCCTAGTAGAAGGCACGCAAAATATTAACTAAGAACTGTATATCGATTCTTTCATAAATTTTATTATATATTATTGATTAATGTAGTATTTGAAAGATTGTATGTTCAAAATAAAATTCAAAATATTTGACGATTCGCGATTGATATATAAAAATGTCAAAATATAACAAGAAAACGTTTTTTTGCAGTGCGCACTATCATTTGTTTATCATTTACATAAGTGTGTATCTGAACTAAAAACAATCTGATGATTAACATAAATCAAGGTTAATACATCCTCCCATAAAATCTTTATAGTTTACGATTGTCAACGTATAAACAGGCTTCATTCATGTTCGAACCAGGAAAACGTCTCATAAAACCCTCGGATTAAAATAATTTATTACAGCTCCGTTAAAACTGTACGGCAATAATTAAAATTTTCGCACATATTAAATACGAGAAATGGACAAGTTCGATTCGGGCAAACACCAATCCGACCAGTATTACAAGTAATTCTTTGCGCCATCATAATGCAAATGAAAAACCATAAGCAATTAACACACCTAATTTTGAATAAATTCGATAAATTAAAAGCCAGACCAGGCCGCATAACGAACACATTAATTATGCAAATATCAAAATCGACTCGCACAAACCAGTACAAATTGATTCGGCCAAATTCATTAATGCAATCGAAATTTGTTGTTTCGAATCAGACGAATTGGTGAATCTATTGAATTTAATGTCTCATTTAAGTCAACGGGGCACGATCAACTTCGATTTCCTGTCGTTCGTAAATTTCCATTCTGTTTTGGTTAATTTCTGGCATTCACCAAAGATGGTATCGGGTCGTCGAGTCAATCGTATACACCATACCGTATGAATAACATTGTCACCTTATGTGTCATAAAGCTTGCGGTTGAGATGACAGCAAACACTCGATCCGCTTTCGGAGCCTGGTTGGATGAACAAAGAAATATTTCATTTTGTTTGTATCGTTTAATGGGGAGCAGTGTCGATCGGGTCTCGCCGCTGGAGTTAAAGGTGCACTTAATTGGGTTTTATTTCCATCTTTTCATCGTTTTAACCCTTAAATGATGATTGGTTTGATCGGGTGTTTCGAAAAGTTGCTATTTCTAACAAATTCTAAATAAAATCTACTGAGTTAAATATGCAACCCCTTCTTAAATCTTGCACTATGCGAAATTCAATTTACATTCGTTTCCCTTAATTATGTGCATCCATCTCACCTCACTCCCATCGGTGGGTTAAATTTTCTGAACAAACTGTTGAACCGCCGAGGCCCACGCAAAACTCTAAATTGTCGTTGAAAATAGTCACAACATCGTTTCAGTTCTGGTTCATTAAAATTATGAAAATGACATAAAAATCGCAACAAAACATATTTTTTCCCTTGCTGGCTTCTTTTATGTGGGTCTCGTCAACGGGTTTCCACAACGGTGTCCATAAAGACATTATCCCCGTCTAATAGATGTTCTAAACGTTCTATCAGCTCGGTGCTGGATGGATCATTGACGACATTTTATGAATTGTAGAGAGAAAAAAAATAGTCGTTCGTGATGATCGCGGGCACGATACGGATACATATCGGTGGAATTGAAACCATTAAATTATGTGAGGTGAATAATAACCGAAACCAGTTTCATTCGTAAGGAATATATTCGAAGGAGTGTCGTTAAATATGAAGATTCGTTCTGATATTATCGGAGAGAGATTATAACTGAACAATATTGTGCAAGTTGAATTTGTGAAAAATTGAGGTATTAGAAATAAGAGATATTAGAGAGATTAATCCAACAAATCCATAAATAGCCAATGGCTTCCAAGCTATTAAGCAGACGTTTTACATAGAACGATCTTTGAAAAATTTCAAGACTTGTTGATTTTTTGCTGAAAATTTGCAAAATGGTAATAGCCAAGCTTGCCCAAGAAAATATTGAGTCTGCTAAATTAGGTAAGATGAAAAGAATATCGATACTCTCTTTCTCAGCGAAACTTGGCTTAGAGAAGACGACGTACTGAATAATTCTAACTATCATAGAAACGACAGAAAGGAGGCAACTGGTGGTGGCGTTGCACTATTTCTTAAAAAAGGCATGAAGTTTCAACGATTATACAATCTACCCACCCAAATTATTGAAACGGTAGCAGTTGACATCGAAGAAATCAACATCACTGCTATTTCAGTTTACTTCAGTGGCACTAAATTGAATTTCCACAAGACAAAGCAGTTCCACAATGATCTAAAATTGCTCTTTTCCTTGAAAACAAACTACATTATCGGTGGTGACCTAAATGCCCGACACCGGCATTGAAATTGTTTGAAAGCCAACAAGGTCGGGAAAATCTTATTTGAGCTTTTATTAGAGAAAAACACTTTTATACATACCCCCGATGGTCCAACCTGCTTCCCTCCAAGAGGAAATCCCTCAACTCTTAATCTTACACTGAAAGAAAAATCTTGGTGAAATCAACAATTTTCCTTAGTTGTTTTTGCGTCAACTACGGGCTATAGTTAAAACAACCATAAAAAAATAGTTGATTACTTTTATGCACCATGACGCGTGGTTGACAAACAACGTCCGTGGTGCAAAAAAAGTAAGCAACCACAAACAATGGTATTCCAACAATATACATAGTACGAGATAGGACAAGACTATAGTATGTAATATATATATAGTTTATGTATATAGTATGTGGTAGCCAACATAATCCTCGTACAACAGGATTTAGCAATACAAAAGACAAAACAAAACGAATTTGGTTGATGCCTTGGTTTGCTTTGACAGCGACATTGTCGCTGCATTGTGATTCACCAAATTCAACTGCGGTATTCACACCTCCCCCTGTGGCGCCCCTGCCGCAATGCCGCTGTTTTTTCACAGCACTTTGCCGCAGTCCACTGCGTTTACCACAGTGAAAGAAAGGGTCATACAACGTAATATAAAGGCTTCACTGCATAACATGCATATGAATTATATCGAACAGCAAACCGAACATAATTTTGCCATGTAGTATATGAAAATTCTATGGTAGAATAGGAGTATGAGTATGAGGAGTATGAAAAATCAATAGTTTGCCTTAGTTGTTTTTGCATCAACTAGGGCTATAGTTAAAACAACCATAAGAAAATCGTTGATTACTTTTATGCACCATGACGCGCGGTTGATAAACAATTTCATTCGGAGCATGAAAAACGTCCAAATGTGGAAACCATTCTACTTTGCGTAGAATAATTTCAAAGACGTTGCTCACTGAATTACGTTTGCTGAAATCAACTATTGCGAAGTAGTTCAAGTACCATAAAAACTGTTGATAATTCGAAACGTTGAAGTTTTGAGTGAATTGATGAATATTTTTCTATTTATCAACTGTTTTTCGTGGTTATGAAACAATTAAAACAGTTGATTTCATGAACGTTGTAATATTTTTTGTATAACCAGAACCAACTACTTTTATATCGTTAATTTAACTATATTAACATAGTAAAAATAACTATTTTCCGTAGTTCGTTTAACTATTTTGAATGAATCGTTGCAATTCTATTAAAAATAGTTGAACCAACCAAGAGTTTTTCTTTCAGTGTATTATAACCAACGGCAATGTCTCCTTGTCGCAGCCCTTGGTGATTAACGAACTATCCTCTATTCACCTGCCGGTTCCTGCGAAAATTTCGCATTTCAAAAAAATTTCGCACTGAACCGCGAAAATTTCGCACTGAACTACGAAAAATTCGCACTGAACTGCGAAAATTTCGCACTGAACTGCGAAAATTTCGCACTGGACTGCGAAAATTTCGCCCTCAACTGCGAAAATTTCGCACTCAACTGCGAAAATTTCGCTCTGGACTGCGAAAATTTCGCACTCAATTGCGAAAATTTCGCACTCAACTGCGAAAATATCGCACTCAACTGCGAAAATTTCGCACTGGACTGCGAAAATTTCGCACTCAACTGCGAAAATTTCGCACTGGACTGCGAAAATTTCGCACTCAACTGCGAAACTTTCGCACTCAACTGCGAAAATTTCGCACTCAAATGCGAAAATTTCGCACTCTACTGCGAAAATGTCGCACTCAATTTTGGCAGCTGAGTGCGAAATTTTCGCACTCCACTGCGAAAATTTCGTACTCAACTGCGAAAATTTCGCAGTCCAGTGCGAAATTTTCGCAGTTGAGTGTGAAATTTTCGCAGTTGCGTGCGAAATTTTCGCAGTTCAGTAAGAAATTTTCGCAGTTGAGTACGAAATTTTCGCAGTTGAAGGCAAAATTTTCGTAGTTGAGTGCGAAATTTTTTTCCGTGCTCATATTTTTGTAATCCTTTGCTCATACAAGCACGTATTTAACTTTCAATCTTCTTGCTGACCACTTTAGACAGATGGTCAAATAATAGTTGCAAGTATTTTATTCAAATATTCAAAAAGTTTTTAGGGCAAAAGGAGCTGAAATCGGTCAAAATCGGCCTATTTTGGGTTAAAGTGGTTTGGGACATAACGGGCCAAGATCTATTACTGTGATATGATAATTTCGGTTTTGTAGAGGAGTAAGGGGTTTTTGGCCATAGATTGGCAAAATCTGCCTTTACCGTGCTCTCGATGATTGGAAGTGGTCGGGGAGTATATTAGCGATGTTTTAAGGTCAAAACATTTTTGATAGTGGAAAGTGGACAAAAAAGTCCATATTTTCGAAAAAAAAAAAAAATGTTGACCCAGCATGAATTCGGGGACCTTTCTGAGTTGTTTCGGGCGAAATATCCATACAAGTCTGGGAAAAAGCGGCCTCGTTTTGAAGATACGGCAAAATGAAATCCGCCGGAAAGTAGCACTAAAAGTGCCATGGAGGAACAGGTTAAGATCCTTTTTGGTTCATCAGTTGGCATCTCCGGGTGTGCTGAGGCCCTCCTCCTGACTGCAGGTCGCCACGAGGATGTCTCCATACCTACCGGGGTTGTAAAATTGACGAGACCATGGGAGGTAAGGTAAGCTTTAGATGGCCCCTAGATTGGAGAAAAACTTGCTAAATAAATGACCGGCCATTGAAAAGTTACGGACACGCTGCACAGACTAATGAATCGGTATTCTGTGAAGGTCATCTGGCACCATCACCATTCTAGCTTGGGAACGTTGTGTCTGGATGGTGGAGGAGGGCATATTAGTCCATTTCATTACATTACTGCAAATCGTATGCATTGTATGTTTACATGTACATACTTCAAATAGGTATTTGGAACAGGTATTTTTTCGTACTCGTACTAGTTAAATCCTAGTACGACCCAACTCTAATTGCCGTACAGCATAAAATTTGTTTCTCTCGTTAATTCAAACTGTTCTTTTCAAATAGTTTAAAAAAACAGTTGTTTTTTTAAAAAAAAAACAGTTCTTTTTCGTTTTTTGAAAACAACAGAAACGCCCATCACTACTATTCATCTATTCTCATTAGGAAAATACATTTATGCAAAATGCCTTCGTCAGGACAGGAGCGTATAACTGAGTCGAAGAAACATCGCTGAAGAAGGCTATAAGTGATAGCCGAAATACTGGTATACGGATTTTTGAAAAATAAATTGGTAGAAATAAAGGAAACGAGTTCGACTTTTCATTTTATTGAGTTCTCTCGCAAATTTCTCGGGTAGCAATTAAGTATGTTGAGAACTGCGACAGTTGTGTGTGGTGCGGTTGCATTGATTTTATGTGGTCTGTAAATTTCTTGGAAATTAGTTTTGGCGGTGCTTGCTAGAGAGTGGATGCTCTTCTTGTTGCATTGTTTCTAAAATTTTTAAACTTATTAAATTACAGCTACTAAAAGCCCAAAAATGTAATGTGTGTGCAACATTCTTTTGCGAAATCTTACAGACATTCTCAAGTTTTTTATAAGACTGTTTTGAAAAAAAAAACAATATGCCAAACTGGCTAATCACTCTGTCCTCAATCATCAACAGTTTATTTTTTGATGCAGTTTTTTTTTAAAATAAAGTCAAAAAAAATTTCAACATCCCAACCTCATCACCTCGAACCATGACAAAAGTCAGCGGCGACAAGGCGACATTTTCTTTGTCGTAAATTTGCAGTAGGAATTTCATTTGACCAAATTACGTTCATTGGCGTTGATGTGACAACATCGACAATCAACGAGACTGGCTTTTGTCCTCGCATCTTTGCCAAAACATTTCGCAGCTTCGACGGACTAAGAATAGATGAATCGAAATTCAAAGACACCGATTTATCTACTAATGATGTGCGAACTACCTGCACGATCTTCTGCTCATTGAAGAAGATCCGAACATTTTTTGGGTGTCCTCTGTCTTAATTAAAACACTTCGCTTGGCTTGAGATAATAAACTGCCTTGTTGTATGTAGCAAAAAAAAAAATCATATGATGGAGCTCGAAAAATAGATTCTTCTGTCGTATCTGTATTTCGTGCGTCTCATTAGAGTGTTCAGTGAGATGCTCTTTCAAGTGTCACCATCTTCGCTGCCATGCATCTTCGAAACGTGGTGTCTGCCAAATTCCTTTTGATTTGATTGGTACGAGGCTTCAATGGTTTGCTTTTGTTTAAGGACCTCTTGAGTCCGTGAGCACATATTCCTTATATTGGTAATTGGACGCTTTTCAAAATGCATCAATAGGTTGTAGGTATGCCTTAACACACAGAGGACTCAAGCAACGTAAGACGTTATAAATTAAGCGCTTTTCATCTTAAATCACATTTCAAGGCGAACAAACGATGCACCAATTTAAAGCCCAGCAGCTACACAGTCATGAAACTGCGTTTCCATTGAACGCGAAAAATGCAAAAAGGTAAAGCAGAGCTGAAAGATATATGGGCAGCAATGAACATGCAAATTTAGCGGATTTGGCGATACACAAGACCACACGGGAGATACTTGACGCCATTCTGAACGAACATAATGGCCACCCAACGCATAGTACCTACTCGTATCAAAAGGCTGATGTACGGAAGGGAGCATACTAGGTCGGCGACACATGACTGAACAAGCGGCCAACTAAGAACCTTCACAAGTCATCGACGAATCGCTAAAATTAGTTAGGCTCCATTTTTACAAAGTGCTGAAAGAAATTTTTCCGAAAATTGGCATCGCGTGTGATAATGGTTGCCAAAGAAACAAACCGCGAGGCGGAGAATTGAGTGTCGATAGGATTGATGGACATTTGTAGGTAGGTCGAGTGATTAGATGAAAATTCTATGATTTATTTTCAGTGCTATGATTCAGTGGGTGTTTATTTGGTAATCAGGTGTTGCTTTAATTTTTCAAATTAATTAATTGGCAAATGGATGCTTGGCCCGATGACTAATAGTTAGTTGGATCATTTGAAAGAAATGTAGGTACCTGACATTTTTAGAAGCGCTTGAAAAAGAATTAATTTTTGTTTCCGGTTTTGTTGTGAAATTCTCTCAAAAACGTATGAGTTGGTATCGAGAGACTATTTGAAAAAATAAAAATTCGGCTCGAAAATATTTTTAATTTATACTAAAATTCTATGAATTTGACTCGAAAATTGTATAAAAACATATACAGAAGAGGGGAGCTTTGTCGGTAAAGAACCAAAAAGTTTTGAGGCATGGGCTGGCAAGTCAAACCCAACTGAGTAGTGGCGAAGTGCGTAAGGTAGAAGGGGGCTGAAAAAACATAAACACAAACTTCGGGGAAAAAAGCCTCCATCTCCTATTGGAGGCCGATGACCTTCGAATTACGTAAGGGTCTACGCCGCCCCGTGACTCGGGCCTAAAAGCCAAGTGGCCGGAAATTTCTCCCTGGAAATTAACTAAACTATGTAGCCAGGCCAGCGAGAAAGCTGGGAAAGAAAGTTCTTATGGGCTATCGTCTAATAATTGGGTAAATGTATTTAATTTAATAATTCATTTTGATTCCCACTCTCTTATTATTATTTCTAGCGAAAGGTAATGTACATTTACCGACCGCAAAGGTAAATCGTGCAAAATAAATGTCTACAAGGCTTACAGTCACCGTTATATAATGCAGAAATTTTTCAATTATGTATTGAACAATTCCCTATAAAGTTATGGAAAATTAAAAGAAGGGTAACATATGGTAAACGCAAGGGTTGCGCCAAGAAAAATTTTGCTATTTAAACACTACACTGAGAAAACACATGGCGCCAGACGCCATAATTTATAGAGTTCTGGCGCCATGTACATAGTCGATTTAGGGATTGTGATAAAATATGGCGCCACACGCCATAATACATGGCGAAAAGTTCATAGGCCTCCACCCCATGTACATGGCGTGGCAGACTATATTTCATGGCGAGGAGGACTATACTGTATGGCGTGCAGGACTATACTGTATGGCGTGGAGGACTATACTGTATGGCGTGGAGGACTATACTGTATGGCGTGGAGGACTATAGTACATGGCGTGGAGAACTATAGTACATGGCGTGGAGGACTATAGTACATGGCGTGGAGGACTATAGTACATGGCGTGGAGGACTATAGTACATGGCGTGGAGAACTATAGTACATGGCGTGGAGGACTATAGTACATGGCGTGGAGGACTATAGTACATGGCGTGGAGGACTATAGTACATGGCGTGGAGGACTATAGTACATGGCGTGGAGGACTATAGTACATGGCGTGGAGGACTATAGTACATGGCGTGGAGGGCTATAAGCATAGCGTCTGCTCCTATGCACTATGGCGTGTGGAACTATGTGAAATCGATTATGTACATGGCGCCAGAAGTCTATAAATTATGACTTCTGGCGCTATGTGTTTTTTCAGTGCAACTGAAGATGTTCCAGTTCACATCCAACAAAACGCCACGAGTCTTCTCAGTTCGATGCTCCGAACTGAAAATTCCCAAGGGATAAATAACTTCAAGAAGCTTGCTGACATTTATACATCTCCTCACACAGCATTGCTGCGAGTTATAATTGTAGTGCCATGAGCCATATTACATGGTTCATGGCACCATGTAATATGGCGTGTGGGGCCATAATTTCGCGCCATGTGATTATGGCGCTGGGAGCTATACTGCATGGCTCAGGGTACTATGTACATGGCGTGTGGCACCATAAATGCTGCGCCATGTAACATGGCACCACGCGCTATGTAGATTCTGACATTAAGGCGCTGGGAGCCATAATGCATGGCTCAGAGTACTATGTACATGGCGTATGGGGCCATAAATAATGCGCTATGTTACATGGCTCTGGGCGCTATGTGGATTTTTTTCAGTGTATTGAGGTTCATTTGATGTTTTGAAAGGCGACCTTAATCAGGTGTTCCGCTTTATTTTGTTCCACTTATATTACAATTATCACTTTCGAATCGAGTATTTGCGTAATTTTTGGGTAATACTTTCACATTTTTTTGGTAATATATTTAAGATGCAACTAGCTCACAGAAAACAAGCATATATTATATCTGTTTCTTGACATTAGTTAAAAGTGAGAGCTGATCGGTGATAAATACCTACCGTCTGAAATTCATACCACCTTCATGAGTGGTTTTTAAGGATGAAGCGTGTAAATGAACTGACACAGGAAATTCAATTATTGTCCTACCTATAATATTTATTGAAAATTCTTGAAACATCTCACACGATCTCCTGAATTATTTGCCGTCACCACTACTGCAGCCCCTCAATAAATTGCTCCAACCACTCAATAGGTCGAATATATTTTTTTTATTTACATGACATATTCGACATGATAAAACACAATCTTATTACGTGGCAGGGTTTTTCTGCCTATTTTCATTATTTTTATCCACGTTTCCTTATTGCTTGTGACAATGGTTATTTTTTCTGCTCTTCCCAACGAATACATTATTTCTTCGTGAATAATGAACGTCAGTGGTTTTTGTGTAATGATATCATCATCAACATCAGCAGCACCGGAATGGTTTATACTGGGTGCAGGAACTTTGATGCCTACAACTCCCTATAGCCCGTGCACACTTCGTCAAGACGAACGAAAGCCACCATTTCTGAAGTAACAAACAAATATGTGCACCGTATCATTCCTCGAACAATATCAATCAGTTAAGGGTCATCAATATTTGATTGACTGGACATTGATTTTCTCGAACTCAGCACTGAAGCTGATTACATTTGACAGCATGACATATACCCAAGTTTCTATTTGGTTAGACTGTTAAACGTCAGTGAGACGATATGGGTATTATTCGTGACACATGCGTGGTGTTACCGTATTACATAACAATTGAGTAAATGTATTACATAACAATTGAGTAAATTGATTTAGTTCTACCAACTATAGTTGTAATGGTGGTGATTCATCAGCTGATACTTTCATAAATACTGATTTATGTTTGGAATAATATTAATTTCACTACATTTAACGATTGAAATCCATCCTTCAAATGGCAGCACAATATTGCTCCACTCAAGAAAATAATTTCATGCTTCTTCAAACACAAATTTCAACCAATATACCACTAAGTAATTAACTCCTGTTTAGGATTTCAAGATGTAACACTGCCAAAGTATCCCGAAAATGTCTTATCTAATGTAAATTTGCGGTCGAGGAACTAATAATTGTCACATCTACGTATATTCCTCCGCCCAGTAGTGGTCAAGACGTTTGCGGTCACCGAAGAGTCTCCATCCAATCATATTAGCAATAGTACTATTACAAACTGGACAATAGAGTGTCAGTGGTTAGGTTGGTCCTAAAGCAATGTGGTGCTAAAGATGACAAAACAGATAGACTCGTCTCCCCTTTCTCAACCGCAAGCAAACATAAATTTCATACTCATCTCTGTCAATAGTCCGTGCAACGGAAAAATTGTCATTTAAAGTGTCACATTAGCTAATCAGCATTTCATACACCAGGCACCAGGCCAACAGTAAGTGAGCAGAGCAGGGATCAGAGCAATCAGTTTAACGATGTCAGAATGATAAAAGTAAATTTGCAGGCTGACTTGAGAGAGTGTGTAGATGAATGTGAATTGTGAAATAGCAAAGGGATGTTGTCCCCTAGTTATCTGGGTAAGAAATCAGTTTACGATGATGCTATTAAAGGGTGCTGCCTAGCACTTTATAGACCATTTACAACGGATGACAAATTTTTTGGGTACTGTCCTTGGGGACATCACGAAGATGAGCGAGTGGAGTGAAGCTATCAGTATCATCGTAAGTAGTTTAACACGGCTGGTTGGCAGCAAAAAGGCATTGCGTTATGTTCCAGCAACTTAATTTGTCACGAAGTTAAAAGAGACTGTTGTGACGAAAATGTTTTCATTAAGCGGTTTTTTCTCGAAAGGATATTGAAAACAGGTTGAGAGAGTCAGATGCAAATTTAATATTGAATTTTTATATTGTGTGCAAACAATTTGCTACAATTCTTTTGGTTATGTTTTCTGACAGCTTTAAGTTTTTTCCGGCCGCAAATTTCGCGACACATCATATCTGAAAATATAGTTCTCACTATGCTTACTACTTTCCATTATTTCTCGACATTTTCGCTTTCTCAGAACGCTAAGATACGAGCCTCAATGTGCGTCACCTTGAGAAAAAAGAAAACTGTTTGTTGGTTGACTGTTTGTCCCAAAATACTGTAAATGCCCAAAAAATGAAGCTTTGATGATGTGTTGTATACGAATATATTTCTTTCCCTTTCTTTGCTTTTTTTACTGTTCAGTTTTACTTTTTGTCAAGTCCCGTAGATCAACTGTTATTTATATGCTCCGCGCTAAACCCATGACGATCTTTCAAGAAGCGACTAGTAAGTAGTTTTCTGCCTGAAAATGTCGCTGGAAAGAGTCTATCTTGTTTCGCCAAGTTAAAAGCGTGAAAGATTTGGTAGTTGCTTTCACTTGGATCATGCATTTATCCAATCATTTCTTGCCAATTTAGTATGTGCAATTCATTCTTTCGAGCTTAAAAGTGACATTTGGTGTTTGAATTTGTAAACTCAGCTGTGCAAATGCCCATTCAAGAACAAATTCGATCAAAAATTGAAATTCTTGACATTTTATCCGTCAGATATGGGCAGTGTCAAAATTTTCGCTCAAAAAAATGACCAGATAATGAAGACATGTCAAAATTTATCTTCACGATTATGTCAATACCAGCCTTAAAGTGAAAAATTGTTTAGTTGAATCAATTCAGTATAAATTCTTTTAATTTACTCTTTTAAATACATCCAGACGAGAAGCAACAACTTTTCCGATATGGTGAATTTTGAACCTTTTGAACCTTTTCGATTTATAGGGAATGAATTCAATAGTAAGGATTCCATACGACAGAATCGTACTCCAATTTACTACGAACAAGCGAAAAATATAGAGATTTTAGTGCTTGAATATTGTTAAAATTGTGTGTATTTCAAATTATAAAGCCTAACATACTGCACCTTTGTTCCTTTATATCACTAATATGATCCGTAAAATTCAAGGAAGAATCCATTAAAATTTCTTCAATCAAGTTAACTTGTGATAAACTTACACCATTGATGGTGCATACATGTAGAAACATAGGTCTTATTTTTTTTTAGAGATAATGTATCTGGTAACATTATATTTGGTTAGAATCAGGGATAAGTTATTTTGAGCATAATGTGTATATAAACTATCCAAATTAGACAGCAGGATCATTATGTCGTCAGAAGCAGATATTGCTCTAAATATTTTGCAGTCATCAGCAAAAAGTCGGAATTGTATATCCTGGAAAATTTTAAGTATGTCATTGTTAAATGTCAAGAATAAAAGTGGCCCCAAGTGTGAGCCTGGTGGAACACCTGATGTAGGAAACATTTTCAGAGAGAAATTATCTTTGACATTTATTACCAAAGACCTATTCCTTATATAATCATTTAACCAGCATAGCCAATGAGAGGTGCAAATCAAAATTTCTAAGCTTCTTACGAAGAATATTAAAATTGAGCTTGTCGAAATCTTTTGAGCAATCTGTTTTTATGGACTGGGCTTGCGATGAATTCATAAAAAAACTCTGAAAATATAATTATGGTAACATATAAGATTAGTAAAAGTAAACTTCCCAGTGAAAAAACCATACTGATTGGGTATAATAAAAGGTCAAACAAAAGAAGTAATGCAATCAAAGACAAGGCTTTCAAAAATTTCAGGTATAGCAGATAAAAAACATATGAGATGATAGTTCGTAACGTCAGCTTTATCACCTGACTTGAAAACAAGCATCAGGTAGCTGGCTTTTCATTGATTCGGAAAAAATACAGATAATAGGCACCTGTTAAATAAAATTAGATGCAGTAGATCTAGGAATACCATTAGGTCCATGAGTTTTCGTAACATCTAAGGTGGGAAGCATTTGTAGAAGGGAGTCAGAATTCATAGTACATAAATTCATAGTATAAATGTACTAATGCCGCTACTACAAACTTTTCAAAATAAGTCTGCGAAAAAATTCGCTACATAAGATATATACATAGTATTAGGTAATCCATAATTCGATTTACAAGAATGAATATGCTTCCAAAAGTACTTAGTATTCTGTGGGACGTGGGACTCTAATTTTTAAATGTAGCGCTGGAAGTCAATGCTTGCTTTGTCTGTTACACTAGAATCTTAAACTAGAAAATAAATTATAGTAATAAAGTTCCCCGGTAGATTTAATATTCGGACGAGCAATCTTTTTATCATAAATTAATCTTTTCAATTCAGAAGAAAACCAAACAGGATATATTTTACCACTCGTAGTAACACAAGGAACGTTAAAAAACATTGGAAGAGAATATATTGAGAATATGGTAAATAAGCTGACTGCTTAATTTTATATTGAATTTCAACAAGCAGCTGAGAACAGACATCAATTATTGAAAAAGACACAGCCTTTACACCTGCGATAAAAACGTTTCAAATCGGTTCTACCTGAACTGATGATCATTGTTAACGTACAGTTCCACCTGGTTGATTCGATTTACTACAAACACAAAGCACACCTTCCAAAACAATTTCATTACAAGTGTTCATTCGATCTTGACAATTATTTTCATTGTGCTACAAAATAGTCGAAAATAATCGCCATATTTATTTAGGTTGCCCCGAAAAAAAGAGCTCTGAACAGAACAAAATGACATATACCCAGCATAAGCTAACGTCATTGGTCATTTACGCTCAATTATGGCTACCTAACACAGAGTTTACCAAATTTACCAGAAAACTGATAAAAATCAGTTTGTGTTTATAGTTGGATGCTTTGTTACGTTCATGTACATGAAAACCCCCAACTGCAATTAGACAGTAATTATAAGGGAATTAGGCAGCCACTTGGGTTGTCTGACACCTATCTGATGAAAATATTTTGTTTTTGTTCTTATCGAAGCTGGATCGACTCCAGAGTTTATTTGCCTGCATCTACCTACATAGAATTTGTTTACTTGATTCGACCCACGAAACGCTGACGATATTTGATTGAATATACAAACGAACAATAATGGCATGCGTACATTATGTTGTTTTTTCTCATAGATATTAAGTTTGTGTTGGCAGTTGAAAGCGTTAGTAAGTCATTAAGACCTCTTGAAATAAGTGTTCAAGAATTCAATCATATCTGTTTGAAATTATGAAGGACTCTTTTTTCAGCTGCGTCCTGCTATTATACGGATGACGATTTTCCTCGCAATTTACATGCCAACCGATTTTACAAAACTATGTTGATTATTTGAGCACTGAAATGTCACACGCAACCGAGACTTACAAATATGTGTATTTCTAGACCTAAGTGAGCATTTACAGGTGTACATATTTATGAAATGTTTGTCATCCAAGCCGTAGTCACCGATAGCATCAAATAATTAGCTTTGAGATCGGAGACCGAAACTCACTCTATCTATCGATGTCAACGCAATTATCTAGTGAAATTGGCTGAAGGCTTGTCGAAATTATGTAGCTAACATATCCATTGCACTCCACTCTTGTTATTCATAGACATGAGAACGTAGATATAGACACGCACTTGGCATGGGGAGATCCGAGTTATATAAGCTGACAATGTCCACAGGGAGGACATTGACGCCATTATTATAACAGGTTGGGCAAGCTCGGTTTTTGGTGTGCAACTCAATTTGTATACGATCATATCCTGACACGTGTCGCCATACGAGCGGGTCACGTGCTTCTGTCTTCGCCGGCAGACGACAACATTATCCTCGAATAATCGCCTGGGCGTAATGTTTTCATGCCTCCTCGTTGGTTGGCCGTTTGTCTTCGCCACGAATCCAGGAGATATATGGCGTTTTTCTTAAATCCACGAAAGCATTATTTTCATTGAATCCTTCGGAAGACATGTCAGTGGTTAGCTAATTGAATTATTGCCAACACTCCTGATCCTATTTCACGTTCGGTTCAATTGAATGACATTCGTTCCGATGATTATGCATTTCATGACGCTACTACATAATCAATTTGCCACTTTGCGGAAAAAATACCAAATGAAAATTAAATGACCCACGACCAATTCGCAGATTAGTATTGATGAAAGCATAGATAATCGTATCGATTGGATGTTGAGAAGCAGGCGCAGGAAATCGATTCATTGAAACGAGTGGTGATTTTCGCCAAATGTTTCATTCAGGAATTTATATCAGTAATATTATGCATACATTTCAATACGCAGACATGCAAATAATGCTGCTTTAAACTAGAACTGAAAAATTTAGCAGGCGTTTTACATTAGAACTATCTAATATTTGCTAACCGTGACATTTTGTTATTCAGCATTTTTGCATAATTTTGTTGTACCGATAAAATCGAGTTACACATACAAATGTACATAGCTTGCAAGAATTTTTCAAGGTCTCATCACGTTCTGTTAAACAAGCCTTATTGTGAAGTCTGTATAATAGATATCCACAATCTTAGTATCATCTTATGTGTGCCATGTAGCTACGGTGTCAGTATGCCATTATAATTAAAACTATCAGCTTGAGATCTAAAACACGATGCCAACGAATCATTAATCTTATTTCGTTGTCGTGGATGCTCTTTTTCATGTTTTTAAAAGTAGCTTATCTTTTTCGAAGCTCAGCACCTGTATCTGTTCTGTACACATGCTCATAGCGATTCCAATACAAGTAACCTTGATGATCATTACGGTTCAACTGACAATTTCTTCAATGTTGTTTGTAATACTTCAAAGTTTTCAAAGCGCGACTGATGTTAAATGTCAACATTTTACTGCCGAAATATAACTATCGGAGCTGTTGTAAGTAAAATGTTTGGCTAATTGGAATAAAAATATCATGGATATAGGAAAAATATTGGGTTTTATAAAACATCCTGTAAGAAATAAATCAAAAAAACTGGTGGAATGCTATGTGAAATGACATATGTATTGAAAATTTGAACAAACACAACAAAATATCGCGTAAAAGAGCGAAAAAGCTCCAGACCTTTTTGCGATTTGAATGATGTCCTTCAACCTCTGGTCTACCATTGGCTGTGAGCCAGTGCTCACCAAAGCAGCACTGTCTGGTTTTCCCCCGTTCCTAAGACTCACGGCTCCTGACACATCCTACAGGCGTCACTGGTTAGGACTGGAGTCGCAATTTCATAGCGTGTAGTGCTGCAAGACTGTGTGTTGTAATGATGCTGATCAGCCGCTTGCAGCCACTCTAGGTTAAATTAAGTAAGTATTGATCTTGGTTTCCGAGTCTCTCGCTATTAATCGTAACCTGCATTATATTGAGGTCGATCAAGCACTTGATCGTTTGGATAGGAATTGAGATGCCTGCCGATTAATGAGGAGAAAACTGATCCCATGCTTGGCCTGAATAATGCGCTTTCTCATTACCATCAGTGCCTCTATGACCGGGTACGCAGAAGATTGTGACTCCACCGTTGCTCCATAGCTGTTTAAAGTCATGCAGTAGAGAACGTACTTGGAATTATATGTGTGATTATATGTGTGCTTTTATCGCAGCATGACTGTCTATGAAAATGTTGATACTGGCATCTGTATATCCTTGATGGATATTAGTTTTACAGCTTTTCATTGCGATACTATGAAATCCGCTTGGGAAATCCTACATTGATTAGGAAGCCTATCGGGTTCTTCTATATCGCGATCTGCAGATTATGCTGCAGCAACTACTCCTTCAGCCATTTTGGGCTCCTGTTCCAGTACACTTTGCATGCCCCTACCTAATACTGCTGTGGCCAAAGAATCTTGTCTAGTAGAGCCCCGATTCCCTAAGCGTGGCAGCAGCATTTGATGAAGATGAAGCTGCGCGTTCAATGCAGACAAAGGAGTTGTTGTTAAGGCACCTTTAGTCGCCATGTTATCAACCCCATTAAGAGCACAACAGCTTCAAAAAGCTCCTCATGTTTGAATCCCAAGCTTCGTCAATTCCATAAATATGTCAATGGCGCTAATTGTCGAATGTGCTCTGCGAAACCCAAACTGCATATCAAATAGTCTTCAGCTATTTTCCACAGCCTCAGGTAGTCTGTTGTATGTAATTTTCTCTTGTATAGTCTGTAAAATAGGCATATAGGGGGATATGAGTGCAGCCCTCCCAAGGCTGTGCTAGGTTTTGTCAATAGAGCAACTTTTGCATCATTCATTCGTGAGTTTACCTTCAATGTATTGTTAGTTGGTATGGTGTCTCCGAACAAAATATCTTTTCTCTGTAGTTAAGCGTTTGTGAATCAGCACCAGTTTTCGTTTCAAAAAAATACATAAAAAACAAATATAACTTGCAACTAAAAATTATAATTGAAACAAAAATATAAATGTGAAACTATTAGTGAAATAAATCCATGTTATCAATATGTATCGATAAAAATCAATAAAATTGATGGAATTCAATTAAACTAATGGTTAAAACTGTAATTAAATTTGAACAAAATCTTAATTGAGTGAACTTTGGCTTATGTCTGCTGGTCTGGGAACCAGGTCTTGTTTTTTGAAGAGTTCGGAAAATGCTATTGCGTTTTTCCGCATTTCGTGATGACTCTTTCGGATGTAAACGTTACAGGTGTGGAGATGATCATCTTTTTAACTCAGCTACACATGCGTTAACCCAAGGTGGGGAAACAGCGTTTCCACACAGTTGTTAGATATCCATATATAGATATGCGTACTGGCATTGAAGCATCACATGCCAGGGATAGCATGCCTACATCTTGTTGAGCATTATCTAAAATTTCCCTTCCAGCCTCATCGCCGACATATTTCTGATCTGTCATGATCAATTTCGCAGCCTTTCGTAAAGTTGAGTGGACCTAAATATGATGGTAACCTTCAAATTTATCCTGGCATGCCAAGTCAATTTTTCTAGAGCCAGTTTGAAGAGGACGCAGTAAAAGGGATTTTCTTGACGTATGTCTAGTTTACTTTGAACGATCTCGAAAAGAATCCAGCTGTTTTAATCTGCCTCCGCAAATCTGTCATAGTTCACTTTGTTAGCCTTACCATTTTTCTATCAGTATTATCAACTCTTTCATGCCCGAGTCAAGATTCGCCTTACCTGTATTTCATAGGTGGCTAAGAAATCGATGCAAATTACGTAACAACTTCATGTTGTATTCGAAGCAGTTTTCATAGTTTGCCGCAGAGGGAAAGTCTGCTTTCCGATTAGTTTCAGTGCAAAAGCGATAATCTGAGCCAACAGGGCATCAGAGAAACCGTAATTGATCCGGATCCAGAGCCGACTGATAGGTGTTCTACGTATCAGCTTTTTTTCAGGCTCTCTGTGTAGACATTGACAAGAATTTTATTGGCTCCCCGTTATATTTGTACATTTGTCAGGTTATTGAGGTAGGACATGGTTTATTTGGAGATGTTAAGTGATTTTGTGGATATTGTACTCCTAACAACTATTTCTTGAGCCGCTGCAAGCTAGAGGGTCCGCTATCTATTAGGGTCAACACACTATCTGGAGATGGGACCTTTTTCAATATTGCTAATGAAGGCAATCAGTATAATTATATATTAAGCAAGTATCGGAGATTCATTACACCTATTCGAAAACGGTGTCTTTTTCGTTAGTGGTAGACTCCTTCGAAGGGCATAAAAGCTAATGGAGAAAATATTACGTTTACCTCGCATGGGAAAAGTGCGTGGCCCTTCGTTTTTCTTTGTGATGTTTCATTTTTTGCTGACTAGAAAACCCGGGCTGAGTGCATGTTAGTTTGGGTGGAAGCATTCTAGTGGAGGTTATACCAATTTCAAAATATGACTCTCGTTGAATTGTATATTTTTTAAGGGTGTCATCTCGGCATTTTATTCAGAAAAAGCATTGACTTACAGCATTATATTATCATTATCTCTACACGGAGCGTATGTCCCATCAGAGAATGTGGAAACCGCTGCCCCTTTTTCATTGTTAGTTTTGTTGCCATTAAATCTGTCTTGTAATTCCATTCTGCTGTTTGTCAATGGGTTTTCAAAATTTTACGAGGCAAGCTATGCTGTTCCTGCAGGATGTGGCTCCAACGCATCAGACACTCATCTTTCCTATATCTTTGGTGGAAATTTCAAGGAAAACTTTTAAAGATCGAGCTTTTTCGGTATCGCTGATGGTGTTTCGACGTTGATATCGTCCGTATTGTGCTGAGTGACTCAGGGTCTCGAATACTAACTTGCAGGCCCATATCAGCACTTCGGTTTTGTGTTTCGCGTGCCTGTGATAATATTGGTTTGGATGTTAAATTATTTCATGAGCTCAAATATAAATTACTGACCATCCTGAAGTCAATCAAAATCAAATATTGTTCGCATCCAAACATCAGAAAAAAAACAAAACTAAAGCCCATAGATGTAAACAAAACTATAAATCTAGTAAAAGTGTATGAGAGTTATTAAGATTTATCATTGAAAAAACCAAAACTCCTATATTGTGAAAGTTGATCTCTGTAAGAATAGGATCTGTCAGACTCAAAATTATAGCAAATAACGTCAAATTAACAGATTCCCAATTCAAGCGTCATACAATTTCAGACAAATGATTTAATCGGACATCATCGACCTATGATATATCACCGTGTCAACCTTCTTGGTCACGCGATTGAATAACACCGTTCAGACAAATCCGAAATTAATATCATCCGTGGAAATTCCATATTCATACATGACCCAATAGCCAGTTCAAATTCATTTACGCGAAATTATAAATATTCATAATTTTTCACCGAATATCTTCAGTGCAATCAAATCCTATCAAAACAATCTGATTCGTCTGTAAATATATACGAAAATGTAAAGTATACTTTCCGAGCCAGGCTTAATAGCATTCCACGGTGGAATCGATCAATCATGCACAGCGTGTGCCCGTTTCGAAACTTTATATACTCACTCTCAGATGATAACGAACGATCCGGTAAGATAATATCATCAAGTTGGTGGCCAGTGCCACCATAAGATTCGAATTGAGACTGGTACTCAAAGACTGACCTATACCTGAACTCAGCTCAGGTGTTTGAGCAAATGCTTAATCGAAGACTATCTCGAACATTTTTGGAACTGTTCGAAGATAATTTAGTGAGCTATGAGATCAACTCATCTAGAAGGGAAACACTTCCTCGTTATGACGGCAGAAAAGCATTGTAACAAACAAGCGGAAGTTGTATTTCTTCTCAAATTAGACCTTCGGCAATTTGAAAAAAGTGTCGGTCTCTTTTTTAAAAAATTTGGATGTGGATCATAAGAGATGGTATAAAACTGCCATCTAAATACTTATGCTCAAATTAATGTAAAACTTTTAGGCTATTAAAAAAAAAAGTGTATTTTCAAAAAGAGTATAAAAACCATTAACTCCAGTTGTGTCTTTGAAAGCTAAAATCATGGATCCAGCCTTTAGGACTACCAAACCTGAAATTCACTATTTATAATCTGAGCGAAATTTGTCAAACTGCTATATATTTGATTTTCAGTTCAGTTATTGTTGACTTCATCCGCCAGATCGTCACTTTTTTTTTGCTGCTGCTGCTGGTGCATCGGAAATCAAGCAATTATTGAAAATTGTCACCTTGTGGCAATGAATAGCGTGATCGAGTCAAGATCAAGCACACGATCAGAGATCAGTTCATCGGCTAATCTGTCTGCTTATTCGAATTGAGTCCCGGTAACGATTGCCATACGTATAGAATATAAATGTTCGGTTGCACCGCAGGGGCCGTGTATATTTTATTGGAAAGCTTTCAAAGACAACTTTATGATGTCTTGATGATTTTTTTGTTTTACGAATTGGTCTTTTGGTCTATTGTTGTGCTGTAATTTATGATTAAGTGTTCAGGGAACTTTTCAGACGATAGTGTAATGTCTGATGCTTTGTTAAGGCTAATAAACTCTAATTCTTGTGGGTATCATGGCATTTAAATGCAACCGAGCTAACTAAACCCAATCAGTATTTCTCGGGCTTATTCTCTCCACTACGGGAAATGGATCCACAGCCAAAGAGAACACCAAGTAGTATGATCTCCTCCGATTTGCTGAGATCTCCTGCAACTATTTCAAGTGACATAGTAATATACCTATCAATAACTGTAGCTCTGTTAGGAGCGACAAAGATGAGATGATTCCAAGTGCTTAAAGTCATTCGCTTCGCAGAAGTTATAAAATAAAACAGACTGTCCCCTCGGGTTGTGACTCTCTGCCACAACTGGTGTGCAGAGAGTCAGCATCGCATTTTATCAGAAGGTCCTATTTCTTCAATTCAACGCACTGAGCCAAGCCCTTTTAGCTCCTGTGTTTGAAAGAAAGAGTTAAAAGCAAGATAAGCTGAAGCGACGATCGCTCATTTCAGCCTATCATTATCCCGGTATTGTGTGATGATGTCTGAACTGTCTGAGCGTCTTGGCATCAAGCAAGCTAGAACGCAGAGAAAAAGCCCTCGGTCTCGTTGACTTTATATGTATCTCAAAAGGTTTTTACCCTAATTTTGTAGATACTACTGCTTCGAACTCACGGATCCTGTACAAAGATAATATGGTCAGTATATACGGGGTTTGATCCAAAAGTAGTGATAATCGGCTATTTCCAGTTCGCATAAAATACAAAAAAAATGTAACTACCTCATGTACTCACTAAGTCAGCATAAAAAAAAACATAAAAATAGGCCACGATTCCAAGGAGGTACATTAATTTTAATACGGATAGCCAAAGAGAGAACATAAAAATGGAGGATAACGATATTAGAGGTCGTTAACTACCTGTGTTTGAAAAAAAATACATACGAAAGACATATATAGGGACTTAATGGAAACATTAGGGGACTCTGCTCCTTCATATTCCACCGTTGCGCATTGGACCAAAAAGTTTTGTCTGGGTAGAACATCCACTGAAGATGAACACCGCGAAGGACGTCCATCCACGTTCTTCACTGAAGACAACTTGAAAAAAGTCGAAGATGTTGAGTTGACAGATCAAAGAGTGATCATCACGCATATAGCTGAGGCCACAAGGATCTCGTATGGCCAACGAATTACATATAAAGAAGGTCTCTGCGCGTTGGGTGCGGAGAATGTTAACCAACGAGCAAAAGAAGAAAGGAGTCGACATTCGGAAGGTAACGTGAATCTCGCAAAGTTTCAGGCAGATCTAGAGAGGTTTTTGTCTTGTTTCGTAACCATGGATGATACCTAGATTCATCATTTTGGTCCAGTCGATGACCTAGAAGCGACGTCGAAGAAATTCAAAGTAAGTTTATCAAGACAACTCGCCGGTTCACAAGGCTGCAGTTGAGATGGCTGCAATTCTAGAAACATATGCCCTATTTGTCAGATTTAACTCCGAGCTACTTCTACATCTATCCTCGGCTCAAGGAACACCTTCGAGGCAAGAAATTTGAAGATAATAGCAAAGTTATGGCTGCTGTTTAGGCATTTAAGGAGAGTAGAGACAAATCATTTTTTTTCTCAAAGTATATTGGGTTTGGAAAAAAGATAGACTAAACGTATTAACTTGTTACACTGAGAAAACACATGGCGCCAGACGCCATAATTTATAGACTTCTGGCGCCATGTACATAGTCGATTTAGGGATTGTGATAAAATATAGCGCCACACGCCATAATACATGGCGAAAAGTACATAGGCCTACACGCCATGTACTATAGTCTTCCACGCCATGTACATGGCGTGGCGGACTATATTACATGGCGTGGAGAACTATAGTGCATGGCGTGGAGAGCTATAACACATGGCGTGGAGGACTATACTGTATGGCGTGGAGGACTATACTGTATGGCGTAGAGGACTATAGTACATGGCGTGGAGGACTATAGTACATGGCGTGGAGGACTATAGTACATGGCGTGGAGGACTATAGTACATGGCGTGAAGGACTATAGTACATGGCGTGAAGGACTATAGTACATGGCGTGAAGGACTATAGTACATGGCGTGGAAGACTATAGTACATGGCGTGGAAGACTATAGTACATTGAAGAAGCAAATCAGTCAAAACAGTGCTACTTACCATAAATGAACACACGAAGAAGTCACTTGCTTGCAGCAAACGGGCGCTGGCTGCATTTAGAGTCGCAGAAGGAGCCATTCAATAATATGCGCCCTTATTTATTGATTTAATGTCTATAACAACAGATCGAGTCCAATTACGCAATAGACAATGATAAATAAAAATAAAAATATAATATAATTCAATGATAAATAAAAATAAAAATATATATAAAACGAACAAGAGTATCATAATTCAATAGAAAATAAGAATCCAAAATTTAAATATGCAATTAGCCAAGATGAGCATGCATTAAACAGAATAAGTAATTACTTTATCTTTTAACATTTTTTTGAAAAGCATCAAGGTCGGTGGTAGGGAACCAAGTCTGAGTTCGTTATGCTGCCTAAGTAAACGTAGCAGCGGTGAAAAGTAATATGTATCAGCCCGTGCAAATGGAACATTAAACGTTAAAGTTGATCTACATGACCGATCCAATACACGGACGGAAACCAGGTTGCAGAGGTCTGATGGGACAAGTCGATGGTGTAATTTAAATAGAAGGCATTCATCAAAGAACAGCCTACGAGATTTCAGGGATGGAATTTGCAGCATTGTAAGTCTCGCACTATACCCACAGTAAGTCAAATTGAATTTGAAAAGCAGAGTGCGGGTGAACCTGCGTTGTACAGATTCAACCGCATTAATTAAGTACTGAAAATGTGGGCACCATATTTGACAACAATACTCAAGGATACTACGGACAAAAGAGCAAAACAGGTGTACACAGGTGGAGATATCGGTAAAATGCTTAGCTGATTGAGAATGTTGTCAATCTATCGACGATACTCAAGTATCACTTGCTGACATTTATAGATCCCCTCACACAGTATGGCTGCGAGTTATAATTGAAGTGCCATGAGCCATATAACATGGCTCATGGCACTATGTAATATGGCGTGTGGGGCCATAATTTCTGCGCCATGTAATTATGGCGCTGGGAGCTATACTGCATGGCTCAGGGCACTATGTGCATAGCGTGTGGCACCATAAATGCTGCGCCATGTAACATGGGACCACGCGCTATGTAGATTCTGAGATTATGGCGCTGGGAGCCATATTGCATGGCTCAGAGTACTATGTACATGGCGTATGGGACCATAAATAATGCGCTATGTTACATGGCTCTGGGCGCTATGTGGATTTTTTTCAGTGTAGGATACTATATTGAGAAATAAATATTTTTATTAAGTTTAATCACCTTGCTTGATATTGATTGTCATTACTTTTTTTTCTTTGATAATGCCAAAGCTCAGGGATTGCCCTTTGAAGTTAATGCTTAGCGATGGCGGTAGGGAGACACATATGGGAGAAGCCGACATCAATTATTCCATTATTTTTTAAGAGCCACATTTATTTCTTATTTTCTAAAGCGCTAGTGTTATGCCTAGTCGCTACTAAAGCTTTAATGTAGCACTTAATTATTGGAGCGCTGGTATTATGCCCAGTCGCTGACTGTTGAAACAATACAAGATGAACAAATACAGCCATGGGCACGGCGGGACTCGAACCCGCGGGTAGTAGATCGCTGCTTCGGACTGACGCGTTAGCGAGCTAAGCTACCAACCCAGCCCTCGTAAATAGACCGAAAGTCAATCAACAAAAGATTTTGTTACACTTTGTATTGCAACGAAGCATAAATTGAATGCATGCTTGAATATCCCGTCCAAAAAACCACTGCTACCGCTTGACACTTGATAAGCTCAACACTTCATGCAAAATTTTAATGCTTACATTCTGTAAATGAATCAGCATACTCAATTCAAAACACTTTTTTACTGAAAATTATGTACATCTAAAATCTTCTAGAGTGTTTGTGACAGATTCATAGTCTATCTATATTCTATTCCTAATAACATTTATCCTAAAACCACTTACAAACAGCAGGTGAAGAAGGTTTGCTTAAACATACCACTTCCTCCTAAATTAATTTATTTTTTATACATGCAACTGTATTCGCTTGAAAGTATCATTAAAATCTGCTGCAGACTCACAAAACGGAACAATCCGAAAACTATGATAATGATGTTCATCATCATTTACCCTCCGCCACGAATCGCCATCAATCAAGATGGTGGAATTCAGGTAGGAATGGCATCAACTAATCAGCTTTGGATAGTCTGCGAAAAATTCAACAAGTCGCGAATTTAGTTCTCGGGATAATCGAGTCAATTGAGTTTTTATTTGTTTTGATGCTACTGCTGGTGCACTCGCATCATGCATCGTAAGTATTTAATTCACTTAACATATTCATTTTAATTCTCAGATTTCGTGTTTTGATTAGTAATTACAATTGAGGTGTTGGTTGCATTACGGCTTTCCATTAATTTCATACCTTCACATGCATTCACCTGGATGTTTGTGAATCGCGTACAGACTACGAGGTGCAGCGTGAGTGATTGTGATCAAGTGATGAATGCTTGCATTAAAAATGTTAACGGCTAAGTAATGGATAATTGGTAGCTTTGGGTGAAAAATAAAACAAGTCTAACACTATATACCTATTCTGAGATATGTGCGTGTTAAATTGTTTAATGGACGGCATAAAGGAAACGCTAGGCGAGTGCAATGAGTACTGGCGTGAGCCAATTGCTTTCAAATTGTGTTTCCGATTGCGATTGTTGTTTGTGCTTATTTCGTGCATAATGTTCTTAATGCTCGTTCATTAGAAGCGGTGGTTTTCGTTGCGTTTCGATGCCTATTTCTTTTCTACAAACACTCAATCGGTATGATGAGGAAATGATTGCTAAAAGCCACGTACCTTACTTACCTCACGTGCCACCTTGGATTCAGCAACAGGTGCTATTTTGTCGAAATCATGAAAATGTATGGCAAGGATGGAGCATAATGGTCTTAATTTCCAAAGAAAAAACACTAAATTTAGTCCCGTATGTTTTACCCCCATTCATACGGGCAAATTACCAAAGTTTTCATTAGAGCTCTCATGAATGGAGTCGGAAATCGCATCATGTGAGTCTTATTGTTCGAAGACCTGCACCGATCGGAACAATGCCATCACATGTTGCCTGTATGTGTTTTTGTGCTAAAAAGTGATAATGATATCTGCAATTTGGCTTGCATCGAAACCGCACACATCAAACGAAGCGATTAGGATGAAATGTGAAATAAAGTTCGGTTGAATCGAAAGCGATATGAGCTAGACCGCATTGCATTCATTCGCGCCGCATGACTCGTAGTCGGCTTGGCATCATCGATAATGTGAGTTTTGCGTGTCGCTCACCTGCAAAACGCTCGTCGTATGGCGATGGCAAATGCTACGTTTTTGCCCTGGTGATATCCACCGTGAATTTTCACAAATAATAAGTTATTTCTCAGCAAATTTCGCCTTGTCGATTATTATGTGTTTCTCGGATATGATCATCTCATCATTTAGTCAAACTGCCTCTGAATCGATCAGCAAGCGTAGGAAATGAGTGTCTCAATTCGATTTTTTTAGCACTAGGGTATCAAAGGAATTATCGTGCCACGATTGTACTTGCATACCACATGTCTTAGGTCTAAGCAGCTGGTTCGTTGGAAATCTTCATTAAAATCTCACAAGTATTTGTTTCCATTGTTTCGAATCTGAGCTCAATTCAGCTAACCTAACGGTATCTAAAGCACGAATGCAAATACACCGTGTCTAAATCCGTATTAAAAGTAATGTGCATCATATCGCGGGAACAAATTAATAACTCATCTCTCATCGCACGCCCGATAGATTAATTTCAGTCGAGCTTCAACTGTAATTGCACGATTTTGCAGTCTAGAATCGACAACGAATGTATCTATCAGTCTGCGCGTAGAGTTGCAGCATAGATACTCGCATAGATTTCCACCATAATTCCATCCCGGTAAAACGATGTCTGTTGCTGTTGTTCGCCGATGATTTCCCTAGTCATATTCATGCCGAAATTATTATTTATCCTCCTTGGAGAGCGATTTCCGTTGCGGAGCGCGAAAACTGAAAACTTTTCATGCACTTCGTCATGTTTGTACGACAACATTCTGTGCATATGTGCCAAATAAATTTCATAATTAAAATTTTCGACGAGATGACATTGTTACTCATAATTACGCACTTAACGATTTGACAATTAATTAAGCAAAAGTGTGAACAATTTTAATTAAATCCTCGTGCACGGACTCTCTGCACTTTCTACACCTCGACGCACTCACTCATTGCAATTGCATCAGTGCATGCATTGCATTATCCATGTCCGTGGATGCGGGCATTGTGCGGTGTTGGGTTCGTGTGGTGATAGCATTTCCGATGCAATGGTATGATAATGAATAAGCGAAATGCAGTTCAGTTGTGTTGCAATTGTTGCCGATGGCCCATTTTATTTTATTCGGCTGCAAGACATGAAATGCAATTTCACACGAAATTATTATCATGAGATGTGGTGTAAAAGCGCTTGATATTGCATTTGGTGCGCTAGTGGGTTCAACGATTGGTCAGTAATATTTGAAATGTTTGCTGGTATAAACAAACAGATTCTTTGAATCAATGTTTCTGGAAGATAATTTTCAATTTTTTCCCCATAGTGCTTCGCATTCATCGGTTTTTATTTGGAATGCTTTTTACAGCGAATATCTAATTGGGCTTGTTTTGCTTATGCAAAGGTGGTAAATTACTATGATTGTGTGTGTACTCAGTAGTTTGGCTAGTGAATAAAACATCGTACTCCAATTACCCTTTCCCATCATAGTGCCTGTTCTGGACTGATTTAGGAAGTCAAAAATGTTTGGGCAGCTTAAGCGACCTTTGACTTCCCTACGCGGCATATCTAAGGTATAAACCTTGAAAACACTTCATTGAATCAATCTCTTCACTTTTGGGATAGAAGTAGTTTCCTGGGAAACCATATTTTGGAACAAATGTATGTTCTTCTTGTAAAATTAGAGAGTCGCTTGAAAATCGCAGGAACTCTCTTCGCCCTTAAAAAAAAGGCGATGCTGCTTTTAGACCTTATATCAGGACATCATTAATTACGGGGTCGAGAAAGTAAGGCAGCTCTAGTGTCCTTCGTGTCCTTTGAATTGACTCTGATTAATGGTGAGGGCGTTTTGAATCAACCTCTTCCATTCCAAATCAGCAACAGCCACACTGTTTCTCCGTCTTTCTAGGACTGTGAAAGAGTTCATATTAATTCAAAATCTAGAGGCTGTGAACACCCAGGTTCGCAAGTCAAGCGCAAATGGTTACAGACTGATTATATCGGACAGTATGGAAAAATTACGAGTCTGTATTCTTGCCAAAAATATCGTTAATGTCTTATTTTTTTAAATTTTCGTGACAAATAATATCATGTCTGTGGCAGTGGGAATCGATTAGAGGACATGTTGGTTTGATTATTGCTGTATGCTACACGAGCATGGTGCAAATCGTATCTGCGACATCGTCAAAGATGTAGTGACTGCGATTGCTAGGGGCAGCGTACCTCTTATTCCGGGAGCTGACTCTAAAGTTCATCATGAAGTTTGTTGCAACGCCGACTCAAATGGTCGAGGTGAGCATTCTTTGACTTCATCTTTGGTCTTAAATCGTTGTTTGCAAATGTAGACAGCAAACCGACCTTCCTCATTCATATCGAAGGGAGGTTTTTGACGTTACCTTAGACAGCGGGCGGTACACACAATTGCTGAATGCAGCGTGAATGTCGTACTAAAGTTTTTGTTATGCGATTACAGCTACATATCCTTTAAAGTGGGCGGTCGAGGCTCAACTGTGTAGAAAGCTTTCATTAATTGGAAAATCGAACAAAGAAACTAGACGATTTCCAAATTTTAACTGGATCTTTGTTTGGGAAGCAATCTTGCTAGCAATCTCAAATCTGCAATTAGGGCAGTGTAATAAATTAAAAAAATTTATAAAACCAAACTAAATATTGTCTAGTCTGTCATACGCAACTCGAAGTGAGCCCCATTGAGAGCCTTCTTACATTAATGTAGTAAAACAAAATAGAGTGTAACTTCAAAATGACTAGAGCTAAAAGCGTTACGATTTATCACTTGCACCTATTTTTAGGCTTTTTCGGCATATCTACGTCCATTTAAGTGCAAGAACTATTTTAGGACAGCCAGCAACAGAAATCGCATGCGTGTGGAAATCTGTTTTAACTAATGGGAATCTGTTTTCTCTGCAAATTCACACGGCATTGCTCGAATCGATGATGCAGCTGGGTCGAAACAACTACGTGCCGTATATATGCTCTATGTAATGACTGTGAAAATTGATCGCACGCAAACAAACACGCTTACAAGCTCCTGTTTGAATTGCCAAATGACATTCGTCAGCCTAAAGCCCCAATATCTCTATGAATCATTTCTTATTGGACAAACCGCTTTTTGTGCTTGTCGATTCAGTCTTATAAAAATAGGTTTTACTAACTGGACTTTCTTCTGCACTCGATTTTTAATAATTGTTTACCAGTAATTGAGTTGAAACTGTGCGAGAGCTTCCATTAATAGCATGAAGCCCAGAAGAGAATATTTATCTATATCTCCTTGCGATCTCGATGCTTTATTGATGCGAAAGTTTTGAATGATTTCCTTCGGACTGTTCACCGTCAAAAGATTGATTTTTGTGGCGATCAGAGCACCAGAGAACTTGCACTGTTTTATAGACGCACTATTGACACCCTTTTTACACATTTTAGTTACTTGGATATAGTCCCCCAGCATACGTGGCTTATCAGGCGATGCAAGATATACGCTTTTCGCTGCCTCTAAGAATCTTAAACTTTCGATTGAAGCGGGCCATAATTTCCATTGGGCACTGATCACGTTCCTCTTATTGATATCCAATAATCTATAAAAATAACGCTTTTATAGCTGCGTTTGTTGTATGTTCTCATCAGCTGGCGAGAGACAAAAGCTGTATTCATTGCTAAAGCAGGACTATCATCCAATATGTCTAAGCTTTTTTTGCTAGACATTTTCGAAAAGATCATTGGCTATCATATCAAAAACGATTCGAAAAGATCATTGGTTATTAAAGACGAAAAAATCGATTCTAGACTAATTTCTAATTTACTAATTTACAGTATGCGTAAGAATGTTTTAATTTACCTTTACCATGCTGTAACTTCATGCCCTCATTGAGCGAATTGAAAAATTTCGCACTTTTAAGAAATGTACGATTTTCGCCTTTTTAGACATTGAAAGAAAACGAACGGAATCTATATTTACCAGAGTCAAAGGGTCAAATAAGCAGAAAGAATACGGCACGGAAAGAACAAAGGCTTTTGGTGTACTTTATTGCTGCGAAAGATCTATTAGAGCAAGTAAGGGTTTGCAATCTTGCATTGTTGCGTAGCTTTATACCACTGTGGTTGAGCCGATACTACTATAAGACGATACTATTATATGACGTTTTTGTAGCAGGCTGCTTTAAAGCTTGCTTACCAACTAATACTTGAAAAAGTACAACATTGTTGATAAGTTTGTTGATAAGATTGGTGACAATTATTTTTTCACATTTCTAGATACGACAACTACTGACATACTCATCCAATTATGAAAAAAATTGAGTTTTGTTTTACTTCTTATTAAAATAAAAGGTAAATTTAAATAAATTCGGAGCTTCATTGAATTCTGTGCAATTAGCAGGATTCACCTTTCTTGCCAAACATTTGATGTTAGTAGTCTTAGTCTCCATCACATCATTGTTGCTTTAATCAATCGATTTAATCACTCTTCCAAGCTCTTCAACGGCAGGTCATATATCGCACAGCATGTGCTGTTTAATACTCTTAATAATTTTTTTAGTCCTTTTATGTTTTCTGACTTCATTTTATTCGGTCAAATGAAATGAATTTCCAGGTAGTTGCTTTAACTGCGGCTAACAATGGGTATCTTCGTCCATTATAAAGCAGTCTCTTCGGACACGTATTTTTCGCAGAGCTTCCTTGCTTTGCATTTGCTGAAAGTGACCTGAAAATCAAAGGCATCAAATTACCTCATACTCAGCCCTGACACCATTATTTTTAATTTTCTTGAGTCCTTTGAAATTCAAAACCTTGTTTTCTGATTTAGAAATCCCAACAACAAACTTTCTTCCAAAACACTTTTAGAAACTGCTATTTTGGGATTCTGAAAATGAAATTTACATTTACTTTTACCAATTAATCAAAATTCGTTAACGTCACAATAAAATTAAGTATTCAGTTGGACTTTTATTTCTTCAAAAACAAAATACACCCTGAGAGACGTTGTTAGCCTGTTATTGGTTTTATCACATCGACCACATGCTATGCACCTTTTTCATTTTCATTTATTTCAAAGAAGAAAATAAACTTACATACGCATGTCCTGCGCCCCCAGGCATGTTTGTAATTAAGAATTTGAGTATGCTAATTAAAGTTCATAATTAATTTCTATAGAGTGCGACTCAACAAGCTGCCATCATCAATATTCACTTGTCAGATCGTTTTCATACTATGTTATCACGAACGGTTTCATTTTTTTTTTGTGAGTTGGAAGTAGGTAAAATGGAGGATAAGGGTTGAAGGGCACGTTTTTGTGTAAGGGTTAGCATATTTCGTAGAAAGTATCGAAGCTTCATTGTTTTGATGCTTTAAAGTGAGGGCAGTATTCAAAGTGAGAGTTGTGGTATCTATCTACATAGGGAAATGCTTCTAGGGTTGAAAATATGGGTTAAAAATATTCTGAGTTCAAGCAGATATTTATTTGAATCTAAAAGTATCTATACCGTCTGAGCTAAACACTACATATCGATATATTAACGCACGTTCCATCTTCAAATACCGCATTCAGCTTGATTATTTATTTGTTTACTTTTCACTTGACTTCACGGAAACCCTTCGAAGTGATGATGTTGATGATGACGACTGTGATGATTATGAGCTCAATACATTACCTTGGCATGCACCTGCTCTACTTCGGTCATTTCTTGATTGTTTTTCATCCAACGCAAAACACTCGAATTGCTCATCAACAAGCTGCCGTTCGGGGTCCATGCAACGTACAAAAGGCCATCAGAGGTGGAAATGCTCCGAAACTAAATACGAAAATGAGCCCCCCGCTGCCACGAAGGGAGTAGGATTGTGATAAGAATTGCATCTGAACGCCGCAGTTGAACAACATATTAATGGCCCGAATGCAGTAATACGTTTTCAGTACCTCGTTAACGATTAAGCTAATTTATCAAGTATAAATTATGAAATGCTTAAAAAAGTGTGAGGAGCTGTTGATCTGTAGCTGCTGCGAATCTTCCTTGGAATTATTATCGAATGTATTGCATCGAGAAGTTTTAGCCAAGTATAATATTAAATTACGTGTTTCATTTGAATTGGAAGTGTTCGTCGGAATTAATTGGGTGTAATGAACTATTTTTCTTAAATTTTATGTGCGTTCTCATGAAAGTTTAGTTGAAGCGCAAGACGTTGATATATTTGAAATATTTCAAAGATGTCGAGTATAGCTATAGTAATTTCTGAATTCTAATTAGCCAAGGTGCATTTGACTCGTGATACTTGTGTTAAAAGAGGTAAAACCTTGCGTTTGGCTAGATGCTGGTACAGAGTGGTTTTCGAGCTTTATATTTTGCTATCAACTTAATTTTTTGAGTTTTTATTTGAAATATCAACCGCAGTGTTTCAGTTTGAAATGTCATGTTCATTTCCATTCAATATCATAAATCAACACAATTAAGCTCAGTTCTGAATCCTCTACGATTATAAATATTTAGAGCTGTGAATTTCATGCATCCAAATTAATTTGATCACACCCGTAAAATTATTAAATCAATATCCATTCAGACACTTTTAGAGGTCTCGACTCGTTCTGGAAAGAAACCTACATACGATCCCGGACCAATCAATAGAAAAATTATAGCCGTCTCGTCGCAGCAATTCAACTAATCACCACCACTCCCAATATCAACAAATATAAGTATGGTTTGATTTGGAACGACCTCTTAAATTTTAAATACTAAAACTGTCATTCGTACCAATAAAGCCCACAATGGTTGTCGTACAGTGTGTTCGCGGTAATTATTAATTCCCATTTAAATCATTACATTATTAGCCACTGTCAAATACACAGCAGGAGATTCAACACACCTTTAGGATGGTTTATGGTGGCGATCGACGTGTTATAAGATTGTCCAGAGCAGTATTTCAGATGGAGTTTGTTGTTTCGTTTTGTGAAAATGGTATGGGTCCTTTGATTTTATTTATTCGAACCTTATAGGGTGTATGGTATAAAAATGAAGAAATTGTAACAGTTTTATTGGTCAGAATACAAGGTGATAGTGAAGTTTATTAATGCAAATGTAAATACATGTATATAAATAAAAATGTATTTAAATAAAATTTTTAAGCGAACACCAATATACTATTCTAGATCGAGTTAACTTTAGGACACTTTTTCTGCGGCTAGGTACTCTCGGGTAAAATAATAAAGCAAGCTTGATTACACAAATGTTTCTTTTGGGGGTTGTAAATAGCCAAAAACATCTTCGAAAGATGCTCGTGTCTCCAAATTATGACTGGTATATGGTTTTTATAAATAAATAATCTAGCTACAGTCCACAAAGGTCTGAGTGGGAATCCACTCTCATATGGATTCAACCCAGTTAAGCTTACTTATCTCTCGGTACCCATTCACTTCACCTCCTGTCACTTTGTGAGCCGTATTTCTGGAACTGCGCCAGTTGTTTTCGTTACGCAGCATTGTTTTCACGATCGTGTCTGGCGTGACTAAAAAAATCGTGACTCGAGATTGCCAAAACTGAAGGGCTCGATTGAATTCCTGTGCTGTAAGTGTGTGCGATTGTAAGTGAGGGACCTGTTTCTGCGTTTTGCCGCTAGAAGATCTATCGAAATTATTTTCGATACCACCAACACGGAATCTTCTGACACCATGTGAAAGCTACATGTGAATATCAGAGCACCTCTACGCTATACGCTTGCCATCTGCGAATGTTATTCGTTTAGAGTGTGTCTGCTCAAATTTCCGCAATGAACAGTAATAGGAGTTATGCTTCAGATCTTAAATGTAGAAGCTATGATCGAGAAACAAAAGTGCTATTATACAATTTGCTGAATCAAAGCATTTTGGAAATCGAACGTTCTCAGTAAAACGACCTGCTCTTGGTACTGCCCCAATCACTTAGCTCCAATTGCACCAACAGAAAATATTTTTCGAAAGTCTCACTCATTGTCATATAGATCGTCAGCTGATGTAATTGCTAACAGCAACTGTGGCTTCAAAAACCATTCGAAGAACCCTGTAGAATGTACGGTACGCAGAAAAATTGTCCTGATTTCTCTTTCTATTGCGATGGAAAGCCCTTGGCTACTAAATAGGAGTCATATAGTTGTAGCTATTGTCGCGGTTGACTGTCTGCTACAGCTTTAAGTGGTTCAAAAAGCTTTCCATCAGGGTCCGGGGGCTTGGTACCCTTCATCCAGGACATCACATTGATCAGCCCTTCCGTAAAGAGCGGAACGTCTCCCCGTGCACGATGATGCCTTTATTATCTGACCTTGGAATATGCGCTGGGAATACGACGTCCCTAGGGGCGCTTGTTGAGTCTGCGAGTAACCAATTTGAGCCTCTCACTCGATGGTCCGAGTTGACTGCCTTACAAAAGGACACTGTCGTTCTGATCGTTGGCTTCTATTTAACTATTATGTCGTCATCGTGTAAGCTACAGAAAGCGAGACTGTCACCAGTTAATTTCTAGCTCGCTGTACCCTGCTCTTCTAGGTTAGGGTGAATAGTCGCAGTTCGGTAATCTCATCGTTTCACTAGTGCGTCCATACTGCTTCTCCGCTAGCTGCGATTCTAGCGGATGCAAATTTCCTAAGAGCTTGTGTTTAATAATATTGTGTTTGGTAGAATTCCCACTAAGTCTACTAGAGTTAGAGTGGTGTTAGGATTGTCTGCTGTGGGGAAGTAATGTTAGTCCGGAAAGTAATGCCAGTGTGTAAGCCATGTAAGCCTGCATCAATCACTTACAAGGACAGTCAGTATTTCCGACCCCTTGGTGACGTCAGCACAGATAATAATGTAATTTGACATTCACTATCGTTTTCCAAGTTTTACTGATTTAACGTGTTTCTCTTAATCTCTTATCTCGAACTAATTTTACACTTTCGTTATTGTTAATAATTATTTTATTTTATGTCCCTTGTTGTTACTGTTAATAACTTCTTTGTGATTTGACATTAACGAAAGATTAGGCTCAGAGCGACCCATGGAAAGAGATCGGTCATGAAACTGACATACATAAACAAATTTGATTTAATACTTGTGTTCAGGAAACCATCTTTGCTAGATTTGAGTGGCATATCAAACTTTTCGAACTTGGTACGGAATCTCTCTACGAGCTTCACAACCTCTTCCAAGTCAGAAACTTTTTAGAATACTTAAAGCTGATTGAGGATGAAATCGTCAGCTTTCTCTGTGAACACATGTCAAAAAGAGTCATCAAACTTGTTTCATATTCAATGCTTCAAAGCAAAAACCTCTGGTTTTACCGATCTTTCCTCTATAGATGTTAGCGGCTCATAAGCCTGATTCCTTCACGCACTAAAATATACGAAAGAGTTATTTATTTCGAATTAATGGACATCTGCGTGAAAATGCAATCCTTGCTCATTGAAAATTCGGCTTGAAGCCTGAGCATCTATTAGTCAATAATTTTGGAGAGTTGGCAAAACATATTAATCCGGGAATCACACGGAATCCATCGACTGAAAATATTTCCCTCGACATTCAAGAATCCTTTGATTTGGTAAAACTAAGCTCTTAAAATCCTATTTTCCTAAAAATCTAGATAAATTTATTGATTGCTTTCTGTCCACGAGAACCTTTATAGTCAAAGTTCAGTCTATGTCCACCAAGTGGGGAATGCCAGTGGGAGCTCCTCAGTGGTCTGTCTTAATGTCTTAAGCCACACTCTGCACAATGTCTATACATCTAAAATGGCAATCGTCATTTTCACAGATTATACTGCTATTTTATTCTCTAATGCGAGACTTACAAATTAATAAATCATCTTCAAATTATGCTTTCTACAATCGCTTACATTTTCTTTAAATGGAAAATTAAAATATATCCAAACAAATCACAAGCAGTGTGCTTCATCAAAAAGCACTCCTTAACCAACCCCCTCATTCCGAAAATAAACGTCCTTGGATCTTCTGTTTCCTAGAAAACGGACAGATTGTTTACGTCAGCATGATACTGAACACCATGCTTATTTTTAGGGCCTTTAAGAGGCAAAGCTCTACCGCTAGGTAGCACGAGCTCATTTGTATGTGCCAAGATTATGTTCATAGTAGTTGCGACTATGTTCCATAGGAATCGAGACTGTGTTTCGCGGGAATCGAAATTATGTGCTTAGCAGAAAAACCCGTAATATATGGAAATTTGGCTATAGTAGCTATACTTTATAGCTCTTTGTACTATGCACATAGCGTATGCGACCATAAATGCTTCGATATCCTACATAAGATCAGTTTTTTTCAGTGTAAGGTGCCACCATATAGGTACACTATTTTATTTGTTTTTTCCAATCATTTCATTTTGAGAATATATACGTCTTAAAAATCATGTAATTTATCATAGCACACCTTACATATAATTAACTTCATGAAATATTTGGCAGCATATGCAATTACTTTCACTTACTTTTACGATTATTTTTAAGGAGCTACCAATATAACTCAAAAAATCCACAGGCTGTGGATATTGATTCTATTATGACGATCATCATTTTGCTTCCATCATTTTTTAGCCACCCTGTCTCCCTGCACGGAACATATTTCAGGCAGTGCCAAAGAAATTTCTTCATAAAATTTTACACTGGTTTTCGGCCCTCAGGCCAACCGTAAAAATCCTTTGCACTGAATTATTGCTGAAATTCATTCTTGATAAATCTTTTCACTCGTAGCGATTGGCCGAGCTTCGGGCAATAAGCAAGCAATGAAGGAAGCTTGCTGGTGGCGTTGATGACGATGATGAAGCAATTGTGGGAGGACAATAGCTAAAATTCAATACCGCAAGTCACAAATAAACAAATTTGCTTTATGGCCGGGCGTCCGATTGCCACCACTACATTTTGCATGCAACCGCTCCAGTCCATGCACGAGCCCTGGAGCCACGGGGCTACCCAGAAGACCAGCAACGTGCTCGTGTATCTTTTCAGATGGTCATTCTTCCAGTTCGAATATCTTAAACTTAATGTCGTTGTACGGACAGGAGACAGCATTTATGATGTCGACCTCAGATGACAATTTTATGGTGGTTTCGTTTGTTCGAAGCCAACGACTCGATTGTACGAGAGTATCTTGTATATATAGATGATCAAAACGCAAGATATCGGCGTGGGTTATGATTGCATGGAAATGACTTTATTTGATTGCGTGCCACGTACATTGTTGATTGACCATTCGATATTTTGCTATAAACATAAGGATTTGGTATTTTTATGAGGTAGTGGATAGTGTGCTAATCGATTCCAATGATGCTGGTTTGATGGTATTTACTATCGATTTGTAACTTTGTCTGACATTGAAACAAATTTAATTCGTAGCGAATAGAATGCATCTAAGATATACAGCTGTAGAAGAAGAATTATAATCACAGCGATAAAATTCACAGTATATTCGTTGACTAGGCGACAGAATTTTAAACCGTTTCCACTCCATGTCGGCTGCAATGTTCATAGTAATCCTTTGATAGCTGCAGGAGGTGAGATCCCTTTAATTTTCCTCTAATCTGTTCCTTTCAAACTACCCCTTTAGTACGAATGTCGCAATCACAATTTTCACTGTGAAAATTAATTTTCAACTTGACTGCGTTAAGGCATCCAATGATAATGAGGTCGTAGACAATGAATTTATTTTGTCACCCTACTTTTTGAATACTTTCGAATTTGTGTGTATCTCTATGATTTAAGGGTTACATACAAGTATGCGTGTCGTTCGAAGAAAGCAAAAATTAAAACTGCAATGCTCACAGAAAATGAGAGGATCCTCTCTATCGAAGCCGTTGATGGAAAGTAATTGAAAGTTACTTAGAGATACTGACAGCTTTATTGTTTTTTTTTCGCTTTTAAGATGGTGTCGTAATTAGTGATTTGGAGACAAGTTGCAATATTTAGCTTATAAATTACCAAACAACCACACTTATTTATAAGCGCCGCTTTATTCACACAGTCGAATTCCTATTGAAGCTGAAAATCTGAAACAACAAACATCCTTCAATACGACCCCTAACTACCGTATCATAATCACTACAACCCTGTTTTCATCAAGTGGTAGTTCAATGCTTTTCATAAGCATAAACATAAGCAACTCCCATCCAAGCCAACGAGTGAAACGTAACTGTGAAGTTGTATTATCCGGTTCGAGGGTGCGAAATCTCGATCCCATAAAGAAATTGTTCCGCTCAATAAATCAAGAATCTGATTATCGCCGTGAAATCGACTTGTGACTATAAAACCGAGTAAATCTATCAAGTGAATGCTAAACAAGAGATTTTCGGGGGTCGATTTGCTTCGTTCGGATCGAAAGTTATACGAAAGGATACGAAAACAAACGTCTGATTAATTGGAAGTAGTCAGTTGATATGGAATGGGATTAAATGACAATATTGGGTATAGTCGTGTTGAATAGATTTTTAGTGATTAACTAAGTATTGGAAACGATTTCAGTAGTAAAGTATACTCCTGCTTTTAAAATGAGTCATTTTTAAAAATAAATAAATGATCAGCAGCCTCGTTTAAAATTAAAAAATCGTGATAAAGAGAAATTGACGATGGACTAATAACCCGTGGAATCTATAATTCTAGCCGATAGGATACTAATCTAATCCAGCAATCTACTGCTTCTGGAATTGAGCTCCCTCTCGCGTTTATTTTTTTTATGTATTAGCTACAAAATTTGGAAATAAGTTATATGTAATAATTTTTTTTCTTCGTGGATATACGCTGCAGACATCTAATTGGAAAAGTTTGACTAATTTGAGTCATCTATAAAGTATACTATTTCTAATATATAATCTACAAAATAAATCAAAATAAACAAAATCACCCATGTGCTAAGCACTAAGGTGGCTTAGATCGCCTGCACGTAGCGAACTCTGGGTGTTAGCCACGCGAGCCTCTCCGAAGAAGGACTACATACATCACAAGTTGATGATCAGCAGATCCTCCGTTAGGTGTTTTAGGTCACCGGCGCGCAAAAAGTCAAGAGACGATTCGAGATTGCAGCCCCCAAGTTGCTTATATAGTCCTTTCGCAGCTATAAAGAGCACACTGTGCCTTGCAAGTCTTTTCCGGTATATTTTTCTTTGGAGTCCAGGATATGTCGCAGATATTTTATTTTGTTTTTGAGGCTTCCTGCCAACCCATTAAGCTTCGCTTGGTCTTCCTCGTAAAGAGCATTAGTTCCGTTATATCAGAACTGACATTTAGGTCAAATTCTATATAAAGAGTGATTTAGTTTCTTTTCGCTGGTATGGCAATATCGATGTCACCTACAGCTGATTCCTATCTCGATCACCTATCTCTGGTTAAACTTCCTTAGAACCTCATTATTTGGTAGATTACAAAGCAAAGAAGTACCTATATTTACCACACGCTTGATGGTTGAGCTACCCAAAGACGAATATAACATCCTAATACACTACTGTAAGTTGCTACTAACTGTGAGCTGATTTTCAGCATGGTCCTGTTTTGACAGATTTACCTATTGTATCGTCATACTGTGATTTTGGGATCAGAATAGTCCTAGGCACTGGTTATCCGAAATCATCTCTAAAATCTTCAATAGAAAAGATGTTAGTGTATAAAATTGGTCTATACTCCTTTGGTTTAGCGTGCGACGCTTTCCCTGCTTTAGTAATAAATACAATTCTCGTTTACTGCCAACTGATAGGAATATCCGAAAGTCTTAGAAAGGCATTTTATATGGTCACGACCCAAGGTGGAGTGCCCTCTAATGTCAGCTAAAAAGATATCATATGAGCCTGGTGATTTGAATGGGCTAAAAGTAGTATCGGCCCATCTTATGTGTGGGTTAGAAATGACAGGAATCAACTTCATATTCACGTGTGATTCTAACGATAATGTTGAGGATGTCTCCTCACTTTCCTAAGGATGGTGATTGTCCAATAGAGCCCTAAGTGTCTGCGGCTGTTTTGAGCCAAACTCGCATCAAACCTTTGTATGCAGCTCGTCATAGTTGGCTTTACACTCCGAATTTTCGGGAAGCAACTAGCTTCTTTAGTGCCTTCAATATTTTTGCACAAACGTTTCTATGAAACACTGTTTGTCTTATGAAGAGCGATTGTAAACAGCCTTAATAAGCAAGCCTTAATTATCAAGCCTATTTATCGTGTGCCATGTAGCAATAAACGACCCAGAATGACTTCGACTTCGCGTCGACCACAATTGTAACATTGTTCTTCGCATTGAAGTTTGAAAGAACAAGGGCACTTATGGACTTCTTGATGATGCTACAGGGTCTTGGTTTGCCTAAAGATTTAGGTGACAATAGTCTACATCTGTCAATGTGCTATTCGCAGACCTGAATCTTAGCTAGAATCTTAACTACTCTTGGATTAGAATTTAGAACGCGTGTTTACACAGATGAAAGTGAGGATAAGCAGAAGCTGCCTTAGAGTGGTGAAGGTTAACTTGAAGTTACCTTTTTTTTATCTGTTGCAGTGCTGTTCGAGTCCTCGTCAGATCCCTTGGCTATCTTCTACTCCTAACCCAACTCAAGATCCAGTGATCAAGACAGTCACCTAGCTCAGAGGCTGCAACAACACTTGCCTTATCCTCCGAAGCAGATGTTCCTCAGAAAAACTACGGTGCATCCGATGACTGTTTTGCATCCGATGACACAGCCTTTTCCTCGGATGCATTTTCCTCTCCATAGTATTAAGGCTTACTTGGAATGTCTCTTCTTATTTTGTGCCTGACCATATCTTATCCAATTTGCCTGCCGTTAGCCTGTACAGAGTACAGTAGGCTTTAAATTTGATTCGGCCTGACATTTGATTCGGCCTTGCTGCGATCAGACATCGAGGCGTCTGATTGTTGTCCCTAGATTTACTTTGAGCAAGTCCTTAAGGCTAACTAAAATGTGCCTTCTGCGCCAACTTCCAGTTACCCGGTGAGTTGATGCCGTCGCTATTACTACAATCGATGACTGCCTCAATAAGACACTCTTCGGTCTTTTAATTGGTCAATCGAGCTATTATAGTTGGGACAGTCTTGCGTTTTTTTGGGTTCTTGGTGATACGACTCTTCCGTTGATCTTTTTCGTTTCTTGGCGTCAATCTTGTAGCAGGCTGATCTGCGAAACAAGTTCCTTTATTCCTTTATCCGACTTAAAGTTACCTTGTCCTTATCGGACAGTGTTTCAAGGGGAAGTTTTTGAATAGTTATAAAATCTGGAAAACGCTTTTCCAGAGTTTTTACGCCCTGTAGCAGAAACGGACCTGCGACAATCTGCTTGATTGCCGTTCTTCGTCGATTCGGTTTGGTATAATTAAGCTCCCTCTTCTCATCAGCATACGGCTTTATTGCCTCAGTACAACGCGATGTCGAAAGCGGGGAAAAAATTCGGTTGGCAGATGTCAACAGTCCAGGCTCTGATGCCACTATTCTAAAATTTTTAGACAGAGTTTCAGGCAAGGAGCTAATAGATGATACAGCAGTTTTATGGTTACTTAACTTCCAGATTACAGGCTAGCAAGTCTTTTAGCCACTTCTTCTCCATCATTAGCTTAAACTACCTCTCCTGCTACGTCTACCTCAATACAAAATTTTCATTTTTTCAGATCAATGTCTCTTTCCCTCTTCCTCTTACTTATATGCAATCGAATCAGCTTTTTCTGTCAGCCCGCAACTTTTATAAACGATGTCTGACCTAAGTTTCATCTCAATACACTAAAAACTGATTGGATGGGACATTGACATATCTTGTAAAATCTATGCTCCATTAATATTTTCAAATTGAAATTCAATAAATGATAATATTTTATTTCCAATTAATTATGTTAATAATTTAATAGCTCATTCTCCTAAGTTTCGAAAACGGAGAGCTTCAAAATTGTATGAGGTCTTCATTTATTTGGCCAAAATATAGATTGCTATATTAAGTATATTTGTCTTTTGATAGCGTCATCATAATTTTATTGGTTTGCTTCATAAATTAATTTCTAGAATAACTTATGATAGCATAAACGAAATTCGCCAACATAATTTAGAAATGTGGCTGATACATGCCTGTATGAAATGCGATAAGGACTGTATATCAATGAACAGTATTTGGTGACTTTCACAAAATAATACACAAGTCGATTCACACACGACGAATATGAAAACAAACCTATAAGTTGATGGATCTGCTTCAATAAATATATTCTTTCACATACTGTTGCACCGCGGCCTCTCAGCCGAGCCGCCGTCAATGCAGCATAAATTTTTATGTTATAAGACTCATTTTTATTTTGCCCAGCGTGCCTGACTTTGCCGGCTAACGCAGTCTGGCGTGGGTTTTGGGCAGAAAAGAGTCACTTTGGTGCTACGGCACGCGGACATCACATTTTTACAAAAAAAAAAACATGCAAGGACAGACGATGGTGAGGAGAAATCATTATTTTTCTTATAATACTTTATTCACACATTGTAGTTTGCAATAATCTCATAACAAAAGAAATAGAAAAAGAATCAAGAAAATATATAACCAAAATTATAATGAGAAAGTATCTATGTATAGTCTATAAGAAATATCTGGACCTTACGAAAGAAAGAAAACAAAAAAAAATGTTCAATAGATGAAAAATTAAAAATTAGATTACAGTATTGAAATGACACTATTAAAAGTTCCCAAACCCGGCCGGGATCAGTTAACACCAATCGTGACAAAAAATGGGTTTTTTTTTCTCTTTACCAATCCAATCTAGTAATACGATATTTATTCCACTAATTAAAGTAATTCAATAGTTCACACTAATAGCAACAATAACGATACATAGATGAGAATATTTTAAATAATAAGAAAAAAATTATAATAAATTATTCTGATGCATAAATTCAAATAGTTTCGAATTCAATTAGTTACATTTTCATCTTCTCATGCTTCTATACGTTAGGTATGATACGACTTCGAATAATAATTCTGTATTCGAATAATAATTCTGTTGCTTGTCGATTGAAAAATTCACTTATATAATCAAAAGGTACTTAGCTGAGTTCTTCCCAATATTATGTGTATTTCTTTAAACGTTCGCAAGCTCGATCATCTGCATACTTGGCTGCTTCAATATCTTTTGCCTCCGACACCAACTAACGAACATTCACGACTAGAAGAAAATTTCCTTGTTCGCCAACTCCTGAGTAGTTTTTACAATTTCAATTGCATTATACGCCCAAAAGACATCTTCGTTGCCTCTTTAATTTTCGACGTTCTTCACTTTTCTTTCAAAATTAACTAATTTGAAGTTATCCACCCCTCGTTCGATAACAGGTCGTTTTTCTTCCTTTTTTTTTCCCCCCAATTCAGTTTTTTCCGCCACAATTTTGCTTTGATTTCACACAATCTTTTGAAATTCACTTTCACGTACTTTTTCAAATTTACTTTCAAATATTTTTTCCAATTCTAGGTTCAAATAATTTCTCAAACTTAATTTCAAGCTTTGATTTCACACAATCTTTTGAAATTCACTTTCAAGTACTTTTTCAAATTTACTTTCAAATATTTTTTCCCAATTCTAGGTTCAAATAATTTCTCAAACTTAATTTCAAATGTTATTGACTCTCAACCACGAGCACGACCCTCACTTTTCAGATCTCCAAACCAAAAAAAAGCCAAAAGCCCTCGTTTCTTTGTTCAGAAATTTTTCAGTGAACCGCAAGAGCGGTTCCTTTCCAAAATTCCCCTTTTGAACGCTAATTCCCGAACTATTAGGGCATCACCAGGCCTGTTCGTATAAGCATGAGACGCCATTTTTGCGATGGGAAATTCCAAAGAGCTTTCGCTGAGCAGCTGGATCTGTCATAATGACAATTACCCAGTATGGTTTGTAGTTTGTTTATATTTAATTTTCAAAAACTAATTGAAAATTGTTTCAGGGAAGTCTACAACAATTAGTCTACAACAATCGTGGGGACGACCCAGACCCTGAGAAGTCTCACATTGCCGGGCACTATTCATTAATTGGGTGTTTTTTTTTTTCTTTGTTTTTAGTTCAACTCATATTTTTATATCTTTCGCATGATATATCCCCAGCACTTTACCCTTTTCATCTACCAGCTCATAGGATACTTGACCTATTTTTCGTGTGACAGTTGCTTTTAAAAACTTCGGCGCCAGCTTAGCAGCAAACCGATCAGCTGCACGACTCAGAGTATGGTTCCGCACCCACACAGCCTGCCCCAATTCAAGTTTCTTTTCCCGAGACCTCAAATTATATCGATTTGCTCCCTTAGCGTATGCCTCTGCAAGTTTACTCCTGACTCGGTCGTGCACCATTCGCAACCTGTCATTATTGGAGCGGAGTAGCACCTCACCATCCTCAAAAGCATTCAGGCTCTTTAATAAAACGTACTCGGAGCCATGCCGGATAGGATGATATCCAAACATCAGAAAATGGGGTGAAAACCCGGTGGCCTCGTGTACGACATTGCGGAATGCTGCGCACGACTCCGCCAAAAATTCATCCCACTTTCGATGATCTTCTCCTACATAGGCTCGAATAGCTGTGAGTATCGACTGATTTACTCTCTCGGATGCATTAGACTGTGGCGAATATATAGGATTACGGATGTGTTCTACTCCATAATTTACCAGAAAATCCGAGAAAGCTTTGGATGTGAATTGCACTCCATTGTCAGAGTGAACTGTCTCAGGAACACCAAACGTGAGGAATATATTTTGATTTAAGAACTTAATGACACTCTCAGTAGTAGCTTTGGGTAAAGCCTGAAGCCATACAAACTTGGTGTAATGGTCCAGTACAACCAATAGTTGGGTATTTCCAGATTTGGACCTTGGATAAGGCCCCATAAAATCTATAAACAAACGCTGTACAGGACGATCTGTCACTCTAGCCGCGCCCATAGGAGGTCTCATGATGGTGTTGGAGCTCTTCATTTGTTTGCATACTGCGCAACCTGAAATATAATCTGCCACATCTTGTCGCAGTCTCGGCCAATAGTAGTATCTTTGCAGCAGCTCTACCGTTTTCCGAACACCACAATGTGATCCCAACGGACTGTCATGCACACGCTCTAGCAGGACCTGTTTGTAGGCATCAGGTACCCATATCTTAACACTTGGAATATCCAGGTCTTCATTCTTCTTCGAACCACATGATATATAAATAACCTCGTCGCTGATAATCAGATTTTCGAATTTGTCAGGATTCTCTTTAACTTTTGCAATTAACCGTCTATACTCAGGTTCTTCAAAAAAACTTTTTGGAATACTACTTCCCCAATGCTGATGCTCGGGCATGCATACTACCGCACAGGCTGGTTCATTCTCAGAAGCGCACGCCCTCGACAGTGCATCCGGTACCACATTCTGAGAACCTATCCGATGCTCGATGGTGAAATTGTATCCCTGTAATTTTAGGCTCCACCGCGCTAGCCTGCCAGACAGGTCTCTTTGATTCATCAACCACTTCAAGCTGGCATGATCCGTGATAACGGTGAAAGGTAGCCCCTCGATGTATGCCCGAAAACGCTTCACACTGTGCACTGCCGCCAAGCACTCCAATTCCGTTACACTGTAATTGCGTTGCGCGGCATTCAGCTTCGTAGACATAAATGCAATGGGATGTTCCCCGCCATCATCATCCTTTTGGAAAAGGACACTGCCAATGCCAGTGGCACTCGCGTCGCATTGAATGTAAAAGTGCCGCGAGAAGTCCGGATTTACCAGCACTGGCGCAGACACTAGAAGTTGTTTCGTTTGATTGAAGGCATCATCAGCTGCCTTCGTCCACGTGAACTTACGTTTGCCCTTTAGTAAATCCGTAAGCGAAGAAGTTATTGCCGCGAAATTGGGTATAAACCGTCGATACCAGCCTGCCATCCCCATGAATCGTCTCACGTCCTTAACCGATTTGGGCTGTGGGTAGGCTATGATGCTTGACACTTTCTCTGGGTCGGTTTTAAGGACACCATCACCGATTATATAACCAAGGTATTTAATCTCCTTCTGGATGAATTTGCTTTTTTCAACGTTGATCGTCAGATTTGCTGATGTTAACAAACTGGCCACTTTGGTAAGTAGCGCCAAGTGCTCATCAAACGTTGAACTGGTTACGAGCAAATCATCCAGATAGACGAACACCCGATCATGCAATTCATGTGGAATTACCTTATGCATCAGCCTGCACATTGTTTGAGGGGCATTGCACAGCCCAAACGGCATAACAGTGAAATGATACAGGGGACGACCTGGGACGCAAAAAGCGGTTTTTTCTCGCGATTTCTCCTCTAGCGGAATTTGCCAAAATGCATCTTTCAAGTCAAGGCTTGTTATAAATCGTGTGGACTGAAGACGAGCCAATAATCCTTCAATTAGTGGCAAGGGGTAAGCGTCTTTGACGGTGACCTCATTCAGTCTCCTGGCGTCTAAACATAACCGCACTTTACCTGGCTTCCTGACTATGGTGACTGGCGAACTCCAAGCACTTCTGCTTTCTTCAATTACCCCCAGAGACAACATGCGATCTAACTCATCATACATCAGTTTCTGCACGACAGGTGAAACTGCATAATGACGTTGTTTAATAGCTTGGGCTTCTCCTGTGTCGATGGCGTGCGACAGAATATTTGTTCTGCCCAAACCTACTTTATTAAAGGATGGAAACTGATGTATGACGAGCTCTAGCTTCTGCTTATCTGCTGGAGACAATTGGTGGAAACATGAGTCTGCAACTTGAGTTTCAATAGCGGAACAATGTGGAACAATTTTAAATGCATCCCAGAAGTCTATGCCAAGATAGACTTGGTGGGTCAAACTGGGGCATAACAAGAAGCGTATCATTCTAGTTTTATTATTGAACTGTACCAACGTGCTAATATATCCAAGTACGGCCGCCTTCTGACCTGAAGCAGTTCGAACTGCAGTCTGCATGCAGTGTACATACAAACCCAGCTCATTGACTAGTTCAAGTGCTCCTGCACCCAGAATACTAACACTGGCCCCGCTATCTAGTAGGCCTGTGAGTCTTCGCCCCTTAATATAAATATCCGCAAAAGGCCGATTGTCGCCAGGTGTGGACACGATCGACTCCACACAAGCTCGTTTCAGAAACTGCCTCTGGGTAAAGTAACGCCACGACCGTACGAACCGCCCTGCCGAACGCCTACGCCTCCTGAAGGTTCCCTCAAATTTACAGTTAGTTGATGATAGAGAGGGTTGCGAATCTGTTGTATTTGATGAACTTGGTCGATTTGTTTCTTTATTTACGGTCGCCGTCTTAACTCCGGGTCCACGTTGGTAGCGGCCTCGGTCATAACTGGTCGGGTTGCCGGAGAGATGCTAGGAATGCGCGACCTCTCCGCTGGAACCGCATTCCTCCCGAAGTTTCCCGACTGGCATCTAGGACATTTGGGTTTTACTACTCCCTCTCTACCACAACCGAAACAGAAAACTCGCTGTACTGGCTCTTGACAGTCAATAAATCCATGCCCCAAATCTTTGCAGTTCCAACATACTCGATAACTTGCTTGTCCATCAGCTCGTTGACTCCTAGCTAGAACGGGGTTGGAACTGGTCTGCAATGCTTCGATTCTCGGTCTGGTGGGTGCCTCTGCTGCTGCTATACCTTGGTACCAAATGGGATGCCGAGATGGTATGGTTTGAAAGTCTGAGTAACCACGGTCCTCTGAATCCTCCTGTACACGTAGCTCATGTACCGCACGGGGTCGACGATGAGTATCGCGATCTGCATTCCACCCCAAAAGTTTCCACTCAGCCTCCACTATGCAGCAACGTTTAACTAAATCCCTCGTAGACCGAAAATCAACTCCAGCTAAATGAGCTCTGAGTGCTGGCGCCATATTGCGAAATACTACACATTGGAAATCTAGATCAGACAGTGGCACAGTTAATTGTAAGGAAATGCCTTCCAGTGCATCATAAAAATCCTGAAACACTTCCCCAGGTTTCTGAATTCGTGCATCCAACATTCGCCGAACATCTACATCTGAGTGACACGAGCTAAACCGTTCCAGAAACTCCTGGCGCAAGTGGCCCCATAAAAGAGGGTAATTCAACTCCCGAAATCGCCAATACCAATCAGAGGCCGGCCCCTTTAACAATAAATGAAAGTCGGTTGCCAAAGTTTTAAACGCAACCTTATAATCTTCAGCCAACGACAAGACTCTAAACATAAATTGTCTAGCAGGCAACCCAGAATTTGAGCCATCAAAGGTAAGGTTCCATTTGGACATCGGCAAATTCGCCCCTAAACCATTATTGTTTACTGTAGGTTCCCGAAACGCTACCCTTGGCGGTTCTTGACTACCAGAATCAACTATATGATCCACCAAGGGCGGTTGATTGATGGATCTTTTTTCTTGTTTTTGTCTTTTTTCTAGCCGATTAGTATTGACCATTTGAGTGGCTTGTGCGACCGAAGGAGATAAACTCAGGCGTTCCAGTTGGTGTTGGAAGGGCGTATAGCTGGGATCCCAGCTATTAGTTCTACGCCGCATTACGCCTGATGTTGAATAAACCAAAATTCAAACAGGAAAATGCTTGCTTCAAAAAGTAGCACAAGATTCTACACAGTAATGGGACCAATCCAGCTGCAAAAATGAAACGTAATATTTCGCAGAGCAAATGTGATGATCTCAACAGTTCGAGGAAAAAAAAAGTAAAGAAAATTTGAATAAACTTAATGTATATTAGCAAGGAAAATAAAATGAAAACTTGTATCAATCACTTGAAAAATTCTCTTTTCTTAACAAATGAAAAGTTTCAGCATAAACAAAAAAAAATAATGATTTCTACCCTTCACCATCAGGAGTGGGACATGAGATAGGACGGGAGTAGGATTAAAGGTTCAACACAAAATGATTATATGGGAAAGGAAATATATAGGACTTCAGATTGTTACGATTGTCTCCGAGATGATCACACAACTATTTGCGTCAAGTCTGGCTCAACGAGTTCTAACCGAACAACACCTCAATGGGTGGACACAGACCGGAACTAAGCTGTTAAGACAAGCCAGCAAGGAATTTATTCGCGATAATCATCAAACGAAATCAGTACAGTTTTCATAAATACATAAAATCATCCTATCATTAGAAGATATTTTGTGATTCATTCTGACTCATCATCTCAACAACTATCACAATCGGTATTTAATACATATTTAAGACAGACACAGTAGCACAGACGGGCGCCAATGCTGCATTGACGACCGCTCGGCCTGATTGATAATCAATGAACTAACTGTACAATAACTTGACAAACAAAAGTAAAAGTAAAGCTATATCTATGTTAAATCCAATAGGATAAGATCTCACTATATTGATGTTTATAATCAAAGAAAATAAAAGAAAAATAAAAAGAAAAGACAATGGAAACTAAACGGGAATGAACTAATAGAAAACTAAAACTGAATCTCATTTGACGTAAAATTAAATCTATGTGAAAGCAAAACGAAATTAACATCATACTGCCATTAGTTTTCGCCAATTAAGTTGGGCGCCATTTGTTGCACCGCGGCCTCTCAGCCGAGCCGCCGTCAATGCAGCATAAATTTTTATGTTATAAGACTCATTTTTATTTTGCCCAGCGTGCCTGACTTTGCCGGCTAACGCAGTCTGGCGTGGGTTTTGGGCAGAAAAGAGTCACTTTGGTGCTACGGCACGCGGACATCACATTTTTACAAAAAAAAAACATGCAAGGACAGACGATGGTGAGGAGAAATCATTATTTTTCTTATAATACTTTATTCACACATTGTAGTTTGCAATAATCTCATAACAAAAGAAATAGAAAAAGAATCAAGAAAATATATAACCAAAATTATAATGAGAAAGTATCTATGTATAGTCTATAAGAAATATCTGGACCTTACGAAAGAAAGAAAACAAAAAAAAATGTTCAATAGATGAAAAATTAAAAATTAGATTACAGTATTGAAATGACACTATTAAAAGTTCCCAAACCCGGCCGGGATCAGTTAACACCAATCGTGACAAAAAATGGGTTTTTTTTTCTCTTTACCAATCCAATCTAGTAATACGATATTTATTCCACTAATTAAAGTAATTCAATAGTTCACACTAATAGCAACAATAACGATACATAGATGAGAATATTTTAAATAATAAGAAAAAAATTATAATAAATTATTCTGATGCATAAATTCAAATAGTTTCGAATTCAATTAGTTACATTTTCATCTTCTCATGCTTCTATACGTTAGGTATGATACGACTTCGAATAATAATTCTGTATTCGAATAATAATTCTGTTGCTTGTCGATTGAAAAATTCACTTATATAATCAAAAGGTACTTAGCTGAGTTCTTCCCAATATTATGTGTATTTCTTTAAACGTTCGCAAGCTCGATCATCTGCATACTTGGCTGCTTCAATATCTTTTGCCTCCGACACCAACTAACGAACATTCACGACTAGAAGAAAATTTCCTTGTTCGCCAACTCCTGAGTAGTTTTTACAATTTCAATTGCATTATACGCCCAAAAGACATCTTCGTTGCCTCTTTAATTTTCGACGTTCTTCACTTTTCTTTCAAAATTAACTAATTTGAAGTTATCCACCCCTCGTTCGATAACAGGTCGTTTTTCTTCCTTTTTTTTCCCAATTCAGTTTTTTTCCGCCACAATTTTGCTTTGATTTCACACAATCTTTTGAAATTCACTTTCACGTACTTTTTCAAATTTACTTTCAAATATTTTTTCCAATTCTAGGTTCAAATAATTTCTCAAACTTAATTTCAAGCTTTGATTTCACACAATCTTTTGAAATTCACTTTCAAGTACTTTTTCAAATTTACTTTCAAATATTTTTTCCCAATTCTAGGTTCAAATAATTTCTCAAACTTAATTTCAAATGTTATTGACTCTCAACCACGAGCACGACCCTCACTTTTCAGATCTCCAAACCAAAAAAAAGCCAAAAGCCCTCGTTTCTTTGTTCAGAAATTTTTCAGTGAACCGCAAGAGCGGTTCCTTTCCAAAATTCCCCTTTTGAACGCTAATTCCCGAACTATTAGGGCATCACCAGGCCTGTTCGTATAAGCATGAGACGCCATTTTTGCGATGGGAAATTCCAAAGAGCTTTCGCTGAGCAGCTGGATCTGTCATAATGACAATTACCCAGTATGGTTTGTAGTTTGTTTATATTTAATTTTCAAAAACTAATTGAAAATTGTTTCAGGGAAGTCTACAACAATTAGTCTACAACAATACATAATTCCAAATGGACATTTAACTGAATCGTATTTCGTTTTATTACCATGAATAGTTTATTTGTCCTCAAACACCTTTGAATATTCAATTATTGAAATTTACCTGTTCTCTGCAAAGAGAATATTTCGTCAACGTTTTCAGCACAGCATGCAGTCCGTGGACATATCACACATCATTTCTCATATTCGCACTACGATGGCAATGCTGTTGTCATTAAACTGCCTGAATTTTGTCTCTTTCTTCGGAATAGAATCTAAATTTAACCCCACAGTATTATCAAGAGTAGTTATTCTCTTGTACAAAATATTTCATAAGCCATAGATGATAGATATTTTAATGACTATTTAGAATTCTACCTTACGAACTTCAATTTATGCTTACAGCTAGCATTGATCAGTGTTTTTCAAAATCGATTACGTAGCATTGAGGAGATTTTAGAAAGTCTACAAGACAATTCAATATATTGTCTGGATTCTCGTGCCTCTGGGTTAACTTCCGCCCGAAAGATTCCATAGACTTTACGTATACAAGAGATACAAACATCTATTCTACGGGGCCATCAGGCGAACGAAAAGGAGTTTCACGGACTGCAATTTTAAATGACCACCCGAGACTGTTGCGCAAAAGTTATGACAAGACGAGGAAAACTACGCGAGGCATCCTATAACATGAGATTTTGTGTTTAACGAATGTTGTTAATCAATTAAAACCTGTTCCGTGATGAATGCTCTCGCGATCAGAGATCGATCTTTCGCCTTTTCGCCTTAAAAAGACCACACCGTCCGTGATCAACGCATCGCACAGGAACTTGTTCGGGCAGATGATGTTCGGCTGGGTAATGTTGTTGATATACATGGTTATGATTACAGAGTGGAGTTCTCAAGACTTCCAAGTTCTAATCTGCTTTGGAATGAGACAGTGGTCCAGCATATGACCGATGACTATGCAAAACTCGTCAATAAATAGTTCTATACTGGGCAGCATATGTGGTTAGCATTTGATTTAAGAGTGATGATGGATTTCAATTTGCAAGAGTTTTGTTGCGAACCAGTAGAGTCGGAAGCCTTGACCTCCGAGGAATTTTCGGATTGGCGAATATGCATATGTGTAAATGCTGATACATTAGAAGCGGTTATTCAACAGCTTCCGACAAGCTGAGCAGAAGTAGCTGGGAAATAGGCATGATTTTATTATACAAACTTTCAACGATTAGCATTTCATGAATCTGTGTTTTCTTAATGAAATAACTCTCCCTGCTGTGACGATTTATCAGCATATTTTGTGTCAGGCATAAAGACAGGTTATATATCAGGATCTGATAAATTACCGTTTTCTCGAACTTTCAAAGACATTTGAATTTTTTTTGCAAGTAATTCTCTCTGTAGTTTACTACAAAGTAACTGTTTGCAGAAATCTCGATCATGTCTATATCATGGCACATCCGAAGTAATGAAGATATTAAAAACAAACATGTATACACACACACCTATCGAAAGAAAATCTTTCTTTCGCACTTTTTCATAACCGCAATCCGACGCCCGTTTCGAACCTCCTAACAAAAACTCCAAACCAAACGCCCTATCTGTGCACGTTCCAGCTAATATCGAATCACACAACCGACATTTTAGATGCTCGCAATCATTAATTATACGATCTGCGTTAATGACACCTAGCCCAGAACACTGTTCGATTGTGTGTGAACGGGAGAAAAAAATACCCACGACGACGACGACGACGTCGACAACGATGGCAGAAGCCTCGAAAAAACATTGCCGGGAAAGTTAAGAAGTCAGCGAGACCACCTACCAATCAGCCTCTGCTTCGACTTGCCTCGAGGATGAACAATTGGAAATCTCGAAATAACTTAATCTATCACCTACTTGTCGGATCACACCACCATTCAATTCACCATTCATGAAATCGTAACGTAACAAAAATGATCATTATGATGATGTGCGTGGCGCAGTGAAGAACGGTTTGATCGGGGCGCCGGGTAATTATCCGGAAATGGGTTACACATGAAGGGCGGCTTAAAATTAACAAACAAATAAAAAACGATCTATTTTGTGGCGCCTCGATGGCGGAAGGATGGTGAAAGATTCTATGTAGAAATTATGCGAAAAATTTGAATGATGCAGGCATATTTTGAAGAAAGAAGTGTTTTTCAATACTGACCAACGGCTAGTGTTTCTTTAAATTAATTAAAAAACATGAGAAAACTATGCTAATTTTTTTCTGTAGTGTGCACATTACTCAAATTTATTGCCCTTTATGCCACTTTCTGGCATTAATGTAACGTGTATATTCTTAAACTATCTGCTTGTTTGTGCTTTCGAATTGCCTTTTAAGTCCAACGTCTGGAGTAAAACTGGCTTTTTGCAACAATACAATTCTACCTATGATAAAGTAAGATAAGTAAAGTCTGTGTATTATAAGTAAAGTCTGTGTATTTTCTAAATATAGATAGACTGCAGATCGAAGTTTGGATCCTTGTTTGGATCTGGGTCCTAAACAGAAGCTAAATATATTTTGCAGATTTTAATTTCTCAGATTCTGAAGGCACCCAAAAAAATACGATACTTATTGAACTGCTCGAACGATTCGACATATGAAACTGCAAAATGAATTTAACCTTCTCGAATATTTGTATACGTGAATGAATGCCCGTGATTACTGCGTTAGCGTTTCTCGAATATTAAAACCACTATATCCCTTACATATCGTGAAAACAGTTAAAAACGATGGATTTTTCGGAAAGTATAATATGTGATATATTGCGTTTTCTGCAAGAGTATTGAACCCCACGTTGGGCGCTAGTTCGTAGCTAGCAAAATTGACATAAAACACAAGTAACAAACAGTCCAAAGTTGGATCAAACGACTAAATATTAGCTGCTTTTTCAACTGACAGCTTTTGAGATTACTTATTTTGCGTGGGTTGTTGCTTATGATGTGGTTGTGGAATGTACAACTTATTTATTATTATTTGTTAAATATTTATTATTTACAAAAATTGAGTCTCGATGAAACTATTGGGGAAATGACTGTATTTTGGTATCTTGCTCAAGAGTTTAATGGATGCGGATGATAAAGTACTATATGCGAATTTACCAGCAGATTTAAAAAGATTATTAAATTATCTGGACACATGTTGAACCCTATGGAAATTCGATATACCAGATGTTGAGAAATTACTTCAATATTATCGGAAGCATATATAGGCGCATTTTTTGCGTCTCGATCAATAGCAGATTAGGGTAGGCAGCACTAAAAACAACAACAATCCTGCCTCAGTTATTGTTGTTTTTAATGCTGCCTACCCTAAAAATTCAGTGAACTAGTCACTTGGTAACTCCAACCAGCGACTGGAGACTGGTAAATGGTCCCAAACTGGTAGCCTAACGCAAGCCACGTAAACGGCAGTCCTTTCCTATTACTTAACCTAATCTTAGAATAAGAGTAGAAATATAGCTAATAAAGCCTTTAAATTACATACCATACCGGGAAGCCTAACCCATCATTTGTACATTATGCCCCATGAACAAATCAGCAACAAGCAGATGCTTTTTTTTCGGCAAGGATGCGCTTATGGAAACTGAAGTTCTGACTGTACTCTATGGCTTTGGACATCACAAAATAAAAACAATAAAATATTGAACACCAGTAATCGAAAAATTTCTAGTTGAAAATAGTCAAAATAAGTAAAACATCTATGAAATAAATTAACCAGTCAAAATAAGTCAACTACCTATCAAAAAAAGGCCCAGGTAGGGGTATGACCATTCAGAGAAAGAAGTTGTATCAACTTCATAGCTAGCGTGCCTTTAATAATAATTTCTTTGAAATCGACTGCATTGTGACCTAAACTAGAAATGAGCGTTACTGTGATAGTTAAAAAAACTTATTGGCTGAAGATTTTTCCCAGAACCATAGTTCCGCAAAGTTTAAATTATAATAAATCTAAATGTTTCAAGTCATGTTGAATTCGGTAGCTGGAAATAGCCTACCATTAGCTGTTTTTGAAACATTAGGCGCGTTTTTTTGCTCCTCTATCCAGCGGAGAGTAGAATGAGAGTAGAGTAGACGCATTGAAAACAACAACAACACTCCTACACCAGTGAATTCACTGGTGTAGGAGTGTTGTTGTTTTCAATGCGTCTACTCTACTCTCATTCTACTCTCCGCTGGATAGAGGAGCAAAAAAACGCGCCTAATGTTTCATTTTGTGTTGGATTTGTTATTATAATGAATTATTATAAATCACTTTAGAAGAATTAAGTTCCTATATATGAATGTTCGATCACGATAGACAATTTGACAAGTTTTGTTACTTATGAATTAACTCTTCCATTTGGGACCTTACTTCTTAGAATAATCAACAAAATGTTGATAATAAATGCAGACAGATTTTCATTTATTTGTTTTTTTCAAGGAACTCAGTCATCCGCAGCATATACATTCTTTTTTGTTTAAAAATAATGCCTAAGTCAATTAATATATAGCTGTTTGCTACGAGTTCTTTTTATTGCTTATATGAATGAAAGTAAAATAGGAAATTTAAAATGTCATAGAATCCATCCACTCACCATCAAGCCAGTCACCATTCTCTCATCCGCTGCACATTATGTCTATGTGTCATCACTTCCAAATGAATTCCGATTCTATACCAATCCTTTCTTCCACAACCGCGTTTATCGGCTTTTAATTACAGGGCGGCAAACGCTTTTCAGATCGAAACGATGAAAGAAATCTCAACAGTGTGAACCACTTCTTCATTCAAAGGTCAGACATATAAAAACAAATTTCAAGAAAAAAAATATATCTGAAATTAGGCTGCCGTATAGACTAATAGAACGCTAATGTTTCAAACCGGGCGATGGTCGATCAGGTCAGCGATGAACGGTCTACACACGAACAAAAGCAATCAACAATTTTCTCACCTCCTCAATTTCAGGGCTTTCGAGGCGTTGACGTTCTTTATTATTGTACCACCATCAGAAAAATTGATGTCTTGAGCGATTAACACTGAGAGTCGTCGATCGTTAATAGCTAAAACATTTCGAAAATTCTCCAGGACGGAGTTTTTTTTTTATGAGAGGAGTTGGAGCGTCTAAAGTCCGAAATAGGTGTATTCGTTTCGAATTGCTGAGAAAAATCGATTATTGGCAATTGGTGACTTCAAAGCGTCGTCGGTGGCTTTCCTTCAACCCAAAGAACGCTATTCTTGTGTCATTGCAAATTTTCAAACTCGTTCACATATATTTTTCGAATAGTTGTCCTCAGAATTCGCAATCACACCATAAATCCACTCGTGCCATACCATTACCATTCACCAGTTATGCCGCGATAAGGACACATCCGATACAATGTGTGGAACATAAACAGCGCCAGCTTCATGGGATTGAGATAGTTCTCACATTAGGAATGCTGAGCTGATAGTGAAATGAAAATGATTAAGTGACGTCTACAGATTGCGGTTATGCCGAAAATCATATTCGTTACGCAGATTAGCATAATATTAACGAGTGTCTGCGACTGCTGAATTAGATCGGGTGGATTGTTTGTGTGAGTGCGGCAGGCGAACAGACAAGGGTGTGGGCCATAAGTAATTTTCACGGTTTTCAGTTATTGTGATAACGATATTGTGGCAGCAATGATATATTTAGTAATTTTCAAATTAGTGTAGGGGTAATTATACGATACACACTATCCATAATATTCGGGAGTGATGGCCGCCTGACTCGCAAAAGTGGTGTTAGCATAAGAGGAATATTGATATTCTGGCTTCTGACGGTTCAGGATGAACTGATAATGTTCCACAGTTTAATAGTTTTAATTAATGATAATGTTACATAGTGGGAAGTGAGGATTCTGAATGCTTTCTCATTTCTCTATGTATGTTGAGCTTATTGATGATAGTTTATTGGTGCTAGTTTAGTTTTGACTATGGCATTTTTTTATGTTATTTTATATAGCTGCAAGAAATGGCGAAACCTAAAAGGAGACTACCAACTAAAACAATTGAAAGATTTCAATGAATTCAACTACAAATAAATCATTTTTTAGCTTCAATTTTGAAAAAGTCGTGCAAAAATACGATGAAAAGAGACTTTTAAATATTAAATTTTATAACTGAAACGAAACTAACTAAAATGTATTGAAATTATGTAGAGCAGCTTTTTTGAAGAATTGTAATTCATATTTAATACTATTCCATACTTTGATATTCTATACTTTTGCCTGCGTAAATTCTAAAAATCGATACATAATGACTGAATGTATTGCTTCGACTTGAGAAAATATTACAAACAATTCTCCTTTTGTTACTTACTCTGGATTTTGCGACAACGCTCCTCATGCTGCATTTGTAGCGCTATCAGTACGTGTTAGTATTTCACTTTGCCGAAATTTCAAATTATACCGGTTCTGCAGTTGCACTGAAAGAAAAAGTCGTGGTTGATTTAACTATTATTGATAGTAATGCAACAATTCATTCAAAATTGTCGAATGAACTACGGAAAATGGTTCTTTCTACTATGCTAAAATAGTTCATTTGACCATACAAAAGTAGTTGACTTTGTTGATACAAAAAATATCGAAACCTTCGAGGATTCAACTGTGTTAATTGGTTCATAAGTACGATAAATAATTGATCTATAAAAAAATGGGCATCAGTTCATTTAAGACTACAAAATACATTGTTGGAATACCACAGTTTGTGGTTACTTACTTTTTTGCACCACGGACGTTGTTCACCAACCACGCGTCATGGTACATAAAAGTAATCAACTATTTTCTTATGGTTGTTTTAACTATAGTCGTAGTTGACGCAAAAACAACAAAGGAAAATTGTTGCTTTCACCAAGATTTTTCTATCAGTGTATGAATTAGCCCAGTCAAATCAAGTCAAATGTGCTCTGCCCCTACTACAAGATACTTCTTCATCCGTCCCGTCACCAAATCGTGCAGGTTGAGTTATATAACTGCCTCATATTCGTGTCAAATCTACCCTAAAGGTTTTTGTGCAATCTACATCGTTTAGAAAACACGCTGCAGAGATATAACTATCGCCTCAAAATGATGCTAATACTGATAGTCTAATCAAAGCTATTATTGTTGCGCTTCAAATATTTATATCGTGTCTTGCTTAAGGTACTACGAGAAAATAATATGAAAAAATCTGTCGAATTTAAGCTTGGGACGTGGGAATAAATATGCTGTTTGTACTGGTTTCCTCCGTCTTCATATTGTTGATGCATGGCAATATCACTGTAATTCATAATCAAAGTCGAAAAAGGAAATCAATGTTGCTAAATAAACCTTTTTCGTGAGTATAAATTCATTCTGCCTTTTCAATATTCAAATGTTGTTTTTTTTTTGAACGGGTGTTGAAAAACTTGCATTGGCATCCTGCGAAAGATGCAGAATTCTGTGAGATTCTACTCACTAAAAAATTCGGCTGTGCCACTAGCCCCCACGACTACTTTCGTTCACCTCTTTTATCGTCAGCCGCAATACCGTCTCTATATAGACTGAAACACGTACCCAAGCGTCTTCTGAATGAAGAACAGAGTTCTTTCCGTTCTCTTTTGAAACGCAGGCACTTGAAGAAAGTATGCAATGTACCGTCAATTTCTTTCACGCAGTATTTGCAGCATTCCGTCCTAACTTTCCCCATTCTTGATTTAATTTGAGCTGAGCAAAGTGGGGGTTTCTGGAGGTTGTGGCAGCTGCTACATCACCAGCGATCCTACCAATAGCACATCTTCTGGCATTTCAAGGCGCAAGAACCCGTCGTAAGCAACATTTCAAAGATCTGCCCCTAGAATAGACCCTTGTGCTGCTCCGGCAGTAATATTTTTCCGGATAATTTCCAGCTTCGTTTCATATATAAGGCAACGGTTCTTCAGATAGCTCCCACCATGGCTTAGAAGTAGTCCTGTACCTGAAAATTCCGCTCAAATGCCTCTAAAATATCTGCCTATCTCGCTGAATTAAAAGAGTCCATAGCAAAGCGCTTGCCATATTTTTGTTTTCCTCGCCTTGATAGCCTCCTCCAGGTCCTTCTTCGCTCTTTTGTGCTCTGCCACAGCTTGCGATGCTTCTGTTCTACCGATAGAGCGCTGAGCTTTCCGCTTGCACGCTAGAGCTCTTTGCCTCAGTTCCGCTATTTATTCGGTTTCCCAATAAGCCTGTTGCGTCTCAGAAGGTTGTCTCCAAAGTGGCATCGAGACGTCGCACGTTCTTCAATATTGAAAAAAAGTATCGAAAAAGTATCAAAACTATCAAAGAGTATCTTTCTACACCAAAAACTATCTTCAATAAAACACAAGCATGAACAATTTTTAGAAAATTTGGTCGTTCTGATAAATTTATTTGTGAATTAATGGGAGCCGCTTCTGAAAGTTATGGGGTAAACTAGATCTTCTCTAGGTTAGATAAAGTAGATTGTCTATTTATTATTTTTTGCCAGCGCAGAAACTTCCAGTTAATCCAAACAAAGCTTCAGAGTGATTTAAAAAAGTTCGTTAAATGCATTTTGTAAAAATTTGGAAGGTCCCTCAGAGCTTAAGTCACACAGCTTTAAGGTATTCTTACATGTCTTGTAAAAAGCTCTCGAGATCTGAAATACAACTGTTTGCCAAAACTGCCTGTAGTTAACACAGCTTGCTCTTGATGATACTAAGCCAAATTCATTGCAAGCAATTTCGCTGAAAAATAATACAATACGCAGCACACTTTGTTTCTAGCTATAATATCGGCGCTAAAAAGCTCTACCTGTAATATTGGGATAATATCTGATAGGGCTACATAAGTAATAAAATTATTAGCAAATGATTTCAGGAAAACGTCTTAGTAAAACGGCAAATTAAAACTTGTAACGATTCAGTATATGCTTTAATGAAGGTTAAATATAGATACCACAATATGAACTACAGTCTATCTTCGATACAAGCATTTATTACTTCGAACCACTTCTTAATGCTAATACAAGAACCCAGTTTTAAAATTCATCCGCACGCTTGCCTTAATTTATAGTAGAAATTATCATACTTTATGACTTCACACTTATTGAAATTCCCAATCTTATCAGTTATTCTCATCGCATTTATGTATGTTCGTATTGCAATGACCAGACAGCACACCATGCTGCAACAGAAATTATGACAGAATTATGTGAAACCAGCGCAACTGAATGGCACAAGGGATTAACAACGAAATGGTAGCGAATGGCAACTGGACATGTTACATGGAACATTTTTCATGTTGGATCGTACATTTTTATTGTTCAACATTCATACTGCCGTGACCTCATGTTCTTGATGTTTTACTTGAGGTTTGCATGCATTTTCATTGTTGCAGCATTGTTAATGCTAATAAGAACGATGGAATTTCTCGTATGTTTGATGAACATTCTATGCCGATTTTCGCTATTTAGAAGATGCTCACGGAAGATCATTTCTGAGCGTTTAGTAGCTGATACGATCATAATCTGATGACAATTGATAAATTTCTTTTGCCTCAATCACGCTACAAAGTTGCACCTCCTCGATCATCTGATACCGACATTCTGTCCCTCGTTTTGTCTCAGCAGACGTATCTCGCACAACGAAGCGAAACGTTTACACCAAATTTAGATACAGATTTCCATCATCCACCCTTTCGCCTTTCGGCCGGTCTTCGGCATTTACACATCTTCTCTCGAAGGTGTTTGAAACGATTACCCGTAATCATCAACTAATTTGCATTCCCGCCAACTCCTAAAAGTGTTAACTCCAATTTCTTGTGATCAATTCATATGCCGCCCTGTAATTATGAGCCGTAATTGCGACGATGAAACGTATGCTGGCTATCAGAGGCAGAGAAGGCTGTTGCGCGGTTAATAGAGTGGCTAAGGAACGGCCTCGGATCCGGCCTTCTACGGGTAGCATAAAAATCTTGAAAAAGAAAATGCGATTGAAAAGCCGCTGGTGGAGTTTAAGGTGGTTCCACGCAGATAGGTGTACTGTGTTGTACTCCGCTGGTTAATTTCAAACTGGCATTTATGGTTTCGAGAACAAGAAGCAGTTCAGACAGAACTGGAAAACAATTGCCAGGAATGTGCATGAAGCAATGATGTTCAGAGAACGTGTTCCTGAGAGATTGTAATTAGTATGAAAGTAAATTCGTTTTCGATGCATATGCATTATTATGTGAAAAATCACACGACCGTAGTAGCTTCTACGTAGGCCAAAAATAATTCAGCACGAGATTGTTTGCTGGAAAAAAATGTTTGCTGAGAATTTTCAGTAAAGCTTCCACTTATCACTGACAATAAATGATAGGACGCTACAAGCACCTTCTCCAACATCATTTTCTATGGTTCAAGCATCTGTCCTTAGACATAATATCGTAAAATTATATTTGAATATACGAAATCAAAGCTTAAACTTATGGTATGATGTATGGTTTGTATTTTCCAATTCTGTGTGGCAAACAAAAAATATCACTTTGCAATCCAAATCATCAGGGTTAATTTTAGAAACGGACTATAAGATTTGCTGATTTGCGTTGGCGTTCCTCGATTTCGTCAATCACGCCTTGCATAGTGAATCATTTGAGTGTGAAACTGCTTTAACACAAATTAGAAACTGATAGCCATATATTAGCTCAAGAAAAATATAGGATGACTATATATTACTCACGATGACTATATGTTACTTATAGGATGACCGACAGACACACCTAGGCACAAAACAGGCCCGTCATGATGCCACAATAATTTATTACTCTTTCTTAATCACTGAAATCAGGAAACCATCTGCTTCCTTTGACGATCCGTACTATCCCATTTAAATTGACCAGGGACAGTTCGGTCAGATTTGAGAGAAAGCGTGCTGAAGCCTGCCAGTAGCACATAAGATGAAGAACAGATTACTCCTCGTCCTCAGAGCCAGAGCTCCGCCAGAAGTCGTTGAACCCAGTGCCCAATCGTTCCGCATGCCGTCCTATGAGGCAGTGGCCCGTTAGAAAATGTGCATACATAAGAATGTTTAGAGTATCTACGCTCGAACTAGTCCAAATGCCCTCAGGGCTCATAATGCACCACATAGCTTTCGGTGTCGTACTTAAAACCTTACGCAGGCAATTTGCCTCTTTGAAACCCCCCACGTTTCCTAAGCAAGATTTCCATGAGGCTCTCTTTACCTTTAGTACGGCATACTTAAAAGCCCTCAGCTTCGTTTTATACAGTGACCAATAATTAGGACTTTTCGAGCTATTGCACTCTCTCCTACACTATCCCCGCAGGGTGCTGATCTCCATATTCCACCAGGGGGTCTTGGTATTCCCCCTGGCTGTGCGTTGATAGAATGCTGCCCTAGATGCGGAGTTGAGAGAACTAGTAAGGGCGTCAACCGCCTGATCCAATTCATGGTAACAATCAATGCCAGTTTCCAGTGTGGATCGGACCAGAGATTTAAATAACCTCCAGGCCGGCTCCCTTTATATTTATAAAGACTACCTGCTCAGCTGAACTGCGGCCAGCCACGTTGAACTATATGTACATGCCACAACATGAATGATATGTACCTGCCACGCTTCAGCCACAGCACCCTTGTCAATGTCGCAGCGAGGGCTAGTGCCATGATCGTGTGCCATATATCACGAAAGAAACCAGCATGTTCTTCAATCGATTTGCACTGCAACAGCCATTTTATCCTTGTCATAGAAATTGTGTAGTACAAGGACGTTAATGGTTTTCTTGACAAAATTACAGAGACGTAGCTTATGTAAGCCTTCGGGTACCCTCAGTCAGTATCCATTGGTGCATAGCCCGCGAACCCGGTTGTTGGCAACCCATGGATCTTGGATTAGAATTAGCTCCTCCTCTGACAAGCGGAGCAACAGGGCAGTTGATGCTGCTTTGGAATGGTGTAGATTACTCTGCAGTACCTTCACCATCATTCATTGTTGATAAGGGTTGGCGCGAGGGCCCTTCCTCTCGGACGTAGAACCAGCCCTAGCCCCTTCCTCTGCTTCCAGAGTCATGAGGTTCAGACAGCCACCCAACTCGGAGGTAGTCCTGACGCTAACCCCATCGGCATAGAGAGATTCTACATCCAAATTCTCCTCAGATGTTGCCCTCAAACAGGTGACAGGCCCCTATTCAAGTGGCTTAACTGCCGTTTGATCCAACTATTCTGAGTCAGGCTTCACAGGTATCGGATCCTTCATAACAGTAGTAAATCCGTAGAGCCAATTTCTCGACTCCTTACCTGATAATGCCTTTTTCAGCATCCAAAACCGGCAGTGCGTCTTCATTTATGATGAAGAGGACATCCCGCCGATTGTCTACTGACTCGCCAATCTTCGCAACCCTCCAAGGTTGAAGAGCCACACCATGTCCAATTGGAAACAAGGAATTCATATCCTACATCTTGGTCGACTTAGGCAACATCTTCATCAGAGTTCCCCAACGGGGAGATTGCCCGCTTATAAAGATTGGCCGATCGTCGGTATCCGCACGCAACCAGCCCGCGTCTTCCACCGTAGGCGGAGGACTCGAGATGATTTTCTGCAGCTTGCAGCAGATTCCGAATAAAGCCTGCCTTATTTTTAGCCAATTTTCGGAGAAGATGAATCGATCTTCCCTGCTGGCATCAATCATGGCCCAAACAAGGCACTCTTTGGCCATTTAATTAATGGATGAGTTATCCCTGAAGTAGTCACCACAAATTTCTGCTTTTCGCAGTCCTGTCTGCCCTGATTTCTCTTCTCATTGGACTACTGCCGTTTCTTACTTGAAACTGCAAGGGCTAGAAGGAGTGGGTGCTCCCGAATTTGTGTTTTTCCCATTGAAGGGTATTTTTGTTGGAATTGTGTCAGGGGGGACGTTTTCAAACTTCCTCAGAGCTTTGAAGGCTACTCTTCTAGTTCCATAAGCCCGAAGTGAGTTGGCGGAGGAGCGTTGCATGCCTGAAAAGTATTTTTGACGGAGGCAGAGAGAAGTCCAAGGACGAAAGGGGTCGTGAAGAGAGGCTAGATCATTTAGCATAACCCAGGATGCACCACGAGGAGGCGATCTAGCTTGTTATTAGTAATATGAAATTATGCCTTTTAGCTTACAACTCGCGGAGGGGGGTGACCTTGGAATATGTCATTTTTGGGGCTATTCTGACCACGCTGATGTAATTTCTTAAGCGCGCTCGCGCCTCTTACAATTTTTTTTTTGTGTTAAAAATTGATGATTTTCATTTCTCAGTTTTACACATTATACTCATTCTTCATCTTCTAACATGTCTTGACCATGCATTGTCAGGCATTCCGCACATTTGTAAACACAGTCGATCACTGTTTACATTTTACTAATGCGTACAACACTCATTTGTATCGCTTCGATTTATTTTTTTTCTGCATTTCTCATGCATACCCACCGTTGACTCTTCCTGGAATTCCTTATTTTGTGACTGTATCGATCACCTTTCGTCACTTTTCACGTCAGTTGCTCTGATTTATTTACTGTGTTAACACCTCATTAACTCATTAACTCTCTCTCTCTCTCTCTTAGATCTGTCTTAAATGGGTAAAACGTACATCTCACCGAATCGGTGGCCCTAATCACACCGTCCACACCGATGAGACCAAGATTGGCGGCCACCGTAAATACGGTCGTGGTCGGTTGCTCGGAGGGGACTGGATTTTTGGAGGGATTGACACCGTCACCAAGGAGTGTTTCATGGTGCCCGTGCCCAATCGCTCTCACCGTACTCTCATCAGACTCATTCAAGAACACATTCTTCCTGGTACAACGATTAAGTCGGACTCTTGGCCAGGCTACCGGAATCTTCGGAAACACGGTTGGTTCCACCTAACGGTCAACCGCAGTGTAAATTTCGTGGGTCCTATAACACGAGCTCACACTCAGAATATTGAGAGATTATGGCGGGATCTTCATGATAACATACCTACGTACGGGGTGATTCGCCATCACTACCATTTATATATTGCTGAATTCCTATTTAAACGCGCCTTTTCATATTCTGAACGTTTCGAAGCGTTTCTTTCGGAAGTCGCTCGTCATTACCCCCTCGCTATAGATGATTTGTTACAATCATAAATCATGATTTGTTGAAGACATAATTACCAAACCTTATAATTCGCTTTTATTATATTTTTCTATTGTCATTATATTATTAATAAACTTCTTCTCCAATTACTCGTCGATTTTATTTTTTTAACAAATAAATTTTAAGTTATAAAAAGTTTTGTAACCGTTTACACGAAAAAAGTTTGTGCTATCGCGAATTACCACTTAAAAGAAAACTTATTGAATTGAATCGACCACATTGGGCGCGGATTTGTATTATGTTCATGTAAAATAATTACGCAGCGTAACGGTGTTCCTACAAAACATTTAAGGGGGTATTCTGGTCTAGAAATTTGATCAAATCGATTTTTTTTTGTTTGCATATTTACAAAGCTTAGACCTTTAAAAATAAGCTTTTAAAAGGATTTTCGGAAATTCGAATTATTTTTGGAGTTGCAGCTATTTTTGTGACACGCCAACTAACTGCCCGAAACGAGACTCCAAGTTTTGAACGCGTTTTTCTCGGAACTACTTTTCCCGATACGGTTGACATGATATCTCTAGTTGCAATAAACCGATTTACGTGAAATTTTGCACAAACCCTCTTAACACTATTGGTTATCGTCTGACGTAGGGATTTTTCAATTTTTTTTTTCTACTATTCATTAAAAATCCCCAATGTTGAAAAAATGAGGCAAAAAAGCGACTTTTTTTTTACATGGACGCCATTTTGTGAAAAAAAAGTTTTTTCAAATCGCCTACGTCAGACGAATTTCACATTCTTTTTGTTACAGAATTCACCTAAAATGTATGTTTCGGACCACCAGGCAGGTTGGAATCATGTCAACCATGAGACAAGTTTTTTTGTTGAGCCTTCACTTCGCCGGCCTGTCTCTACATCAATTTTAATTTTTTTTATTTTTTGAATACATTTTTGTACTTTCAAAATGTTAATAAAAGACTGGTAAACAAATATGTCCCAAAAATGTTAATGGTTTTTTTTTCATGGCGTCCGTAAAATCACCTCAAAATCAAGCCTCTAGACCAGAATACTGCCTTAAGACATAATTGCTTATTACAACTCAAATTTGCGTATTACTAAAAGATTAAAAAAAAAAAATTTACACTGCCAAAAGGTGATGACTTCACATAAACATTAGTAAAAATCGAAGGTAAGAATCATATTTCTTTGAAACGCTCTTGATAAGCCAAAAACCTGATACCGATCTAGTTACTGTGTCAAGTGAAAAAAGTGACAATATAGTAGCTTAGCTATAGCCAAATTTCATCTATTACAATTCTCCACACATTTATGTCAAAATCGTTCATTTGGTGTACCAAAGCGCATGAATGTTACCTACCATCAGAGAAAAACGATGTCAGAGAAACCATAAAATTTAAGTACGCTAGGGCTGAGCAAAGTTTATTTTAAGTTGTACGAAGCTCATATGCTGCACCGCTGAAAAACTTCTTCGAAAATTCAGATTGACAAAAAGTATATCTTAATAACTGATTAAATAATTGAGTACATTTTTTCGCTTTCATCAATGAAGTTCACAGAGCTAAAAAAAACTATGTCGATACAAAGTCTTTAAATTGACCATACTCGCTACTGAATGTCTTCGAAAAAAGGACCTCCACAGTTTCAAATACATATTTCAAGGTCCACTTAGCACACATAAGCTGCTCAACCAAATCGCACCTTGGATTTCATTCGAACGTGAAACGTAATCATAAACGATATCATTTTTCATGCTTATATTTTGATCGCATTGTCTAACCGTAGAAATAATCCTGACAAGAGCATTTAATTAAGTTGGACCACCTACGACTCGCAGTCGGACACAACACGATATCCTAGAAGTGAATGTATGTACCTACGTATGTTCCGGTGATCTCGAAGCAGTTTTAAATCATATTTCGCACTCGAGTAAAAACGAGCCATTGCAACAGTCCAAGAATCGAACAAATGGAACGTGCAAAAGGGAAAAAAATACGGAGCCACATTAGAGTCCGATGTCCAGTTCGAATGACTGCAGAACTAGGCATTTTGCATGTGTCTCTCGAATGGCAATTTGTAAACATCTTGAATGGGTTTCGTTTATCTCGACGGCGTTTTGCACCTTGCTGTGAATTAGGTGTGAGGCTTCGTATTCGCACACGCGGTTCGGTGTATCTGCAAATCTACTGCGAACTGTATGACTCGACCTGGACGCAGTGCACAACGATTGGAGCAAGGCTGAAGCAGCCGTAAAATCGTGCATGGTCGTAAAAAAGAAGTTGATGGCGCTGTACTCCAGGTTTGAACTGGGACCTGCCACCATGCCATACAGGCTGGTGATGGTAGTTTCTGCTAATTTGAATGTGCTCCTTCTTCTTGGTGCCGTTTATTTCGATTCGAGCTTACCTGGTTCTGGTTCAGTACAGAGTGTACCGGTCACAGACCTCAGAAATTCTATCCTTGCGAAGAAGGAAATAAGTGATGAGTGTGCGTTTCAGTATCATTGTAGGGTGACCAGGTTCGCGATTGTAGACTTAAGCAATTGGAAGTTATTTGAAATAAATAATTTAAATAAAAGTTTACTAAGCTGCGTGTCCTGTAGTAACTAATCAGTATATTTTTTTTCTTAGCGACTTTTTGTTTATTTTTTATTTATTTTTTGAAGAATAAAACTGTGGTTTGCAGTAGAATTATCTCAGATAGCAGAGTGGCAGCCCCAGCACAGAATCCGAAAAACAAATTTCCAACACCACATTGCGCAAATTATTCGAATTGGGAATTATTAAAAAACCGGTTAAGTACCATGAATTTCAACCACAAAATGGAAGCTGATTTACAGATGTGAAGTAACTACAGTAGTTCGATCTTAAATGATTTATGAAGCGTCCTCGTCAGAGCATTACGTCTACTTGCTTCCCTCTCTGCCTGCTCATCCGTCCGCCCGTCCATCGAGTCCATCCGTTTCATAGCGAACAGAAATCTCCCCAAAAAGAACATTTTACAGCGTCCGACGAATTACCCTGGACTGGTAAGCAGGCTGGAACCCGATCTGACCAGGCGCAAAGATACTTTTCATCATGCCAGTCATTCTGCCGTGCAGTTGTAATGGTTAATTGACACATAAGACATACGATTGGTAATTGGCAAAGTGACAGCGGTAGTAAGTTACCGAAACAGAATATGCTGCTTTTCACTTTTTTCGCTCGCTAGCACCTGGCTGCGAGCGGCAAGTGCGAAAAATTCGACGTTTATTGATTCGAATTGAATTGCAGACCGTTATTCGAATGAAATCGGTTTGCGAGGTGCTAGACACTTAACTAGTCTAATTTATTCGAGTTGAAGTTCGTTTGTAATTTATAGGTTGCTTCAATTTTGATTAATCAGTGAGGATGCAGAACAGCAAGCTAACTGAGGTGAAATCATACGAATACGAAGTGCAGGCTTTGCAGTTTTTATTAGTGAAGATCAAGGTGTTAATTTTTTTTATATATTTGTTCTGCTTGAGCTGAGTACCTACGCTGCTGATACTGGTGAATTTTCGAAAGCTCTGTAAGACGATGCCCTCCAAACTCTCAGTTCGGTTGATTTCACACCGTGACCTGGCCATTATAGCAAAAAAAAAACACTGGACAGGATCGATGGAACGGTTACATTGACGATTCTTCGCGTTCAGTCATCTTGAACGGATTCATTCACGATTCCGGCGACGGATCAATACCGTGTTGAATGATTGTCGGACAAGTGTTGAAAATCGACACAACGTAATGGTGTTTAACTGTCCATGGCAAAAGTGTAAAATGCGAAGCGGAAGCAATTTGACGGTGTCAGCTACTACGTGAAGACAATGAGTAATTGCTCATTGTCTTGATGATACCCGTTCTGCACTCGCCAGCTCCCCGACACGGCCACGGCAGACTTGATTCGAATTACATAGCATGCAATCAGCGAATTAGCCACGAAGATAGCATCCTGCTGAAAAAAATTCTTTGTCACCTCCAGGTAGCGATAGTTAAACAGCACCAGGTCACCACCACCAGTCTGATGAAATCGACGGCAGTTATTTTTTTTTTATTCATGCTGATACGTTCAATGGCATTATTATGAACTTGGCTGTCATAAAACATGCTTGACGGAGAAATACGAGAGCGAGCTGCTCTGTCACAGTGCATATTTTCCGTGTGTGGATTTTGTGTAGTTAACATAGTTCCTATCACCTTGTTCTGCAATTTGTCAAGCAATTAAAAGCAGTGAAGTGAAACTAAGACATCCTGTCACGGATGAGCTCACGGGCACTGAAGTTACTCTAGTTAGAATGTGTTTTTAGGTTATTTTTAGATGATCTGTGCGTATTTATTTTTATTATTGTGAGATCGGAAAGTATTTGATTGAGGTGAGGGTACAAATGGTCAGTTTTAAAAATGAATTATGTCCAGAAAACCTGGAGCGAACTATGTAGGGAGAGGTTAGGAGTATTTTGATTATTTATTCAATGGGTAGTAGATCATGGACAGTATTTTGTTCAGCCCGACAATATGCATATCATTTAAATTATAGACTTCTGCAGTAACTTGAATGATGTGTGTGCATTGCGGCCACAAAGGTGTAGGTACCATATAAGATAATTCGATTTATTTCTACCAAAAATCATGCTTTATGTATCATTTTGATTGATGGGCAAAACGCGTAAATGGTTTTAGTATCAGGTGCATTTTATTGACTTATGCCCTTTACGAATATAATACCGTAGAATTTTACCGAATCTGCTTGGAGAATTTGCTACGTAATAAAATTTGCCCAACGATTTAAAAATATTCATGCGCTGGGGTACAAAAAATTAACGATTTAATGAATGGAATGATTTAATGAATTTAACGATTAAATGAATGGAAAATTGTAATCGATGAAAGTGGGTTGCAGCTGCTATATTTTCGTTTTATTTCTAGGGCACAGTTAGTGCCCTCGTTACCACAGGAGCAATAGGGGCAATGCCCACGGCGGCAAGTTTCTGAAGGGTGGCGAAACTCGGCGAAACTCTGCAAACCAATTTCGCAGGCCCCTGATTATTGGGACTCAAAATAGTAAGAGTAATTAACTTATATGCTCGAACATACTTCCTTGTGTGCATGTATTCCATATTTATTTTTGCAAATCATAAGATATACATAGCATAGGATACATTTCTTTTTCTCTCAAATATAGCTTTTTTATCAAATAATAATTAAATTTTAAGAGAACCAAGGGAGTTGGTCTATCAAGGATCTACATTCCTTTGAAGATGTTGTTATGCATACCAGATTTGAATGCGCCTGGAAAACGAGGCATTTCGGTATTAAATCAAAATCGAGAAAATGCCTCTTTTTGAATTGGTGATTTCATGTTTGAAGTTTTTGTTAGTTTTTGATTTGCATTATTTTTCAAGACGAATTTTCGAATTGCCGTAAACCTTAGATAACTTTGAATGGTCTCCATAAGGATCCAGCTGGTTTAATCTGGCACAGTCGGCGTGGTCAGTCTTATCAGTTTATAGCTCATAGCTGTGTAAAATTTTGCTTTGGATGTGTCATCATAGGTTGCTTAGAAGTCAATAAAAAATGGTATAGCTTCAGGTGATATTCCAAAAGGTTTTCCACCTACTGCTGCAGAGAGAAAATCTGTAACTAGAGTAAAGTCTCGCCTGTATGGATCAATTATTTTTCGAGTAAGCGGGGCTATGCGGCCTAGTAGGACCACTGGCGACACCTTACGACGTGATATTCCTATAGTTACGGCACTCCTTGGTAGCTTCCTTTATGTGTATCGAATATACCAGTTTAAGGTGCCATTCGTCAGGTATAGTTTCACCACCCCATACCTTCAGCACTAGTTGCTAAGCCGCATAATGTAATTTTTCACTCCATATTTTACTAATTCGGCGGGCATTCCATCGGCTCTGAGCGGATTGTTACTTTTGAGCCGGTGAATTGCACGGGCAGTGTCTTCGATAGTGAGTAGTAGCAGCTCTCGTCCGTTATCAATTCGTGGGGCCTCCTACTGTTCGCCTTCTTTGTTCTTTAGCAGCTCATCAATGTCAAATCATATCAAATTTATTTCCTTATATTTTTAAACTAAGCAGCGAGCTGCTCACTTGCTATTATCTCCTCACCGCCTCACTTGCTAATAAAATTTCCACGACTGCAGAACCAGTGTTTTTTCAGGCTTTTTTCACACTATACGGGTTTTTAGTGGTGTGAAGAAGAGCATAGCTTCTTTCACATTTTACGGCTACGGTCGTAGTTGCTTCTCGCGGTAACTCTTCCAAACCTGTGATAGACATTCTGTTTACATCACTATATCCGTTTCTTTGAAGCGTATAATCATGTAATACAATACTAGCGTTTACAATAATGACAGCATAGTCTGATTGTACATTAATGGGCCGGTGAAATATGCCCCACTTATTAGTGAGAATGGCAAACGTACATTTGTTATATCTTCTTGCTCTGCACAGCTGATAGTTAAATATCCTTTTATTCAATGTCAAATATGTTCCTCCAATGTCAAATATATTCCATCTATCAAGTATAACTCAATGTCAGCCTCAACAATTTTTTAACACCACTGACCAGCCTCCCTTATACCGTGAACAATATAGGTATGCATGGTCAAACTTCTTCAAGTTACGCCCAAATGCCTATATCAAACCAATCTCAGCCATCGGTAATTGAGAATAGCCAAGCAATCCTGCTATACGAAATATCGTCCAACATTAGTGCACGAAGTAAGCAGGCATTTCCACGATCGCATTATTTCAGATTTACCTCTCCGGAGAATAATCATTCTATCACTTCGATAGCATCCTCATTTGCAGATAGTGCTGATTATGGCACAGGTAAATAATTCTGTTTTAGTTTTTTAATTATATATAAAATTTGGTTTTACCTTTTTTATAGTTCATTCTGCAATTTTGCATTATTCAATAAAAGTATATGAATGAAATTTGTATTTTATTTTCAGTTTGCAACATCTTAATAACAGTAGTTAATAACTAGTAGGACCACTGGCGACACCTTACGACGTGATATTCCTATAGTTACGGCACTCCTTGGTAGCTTCCTTTATGTGTATCGAATATACCAGTTTAAGGTGCCATTCGTCAGGTATAGTTTCACCACCCCATACCTTCAGCACTAGTTGCTAAGCCGCATAATGTAAACTTGATTATGCCTGTGTTCTCTGGAATCCTTATTACGGAGCCCATTCGGAGGCTTTGGAAAAAATCCAGAATAAATTTCTGAGGTACGTGGGTTATAAACTGCGCATTAGTCGCAATCAATTGAATTATCGCCACATAATGGATTTACTACACATCAGATCTCTAGCAGATAGACGTATATGTTTTGACGCAGCTTTTTTATTCAACATTGTTAATGGGAATCTCGATGTACCCTCTCTCCTAGGTGAATTTTCGCTAAGAGTCCCTTCTAGAACCACGAGGTGCAATGACATATTTATGCTACAAAACTATAGGGTAAATTACCTAATGCATTCACCCGTTGAGAGACTAAAACGTCTTGGTAATAATATATCTCGTCGAGCCGATATTTTTAATGATGATTTGGCCCGCATTAAATATATAGTGTGCAATTTTTCGAATGTAAACTTTTAAACACTATTTCAGCTGTGGCTTGGATATAACTTGAGGCATAGAATTAAGCTAAATTTAAAGGATAGAATTATGATAAAATAATGTGTTACTACACTAATGTAATGGAACATTGTTCCGTAAATTATTCAATAAATAAATAAATAAATAAAAAAACATACTCCAAGAGTACAGTACGAATTACGTATGAATGAATGCCTACATGAATACAGTATATATTTATATTTATCTTAATGCAATGGCAAACATATCAATTGGTTTTATACAATTCCTAAATTGTGTGTTTTGGCGCATCCTTAAGTTTTCCATGCAATTCGTCAAATGAAGCAATATATAAAATTCGATAATAATTGAAGTTTTTATTTACATATATCTTTCCGAATATCCTCGAATCGGGTATGAAATAATCCCACTTTTTCTTTCCTTTTGTTGATAGGATGCATCCAAACTTGGCATTTGTAATGTGGTTTTTTTATGACGATTATATAGCCTTAATCATAGTGCAAAATTTTTTGCGATTCATTTTAACACATTTTAACACACCATTTAACCAAAAACTTCGTTTGTGACAAAAAAGGCGTGCATAATCCGTATAGTGTAAACATGTTGCTTATTCGGATTTTCACCGTACGGTATGTTTGCCGTACGGTGCGCAGCGGTGAGTCATGCGGCGATCAGCGGTGAGCCATGAGCCATTTTGCCCATCTCTACTTACCACCATGATGTAACTACCAAAAATCCGTCACTTCCTTAACTTGACAATCAAAATATTTCCCACATACCTACAGAGCCAATACAATTTATGGCAAAAACACTTATAAATACACATAGACTGATCCATCATCATTTTCAATTATGTATTTTTCTTTTTCAACTAACTGTCATGTCCTCGGTACCGAGCGAACATCGTTTATTGAGCGTGTATTCGTTGTGACATGTGCAAGACAATGTACATATTCCTATTTGAGTATGTACTCATCTAAAAGTCATGAAATCATGAATATCAGTCAAACTCGAAATGAAAACTGTTTTGACACAATTGATCGCATATTAAACATTTCTCGGTCGTAGCCAACATCTGTCACTCGATCATTTACGCTATGACACTTTCTCAGCTATTAGACCGACTTTTCGTAGACATTTCAAATGGAATGATTATTTGCCATTCACGTGGCTATCATTGTCATTTCTAGACAGGGCGAGACTGAAAGGGATCAGGACCAGATTAGCAGCACCATTGAACAATCGAGAGATGATGGCTGGTTGGCCCAACCACAACATCGAGCCGTAGTAGTAGAAAGTGAAAGAAAAGAAAGGGTGAGGGATTAGAGTGGTAATTGATAGATGTTTTAGGTAAAGGATGTTTAATCGGATAAAAAGTTTTTTCTTTAATTACCTAAATTCTGCTTTTGTCATACAAAAACAAAGGAGTACTATTTATTTTGTATGACAAATGAGCAATCAAGATTACTTTTTGTTCTATACTAAATTGAACGTAAGCAAAACAGTGATCACTGTGCAAGGTACTGAATATAGAAAAATAAATAAATTTTGAAAATTGCAAAAGTATCGTTTGATAGTGAATTTAATCTATAGGGTTTGCTCTCTAAAATCATCTATGAGCAAACAGGAAAATGCATACGAAAATCCATCAGCACATACACACAACTATGCACAACAAAACACATCAAACAATTGCCGTGAAGATCATTTTGTTCAGGATGTCACACGACACGACATTCAATGTCAACCGTGAATGGCTAAATATGCCACAAACCTGTCAAATATTATGAATGAGCAGAATGGAAGAAAATTCCTGAGTAGATCGACTTGCATCTAATAGGGATCATCCCCGTATTATGTTCATGCCAAGAGCTCATCAACGGGGCTACAACGACACACAGTGCATGTGTGTGGTCTCCGGCGCAAGTTCAGGGATCTCTCTCGTCCGGCAATAAATCCTGGTTACGCGTTCTGGAAGATCGACATCATAAGTAGTGCGAGACATCGTCAGCATAGATTTTATGCAGCGAGGTGCACCGCGTCGCAATCAATGTGGAAAAGCAGCGAAAAAATCTCAGCTAATTAAGATAACGACCATCACCATCATCTGCTTTGCACTCGTGATAATCTCATTGCCAATGGATTTGCTATGTGTGAAGATAAGTTTGACGATGGATATTGAGAGTTGCCGTTGAAATTAAATAAATATATGTAGTTCTAGGAGGGCTTGAATAATTAATAATTTAAAACTATTTTGGAACTTTATTTTCGAAACCTAAAACTTCTTTCCTGAATAATGTTATATTAGTTTTAAGGCGTGCGAAAGTTTAGAAAAAGTTGAAATTCGCAGAAAAGGAAGATATTTTCAAACTTCAGGCTTCGAATCTATTGCCTAATGTAAAAGATTTGCCCTAGATTAGTTGCCCAATGTTTGCCCTAGATTAGTTCAGTTGTTCGACTACATCTGAAAATTGAACAGTTGTACCTTTCATAATTGGATGTACGAGCACTTCCAGTTTTTATCTCCTGGTGAACAAAGCAAGCTTCCTTTTGCCATGATTCACTGAAAGACTGTACTTCGAGCATTCGAGCCCGTTGTGGATTTCAGGACTTTGTTGACCACTTATGTGACCACGCCATTGCTGGTGAAACCGTTCTTGTTGCAGTTTGTATAGCAGGGAGTCGATTAGCAAACTCTACAGTCGCAGCAATGGAACACTGTTTTTTTTGCGATCGTGAGAAGTGTGACACCTTCATAGGTACCTCAGCAAGGGCCAGAGGTAATCAAGTTTTGCTAAAGAACTCTACATACTAAAACACACCGTCCTCTTCAACTTCCCCTTGTCTTTCGGTATCACTTCGCGATGTGGCTATCATTCAATGCTTTTTTCTATGACCTCAAACTATAAGAGTTTAGCTCCATTCTTGGTGCGCCACATTTTCCTGAGTTTGGTCATTACGTAAGTGATGAATACCTGCTTTCATTCTGCAGGTGATTATATAATATATCACTACGAGTTCTGTTATTCAATGATAATGCTATGTCCCCTAAAGTTGGGGCACTCAAAAACCAAATTTCTTGCATCCTCTTCTGTTGCGCGAAAATTTGGGCACATTTCTGTGTCGCCATGCCCAAATTTATTCAGGTATTATCGAAAGCAGCAAGCTCCAATAAGAATCTGGATGAAGTAGTAGTTGAGGTTTTCAGCGCCCAATAAATAATTTTTGGGGTCTTATGATACATCCACCTTCTTTTCTCACTCGAGTCCCATTTCACCCACCACTGAGAACATTAAATTATTAGCTTATCTTCTTTGATTGTGTCTTTCTTCTTTTTATTGATGAGCATTATTCTGGCTATAAGCAGATATCGTGTGGAAACCGATTATGGTCCTCCAAATTTTGTTCATTCCTCTGCTTCTGGTTTTCGGTTAATCTCTCACACTAGGATACTTTCCAAATGAATAGAAATCTGAAATTATCCTTCCTATACATAAATTTTAAACTAAAGAGAATGTCAGGGATTATCATCCTACATTCATTTTCTTCACCATTCTAAAATGATTTGAAAGTTTAATCACACAATTAAACACCTGATTATACCATAATCAGGATCTAATTGTACTTACGGTAATGCTTCTTTTCAACCATTTTTCCGAAAATCTGGAGTACCTCAGAGCTCTGCTCTCAGGCTTTTATTATTTCTTATCTTTATGATATAACCTTAATTTTAGACTGTCGAGTTTCTGTTATTTACTGACGATTTGAAAATCAAGGCCATATAATTGATTAAAAAAAATCTTATTCTACATGAGAACTAAAATAAAAAAAAGCTAACTATGTAATTCTAGATAAAATTTAATGAGCAAATTAAACAGAATTCTGAGTTTCCTGAGAAGGACCACTACTGATTTCCAAAATTTAATTATTTTGAAATCTTGGCATACATCGCTTCCGAGGAACAAACCCGATTGTTGCTCTGTTTTCTAGAATCCTTACTATAAAGTTCATTAGAACTCTTTAGAAGAGGTACAGAACAAATTCTTGCGTTATGTTGGATTCCAGCTTCATATTCTTTCTAGCTTTGCTGAATTAATGTTTAGTACTCAACATCATTTCTCGAGAAGTGAAGAGAATTACTATGGATGCAATATTTTTGATAAATGCACTTAACGGTAAAATCAATGCACCTGATTTACTCGGGAAAATTTCATACCGAACCACCTCTAGCGTAACTCGAACCTTAAACCTTTCTTTGAAAGGTTTAAGAAAGTTGAAAATGTTTTGTCGAATCACTTAGACCCCCATAATGCGAATAAATCTAAAATTAACATCGCTGTGGAGTCCAAAAATTTTTTAACGACCACCAATACCCCCGCAGCATACTCGCCATTAGAATTCGCTCTCTCGACCTTCGAAGCTAGAGAATGAAGGGCAGACTCTCATGGTTTTACTCGCTAGTACACATGTTGCTCCTTATTTAGGGGAGTAAACTTAAGCGCCCTGGTGGTCATCAAATCTCTCCAGTGGATTCAGCATCAATGTTCCTTGGATCTGAATAGTCATCTCTCCCAAACTTTAATATGATATAAAGACAATATTCACCTCTCTGCAAAGTGACAAAACCTGTTCTAGGGCTACGTGCCCAAAAGAAATCCTCTAAGTTAATTGTTTCCCATAGCATTGCCGGATAGATGTCATTCTGGTCCAGCGATTTGAAATTCTCAAAGGACGTGATTGTGAACTTCACCTTTCGTTGATGGCCACAAATATAACTGTACATAAACGTTAGTGAACTATGAACAAAACGTCGAAGCTCATAGCTCGAGAACAATTTGCCCCACTTCAAATACGTATATGAAACTTTTGTATAGATTCTTGTGGTGAAAAAATTCGATGCGAACAACAATTCACGTAAAACCAATAGTTAACGGGATGTTTCAGAAAAAAATTGATTTTCGTCATCTTTGGTATAGAGTAGCTTTTCTCCACACACGATTTCACAATGGACTTTTCACATATTTCTTTTTGACACCACAACAAAGATAATTCCGTCGAGAAACCTGCACTTGTACTTTGGTTTGCAGAGAATGTCTAAAATGACTATGCTATTATTCGCTATGGCAGCTCATCTCGAATTACACTGGTTTGTCTGATGATAAGAATACTCTCCACAGAAAACACTCTGCCTGCTTTCCCACCAGCAATCATCCAAAGGATGCGTTCCTACAAGTGACATCCATACAACCACTTTGGTATCTGTTTACAAGTACAACACCCGACATACGATCAAATAATTCTCCTCGTATTTTTTCCTTGCGGCGTTCGATCGTTCTTTACTCGAGCACAACAGTAATTACTCGAATTAAAATGTAACAAACCGAGAAACTGAAATAGATGATAGTGTCACTTGGCTCGGAATTGCTGTTCGTTTGCTGTCACGTCGCTTTCATGTTTTATTGTAGGTGATCGCTGACGAGACGATCCCTGAAAATGAGAGAAAAAAAACGAAGTCTTGTGAAATCAGAGCCAAGTGATCCTCATTACAAGTCATTCGAAGGGAATACTTGTGGCCTATGGATACACTGCTCGATTTCGAGCCCGGTCGACAGCTATTTTTAAAACAGATGCATTTCGGAAGATCCATGAATTGTGTGAATCCGTTAATTGGAGTGATTCGAGGAGTAAAACAATGCGGCGACAACTTGTGAGGCCGTGATAATGAATGAATGTTGGAATTTTCGAGAGGACATGGACACTTTCTCGGATCAGAAAAAATGCATGGGGTTAGAGATCGATGTGATGCTAAAAATAAGATTTAATGAGACACTTGTGCATGTATTTCCGATTGGAATTGTTGTGTGATGTGATGGGGCAAAATTGCCTTCGGAAAGGAGTTTAATTACATTAGGAGATAACGAAATTCGTCAGGATCATAAAATTAACTGTTTTCCTGAAATTCAACATTCAAATGCTCAATTTCATTAATGCTATTCGAAGACCAACTACCACGACCCTTTCATATCGTCTAACGCATTGATTTAAATGATACATTCATCATTCCTATCATCACCATCGGAAAATGACATCTGTTCAACATTCATGCTACCGTTTTTCAACTCGAGGCAAACAACCATCTTCGTATGCATTCCTCGAGCCGTAACTTGTTTTGCTCCACAAAAAATCGCATGGTTTTGCCCATTGGCACTAAATAATGCAAATTGTGTCGAGCATTTAATTTACAATAATCGCTTGCCCAGCTCCGTCACCACTATGAAGTCGAATATGAGCTGACTGCATCGAAGACATATATGTACATACCTTGGTGAAGCAGGCAGAAAGCTGTAGATTTGCTGAAATTATGCCATCAGGTTGCGGATCAAAACAACAGAGTGATCATCAAAGATCAAAGGGACGATCATAACTGCCGTGGCTGCAATCATCATTGCACAGGCAGCATAGGGAGCTCGCAGGCCTGCACGTATTTAGAGCGATTCGTCGCGGAACAGCGAATGCTCGATGGCGGTATATGAAATGCAGTTCGATGTGGAGTCGAGCAGAAATGAAAAAATCCGGAGGCTAAGAAACAATTACATTGCGCCCTATCATATTCACACTTGCAAGGTGAGAAAATTGCTGACCATTAAAAAATCACGCAGCACCGTATCGAGTCGACAGCTTGCGAACAGTCGCCGGTACCGTGGATGAACCAGAGAGCAGATTATACCTTCATAGGTGTATTGCATTGGCGGCTCTGAATGGTGAAATCATTGCCAGATAGGAAGTTGTGGGTGAATGCTGAAATTAAGATACACCAGGACACTTGTTAACCGATTATATCCAGTGAAATGTTTTGGTATAATTTAATCCTTCAATTCACTTTTAACAGTGTTTTTAAAAAATTTTCACCCAGTCTTCATTAATTTTAAGATACAATCCATTCCGAACTTCTGGCAACGCTCGAGCGTAGATATTCCTAACACTCTTTGTGAACTCGGCATCCTCCATCTGCGACCGCATCCTAACTTAAATCCCCAAAAATCCAAATGCACCTCAAAGCACTGCAAGATAAAGTCTTCCGTCCCAGTATCAACTTGCGTAGTCTTGCATTTTTAGCATCAATGATTTCCATCCATCTCTCGGAAACGGTAGACGATCAATCCGATCGGCAGGGCCAAGTCTGACTCCCAGCGTATATTACGCTTAACTCGAGCCTGGTACCGATCAGGGCTTGGCAGCCTTTCCCAGCTTCTCAGTGTCTTTGCTTTATTTTGCACGTTTTTTTGCTGGCTTGGTCTGGGATGGTCAATTCTCAGTGGAGCAGAGCAACGCATCATCTCGTGTTTTCTTTCATCATTCGACAAGTTGCCGCTTTATAATTAAATTTGCCGATGATATGAGTTTCAGCGGTAAATAATGGGCTTAAGAGATCATTTAAGACTTCGTAGATTATCTTCGCCAACTTGCGCGTCACATACGAGCATTGCTGCAGTCCAGCCACGACAACCTGAATCGGGCCGCCAAGAATGCAGAATGCGTCCAACGTGGGCCGTACGTGAACGCAATAATAGTCACGGAGACTGAATGAGATTCGATGAGCCGCGAATTGCATAGTACACATGAATGTGCTGCGACTTGAGCCGCTGACCGACAGAAAGCTGCGATCACCCTTGTGATTGGAACGATGGGGTAGTGAGGCTTTGCAACTCGAATTGATTTATGGTTGGAATTAAATTGATCGCCAGCGTTCGCGAGGTGGCGATGATTTTGCGATCGTTTGAGGAACACGTCTAGGAAGATTCGCTATTAATTGATAATTGAAGAAGTTTTTAATTGGCCAACTATCTTGATTCAATTTCAATCTAATTTTAGACGAACCGTTACAGTGTTCAATTATGATGCAAGAAGTAGTAATTTTTGATAATGAAAGATTTATGTTCAATTTATGGTTGTTAATTAACGGTCTTCGCGATCAATCAAAATACTTCATCGTGTACTGAGGCTGTCAAACTAAGTTCGAAACAATTTGAAGAAGTTGCGCAAAATTGAAATATGTACAGCTATAGTAGCTTGTGATATCGAATTAATTTAAATTTCGGATTAAAATTGAAAACTAGATGAGATGCAGAGATTTTATGCAGCATAGTGTGAATAACATTAATTATTGACAGTCTATTAAAAGTTGCATCAACTGTAATTGAACCAATCGTACTGTCTTCTAAAAACATTTTCAAATACTAATTGAAATGATTCTTTATATAATTTGTAACGATTGAAAAAAGCTGGTTCTAAATATTTACAGGCAAGTGAAACTTGGGATATACCATCAAAATGTGAACTATTCTCGTAATGTCCATTTTATTGTACTACTATCTAAGATTTTATTACTAAAAGGTACCACTATCTAAGTTTTAATATTTTTATTTATTTATTATTATCATGATGAAAACTAAAATTAGAAAACTAGACAAAGAAAAAATTTCAAACGTTAAAAAAAGTATACAAACGTCAGAAATTGAAAAATAAAGAAAAATAAATTCAAAATTGAAATAGTAGTAAATGAAAAATAATCGTCGTTTTTGTCCAGAGATAAAGTTGGATATCAATGAAAAAAGTTATTCAGAAATTTATGTTGTGTAAGATAGAACCCTTGTCGCAAAATAATTTTAAAAATATGCAACGAAGCCGCAAGACAACCAACATTTAAATAAATGTATTCTCTAGGCAAGCATGAAAGAATGGAATAAAAATAGATATTAGTTCGCGCAAAACAATATATTGAAGGTAAATGAAGATCTGGCAAAACATTCCAAGTCATGAGTGGAAGAGGCCGGAGTTACACAGGTAACAATTACGGAACCAATTATAGTTTTATAAATGAAACATTCATCTCAGAGCACTTTGCGTGGCAGGAGAGCAGGAATTTGTAGGATGGAGAGACGCATACTACGGGTATTCTGAATTTAGGGACTAGGGAGCGAGTAAATTTGCGTTATTCAAACTCAACAACATCAATTAATTTACGATAATTAGGAAACCAAATTTGAAAGGAATAATCACTGCACACGAAGAAGATGCATAGGCGTACACAGGACGAAATATAGAAAAAAAAATGTACATTCTCTAAGATTGAACGGTTTCCCCGGGGGGCTTGAATGTGGCACGCAAGATATGGACATCAAATTAAAATTTAGCATCAAAAATAACTCCAATGTCCTTGAAATCATCAACGGGACTGAGGAATGAGACAGATAAGTAATCCTGTAACTGGGAGCACTCATCTACTGATTCAGTCAACGTAAATAGTATTTTTAAATCGTCAGCGTACACAACACACGGGGATTTAAAGAGAGAAAGAAGACCGTTTCTAAACAGAAAAAAGTAACTTCTGACATTTTCTTCAGCACGCCAGTACCAAGGTTCACACAAAAATCCAGCTTTCCCCTAATTTTCCCGAAGCACCATGTTAAATTTGTCTGGCCTATAAGTCGATAAATCTGCTTCCGTCTTTTGTCTGCTACCTTTCTGTTTTCGAAAAAGTTATATTTTTCTGTAGTAATGTAGCTTTAAAAGTAGTCTCTAAACAGGGTCCTCATTTTTCGTGTCACAAATCACATCAATCGTATGGGAATCGGACTTCACTGACTTGGTAATTAGCATTTTATGCTTAAGGGCATAAATGTTTGTTGCATCAAAAAAAAATTTAATATCGCTGATCATATGGCTAAAATCATTCAGGCTTAGTTTTTTGATCGCTCTTTACAAACTAAAGTGTAAGTTTTGAAGTTAGAAGAAAGCATCTGGGAGCTCTTCAGTGCTCTCGTTTATGTCTAATATCATTAAATATTTATGTAGCTGACATTCTTTAAAATTCCTAATACGATCTTGAAATTTTCACAAAAGTCTCTAACTATGAGGTCCTTTTAATAATATAAAACTTTACCTTGAGCATCAATATTAACATTACTTTCCCTGTAACTCCCAAAAGCAGAGTAAAATTTCGACCGAATTTCCCGTGCTGCGAAATTAACTTTCTTCGACGAGCTAAGAGTTAAGACAAACTATAAAAAGATTACTCTAGATTATTTCATAGCCAACTGAATATTGTAAAATAGGGCTTTCAGTGGGAAAAAAAGTTGAGCCAATCCTGATGATTGGCTCAGAAAAAGATATTTTGAATATTATTAACAGTGCAGGTTTTAGCTATTATTTTTACCAAAATCGAATCGAAAATGCTTTTTCACATGCAAATGTGAAAAGCATTTGCAGATGAGTACCTCATAATTACAGTCTCTTGTTCGAGATCGCACTCATCAAACAGCCGTGTCATAGTAGTACAGCAGCTGATTTCCATAATGTATTATAAATCCCCTCAAAAACTTAGCAATATCGATACAAAAAAAAACTCAAATCGTAACAAATGCACAAACAACTAGTTTGCAATCACATCTATATAAATTCGTATCTCTTCGTATCCGCACAAAGTTTCCTTTGCACAAAATCCACTTAAAAACTACGGTCCATTCCACCAAACTACTGCAAAATGGTCCATATCTTCTCAATAAAAATATTTTCCACACTTTGATCCCACCGTGATCAATTTCACCCTATGCATTGTTAGTCCTATGCAATCTAACCATATTCTTCGTCAATTATTCACCGCATCACATGACGTTCACTACAGTAGAAAACTAGAATTCATCAGCTTGTGGTTGAAAAGGACAAATTTTGATTGACACGTCACGCTACAAAACGAAGAATTGTATCTGACACGAGAAACGGAAAATCTGTCATATTGTCGCAGGATGTGACATTGCTAATAAACTGGTATCAGAGGGTGCGATGAGAAAATATCGCAGGCAGTCAAAAACAAAACACCAATTGACACCTAGCTCCAATCATCAAAAGGACATTCTTGATGAGGCTACAAAGGGCATTGCTTACATTTCAAATGAATGACTTTTTCCGTTTTTTGGTTCCTTGACCCTGCTTTTCTTATTTTTAGAGAAAGTATCAAGTGTCTTTGACTTTTCGGGAAAATGCATTTATATGCTAGCTCACGAAAGCGTGACATACTTCTTATATATGTGAAATTCTATTGTTCATTAGCTTGAAAGGTGAAAGGTATTCGTCAGGCTAATAATATCGTGTCATATGTGACGACCGTATTCAACCTCGACATTTTCTTTCACCTCCCAACGCTAACGGAAAAATAATGGAAAACCGATTCGAAATAACAACAGAAACATAATCAAAAGACTGAGCCAAGCGAAATCGACCAAATGAACCGAAATGATTGGAATAGTGTCACAGTGAGACACCGAGGAAAATGAAAGATTGCCGGAAAATGAGAAGTTAACTAACCATCAATCGAACGCGATTGTTGAAAAAAACTCGAGAGAAAAAAGAATACATTCGACTGACATGCAAATCGAACATTAACGTCCCATCACATATCATTTGTTATTTGCTTAGCCCTCACTACATTTGTCACCCCATTCGATAAATTCGAATATATTTCAATTGGAGGCCGACAGCTTGTTGTTGGATTGATAGATTGGTTTCAAGCCTACACGGTATTTTTCACAGCGACTGACACTGTACTTTTCAATTCTATGCGCCTAGGTTAATTTATGGTGTCGCGAATCAATTTCGAATGGAGAACAATATGATGTGGGGGAGGATTTAGGATAAAGGATTATTTTTCAAAGTTTTTGTAAATATGTTGACTATAAATTTGATCATTATCATCAATAGGGTGATATAATATGCAAATACTTAATGTAAGGCTCAAATAAACGACGGCAAATTAAAAATATAATAACAATCCTCATTACCTATAATCATTCTCGTTTATATGGAAAATATTTAAATTCATGTACCATATTTTTACAATCGTACATATGTATATGGAACGATTTTTTTTCGTATAATATTTTGATACACTACCTTTTTTCTTATCAAGAAAGAAAATGTTGATCATAAAATCAAACTATTTTCACATTATGGAAACTTAAGTTACGAAATGTTACTTCCAATTAATTCCAATTGTACTTCCAATTGATTTAAATAGTAAATTTAATCATGATCATTTAATTAAATTTAATCATGACAACCCAAGTCGGGTCATTGCTTTCAGGATGAAACTTGTCCAATCATCACTGTTCTGGGACTTTGTTCGCCACTTTATCACTCCCAGCAAGGATCTGCTATCAACTTCTACGGTGTTTTCTTATCATTTTTTCGGTTTTTTTACGGGAGTTTTCTTCTTGCATTCTGCCTACAGTTTGCATCCAGCCCGATAGGGTAATAGATACAAATATGCACTGACAAACTATGATGTGATTGATGTATAATAATTCTGTTGATTGAGGTTCTTTGTGAGCTGCGTTTTGAAAATATCGGCACTGTTGGAAACAAGATTTGTATTGTGTCATTAACTCCGCACAATATGGAAATGCTTTATCGACATAGAAATAAGCACGCACAATGGATTACCTTGTTTTCATTGTATCATGGTTTATGTGTCATTCTATCCATCCATTTCAACGTCTTTTCTATTTTACTTTTTCTCCTTAGAGTAGATGGTAAAAAAATTGCTTGCCAGATCTCCGGACTCCGGGTGACCTATCACCAAGCGGTATGTGAGGTTTGACTCACTAAAAAAAGACCATCTTTAAGCCCACGAAGTTCCGAGTCAAATCAAAACCCGCCTAAGCACTCACTTCAAACCGATCGTACTGACCTCCTTAACTACTGGCCATTCCATTCTAAAAATTTCATGGTGAAATTAGCTTTGTTTTGTTCTAAAAATTAAAAAAAAACAGCCGGGACCAAATCATTCAAACTACGATTTGAAATGACTACCGGTTTCACAGAAGGGGGAAGTTTTTTTTTCAAATCTAATTAAAATGTAAAAGATCAGTTAATTTTCTGTGCCAATCAGTATATTTAACGTTTTTTTTTTAAATTTTAATCTCAAAATCGATTTCCGAAAATCCCTTTCACCAAATTCGTTGATTCTTCAGAAGCCGATAACTCGGCAACTAAACCTCATAGAGAAAAAATTGAGTTTCAACGTTTATATCCTGTAAAAGTACCACTATGCACAAGATGAATGAAACCCAGCTTCACGTGATATGCCCCTTATATAGTTTCAGAAATTTTGTTTGATACAATAATTTATACCGGAGTGGTAGTGAAATTATTAATTGTGTATGCTAAAAGACTGTCAACCTCTGGCTTAACTGTCTACCTCATGGAGCTTAAAAACATGCAGCTCGTAGAAAGTTCCACTGGGGATTGCTTTTAATAATACAATTGCATAAATTTTCATAATAATAGACATTCGACAATAGACCACTGACCTTGCTAAGGCTTAAAACCTTTTAGTCTGAGTGAGATATCAGTAAAGTATATAATACAAAGTTATTTGCTTAGTTCTTTGAAAACAAAATCAGTATTATTAATTAAGAAAGACGAATAAATAAAAAATACAAAAATACAAATAAAACAGGAATGGATTATGCACGGAATTCAAAAATTTTATGATTGCAAAGGTGGCAACAAATAATAGAAAAAATTCTAAGTAAAAAAAATAGATATAACGCTAACAACAAAGAAAACATCCTGGGCTAGAAAAAAATACATTTTCACAAAAAGAAGAATACACATCAGACATTGTAAAAATGTTGATTAAATCTTTAAATAGTTTCATGATCTATATTATCTTTATTTTATTTTGGTAGACTTTTAAGAAATTGAACTCCTACGTAGGGGGTACCGGAGTTAGTTGGCATGGCATTTGTTTTAAAATCTGCGATGGAATTGTGTTGGCGTAAGCAGCTTCCAGTGCTTGAAGCTTGAAATTGGCTTTCACTTCTCGTATCTCTTCTACTTAATAATGGTGCTAAAGACTTCTTCAAACTTTTTGGCTGGATTAGACTACCTGGATATCTGTAACTAACTTCAGTGAAACATATTTCTGTGACAGATAACCACCGAAAGTCATCACAAATGAGGTAACAATAGCTCAAAACACGTCCACATAATCGAACTATGTATTTCAAAATCGAAATTATGTGACAGAAAAATACCCATCAACCCACAAATAAATTCCAAATATATTTTCCTCTTCCCTTCTATTCACTTCCGCTCTTTTCATTTTGCCATTCTACTTTTATTATAGAGGCAAACAGTTACAAGACATTAGGGTGGCAAATGCGTCCAACCTTCCGCCTTCTTCAAATTTAATTTTTTTTTTGTTTTCGTTTCAATTCAGTTCACCGCTGAAGCGGAACCAATTTCCAATTTATATGATAATTTATAAAATGCATCGTAAATTTTCTATCACTTCATTTTTCCTGCACCATAATCTCGACTAGGTGTAAAATGTTGGCGGGCACGTCTCCTCACCTTCACTTGCCCCACTAAATACAACATTGTACACACACTTGTTCGTCAATACCAATCTATGAAAGTGGTGATAGCGAGACTGCCTAAGAGATTGAAGCTAGTGTTTTCTTTGTAGGCCTATGCTCGATCTAAAGGTTTCTTTCTGTTGCCGACAAACGATGAAAGGTGTAACAAATTGAAGAGTAATATTCACTTAATATGTAGATTCGAAAAAGTGAGAAGAATTAGTCTATGAGTGATCAAGGTTTTAGCTGGCGGTAGATATGGTCGAAAGAATTAGAGTTCAGGTTTTTTCTGCCCAGTGTATCCGATGGAGTGTAGAGAAGTTTAAAGAAGGCGGAAGAAATAGTCAACCAATAAGGCTGACGATATAGTCAATCAATTTTTGAATACTGAGTGTCCCAGTAAAGTTACGTCAGGGTTTGAAAGTTAATTTTTGCTTTTGTTGTCCTAGCCACAAGTTTGGCTATAGTAGTCTAGTACTGAAATAGTACAAAACCAAAAAAAATGCACTGTTTACGCAGAGAAGATGCTAAAAAGCAAATTATTTATTATGTTTTATTGTATTAAATTGAATAGATTTTATGTAGTTTATCCGTTACTACATATAGATAATTCATCATAAAGATAATACTTTACTAGAAACAACTTTTTCATTGTTTGGAAATTAATTAAAATTGTAACAAAGTCAATTTGGCTCTCGAGCAATAACCAGAATTATAGTGCCAAAAGACTGAAAGCACAGCTCGTAAGGGTAAGAGCTTTGGCCACAGGTACTTATAGAAATTTGCATCAAATCCGTACTGCATACATATGCCAAGAACAGATTTTACAGCGAGTAGCCCATAATGCTTCATATTGGCTCAAAAAAAGTAAAAAAAAAATTGTAGAGTGGCGGTAGCACTTTTTCGGTTACAGGGTCGTCACACTTACCGAATTCCACAAAGGTTCACCAAGAAAAAACTCTTAGAAGCGGGTGATACAAATTCACTAGAGCCTGGTGTGTTTTTGATGTCAAGTAGTGTGGTGAGTAGTGAATGTGAGAATGATAAGTGTATGTGTTTGTGTATCCACAATACTCCCCTTAATAAAAGAGAAATATATGTATCACAAAATTAACAGCCAAAAGCATTTAGAGGCTAGTCCTGACTTAATCGTGAAGCTAAATTTTGAAAAGTGTCCAGTATCTGGTCATTATTACCAGCGAAAGTTTTTCCAATGAATAAAAGCGAAGACTCTACTCCTTTCTGTCGGATAAAATGTCAAGCATTTCAATTTTCGATCGATTTTTTTTTATCGAAAATACATCAGCACAATTTCAATTTTCAAATTCAAATACTTATTGACATCGCTTGTTACTTTTAAGCTCGGAAGAATGAACTGAACATACTATATTGGCGTGAAATGAGTGTGTAAATGCCATCTGCATTTTCAAAGCGAAAGCAACTTTTCACGCTAAGAAGTACCAGCCTTGCTTAAGGGGTTACCCCCACTTGTAGCGCAATAAAATAGGTCATTTTCATGACTTTTTTTTGACAAAACTACGAAATGTTTTGAAACGACTGTTATATTTTCTTAAAGCACATACTTTGAACAACTTTTAGTAATTTTTTTATTGAAAAATATTACATGATTTAATTACAAATGGCCGTCATAACAATGGAATTTTAATTTTCACCTTTTGCGGTGACCAAAATTGTGTCGGACTGGATCATATGAAACAAAAAATAGTGATGGACTTAGTTAAATAACAGTATAAACTAGTGTTTGATCGAAGGATTTAAAACAACATCCATTTTTCACAAAATGGCGGACAGTCAAAGTTAATATTTCGATTTTCACTTAAAAAAATGGTTGTCTTTTGCCTATAAAACGGCCATTTTTTATTTAAAAAAAAATCGAACGATCAAACACTGCATCTTTATGTATTAAATAAGCCTGTTAAGTTTCAAAAAGATCGGTTCAGTAGTTTTCGAGTAATTTTGGTCACCGACTTCAAAGATGTCATTTCGAGAAAAACGCGTTTATAAGTATAAGTAACGGTTGTATAAGCAACAGTTTCTTCTCTTTCAACGCTCATATCTCGGTTAATTATGTTTGGATCGACTTGAAATTTGAAGGACGTATTCTCAGATAGTTATGCTTAAAAAAAATGCAACAAAAAAAAAACGAAATACTCCAAAGTTACAAGTGGGGGTAACCCCTTAATTTCAAGCTGAATTTTCGTCGAAACATATTTCACGTTAAATTTTGTATGAAAATTTCATGTGAAATCCAAGACAATACTAAGCTTAAGGTGAAATTGTATGGCAATATAAATTTTTATAATTTCTAATATGAATAATATCTTTTAAAAAACTTGCGTTTACCTGTGCATTGCCGAACACGAACAGGACTACTAGAGTTGATTATAAAAACTTTAATTGTTTAAAATGTGCGCAATAACCTGATTTCTTCTCTATTTTTTGTTCAATTTGGCATTAAACTAGTTCCTTTAAAATTCTTCACTATTCTTGAACTGTTAAATCAATCTACGCCTGAGATTTTCCACTCTGTTTTTCAAGTCACCACATTTAAGATTTGATAATTCTGGCATAAATTAATATTCAAATGGTTAAATTTCTATTAATTATTAACTCTCGGCACAAACTGGCACCTCTCTACTTGTGAGAAAACAAATCAATCGCTAGCTGTTATGATATTAACGTAGAACAGAGCTACCTACCGAAGAGTTGTTCCATGTAGGAATGAAGCTTAAGTCCTGCAAACTCAGCTCTTAGGATACATTAGAAACAGCAATTATGGTCCCATGTTATCCTGAGCTATAAAGTATTGCTAAAAAAAGCCAAATTCCCATACGTTATGGGTTTTTCAGCTACGTACATAATCTCAAGTTCTAGGTAACATAGCATTAACTGCTATGAACATAATCTTGGCACATATCATTAGAGTAAGCGAAATAACAATGGCTTTTCAATAATCTCTCATAGCCTAGTGGGAAGAGCGTAGGCTCTGAAATAATAAGGTCACGGATTTGAATCCAGATTCGAGCAGGACTGATTTACAATAAATTTAAAACCTAGAAATTAAATTTCAGTAATTGTCCAAACGGGGACCGCTTTTACTGTACTACCAGGGATAAAATACTTCATTAGAAAATAAAGCTCGTTTTCAAACTACTGAGCTATGATTTGATAATTTTTTTAAATATTTTTTTCTAAATTCGTAGCATTGATAGTTCAATCTTTACCAAATGGTACACACAAAAAAAAATTCGCTCTGCTATATGTGTAGCAAAAATAATAATATCCGTAATAGCCATAATTAACTGTAGTGGGCACAAAATTGCCCCTACAAATATATTTTTGTTCTATTTATGTGTGATACATAATATATATTAGCAACAGGTATAACTATTGATATAAAAGGTATTATGAGTATATGGAAATCCAGAGTTATACTCATTTTAAGTAAAATTTGGCTTTCAGGTAAAAAATATAACTCGGGTACACAAAATATGCACACAGCAATCATAATTATGCACGCTACAGGTATAAGTTCTATATGGGTTTCTCTGTTTTCTGGTAGCGAAAGATATGAAATGCATACAGTTGGTATATTATATACGCGACAGGTATAAAATGACCACTGAACAATGTAATATGCTTTTCGTAGATATATGGTTTATTTTCGTTTCTAATTATGGGGCATCTTTTGTTTATAGTTTGAGATTGAGCTTGCAAAAGGGTCGGTAGCTTAGCTCGCTAACGCGTCAGTCCGAAGCAGCGATCTACTGCCCGCGGGTTCGAATCCCGCCGTGCCCATAGCTGTATTTGTTCGTCTTATGTTGTCTTAACAGTCAACGACTGGGCATAATACCAGCGCTCCATTGATAAAGTGCCACATTAAAGCTTTAGTAGCGACTAAGAATAACATTAGCGCTTTAGAAAATGAGAAATAAATGTGGCACTTAGAAGAATAGTGGAATAGTTGTTACCGGCTTCTCCCATATGTGTCTCCTTACCGCCATGGCTAAGCGCTCGCTTCAAAGAGCAATCCCCTGAGCTTTTTTCTGCTTACATACGATAAATATTTATATTATATCTGCCGTGAATATATTATGTCTTTCAAAATACACCCATATACTCATGTGAGATATATTATATTTCCGTCGTTTTATATCTGTCAGCGATATATTTTTTTTTGAGTGTATATTTTCTTTAAAATTAATGATACAAAGGATGTTCAATACAAAAGTTTAGTGTGAAATAATTCAACTTATAGCGCTACTTAACGTCAAGAAACACAGTTCATCCTAGCATACTTATCTATGATTCACAGCAAAATTTGATTTATGTGAAATCATGATTGAAGTAATTACTGAAATCACACTGAAAAAGAGCACACATCTTCTACCAATCTAAATCTTCTAAATCTAAATCTTTCGCGTCAATTACATTCGTTATATCGCATACGAATACTCACAGCTTGTAACCTATAACTTACTCAAGTGTCGATTTTACACGTAATTCCTTCACTTGGTCTTCAATTTAATCAACAGCAAATTTTTAAAGGAACCATAAAACCGATCATAAACATCAAATACCTGAAGCCCAATAATCACAGGGAATGCTTAGAGCAAGCGACCATCCATGAATTGCAAAATATCATATTTACTGCTTACTGCTTGTGCGTTCCCAACGATACGTACCATTTAATCTTCTTGGAACTATAGACGCCCCGATAATGAAGAGGAATGAGATGTGCATCTCTGACTTCGGAAGAGCCCAACTATTTGCATTCTTCGTTCCGAAACCGCACACTAACTAACCGATGCAAATCATAACCTCTGTCGTAAATCATCTGATGACACCAAGCTCAAGCATAACGGCGCCATCTGGGCAAATGCAATGGAAATTATAGTCCTACCGTACTGACAAGCAAACCCAGTCGCATGAGAATCTGCATAAAAGCCGTTTGTTCGCAAACTGGTGACTGTGTGGATTCAAAGAAATCATACTTCACCCATGGACCAGGACCTAATGAAAAAAAAAACCATCTCGATGGTAAGAGGAATTGATAAATCTCGCACAACACTCCAAATGCTGTTAATATGCTACTGACATGTATCCCTTGCAATACTAAAAGAAAGTTCATGTCGTCGACGGCGAAACATAGTATATGGAGCGCTAGCTTCCAGGGCCCACTTTGTTGCATTGTCAACTGCGAAATGTGACTGATGGCAGAGGAGCGTGGGCCATAAAATGATGAAAATGTGACAAAATTTACGAGCGTTTCCTGGCACTCTACAAGTCAACAGTTTAGCGAGGAAACCATCTATCCCGGCTAGACAACTCAAGATATATTTCCACGCCCCCGGCTTCTGGTTTCCGTGGAACGGAAAGATCAAAGATACTTTTTGATTTCTTGTTGAGTAGATGGTTTCGGAGATACGCACGCCCATTGTTTTGAAGTTGGTTTACGAGTTAAGGCGAAAGTTCGCTGGCTTGCTTCCAAATGCATAATTGATCACACAATTCCTGCATAAATTGACTGTTATGGGCCATTTAGACAAGCGTCCATGCGTCCGCGCGTCCAAGCGTTTTTAGATTACACGAGTCAAGTCAACTCAAATCCAGTTTTTTGAAGGCGGGGCTAAGGCGATAAGTGGATGGATTTTACACGCTTATGATGATGTTTTTTTGCTCCGTACAAATATATTGGTAACAGAAAGTTGTATGTATTTATCCATATGAGTATATATACCTACATATATATGTTTGTGTCTAGATATTCAGATGCATTCAATTTGTTTTCGTAATAGTCATGCACGTAAGGATGCAAAATATATATTATGCACATCATTATATAAGAAAATAATCATCCACAAAACATATATTTAAATGATCACCAACGAATCATCCACACATGCCACTGAGCGAAAGAAATCATTTTAAAATGTATTGTACATGAATCAGCATACTCCACCTCCTTCGCTTTAGACCCGCCTATATAAACAAAATCAAATTGACTCGTGTAAGCAAAACACGCTAGATCGCATGGACGCGTGGACGCATGGACGCCAATGTAAATGGCCCATTAGCGTTTTGGCTTCGTGTTGGCGCTTAGCATTCACCAGTTTTTATTCTGGTAATCATTCATTATGGATTCATTAGATTCACATCAATCGAAAGCTTCGAATCGTGCCTATTACGATTAAAATGATTGTTATGATTCTCAAGTTCATGTTGGCCATGATTTCGCGCATAATTGCACTATGAATGGTTCGAATCAAGAAAATCGGTTGACCTATTTCGTGCTTTTCCGTTGTCGGGGCTTTCAGTTTCTCAGACTTCATAAAGAAAAAATGGTTTCTAATATTAACGACCGCCGCTGTCCGAGAATATTTTCCAAACCACGAAATTTCATTCTCCGTAGTTCGAATAGAGTCACGAATGTTGGTTTATGTATAATGTTTGCTTACACAGTGCACCTGTGCCTATTAACAGTTAAATGGATATGAATATAAATAATTTGTTTATGATTGCTATTAGGGCTGTAATGATAGCTTTGTTGAATAGAATACGCAATCTCTTTATATTGTTAAGTAAATAATATGTGAAAGCGCATGCAAAATATATTGAAATGTGTATGTAGGAAAAAAGTTGTTTGCATGAAAAGTTCAGTTGGAAATCATGAGAAATTTTGAAGTTTCTAGATAGATCGGTACGGTTATTTTCTTAAAATATGAAAAATCTCGATAAGATTGTCGGGAGTGGAAAATCTAACCTAGAAAAAAATACTTGATGGTTGCTCAGAGAAGGTTTTGAGGTTCTACATTAAATTTGTTTGGCATTGAAAAATGAATATAGTTTCATGTGCCCCTAATTCTTTTTTGTAGATTCCTTCGAATATCAGTTTATTTTTGGTATTGGAAATAAACTTTCAACAACGCAATAAAATATTTGAATTTGAATTTAGTGATTTCAGATTTATTTAGTTTGAGTTTCCAATTCATGTTTTTATTTATTTACAAGATCCATTATAAATTCTGGTAATGAAATGAGAAAAAAGATAGCGAAAAATTGTTATTTTGCCAAAAGATAAAAAAAAAACATGTTTCAAAAATCCAACACCACAACGCTTAGGTGACCATTAGCCCTACCATTAAGCCCTTTTTAGACATGAGTGCATGCGTCCATGCGTTTTTAGATTTCACGAGTCAAGTCAACACAAATCCAGTTTTTTGAAGGCGGTTCTAAGGCGATAAGTGGATGGATTTTACACGCTTATAATGATGTTTTTTTGCTCCATATAAATATATTGGTAACAGAAAATTGTATATTTTTATCCATATGACTATATATACCTACATATACAGTGACTATATATACCTACATATACATCGCCATTGAATTATGACCGATCAGCAAATTTTAGAAAATTTAGCTTTTCCTTAAATAAAGCAGAAGAAATTCAATTGTTTTTATTTTGCAATAACATATATTTATTGGTACATGATTGTTTTAATAATAAAAAAATAAATTTTGATTGAATTTTATTATTTTGCGCTTCCTCCTTTGGCCTGTATTGCTGCTTGGATTCTACTTGGAATGCTTTCTACACATTTGTTTATCATTTGTCGCATTCCATTGTCGTTTTTCCACACTTCTTCGATATTTTTCTTCAATGCAGCAATTATGTTGTTTCTCGGGCTATACACCTTTGATTTTAAATAGGCCCAGTAATTCTCAATGGGATTGAAATCAGGTGAATTGCCAGGCCAAGGTAAAACCTCCAATTCTAGGGAACTTTAACAATCCATCCTAGCTCTTGATGTATGGCATGGAGCACCATCTTGCATGAAGATGTATTCCTCTTTGGGATGTTCTAAGGTATCCAAATATGGCAGAATAACATGCATCATGCTTCCAACCTAGTCGTGTTCAAGTGGACCTGAAACAACTACAGAGCCTTGACAGTGGCGACGTCTATAAGCTGAAAGCGGCTTCTTTCCATTACTATCCCAGCTATTTTGCATGTCCTATTCGCATAGGTGATTTGAACACCCATATTTGATATTTCCGAAAACCATAATACATTTTGGTTAATCTCTGTTGCCTATTAATTGTAATACGGTTCGTATCAAAAATGTCTTCAAGTTTACTCAGTGGGATTCATTGTTATTCAAATACTTAAAACACGATCCTTTCGTTTCATATACACTTCAAGATCATAAATAGCTTCGGTTGCTAATTTGAACAAAATTACGGATCAATACCAAATTCTCCTATCCCAAATCTTGTTGAGATCCTTAACAAAAATATGTCCTAGTATACACACTAAACAACGCTCTTTATAATCTGCAACCTAATTTGCCATTTCTCAGGGAATTGTACCACCATCAAAACTTATGTACAGTTTACCACCTCTTCATCGCAAGGGACGCGGCAAAAAACTTGGAACTTTTTGATAAGAACATTTTCACAATCGTTAAATTCTACGAAAATTGTACTTTAACAGAATTCTCCATTGCAGCTACCTAAAATAAAATAACGAAACAAGAACACAAAATACATATAAAACGGACCAGATAAAATGCGAGACCTTACAACGTAATCTAACCCTTAGTGAAAAGCGTCCTTGTCGTCGTCATCGCCATGCTCGTCCTTTTTCGCTTTAGCCAGGGATGAATTGATCCCATGATACTGGTTATAGCGAGCTAAAAGCCTGAGAGGATGTTAAAAGATTCAACCGACATTATGCAGAATGAAGCGACGGCAAATTGAGAGCAAGGTCCTTAGCCAAGTCGATGCGGGGGTCGTCGAAAAATGTTACCCGTAAAATTCTCGCTTTAGGCCATTTCCGAGCCCATTGGTATCCGCGAAAAACCCAGTAGCTTGCTTATCTTATTGCCTTTCTACAATGAAAAAAGAACGAACCGGGATTTTAACGTCCACCTCATCCTCCAGCAGGATAATTCCATGGCAAAGCATACGCACACATTTTCAGTTCCTCGACCGTAGTCTTTATCTGATGTATTTTACTGAGAGCGAAGCGACGTTAACTCTACAAACGAAGGAAAACGAAAGGGTTATTACGCGGATAGAGGGAATTATGCGAAGAGCGTTTTGTCGAAAGGATTCTAAAACGCTTTTTCTTCGGAGTAGATGCGGTGATGGAGATTAGGGCGAGTGATGAAAATTTTTCCGAAGCAAATTTCATGCGAGCGATGAGCGAAAGGAAATCGGAATGGCTATGGAGTAAGGCAGAATAGCATAATTTACGTAATTAATCAAAAAGCAATTTCTTAGAGAGTGTCAATTTGTGTCGGATTCGGAAGTTCAGAAACATTTCGAAATTCGATTATAATGATGTGGATCGTAGTTGAAATTGAGTTGATACTTGCTGGGCTATTTGATATGAAGCTTGATTTTACTATTCGAAAAATATATTTCATTCTGATTTATAGGTGGAAATTGGACAAAAACGTTTGAGGTCTTGTCAGTTGCTTCGTTGCATTACAATGCAGTTTTATTTTTATTAATCAGATGTCACCCCCTACCTCCTTTCTTCCGTACAATCCAACACTCAATATGCCCAGTTCTCTCGTGCTACCTAGATAATTTTTTGGCATAAACAGATTCTATGCTTATAAATACAGTTATTATTAAATTGAAGATACTCATGAATGTAAAGCATTTGAATAATAATGAGAGCGCAGCAGTTCCCCTTTTGTTTGATACCCCTACTGACAGCTGTATGCCTCTACACCTACCGAAGACAGCAAATGATGGATTACTACTAGTACTTTTGACACATTTTCAACTTCCGCAAGCAAATCGTCGTAAATTGATGAAATCACTAAAAGATTTCATCAATCAGCACCATCGCGTCATCAACACTAAAGTATTGACGTAGTCGATTTATAAGCTAGTGGCATAGCAACAGCCTTTTCCTCGATGACATTGAAAATCCTTACTAACGATAAGAGCTGCTACAAACAAACACTACGGATGATCAAGTGAAGACCATCATTAACTTTAGCATATGCCTCTATCACTTGACACCCCAAAAGAACATTTCACACTTCGAGCATCTGGCCAAGAGACGAGAAATCAACTCCTCACCCTCGCCACGTTGACGAACGACCAAAATCTTAATCCATATCACCCGGTTCTTAGTGACTTCGTCCAATTCAACTTTGCGTGTCAGGAGAATTTTATTTCACACATCATTTAATCCTTAACTCGTAAATAACTGAAGGACTAGAATGATTTATTGGATTGAGCTCTGAAAGCGAAACGGTAAAGTCGGGCAAGTGCATTTGGGTGGCGTTTTGTGAAAGAACCCAAGATTGAAAATTTAATTGAAAGGAGTCTGAATGTGAGCAACGAGAGCTGAAGTGCAGAGAGAAAAAAAAAACAAGATACAATGCACTGCTATCAATTGCTACATCACATCACATTCAAAAAGCGAAGGATACAACTGCAAATCGGATCGACCTTCGCATCTAATTAGGCGCAGATACTCATATGAATATCCAACAGACATGTGAATGCGATAGGTATGCACAGTGGCGGATCGACTACAGAAACATTGCAGCCACTCCTCGGGACCAAATTTTCGGCGAAACATATGTCATGTAAAAATGTGAAAATGAGAGTGCCAGGAAAAAACGTACAAGCACTGCGATGACATCGCCCCTAACAATCATAAATAACCTTGTTGAGACCCGAATGTTTTTGAAAGTGTCAAATTGCTACTATAACACAACTAATTAGTTGAATTTACAGACACCGAGAATTCGAGGTGGTCGCTGATCCGCTCAGAAAAAACCAAACGTTGGGTGGTCGCCAACATAATCGTTGTCGTCGTCAGTCTCGCACCCTTAAATCGATATCCTTAAATGTATCTGACGTGCACTGAAACATGAGCCCGAAAAAATCAATAAATTCTCAGCTCACTACAGCACAACTCAAGACCGCGCACTTATTCCTAAGTAGCATATATTTTTCCACCTTCACACCTTTTTACTTGCGTCCGCCATACACCCGCAAGCGCTCCATCTCGATGGCGAACAGTAAAAATGGTTACCATGAAACTACAACGGTAACGGTTGCCGCTGGCCAATTTCGCCATCTTTGGTATTCAGTGCTTATTGTCTGACAACTTTTTGCCCCATCTTCGTTCCATGATCAGAAACAAGATGTCAACACATACTTGTGAGCTTGGGGGTTAAATGAAATTAGGTTCAAATATCTTCGGGACTGAGCTTTCCGTGGTATTAGCAAAGGAATGAGTTGTATGGGCGTGCCGCAAATTTTGCTTCAGGAATGGAAAATGGGGATGCTACTCAGAGAACTACAGGCTCTCTTTACAGGGATGCTGGAACAGGATACCAAAGCGCAGACTCATCTGCCCTCCTATATTCTCGATACACATGTATGGAAATGCAAATATTACACCTACACTTATTGCAAATGGAGAAATTGTGGCTGAGTCTCTGTAATGGTAGATGTGATCAAGGATTCTCCACGATTCGTTCATGTATCTATGGATGCTACCTAGTATTGCTTAAGACGTATGTTGTGCGATAATTTGTCGAAAGTTGTAATGAAGGGTTTTTAAAGGGGATTCTAGATTGCGTCTGTCAACGTTTCTTGTTCAAGAATGATGTGAAAGAGAGCTATGGGAAATGAAGATGGTCATGTATCCGAAGAAAATCAATTTCGCCATCAACGTTCGACATGAATATGTCGTTGAGCAATTGAGTGCAGTAATTAAACAATATGGCTTCTTTTTTGGCAGACATTGGAAGCTGGTAAAGTGTAGTAGGAGAATCCGGGATACACAGAAGTGCCAGGTAACAAAACATGACTAAACACAATACGTCAAAATTTACTTTAGAAAAGAGTTTAAGAGTATATTAGTATCAAAAAAATAAATAGACCATTTGTAAGGAACTAAGATATATTTGAAGATTATAGAAAGATAGAAAAGCAACTGAAACTTTCGAATTTGGCCGACTAATGAAGGACATATGCACATTGATTGTGCTTTCCAGTACCTTTACTGCATCGGTCAGGAAAGAAAAACAGAGTAACCGAACTTAGTTTTAATTCTACTTAAAGAAATGTAAAACACATAATGAAATCTGGACGTACAAATTCATTAAAATCTAAAGATCTCACAGGAAGAAGATAATGTATGACGGAATGAATATAAGAAAAATATTATGTGATTATATATCACGACTATATTCATTGGCATATATCGGGTTCTACACTATTGTTGTTGGGGTTTTGTTTGTGCAACTTGAATTGTTTTCCTTTGCATTGTATTTTTATAGAAGCTACCCCTTTAAAATAATTAATATTGCCTTAACGATGCAACGGCTTGGCAGAGTTATTCAAATGCAACAACATTTCTCAGGACTTAAATCTAAGATTATGATTGCTCTGACAAATTTGATTTACTTTAGCTCCTCTTCTGGCCCAATTTTATAACAAATAAAGGGTGTTTTTAAAATGAAATAAAAAGTATTTGCCGGATCGCCTTATATTTTTTTAATTGTAAAACTTGGCACACTAGGTTTACTTTTTGAAAATGACCCCCGCGATTACTTCTCAAGAAGCCATTTCTAGAGGTCCAATTTTCGATCACTTTTTGAAGCTACTGAGGCCGTGTATCATTACTGACGTGACTTATATTGGCTTCTAAAGTGTCGATCATCTCTGGTTTGCCAGCATAGACCTACGGCCTCACGTGTCCTCACAAGCCGCACGATATCGGTTGCCAATTAGTGGGTTTATTTCTCGAGATAACACGATTTCCGGTCGCAGTGTCACACGTAACGCCAGCTTGTTGAAACCACATCTCTCTGATACCCATTCGACTTCCCCATGACTTGGTGGGGGTTTTCCTCGCTCCAGATGCCGCAATTTCGCTTATTGATGGAGCCTTCGAGTCAGAAATGAGCCTCTTCACGAAACAAAATGCTCCCGTAAAACAAGGGGTCAACTTCCATTTAACAGTGGAGAGTTTCAAAACGCGGCACCAGTAAAATGCACCTTTTATTTAGAAAAACAAAGGAAATGAAAGTCAATTATGTTATTAATGTGATTATGTGGCTATATATCAAAGTTCAATAACATGCGGGTAGAAAGTGCCTCAAAATAGGCCAAGAATATTTGTAAAATTTCGGATTGTGATAACTTCAAACAGAGGCGCCAAATCATTACGCAATTCACCTGATACATTAGTTCTGATCCCAAGCTCAGCTTCAGAAAAACTTGTGAAAAATGACGTCATTTTCGATAAGGGAAAAGTTCCCCTCTTGGAAGAATTCCCTCAGACTTTTTTTGCTGATGATTTCGGGCAAAGTGGCTCCGGCTGTCAAGGATTTTTCACTTTTGGCTCTTCTTTTTCTTCTCTTTCTTGGCTCATTTTTTTCTAGATGTATTTGAATTTCTTGACAGATAGAGATATTTTGAAACATCAATATCTGTCAAAAAATTAAAATATATCTAGTTTTCAAAGGAAAATCTGATCTTCAAATGGGAAACCTTCGTTTTTGCTTTGTTTTGTAAGTTTGAAAACCTGGAAGCATATTTGATTATTTATTGAGATTTCATTTTTTTTAACGATTTGAAAATGGATCACGGTTATGTTTTGAACATGATACTCGAACTATTTTTCAGTACTCATGCATGTCATTTAGCCTCTTACTTAAATGCACATATGGTTCAGGTATATTGTTTTCAACCTACTTATCCTGCTATTGATTAGATTTTAATAAAAATATTCATGAATTCATGTTTAGATAAGATTATTCTCATATCATTGTTTTTTTTTCATTTAATAGCGAAGAGGAAAACCGCAAACATAAAATACTTCCCTTGAAAATATCTCAGTCTTAACATGCATATGGAACAAAACTGCTAAAAATAGCTCAAAAAATGCATAATCATCCGCCAAGCGTCAATTCCAACCCAACTCAAATTTATTATTTCGTTTCAATGCGAATTGATGAAATTCAATTACCAACCGCATACACCATAAAAATCCTTAGCAATCTGATATGCTAGGATTAGATGTGATCGAACAATATCTACTCATGTTATTGATACATATATACACGTACAAGGTCTTCTGCAACAATAAACTCGAGAAGGGTGTAACGCCGCCTAACGACATTGCCACAAGCTAATATCCACCCCGTCGCTATTTCAAGCCATTTATTATCATCTCCCACATTTGATTTTCCTCAAATCGGAAATTTTCCATGGCGTGGCAAGTGTTTCGTGAAATAAGGTAATCACATTCAATTGATATGTGATTGCCGGGTACATCAACGCCGCAAGATGCCGTCGTTGTTCTCACACTTCGATGTCCCTGGCGAGCAATATTTTTCGATTGATTTTCCGAAGGCAAGTCAATTTTTTATCAACGTAGTCACAAAATTTGGCATTTTTGAAACCTAAAGTGTGGGAAAGTGAAAAAATATAGCGAATCGCTTTCATACAATTGTGGGGGTCAACACAGGAAATGTCTTCTTGCTATTTGACATGATACCTACACAAAAATTAGTATGATTGTTCGTTCTCTACTCGATGATCAGTGCACTGAACTTGCAAACAAATAAAACTCATCAACCTAAGCTAACTGCTTTCCAATGAAAGATGTTAAAACCACATTCACTTATTCACGCATTCACTTATTCACGCGAATTTGAATAATTACCCGTAGAAATCATAACTCTCTTGGAATGCATCCGCAGCATGCACTCGTCGCAGAACGTTAGATTGACTTGCAACAATTGGCACACGTAATCATTTACCGGTCAAGAAATAACGCTAATTAGTCATTGTAGTCATATCATTATTTAGCGCTTTATGAAAAATTCATTGCTCATTTGAGTTTTTGTGCGTTCAGTTTTTCCATGTAGGATTTCCATTCCAAGTGAAAAGAAGCATTAATTACAAGTGTTCGAAGCAGCAAGCTAAACACTTGTGTGCAAGTACACAGGTACGAGTCATTGCAAGCGCAGTTTTGCATCGCACGTATGTTGACTAATTTGCGCTTAAGGCGATTTACCGGCTACGATTACAAGACACTATTGGAACATGTGTTGAGAGTGTAGTTATCGCAGCTTAGACAGTTAGGATCATTAAGATCGAGTGTTACCGAGCCTACTTAAGTGGTGTAAAGCTCTTTAAGGAAGGTCGAGATTTTAAAATTAAGGATAAGGAAAGACGACATTAAAACCACATTACCACTCCTTCGATAGCTTTCATAGAAGCTTTTCCAAATATTTCACATTGAACTAAAACAAATCCTACTTCATCGCAAATTTCTACATATTCGAAAAAAAAACCATAAATTCCCATCATTTTGATAGATTGGCAATAATACTTGAGCGAATAATTTTCACCTGTGATTTAGTCGAAAGCGTTCAATACACAATACATACCATGTATCTTTGAATGCTCGCCCAGTGCCAGCAGTCATAACTGGTAGAGTACATACCGTGTATAATATATCTGAAAAGTGCAAAGGCCATTCGGCGTCGACTCGACACCGTTAAATCTTGCCGTGAAAAATGATCGAATGCCAGTCAGGATATTTGTTTGCGAACAAGAAATTAATTAGCTTGCTAATTCGTTTTTAATTGGGTGAAGATGATTTGGATAATGCAACGGTCGTAACTAAATAATTGCAAAATGTTAATTGAATGTTTAAAAAATTGCAGAATAGTTCTTATGGGACAGGAAATGAGTATCCGACTGGACGCGACTGAGATGAGAGAATCGACTTGGGTGTTGAAGGCAACCTAACCAGTGTGTGGTCAAATGTCTCAGTGAAATCGCCGCTAGCCACAATATTGCAATATGATAAATTGTGTGCTAAATTGAATTTATCGTATGCAGAGAAGAGTGCTAATGCATTCGATTAATCTTGAGTATGGTTTTATGATTTCGCATGCAAAGTGATTAGCTTCGGTGAACCTAGAAATATGTGATATTACACAAAATCACGGTAATTGAAATTTTTGCGAATCGGTATTAGGATCAGAGGTTAGGAAAATTTCATTAATATCACATATGAATTTCGAGCCACGCTATTAAGTTTTTAGGTAGACCGAAATGATTGAATCTGAGCCTATTTTAAAGTCATAAATCTTATGGCGATTCAATCGTGATTGAAATTGAATTTTGTGAGCATGGTAAAGTCGGGGAGTTTGGTTTGTGAGCATTTATAATTTGGGTAAAAGTCTTCAAGAGTGTAATCGCATCAAAACAAATCCTTAAAAAATAGAGAGCTCCCCGTATACAAACAGGAATCTTAAAACATTTCCCAAATTGCATTAAACTTTAAAGAAGCTTCTTTTTGTAATCATACACCTTTTAATACATTTATTTATTACATTTATAAAGAAAATATGCAAGGGAGTTATAAGCTGCTCTGCACACTTGCACAAGAAGGTCGAAGGAAGAAGATCAGGCCTATTTTCTCTAATCCGCTTATAAAGTTTGTTCCTACGATTTCGCATATGCCTACGGTCCCTATCAAGCCATGGCTCAGATAATTTATTCTTTCTATATTTGGTACATATCTTTCAACGGCGTCAAATATTTTATTGTAAAAAGAGCAAATGGCTGTCTCGAGATCCTGAGTTGAAAGAGTATTCCAATTCCAATCAGTAGTATCAAAAACATGTTTAATGCTTCCATAATCAGCATTACGGAAGTCAAATACAATTAGAAAGTTCGACTGACAGTGCTGTATGGTGTAAAATGTAAAAAGATGCTCAGTGTCATCAAATTAGATCTAACCAATTACCATTTTGGTTACGGGTGTTCTTGCTGCTGCTGCGGCTTGAGTTTACAGTTGAATGAAAGCATATAGCAATCGCACATTAGATATGTCGCCATTTAATTTAAGCCTTACGAAATATAAGTTGTGCTAAAATAGTAAATTTTAAAAGCTATATATTTCGGAGGCAGTATTTGGTGTAACTATTATCGCCAAGAATGCATATCCGATTCACATCTTCAAAATTATATCAATACTGTTCGAATCTTCGAGAAACATATATGTAATCTTCAACAGGGTGCCGCAAAAGTTTCTGCCCTTAGTATTTCTTGAATAAAATTTTAATGAAAAGAAATTGGTTTAATATTACATTTTTATTATAAAGTACACACATTAGCTAACATAATAAATCAATCGTCTAAAGTATGTCCTCCTTCGTTGACTATGCAGCCTGAAATTTACTTTCTGAAACTTTCACATACATTTTTTAGATTCTCTACCGAAATCGCGTCCCACTCAACTTATAAACGTCGAACTAGTTCCTGCCTATTTTGTTGTCTAGGGTCTTTAAAGATGCTCTTCTTCAATCTGGACCACACATTTTTAATCGGGCCAATATCAGGCCAATCGCACATATTAGAAAAATGCTCATAAATCACCTCATAAGTTTTCAACGCTCTATGCGCTTTGGCATTATTTTTTTTTATGCCATCTTGCATCAAAATTTCCTTTCTGTTCATAAATTGTGCAAAAACAAGGAGGATATTTTTCCTTTAATATTCTCTATTAACAGGCACTCCTTGCTCAACAAAATGAAGTTGGTTTTTTCTGCAACTCTCCACTCCGCCAGCTACCATGGCTTTTAAGCCGAATTTCTGGGTCTGTATTACGGCAACATTTGCTGGGTTGCTGGTTCTCACTGTCCTATTCTGTTGATTAGGTATTGGATGCAGTTGATCCAATCCAAATAGTGGCTCACGCAGATGGAATTTATATATAAGCTTGCTTTGCTCTTAGAGCTCAAAGTGGATGGATGTTCATTCACCTTCTTGCAGTAGGAAGGTTAATTGGTTTAAAGATAAATGAAGATAAACCAAAAATTGCGGCGCACACTAGGAGAAAGACACCTTTTATACTTGACATGACAAAGCTACAACTGAAAGCTAAAACAATGAAATCGCAGATAAATTTATTGCTAAAAACGTTATAAGAGGCGAAAGAAAAATCAAATGTAGCAGCGTCTTCCAAATCAAACCTTTTATACAATGATTCTTATAACCAAAACAAAACAAGTTTTAAATAATCATGATTATCATTCGCATGGGTTATACTGAAAATATGATCGGGGCCGTGGAACGAAGGGCTATGCAACAAATCTACGACCGAATAAAGGAGGGCGGAAGATCACGAATCAGAAACAACAAAATGTTGCGTGCGCTATCTAACGAATCCGAAGCCATTTATAACGTCACGATTCGGAAGCTACAATGGACGACAAAATATCTCAAGTAACTGCTAAAAAGCAAAATCGAGGTCAGGATACTTCCGAGAAAGCTCCGTCAAAAATGGAATAATTTAGCCAACAATGCGAGCTGACCATTATTCGGATCCTTTAAACCTGGTGGATGCAATCATTGGATCGAAATTCACAGCAGAAGCATTTAGAGAAACCATGACCCATGTGCTTTAAAAGCAATATTTACTCAGTTCTATATTTACTCACAGTGGGCATATAAACTCAAAATATATCTACTAGAATTTCGCTTACCAAAGATCAGCAGAACTTATTATATGAGCTAGTATCCTTCTTGAGCAGGTATAACTTTCTATGCTATCTTAACCAAAAGTAGACTGTACAAAATACCATGAAACCCATCTCGATAAATTCACTTGAAATAATTATTTTTTTGATTAGTTTTGAGATATGCTCTCTTATAGAAAAAAATTAAAAACAATTTTTGCATTCGTAGGGCCTACTAAAACAAATTTTCAGTTATACTTGCCTGAAAACCTAGACATATAGCCAACTAGATTATTCATTTGTGATACAAAATAAATAATCATCTTTTGTTTTTTAATTTATGTTGCTGCGTGTTTAGGCTTTTAGCAATACTGCCCCTCTTCACCAAAGCTTCTAAAAAGCATTGCTCTGCTTATTTTTTGTAGTTCCACAATTGAAATAGAATGTGGTTTGATACAAGGGAAATTCACATTTCGAAAATTTAATTTCAGGAAGTTTTAAAACTAAAACAATGTAACAGATTTTACAATTACTGTACTGTAAAACGCTTTGATTTCATGTATTGCCATCATTCAACTCTACAATGTAGCTATGAGTTCATATGACCGTGTAGTGAACACTCCAAGTCAATTGCACACGATACAATTTAGAAACTATCTCATTGTGTATAATCACCAGTCTCATATTCCCAGACCATTTTCTATCTATCTATAAAAAACCACTTTGGAAATGTTACAATTTAAACAAGACCCTTGTTAATTTTCCACAAGAGATTTTAACGAAATTAGAAATTGACTGAGCATTGCATAAATTACGCACGAATTAAATGCCTTGTGTTTGTACAATAGAAAACGTACGGAGAAGCATCTGTTTGTGGCCTTCTCGCGAAAATCGAATTGACCGAAAGCAATCCAATTAAAACGCTTTTTATTATCCATTAAAAGTAATGTTCGGTTTCTGATGAAAGGACAACACGAACATCTCACAGGACCAATTGACTCAAAGGCTGTTGTTTTTTTTTGTTCGTTTTCACTCATTCGTCCCATCTTGACCATTAAATGTAAAAGTTTTGAACAATATTGCCAACAAATCTAACCAGGCCTTGATAATGAAGTTGTGATGAAAGTGAATTGAAATGTTTATTAAAAATTCAAGCAGATCCATCTCATCATATGCTCGTAAGAAGACTTTCACATGCAAACGGCTTTCAATTACGAACTTTTTCATCTATGTTTCTCTGTAGATTCACAGTCTACATTTTAGCCAAATCTTTCACAGACTTCTAGGTTTCAATCCACCTGGTAACGCTGTCACCATTCTTCCTCACGCAGTCAGACACTTATTATACGAAAGATAGCCGCCGAATCAAAAAAGCGTCTCATTTGTTTAGTAGTCTTCCAACATGATTATTGTTAATTTTTGATGAAACGAGCGCGTTACGTGACTAATTTGATGGTGTACTCTCTCTGAATTGTCATAATGGTCAGTCAGCCATTAACTACCTTTCTTTCTTCCTTTCAAGTTTTCAAGCAATAAAAATTAGAGGGTTCTATCTGAATGCGATGCGTGCCACGAACATGGTATTACCACTCCATACAAATTAGACCAGAGCAATATTTATTTAAATTTTCATAGAAAGAAAAACGTCAGGGTAAGCATTTTGTCACTTCGTGAGAAAACACAATGATACATTTATTTGTCGGAATGAGGTTGAAATGGCAAGACTAATGTTCTTCCCAGCTCGAAAAAAAAACCTGGAAAGGATCAATTCTAATAGTGTACCGCGAGCACCAGATCAATTACATGACCCAATAGAAATTCTAATTAGTCTAATTGTCCTTTTTATTAGTGGCCCATCAAATTGCTTTTGAATTGGAATTAAAATTGAAATCGCGTAACAGTTGCTGGGCATAACATCGCGGCCCGGCAAGCATCACAGCCTGATGAAAATGCGTTGATATAAAAAAAAAAAGGAATTGGTACCCGAAAAAATAACGATCGTCTCCATCACCATCATATGCTGATGAATTCGACATTCAATTAGATGACATGCCACACTATTATGTACTTTCGGGGAGCGATTATTTACAAACCGCAATAATTAGACTGTTCGAAATAAAACCGACGGATGTATTTAGGGACTCTTTCAAGCGTCCTGAAGTGGACTTCTCTTTGATAGAGTTGCGTGCTGAAGGGTGTCTAAAGTTGCTCTTTTATAACTGTTACTGTCACAGGCTTTTGTTCAACAAATTGGTATTGTGATGATGATACGTGAACGTTGTGCGTCATTCAAATCATTTATCCTCCAGAAATACATCATTGTTGTCATGCCACCGCATGACGTATGCTTCATTAGGTGTTTGCGGTTTATCGGAAAAATGCTCACAGCAACCGCCTTTCGTAACAAATGTTCAACCCTTTCGTAGTGGTTTCATTTTCAGAAAATGAAAATGTTTCTTCGCTATGACTACAACGAAATGAATGTTGACTCTGATTACCCCATTCGGTGGAGATCATGACGTGCCTCTGATCGAGGTAAGGTGCGAACTGCAATTCGATCTGTAACAGGTGGAGTGGCGCATGTTAAATTGTGTTTTTTGTGAGGCAGATATTGTTTGCATGCAATTAACATTGTGGTTTTAACGAATTTGTGTGTAATTTCGTTTTAAGTATGCTCTAAATGATTTTAAAGGACATCGGTTTCGGAGGTTAGTTTTTTAATGCATAATACTGCGTGTTGTAGCCAAAATAATTTTCCCAGTTACGGATAATGCTAAATGACGTAAAACCAGGAACTTTATGCTCTGAAAATATGATTATATTCGTGCATGAAGACTTTTGCCCAAAACAAAGCGCTGCATTTGCATAGACCAAGTTTAGATAAATCTTTTCTCACATCCTGTACTCATGTCAGCATGGTTTAGATCAATGCTCAAATGTAATATGTGTTCCTAACTTTATGCATAAAGCCATCATCTATTGCGTTCATTAGAAGAAAACTGTGATGCCATCAGCAAGACAACTAATGCGAGGTCGAATGAGGAAATCTAAAGGAGTAAGGCAGCAAATCTGTGAAATGCGAAGAAGTCTTAAAACTTGCCACGTCAACAGTATTGATCCCGTTTGACCCCCAACACAAAAACTCCATCTCACACTCTTCCTCATATACATGACCAGCCCATCCACAAATCCTGAGCTTGCTGACATTCACATATTCCAATCTCAGCAAAAAATCTACCTAGCACAATTTCCGAACAACAATTTATTATTCCGTATCAGCGTCTCACAAACTATCAACTCATTGTCGAACGATTACTCAAAACTACTCAAACTAACCAGAAAACTAATGAGTAGCACACTATTTAGCAAAAAACGGCATACTATGAACTGCGAATCGAGTCGTAATGATTTAGCGAAAAACACGCAAACGTGCAACTTGAAATCTCCAATCTTAGAAAATCAACTGCTTGACACTATTATTCCTACTATCATAGCGCTGTATCCCGTGCCCAGAGGCCAGCTCTTAATTTCCATATTAATAGTGTTGTCAGCAATAATAAATTACATGTTCATACTTTTGCTTGGTATCGTGGCGATTAGATAACGCTATATCCTTTCGCCTGTGGGTTAATTAATGAAAGGAACTGAAATCGGACGCGAAAATATTGAAAGCAACAGTCATGCTCAAGTGCTAATAGTGAAATTACTGTGAACGATTTCGAGGACAATAGTAAACAGTGAAGCTGAATATATCTGATTTTAGTGTAGTAATTTATAGTAAGGCTAAAAAAATGGAATTTTGAAATAAAAAAGATTACACTTACAAATTTGATCGAAACTAGAAGTACAAAGTGAATATTTTGAAATATCTTTTTGATTTGAATCAAAGATCCAGCTAAAACGATTTTCTTCCAAAATAACTAAGACGAACAATATGGTGCTGGTATTGATACCAGGGTATCGAAACCACGGTATCAATAATATGGGAGGGTGATAAGCTGCGCCGATGTGGTTTAGTGTGAAATCACCTGTTGAAAATGGAAAATGTCAAATCGAGTGTAAAATCAAAAGTGAAAAAGAATTAAAAACAAACCTGTTTTTTTGTTAAATTTGTGGGATTAAATTGTCCTTTTTTCTAATCCATATCAGAACAAATGACAGTTTTTAAATAAAACAACTCAGTAACATTTGTCAATGATCTGAATTGGAATGTTTAATTACACTCCCCACTAGCTGGAAATTGTATCTGCTGGCAGTAAAATGTTTGCTATACCTGGTGAAATTTTCGCGGTATCAATACCGTGAAACGGCATAAATATAATGTATATACCACTTGAACAGGATCTTATAGGAACAATTTGTGGAGTTTGTTTCTGTTAGGACCTGTTAAGTTCAACTGTTGTCCGTAGGTCTCGGATAAAGGGTTTGAATAATGGGGTTGGGGTGTTATATTGCAACAAGTTTGAGGTTATAGTTGCAGTAAGTTTCGGTTTTTAGTAAAGATCACTATTTCGGTTATAATGGTCATTGGCCTTGTGATGAAGGAAGGTGGGGGTTTGGAGGATACGTCGTTCAAACTTAGCCAATTTCGCAAATTTACTTGAAGATCTCGAAACTTACATAGAGGTACCGTATGTGAGGATTAAACGAATCATTGTTTGTAGGCGAAAACTTTTGCTTTTGAAGAGATAATGGAGCTCATTTTGAATATATATCCTAAGTATCCAAAGGCTGCTTTGGTGACGCTTTACGGAATATCCTGGCAAATTTTCCAACAATGAGTTTAATACCAAAATATTTTATGGTTTTTAAAGCTATTTATTTTATATCTTTTTTAAGAGATTTTCCCCCTTTATGTTATCCCTCTACCCACCTTTGAAACCCAAAAACTCTGTTTTGTTGTTGTTACTTTGTAAGCGCTATTTCATTAAGTGTGCAATAAAATTGTTTGCATACTTTTATAAGACCGATGTTGCCAAGTGTGGGCTATGCTGGGAATTCCAAAAGTGGATTTTGTCGCCATACAGATGAACACTCACACCCGTGGAAGAGTTGTTTGATAATGAATAGAATCGGTCCAAGCATAGAGCCTTGAAGTACACCCAATTATATTTGAAATTCTTCTGAGAAAGCCTCATTAAAGGCAACAAATACCATCCTGTCACTGAGGAGACTGTCAACAGTTTTGATGATCCATGTTAACAAACCGAAATCGATCCATTTGTGCAGAAAATCCTCAATCCATACAGACTTGAAGGCTTTCTGTAAATCAAACAGTTAGTTCTATGTGCTATCTTATAATAATCATTAGGTCGTGCACTGTAGAATATTTGGCTTTAAAGCCAAAGTGTCTCCCGGGTATAATTTGAATATCATAAATGTATAGATTGTCTTTTAACTTCCTTTTTGCGAGATATTCACCGTAAAATACTTTCGCATTGCAAAAGAATCCCTGACACTATGAGAAGACCAAAATTAAGGATCTAATCATTCCTTAAGATATAAATTTATAGATATTTGTATCTTTTAATACAAATATCAACAAAAACGAGGCTAAAGAAAATAAGAACTGAAGCGAGTTTTCTTCCTTCATTTTTTCAAAACTCAAAGCATTCCATTACCTCAAAAAATTAGAAAAAGTTGGTCAACTTTTTGATATCATTTATGCATTACTACCCAGCTAGCATAATAGTTATCAAATTTAACTATCTACAACGAAGCATGACATTTTCATATTTTTTAGCCTGCAGATCTCAAGTTTGCAAATTTTAACACAATCTGCTGAAATTTTGACACGATCTGCTGCTGTCTGTTATAGCCCGTCCAGACTACGGATACTTATGTATCCGGATACATAAGTATTGTCCTCACTGCAGCGACATCTGCAGATACATTTTACCCTTGCCATGAAAATCAATGAAGAGTGTGGACGATACTTATGTATGCGGATACTTAAGTATCCGTAGTCTGGACGGGCTATTAGGGAGTACTCAATTTCGCAGAAAATGCCTTTCAGCTGTATCAAAGTATCTTAGCCACTTTAAAATTTTCCTTCATCGAAACAACCTTTTCTTTAACAAATAGTATCATATGTCTTTACATCATATGTCTCTATGCGATCCTTAATCTAATACATCTCCTTTCTTCAAATTTTTTGGTTTTTGCAAATTTCTGTGCAGATATTTTCTACAGAGAGATGAGATTAAGTACTTTGTACTCAGATGAATTTTGCAAGTTTCCTATAAAGAAGAGGGGCTTCTTAGTTGGACGAAAAGTATACCAGGATTGCAGCACCACCATATTTAGTATATTTCTGTTATTAATGACCTACAATCATCATAGAACTATTTCGGCATAATGGCGTCTAGCATATCTATACCACACTAGGTAGAGTTCTAAGCTTCAGAAATTGTGTGTCACTTTGTCCAGTTAGTGTGATTTCTCAGGCTTAGAGTAATTACTTAGTTAATTATAACACCAGTCACTGTTGCTGAAAGGTTAAGCTCAGAGACTCAATGGCAAGTAATCGGCCAAAAGAATTATCAGGATCATATAGAAATTATAATTCTAATAATTAAACATCAAATCCAATTGAAAAATAACATTTTGAAATACAATGCCGAAACATATTTTTGGCACTTTTCGATCATCTAATTAGTTGTCATCAAATAACTTCGAAAAATATCCAAATTTTCGATTCTACTATGTCTATATCTATATCTGGGGACGTCATCATCACGAGATAGTCATAGATATAATCGATGAGCATCATTTGGCACCGTAGCCTAATAGCTCCACCGTTTCTTATGGTGCGAAACGTTTTACGGATGATGACCACAGATCACACGACGACGCTGACCTGAGGGCAATTTCATAGGTACGCGGTGAGACAAATTACAGGGCGGCTTGACCGCTTTGATCTTTACAATAGACTCGAGAGTATTTAGGCTTCCTTCATCAGATATATATGTTTGCTTGAAATGAATGTGTATCCACTATCAAGTCGAGTAATTGCTTGAAATCTTTTGGTCCACAAGTCACTTGTTGAAGGCACGTTTGAGATAAAAAGAAGATCATTGTGTGGAAGCTGTTGATTGGTTGTTAATTGAAGGAACTGACGATGTTTGTTGCAATGAGACGCGAAAGACGTAGAAGACGCACTACTTACGGAACCGATAAAAAAGAGATGAAAACGCAACAAGAACAGTTGAATTGATGACAATGAAGAAAGGAAATTTGTTTTGTCGTACTTGAGAGATAATTAGATGTCATTCTGATTGTGCGTATTAAATGTTGAGCTAGTTTGTCACGTCACCTGGAGGCCATTAAATATGAAGATATTAGATGGAGCCTAGTTTGTTTGAGTGCGTCATTTGACAAAAAACTAGAACAGCAAATTCCACGGCATCTAAGAGAGATATCGAGATAAACCAGAAATGATTTAGGCATAAAAAAATTAATACTCAAAGAAACGAACAACCAAAACATGAAATAGTAAAACACCCAAAAAGACACCTAAAGAAGTCAAAAATAATCACTGTCAAAATGACTACATGACTTATTTACTGTCAATAATTGCTCTAACATTAAACACTTTATCTGCTTACATCAAAAATTGCTTTATTTTCAACAATATGCATTCTCGTCTTCAATAACGTTCCACGTTTGAACTCAATCTGGAAAGTTGTAGCGCCCCAGCTACGAAACTCCATAGAATAATGCATGAACAATATGCACTGCGTTTAAAAACCCATTAAAGTTCGAAAATAGTAAACAGCTGAAAGGAAACAAGCATTTTGTCGATTAAAATTTATACACAGGAAAATATTAGGTGGTACATTAAAATAATTTCCGAAAAATCTATTACACGCGTGACTTACATTACGACCATAGGTATTCATTACACATTCATGTAACCACCAACCGAAAATTGTCTAACCTTGTTGATAGTAATCGTTGTCGGTATATGCAGGTATGTCCCTGCGAGCGATAGAAATAACAGTTTGAAAGTAGTGAAAATAAACATATTGCTTAGATCGGGCAGACTTGTGGATAAAATGAAAGGAATAAGTTTTAGAACAGTAAAGTGTTTTGTTTTTTAAAAGTAGGAATAAAAATTGCTAGGCGTAGCTTAGTTTCGTATAAGATAAACTGGTTTTATTATGTTTCAGTTTTAAAGGTTTTGTTGATTATTCGCACTGTTTTTCATTAAAATTGGAATTCGTTCTATAATGAAATTAATGATTAATTGAATTCCTCCAATAAATTTCAAAGTTTTAGTGTTTAAGCTTGAATTCCAGACGTCCTCGGCTTGGATTTCTCTTACCATGTATATATTTAGAATGTTCTTCACACAAATCACTCTCCGACCTTCCAAGCTTTAAATATCTATCTGAATTTCTCAGATCCTCTCATCCCAATCTAAGTTTCACCCACTGTCATCATACGTGAAAACGTACATATGTAAATTGAATGATAGTAGTAGCTCTGAAATCAATCGTTAACATATTTTTCGTTCCTGCATTCGACATACGTAATTACGGGCCACTTAAGTGAAATTGATGGGCTCCATTACCTCTTCTAATCACACACATAGTTCCACACTTTTCAATCTAGCCACAATAGTAATTTGCTTCCGACAAATAATAGTAACACCGAGAACAATAGCGATATCAGCCCTCTGACACTCCATTTCTTCGAATAGGCCTGAATTGGTGAAATAGAATACATACACTTTATCGCGAGTATTAATCAAACATTTCACTCATTCGAACCCGCCATGAGAAGATTAGAGAAAATTACAATGTAAAAAGGTTGCAGTGTTGCCAAAAAAACCTTTTCAGTGTGCTGCTACTGTGGCAGTAGCGAGAAGTTTGACAGACTTTGGGACATCTGGTGACGTTTATTTTTTTAGGAGGACATTGATCGATTCTTTTTTAAAAAAGAACGTATCAGCAGATTTGTGGGTGTTTGTAAAATAAAAGATATTGAAATACATATATTGAATTTCCAAAAGAAAAATGGTATTTTATTTGAAAATATTTTATTCAAATAGTAGAAAAGGCAATTAAGGCCTAACTGTGACTAAAAGCAGCATTAATTTCCTACTGTGGAATCAGACAAAATCACTGCAGCTATAAAACTTTAAAAAACTATAGCACAACAGAACCGCTAGAAATGCTTATATTCGATGACGAGTGGATAAATCGTGCAGATTTTGAGTGCATTTAGATTCAAAGCCAAACACTTGCTACTTATTTTCATTATCAGTTGCTTATCTTGCAAGGATAGAAAGACGTTTGGGGCTACCATCCGAAACATTTCCAGAAATTGGAAAATTTAGACATTGGAAGTTGTAGGGATACAAAGAAATTTAAGGTTACCACCCGGAAAAGTTTTCGAATTTTCGCAATCCTAATATTTGTTGTTTGCTGTCTCTACAAGATCATTAACATTAAAAAAAAACTTATAATAACATCGCTTAGTAAAGAATTTGCAAAAATATACAAAAACAACCGTAGCTGGCAATCCTACCGAGATTTTTCAATCTGATTTTGCCTACAATAAGGACCTTTTACCATATCAATTTCGTTTTTATTTCATTGCAGCCCTGGAGGCTGTAGAGCAAAAAGCTTTATTTTGCTGAGCGAATTCTCAAAATACGAGTCCAAAAAATTGCCATTACTGGCAGTACCAACCTAATTTTACAACCAATTTTCTGCCAAATTTGGCTTAGAGTAGGATTCAGCTGCTGTAGGAATTCCGTCAAAGTCTGGTACCTGTATTGGAATTTATAAGGCAAAAGGAGTTTTTTAAAGTGATTTTTCAAGATGGTACCAATGCCACAGGCTTGCCCACATTTACAAATCGCTTCTATCAGACCTGGTCCTACTTAAGATCAAAACATTCTATGAATTATATTTGTATCTGACTATCGGGTCGTGAGTTCCCGTGAATATAGGTTTCTGATGCTAAAAATATAGGTAAATTAAGGAAGGGCTACCGTGTTTGTCCGATATGGAATTTCAAAAGTTTTAGTTTGGCTGTAAAGCATAAAGTTTATACATGAGTTGCTTTTTTTCTAAAAATGAAAATTTTTCAGGATGTCGATCATTTGAATTTTTCACTTTCAGTGTTTGCCAGAATCGCCAGCACGTTCATAACAACCTGAGTGCGTCTACAACTTTACAATATCAATATGTCCTCTAAGTTTCAGAATGATTTGATAATCTCGTCAAAAGTTATAGCAATTCAAAATTTTCCAAAAATTATCGATCTTATTTTAGGGACCTAGCGCATACATAGGATTAAAAATTTCCAAAACGTTGTCATACATTTATTTAAAACACGTTCGAAATTCATTTTGCAAACTTAGTTCTCTTGTAAGTCATTTTTTGATAGAATTATAAGGATACTTAAGGCGACATAGCACCTTCAAATTGAAAAAAAATGTTATTTTCAAAGGCTTGTTTTTAATTGAATAAAAAGACATATCTTAATGAAACTTTTTACACATACTTTATTTGTCTAGACTACATAAACAAAATTATTAAAAAAATTTTGTGGCCCCCTGTCGCCTGTTACAATTTTTTGGAAAATACACCAAAAAAACCTGGCGTACATGATAACTGCCCTCAGGAAAGTCTGAAAAAAAAACCAAAACGGGCTTTTGACCAGCATCAAAGCGGCCTTGGAATGAACTAAAAAAAAAATTGGTTGAAAAATAACAAAATGGCGGCGTTTTTTCGAAAATCGAGCTTTTTTTCCCCAAAAATCGGCTATAACTAAAAAAGTTTAATGCCGATTTTTTCATCCGTAGTTCATTCTGAGCATTAACATGTGCAGATTAAAGTGTTAAAATTTCAAAACGATTGGATAATATTGTTTTTCTTAATCATGCACGCCAACTTGAAAAACGTTGTTTCGAGAAAATCGCGTTTAAAGTTAAAATTCAATATTTTTTGCAATTAATCTTATCGAAAATTAATCTGCGATGCTTGGACCATACAATACACCTTCTTCTTGCTCATACTCCTCCTCTTCTAAAGATTTTTGCTCCCTTCGAGCAGTTCTGGCCTCTTTAGATGCCTCAGTCGAGTGTTTTTCCGCCTGGTTAATTCTTGCAGCATCTCTATGCTCTGCATGTTCCAGCGCACATTGGCCAATTGTAATTCCCATGACTTGCATTATTTTCAAGATAGCCATAAATCCTTCATTAAATGTACATACAGAAATATTTGCAGCCATATTTAGTACGTTTTTCCCACAAAAAGTATGTTTGGGGGCCAAATTCCAAACATAAGAATTATAGCTTTCGTTATTATTCTGCGCAAAATTGCCCAAGCAACGCTTTAATAAATCTTCTGATGATAAGTCATCATAAATAGACTTTAAAATTTCTTGTACATCATCATCTAAAGGTGGAGGATGCTTGTAATTGTTTAATGCATTATCACCCGCTGCCTCCGCCTTGCGCCAGTTACACTAAGTCGTTACACTAAGTCAGGACAATAACAGTGTTGAGGGTTCTCATCAGTTGAAATTTTGTGGTAATATGCTGCCCAAATTTCCTTGCGCATATTTTCAACTGAATCAGGATTTCATCGTATAGTTAGGCCATAATACGTGGCTAATTTTTTCATTAATTTTAGTGTCAGATGAACTTTTTTCGGACCTTTTTTTGGAGATTCTACACTTTTTTTAGAAACATCTTTTACAGCTATTTTTTTTGTTTTTTTTTGCCAAGGCTAGCTTATTTTTTGCTTCTTTTAAAGGAGATGACTCACTTATCTTTGTCTACACTTTGGCTTAAGTCGATGTAGCGAAATAGCGATGTGAACGAAAATCATAGAACAAATGATCTTGGGGCGCTTCGCTATATATACTCATAAAATTTTTTTGTTTTAGAATTTCAATTTTATATTATTAAAATCATGTTTTACAACCTTCATTCTAACATATTCAATCAAAAAACAAAAATCAATTTTTTAAAAATTTGGAGGTGCTACGTTGCCTTAAAATATCACTAAAATGGCCGCCGGCACCAAAGGGTTAAAGACAATTAACATTTGGAGAGAACTGGACCTAGTCTACTTATGCAAAAATGTATCCGGGAAATTTCAGCTTAATCGCACCATCCGAGGCACTGAATACATACATACATATATATATATATATATATATATATATATATATATATATATATATATATATATATATATATATATATATATCTATATATATATATATATATATATATATATATATATATATATATATATATATATATATTGTACATACATAAATTGTATGTTTATTGTTGTAAATTTAATTTTTTCACTCAAATAGCTTATGCATGATGGAGTATGGTGGGTAAGAAATTTGAAGCAGAGACCTCTTGCAATGCCTGTTTTGAGACGTATTTATATAATAACAACTAATGAGCTAGGGGAACCAAGAAGACAACACATTGTTGACCTGTTATTGAGGAATATCTAGAGAGAGGAATATCTACATGAATTTTCATGATAAACTTTCCGGCTTCTATTTTTTTTTCGTACAATCTGAATAGCATGTTCATATGACCTCCATATGATATAAATAAATTGAAAAATAATTATCAAACGAACCAGAACAATTTCAGATTCTCAATCGTCATTCCTTTTGAGACATCTCAACGTCACATCCTTATAAAAACGACATCGTACCAAGATATGCAAGACCCATCACACTCAAATCGATTGATTAGACGATAACAAGGCATTAAGATGCTGACATGAGATGATGATTTGGCGTGTGAGCGACATGATACAGATCATTTGTCGAATCATTGGCAAGATTTAGGTCCACTCAAAATATCTACCGTCCCGCATACACCTACCAATGTTATGAATGAATTAAACGAAACGAAGACCATCATCTCGTTTGTGACAATGCAGACCAGATTTGAAAATTTGGATGTCCGTTTCATGTCCAACTTCAGATATTATATGAAGAACTAATCCGGGTCCGATACAATAACGCCTGTATCTTTTAATATATTGTTTATATCTGACTTAAATAGTCTGTGTGTCACATCATTTCTTTGATAATATGGCTGACTTAGCATCAAGTCGATCAATTCTAGGCGGATTTGCATATGAAATTTCCATAATATTGGAGAAATATCGACAGTTTTATTTTGTGTTATTTTTAAGGTTGGCAGGTGATTGAAATAAAAATTCAGAGTGACTAAATTATACTTATTTCCATCTGCTAAGTTTTGAATTTTAACGCTTTAGCTACCGACGAAAACATTCTAGTATTAATTATGGAGTTACATTTCAGACATAGGTTTTTTGGCATGCTCTTCAAAGCATAAAAAGAATTGTGGAATATTTCTTGGATTTAACCGAAAATGTTATCATTCAAGTTCTATTGGCAGCTTCAACTGTGATAAATTTTGATTATTTCAATCAAATCATTCCTGAAGCTTCGTATAGGCAGCGAGAGTATTAACTTCTCCTTGTCTTGTTTACATTGCATTTTCTACTCATTGTCAAATGAAGTTATAAAACGCGTGAAGCATATTATAAAAATTCCCAAAATATTTCGATTTTTATGGCAGATGATTTGATGGGCTCTGCCAACGAAAACTGTGCCGCTCAATCATACGCATAAGTGTCAAGCCCGGAACGGATTGACGACGACAATCAGATTATCATAATCGTTTTTTTTTAAAGTTCGATATCGATTCGAAATGAATTTGGTGATATGCTTGTTGAGTCTGGTTGATTCTTTCACAAAGGAGTCCGTATTCTTGCCAATGACTTGAACGAACGAGACTGTGAATAAGATATTAAAGCAAATTACGTAGGATTAGATAGAGGTTTGAAATTAATTTTTTCAGGAATGTATTTAGACCGGGTGACATAACAATAAAAATTTCAATAATTTAGACTTAAAAATTAGAAATTGGCTGGTGAATGGTTTTGTTTGTACATTATTGGTAATTTGTAGTCGAGAGATGACGGGTTTCGGTCAAGTGCATTTGAAAATAAAATTCGAAAATTATGTTCGACCAGAGCTGGCGACTGATTTTTATTAGTAATAAAGTTTCTTGATTTGAAAGTTACTGGTTTTGAGAGATGACTTAATCAAGATGAAAATTTTTTATAGATTTCGAGTGGCGATCATCACATGATCTATTTTTGTGTAGGACTCGCATTTTTCCCCAGCGTGTTGTATATGTTACACCAATTCTGACAAATGGCGTAGGAATAGCCAATATTTAAGGCTGTACTTAGACATGTAAATAATAGTTGCGTTGTGCTACACAATATTGAGAAGAGTGGTGTACCAGCTTCTTTTATTCGCATTGCGGAGAGGTGGTTGTTGATTCTACCACAGAAAGTTCTACTCTGATAGTGTCTGTGAGCTGGTTTACCTCCGCTCTGATCTTAAGGTCACCACCCCGTACTCCTAGCTTCTCTCCGAATTCGATTCTTCCGCCTTAAGAGATCTTTTATATGTCTTTTGAGTACGTAGTTCATCTCCTTTATCGAAGTTTTAGTTCATCTCCTTTATCGAAGTCGTATTGTGTTCTTTTGCCTGCTTAATTTTGGTTGATAGAGCTTCTATTACTCTATGGTAATTTCAAGTCTTCAACTGGTAATTTCAAGTCTTTTTTTTGGAAATGTTCGTTTGCCATTGCTTTCCGGAAAGTCTTTCAAATTTTTCTCCTCATCATTCGCAAAGACTCGTCAATGAAGACGTTTTCAACAATGAAGACGTTTTCAACAATGAAGAGTACCGGCTTGGAGTCGGTGCAGGTTTATCGAGGACAATCAATCGTTGATTATGCTGGAAGTTTTGCGACAGCTCTATGTGTAGGACATGACTATCAACTGTGACAAAGTGTGTGCGTTCGTCAGGGAGATGCAGATTTATAAAATTTTCCTTGATGAATCTTCGTAGTTCGAGTCTATCTTGGTTGCTTCTCACGACTCCCCAGTGACAGTAAAAAGCGTTTAGGTGTCCTGTGAGAAATGCAATACCTTTCTGTTTGAATAGTTTGCTTAGAATTTAGTATTTCTAGTGTAGAAGTACACAGACATCACTACGTACTCGAAAGAATTCGTGTGTACTTCGATGACGGTTGCTTCAATATGCTGTATAATTGAAGTTTGAATGTGGATATGATTCATGCCTCCTCTTGCCAGAATTGCAGTGCCTTCACCTTTACCTGTCTAACTGACCTCTACCTGTCCCTACGGTATAAATTGTGGAGGTGATCAGCTGGTTTTGAAAATGCTGCTATCATGAGCATGATGTCGTTTCTATAGTCATATAGAAACTGCATCAGCTGTCCAGTTTTACGGATATTGGAACTTATATTTTAAGCATGACATATGATCGAGAATGGACATTAATGTTTGGTATTTTTGGAGCTGAAAATGTTGCAAGTATTATGGAGCTAGATATATATTACAAGTAGCCTGTACACCATATTTTCCATCATGTCCTTCATCATGCTCTGGAACAGTTCTTGCACATTGAACAACAGTTGAGCCATGAACGATCAGGGGTGCTCTAAGGCTATTGTTAGTTTTGGAGGAATGGGTTGTAGTTTGGAGTGTAGGAGTTTAAGATAGTGTAAGAAAGTTTGCTTTTGCAATCTGCGCAAACGTCTTCCTCAAGTTCATGGAGGTTTTTTGCATATCTCCTATGGCTGGCCGAATGGTCACCGCCACAGTTGACACATTTAGTATTATCTTCACGCAGTTTAAAATACTTCGAAAAGTGGTACTCTCCTTGGCACTTGGCTCACTTTGCCTTTCGTGTTAATTATTGACTGCATCGTGAAACTGATGACAGTTATGGCACTGGGATTGCCCTACTCGAGGTTGCTAGGCTTTCAACTTTGTACACCAAATGGGAGGCTACTTTAATGTTGTTGACTTTCGGCTCGGTTTCCAAACTTCGAAGTTCCATTATTCAGTTTGAGGAAAAAGATTTTTAATGGATGGAAGTCCGCAACCTGAAAATTCTGTTTTATTTCTTCTAGTGTAAAGCCATAGCCACCTCAAATCATTACATTTAATTTTTCTTTTCCAGAAGAAAATATGTATGATATTAAATTTTCTTTCAGTCAGTCTTTTATGATCCAGCAGACTAACGAAAATCACCCGAATTTAAAAAAAAGACCTTTTGGGCTGACTTGTAATATATTTGCAGATATATATGGCTATCTGAATTATTGTGGCTCCCTGATAATAGTTGGGACCGTTGTTCTCGTTTGTTCAGTCTCATCCGAATTGATCTGACCATGGCTGCCAGTTTATGGTCGCCTTGTAGTTTGTGTGACTGGAGTAGTGGCCTGTTTTAGCGGCGGTTTCATCGCGGCTCTTAGCTTGGGAGGCATAAGTGAAGAGTACCCTTGCTCGGCGTGTAATTGGCTGGCTGAGTAGAGAGTATTCTGCAATACCATATATGGTTCGCAATCGAACTGCCCTTCATCATCGAGTGCTCCACCGCTGACGACTCAAGTAAAGCCCTAAAGTTTTATGTCTTCCTTTCCTCTCTTAATAAAAGTGTCAGCGATATCGCTAGGGTTTGCTTATGCTTTTGTTTCAAATTGTTTCAGTATAACGACTGTAAATTTTCTGTTTTGTTTATTTAGTTCTTCGGTTTGTTTTAACTGTGCTGATACTCTTGTCTGAGTACCAGTCGGTTGCGACATAATTTTTAGTTAAGTCGCATTTGCGTTTGACAACAGGCTGTATTCATCGACAAGCGTTAAGGTAAAGCTTAGTACAATGTTCGATTTCACATGAAATTTTCATACAAAATTTCACGTGAAATCTGTTTCGGCGAAAATTTAGCTCATAAATAAGCAAGAGTTGTACTCAGTTTCAAGCATGAAAAGTTGGGTTGAAGTTGCTTTCACTTTGAAATTGTAGATGGCATTGACACATGTCTCCAATCATTTCACGCCAATTTAGTTTGTGCAGTTCATTCTTTCGAGCTAAAAAGTGACATTTGGTGTTTGAATTTGAAAATTGAATAGTGCAAATGTCTTACCAATAAGAAAATCGATCGAAAATTGAAATTCTTGACATTTTATCCGTCAGGAATGAGCAGTGGTACGCAATATCCTCTACTATCTGAAGAATCCGCAAGTGACATCGTTTAATTTGTGCTAATTTTTTTGCTTTTAAACCTATTTTCGGCTGTGTGGGAAATTCAAACATTAATAATGTTTTGAGGTCCAAGTTACTCTGCTCAAGGCTCATCGATGAATGGTGATGGGCAACAAAAATATTAGCTGAGATTAACACCAATTTCGCATGGTTCTTCAAAAAAATCGCATGGTTCTTCAAAAATTGTTGGCAATATATTTTCAATTAGTAAGAAAAAATGGAAAATAGGACAATGGTTCTCAGTACGACATTCGCAAATTTTAATAGAGTACCAAATCAAAAGCAAAATATTGCTAAAATTTAGCGATTTTTAAATACAATTATATGAATGTGATCTGTTAAAACGATTAAACAACATATTTTTTTGAGCGCACTTAATTACGTTCTCGTTTACTGCTGCAGTAGGTTATAATAGCTCACAACTGATATATGAAAAGTATGCCATCACCGTACGCCACCCGACAAAAAATTAACTCAACATCAATCATCCGAATGGCGGTCACGGTGGAGTCACACCTCCCCAAATTCGTCCCGGAGAAATGTCCGTACACCGCACATTAAAAGAAAATCATCGAAATTGGAAGGCGACATATCCTTATCATCCAGATTTATGATGGATGATCTTTTGGTGACTGGTCGGCCCTGCAGCAGCCAATTTCGTGATGGATTCATCATATTCATTCTTCGCGTTCACGTCAAAGCCGTAAATTGTTACAACACTCGACTAATGATTTAATATGGGAAATACCAATTAAACTAGACGTCGCGTTGCAGCGCCAGCCAGTAAGTAAGTTAAGCGAGCAAGCAGCCTCGCATACTTCTTGCAAGTCTGCAGCCAAAGCTAAATTTGTTTTCTAGACACAGACAATTAGCTGTTATGCCTCGATTCAGGCAGGCATCATATCTGACGGGAGGAATCGTATCATTATCGTGGCAAATGTTTCAATTATATTAATATCATCACTAGTTCTTCTGACATTAGCAAGACGAAAGTCAGGCTCGGTGCAGATGTTGCTGCAAAGTAATGCCAGTGATTTTTAAATGTTTGCACGTAATTTTATATGTTCCACAAATACTCTGAACAATGATCAAACAAAGTATACCTGACTGAATTGAATTTGCGCAACTCAGACCAAATCTGGCACTGAATCAAACTTTAACCACTCGACTTTATATGCCTTTGTTAACAGAACAAATATTCACTTATAACACGAATGATTTATAAGCGTTTGAGTCTCCTGTAGCGTCCATATTTCATCAGTTATTAGATTTCTTCGTTATTTGATGAATCAATAAATCAGTCGGATTCGTGTCATTACTCTTCCTACTGACTCTTAAGGAATCATCGTAACCCTGTGCCTTTCCCTTTAAATTCATTTCATACCTGTCCTATGCTTATTTTTCGACCTGTAAACCACGGGTATGCTACCAACTAAAACAACCGCCAGGATCAGAACCCATATATCCATATACCAGCAACCACCAGCATCCGCCACAATACTCGAACATATCATACATATCTTTTCTGATACAATTTTTCAGAATGCTATAAATTTCCGTTCCCATCGCTTTACTGGCGCTCGAATCCTCCATTCGATTCGACCAAGACAAAAACAAATGACCATGAATAATTTCGTGGTTTTTAATTTTCCATGACAGGATAATCAAATAATGTCAAAATATCTTTCAGTCGCATCATGACTGTTGATGGCAAAATGATGATATGGTACATGGCGCGACGCTACACGATGCTACGGCGCACATCATGAATATTGACGAAGCATGAATATATTTTGACTGAAATGCATATGGTACTGCTAATTATCCTTGTATGAAAAATAGAATGAAAAAATTATTGCCTGAGCAATTAATCATTATTTTTTGAAGAATGATATTTCATAGTGATCCGTCTAGTGATATGTCACATAAAGTATATATATAATGCTTTTCGATTTGAATTGGAAATAGGGTAAAGTACAATTCTGTTCAATTTATTTTAAAGTGAACCTAGTGAAGGTTACAGAAATATATCGATATGCTTTTCATTGGAAACTATAGGTAGAAACACCAAAAATGTTTTTGAATACAAAAAATTCTGTATTGAGAAACTGTAAAAATTTATCAAAAAACTGTCAGACAGGGTAAACAACTAAATGCAGAAATCTAACATGAAGTAAGGAGTGATTGGTTGTAGAACTTCCCGTAAAATTGTTGTCAATTCCGTTCTTGATCATCATTTTCGTGCTGATTGGGCACCAATGAAATTGAAAATCATACAAGAATTAAACCTAACAGCGTTAAGCCAACTCAAAGAACCTTAATAAATGATTACAACTTTAATAGTAAAAAAAAACAAATACTGTGCAAGCAATACAACTTCATCATGAGCTGTCGATTGCTTTTTTTGTAAACTGGTAGAAAAAATGTCCTACGTTTATCCTTACTTGCTGGCATATTTTAATGAAAGATAATAAAAGCAAGAAAAAATTATGGACCTGACACAACAGCGGTAGGGTTGGGTAGCTGTTTGATATTTGTAAAACTTTGAGATAGCTTATAAGTAGAAATCGGATTTAAAATGCAAAATTAAACCTAACGCTCTGAAGAATCTTAAAAAAAAAAAAAAATCAAATTTCACATTATTATAAGTACCTGAACGTGTGGAGTGAAACGTGCAAGTCAATTGTCGATCCATGTTTTTTAGATGCATTCTCTCAAATTTCCGCTTCAACGTCGCTGCCAACTTTCCTGAGGAGGTGCTGTAATAGACCATCATTGCGTTCTCCGCAAAAATTTTCAATCGTTCGAAAACTTTTGGAGTGGCTTCGGATAGGATCGAACCAAGAGAAAGGACTCTAGAAACGAAATATGACGTCGAAACGTTCACGTTCAAAATAATATACTCAAATTTTGGGCAAACTTTTCAGCTGCTTCAGGAGGTGAATAAGTTGCTAATTCAGAGTATATGCTACGCCTCTAACAGCAGCTGGTTGCCTCGATTTCACTTGGTTCGTAAGACTAATGGAGAATGTGCGTCCTTTCGGTGATTACAGACACCTCAACCATCCCACATGAATATCCGATCCCCATTTTTCAAGATTTCTATCATAAATTACATGGAAAAACAATATTCTCCTCAATAGACCTGACAAAGGGCTACAATCAAATTTCAATTGAGCTAAACGATGTTCCTAAGACCAAGATCTGTACACTCTTCGGACTCTTTGACTACATCCAAACGGCTTTCAGACTTTGCTTAACGGTTCATCCACAAGATCTAATACGGGCTAAAACTCTGCTTTATCTACCTCGGCGACATTTTGGTAGTTTCGGAAAATTGTTAAATAGTCAAACGATTCGCGGATCATGACCTCATCATAAACGTGGAGAAATTTCGCTTCTTTCGGCTTTTAGCCATGAGGTTTCATATAAGCCATTAAACAGCCCATAGATCTGGTTGAGGCAATGACAAAAACTAGACTTCTAATACGGTTAAATACCTAGAAAGATTTCTGGTTATGGCAAACTTCTACCGTCGTTTCTTTCCTTTCACAGCTGAGATGCAGCAGTAGTAAACATGAACAAATGACCTGGCTCTGGCCAAATACCTCTTTACTTCGTGATACAGTGTACCAATCAATTGGTAACCCCTCTGCATATAATTTTTAACAAGTCGCTTTCATTAGGCATTGTTCCATCCTTTTGAAAATCTGCCCACCTTACGTTTATTTTCAAAAGCGGCGATAAACGTTCCATGGACAATTATCGAGGCATCGCTATTATCTCAATAGTCCCCAAACTCTTTGAGAAGCTCGTCTGCGATTGTCTAATCGACCCTCTCCTTAACGAGGAACAACATGGGTTTCGAAAAGGCTGGTCGCCTAGTTTCGGACGTTTTCTGTGAGATGTAAAAAGGAAGCCAGGTTGATGCGATTTATACTGATTCCAGCTAGGCCTTTGACATAGTCGATCATCAAATTTAAACTCATAAATTACTCAGTTTCGGTATATCTGGCTGCCTACTCAGATGGCTTAAATCTTATCTTTGTGAGAGAACTCAGGTTGTAAAATTCCTAGGAAAATTTTCAAAAACCGTTTATGGGCTGTCTGGGGGTGTCACAATGCAGTCATTTGGGCGCTTTTCTCTTTAATATTTTTACTGCGGATCTATTTGGGATTTTGTTTGATACCCCACACCTCCTCTACGCTGATGACCTGAATTTGTACCACACTATCAAAACGCAGTTTAACATAGCTTTTCTCCAATCGAAACTTCAATCTCTCGAGTAGTGGTGCGACCTGAATAAACTAAGTCTCAACGTCAAAAAGTGTCAAATGATAAGTTTCTCCCGAAAAAATAAAGTCATAGTCAACTCATGCTATCTCCACAACAATGAGCTTCATAGGGTAGAACATATCATAGACTTAAGTATAACCCTAAACACCAAAATGTGCTTTAACCTGCACTACGAAAAAGTTTTGTCGAAGGCAAACAAACAACTAGGTTTCATTAAGAGGCGTTCAAAAGAGCTGAAAAACATTTGGGCTACTGTCTGTATATGCATCACTAGTGCGGCCTATTGTTATTTTTTTGTATCTTATTTTATAATTGGATTTTCTGTTAAATGAGATTTGAATAAATAAATAAATGAATACGCCTGCATAGTCTGGAGCCCAGCTTTTGAACTAAACAGCGACAGGCTTGAATAGGTGCAGAAACAATTTTTACTTTTCGCCTTGACACACGTATACCATATAATCCATGTGACTTTAGTAATCTTCCGGCTTACGAAGACAGACTAGTTAAACCTAATGACTCTTTTATTAAGAAGAACCTTAATTAGCGCATGCCTAACCTTTGACATCATTAAAAAAATAGCTCGGGTAGGGGCTCTCTCTAACAAAATTTCATTTATCAATCAAGCAAGACGGACTAGGCATACCATTTTTCTTAAGAAATACCAGCACCATATAGTCTATGGGTATAATGAACCCATCAATAGATGTTGTAGAACATTCAACAGTGTAAGTCATCACTATTCTTCAGGTATCACCAAATCTATCTTCAAGAATACACTCTAAAAAGTGGGTCTATAATTAATACTTTGATAATAGGAAATATATTCATTTTTTCGTTTAAAATAACGAATCACAATTTTTTTTACACATTCGATGTGCCTTTTTCTGCTTTTACGTCATATCAGCTGAATAATACACAGCTTTTTGTAAATTGAAGCAAAAAGAGTGTAAATTTACTAGTTTGCTATTCACCTTTGCGCCAAAGCCATAAAATTGCATCATTATTTAGGGTAAAATTACACCATTTGGTCGTAAAAAATATATTCTTTTTCCGCACTTTTGTAAATTTACATCTTTAATAGTAGAAAACCAGTTTCCTACTATTATAAGGGTAAAATTCAACCAAAATTTTTTTGAGTGTAACTTGACAAAGGCCCTATTAACTTCTTAACTTATTTATTTCCCGTCCAAATTCGCCTGAATACAAATAAGTATCAACTGAATACTTTTATATTTTATTTTTTGCAATATGTATTTCGTACGATATCTTGTTTGGCAAATAAATAAATTTAGCCTATAAAGCTTGGTATTTCAATATAAATTTTATTCGATTTTAGTCGAAGAATAAGCTGTTGAAAAAGGACCATCAGATCATGATATCCATGAGCTTCTTATTCTTGTTTTCGTACTAAAATGTTACAACCAACAACAGACAAATTAACTGAAACTACATGTCAAAAGAATTGAAAACTTGAATTGAGTTCAAGAATTGAAAAGAAAATGAAACTCTATTTTAATTCGAAAATAATGCGGAAAAAACCCTATATATGTGCCTAAGACAATGTGTTTGAGTCATATACGTATGTATAGGGGCTATCCACTGGAGTACTACAATTTTTTGCTCTCTAAAAACACAGTGTTGCCATAGTTACTAATTAAAGCGATATTTCGCCTAGATTATTAGGCTCCTCCTTAGATTCATAAAAGAAATATTAAATTGAACGTTATTTTCCTAGTAATTTACAATTGTAATTTTTCACTGTTATTTTCTGTCGTCCACAAAAGCATCATACAAATTAAGATGTAACGCAACCTGCCTCATAATTTCTACATGTACCCCCAAACTTTCGAGACCGCAAATATTTAATCAAAATAATTACCTTATCGAATTAAGACGGGCGAAATATCTTAGTTAGCAAGCCAATCAATAATATGGTCGGTACTTTCTCCATGCAAATAATCGACCTCATGCATACGATGAAGGAAATTATACATATCTGCTCTTTGCTCCCATCACCGGTAAATTGTGGTCCCGAGAAATACATTTTATTGATAAATTGCTGCTTTTATGCACATTGCTTCTGGTAGTCAGCCAAAACCACTAAATGTCAAGATCGATTCAAGCACTTACGACGTTACCGATGTGATAGGTTAATGGAATAGCAATAAGTTAAAGATTATTTTAATTTTTCGGCATAGGGCTGATTGCATATGTTGCAATAATTTGGCTGTGGAATTTTGTGCGCATAATTTCCTTTCGCCTTTGTTTCAACACAGCCAATTTGTGATCATTCGCGAGAAAAATACTATGATTACGGACTTTGTCAGTGACTGGATGATTTTCAACAGCGGAAATTATGAGCTCCGTATCATATTTTCTTTGCAAGTTTTGAAACGTAGACTATTTTATACTCACATTGTAAGTAAAACAGCATGTGCTCTCTGGTTGAACTTTTATGAATTTAGCAGTGGCTTATCACTGGAAACAACAGATAAAATAATTTAGTGTTTCATATTTCACAATTTCTTATGTTGAATTTTGTTTGGTAACTCGAACGTTCATTTACCACATCACAAACGAAACGAAAACTAGCTATTTACGAGCATATGCTTGCTAACAAATTCAAACGAGCCACGTTTACGAAACTCTGAATGAAATCAAACTCATATTTCCAATATTTCATCAGATACGTGGCCGTTCTAACAAGAGGCCACCTAGCGTTTTATGTATGTATACATTCTCCTGTCGAATTCCCATACGAAAATGAATTGTCCAACAACTTCGAATCATAAATTCCACAATAAATATTCCACAAAGTGTACGTTCAGCCATTTGTTCGATTGTGTTCAATTTATTTATTATTATTAATATTGAGGATTTTGTGTTGGCACTGCATGAATCCTATGACATCTCACTGAGCGAAGATCGCATGGTCGCGAATCGTTGGTGATCAGATCACACATATCATGTATATGCTAAGCTATTGAAATTCTAGCACTTCTGTATTTAATCAAAAAGAAACAGTTGGATTTTGTAAAAGATGAGTCACCCAGTTCGTGATTGGTGGTCGGGAAATGATTTCAGTATTTTTTGTTGTTAGCGAAAATTTTCATATCTCATTAGCTGTGCATTTCGATCTCATTATATCAAAAATTTGAGGGCGCTACTGGAGCAAATTGATTGTGAGCTCTATCGTATGATAGCATTTAATATGTAATTAGGATCAAACCTCATGATACGATTTAAAAAGATATGAACATGAAGCTCAAAATATATTGGGATTATCAATATAATGCTTGAAAATAAGTCGGGCCACCAGTGAACGAAGAGTTGGTCATGCAAAACTTTTTGCACTAGAAGATGCAGTATGAAAAACAATGCTAAATAACACTATTTTAATATTATAACCATCGCTCTGTTTGTCAAAGTACAGCTTCAACATAGACCACATCAAAACAAACAAAATTTATTCAAGATTTTCCAGACAATTCATCATACTTGATATTTCCATCTTTTGTGTCTTCTACTCCAGCCTGAAATATCGATGTATCTCGTATAAATATCTGTATGCATCAGCGAAACTCTATGAATACAAAAAACTAATAAATCTATCTTTCACACCTATCTAAACTCGTTCCAACATCGACTGGGGTGGTCCACATTGTTTATTATTAGAAATATTACCTGATGACTGAAGTAGCGCCTCAAATCGAATAGGCAGCCGTTCATTGACAATATGCTATAGGTGTGAAAATCAGATAAACGGAGATGCGTGTTAACCTCATAAAACTTAATGAAATCTCAGTCCACCCACAAAATATGATGTATGATCCTATTGACTTCGGATTTGGATACCCAACAAGCGCATCTCTTGGCTATTTTTAAGTTGATCAGATAATTTCATTACAAATGACATAACCATCACATTGTCTGTCTATCATAACTGCTTAAACCCGAATCCAGAATCCCTGTTGATTGTCTGAATATCATCATTGGAAAATTTATCAAAATCAACCACATCTCCTGCTCGCAATCTTTTCTTATTGACAGATAATGATTTATTTATTCGTTTTCGCTACACTGCCAAACACTTAATATTTCGATTGAATCAGCAAACACAATCATTCCGTTCGGCTATAAATAACGTTTGCAAAAGTGGTTGGTTTTCGTATTCGGCCCTGTCATTCTTGGCTGGTTAGCTAATTGAATCCTATATCCGACTATATCCGTTCAATTTGATGTGTGGCACTTCTGAAACGAACTCAACTGAATTACCAAGTAAGGAGTCTCTAATCCGTTTAATCCTCAAAATGGGAAAACGTAACACTACGAAAAGGAAATTCGCACTAATTCCCACTAAATTGAAATACGAATCCGATTTCTAGGATCTTGAACTGAAAAGACCCCAGCAATGCCCGGAGATGAGCAGAGCGTTCTTGTTTCGTATTGAATGAAACGAAAGGAAACAACACACGCTTGTACGTTTCGTGTGTCAAGATAAATCCAGCCCCAAAGAGAGAGGAAAGCATCAATCCCTGTAAATGTGGTCGAGATTCAGATGAGCGAACCCTGTCGTACCACCAGGATGCTTTCGATCGTATCCTGCTAAGGGTTTCGTGGTGATTTGGTTTTGGATGTTCTATGTACTACGTTGTTTATTGTTGGTTGGTGTTTTTTCCTTCTCACGGTGACGCTTTCGCCTTTCGGAAATCTCTTCGTTTACTATTGATATGTAGAACAATAGAAGAGCGATTATCCCCGGAGAAGACAAGTGCTTTTCTCTTTTAATTACGTGCAGTTTTCGCTTATCAAGCTTCCATTTCAACTACAATATAAAACTTCGACGACGACCGAAGATGAGATTACTCTCGAAAGTTGGTTGAATGTGGTGAAGAAATCTAATTTTTGTCGCCTGTTTCGGTGGAAAACATTAACTGGATTTAATCCACTTTCAGACAATTATGCTTCTAGAGAAAAGTAATTGGGTAGTAAATGTTCGCTTTCGAAATTGAGTAAGAATGAAAAGGCAATTCAAGAAGCGATTAATTGTTTAACTGACTTAATAACCAGTATATTTTGGATCATTTAAGTCAATATTTTGATTCTTGAGCACACAGATTCCATAGCGAGGAAAACGTTCGTCCTTCCAAAATCAGCAACAAATCTTCTTTAAATCCTCCAGAAATGTAAATGTTTAAGAGTTCAGATCAGGTGTCTGAATTAGATATAAAAAGTTTACACAGAAAGCAGGAAAGCTTTCCTCAAGCGCACGATGTTATTTTATGTCTTGCTTTAAGAAGATAATAAATGAAATTTTCAAAGGCTTCAAATGCTTGTATATAAACATGATATTTGCACCGAATTCTTGAATTTTATCTGCCTTTTTCCCAATGCACGATCATTACAGTAGCTTTTTTACCTTGACAACTTTGAAGATCGCTGGTATATCCAACGACCTGTGATGTTTATAAGTAATCTGATCCATCATCAAATTAGGCTGAAGGACATACTTCAGTTCGCAAAAAAGTCCGGGGCCTTCGATGGCCGTCTGGACTGAACTTTCCTTCTCCGGGTCCATTTATCTGGTATCACTACGGACCAATGGGTCTATGTGTGGCCTTGTGCCAGCCAGCTAACCTAACCTAACCTAACCTATCATCAAATTGCATCATAGAAAAAAAAATAATGGCACCATTGATAATGAGATCATGCGTTCGTTCAGCGGTAGAAATATGTAGAGTACTGCAAGCTGCAAATACTGTAGATAAACTTACCAACAACTCTTCAAGTGACTACGAAGTAGATCATGAAAAAAAATTAGTGGACTGTGATACATCAACTGAAAACAAACGTGACTGTTCTGTTTTACAAGAAACTAAGACAGCGAAGACTTCTCGGACGTCGTTAAAAACTGCTGCCCGTCCCTAATTCTACGAAAAATATTTTTGGGAAAAACAGATACAAGTGGTCTCTCATTCATCCTGCCCCATGCTCTTGTATAATACGACCCATGTTTCGCAGGGTTTTGGATTGTGCGAGATAGAGACTGAGTGAAAATTCTCGAAAAGCTGGATTTTGGTATGAGTTTTGACATTGTTGTGCTAACCAAAATGCCAAAAGTCCCCATCGATTCAAGTGCCGCTAAACATTTTACACGGGATCAAAGGACACACTGACCAAGCTCCCGGCACCACACTCCATGCGACTTCTATGTATTGGAATTCACCTACCTCTTAAACTACTGGCTATGACATTCTAAAACATTTATGATCAAAGAAGTATACTTTAAGCTTTGTTTTGTAATGAAAATTAACCTGGGCTAAATTATTCAAATAACTGAAATGTTTACTTCCGGTTTTACATAGGAAAAAAAATTGTTTTTCAAACCTAATGTCAAAATTAAAAAGATCAGTTGATTTTCTATACGAATCAGTACGTTTAATGTTTTTTAAATTTTTTTTTCTCTGAATCAATTTCCAAAAAAAAACTTTCATCAATTTTGTCAATTTTTCAGAAGCCCATAACTCGGCAACTAAACCTCATAGAAACAAAAACTTGCGTATCCACGTTCATACCCTCTAGAAGTACCATTATGCACAATATAAACGTTTTACTTTGTCCGCTTCACATGAAATGTAGATAAGATTATAGCAGATAAGATGTTATCGATTCACAATTCCTTTGCTAACAACAGTTGCTTGTCAATCAACTGATTAGTACGTAAACTTAGGAGTTGCCAGTAATTATTGATATTATTTGTGTAAAGTAAAGTAATCCCACGACAACCTTTTTGAAGCTGGTGTGTGTGTGTGTGTGGGTTGGGGAAGAGGCGCATTGGCACCTCTAAGCACTGAGGCCAAAGGACCCATTGTACTCATTTCCCCTGCCTACCATAGTTTCCCAGACTTCTTAATAAAATCTAAGATCACTGATACGGGAAAAGAGGCTATCCTCTGCATGCATGCAACATCCCAGCCAAAGCATTGATATCTGAGACGCGCAAACGCTGGGCATTCATAGAGCAAATGCTCGGCAGAGTCAGCTTCTTCTAGGCAGGATGAACAGAGGTCATCCTGTAAAACACCTATTCGGTACATATGTCCTCCTATGCAGTTATGTTCAGTCAGAATGCCTATCATGGCTCTGCAAACTTTCCTGCTCTTATTGAGCAAGAATTCTGCAGTCACATGGTTGAGCTCTGAAAGGAAGACCTTCATGTGCCTGGCCACATCAGCAGTCATCCATCTATCTTTGTGAGCATCATCTACCCACTTCCGAAGAATGGATCCGGATGCGTCTCCAAAAGCATAACCGGATACATACCATCCAGGCCCAGCAATTTGAAGTTTTCAAAAGATATGATTGCATCTCTAACCTTTTCACTAGTGACCACAGATCTTGCTGTGTACCAGCACTTGCTACTGCTGCGAAGAGCAGGAATTTTGGTCACAGGCGCAGATGCCTTCTGCGACTCAATCACCGGAGCTCCCGGAAAGTGAGTCTCAAGTAAAGTCTGCAAAGTCACCATCCGAGCGTTTTAGAGAGTCTAGTTTGGCTGATTGATCCTTCTTTAGGATTTTGCAAAGCCTCGACGTCTCCCGTGCGCCTTTCGGTCTCTTAGATCTAAATGATTCCCTCTTGGAGGTCCTCACCAGCTTCTTATATGTTCTCTGCAAAGTTTTGTAGGCGATGTTGAAGCTGGTAGAGAGCTTCATTCACAAATTTTCAATCAATGTGAATACGAGTGTAGAGTGATTAGTTCCACGATTCACTTTACTCCTGATATACATCAGGTACCTATTCAGAGCTAGTTTAACTCAAAGCTCGGTGTGCGGTCTCTCGTCCGAGCCTGGTTTGAACCAGTGACTCCACATACAAGAAGCTATTTTAAGTAATTATGTTAAATCTCTACTTTTTTTATGCTAGATAATATGGTCTTTTAATCCCCAATTTGTTAATTTATAGTAAAATTTAATATAACTGATGAATTGTATATTTTTGAAAATATTCTCCTGTTGAGAATATAGTATGCTGTGGATGGCAACTATTAGTTTCTTCACTTAAATTAAAATAATATTACATTCCTTAACATTCTCATCTCTTCCAGTATTTCTAGCCACAATTTATTCTATTTCAAACAGTTACCATGGCCAGTCAACAAACATTCAAATTTAAGTTATAAAATTTCGTATTGAGCTGACAAAGATCATTGAAATAAAACGATACGACCTCCATTTCAAAGTTAATTCGACACCAATTAAGGATGACAGGATGTTTCGTCTGCCCTTTTAAGTTGCACGATATTTACTCTTTCTCGCCTGTCTTGCTTCCATCATCCTCGGTACATTTAGCTCTATCCCTCCACCGCACAAGCTCCTTATTCAAAACAACCCCATTCACGAAACAGCATTCAAAATGAATTATGAATTGATATCAGGATTGATGTTTCTGCGCTTGTTTACATTATCTGAGGGTGTGAGGATTTACCGACGACGCGACGTGAAGGCCAACAGCACCCGTATAAGCAATATGAAAGCCTTCCTAGACCATTGGAAACATAAGTGGGTGATTTGAAATCAACCCTTATATTATTTTAGACGTCATATGGTTAAGTTGTTTGTTTGTTTGTTCAGAACACTATTGCGGGATGTTGCCTCCGCAAATTGTTCGCATCATGCGAATGATTTTGAGGTATTATGATTCCAGCCTCGGATTATCTCATACGACACCCTTCAGTGTTCAATTTTAATAAAATTACACATGTGATAGTCGTTTTAGTACGATTTCAGGAACGAGAATAAATGTTAATCTGTTTGCGATTCAGTTACAAGCTTTTGAGCAGATTATTTCAATGATTAATTGAAATCCGAAAAATGTGTGACAAGGTGATGTATGATGATGAAATTCTACCAGTGCTTTCAGATTTCTTGAGTAGCATCTATTCAGAAGTTATAAAAAATTATCAGAGAATTTGCAAATCGACAGATACTATTTGAGGGGTACTGCTACTGTTGGAATCAGTATTGGCTATGCTAGGATACCTGTTCTTAAAAGCGATTAAAAACGTCAAATATGTACTCACCTAAAACATTCATTGTGAACATGAAGTTTCGGAATCTTCTCTGCCAAATCAATATCATGCAACCTCTGCCTAAACCAAGTGTACCCTCTCTCATACAGCAATCGATCTTTATTCAGTATTCACGGAGTACGAACATCCCAAAACAACTTGTAGCGTTTCATGTCATAATTTCACGGAATCGCTTGCCTATCATTTCAATGATCATCTTGTTATTTATAGGTGTAGCTGAGATTTCGTCACGTTTATCATTAATCGTCTGACTTTACCTTTTAAATCTGATTGACAGAACATTTTGTTGGTAGGTTTCGTTTCTCGGTCTCTTCGTTTTTAATAGTCTGTCAGTTCGCCTTAGGATCAAGTCAGGTTTTGTATATTTCTGATGTGGCGAGTGGTTTTGGATAAGCATATCGACTCCAACTCGAATATCATACGAATATCTTTGGAAAATACCGAAAATGTTTCACATGCCAGATCAGCGAATGGTTCAATGAAGATGATCGAGACAGGCTCCTGCATTTTTTGGGCGATGCGCTATAGGTACATCAATGCTTCTTAGTCATTGGTTAGAGGTGTATTGTGAATAGATAAATGAACGGACTAACAGTTGGAATTGATGCTACTTTTGCTAATCGCACTGATCTTTTTGATTGTCGAAGATATATTTTTGTGCAGCGGATAGCTCTGTTGTTCAAAGTTAAAGTGCTGCCATGATGAATTATAATTTGAATCGCAGGCATATTCTTTTGATTGGTGGTATTGGCTAAGATAATACTAAAACTACTACTACTATTACTATATAAAAACACATTCTTTCGATTGTTGTCTTATCTGCCTGACAACTATTTTCCTTAAACTTCATCGGGTGGGTCCTTCGTGCCAAACGTTAGATTGCGGAAAATACCGAAATGTATTAACCTCTAAACGTTCTTTTGACTGCAGCTACAGCTTTGTGAACCAGATTATCAAGTCTAGGCATAAATTGTTAGATTTTTATTATGAAGTTTCTGTAATTTTCCTGTCAAATATAAATAAACAACTTCGACAAATTGAAAAAGTGAAGATATCTCCGTAGGTTCAGTGAAAATATTTCCAGTAGAGTAAGATTCTTTTTGCTGCTCTATTGTCTAACAATTTCGACATAATTTTTGCTTCTGCACTTAAAACCTATCGAAGGATCTGATGGAATACCTATTTTTAATCTGTTACTAACAGCCAGCAGCAAATTTCTTTGATAGTTTTGACTAGTATAGCTTTGACATAAAACCATTTGCATATGAGTTTCATCATTTTCACCAAATTCGTGTGCGATAACTCAAAACAGATACTTGAACGGTTTGAAAAATTCTGTCGCTCAAGAACTAACCCCGAACATACTAGATTCTAGTCTTAGTAACTCACCAAGCAGTATATTTCGACAACCATATTGAAAATTCCCCCCGAATTTGTAATTTAGCGGTAGAAAAATCTGCACCTACCAGTCCCCGTAAATCTTTCATTTGTAAGCCCCACTCCAGCAAAGATATTGATTTTGATTAGGAAAATAAATAAATACTGTAGAAAATTGCTGAAATAGAAAGAACCTGTGTAAAGCTGCAAATTATTCCACATTTAAATAAACACTGGGGAGCTTAACTGCAAGCTTGTCATCTAAAGGGCTTTGAAAACCCATTCATAGAAGTAAAAATAGAAGTAAGATATTCAGGACCTAAAACCAAGAGACATTCTGCTTGTAGCAATCGCCGACAAAGCTAAAAATTGGGAAAACAATTTAAAAGCTCACATTACGTAACTGGCAACCTGTAACTGACAGTGACAGGCACGCAACTGAAGTGGTGGACAAAACATTCTTATCTCTTTCTGACTCTTACGCTTACAGGGCATTCATAAATGATGTGTGAGTCTTCTGGTTTAAATTGTTTACTTAACATACTCTTAAAAATCCACCAAATAAATTTTAAAAATAAAACTGGTTTCGAAACATTTTTCAAACAAAATTTTTAGAAAACAATGAAATCATTTATGGTATTTGCCATTCTAAAGCAAAAAAAAACAATTCAATTCGAAGCAACTTTAGAATTATTTGTCTATTTAGCTACATTGGTAAAGTTATCAAGCATGTCTTAAAGGAAGAACTCGAAAATTTTTTAGATCTAAACAACATTTACCCCAATGAACAATTTTTTCAATTTGAATAAGAATCTCACAGCCTTGCACCGCCACACATAGGCAAGTCTGGTTTTTCTAGAAGCAATAAAGCCTTTGATTATGTCTGGTACAAAAGTTTTATTGTCAAAATAACTAACATAAAGCCTACTTTTGTGGTATTATTCAGTGATTCTCAGTTATGTAAACTCTGCTATCGAAAATGGATTCAATACTCTTTCAGAAAATAAGATTTACTTCATCCTTTAAGAAATGGCAATTGGAGGCTGTCAACAGATGATAAATTGCTTATCCATTAAGCAACAATTTAAACTTTAATGCTTTACGTTTTTTTTTGCATCGGGCCAATGTGCAAAACGCCATCTCTGCCGGCTTCAAACCACACAAAATAAAATTCTTAAGCTACTGCTACGATCTATCAACATGCTCGCGCAGACATACCGAGGCAGCACGAACATGGAGAATCCACTCGCCTCGACTTGCCCTTGCGCTATCTCGAGATTCACAGCCATTCGAGACTTTACCCCCTTCTCTTCCACAAAGTTGCCAGATCGCTGATTCGTAGTGCATAGCCTGAAGCTTCGAATAAACGAAATCTAATTTCTCATCCATATCCTTTGCACACATTGCCAGTAAAGATAATTGTGGCAAGCGTCGATCAATATCTATTGTCTCTAAATTTCTTCATTAATTTTCTGTGCACAAATTTGAGAATGGAAATTCACTGGCGATATCTCTTTCAATGAAATATATCAAAGAGGAATACCAAACAAACTTTCATGGTCATAGCACCGTCCAAGTGCTCATACGAATTATATTTTTCTGTATTGCTGATATAGTCCATACCCAGACTGACCTCATAGCAGGGCGGGCGAATTTCAGCCGTTCGACCACCAAGGGTGCATGCTGAAATCAAACTCTCATGCGTGAATCTAGTTACAAATCGCCTGATGTGCCTGCACCAGCCAATCAGGTCGCGGATTCAATGACACACTGAATATATATACCTTTGCAGCTAATTCATCACGCATGATACAAATACCTATTTTCTTTGATTCGAATTTTTTAATTTCTTTAATTATTGTTATTTAATGCTTTGGATTGATTAATTAATAAAATTGATTTGAACAACAAGGCCTGAATTTGGACTACTAATCGAGAATAAAGCTGTAAAGCCCACATCATAATTTTCAAAGTTGTATATATTACTCCCGATTCCCCACAGAATAATGCTGTCCAAATGCGATAACAACGTTTCGACAGCTATCTGTGGTCATATTTGATTTCAAACTTTGCTTAGTATTAAGAGAATGAATCAACAGTTTTGTAGAACTCATTTTGACAAATAACCTACCGAAAATATTAAATTGTTAGGTAAACCAATGGTATCAAAATAATTTTTTTCTAACTTAAGACCATTAATTATCCTGGCAAGAACTGTCAAAAATTAATCGATATTATTATAGTTTGCCCCTTAAAATTTGTCGTTTCGTTAAACTACCAACCAAACACCAATTGAACACTATTTTCAGAGGTTTATTGTTTTTTCTATAGTCCATTCAATTGGCCACAAACCTCCTAATACCGGGTACTAATGAACTACATATAGATTTTACCACAATTGAACGCTTTAAGCAAACATCTCACTTATATACCATTTTACACATCAGAGTGGATCACGATTTCGTCCAAACAACACACTATATAGAATGAAGCCTATCGCACCGACAACTATTATTTTAATATTAATCTCTAAACACCAATTTTCAGTCAAAAATATATTTTTGGAACTATATATTTAGGTAGCCAACAAACCTGGCAGCCCTAACTATCATACGAATTATATTTTCTCCTACCACTCCTTAATAGATGACTTACATTCGACTTCTCAATGTCCAGATATGTGTCTTAAGATAGTCAAATTAAGAAATATAAATGACAGGTGTTTATCAAAATTAAAAGGTGATCGCCAGAGAACAGAAAAACAAATGATTTTTAGTTGCTTTTTGATGTTGTCAAGTTTCAATTTGAAGTTGGATGCCGTGGTTAGTTGCCTACTACACAGGTTACAGGTTACACAGATGAATAATTTCCATATTCCTTGCTTCTCATTCGTTTCACCACCAGCGCTCGCCACCAATGACTATAGTAATGGTTGATTTTGCTGGTTGTTGCATAGTTGTGCCCAACGATGCTTGGATTTCGTGTTTTTGTTCACGATCACCTTCGATTAACATGACGTGTAGATGCCCAAAAAAGTTTTTTGTGGTGAGTTCTGTTGATATTCGTCAGCGGCTAATTTATTAGACGATGTTGATCATTTTCGTTGTTAGTACGTTGATTGGAAGCTATATGATGGAATGTTAAATTTCTGTTGATTGGTGGCCTAAGGTTTTTTTGTATTCAGTCATTTTTCCTTGGGTGAACTTTGTATTCGGTGTCGGAGGGCTATGCATGGACGAATGAAACATTATGCTGGAGAGATTTGACATTGACTGAGAGTTATCTTTCGCAACTAAATTGACTTGTATTTCATCGTAATAAGTCTGAAAAAATTAATTTGATAGCTCTAAAACTATTTTTACACAGTTAAATTTTCGCGAAAGAGAACACTATATATCTCAAAACACGAAGATGGGCATATTTAAACAAAGTCAATACTCTTATAGATAATCAGCTGAACTTTAGCAGCTTACGCACCTAACTAAACTATAGGCGCGTTTTTTTGCTCGTCTATCCAGCGGAGAGAAGAATGAGAGTAGAGTAGACGCATTGAAAACAACAACAACACTCCTACACCAGTGAATTCACTGGTGTAGGAGTGTTGTTGTTTTCAATGCGTCTACTCTACTCTCATTCTACTCTCCGCTGGATAGAGGAACAAAAAAACGCGCCTTATGTATCATGTAGATGGTACGCACGTTCTGTTATGGTATGGCTACTCAACAATAATAAATCAAATAAACAGCGACAATTCTGTGTTTGTTGAACATCTGGACTTAGTTCAAAAGCTGCGATTATAATTTCATATTGGACATTCTAAGCGAGCTAACGTTCTCATGCTAATTAAGTTCAGTGAGTCGCGTCAGATTGCATTTCAAAGCTCTTATATTTTAATTTTAGCAGAGAGAAATGGGAGAATTCCTAACAGTAAATTTTAATGAGGAACAATTGATCACTGACCTCACTCGTGATAAGCTTGTTTACATCGAAAATGGTGTAGCATACTTTCCAAATGAGGCTGAAACTAAACAAAGTAAAACCCAGAGTGCTTCTGATAGTGTTTTTTTTACTGATTTGGTCATTTGAACGTAATAGTCACTTAATAGTAATAATAGTTTATTTACTACCAACTATATAAACTCTTATAGTAACCAGCGATCAAACTAAACTCCCGTTTTCCGCTATACTTCTTCGCGTTCCGTTAACTTTGGATCAAAAAGACCCAAAACTTCGATAAACTGCTGTCAGTCACTACAATCAGTCCAGATTGCCACACTAAAAATTCTTGTGGTTAAGCTTGGTACTTGTTGTCGCGAGTATCATCAATGCCTCGGTTCGATATGGAGTGGATAAAACTCAGGCGACCTGGGCATCGGACTTTCTCAAAAACAGGCAGATTGAAGCCACCTTTTTGGAGGCCGAAGCCCAGAGAATAGTCGGAACCGAAACAATACAAGAGGGGTTTAAATCGGCTATTTTATTGATTCTGACAGTCAACGAAATACTGGAGAATTTGAGAGCCAGTGGTTTTAATGTGCCGATGACATTGTGGTACTCGTACTTGTGAAGAGTGTGTTCCTATAAACTTTGTCGGACCTTATGCAATCGGCGCTGGACCGTATCCACATCTGGACTAGAAAAGTCGGGCTGATGGCAAACCCTGCCTATTCCAATACCTGAGGTCTTAATAGGGCGGCCTACTACATATTCACATGTATAGTGAGACCAATTTTGGTGTGTGTAGCAATCGTGTAGTGGAAAGCAGTGGAGAGTAAAACCAACATCAAGAAGCTAGCAATACTGCAAAGATTAGTTTGCTTATGTATTTCGGGCGCTTTAAGAACCGCCCGATCGGCTCGGTTAGAAAAGCAAAATAATATATCTTGGCAGGAATTTCCAGGTCAAGATACCCACAAGAACAGACTTTAGACGGACGGATCAAAGATAGACACAGGAGTTGGCTCTGGCGTTTTTTTTTAGTATATGCTACACGCATGGCAGTTGAGTCCATTAGCGGAACAGCAACTAAACCAACGATGATTTACGTCGATAGCAGAGCAGCCATTCTCGCTCTTCAAATGTTCTTCAAAAACTGTTAACGCTTACAGAGTGACTCCCAATGAAAAGGCAGGGCATATTCCTATCCGGATTATGTGAATGCCAGGGCCAGGGTCATAGGCAGCGAAAAAGCGGATGAATTGACGAGGAAAAGTTCAGGAGCTAGTAATAGCCCCTACATTACTGTACCATGGTCAATTGTTGATACCACCAGCAAACTTGATCCTGCCATATGGGCCAAACTAAAGTCCGAATGGAAAAACAGGTTAGAATGCAGGGAAGCCAGGACATTATGGCCATCACCTGATCTAAGCAAAAGTCGGAAACTGCTTAAGCTCTGCAGAAACTGCTTGAGAGCGACGGTCGGCTTGCATAAAATGGGACTGACATTCAGCAATTGATGCAAGAAGTACGAGATCGAAGAGGACACCATCGAACACACTCTCTACGATTGTCCGGCCCTTAATAATAAACACCTCAAGATTATTGGTTCTTCCCACTTTCGAGAGTTAGCAGAGGTGGCTAGCACCGTCAAGCTGAGTCAACTCATTCAGTTTGGCGAAGCGGGCCAAAATTGGCGGGCTAATGCTGGCCGCCTTGCTGGCAACCCTCTTTATAACCTAACCTAAGGCTGGTACTTGGTAGCCTTTACAGACGTACATCCTGTGTACACATCTTTGATTTCGATTGTTGCAAAATTAGCTGCTTAAACTAAGTTGTAGTATAAGTTTATTTGTAATTTTTTCATAATAGAGCTCTAAGTCTTCTTTGATCTTTATTGTTTGATCATTTGTAATCAACCCACCTGATTTGGGTTGATAATTTATTCCGAATTCTCAGAAAAATCAATATTGAAAATATATCTCCGAAAAATTGGGGCACAGGCTTTGCAGTTTTGTACTAGCACGTTGCTCTTCATGCTTTTCTCATCTCAAAAGTAAAATATGCAACCAAAATCAAAAAACAATAATTACATTTTTGATTTTGGAGGAAGATTAATTTTAATTCTGAGAGAGCTTTCCGAATCTCACGGTCCTGCTGCATATAGAAGTATTCAATGCAATTGTTAATTATATTGAATAATTAACAAGTTATAGCCTTTTTCTGTGATTTGAAATTTAGGTCGGATTAAAAATAAATCCAAATAATAAGATCTTCCCGCGCAATAATAACATTATGCATTTGAAATTGAAATTTTTTTCTTCAACTGAATGGAACGAAGCTGTCAGCATACTTTGCTAATCAGAAGAAAAAGCTGGGGAATTCGTCAACCAACCTCATATATCCATCAATCAGCTTAATCATGAATACCAGGAGACTTATGTTTAATATTTTGAATTATTTTTTTCAATACGTCTATCGAAAAGCTTGCGTACAATGTGCAACGACCAATCTAACAACGTAACTCTCTAGATTCTACGACTATATGAACATATTCTATGCCATAAAGTAACAACATTTTACGATCGTAAAAATGTCAATTGCAAACCTCACATAAAACAAACAACAGCACCAAAACTACTGCATTTGTATTTCAGCTTAATTTACGAACCCTGAGACCTCATCGAATGGGTCACCACTGGATAATAAATAAAATTTTCAATTGAACCAAAAATATAACACAATCCCAGACCAGTGCCCCGAATCGGAACCATTCGAACAATGGTGACTGGATGATGCCAATAAACACGAAGAATGCACTTGCTGTTGCAAAGCAAGGCTGGACTTGCAGGACATTCTACACATCTCTATGGCTTCGATCTAGTTGCTAGCGTGTTGTTCGGCGGATGTAATTATTTGCTGCACACACTTCGTTTTGATTCAATTAAACGGCATAGAGAGACTGTTTTACATCCATATTCATTTTCGTTCTATAGACAGACATATTTTGAGCCTTAGAGCTTGTGCAACGATAACAAGTTACTCCTTTTCCCAGGACTATAGGCTTAATCGTAGCCAAAAGGAGACCTAAGGTTTCGGCAGCGAGGGTTAACATTTTCGGATTTGAATGTTTGATAAGGAATTGCTATGTAGTTTACGACTATTTAGTATGTATTATTCATTAAAAATTAATTATCTTTTCTAGGCTTGTCTGTGAATTTAAGGGCACTCCCAATATATATTTAAAAAAATATTGTCGAAATCTTCTTTAAAACTCAAATATATGAAAGCAATTCCATTGATGCGCTATTTTATTTTATTTTATTATATATTATAAGCCATACTCAGTCATCAATTTTACACTAGATATGCTAAAAAAAAAACCCGCGTAAATAGAGCTTCCTTAGCCACTACAATATGGTAGCACTCTCTTCAACCCTCCCAACCGATACGATGGCCACCCCGGACAATAGCACACAATGTCTATGAATTGGTTTTATGTCCATTCTGAAATGTTTTCCTCTTAGTAGCTTCGATATTTTTGAAAGAGCACATCCATCGACATTGTCCCGTTTTATAGAATTAGTACGAAACCGGCTACGAGTATAGTTGGGGAGCCGAACAGTGGACATTTTACATAGTTGCCTAGGAAAACAATAAACCAAAGAGCCGGTAGCCATTTGTCTTAAAACAGAGAACAGATGAATTTAAATGAGTTTTATGGTCTCCCGATATGTTCGCTTGCAATGTGTGGTCGTTACGTTGGCTTTGGTGCAAACGGATTTCCCGGCAAAATGTCATGCTAGAAGCAATTAAACGGATTTTACAAGGCTGATTTATTACGAGCATGGTCAGTTTGTATGAATCGAACAAATATTTAATGTTGTCGCGCTAACTGTTACGATTGTATTATGTCCTGAATTCGGTGAAAATTTTTTCCAAAAATTCGCAAGTTATTTCAGTGGGAAAACTCATAGTTGAAGTCCTGATCGCAAATGCGATCTGTTAACTATAAGAAGCAAAAAAATGGGTATGGGGAGCCAAAAAAATCTTACATCGAGATTTCTATGACAGTTGGAGATAAGAATTCTGCAACACACTCCGCGAAATAATTTTAAAGGCACGAAAGTTTTTAGTAGCAAATAATATACTTAGTCATTTTTAATTTTTCAATCAAAATTTTATTACTTCATGTAATTGTACTTTCAATAATAGTGTATTAAAAAACTAAGAACTTTTCTTTTAAATTTTATAGTGATAAAAGAACGTAAGAACGAAATAATTATAAAGGCACTTAATACTTTTAGTGTTTTTTTTTGTAGTGACTATTTATTACGTAAGCTTAGTAAAAAGTGTGACCGCCGTTATTGTTTATGACCTCTTCTAAACGCCTTGGCATTGAATTTATTAAGGTAAGGTTCCACTCCTTATTGATTGAATCACTTAGCTTGCTTAGCACGATATCCTTGTCCGAATCATGAGTGACCTTCCATCGAAATTTTGACGCTGACGCCATTCTTTCGCGGAACCTCTATCCGGCTAATATTTATGTGAACCGTCTGGGCCGCCTAAATTAAACTCTTTTTTTATCAGTAAATACTAGTTTGTTCCATTCTTCGTCCAAAAACCCGTTCATTTCGGCAAATCACAGTCTAGCCAATTTATGTCTTTTCGTAAGTGGAGGTTTCCCACATTTTTTGTCATATGTGAGGTCCAAATCCCACTTCATAATTTGTTGGACTCTACGTACACCTACTTCTTAGTTCATTTCTCCTCTAATTTTGTTCGCACTAAAATTTCCTTCGATGGCAATCCTTCTGATCTCTCTTTTGTCTCTTTTGAAAACCTTAGATGGCCTTCCTGGTCGTTTAGTTTTACCGTAATCTTTCCCCATTTTTATGAAATTTTCGATTACACAGCTAGAACAGTTTGCCCGACAGGTTATAAAAAGTGAACAACAATTAACATAAATCAACCAGCAGTTGCAACAACAATTGAAAACTCAGGCTGCAGAAGTTAAACATCAGCTAGACATTCGGACTCTAGAAGTAAAGCAGCAGCTCATAAAAGTTGAGAAAATATTCAATGTACAATGTATTTAGACTGAAGCAACTGACCATAAAGTGCTGAAAGTACTAATTTTGAATAGGCAGACTTCCTAGACGATATACAAGAATCATATTGACGCTTTTGCAGAATAAAATTATTGAAACGATTGACAGTGTTCGGCACTAAGAGCAGCTGCATCGAAAGCTCTTTAGATAATACCAGCTGAAAATGACTCCAGTTATTCCAGTCTCACAGATGCTTTAGCCATACAGTAAGGTGATGATTGCTTGAAAGAGTTTGACTAAGGGTATAGAGCATCTGACACTTTTATCCTATGCAGATCTGAAGCATCGAAATGAAACGGCAAAGGATGCTTTCATCCAGAGCTTTCGCGATGAGGAACTTCAACAAGCTCTTCGTCTAGCCAATAAACGGACGCAAAAGGACTCTTTACGAATGGGTAAAACAGGCATAGCAAAGAAACGTGAGAGTCCGTGAGGCACATGATGAATACGGGTGCCAAAGAACATAAATAGCCAGAGAATCGACCGCGAGTGGAGCTTCTCAATGCTGTAGTTGTGGAAAAAAAGAGACATTTGAGACATGATTGTTGAAAGGAATGGAAGCCGAGTCATTGCCGGGAATGTGGACACCAAACGACAATTATTCTTTGAATATCACAAGCAGGCGGAACTTCTATATTTTGGAACTGCGGAAGGAAATAACACCCGAGTCATGATGTAGTAGGATGAAATGAAAGCGCAACTACTCTTTTTTGCAAGTCGATAAGAATTTGTTTCAAATATCAGGAGTTGGCCCGCAAACACGGTTGCTAGGCTGAATTTTCCAGAAAGTGATTTGAGTCTTCGGGGAAAAATCGACGACAAAGTCTATAACATCACAATCGAGTCAATTTTGAGAATGATGAAGTCCTGAAATCCCAAGAGAAAATTTGAAATAATTTTATACATTCTTCTGCAAAGTTTTTGCCAAAACGGTCAAAAAATAATAAGATCATAATCAAACGGAAAATTTTATGACGCTATTAACGAACTGTCACAAAAAAATCTCTGAATATTTCTCAAACAAAATTCAGATTGATAGAACACTCTTTTTCGAACATAACACACCATGAAAAGTTGTATGCCAGCTTTAAAACAGTTTCTTACGTTCTGTTTAATCATTAATAGCAAAATTTGTCATTCTACTTTATCTCATACAATGCAGCACAAAAACTATTTCAGTAAATCATTTTTTTATTTCTTTCTCCATTTTTCTATGTACAACGCTATCAATAAATAATTTTTTGTTCTGTTTCACACATTACACAGTATTATTACATAAGGCTACTCGCAACAAAAAAACTACAGCTACTCGTTTATAACACAAAGATAACACGCTACCAAATTCTACACTTTCCGATCGGATTCATAGGACTGCCAGCCGGACAATTGAACTCTTTCGCGAACTCTTCGAAATTTGATAATGTTCCTATGGCGCGATATTTACCGGGACAATGTCGATTCGTTCCGACAAATGTCTCGACCGCTTCCGGTCGTATCGAACTGCACCAGGTTTGTGTGAAAGCAAGGAAGAACATCTGTGTATTTGTTAGGTTTACTTGCGGAAAGGTTTCGTGCATGAGCTCGTCCGAATTTTTATTTTGATCCAGCCATTTTTTATACGCGTAAAAAGATTGTCGCATGCCACCGTTATCAGCGATATTTTCCCCCTGCGAACTGGCCCCGTACAAATATTTGCCATTGTAGCTGTAGTTATTGTACTGCGAAACGAAACATGCTGCGTTCTCTTTGAAAGATTTAATGGATTCGTCAGTCCACCAGTTTGCCATGTTTCCGTTCAGATCAAAGTTGCGCCCTCGATCGTCGAAGCCATGAGTGAGTTCATGGCCAATAAGAACTCCGATTCCACCGTACTTCAAAGACTTGGGGAAATGCTGGTGATAGAACGGGAGCTGTATAATGCCGGCTGGGATAATGATGCGATTTTTGGTCTGCTCAAAGAAAGCGTTCACAACAGACGGCGGATTTGGCCATTCGTGCTTGTTCACTTTGCGGTCAAGCTTCTGACGTTCAAAGCGAGTCTCGTGCTTCAGTAAATTCAAAGAGTTCTCAAAGTAACAGAGTGCGTCTATTTCAGCTCCGTCGTAATCAACATTCAGTGCGGTAGGGTTGAGAATGAAGTCAGGGTAACCAACTTCCAAAGTGATGGCTTCTGCTTTCTTAATGGCTATCTTTTTGGTTTCTTCATCGATCCAGGTGGCGTCAGTCAAAATCTCTTCAAAGGCTTCCCGTAAATTTTTCGCCATATTGGTCACTTCCTTCTTGCTGTTCTCGTCAAAATATTTTCTCACGAAAATAGCACTCACTGCCATTCCAAGCTGGTCATTAGTTTCCTTGACACAGTCTTTCCATCGCGGGGCTGATATTTTCTGGCCAGTCAAAGCTTCATCAAGCTTGAGAATGGTTTGATTGAAGCGGTTATCGAGATAAGTCAGGAGCTCCTTGGCACCTCTAAACATCACATAGTTGGCTATAGTCTTCTTATCCGTTTTGGCAACTAGCTTCACCAAACTTTCAATATACTTTGCTGTCAGCAGAACAATTGGTTGATCTTTGGTTATCTCTCGTCCTTGGACAATCGTTAAATACCCAGTCCAATCGACACCGGGGAATCTTTCATACAGATCACCAAGAATCATTCGCTGATACATTTCCTTGATGTCAGGTCGACTCTTCGGATCAGAAATAATATCGGCCAGTTTTGTCTCGAACTCAACGATTTCCTTTGCTGTTTTGGCCGCGGCTTCACCTTCGACTCCCAGTAAATTCAAAACAGTTTCGATGAAAGTTGTGTATGCTGTCAAATGGTGTGTGTTTGTAGTCTGCAAATAGTCATCTCGATTCTGCAGTCCCAAGCTGGGCTCGTAAAAGTATATAATGTTCTCATTCGAGTTCTTCAAGTCCTCAGTGACCGCAGTGTACAAAAGGATATTTTTACCCAGCAACGAAAAGTGGGCAGTCACGTTGACCCAGTCATACTCGTCTTCTTGCCACTCTGGATCAAGCACCGGCCAGCCCCCGTAGTCTTTTACGAACTGCAAGAGTGGCTGGATTCCTCTCTCTTTCAAAGCGTCCAAATTCATACATGACTTGTAAAAGTTCTTCGCCTTGTTCATAGCGTCATTTTCAGCTGCATTCATATCCGCCGGCTCTGTTAGCGAGTCCTTCAGTATGTCATTTAGATTATTGTACACAACGGTGAACATATTAAAGTCAGCCTCGTCCTCTGGAACCGGATTGAATTTGTCCCAATTTCCGCATGCGTATTGGTAGAAATCTTCGCAGGGATCAGCAGTTGTATCCATGAATTTTTTCATGACTTCAACTTGTGAATCCCGGATTTCTTCGAAAGTCCCTTCTCCCCGCCAGAATAGTCGTAGCTTTTGGAAATTGTAAATATCACTAGCAGGTGGACTAACCGAAACATTTTCACTATTTGATGTAACAGAAGTGCCACTTTCGTCACTAATGCCCAAGGGTGCTGTGCCGGTAGTCTCTTGATTATCCTTGGGCGTCACCGCGTCTACATTTTCGCAATCAGTTTCACACGGAACTGGGCTACAATTGATAATTGTTACAACACTAAGGAGCACTGTTGCACTAATCCATATCACTGATTTCTTAAGCACAGCCATTGCACTGTCTTGAAATAGTTTTTATTAACTGAATATAATTTCAACACATGCTAATAATTCTACTGCAAAATGTTCTCGGGGTGCCTTTATCAGTCACGTACGAGCGTGTTTTGCACTAAGTCTTCCGCGTTCAGATAACTTCTGATGAATCCGATTGAAATTTTTGAAAAATTTCAAATAATCTTCGGAACGATTGTGGCGAGTGACGTCACTTATCACGGTAGGGGCTATAAAGGTCATAGAATTTTAATGACAATTTCGAGCTGCCTACGTAAATGAGTTGTACGTAATGTAGATATCAAAACTTAGATTAAAGATTCAACTAACCCCTAATTATTTGTTTAGGGTCTGTGGAATGACCGACTTGAGTGAAAATAAAATTGATTTTACCCCACGAGTATTTATTCATTAAAGGAATGTTTGAAATATGTCAGATGAATGATAAGTGTTTTTTTGATTGGGCTGTTTTATACTTATAACTTGGAGAAATGTGTAATTTTCGGTCAATGTGAGAATCATAAAAAGCAGTCTGAAACTAATTTCATAAAATTATCTGAGTTTTGCTATTGGCTCAAGCCACGCTTACTTTAGATAGTTTTGTAGAATTATTCTATTAAAGCTACAATCAAAAACATTTCTGATGTGCATTTGTACTGATTCTCGAAGAATCTTTGTATTAAAAATCATACCATATATATATATATATAATATAGCATTTTCAAATCAAATTGGTAGATTTTTTATACAAATTTGTAATATTTTCGAGTCTAGTTCATAATTTATAAAATCAAACCCATAGATCTTCTTGCCAATCCATAAGTTTTTCAATCAAATTTTGGATACCAGTTCCTAACGTTTGAGTCAAATTCATATTTCTTGTGAGTCAAATTCAAAATTTCATAATTTTTTGCAAGTGAAATTCATAATTATTTTGAATTAAATTCATACACTCTTTAGGTAAGTTAATATATCTGGCACCATTCTCTCCCATGCTCAACCTCATTAGAATTCATTTTTAAAAAACCAGGTGCGACAAGTGTCAGTTGATATTTGGTGGAAATACCTTCTGACGGACAAAATAAAGGAGGGAGTAAATGAGGTAAGGGCCATCGACTGTACTAACTGGATATTGAAGATGATGCTACTACTGCAAGCTGCTGCTGCAGGAAAAAAGCTCCACTAATAAAACACGACAGGTTATAAGAAAGTTATGCTTTCGTTTCTAAGTTTACGTATGGAATTTTTCAAAATTAAAATTTTTTAATTCAAAAATTAATGAATCAAATATCTATAAATTTGACTCGAAAATGGATATTTCTCTCTGCTTGAGATCTATGCTCAAATACTGATTAACAGCCTTAAGTATGGCTGGCTACCAAACTACTGATCTTTTTAGCAGATTTGATTCCACTATGCTATGGTAAATTCAGGAGACATTTAGCACAGCTCCCATGTATGCCTGGCGAGCACTTTCTGCTAAATTTTTCCTCCATAGAAGCTTGTAATCCGGAATAAATCGAAGGCATTTAACTTTTTTTTTGGATGATTATAGGAGTTCTGTTAAGCTTCGGTGGGTTGAAGCATGGAATCCTATACTATCTCGTAAAGAGTAATAATTCCGTTTTGTTTGGATTCGCGCTTAGGCCACTCTTTTGCCACCATTGCTGTAAGGAGCTATTAAATCTCTAAGATACGGTTAATATAAATTTCCTTAAAATGGCAAAAGTGATATCAACTGCGTACACTATAACTTTACATCCAGCTTGATCAAGGTTCCATAGAAGCTCATTAGCTGTCGGATTCCAAAACAAGAGAGAGAGAGGTGCCCTTATTTAGAAATTGCTTGATTGTAGTGCCACCCAAAGACGCTTATTGTTTCTAATTTCTGAGTAGCTGATTTATTAGTTCGACTAGCTACGAATTAAAATCCAGGTTTTGGGGGGCTTTCAGAATTGCCTGCAAACGCTCATTATTGAACGCTCCCCCGATATCCAGAAATGCAGTTTGCATGTATTCCTTGGAAGAAAGTGAGTTTTAAACTTGCTCTATTAAGATATGCTGCGGTATTTCAATAGATTGACCTTTCGTATTAGCACTGAACCATTGGCTGCAGCCCGGACCTGTATGCATTACGCTCACAATTTTTTGGAGGCAACTGAATTAATTCGTGCTTTCAAACTTTTTAGAAAATTCACATGGAATTTTCGAAAAGTCTTAATTTAATTTTATAATTAGACTTTTAGCAAGATTAAACTTCTTCCTGCACGCACACCCTCACCACTCTGCTACTGGGGCTTCAACTTTTTCATGGACTTAGTTGAGTAGCAGGACTTCGCAGCGAAAGTGCTGAATGCAACAGTTAAAGATTTTACAGCCTTGTTTAGATCTTCGCCGTTGGAAAACGTCTAGCTAAGTCCGAAAAGCTGACCGGAATTTCTCCTAATCTGTTCTTTTTTGTTTATGTAAAGATTTGCCTGAATATGTTGAAATCTGCCTCAGCAACCGAAATCACAACGAAACGCTCCATCTCATAAGGTGTACAGATTGCTCATTTATCAAAGAGATCTAGAACCTCACATCTGTTTGAGGTCATAAGCATGGGTTTGTTGCCAATATTAGCTGTATCAAGATTACTGGACAAGGTGAACTCATATAATGACCCACCATTACGTACAATAGTAACATCGTCATTGAAATTTAATAGCACATTCATGGGTTTCTTAATGAGGATGCAAACTCTTGGTTTGCCTAAAGGTTTAGGTGACACTATTATATGTCCGCAGATCCGATCCTTAACAATCCATGGCTCTCAAAATAGAACTATCTCTTCTGCGTGTTTCCTGCTACCTTGGAGTGGCGAAGGTTAATTTGAAGGACCTTCACGTATACATTAGGGTGCTCGGTGTCGAATTCGATGGCCATCTCCTACTTTTCAGAAGATCAACACGGCAACCTAGCTCAAAGGTCATCACAGCAATTATTTTATCCTCATATGCAGATGTACCTACACAGGACTCAGGTACATCTTGAATCCACTACGGTGGAGATATTTAGGTCACCTCGGTATACAAGGGTCTTTAAATTTGAAAGAGATTCCTCCTTAATATCAGCGAGGGTTTGGCCACCTGGCAGATAGGCTCTGTTGCTCAGCTATTGGACATCCATTATGTCCTACCATAAAGAAGAGTCGGTGCGGATCCACAACCGGGATCTAAACTTACACGGCGTTGGGTACTTTTTCATTACTTCCAATTTTGCGCACAGCCAAACTCATCGAGTTTGCTTACTATTGGCTTGTTCAAGGTCGCAGAACACTGACCTTGACAGGCTGTCAGGTTGACTTGGCCTTTATGCCACCTACAATTCGAGACATCTTGGTGATGAGCCAGAATTCAAAAACTTCAGATCTAATCATCGGATCAAAAAGAAATCGACTGCGCAGGTTGGTAATCAAATAAAATAGGCCAAATGTAATTTTGGTGGCGGTGACTGGGTGATTTGGCTACTATTGTTGTGAGAAACGCTAGCATTAAACTTCCAAATGCTAAATAACCAACCTGATGATCTGGTTGTGAATACAATCAAGTGATTTCATTTCAGCCGTATAAAGCCTGAAACAAAATCTACACATTTACTCTGCTTTTCTCCGAAATTCAGTCTTTCTAGTGGGTCCTTTGCGCTCGATTTTTTTTAACATGTCCTTATTAATGTTTTTTTTTTCACTTTGTATACAATACGAGTATTTATATACCTCTGGCTATAGATTTGCTCGATGGTTTTAAGAGCATTTTTATTAATTTTAGTCAGTGGCCATAAATGCAGAAACAAAATCATCATATTACTAAAAATTAGCTACAATATGTAAGATTGTTGACAAAAAACTAATGTGGTTACTTATAGAACTGAAGACTTCAATTGTCCACTAATTTAGCACTCCGGTATTCAATTGAACAGCAAAAAAAACTAAAATGTAGGCCAAATTGTATTTTTCGAGAATAAATACTAAAAAGATCTTTACTGAAAAAAACGAGATCAAAGATATGTGTAATGATTTGCAGGCACCGAAGGCAAGAAAATAAAAAGTGCAGCAGACCAGTCCAGATTAAACTGCTGTTATCTTTCATTTCAATGCTATGGGAGCGTTTTCATTTCGCACAACAGCTGCTTGTAATAACGGTTGCATCGCTACCGGCATCAATGTATTTACAGCTCAATAATCAAGTCACAATTCAAAGTTTTCGAAGAACTATTAAATCATTACAGATTTACATGTACATACATATTGGTCATAAACTGTTGTTTAAAAAATCAGCTTTCATAACAAAACCATATCATTCACACAAATGTTTTGTTCACAGCCTCTACCTACGACCAGCGCTATCAACTTAATTCGTTCAAATTGTTTTCGTTTCCCAGCTTCAAACTGTGCTTCAAAGGCAAGTGCAAGATTACAGTATTCATCCACAATTTCAATGGATAATTGTACACCATCAGCTGGTAATAGCCGAACAATTGAACCGAACCGACACCATTTGCTCATAAAAAATTTATTTCACACACAACACACAAAGAGCATAAGGCTTTTTTTGCATCATTAAGGAATTGTTAACGTTTATCCAGCTCATAGCAGAAACGATTAACAGGAACTGAAAAGAAATGAAATATGAAATAATAACAATAACTTACAATGCGAGAGGCAAAATAAACATCCCATATTGATTATGTTTGATAGAACGCTAACATGCTACCGGCAAGCGGGCTCGATGGCTGCCTGACTGCCAATCTGACAGTCTGCGAGCGTTGAAGAAGCGGAGGAGCAGAACACAGAAAGCGTTCTTATGATAGATTTTAAAAAGCAAGGTGTTCTCCATTCAGGTGTTATGGTCTCAATGTAAATAGGTCTGAAATTGCCATCATAAATTATCGGTTCGTGACTGTTGGTTAATGCTAGTTTAGTTACTCGTGTATCCGTTAGTGTAGATTTCGCAGAGCATCAGAAAGTAGGTTATTCGTTAATTTGTTATTATTTCTAGGAGCCTAGCAGACCATGATGGCGTCACAAACTTAAAAAACGATCAAAGTACTATTAGAAGGTGAAATAGTGGGCCAGTTGAAGAGTGGGTGTATGGGTGATTGATTGTTACTATGATGGGATCCGCTATATCACGATGGGAAACAAGAGTATTCTGATGCGAGCAAAAAAATTGCACAGAAATTAAGATGTTTGAGTGTTAGAACATGAACGTTTATTGCTCAATTCGTATATCTTACAATCAAACTAGGGATTGTTTAGTGGGTGTTCGTTTGACTAGTATCTTGCAAGATGAATAAATTTTTAAAAATTGTGCTGAGCTGTTAATGTTTAACAACTATCAGCTATGATAAAATCATACATAAATAAATTTGCTAACATTATTCTTGTGTTTCGCACTACATCCTATAGCAGGTCAACCGGCATTACTAACTGATTTTCATGAATTTCGGAAAGAATAATAATAACTATAAAAGCATGATGTTTTTTAACAAACTCACTTTTTCACAAAAACTCTTATTCTTCTAGGCCACAATATATACACTTTACTATGTTCATATACATAGTTGGTTTGAGGATAGTCCACAAATGAGGCAGTTTGAAGTCCAATAAATTCTAAATTCAATACTATTTATATCCATTGCTCTAAAAGCTCGGTTATGGCTGCGAAATAATTGTTTTTAACCCAAATCTTCATTTTTTTCGTGACATCGTGATTGATTTTATAGTTTAAATTGATTTCATGTTGATTTTTAATATATATAACCCTAATATTCATTCTATTTTGAACGATTATTATTTAATTTGACTTCTGATTAAAATCAGGACGAAAAATGCGACAAAATACTGAATATTATTATAAATAATTGATATTAAATGGAAATCATTCGAGTATAGTTCATACAATTTTCAAAAAAAAAGCTTATTCAATGAGTTGTCCCATTGGATTTTCTCAAAGGGCATATTAAATATCTTGATTTAACAATTGATTGCGAAATAAATAATTTTCTATGACGCTGATTGTTCTCTGTCATTTTGTTTACAATTTTTACTAACTAGTATAGAACAGCTTTAAGATATTTTTTCACATATACAGCCTAGTTCAAAATGATTTTTAAGAAAAATTGACTAAATTGGATAAACTACAACTACTGGAAATGAGGAAGATTTAGACTCTCCATCTAAATCTTCTCCATTTCTCCGCCTCTCCACACTTCTCCGCCATCATCACAGCCACAAATTGAGCGATAAATCATAACTTCAAAAAATATTAGTCAACAGAGCATAGTGTTGATGGAAACAATTAAATTCTTGGATTAATTTACGGCAAAACAGTTATTTACTATTCCATAGTCAAGTGTTTAACTCGCGCCCAACGTGGGAAAGTCATAGGGTAAATTGTTTGCTATGCGTCCCAAACGGTTGATGCATTTCAATTTCTTGAAAGATATTGATACGAGACAAATCAATATCTGTTGCGAATCAATATGTGGTGAGAAATCTAAACATATTTAGTCGGATGACTAAAAATTAATCTCTTTAAAACTATTGGTTGTGGTTGTTATTTCTGTTTTTTCGATTCCAAATCGTTTCCTTTATACTTGTTTTTCCCTCCGACCCTATACCCTCTTCAATAAGTCTCTAGACGAGTCGAAAATATTTTGCCTTGTAAGACCCAGTAAAAGAATTTCCTCAGAGGACTCTAAGGTAAAACAATGCAACGACGGAATACATTATTCTACATTATTCACACGTGCACACCATTTTCTAAACTACGAACACCAACAAGCTCATCATAACCAAACATCCTAAAACTGCTGTATTCAACTCTTGAAACTTTCGTTACATTTATATGTAAAATTCATCGATTCGGTATGCCTTTCACTGAACAACTGACATGGAAATTTATCATGCAGAAACCTTCGCTTATCTAAACTTTGATCTTAAATGCAATCAAACCCTGAGACCGATGACCCACATACTCTTCTTTAATCGCTCAAAATATTTAAACAGTTAATTCGTGCTATTAAAACTAATTAAGAAAAAAAAAACTTACAAAAAAAAAGTCAATTCCTTCGAAGCAGTTAGATACAGAAACTCTTTTTTCCACATCTTCAACCAGCCATGCATCAAAACGACCACCAATCATCTTGCCTACTGTGGATTATCTACAACAAGGCATCTTTTTTCATTTGTATTTTTCATTTTCATTTCTTTTTTCATATGCTCGTACGAATCTGTTGAACGACATCCACTGGGATTTCTCCTGAGCTTTGCTGATTCGTTTAGTCAGTCGAATGATTGACACTAAATTCAAAATATGATTCAGATTCAGATTCACACGAACGACTGGCATCGTGTAGTGTCAATGTGTCTAGCATTAATATTATACACTTATCCCAGGCTAATCTGAGTGTTGTGTTAGTAAAGCAAGCGCTTAAAATCTTTTTCTTCATACACGCACACACAAAATACGAGTTAAGTTTAAACAGTTGATGGTACGAAGGTATGCAGAGAATGCCAACGATGTCAATCTTTCATCTTTGACTTTTCACGAAAGGTCTCCTACATCTTGGAAGACGTTCGTAGCTACTCGTTCATATTAACATTGATTAATTACGAATTATGATTCAACAGCGTGGATCATTTGATCGTTTCTGATTGCTGATAGTTAGCATGAAGTATAAAGACCCAGTGTGAAAGAAGGTGTGGATTATTTCTGGATACGCTTTTCTTGAAAGTATCAGTTTTCAAATAAAAAGGAAGATGAAAAGAACAATCAGAAAACTTGTTTCAATTACGAGAATGAAACACGATAGAAGAGTATGAATCGTTTTCTTAGTCTCAGTATATTCTTTTGCGTTTTCATACTATGGTGTACAATAATAAATACCAGCTCCAGTTTTCCTACTGGTTGCAAACGAAAACTTCAACCTCCCACATAGCAAAAGGCGATCGGGCGATGACGAGCTCGAGAACAGTAATCGTACTCATGACTCTAAATACGTATACCAATGTTGCAAGACATGCATTCGAATCAAATGATATTCTACATGAAGGAACATTATTCGAATTCCAGCTCAATCTTATGTCTAGATATACTCGAAAGGCAGCTCAAATAAATTGAATGGGTTTACTAAAGCGTTTGGTCAGGGCTGTCAAAGGTTTTGAAATAAAAGGAATAAAAAAGCTTTCATAGTTTCTTCAGATTGACTTTAGCGATCTTGTTTTCTTTCTTACTAGGACTATCTCAGTCTGAATGTCTAAAAGTCTGAAGTGTAGAGATTTTGAAGAAAAAACTTTTGAAATGATTTCATTTGAAATGCGGCGATTGGTATGGCCCAGTAAAATGACAGCTGAATTTTGAGTTGAAAAAGTTTGAAAAACAAATAACGTCAGCCATTTTCATTTGGTATCCTTTTTCTAATACATAAAAATATATAAAAATCCCAAAACCTCGAAAACCCAAAATAAATTTAAACAATTTGATTCATCTCTGTAACGAATTCTGCAATTTCTAGAAGCGGTGTCTTGTCCCCTTCAATGCAATCTACTGACCTTTCTCTGAGTTTTGCCGTCTTCTTCAATGCTCTTTTCGAATACAATGTTTAGTTCAACTGTAGACTATTTGAAGAAAGCGACACCTTTATTGTAATTTTGATAGGTTGATGATCTATGTCATCAGGGTCATAAGGTATTTCATACAACTTTCTGTTAAAGAACCATGTATGTTTCTCCAACGGCTACCAAGAGCATGGTTTTTTATGATATCAACAGAGTTCAAGAGATATCTTTTAGAGCTATAGGGCTTTGTGCAGTCAAGAAAAGTCAAGCTATAGAACCAAAATGAATTACTTTTGAAGACAAGTTGCCTTTTCTGCTTTAATACGTTCGGAATATAATTGCAGGAAAAGAAGTAAATGATAATGAATTAAAATGAGAAATTATAAGTAATGAACCATATTGAACGTACTCTAAAAAAGGGCAATTATGAAGGGCACTCCGGGTTAAATTTAATAGATGTCTAGTGCGACGTTATCAGTTCATCGTCACACAGTTGCCACAAATGCCACTCTGCCCAGGTACCAAAATCAATTGAACTACCGAATGTATCGGCATTTCTTGAAGACTTGCACGACATTTGACAAGAATTCTGCAAACTGTACAAGGACCAATTTTTTTTTATAGCCGCTTAATGTAACACTTAATTCAGTCGATTACCTGAGCTATCGTCCTATACATGCACGAGCCCACTTTTGACGATAACACCATTTCATGCGTCCTGGCCAGAAATGCGTATTGTAAACTCTAAACATCAACTAACAGTAATTATTTATTTATTCATATCTCATCGAACAAAGTAATCCAATTATTAAATGAGAGAGTATTAAAAATAATTAACATAAAGCAAAAAAAGGAATTTGAATAAAAAAAATAAAAGATAAAATAAAGAGAATAAAAACACAATATACAAAACGAAGACGCTGCGTTAACAACTCAATAACATGTTTTTTAAAAGATGGAAAAGACATGGACAGAGAACTAAACTGGTGCCCATCGTGGCCTCTGAGCATTCTAGTTATAGGTGAATTAAAATACACGAAAGTAGGCACAAAGTGGGCGATCAGGCACACTTAAGAAATGAGATACGCTAATGTTGGAAGAAAGTAAACCATGGTAAAGCTTGCAAAGCAGACATTCATCAAGGAATACTCTACAGGTACTCAGCATGTGAAGATTTACGAAAAGCAGATGGTCTTCATAAGGACAATAAGCAACATTAAACTTGTGCAAAAAGCAGCGAGCGAGCTTACGCTGACAGACTCAACAGCATTAACGGGTACACGAAACGAAGAGACCACACTTGAGACCACAATATTCAAATATGCTACGAAGAAGGGAAATACAAAAACGAATACATGTGCCGATGTCAGTTGCAAAGCGCGGGCAGCGCAAAACGAAAGCAGTTACCTTTGATGATTTAGAAACAATAAAAGAAACATGCAGATCAAACTTTAACTTCGGATCAGAAATGATGCCAAGGTCCTTATGTTCTACATTCTTCAAAAGACTATCAAATAAAAAGAATTCAAAGGTAATGGGATTAAGCCTGCTGGGAAAAGACATCACGCAGAGCGCCAGTCACTTAAAACAAAAAGATCCGATTGTAGATTACTACAACAATTTAGGGTAGTGACAGCAGGAGAAATTTTAAGGTCATCAGAGTACAAAAGAGAGTCAAATTTAAAGTTACAAGGAATTTTATTGATAAATAACGTGAAAAAGAGAGGGCCAAGGATGGAACCTTGGGGAACACCAGAAATAGGATAGTAAAGGAAGGAAGAACAACCATTAAAAACAACACCTCAGGTGCAATTATGGATGTAAGAAGAAAGCCAGGATATAAGGCAACTGGAAACACTAAAATCAAAAAATTTTTCCAACAGCACTGAGTAATTACCTTGCCATATACTTTCGCGAACTCACATTAATTTGAATGTTTTTGCGGGATGATTAAAATTGAACAACTTTTTATTAGCATTAAAAATTTTTAATCTACATTGAAAATTCTATTTTGACAAAGTGGTTTCGAAAGTATGCACTGCTTCTCATCAGACACCAGCACACAGTGCATACTTGACTGGCGTGACCACTTGCAGGTGGAAATCATTACATTTTTATTTATGCTAGAGGCTGATTCCGCAAAACGATCGAAGTTTCCCGTTTCAATATGCTCGGCTTCGATGCTGTAGAAATGATATACGTTGTCTATGCTGATTTATAGACAAGAAGGGAACCGTAATCAAATTCAATTACTTTTACTAAGTAAAATTATATCCATGGATATAAGTCGGAGATGTTAAAATTTGTCACAACTAGCATAAATAAAAATGTAATGATTTCCACCTGCAAGTGGTCACGCCAGTCAAGTATGCACTGTGTGCTGGTGTCTGATGAGAAGCAGTGCATACTTTCGAAACCACTTTGTCAAAATAGAATTTTCAATGTAGATTAAAAATTTTTAATGCTAATAAAAAGTTGTTCAATTTTAATCATCCCGCAAAAACATTTCCAATTAGATAGGAACTGTTTAAATTTGCGGGACCCGGGGCTGAGTTCTCTGAAAATTTTCACGCTGTTGGGTTTCAAATTCCTTAGCCAAAACAGCAGTAGGCCAGAAAACACGGTGCCCAATCGTGCTTAGTTCAGTCGGAAGTTGGCTTTGATTGCGCTCCTTTTGCTGTTCGCGTTGACCACGAGTTAAGATTGGTTAAAAAGGCAAATTACCTTGATTGTTAGGCAGGCTTGTGTAGCTGAGTGGGTTGGAAGTCGAAATTGACTGCTAGACCTTGTGTGGTCTATGGTTCGACCAGCCATGTGCCATCAACTTCAATCGCACCCAAAGTTTTGAGTCAACCAAACGTTGATACCTGGATCAAATTAGATGTAAAGTATGCTGTGGAACTAATCTTTTTACACTCGTACATATTGATTACTGAATGGAGTCTCTGCCAACTTCAACCCTCAAATTCAAATCAAATATAGTAACAAATAAAGTCTTCTCCCTACAACTCTTATTAAAATAAAACTACTGTTAAATGAAGGAAGTTAATCCATTTATCAAAAGTGAAAGCCAAAGATCACTCAATTCATATTTTCTCTTAGTAAAAAAAATCAAAATCATTCTCAGCTACTAACAACAACACTACGTATTTTACTAAAATATTTATTTATCGAACGACAAAAATTTTCTCAGACCATATCAATTTAGAAAAATTGCTATAGAGTTACATATCTACGTTATGTTCACGGAAAACCAAAACCGATTAATGTCAACGTAACTTTAACTGACCTAGTCGTTCAACAGTGATTTGTTTCCATGGAATTAATATCTGTACCAGCAGGAGTTCCAGCCAACATCATATAATTTATTATCAATGCGAAAAGCTTCACGCATGCACAATACATCGGTTTTTTTCTCTCTCTATCGAAAAGTATCATCGGTAATAAACGATCAAAGCGATTTCAACATTTTTATTATTTATCTTTCTATCCGTCGCCTCAGTCAAATAATCATAAACTTCATCCTAAGCGAATAAATGATTGAATAAATAAATCCTATCAATACAAATCATCTCATATTATCTGTTGATCATAATTTACATTTTCCTATGCGCTAGCTAAAGATGTATCGATGGCAGAAAGTAGTAAAACTTGTCAACGGAATTTCGTGAAAAAAGAAAACCATTCAAGATTCGTTTCGTTCCCGTGGAGTGTCGAAAATCATCATTGTCGTTAAATTCATTATTGTGATTATCATAATTTTATGACACGTTTCTCGATGAGAACGTTTTCTTGGTGTGATGATCGTGTATTGGATTACGATAACAGGATTTTAAATTCAGAAAATAACTCAATTATCATTCGTTGGATAGCAGATACAGCTGTGAGATATGAAATTACAAACATATCAGTGACTATAAAAACCATAACAATCAAGTAATTAACATAAATTGTCTGGAGAAAATATTATGTGCTGTTTTTGGATTTATGTTGGAGCCGAGAGCCATAAACTTGATCAAATTACATTTCTATGGAAGCTTAATTAATAGAATGGGAGGCAGCTACTACTGATTGATGTTGAATGACATACTGGAAATTTTTGAGTTTGGTTAACCCAAGATAAGATATATTTTCTACGAGTTCAATAAAAAACCTGTCAACTGGGCTAATCAAATCGCAAATGTAGAATCTGCTGAATCTGAAGAGTCTGAAAATCGTTCTAGCGAAAATATTGGATTTTCCCATTGAGTAGCTGGTGTGAGTCAAGCCCATGCACTAATGTGTACCAAACTATATATGCGTCAAGACATTCAACATACGAACTCCGTTATGTAAATTGTCCTGGAAAGCTATAGCGAGCATAAAGAAAAACGACCGAGTAGGACCGTTTTATCCTCTGAAATGTAAAAGTGGCCCCAATTTTATTTTCTCGATTTATCGCCGAAATCAAAAAAGGTCCACAAACGAACAGAAAAGGAGCTGATATCGTTGCTCTTATGGTAAGCTCTCTATACGATTTCGTTTGGTGCGTCTGTTTTTCGCCTTCGGGTTGCGAACTGGACTCGTTCTTTGCGCGTCACACATGAAGACATGAGCGGATTGGTATGCCCTGTATTCGAAAATCGCTGTAGCATGTAATTGAGTGTTATCTCCGCTTTTATCCCTTTGCCACATGCTCGTACGTATTTGTAGACATACTTTACGTAATCAAACTGGCGCGGCGGCGGAAACAGAAAAAGGATGTGTCACTTGAAATCGACGGAAGGAATCTTTTTTGTGACAAATTCATGCTTTCTTGCGATTTGTCTTTATTTTTTGTTGTTGTTGTTGTTGCGATGCGTATTTATATATTTGGGGTATTAAGTGGGATAGAAAGTATTGTTTGGAGATTTTAGACGCGAGGATTTAGATTGTGCGAGAAGAAATATTGAATTCTCAGCATATTTCTGGTGGATGTGTAAAAGCGTTACATTTTCATTCATATGAGATGAGATGTAAGATATGGGTTTCTGACATAGTTGAATATGCAGATATATATATGTATGTATAATGCGGTTCATGCTGGTATTATGCGGTATATGCGAGAACCCTCGAATCTTCACACCAAACTTGTTCTTGAAATGAATGGATCCGTACATAGATACAGCTATTGCTATGAACGTTTTGTACTGTGATTTGCGTGTCCATTGAAATGATCTGTCCGAATTGATTATGATCAAATTATGTGAACCACAAAGCTTGTCTCGTGATAACACTCGTCATCGGAATCACAGTCGGTATCATGATCACTTGGCTGGCCTTTGCGGTTGGCTTAACCGTCTACACGCATTATCGTTACATAATAGAGCTTCTGCGACGATTGCGTTGAAGTGGTTTACACGGTTGTCTAGATTACACATTTCAGATTTTTCCAGAAATGAGAATTGAAACGATTTGCGTGTCAAGAACTTGTCAAAAATTCATTGAAATACGGCCACCCACTGAAGCATGGTCGGCTGGCAAATATGACTAATATCGGTTGTAGATTTGACTATGCTTCCGTGAGTTTGATAAGTTTTCGACTGCATTATTCATCCAAGTATAAGGTTGAATATAATGAATTATGTGGCCTTTAATAGCAGCATACATAGATTAAAATTTTAATGTGTGGTGATCCATGAAAAAGAAAAAAAATTTACAAATTGAAAGTGAAACTAAAAATAATTATTAAACATTATAATTCTTTAAGTTCTTCACAACGTTCCGCGCTACTTTAAGCTCTTTTGGCAAAATGTTAAACAACTTTATACCAGCATACCTGAAATGGTTTTTAGCCAAACTGTATGATTCTATTTTTTTTATATTTTCTGTACAACCTCTAGCAGAAATTGTACTAACTCTTATTTTACTTGCTGCAAGATCTTTGAATGTTTGTGTGGAGATGCTAAACTTTTAGATTTGATCTACAAACCGAAAGTTTAGGTAACGAAACAGTTGCGTAGAGTCAAAGTGCAATATTTTATTCAGTGTGTTTTCAACAACAGCTAAAGATTCAAGAACACTTTGTGATGCACAACTCCAAAAATCTATAGAGCAGGGATGGCTAAGCCGTAGCGTATTGCATTCTCATGCCTAATTTTTGTTTCAAGGTAGGCGCCATAATCAAAGCCAAGCTCATATTTTCAGCACCTGAGTGCACGCAGTTCAACTAATGCAGCTTTTTAACTCATCAGTTAGTCCCTTTTTCGACAATTCACCGCTGAAACCAAATTATGCCTGAATAGCCCGTTCGCACTGAGGCCAAATCACGTGATTTCGATCAGCTGATCGATTTGGAGCGAAATCGATCACAAATCTTCCTGATAGACCATACATTTGTGTCTGCTTTTCACAGTCGAAATGTGTAAATCGGGTACTATTGTGAATTTTGCCCCGGCTGAATTTTTCTCAGATTGTGCTGAATTCCATCCATGAGAGGAAAAGTAGATTTAAATAAACTGCATTCGAATTTTGCTCTAAAATAGTGAAAATTAAACACAAAAGGAAAATGTGAAGTACACAAAGAGAAAAGAAAATATTCATGAATGTTCTTTTAACATAGTGACTTTGAAGTAAGGAGTCATTGTCTGGTAAAACAAGAGGGCCGGACAATCTTGAATTAGGTTATAGGAAACTCATCAGTGTGTGTACTGACGGAGCGCCACTAATGATAGGTAAAGTCAAGGACACTACAGCTTTGCTTGATTTTTTCAAATCGTCCTGTACTAAAATATCACTGCATTATACACCAAGAGGCTCTTTATGGAAAAAAGACTTTATACAAGCAGCATGTTATGGCACCGGGTGTGAAATGTTAGAATAGAATTAAAGCGAGAGCATTAAAACAGACGAAAATTCAGAAAATGTTGCGAATTGCTAGACTTAGAATATGGTGAACTTATCTTACATTGTGAGGTGCGATAACTTTCCAAAGAGTAAGCTCTGAGTAGGTTTTGGAAATTAAAAAATGTCGTCTCTAATTATTTGGGGCAGGAAAACGAACTACCTAATGAAAGAGCACTATTATTTGGCAATAACTGTCTTTTTGATTTGGTATTTTTAGTTAATATTAGAAAGCATCTTAATGACCTTTATTTGAAACAACAAAGAGAGAATAAATTATTTCTCAGCTTAGGCAATAGCGTTAATTCATTTAAAATGGAATTAAAATTATTTATTTCCCATTAGAAAGTGAGGCGTTGAGTCAGTTTTCACACTTAACAGAACAGACTAAATGTTCTGCCGATAATGTTTATTTCAACAAATGTATCGACAAAATCAACATATTGCAAGAGTCATTTGCATGCCGCTTTCATGAGCTTGCTAAAGAAACAAAGTTCGTGCTCTCATATAAAAACCCATTTTCACTTAGTGAACAAAACTTAATGCAGATGCCTAGAGCTCTTGATAATAAATTTATAGCATTCATTACCTTGTGAACACTTCTAGTTATTCAAGGCTTCATTTCGTCTTCAACTTCAAACTCTACTAGTCGCAATTCTGCACAAATAAAATAGTACCATCCGAGAATGATATCAGCGGACCATTAATATGCTGTGAGAATCAGTCATTCACGTACAGGAGAAAGATAATTGGTCCTAAAACTGTTCCTTGTGGTATATTATATCGAATTAGAGTTCAAAACCAGTGCTGCCATTTTAGCATTTTGAATGCTAGATCTGGTATTATTTTTTCCAAAACGGCATTAGAAATTCGGAGCTAGCATCTAGCATTCATTTTAGCATTTAAATTTAGATTTCGGAATAATCTGGCACTCATCTATTTCCAATCTTGCCCATCATCATCACAGTGTGCTTTCAGTCACATTCATGGACTGAAACTTCCTGAATCATGTGGTGGGGAAATTCATGAAAAGTAGAAAGACACTCTCATGGCATTTCTTCAGAAGTGACAGTTGCCTGATTTTGAAATAATGATAGTGATTATAAAGTCATCTTAAGCAGGAATAAAGTATCTCCACAAAAATATTCAACTTTCATAATAACGTTGCGCGAAAAATATTTTCCTTGCGGCGCATTTTGAAAATATGTATTGATTGATTTGTTCGGGCTTCAAATGCAAGTAATCGCACGGATAACGATGGAGAAAAATTATTCTCAAGCGACAATAATACTTTTTCTTCAATTAAAAATAAATAATTGTTGCTGTTTTGATTGTGAGTTTGCTGTTTGCTGTGAATTGTTGCTGTTTTGATTGACTCCAAATGATATTTTCAAAAATATAGGTAGCTCATGAGTAGTTACGCCATTTTTTGCCGTGAGGTGGCTATTTAGTTGTCAATAGGTGGCCTTGATTTTTTCATGGTTATGTTGAATGTTTTCGTAGTAAGGAAATTAGAAATAGCCCCCATAATGTGTAAAAAGTTAAAAGAAGTTTTTTCTGTTAGTTGCTTTTATATTTTCGAGCGATTGTGGTAGGTTATAATTGTTGTTTTCTCCCTTCATTTTCAACTGTTTTAAATTTGAAAACTGCATACAATTTGACAGGGTAGAATTGCTCGTAGGAACGAAGATGGTGTTCCCTTTGCGATCTACTCCCAAGTACTTGGAAGTATTAATTATTGAAAATGGAACACGGCAATTATATAAATATATGCTTACTTTAATACAATAAGAAAGCATTATTTAGCATAATTATTTTACAGCATTTAGCATTATTTAACATTAAATAAAATTGAATCTAGCATTATTCCATTAAAATAAATGGCGGCACTGCTCAAAACTAGGCCTTCTAGCCTTTGCTTTCCACCAGTCAATTAGTTCTGAATTTTGTTTATTCAGCTTTGACAGAAATTAGCCCCATGCCAATTTTCATCGCATGCGGAATGGAATCAAAGGTTTTTGTAAAATCGCGGAAAGCAGCTAATAGCTTTGTAATTAATATACCGATAGAATTTTCTGTGCTACATTCTGCCCTAAAACCGAATTGGTTCGCATTGACAAAATCACGGTTATTTAAGCATGATACTTAACGCGGTTTTGTCTCATTTTCTAATATTTTGGGTATATTCGATGGCAATGATATTGGGAACAACACCTTCTATATAGCTTAGAACCCAGAGCTTTTTGACTCAAAAATATCTAATGTTACGATATTTATTAAAGGCTCTTAATTTAATCGAATCACAAAATTGCAATATTGCAAGGATATGTATGCCAACAGGATTGAGGTCCAAAAAGTTTATGGGGTAATTCCATTGAAAATCGACCAATTTTCAGATAATTTTTGAACTCACCTCCTTGGAATTTGGAAATATTTTGGTATCCAAAAGGTCTGGTGAGCTTATTATCGAAAATGAAATATTTTTCGAAAATATGGTACATATGCGGAAATATAGCCACTTGAAGTTATTGAGAAACGTCGGTTCGTATTGCATTCAAAAAATTGTATAAAATCTTCTACTTTACGTAGAGCCTTCAAATATAGCTTGTTGGAAAGGAGAAAATGTAGATATTCTAGCAAAAATAGTGCGAGAAACATCCTGGCCAAAAAGGATAAAAAGGATTATTACAGTGTCCTTTATCCTTGAATATTTCAAAATGCGCACCTTCGATTTTCTTCATTTTTTTATATATTGTAAACAATTGTATAAACTACAAGTGTGCGAAATTTCAAAGTGGAGCTCGTAAAAGTACAGTCGTGAGAAATTTTTTAAATTGTAGAATACTGTAACCGCTGAAGAAAATTTATAGAAAATGATACCGAAACAAGGTAAAACTTACAAAATATGGTACGAAATAATTTTATGTTTTCAAAATAGATATAAAAACTGTTTTGCAATGCTGTTTTAAGCCCGCAGAAGATTCTAATCCAGTTTCTAACGTAGAACGATCTGTATAATTCCATTGCTTATAACTAATACCACTGACGCAATTTTTATCAAATTTTTTTTTACATGTACTTAGAATAACGGCTGATCCAGGGCAATCCTGGCAGCTACCAAAATACCAATCTGTTTGTGGCGAAGAGCATATCATCAGATATAAAAAGTTTTTATAATTAGCCAAGCTTATATCGGAACCCTTTGTTAGAAAATTTATTTTTGACCCTTTAATCCTTAATTTAACGTTTTGATGTATAACACATACACAGACAGAATGTGTTCCCGATGCTTCCGCTAAATTGAAGTATTTAGGCAGTCTGCTGTTTGCATTGCTGCAGTAGAATGATTTTATGAGACCCGGGATTTTCGGGGAAGAATAACCTCGTCTAGTTTTTTTTAATCATATATGAGGTTGCGTCACGAAATTCAGACACTACTTTGGCACGTGATGAATTCGTCGGCAAAAGTGATAAAAGTAAACACTTTTTTTCCTTTTCTATAGCTTTTGAATATTCTTCTTTGATATTATTTACTATAGATAATTCATTATTTGTTTGTTGTTTCTTCTGTTGGTAGTTTCTGCTTTATTTTAAGTACATTTTTGTACAGTACGCTAGTATAGTTTTTTTTTTAACTTTCTTCTTAGAATGTCCATTTTACAAAATTGTTTGTCTATATGAGCCAACAACATTCCTTAACTTCAGCTGCCTCTGATCTATAACCTGAAAGCATCTTCTTGGAATCAAAGTAAACTACAGGCATTGCATTTAACCCTAATTTTAAGTTGTAAAAATATACAAAATCGACAAACAAAGGAAGTAATTAAAAATATATGTACAGCATAATATGTAGTAGAAATCCAAAATAATCCTAATTGCTCATGCCGCTAGTAAATGAAAAGGAATCTTCTTTCTTTATTTTTGTTTTATGATTGCTTACAAATTAATGTTCTCAATTATTGTAAACCATTTATATTCTAGTGCTAAAAAAAATCGAAGTACTATTCCTTTTAAAAAATAAAATCATAAACAATAATTACCCATAACTGAAGAATCTAAGACCTTGGTTTTGCAAACAAACAAAAACAAAAGCGTTCATTGTTTAACAAAAACATAGAGCGTTCATCAAGTTATTTCATACATATACCTATTGTAAGTTTCACCTTGTGTCAGTACCATTTTCTTTGGCGGTTATAGTATTTTGTTCCTTTAAAAATTTCTTACAAATGTTGCTACACTTTGAAATTTTGCACATTTGTAGCTTAACTGTTACAATATATAAATTAGTGATTAAAGGATCAAAAATAAATTTTCTAACAAAGGGTTCCGATATAAGCTTGGCTAATTATAAAAACTTTTTATATCTGATGATATGCTCTTCGCCACAAACAGATTGGTATATTGGTAGCTGCCAGGATTGCCCTGGATCAGCCGTTATTCTAAGTACATGTAAAAAAAATTTGATAAAAATTGCGTCAGTGGTATTAGTTATAAGCAATGGAATTATACAGATCGTTCTACGTTAGAAACTGGATTGGAATCTTCTGCGGGCTTAAAACAGCATTGCGAAACAGTTTTTATATCTATTTTGTACACATAAAATTGTTTCGTACCATATTTTGTAAGTTTTACCTTGTTTCGGTACCATTTTCTATAAATTTTCTTCAGCGGTTACAGTATTCCACAATTTTAAAAATTTCTCACGACTGTACTTTTACGAGCTCCACTTTGAAATTTCGCACACTTGTAGTTTATATAACTGTTTACAATATATAAAAAAATGAAGAAAATCGAAGGTGCGCATTTTGAAATATTCAAGGATAAAGGACACTGTAATGATCCTTTTTATCCTTTTTGGCCAGGATGTTTCTCGCACTATTTTTGCTAGAATATCTACATTTTCTCCTTTCCAACAAGCTATATTTGAAGGCTCTACGTAAAGTAGAAGATTTTATACAATTTTCTGAATGCAATACGAACCGACGTTTCTCAAAAACTTCAAGAGGCTATATTTCCGCAAATATACCATATTTTCCAAAAAAAATTTACTGGTGCACATAACTCATTTACTTATATTCACAGTGAAAATTTCATTGAAATCTGACGATAGCGATAAAAGACCGTTGGTCGATTTTCCGTGGAATGACCCTATGTAAAAAACCAGTGTCTTTCATATTACATCAACATAAACAAAGCCAACCTAAAAACCTAATTTCATCATAGTATTCCACGTACGTAGACCATCCTGGACAGTTCTTTGTGTTCCATTTTCATTTTCTCACAGCTTACGTGACTTTACGGACTCGACATTCCGTGCAAATTGATCTTCTTTTCTGTCAATCGACGACTTCTTAAACAAAGGCCACATTTTCTTAATTACAATCAGCCACCTCTACATTGCATCGTGTTGATGGTCGTCATTCGAATCACAACAATTCAATCCCCCCGAACAGTTGTTTTACGCATTTACAGGACTCGTCCACTGAATGGGGTTTCGGTAGTTTTCGATTGGTCACGAACGACGAACAATTTCATTAGATTAAAGTGGATTCTACTCTGCAGCGAACACACCTCCTAGGAGGGAAACCAATTTAGAAACTTACTTATAGACTAGTTCGTTCCTATCCACTTCAGTCACATAGCGGGAAATTGCAGCAGTATTGAAAGGAAGAAAGAAAGAACCAATTAGCTTCTTGACTGGTGTGTAACGATCAGATTGTCCTAATCAACTTGATGAGGTCTACTTTTTTGTTCGGTTACGCATAGAAGACAATTACGTGACCAATCATTTCAATTAACGACGGATGAATCGAATTCACTTGAATTTCGTTCGGATTATTTTCATACGTGAGACATTTTATGACAAATGTTTTGAATAAATCAGAAGAAGTTAATCAATTAGACTGGTTAAATAGCGACGTGAGGTATTTAATATGATCATTGCAAACAGCACGCTTCAGATAGAGAGTTTAGTGGGAGTCGATGCGTGATTGTTCTGACAAATTACTATTTTGATCACAGCTTCTGGCTGGATATGGCCCTCTTCTAACTAACATCTTTTTACTTACTTTCCATAGATTTAAGTTTTTGTCACAGTCCTCAGGAACATATGACATTTCTTCATTTCCAGTTCCCGGTATACAACCTGAATCTGTTGATAATTTCTCTTTCTCTCTCTTTCTCTCTCTCTCTCCCCCGCTCTCTCTATAAGTAGCATTTAAGGATAATTTAAAATTTAAACAGAACATAGTGACAGATTTTTAAAATTTTGAGCGTCGATTCGGTGAGATAAAGTTGCTGTCGTTGCAAGAGAGATCTGAAAATATACTATATAGGTGCATTTAAGGTGCATTGTTAAGGTTCATTCTGGAAGATGGCAAGCATTTTCCCTATTTTCAAATCTGGTCAACGCAATGTTGCCTCAAATTATCGTTCTATTTTTTTTATCGTCCTATTTTTATTCCCTGTTCTTCAAAAATCATGGAACGTTTTGTGTTTATCAAAATTTATGACTCCCTTAAGTATACTTTCGCACCTCAGCAACATGGTTTTATTAAAGGTCGGTCCACATCTACGAACCTCATTGAATTCACTCATGCTGTGTCCTCGGCGTTAGATCGAAACTCTCAAGTTGATGCTATATATACAAATTTTCCTAAGGCATTTGACTCTGTCAATTTTGAGCTTCTGCTACTCAACTTAAACCACTATGGCATCTGTGAGCCTTTACTTTCTTGGATATCTTCGTTTTTGACTAGCCGCACTTGTTTTGTCTCCCTCTCTGGCGTTTCGTCCTTACCATTTTCGCCCTCTTCTAGTGTACCTCAAGGCTCTATATTAGGACCGCTATTATTCAGCCTCTTCATCAATGATCTTCCTAATGTTCTATCGTCATCTTGTTTGCTCTATGCAGATGATTTAAAATTATTTCGGGTAATCAATAGCTCAGATGATCATCTACTTCTTCAGGATGATTTGAACTCTCTTACTGATTGGTGTAACTCTAACTGCCTACCGTTAAATGTTTCAAAGTGTTTTGCCATGTCTTATTCTCTGAAGTCCCAGACTAATGCCTTTCCTTACTTACTATGTGAATCCGTCCTTGTCTCTGTGGATTATTTTACTGATCTGGGAGAAACCTTTGATCGTAAACTTAAATTTGATATCCATGTTCGTACCATTACTAATAGTGCTGTGCGGATTGCCGGCCTTGCTATACGTTCCTGCCACAATTCTTTTAGCATTTTTACATGTGTTAAGATATTTGTTACCCTTGTTCGTTCCAAACTTGAATACTGTACTCAAGTTTAGTCTCCTCGTTTTGCATATCTTTCCGATGCCTTTGAATCTGTTCAACGGCGGTTCAATCGCATCCTACTCTTTAAATATAATCTTCCTTACATGCCTTATGATGAACGCTTATTGCTCCTTAATCTCCCTCTCCTAGCAAAAAAAATGTACTATTTGCCCAAAAAAAATGTACCATTTGCCCGTACTGATACTTACTTTCATTCTGGCCTTCAACTTGGTCGTCTTCCACACTCTATTGCCATCTTTAAAAGTAGTATTCGCAACACAATATTTGCTGATGATTAATTTTATTTATCTTTTTTTATTTTATTTATTTTAAATTTTTTGTCATTCGTGGCTTTGATTTTCATATCCTAAATTTTTTTAATTTTTTAGTACTGTTTTAATTTTTAATTTGTTATTTTCTATTACTATTTCTAAACTATTCTATTGGTAATTGGGCTTTTTGCGTGTAAATGGATTGTTTGAATAAAATAAAAATAAAATAAATAAAATAAGAACAAGAAGTCACTGAAGTTAGGAAATTAATACATTCTTCAATCAACGGTACTAAGACTGCATTTTTTCAATCCACGGAAACCACGATTTTTGTATCGTTTTTCAAATCATCGTATATCAAATGCCCTTTTTATTTCTTCAAACTATAAATGCTCTAAATTATTAACGTAAGGTCGAAAGAAGGTACTGTCCGTCATATGAAAATAGAATGAAGAAAATAGAATAAAGGATTTGTTTTCCTTGCCATTTTACAAGTGAAATGAATAGAATAAAAACTAGAGAACATAAATATAGCAAGCATTTTTTATTGCAAATTTGGTCCGCGTAATCAACCGGTTATTGATGTATGAAGTTGTAAACGTCAGCATGACCTTGACAATCATATTGCTGTCAAAAGTTCCTTCAACGCCTAAAATAGTGACATGTCCTTACGCCTTATAAGCGATTTTCTTAAACATTTTCAAAATGTTTAATAAGCAATACCAACAGATTTTTTTACTGTATGTATATTGTGACATTCGCAGTTATTTAAGTCAATTAAAAATATATCATCCGATATCTAACCAGGTAATAATCGATTTACCTCCAACGATTAACTCATCACTGCGAAAATAATTCATAATCAGATTTGCGGCGACAAATTGAACACCACTCAGTACACGCTCAGTCATACCCCCTATAATTTTTATGACATCTTGAGATAATTCAATATGCAATTACCATTAACCCTCACCCACTCCACTCGGCCTAATACACACTTTATGCTTTCAAAACTCCAGCCCCCAATCGTTCGTCTATCATAAAATGAGCAATTTGTTAGACCCGTTCGAGTCAACAAGCCAACATTGCGAACAATTCTCTGCGGGAATGAAACAGCAGAATAAATCGCTCCGTTACAATCTATCTATCTAATCCTCCCCGCGGTCGACGTTTGCAAGGATGCTGTGTGTAACTAAACACTGTATCAATCTTTGTATCAATTCATAATTCATGTTTGTGTGGTTGCTATCTCCTCGGGAGCCCAAAACACATAATCACAACTGCGCTCTGGACAAGGGAGTTGAACGGACGTAGGCAGCGGTACGGAAATCAAGAAGAGAACTTTGCATTTTCGCTGGAGGGTTGAAAAGTTCAAAAACGAAATGAACCGCACAACACTTGTTTCCGGCGCTATCGAATCTACTCCCTATCAACCCCTAATTGGTGTCGAATTAACTCGCAAAAACATAAGATGAGGGTCGTTTCATTTTATTGTCTTCATCTGTAGTCGGAGTCACTTTTGTTGTTTATCCGTGTCGGATGAGAGGGCTTCGATTTGTTGTGTTGGGTGGAGAGAAGTAAGTGGTTGAGATGACTCGTAGATTACTTTCGCATTACATATTGTCAGGGGGTGTTAAAGGGGGCTATACATGACTTTGCTAGTTCGAAAACTGTTTGAAAATAAAAGAATAAATGATTCGATATTTTTTAAAGTTAGAGCTGAACCTTTAGAAACAAATCAAAAATGCCGAATGTAGAATTTGTTTAAAAAATTTGACTAAAAATAGCTGAAAAGTTAGCTCTCTGTCTTCATATTATACGTCTTATCCTTACCACTTTATAACATTACTTTCTCGATTACCTGTCATGAAACCACCTCTTTTGCCACATGTAAGGACCCTCCAACTTTCCTGATTCGAAGCGACAACCTCACTCCCCACAGCACAGGGTGGAGTGACGTGGTCTTAGTCTTCTCCTCGCCGACAGACACTCAACAAATTTACCAACTCGTGCTCCCCATGTTTTTCATCCACTTTTCCAATTTTTTTCGATAACATTACTTGGGGGGGGGGGGGGCATGCAACATCGTCCAGGGGGAGGATGAAGTGATTGATTTTGATTAATAATTGCCTGAAGCGATACGAGGGGTGCGTCCCATCGCGTCAGTTTATTATGGTGTCATCTGTGCTACTAAGGCGAACCGAGTTTTTTCCACACTTTCACAACTTTCCTCGTCAGTCTTCACTGCGGCCATATTTCTTTTCTGGCCGTCCGTTGATGGGGGATGACTGTTTGTCGGTTATTGTTTATTGGCGGCAGCAAGGTACACGTACATCAGTCGACTTGCTTTGTGGGGCTTTTGGACTTGTTCTTCTCATCCGCTTGCCTTGGCCCCTTGTTGTTTGTGTTGACGCTTGTTCGTGTTGTAGGGTGAATTTTTAATAAATTCTGGCAAATATTTGTTTGTGATTTTCATGGGAAGTTTGAATCGTCTTCGGTAGCAAATTATGGTTGTTATACTGTTTTGTCATATGTTACAGAGGATTATGGAATTGAATTATAAATGTAGGTACGTTGAATGTAGTTACGTAAATGCGTATGGAGGATGTTAGTATGGAACAGATAGAGGGTGTACTTTTCAGAGCATGTTTAATTTATTTTGTTGGGCTAGATTTTACACTTAAATTGTATGGTATTTTAAAAAGAGCTCAAATAGGATTTAAATCATAAATACTTGGAGTTCTGTCAATTAGATTCAAAAGTTAAATCATGCTCATTTCTTTCGTTTTATTAAACGTACTCGTAGCACCAACACCATATTTCTGGCAGCTAATTGGTATCAACTGCAACGAGTTAATCACCAAAAGGTCGAAACTTCATTTTGTTAATGCAGACAGTTTTTAAATTCGCTTGACACTTGGAGTGTGAACGGCACGTGCTGTGACAAGGTCAAATTTCAATTACTATATATCGAAATTATGCGCCGCATGGCCCGCCTGTAGGAGAATGTTTAAAGTAGGTACTTATTATTAAGAGCTTAGCATGTGCATTCAGGGATAATCTGCTGATAATATGAGAAATGATGCTGCATGTAGGCTTAGTGATTTAACTAAAAGAGTCCAAGGCTATCTTGTTTCATAAGAAAATTTAAATAAAAAAAACTCATATTGGCTGATGGACAGAGACTAAGTTCCAAAATTCATTAACTGTGGAGTTTCTGTATTCCTTTCTCTGAATTGTAGTATGCGAAAAATCAACACATTTTTCTGCTGAAGAAAACCGCAATATTCGCATTCAAATAAATTCCCACCAAAAATGATTTGAATGCAAACTTTCGTGCGAGATTGTACTGCGTGATTTGGTAAAGTCACCGCCTCCTGATTGGCTACCTTAACCAGATCAGGTGATTGAGGTGTTTTGTTTTAGCCAGTTGGGTCGACAGGACCCAAGATGAGATGTAGGTACGACGGAGTTAAGCTTGGTTCGGATGCAAGTCGTTGAACGAGAAGGAAATGGTTTGAAATAATTATTAATGGCCAAATTAATTTTTGTCTAGATTTTTATCATTTGCGCCAAATCAATGAATTGCAAAATAAGAGAGAAATAGTCTCCCGAGTTTTGGGAAATAAACAAAGTTCTTCGCTTTTAGCGAGTGTCAGTTCAGCTGCAGCCAGTGAAGTGTAAGCTGAGTATCAGAAGAGAAGTGAAGGGATTTCACACAGATTTCCATGGGAGATCTTAATGTCGGTCACGATCCATTGCGTCTGGTTTTCAGATAAAACCAAAGACGATTAGTAGTAGGCAGTGAAAAGTTAAGATAAAGATAATGACTGATATTCAATAATTTATTTGTCATCTACACTAGGGGGGAAAATCTATGGAATTATCGACGCTGTAGCATATGTAGCATATTGTTGTGTTTTACCGTTAAACATCTTTCGTGGATTCGATATTCTTCACATTCGTGAAATATAGTTTATTGAATGTATAATGGAACAAATAATTCCGTTTGTGTCAGATGTTTTCAGAGAATTTTGTTACTTCAAAGTGCTAATGTTTTGTTTATAGTCCAATAGAGAATTATTTTTCTCCGCAGGGTAATTGCCCCAAAAGTCGGCCATCTTGCTCCTAAAGTTCGGCCTACTGCAAGTCTTTCAACATGGATCGAATTCATTAAAAAATACATCTCAAGTAAGTCAGTATCTATTGTTCCAAATATTGCACTTTAGATTTCGTTTCGACGTCTGATTATTGTTGTGGGACAAAAAATTTGCGAGTCTGATTATTGTTATGGGACAGATTACCCTACAATTGGGCACTTAAAAATTTAATACGTTCCTCCCTGTCTACTTTAATATGACTTATTGAACCGACCGATTAGTTCACTAACATATTCCCACAAAAAAAAGAATAAAATAATAGCAAACCATTTGGCTAAGCATTTTAAGCAACTTCCTGTTCAAAACTCATTTCCTGTAAGATTAATTATCCAAAATAGCGAAGTCAAGTTTTATCTTAAGGAAAACTAACTAAAGCTTAAATAAAATGCATGAAGCCAACTTCATCCTTATTGGATGTCAGCCCATGAAGATTCGTTTTTTTTTATATTTCGTTTTGTCTGGTTCGCTTAATCTTAGGGAGGTATTTCTGGCTACTATGCTGTTTTTTGGCCGGAGTTGTAGGGGCGTACAGGACCCCATACCAACTGTTGCCTAAGGCTCTGAGATGAAGGCATATTCATTGAAATTTTATGTGTTGTATATTTTTTAGCGTCCCTTCTAGCGACACACTTCGTCGCGTTTCGGCTGGGTCTGGTTTACCAGCTCATTCCTCAGAGCTCTATAGTCCTGAACAGACTGAAGCCCTTTCTACATTTATTTTGTCTTTCAAATCGATATTTCTACGCTTGGGCGACAGAACCTAGGTTAATCAATGGGGGACCACTAACGGAGCGTCAGCCACTCGTCAAGAGTAAGAAGCGTAGTCGTTTCATTTTGAGTGCATTTCAAGCGTTGTGCATTGCATACCAAGCCGAACGACTGATCGTTTTAATGATCAAGAACTTGACATTTCGAACCGATCCACCGAAATTTGAGGGAATACTGACGCTTTCTTGATGATAGCCCGACGAACCGTGTACGGACGTGAAACGAGCGCGACGACAATCATTCTTTTGCACGCTTCACGATTGTCAAATGCATCTCTCAAGGCTGGTACTGAGTTCGAGTTCATGTGAAATTTTGACATTTCCCCATTATCTGGCCATTCTTTCGAGCGAAAATTTTGACAACAGAGAAAAGCAGAGACAATGCTCATTCTTGACGGATAAATTGTCAAGAATTTCAAATATCGATCGGTTTTGTTATTGAAAAGACATTTGCACAATTCAATTTTCAAATTCAAACACTAAATGTCACTTTTTCGCTCGAAAGAATAGTGCGGTTTACAGCAGGCGGACCAAAAGTGACCTGACCTAAAGCGCGGACTAAATGAACTTAGTCCTCAGGTGTTTATACCGATCTGACCTAAAATTTGCTTAGGTGGAATTTAGTCCTCGTTCGTATATGACAGCTGTCATTTAGTTTAATTTTCCTTCATGCACTGTATTTATCGTTTCATTTGTCTCTCAAACATGTTTATTTCAACGATTTTGTGTCAAAGGGGAATGTTATGAGCTTATATTCAACATACATACATTATTAATAGTCGCGCAAAAATCAATGTTTAGGTCGCATGTGTTTACAGCGATTATAGTCCACGACCTATATTTAGGTCAGGTCGCCTGAAATCGTGGACCGACCTAAATTTAGGTCGGTCCGCGAGTGTATACACCATGTGGACTAAAAAATTTAGGTGGAATTTGGTGTTTAGTCCGCGGACTAAATGTGCGCTGTATATCGCCTGAATGAACTGCACAAACTAAATTGGCGTGAAATGATTGACAACATGTTTTAGTGCCATCTATGTTTTCGAAGCGAAAGCAACTTCAAAGCAACTTTTCATGCTAAGAACACAGTACCAAACTTGCTTATTTTCAAACTAAATTTTTGCCGAAACAGATTTCACGTGAAATTTTGTATGAAAATTTCACGTGAAATCGAACTCAGTACTATGCTTCACGCATCGCATGGGCAACGACCCGTATGCGGATGGTCTAAGCCTAAAAAAGGACATTGAATTATCTTGCAGCCAATTGCTTTACTCTTTATTTATTTTCGCATTACAAATTCCATTTCAAGTACTTATCTCCAACATCCATCCCCCCTTTTTCTAATTGATTGAACGACTTTTCCACATGATCTTTCTAGTTTCCTTTTCTCTTCTTGTGATGACAATAGTTTTCAAACAAACTACGACTAGCGGCTAGAGAAGTGAGATGATTAAATTAATACATTTTTATGTTTTTACATTTATTATACATTTTGGTATGCATAGCGCGAAGGAGCCTGGCAAATTCTGTAATACGTAATTTTTTCAGAAAAGAATTTATAGACTGAAATAAGTGGTCAAGTATTATGGCAAATTAGAAAACTTGCAGATTTTCATTTGTCTGCCCTAGATTTTCATTTTTGATTTTCCAAATGAATCGATTGCCTGAATTTCTCAAGCCATCTAAGAATCTCTCCTCCACCTATACTTCCCATCTTTCAATCTGATCATTAGGCTACGTACAGGCATCTGAAAAATCTCACGGAAGTCAAATTATCATACGTGGTTAATAGTGATGAGACCTTACTACGAGACAGTAGTAGATAGAAGTTTGCCACGGCAACTTCTTGCATTTGATACGTGACTTATTTCCAAGCATATTGCGCGGAAAATCAGTGCGAATTATCGATTTCATGGCATCACAGACACGTCATAATCCTGGTAACTACCATACCGGTACACTGGTAGTAACATCGAAATGCTGCTTGAATATCTTTCTCGAATAACTCCAGTCTGTCCGTTGTAGCATTTAGACACGTTTTCTTCGCCAAGTCGAGACCATAGTTGCTCAGATGTTTCACAATTGAAAGAAATTAGGCTCGGTAGCCTTTGAAGTGTACAGTCATTCGGCAACTGAATTGTCTAAAACATGGCGGCACGTCTTCGACAGTGGCGTGCACGTACACTGGCCGGTTGAAACTTTTTCTCTTTGCGTAACCTTAACCGTTATTTAGTTGCAGCCGCCGTTATTTAGTTGCAGCCGCTTGTACCTACTACTGAAAAATATTAGCGGGTTGTAACTCTTTGATAGGATATAGCCTGTTTGACATGTTGTTACTAAATCTATTCTAACCATAATCTTCATGAAATCCATATTCACAGCACAATCACACTAATAATTTGAAGTAATTGTGATTTTTTACATTCATTTAATTTTCAATTCAGATTTGTTTCTCCTATCATTTATTCTCAGCTTCAAATGCGTATGTAGCTCATGTAGCTATCGCACCTTCATCTTCTTCCTCATTTCGAAAAACTCCCACACTCGAAGGATATTTCCGACAATTCCCAGTGCACACATCATATGACAATCCACGAAATATTTTTAATGCTCTTGTAAAGCTGGTCCCATGACAATATTCAAGAATCGCGCAATCGAATAAGTAATATTTTCAACGAACGCTCTTGTCATTCATAGATTCAACAGGAAAATTACAAGTCATCATGTTTATTTGACAGGTGAGAAATTATTTCACACAATCGTAGGTGGGATTCCCTTTGAGATTCCGAAATGAATTTAGCACCTATGCAATAATGAGTTATATCAGCAGATATGAAAGTCATATTGGCATTGCTACATTGATGAAAACTCTCGTCTTTTGTTAATTAGTTTCCACATTTATAACTCGTAGTCATCATGTGTTTACATTTAGTTTCCACATGTATAACTCGTAGTCATCATGTGTTTACATTTAGTTTCCATACTTATAACTCATAATCATAAAATGTTTACACTTATATAATAAGTAGTTCGAATCCGACTGTAAAAGGGGGAAGGGAGAAAATACTGAAATAAAGAAATCGTATTATAACTGAATTAAAAAGAAATAAAATTATTTCGAACATATTATTAATGTGTTTACTCCTATTGAAGATAAGTACCTATTACGTTGACAACTCTAGTGGCATTTTAGATTGTCTTCGCATGACACCTTGCTAAGAAAAGAAATAAAATTTTCATCTCAGATTGTATATAATTTGCTCTTGTTTTAAAAGTTTCAAAATGTGTTTCTCTTCGAACAATACCTTAAGAGATATTTTCAAAAAACCAAGACGAATTCGAAAATTGAGCGTTTTTTTTCAAGATGGTGGCGCCCACGATGCTAGTCGGATTCGACAGCTTGAATTTTTCAATAGTATAATAACATTTAAGAAAATCAAAACTTCCCTAATCTTAGGAGTTTTTTGGCACATTTTGACTGGAGAATAATTAAATAAGTAAAATAAAGTTAAACATGCAATTGTAATCCAAACAAAAATTTATGAAAAAAGTTGAGCAAAATTTTTAGCACAGGAATTTGATTTCAAAATGTGATTTGTTTGGAATTTGATTTCAAAGTGTGATTTGTTTGGAATTTGATTTCAAAATGTGATTTTTTTTCTTTTTCATTTTTTTATAATTCACTTCATTACAATGTCGTACCAAAACTGGTAAATTTATGTACCACACACATTTACTACATTTATGAGTATGTGACATGGATATGTGGCAATGATGAAAAGTGGTGCGGGTCCTCGCTATTTAGCTGCAGATTGAAGCAAAGCTATTGTTCGCCAGACTAAAATCACACTTTATGTGAATAGGCAGATGACGCTGTAGACCCTCGAAAATATCGTCATAGCAACTAAATAGATAAAACAATCTCTCACGGAAATTTATGAGCTTTTGTTTTGGAATCCATTCGTTAAAGTTAAGAGACATTAACAACGAGAAAATGAAGTACTTAAGATTACATTCGAAAACTGCTGCAATAGTTTATAAAAACTCATTGTGTTCACTCTCAACGCTTCTAGTCGCATTATTATCCTTGTTGTCTGTTCTAATTCCACTTTTATTCGTGAGTTTATTAAGTCCGTATTCCGGAGTCGTTGAGAATCGAATTGTCTACGAACAGCCAGAATGTCATTTTCAATACAAGTACATTTTTCTCGGCGAGGGAAGTGATGGGAATCTGGTAGTTTGTTCGACTTTCAATTATTTGAATGATGTTTCGGATGATCTTCAGAAATGCAATCAAATTAAAGTGAGTATCAGACGTACATATGTCTGTAAATTTTTAGACTTGGGAATACAAACATTATTTAAGCTCAGAACTAAGCTAAAATCGAGTAAGCAACTAACCAATGAAAATTCTAATTTTTCTTCTTTTTATCTGAATCTTTCTTTGCATGTGTAAATATAATCAATCAGAATGCAAGTCAATTAATTATATATGTATATATAACACCGATTTCGTTTATTCTCGATGATTTTTTCTTCTTTTCTTTATTTCAGTACATCGAAAGAGATAATAACTATGATTTCATCCAGGACCAGGCTCAAATTCAGTTAAAAGTTGACGCCGATCCTGATTTTCATTTGCATCACTTTTACATACTTTTATTCTTCGAGGCAAACTTAAAGGTAACTACTTGTATATTTCATCTACGAGCAAAACAATTGTATTATGTTAATATTTGGTTTCAGAGAAAATGCGATCTACAGCCACCAGCTATTCTTGTACAGCATGTCGAAATACCAACACGAGCTCGAACCTCATCCACGCTCATTCTCAACAGTAAACTAACTCTCATTCAAAACGATCAGTTTGTATGTCCATTCTACGGTCGGGCTACAAAAACTACATTCCAAAGAAATATACTTCCTGCAAATGCATCGAATCTAATGCACTTCGACATTAGAACTATTCATCGTAAAATCAAAAGCAATCCTGGATACTTTACATTAGCCGCTATGGAAGAATATTTCGAGCAGAGTCCTCAGAGCGGAATCGAAATCAACATTAATATAGAAATTCCTCAATTGGCAGTACGCTATCATTTGAGCATCTGGGAACGATTGGGACAGTTTTGGTTATATTTCGCATCATTCTTCGGCATATCGTTTTATGTTGTCAACAAAATTAAGGATCTCTTGTTTAGTCGGCACATTATTCGTGCATGGGAAATTACACCGTGGAAGAAACTATACTAGGACTAGAATTTTGAGGCAAGTAATAGGTTTCATCGGAATATATTGTTAAAAGCAGTTGTAAATTTTGAACAGAACATAATCGAAGTACATCACTTTTATACAATTCTTAAAATTATACTTTTGACTTGTTGCTTCGCATTTTTAGGCGATTGGCTTCAGTTCTGGTTGTTTAAAGCTATCATCGTCTATAGGTTGACTATCATTGGCACGGTTGTCTTCTAGTATGATCGTTACTCTTGGATAGTGGTCTAACTGTGCAAGCATCCAACGATACTCGTATCTGCCGACTGAATTCTACAAATGGGAGAATAGTTTTTCTCATTTATGTTTTTTTGGATGTTATTAGAGAAAGCTACTGCTAGTTAGTGTTTAATGCTCTTATTAGTTAGAGCTTTTGTCGTCAACAACAAAGAATATCTTCAAATTCATTATTACTACAAATATAAAACCAGGTTCGATTTTTCAATGATTATAGAGTTTTTTCGGGTGTGCTTTGTCATCAAGGGACGTTTTTTTTAAACATAAGTAGTAAGAGACACATTTAAGTGTAGTCTTTTTTTGCATAATCATCTAAAGTCAGTTTAGTGGCGCTATACAAGTGCACGAATCTTGCAACACGGATACTACAGAAACATATAAGAATCGATTGTGGAGTTATAGGAAAAGTGTGCCTTCTACCAATAGTATACTATCTGCGGTTCTTAAAGGATATGTTTTCAGAAAGCTTTTTAGGAAGCAATCGAATTGTCAAAAGCAAATCGCTAGAGAGAAGTGATGGACGTAGAAATGAAAGTGCTTCCAAAGGATACAACATGAGACTTCGTGGAATTGCCTAAGAGACGCAAAGTAATTCAGAGTAAATGGATATTCAAATCAAAACTTTCAAATATTAACGAAGTTGAACGGAATAAGGACCGCCTTGTGGTCCGACATTTCATTTAAATAGGAGGGGCGGAATATACTGATATGTTTAGATATGTTTAGATATATGCAGGCATTTAGACAACTTCTCACAAATGCTTTAAGTACCATACTTTAAGTCATATGTGTTTAGTTTACCAAATAATTCAACGTTGGTAGACGCCCGATTATCAGCTTAGTGATACTTTTTATTTTATACCTATCTACGAAATCTTCAAATCAAGAAAGAAGTTTGTTGTAGGTAATCGTTTGAATCAGCTAAAATGTGTGAGGTGTCGGGAATGGATAAATCGGTGATCGTGAGGTGACAAAATTCTGCGTAGAAAAAGTTTAATGCAGGCCAAAATTCATTTCGTATATGGTGGCTGTTTTTGTTTAGTTTTTATCCTTTGAAAACATGAGCGGGTGAGTCTGAACGTGACCGTGACTGAAAGTGCTCAAGGGTATTCAGATAAAGAACGTTCGAAAAGTGCCGCCTCACGGGAAATTATCAAAAATTGCATACTGCGATTGCGGAAGCTCGGCGTACAAAGATGCGCGAAATATTTAATACGCAGAGATATTAGAACGTGTCAGTTACATTGTTAATAGTGATAATAATATATTTGACAATGGATGGAACAAGGATTCACTATTACAGGCCAGAATCGAAACAAATCAATATAAGCTAGTTTTGCAGCTCCGCAAGAGCAAAAGGTGATGCCATCAGTGGGAAATGCGTTATCGTCGGTTTTTCGGATGGCAATTCAGTGACTATTGAATACTAACCTAGCATTCTAACGAATATAGAAGCGAACATTTGGTAAAGCAGACAGAGTTTTCAGAAGAAAAAAAGTAATCTTCTATCAGGACAATGTCCGTGACCAGAAACGTGCTTTTGCGATGAGAAATTTGAAGGTTCTTCCATGTGAAGTGCTGGAATATCCACAGTACTCCCCAGATTTTTAACCCTCGTGCTTCCAACTCTCTTAATACCTCAAACTTTACTCTCTGCTCATGGTTTTTATCCTATGAAGAAGTTATTGTTAGCTGCATTCTGCTACTTTGCAGCGGTTCCGATGAACCACTAAAGAGATGAGACAATGGCACTGGAACCTATCTGGATGAAGTGTATTCATACTTTAGGAGATTAGGTTGAGAGATAAAACTTTTTTAAAAACCGAGAACTGACAACTGGAATATTAAGTTACCTCCTTCACTTCTAAGCTAACTGTTGCCTTGTTACGTATTCCTTGAACATAAAATTGCATTCGCATATGTTTCACTCCGTTCCTTTCGAAAATCGTATGAGCGACATGACGCCTCCTTCGACGACCTGATTCTTCTCCATAACCTTTTATCGGCGTACCAAGCATGTCTTGTATCCTTGGATCCTGGCAAAGTTTACAATTATTGATTTCTTCAATTAAACAAAATAAAATCTACGCTATTACATTAATGCATTTGTCTAGTGCTTCTGAATAGACACTGTTTGGGCTCTGTGACGAGAACAGCTCACGGAAAATTGCATAAAACATCACACCAGTGACACCGATTCCCAGCAATATCACACCCATATAGCTGGCAGTCTTTGTGTTTTCTTTGATTTTCTCTCCGAGAGGCCGAACATCGGTTGAAACGGATCCTTGTCCATCAGACCGGGATTTAGTCAGCGATTTTGAATCATCTTCTCGTTGAGGTTGAGCAAAGCTTCGTCGCTGAATGCAACTAAGGTAGGATGTGACAGGAAGATTACGAAATGTGTTTGGTGACAGGGTCCTGAGTATTAAGCGCGACATATTCTGCAACGGAGAAATGGGTACGAATTAATCCATTGCTTATACTTTGGTTTTATGTGAATTGGAATAACAGTAGCTGGTCGCTGGCTGGCAAAGGCATTAAGGATCGCTCATATTTGTCTGCAATCTTATCAATGACAATGAGACATATTTAAGATAGGTTGGTCCAAGTCATATTCCTTTAGTCACGCTTTGATTTCAATTAGTTTTAGTCCCTGCAACTCCCATAGCTAAAAAGCTGTGTTTTTATTTTTGATGTAACAAGTGCTAATGAGTAGACACACAATCAAAGGTACATTTAAACTATGAAATCAGCAACAATACTTAAACTTGTGCACAGAAATTACCTATGTATAGCGTATTTAATATATATCTTCTACTGCTTTAAGTACTGCATCAAAGAGTTATAATAATTAATCGCCGGTCGCCAAACCAACATCCAAAACAAATGTCAACTAGCGAAAATTTCCATAAATTTCACTTTGGGTTGTCAAATTCCCAATTTGAGATGGAAATCAGCATTATTACTAGTCAGCTGATTAAAATGTCACTTTGACGAAGAATCGCAAACTCTCTCTGTCTCTCTCTCAGAACACAGAATTGTGGATTCTATTCTAGCATATTTTTCCAATCAGAGAAGCCGACCAATCCTCTCTCAACTTCTCTCGCTATTTGTCAATTGATCGACGAAAGAGTGGACGACAGCGTTGATAACAGCAACAACGTAAACGCCAGCGAAGTGACTACGTCGACGTCGAACCAGACTCGAATCAGACGACGAGAATAATGTCGCGAATAAAGTCATTAGAAATTCTGTTGAAAAGTTTGTGTGGTTCGCTATTGAATTTTCCAATATTAGAGTGTTGAAACGATTTCAACACTTATTCTGTGACGATTTCTCGTTGTCGTACTGTAAACACTTTGCCATCAAGCTGTGAGATTGGGGGAAAATCGTTAAAATTTACCATCGGTTCGACAATCCGCGTATTAACAGAAACCCCATTGGATTTATTAATAATCAAAATCTTAGTGAAAATATTTTCGAATCATACGTGAACCCGAATTTAAATCGTTTAACATATCAGTGAAGTAAATATCAGTGGAAGTTACGACATAGCCTGGCGTCCTTTCCGTGGGGTAGAAGTCTATTTGACAGAAATTCGTGAATTCTTCGAATACGAGCGTGAAATCTAAATATTTGTGCTGTGAGTGAAAAGTTACGAAATTTTCATATGCTGACGCGAAAAATGGACTACAGTAATAAAAATAAAGTGTCCGTGACCAGCAGGAGTGAATGTGAAGAGTGATTCCTTTTCGTTTCCTGTCACTGTATCGCTTCGAGTTAAGATTTATACGGTGTCAATTAACTGTGTCCTAGAATGCAATTGCATGGCTACGTTGTTTTATAACTTTGAGGTCAATCGGAAATGCAATGCACAAAACGGAAAAGCTATAAATTTCAGACGACTCGAAAAGTAACACCGTAAAAAATAGTGAAAAAAGGAGCATTCGTATGCCAAGTAGTTTATGAGTTGCAGAAAGTACCCCTAATTAATTAGCTGTCGAAAGCCTGCCTGTCAGATCTTGCGAGCGTGTTGTGTCGAGTCTTCTATGATATCTTCCCGTCTAAAACCCTCCTTACAATTTAATGATATATTTTCATATTAATTGTTACATGCCACGTCTTTGCACCGAGTAAAAGAGGGCGATGCATTGAAGTTAATCTACACGAAATTGCCTTCCTATTTCCCGAGAGCTTCCCTCCAAGCAGTCTACAAGAGCCAGAGCTTCGGGAGTTCTTGAAACCATTATCCGTCCTCCGCACCTCCATTCATCCCAGAGCTTGTACCCAACACACCGGCTAATCATCGCCATCAACATAATCATCCCACGGATTATTTAGTCACTAGACAGCTTGGTCCTGCGTCACATACTACCTTACTCAACCTCATCTGCCTCAGCCTCATCATGGATTGGATTATAAACGACGAGCTGGGACTGACGGTGGGCCATGTCGTCGGCTGGGCAGCTGCATCCGCAATGGTAATTGGTGGCGTAATCCCATACATTCCACAATACCGCGAGATCAAAAGGACACAGGATGCAGACGGATTCTCGCTGCATGTATGTTTGGCGCTGCTAGTTGCGAACACGCTTCGAATATTTTTTTGGTGAGTAAATTATTCCTTGTATTCATCACATTTCAGCCTAGTATATGACCGTGGAAGCTGGAACTTGTTTAATATGCAAATTCACAGCTCAGAAAATCTCGCTGAAGCTTGCGAGTCATCACAAACCTGTCTTTCCTTATCGGGACAGTGTAACGAACGAACATAAATGGTAAGGTCAGCCGAGATACAGGCCTTGTGGGGATTGTGGAGCTTGTGCGAATGTTGTTCCGTGAACTATTGCCGTCATCGCGGATAAATCCACCAATTGCTCTGTCGACGAGCTATAACCTTTAATTGGTTTAAGACTATAATCTTGGTCGCTACTCGGAATGAGTTCCATGAGCCAGTTGCGTATTAGTTTAGTGAGGTTGTTATCTTGTCGACTGGATGTTGTTTTAAAAAAACAGTAGTCATCAATTGATAGTATCCCAAATGATTTCGAGTAAAAACTATTTCCTCGTAAAGAATACTCAGTACTTAGTAAGGAAATGAAGAGCTTGTTGATACCCACATGACAACATTCTTATCGACAATTAAATTAGCAATCAGCCATATCTATTACTTGCGTTGCTCGCTAAATTCCTGATATGTTGAGGTCTTAATTTTCCACTTCGACACGGCAAACAAATTGTTTATCCGAAATCGAGGTCTAATGATTATCGCAAACTTTTCTAACAATTCCAAACCATATACTCTTGAATCACGAGCAACCGCCTAAGAGCTTCCATGCTAAGAAAAAAACCTGGCCAACCTAGCTAAGAGCGAGTGTATTTAGCAACCGGTTAATGACCGCTAATCAAGTTAAATGTAGATGTGATCTGAATGCTATTGAAAAAAAATGTTGCGGTTAGAATTATGTGACCATTCCGGTTCGGGGGGCATATGCTAATTAGAAGAGATTATTTTGGTAAAGTATGTATGTAAATATGCTGCATATAAATTCTTTAGATGGAAATGCCAGATTATTTAGAATTCTATTTTAATATGTAAAATAAAAAATATTAAGATCGCATTCACTTTCACTGATCGATTTATTAGAAATAATTGACGTAAGTAACTTCACGACGTACAAAGCTAATAAGATGCTGCCAATTGAATGTAATAGTGGAGACAGGTCAAGCTGTGAATTTTCTAAGTCATATTCTATTGAATATACAGACATTCACTCTAAATATCTGATTGCATAAGATACAACTAGCCGTTTCGAAAATCGCCCACACTTCCACCTGAAATACACTGCGGCGATCGAGTAAGCGGGAGGAAAGCTTTAAATTGAATATATGTATGTATGCCCACAGCATCGGTTGCAAAGGATATTCCGCTTGCCCATTCATCTCTGCTTGGGATCTGTAAGACAAGTAAACCTAGGTTCTGGGCATGAATCTCTACCGAGCCTTCTTTCATCTTCATCGGCGCTACAACCGGCATCGGCTCCTGGCCTCCTTCAGCAAATTTTTCAATCGCTCCCGATCGCGAGCCAATTCTATCCAATTGGGCACCCCTTAACTCCGAGCGTACTGGTCAAAGCCATCCCTCCAACGCAGCCAAGGTTTCCCACCCTGTCGTCTACCATAAAATCTGCCTCAAAAGGTTTTCCGAGTGGGATCCTCTTCGCTCATGCGAGCTACGTGTCCTACCCACCAAAGTCTATCGAGCTTTAAGTTATTATATCTGCTTCTAGGTAGATAGCATGCAACTCATGGTTATAGCGTCTCTGGAATCACACTTCTTCACGTATGGTGCCAACGATTCTCCGCAAGACTTTCCTCTCGCACACGGCTAAGAGGTCAGAGTGCCTTTTGCTGAGCACCCAAGTGTCGAATCCAGACGTGAGTACTGACAGGGCCATACTCTTGTACAGCCGGAGCTTTGGTGTTCGAGTGAGATTTCGGAATTGGAAGAGCCTTGACAGACTGTAGTAGACTTTGTTGGATTTAAGCAGCCGCCAGCGTATTGCTTCCTCCATGTTGTTATCCGCTGCTACAATTGACCCAAGGTAGTTGAAGGATGCCACTACTTCAAATTCATGCTCAACTACCCTGACGGTTTGACCAACTCTAGGCGCTCTTCCTGCAGATGCTGTCACTATGTTCTATGTCTTTCTTTCATTTATGTGCCGTCCGAGTTTTTGTGCAGCTCGCTCGATCTGGATAAAGGATTCTCGAACAGCTAGTTTCTTCAAATTATGTCTAATCATCTGCAAAAGCCAGTACCTGGCTGGTCTTGTGACGATAGCCCCTCTCGTTGACATGCCAGAGTCTCGGATTGCTTTCTCCAACGCCAGGTTGAAGAGTAGACAGGACAGAACATCCCCTTGCCGAAGCTCATTGAAGGTGTTGAACGGCCTGGATAGCAATCCAGCTATTTTAACCTACACAATCAGTTTGTTTGGGATCCCGAATTCTCCCATGGCTTTATACAGTTCTACCCTGGCTATGCTATCATATACGGCCTCAAATTCTGTAAATAGATGGTACAGTGGCATAATTATTTCCGAGCCTTCTTTAGCTGAGGATATTATGGAGGTTATAAGACTGAATAATGGTGGGTTAGATGATCAAAGTCTGCGAGCTATTCGGTGACCGACGCCAAGTCTTCAACGTCATCAACGAATAAATGCCCTTGACTATAAGATCCGTAACCGAGTTCGAATTCATACAGTCGAATGCATACCAAAGTGACCTGAAAATATTCAAGCCAACCCCGACTTGAACCCCGAAGGAAAAAAGAGATTAGGGTTTCACATCAGAAAAAAGCCTATAGATAAACGGCCGTTTAAGGCGCCTAAGTCTTGCTCAGGAACATCTGCATCGGAATATAAAGCGAGTACTGTCACGACCTCTGAATTAGGAGGCTATTGTGATCTCCTGGACCTCGAATTGTATGAGCAGGACATACCTATCGGATCCTATGACGATCTTGAAAGCGCTGTAAAAGATAAAGATAACGGTTTAATTAAATTAATCTTCAGTACTCCAAGGCAACTTCGGCTGGCCTTCTTCTTCATCTGTGTAAACCGCGAACAGATAGTTCTTATCAAAGGACCATGAGTCGTTAAATAGCACACACAGCACACTGACGTATACAGACTAGTGTCACCTAAATCTTTAGATAAATAGAGCCTCCACTCTGATCAAATGTAATTATTGCTGAAGCCGAAGTCATTCTGGGTCGCATATAATAATATAAAAAATGATTGCTCAAATCTAATTGTTCAAATTCACCTCAATTTTTAGTGCCTATTAGCCCTAAAAGAATGTAAACAAGTAGTCACATAAATGAAAATACTGATACATATTTAGATATTAAAATATTCAAATAGGATATGTAGAGTAAAGGTAAATATTGATTTTTAAATTAAAAACTTTTGTGTCATACTGGCATACTTCAATGTGTCAATTAATTCAAAAATGATTTCTTACGATGTATACCAACTACCTTCAGAAGCACCAAGATTCGTTTTACTGTGATGTCTACATAGCTTTGCCGTTTGAAAAACTCCAAAGCCAAACTCTGGAAACAGCTTAGCCCAACACTATCAGAGCTTGAATGCCAATTTTTATTATTCCTTTTTAGAATTTTTACCATTTGCTTGAATGCCAATAACCAGCATACATAAGGTAGAACGAATGGATAACAGAGAAAACGTCGTTGATAAAGACATGAAATAAAATAGGACCGAGAATCGAACCCTGCGGAACACCAAATCGAGGGCGGAATACGTAAGAAGACGAGGAAAGTACATTTACGGTACAAGTACAGCCAGAACCATAGGAGGAAAACCCAAATAGAAGGAAATCAGAAATACCAAAACAATCAAGCTTCAAGAAAAGAAGCTTGTGATCAACGGAATCAAATGCTTATGAAAAATCGGTGTAAACAACATCAACTTGTGCTTGTAGATCTATATCAAAAGCAGCCAAGTTGTAGAAGGTTATAAGGTTGGATGTGGAAGATCTGCATTCCCTGAATCTATGCTGCTCAGGGGCGAAAAAAGGATGGAGAACAAGATAAGTTTATTGTAGACAACTTTTTCGAACACTTTATCAAAGTAAGAAAAAAGTGAGAATAAAAGGATTATGGATATAATAATAGAAAAAAAATACAAGATACAAAAATACAAAATAAGAATGACGAGCTGCAATATATCTTCAATCACGTGAAATATTTTTTTCTGCCAGTAACCATGCGATGAAATTTATAGGTATGTATTTTGTAGAATTTGATTGCTAGTTTTATAATGAAGTTGGTTATTTTTTGCAAGTTTTTATCTAGTATATTAATCTTAAATCTTTCTTTTAATTTGCGTGTTTAAACAAAACGGAAAGTAATTATGTGTGTGCCAATATTCATGTCATTGACTCTATGCAGCAACTGGCGTACTTTGGATTTGATGAATCATCCTTAAGAAGCTCCGAACTAACATCTTAAAATACATGTATCACGTATCATTTCTCTACTTAAGGCCGGCGATACATGTAAAATTTTCCAAAATTTGAGTTTCTTTTTTTTTTAAATAAACGTACTGAAAGACTTTTGTATGGGCCTGGAATCGCTGATTAGTTGGTAAGTTGCTGTAATCATAGAGAAAACTACGCGTTTTTCTCGAAACGACTTTTTTTTCAAATTGGCGGGCAAGATAACTCAAAAAGTTCTCAACCGATTCTTATCAAACTTGGCACACCTTTTCTCTATAGTATAAGCTTCTAGTTAAATCTCAATAATGCCAAAAAAAATTTTCAAAATTTAGCATTTTTGACCCAAAAACTGTCGAAAAAAAGGGTCAGAAATCGTACTTTTTTTTATGAGGCGTGTTAATTTACGATTTTTTTACTTTTTTTTTTTCTTGGTTCAGCTAGAAGGTACATGCTTAATAAACACACACCAATCCATTTTTTTTGATTTAAGATTGCTGTAACTGATGCTAAAAATCCCGCCGATTGATGCCTTTCGCCGCGAGGGTCTCAGGAGATTGGCTAATACGGCGACCATTTTGAAAAAAAAAATTAAATAAAATCAGATTCTTGTATTTTAATATGTAATGAATGACCATGATCTTTTTTTGAAAACGATTCATGTATTCCTTCTATTTTAAATAAGCCTCTGAAAAACGGTCTAAATTCAGGCGTTTACAAGTATCGCCGGCCTTAAAGGCACGTTCCTCTGATTTGAATCTTTGGCCTAAATGCTACCAATCGCGGGTTCTATTTTTAAAATATCTGATTCATACTGTCAATACTGCAGCACAAAAGCTACAGTATATAACTAGCTACAGTATATAATTCGCACAAAAGGTACAGTATATAAAAAAGATACTGTACATAACTCCCGATTGCCCTTTCCGAGTTCTTAATAAATCGAACAGTCGATTCATTGATATTGAATAAAAGTTCAACAGGATTCGAATATTTTGGCACATGTTTTGGGACACAAACAACCAACCACTTCTATTTTCAGTCTTCGAATAAAAAACATCAATTCAGCCAACTTTTCCCAGTACAATGCCTGATAAAAATACAATATTTTAACCTTATAGAATAAGACGTTGGGCTTCCTGCTACGCTTTATTTTTGCTTCCTTGCCTGAGATTGAGACTAACGATTAACAAAAGACACGCGTTTATCGAACAATAAGCATACCATAATATTCCTTCAACTAACGGTTCGCGAAAATAAATCATAATGAACCTTCAAAGAGAGAGGCATAAGAAAACGAAAGCAGCAGTGAGAATTGAAGCAATTTGCCTGAATCTGATCGTTAGTAGTAGTGAAGGAAAACTATGGCCACTATGGGCAAATTGGACAGTCTTCTACTCCGCGAACAGAAAGGTAGAGGTAGTAGGGCATGTGTAAGGCCAAGTAATGACCAAAAGCTCGTAGAACTTAGGTTAGGTTGCGGAGAAAAAAAAGGGAATATTTGAGGTAGTAATATTCTCGATTTGTTCTATTCATAGATTTTATCATAGTAAAATTATTATATAATTATTATAAATTGCTTCACTAAATTTTGTATATGTACAGTATTGGACAAAACTAAAGCATCCCTTTGCGAAAGACAGTTATCCTCTGATATTATTAGGAAAACGAGATGAAAAAAATTATGTAAAGTAACTTTTTCGTACCGCTACTGACGGGCCATTAGAAAAAAAACAGTTATAGCATCAGAAATGCGTTTGCCTTATATGAATCTTTAAAATTTCATCATCAATGCAGCATTTGCGCAAAATGTTTGCCTTGAATAGAGATGCGCATTCTGTTGTTTGTGTTAACACGTTAAGAGACTAAAAATGGCAAGAAATACATATTGCAGTGAAATGAAAAATAAAATTATATTTGATTCTAAAAGTGGTTTATCGCGACATAAAATTAGTAAAAGATATTCGATCAATCGGTCAGTTATATCGCAGCTACTCAAAATGTGTGAGCTGACGGGTCGTATCTCTCCTGCGTATTTTGGAGAAAGGCCTCGAAAAACATCACCAAGAGATGATTCTTTGATTAAAAAAAGGATTTTAGTTTAACCTACGATCTCTTCTCATCAAATTAAAAATGATTTTAAACTATCAGTATGTGCAAGGACCATTAGGAGAAGAGCTAAAGAAGCTGGTTTGCCTATCTGCAAAAAAGCCTTTCATCTCAGCGAAAAACAGGAGGACCAGGTTAAAGTTTGCCGAGGACCAATTAGACTAGAGTATTCAAAAGTAGAGAACTGTATTATATTCCGACAAATCGAAATTTAATTTAAAATATTCTGACGGAATAAGACATGTACGACGACCAAAAGGAAAAAGATTTAATCCTAAATATTGCATTCCAACAACCAAGCATGGAGGAGGTAATGTCATGGTATGGGGTTGCTTTTCAGTACAAGGTCTTGGGCCAATTCATCATATTGACGGTATTATAAATCGTTTCGTATACGTTGATTTATTAGAAAACATATTGCTGGCGTATGCTGATGAGGAGATGCCTATAAAATGAAGATATCATCAAGACAACGATCCCAAGCTTACCTTTAAGCTGTGTAAGACTAGGCTGCAAGCAAATAAGATAGAAGTTTTGGATTGGCCTGCACAATCTCCCGATTTCAACCCCATTGAGAACTTATGGAAAATTACCAACAGGAGGATCAACAGGGAAAACTACAGGACGAAAACGTTACTTTTCAACGCTATTAAGACAGCGTGGTAAAATATTCCCCAACAGTTCATTGACAATTTAATATCTTCTATGAAAAAAAAATGTGCTGGTGTTATTAAAAATAAAGGATTTGCAAAGAAATACTAAAACCACCATACAATTGGTATGAATTCTGGTCATAAGCTAGGGGGTGCTTTAGTTTTGTCCAGGCAAATTTTCAGGTACGGAGATATATTTTTCTTTTATTTTAGGTTAATGTAAAGATTGAATTGTCATTGTTCTGTTTTTTTATAATACACATATAGATAAATAATAAAAACTAAGAGCAAATTTTTTTCATCTCGTTTTCATAATAATATCAGAGGATAACTGATATTTCGCAAAGGGGTGCGTTAGTTTTGTCCAATACTGTATACGCTTTTTTCACTTCATTAAATCTCTCTGTTCTGAACAATGAACCCATAATAAATGCTAACACTTTCTGAAGATATTTGCATATTGCAAAGCGAGATTCATCAAAGATGAGGGCGAAGATTAAGATTTACTTTAAGTGTTTGCAAATTATATTAATACTAGTTTTCCACGCACACTATCAGACTTCACAAAGGCAAATATTTTCCAGAAACAATCAATCATAGTAGATATCAGGAGACAAAATCGGCTCTACAACATAACACAAAGCAGAAGGTTTCATCGCATCGCCTCCAAGGATATCGATGAGCAGCATCAATGAAAAATCAATTTCAAACTTTTTTAATCAAACAATTTTCCAACAGACTTTTTGCCTTTCACTTGCGTTAATCTAATTATTGTGTGGCAGTGGGTCCAGTTCACATGTGCCGAAGAAATTAAAAAATTAATTGAAATGCAATAACCAAAATCATAGGCTTTTCCCATAGGAAATTAATATCACTATTAATTCTACCCAAGTTTTTCTAATCTAATTTAAAATATATTTGGGAGGATTCAACCCGTAATTCACACTCTTCCCAGTTCACTACTTTGCCTCTACATACATACATAATCAATTACATACTCTTCCATATGTGAACGTTCTGTTATCATCCATTTTACGATGAATGATTGTAAATTGACGATTTTATTCATGTAGCACCGGTAGAAGCTAAGCGGCCGGCGGCGGCGGCGATTTGAATCGAATTGTAAATGAAAGAGTCATGCTCCATGTCGAATTGTGTTTGTCGTGTATTAATTCCGATTCATAGAGGTTAAGTGGTGGCACTGACTGACCAGATGCTCAACGACCACTTGACAATCACTGTCGTCGGAAGTTGCTCATGCCTATTGGAACACGATGCGTACATATTTTAGAATTAATTATTACAAATGTAGGTGCTAACATGTATGTACGCGGGAACTATTGTTTTTTTTTATAACAGTTATTTCACGTACGCAATAAAACACTTGTCTCTGTAGCTAGTCACTTCCTTAATGTTCATAGAGTAAACAGAGAAATCGATAAGTAACGTTTATCTGGTAGAATTGTACAAATATTAGAGTAGATTGGGCACAGATAAGGAGGTAATCGAAAGTGGCATGACTATTTCGTATTTATTACACAATGTCGATAAGTTTGAAAGTAGAAATACTCATTTACAAAAAAAACAGTGCAGATAAAGCTGTTTCTGATTGTCAGGCCTCGTCTATTGCTGAACTAATTTTGGTTATGTATTTTCTAGCACAGGGAAAAGTTCGGTGATTTGGGTGCCTCGTATTCATCATGAATTCTGAGCATTCCATGCTCATGAATCAAATATGTCCCTAACGTAATGTCAACGTGCTATCTGCGGTTGAATTGTGTTGTGGCACTTACACTTCATTGCACATGTTCATAAGCTTACACATTTGTGGCATTGATAAATTTTTGCTTAGGGATACATGATACTGATTTGTAGGTATGACGTCAATATGGTAAACGTGGACTTGATTAAGGCCTGAATGGCATGTTTTTGTAAAAAGTCATATATGTCCTCATTTCTAGCTTGATGCATGCATGATAACTGATGTTCAATTATACCAATGTGTACATAATTATTGCTTTTCAGTTGATTTTTTGCATATGAACTGGAAGAATTCTATTCGATTATATTTTTTTCGGAAGAGAACTTAATCGCCTTAGAATTAATTTTTACCAGTTTTATTGTATTGGATGTGGAACAGTGAATATCAAAGTATTGTGTCCAACTTCAAATTTTAACTATGCATCAGCAAGGGATTTCGAGCATAAAACCTGGCTAATTTTGCGAAGATACTTGATTCAAATCAGCTGCGAAAAATTTAACACACGTGTAAATTGTTCGAAATTTAGCCTCTACAAAATTTAATTTCCAGGACTGAAAATGCTTTGTGGTAAGATAGATTGGATGCTTAATTTTCATCAACAATCTGACAGTACAAAGCTTGTATTTTTCCATTTGTTTCTTAGAAGCCAGTTCGGAATAGTTGCTGTAAAGAAAAATATTACTCTTATTCGTAAACGGAACGTTGATTAATTTTATTCGAGAATTAAATAAACATCCAAACAAAAAACATCTGTTGTATCTTAATAATTGAGTCGTTAAAAAAGTTGAGATATCTAAGGTCTTAAAATCAGATTCGTGAGTGATCGGACAAAAAAATGTGGTCTGTATCTATAAATTAGTTTTTGAGAATATTTTTCCTGAACCTTTTTTGAATTTGAAGGTTAATCAAAACAAAATTATCCCACATTAAATTGAAAGTTAGTCAAAGGAAATTAATTTCGTTCCATATTTTCGGTTTTTGCATTCCTTCTTCCCAGTATTTGTTATACCAAAAAAGGTTAATTGACTTATTCATTAATAAGATCAAATCTATTATTTTTCTTAATTGAGGTACTACAACGATTCTAATCACGCCAATCAACAGAACACAAGTGAAAAATTGAAATGTTTGACAATGAATCTGATTTTTGACATGCGTAGTTATCACTCATTAGGAGAGTGTCGCACATTACAATAATCCAGTGGCAGTTGCTTCTTAAAATTTAAGTGTAATTATATAGCACATATTTAAGAGAATCAAGATTGTTGATATATAGGGTGATTTATTATGAGGTTTGGTTTTTAATCTCAAATAAAAGGCATAAAGTTGAATTCTATAGTAAAAATTTTATTGTTAGTCGAAATAACAATCTACGACATTTACTTTTTAAAGATTATCTCATATAAATGTTGACCGTGACTAAGCCGTAAATGGTCCATCCTGAGGGACCAATTTTAGACGACGCGTTCCAGCATCGCGACCGGTATCTCGCAAATGACACGAGTAATGTTGGCTTCCAAAGCGTCGATTGAAGCTGGCTTATCCCTGAAGACGAGAGAATTCATGTAACCCCAAAGAAAATAGTCTAAAGGTGTGATATCACACTATCTAGGCGGCCAATTTACTGGTCCAAAACGTGAAATCAGGTTCTCATCAAAAGGATTTCTCAATAAGTCCATTGCTTCTCTCGCTGTGTGCGAAGGAGCGCCGTCTTGTTGAAACCAAAGTTCACGGGCTTCAAATCCAGGTAGCAAAAAATCCGTTATCATGGTGCGATAGCGGTCGCCATTGACGGTTACGTTCTGACCGGACTCATTTTGAAAGAAATATGGACCGATGATTCCACCGACCCATAAACCACACCAAACTGTGCATTTCTGTGGCTGTAGTGGTAGCTGTTTAAGCTCTTCAGGCTGTTCATCAGTCCAAATACGGCACTTCTGCTTATTGACGTATCCATTGAGCCAAAAATGCACCTCATCACTGAACAAAAATTTCGCGGTAAAACACCGAATTTTCATTGAGCTTATTCAGAGCCCATTCACTAAAAATAGTTGCTCATTGCTGCGGTGTAAATCTTTCTATGGTCATTTGTCAAACAATACTGAATGAAAATTACGTTACAGTTTGACAGGAGTCACGCGTGATCTGTCAAAAACAGCCTATTGAAAATCAAACCTCATAATGAATTACCCTATATATATATATATATATATATATATATAGATATATATATATATATATATATATATATATATATATATATATATATATATATATATATATATATATATAATTTTGTGGAACCAATTGGGTAGAGCACCGGCTGCTAGGGGTCCGTGGGTTCAATGATGTGCGACGACATATACCGGGCTCAAGGCGCTTTCGACTCTTTAGGGAAGATCTAGGAAAAGTCATAAAATTGTCCGGTAACCCGCTTTCTGCAAAAGAATTCGAACAGCCAACAACTTGCTCTACAGATATAAAGTGGAATCCGAAAAAATATCAACCTGCTGCTTTTAAGTGAATAATACAAAGATAAGAAGTCTCTTTCTTGATACCCAGACTTTCTAGGTAATTAAGCCATATGGACATTCAATGGGAGGAGGGTGAGTGTGGCGAGCCATGGCCAAGGAAGAGGTTTTTATGGGCTGGATGCGAAAGAGTCACATTCTTCTGTTGCCACTTCACCCTAAACGAAGTGATACAGGACTATGAAGACAAACTCAGTGGATTTTAAAAAGAAACCGCTTGATTGTACGGATAAGCAGTGGTAGCCGGTGATTGACTCTGATTCTGTTAGTAAATGCTATTGCAACAACAACCTTCCAGCGCGCCGGGTACAGAAAGACCATTCCATATGTCTCCTTTGCGGCACTCATTCAAAACTGGTGAGTGCTCGGTAGTGGGTAGTAATCCTGAAGCCGTTTGCCAGTTGCTACAACTTTCTGCCATGCAGCAAAAGTTTATCGACTTCGCCATCAAAAACAGACCCCAAAAGTAGCACTCTTTGTCATAAGCTGCCGCGATCTCCACCTGTAATTTATGATCGGAACAATTTACGAGTAAGGCACACAATCTCTGTAAATATTTATCACCGAAGGTGAAGTGCCTGACTTCATTTATTCTATAATTACTTACATCGAAAAACTACACGTTAAATACACATCCGGAAATCAGCTGATTCATTTCATGCATGATTCACTACTATTTCCTACAAAGAATATGTCATTCATAAGCAGAATCTAAAAATTACGATAATATTCATCGATAGCCTCATCGATTTCACCAACGAAATTCTCGAAACAACTTAAATCGTCATGAAATCAATTACCATCGATTTTAGTCACACTCGGTATCTACAATCGACTCCATACCCACACTTCCAATCGATCATATTCGTAACTTTAATCTAATTTACAAGACTAGTCGAAAAATTGAAATCAGACGATTAAATGAATAATCGCACTACCATGCAAATATCGCAATCTAATGCCATTCGTTTAGATAAAAATAGACAATTGCAAATAAAATGAACGAAAATTAGTTCGTTGTAGACGTTTGAAATGCAGTCACAATAGACTGTTCCCGGACTTGTTGCTATAAATGCATTCATCATTATTTGCATTGCTTGATATTCATAACTCATAACAAATTTTATAATGGTCACAATAATGGAATGTTTATCGCTCATTTTGTGTTGCAACACCTTCAGTGAATAGAAATTAATATGTACCAGTATAGGGAATGAGCAATAAATGAGACAATTTAAAGAAGTAATTACTCAGCTATGGCTGGTGTTTACTACATATGTGTAAGCGCCACCGCGCAAATGTTTAAGAGTGTAGTTTGTAAACTCAAGCTCTTACATGAGTATTATAAAAATGAGGACAAGTTTATGCTCGATTATTCTCGCTAATCTTTGTTTGATGTTTCTTAGATGCAATGCTGTGAAAAACAACAATATAAATATGAACACAGAATCTTATCGTCATAAATCTGTTCCATTTATCTCGCTATATAAATACGTTTTTATTAAAAACATTTGAATAGAATCTACATAAAAATTGGATATGAGCACGTAACGTACTATCAGATGAAATTAATTGAAATAATCGGAATAAAAAATTTATTCAATTAAATTAACTTATTCCAATCATAAAATTATGCACAAAGTATGTAAGGCAAAAAATGTGCAAAAAAAATATAAATAAAATTAGGTTAAAATTTCATATTTCCATTGAAATAGTAATGACGATTATAAAGGCTTTACAAAAACTCTATCTGTGTGAATTTCATAAAATAGTGTAAGTTTAAAAGATATTGACATTTTAAATGATCGAAATTCGAATAAGAATAACGACCTTCAAATCGATTCCTGTCAGTATCATGGTTTTAAATATTTCGTATTTGCATAGTTTCAAGAAAATATCCTTTTAAAATCCCAGTTTGTTAACTTTCAATGGACCTATAGACTTGTTATACCTGAATCTTTACCATTCCAAAAAAGCAACAGCTGCCCTACTCTTCCGCATATCTAAGTCTGGGGAGGAGTTTTTTCTGATCTAAGAACGATGGGTTGTAAATAAATGGATTGGCAGACTGCGCAACAAAGGCTACAGACTGATAACACTTGATAGCGAGGACAAACCACGAGTCTGGATTTTCGCTAAGAATATCATTGATGCCCTTGTTCTTTACAATTTTTGTGACTATGATGACATGGCTATTGCTGCGAAAAGCGATCGGAGGTCATACTTGTTTTTTTTTTTCCCTTTTTCATGGAACCAATCCTTCTTGTGATATCGACAAGAATGATTAATGTTCCCTGAAAGTAAAAAAGATAACGGAAGAAAAGTCTAAATCACTCTCTCGCAAACATCGGAGTAAATACAAGGTTAGTCAAATTCAATGTCATATAATAATCGTCATCAGCAAACAGTAGCCCGTTTAAGCTCGCTGCATTCAATAGTTCCAGATCTCCCGGTTTTGTGCCGCCACCGTTCAGTTCCATATCATCAGCGTTTCATTGGTGTCCTGTCCTGGCACATAGATAGATAGATACATTTTTGTATCTTTGCAATAATTCTGCCCAGCTTAGACTTTCCGAGTTGGATTTATCTCATACAAGTGTAAGTATCTAGCCCACTGCAGCCTATTGAGCCTGATTTTATCGCGGAATCGTCCTTCCTCATGTCGAGGTTCAAATATCCTTCGGAGGGACGTCCTCTCGAACGCGGATAAGACAAGAATGCAGTGGCTGCAGCTAGAAGCTGACTCAAATGCTCACCCTGGAATGTGCGGTAGCCGCCCCTACACTATTGGCCGAGGTGAGGCACATTTTAACTTTATCTTGATCATTGCCAATGCCGACAATGAACCGACTTCCTTCACTTCTAATCAGAAGGAGATTCTTGACTTAGGTTTTTGAAAGTTATCTAGAAGTATTCGTTCGCTGATCACAGGTACACATCGTTTAATGTGCGCGGCCATGGCTCGGAGCAGGTAACCTTTGTTTATAGTATAAGTTCGGACTGAATGAAGTTCCGATCCTCACTGGAAGTTTCCCTAGGGAGCATCGACTGTCACTCCAATCTGGATCTGGTGGTTGATACCCTTACTGGTGCTCTCATTCCTGCAGCTAGTTTGGCGTGAAACCCACATAAAGCTCCAGGAAAACCAAAGCCCCAATAGTGGAATGTGGATATTATTACTCTGCGGAGAGAGTGCAGAAAAAAGTTTTACAACGGAAAAAATATAATGACTGGTCATTGCATAAATCAAAATCGAAGACCTTGAAGTATGCCTTACGAAATGTGAAGAGATCCTCATGAAGACCCTTCTGTGGCAACATAGAGGGTATCCGTAAGTCTAATTGACTCCATAAAATTGCAAGCTCATTAGCAAAGGCTATAGGATGTATAGCGCCAATTCGAGTTCCGATATTTTAGCTGACCTTATGAACTCACACTTTTTATTCCGGTGCGGAGGTTAGCCGCACTTTCGGTGACAGGGGCTTTCTACGCCACTCCAGTTAAGGCACTTTTCATGTTGCTTCATTGGTTACTTACCAATGTGTTAATCGAACAGCAAGCCAATCTTGCTGTTGTGAGGCTTCATTGAATTTATAGTACAGAGTTTGAGCATGCTAAAATTTTATCTGAGGGAGCACCCGCTCCGGTGGATGCTGTCTACATAACTTTGAGTTTACAACTCCCATTCTTAGCAGAGATGAATGGAATGATAGTGTCAGAGCCGAGAGTAGGCTTGTCCATGTGTATATCGTGAATCAAAAAAAAAGTGAATAAAGTTGTCAAACTCAGATGAACTGAATCTAACGCTGTCCGTTCGTCTCCCAGAGCATTGTAGTTTATTTCAGGCGGAGGTTGTGGCTATTTTTCAAGCTATCGATTGGCTTGCGTGTAGGCAAATGTTTGGAGTTAATGCTAGTATCGGTTAGCCAAATTCGCTTGCTGGACTTTGTACAGTGTCCAGAATAGTTGCTGAATGTTGTATGTTGTACATCTCTTAGGGAGATGTCGAGACATTCGGTTGTGTAATTAATCTGAGTAAATGGACATAGGATCATTTGTGGTAACTGTGTGCCCAACGAACTGACAAGGTCTGACACCTTGCTGCCGAACACTGATGTCTTCGTACAAATGTCCAAATGCAACGTTTGGGCGTTGGGTACAATTATTTCTATAGGACCTGTAGCTCGAATTTCATGTCCCGGTGCCCGACTTTGGCAAGTAGAAGAATGTCATCACTCGAAGCCCCGTTTCTCTCAAAACTTTCAATCTATCATCCTCGATTTAAAAGAGATAGTGCAGTTTATTAAAGAAACCAGAGAAAGAGAGTCTTATATGTACAACGATCTTCTTTTGTGCCTACGTGTGTCGCGGTTGGTATTCTCCGGTTGATAGCCACTTAACCGGCTAACCTACCTAGACCTGATATTTAACTTGATGTTATTTTATAACGAAATAATGGGCTCAGTGTATAGAACTTCTACTTTTGCAATCACACTGAGATGAGAAGACGAAAGAAAATGTTGTGCTCCATTTTATTAAAATATACCAATCTTCAATTGAAGCATATCTATCAATTTTAAACAAATGGCTATATTTCCTAGGCATACAAGTGTAAAAAAATATTTCATAAAGCCGAACATATTTTCGCAATTTGTAGGTACTATTTCAAATATTTCAGATTCATTAAGTCTAAGTGTTTCAAAATTTCCAATCAGTCGTAAATAATTCTTTTACAATCGTTAATTTTCGTATAAAGCTAACCAGTACTATATTTAAACTATAATATGTTAATATGAAACCGTTGAGTTTCAACTCTTTTACACATCCATAGTGTGACGAATTAAAACTTGAATAATTACAGCAATATATGCTTCCTATTTCAAAAGTCTAATCAAGAAATCTTAACATGACCTCAACTACAACATTCTGAATAATTAAGTATAATGTCCGAACAACATTTTTCCGACACATATGAATATGTATGTGTTGATTTCTTTGCACGCGCTTTTATTTGCCTGAGGTAGGTGTGACACATTTCGACTTCAATACCAGTCTAATCACTTTCACGCTTGATATCAAAATCAATACTTATCACCATCATTTGCATACCTACAATACATCTTAGAAATATCAAAGATAATTTTCATGATACGTGCCTGAAAATAAGAGAAAAATCATATTCATAATTTTACGTCAAGTATATTTCTGAGGCTCTTGGATTTTCTTTATGGGTATAATTTTCCATTTTCATAGCTATTTCTCGTAAATGATTTATGACTTGATGTAGGACAAGAGCCTTGTTGACCCTGATTTGGAGTCATTGTACCGGTAATTCAATAGCACGTTGGAAGGTAATTTTCGTAGTGGATTGTTTAATGTTTTTATCGAAAAGGTTGGGAAAAGTGACATTTCTAAGAGACAAGCTAAATTTTTACTAGGATTTTTTGCCAGAGAGGTGGCTATTATGTTTTGCAGATATACGTTTTTTTAAGTATTTGCTAATAGTAGTTAAATCAGTAAATCAATGTGCCACTTACAATCTGTTGCAAAACTATCCTTTTGGTTCTAACTTATCAACGTTATGCTCAAATCAGACAAGTAGCTTGAATCTTTTTTTCGTCCTATGTCGAAACAAGAAACTCGATTTAGTATCTTAAACAAAAAATTTAATTTCGCGAACACAAGAATTTCGCCCAAAAAGTGCAGTGTGCACTCCTCACAGGGCAGTTACATTACACTAATAAAAACTTAGCAACTCATATGTGACGTTGCTTACAATAAAAACGATATTATCTTCTTGAGTAACATTAGCCTCTCTAAATTCAACAGATACCACTCAGCTGATGGTGCCTGCAAAAAGTTCCGAGCTCTAGTTCGATTGACGGACAATAAGATGTTAATTTCGTAAAGAATATTTAGTACATCTTAACTCCTTTCACACGAAAAGTATTATACATAGGTAGTGCATAGCTATGCAATAGACAGCTACCTCTTCCACTGTGGTGAAATTTTTATCTCTTATCGACGATACTGCTCATCACTGTTTACTTAGCATTATTTTTGACACATTGTCTGGTAACAACTATGCATCCAATGCACCCGAACTTAAATGTAACCGTAAAGGCGCTAATATCGATCAATTGCTTAACGTTTTTGTAAGCTTTGATTAGTATTTCGTGCTGATAGAACAAGACCTAATTTTCAGACTCGCTTGTTCTACTTTTTTTGACAATGCTGTCATGAATTACACACCAGAATTAGAGGATAGCAGCCTCCCAATCGTTGATGAAAGTTTCAACCTTTGACGAGGACACCATAATCGCATTTGACAATAATTTAACACCTAGCCGAGATGACATACCTAATGCAATTTTAAAATATTCGGTACTGTCACTAATACTACCAGCGCTTTCTTTTATTTTCAATTTACCTTTAACATCTAGGTTATTCCCACACTTGTAGAAATACGTCACTGTCACTCCTATATTCAAAAGTTGGAACCGCGATAACACATGCGATCATTGATCTATTACGAAATTTTCCTGCACTACTAAACTTTTTGAAGCCATACGATATTGCACCTCTCCATTGTAAATCCATTTTGGCGCCGTGTCAACACGATTTCATAAAACGTCATTTTATCACAACCAGCAGTTTCTTCTCTCATCAAGTGACCACTTCAATGGATGTCAGAAAAACTCAAGATCTAACAAGTATCCTTTTGTAATGCCTCATCATCTGGATTACGACTACATATGGCGTGCCGCACTGTAGTCATCTGAGTCCCTTATTGTTTTAATTTTTTTAATGATATAAGTTCTATTGTGTAATAAAACTATATTATGCTTTACGTCGATGACGTCAAAATTTTCGAAGCAATTCGGAATCTTAATGATTGCAATGATTTGCAGCTTGATCTAAACAGACGTGCCAGGTAGTGTTTCCTGAATAATCTAAATGGATCAGCGAAAGTATAATGCTCAGCCAATTACTCACAATTGACAACCATATCGACTCGATCGTTGTGAGAAGACTCTCCATGAAATTTAAGTATTCTCTTTTTTATAGGAGCTATATCAAAACGTGACTAAATTGAATATATCTAAAAGAAGCCCTTACGTTTCTAGTCTTTCTCGATCAGAGTTTTTACCTTTACTTCCTTACCAAGACCCTAATTTTTACGAATGGGTGTCTTAAACTCCTACCGTCAAATTACCAAAATCTTATTTGCCGCAATGTGATTAAGAGCCACTAATGACTCAAATTATGTTTGCTAAGAATAGGTGCGTTTTTTGCACTTCCGATCAGATCAGAGTCAACTGGTTCGCAAAACAACAATTCACACCAGGTAGGTTCCTGCGTTCACTGAAGTTGCTGGTTTTACAGTAATTTGTCTAGCTATTAAAACATTACCTTGACGTGTAACGCTGATTCAGCAGGTAGTTGCAGATACTTTAAGAAAATTTACCGGTTATTTAATTTTCATTTGCCTACGGTATCGCACTGAGAATATGGGCATAGTTGATCTCGAAATTGTGATAAATTATAGCGCCTGTCACCACAATACATACGTACTATGTATTATAGATTGCAGGGTCATTCATTATAGCCCTTAACGCCCTATATTACCCCTGACGAAAAGCAAAGCGATCGCGCTATTACCAAGTTCTATAGCCGAAATTTTATTCTTTTTCATAGCAGAAATTTTATTTTAAATTTTTATTTAATTATATATAATTATAAACCCGGGACTCCAAAGACCAGGACCATCCGAGAACCAGGGACTCCAAGCTACATGAGCTATTTCAAATCCTAATGTTATACAGCCTAGTATAATAATATGCATCGAGACTATGTGCTTAGGAGAAGGGATTATGTGCGTAGGAGCTGAGACTATGTACACGGGAGTCTAGACTATGTACACGGGAGTCTAAACTATGTATGTAGCATAAAATCCTATAATTTATGAGAATTTTAACTATGAAGCAAACACTATTTTTCTTTTATAATATAACAATATGACAATGGCAGCTATGCTTTCTAGCTCAAGGTACTGTGTTCATGGAATCTTACGCAAATATATTTTGCGCTTTGTGGATCTTTTTCAGGGCTCTTAAACGCATTCTACGTAAAAAAATTAATGGTTTTGTAAGTTTTATCGTTACATTTATAGTCTGAATAAAGTGAAATCAAAAAAAGACAAATAATAAAATATATAATATAAATAATAAAAGATTTCAAATAAATTATATCAGAGTGAACAACCCTGCCAAAAAAGATGCTCAAATGTTCGCCTTGGACTTCCATAAACATCTCTATAAATTAATGCTTAGAAGCTTCCCAATCCTAAGTTATTTTACGAGAATTTTAGAGTTACAATATATCTTCCATTTCTTTGGCACGTTCAGACAACAAAATCTTAATGTTTACTTTTCTTTACTATTGCAGGTACGTACTTTCGATGAATATCTTGCATATAAATTAATACAGTAAGTAACAGCATGCCAGAATTATATCCTGAATTTCACTTAACTTCAATAATTCAAGTGTAATAAATTAATTGCTAAACTGCGCTAAACTGAAAAGCAGTTATTCGAACTAAAGATTCTATTTATGTAAAGTTACACTTTTTCAAAATAATTCGCTGCATTTTCTGAAAAAATGTTACGAAAATCAAATAAAACGTGGAATTCAAGTGACTACATGCATGTACCTATGTGCATATACATGTATTCTTTATGGATAGACATTATATCTTTATTATTTTATAATAGTGACGCAACAATCATATATTCTACCACACAATCTATTTATCTACCTATTTACTACACAATCTACAGTGAAAAAGTCGGATAATTTATGGCCATGCATCACTAAGAAATTCTATGAACATGTACGACGTATCTACCTATATATGTATGTATGCTCGTGGGCAAAGTTATCTTACTCGCAAAAAAGAGATTTGGCGCATTGTAACAGTAACGAAGTTCTATCAATTTTAAATTTTGCAATTTCAGCTTGATAAGCACGAAGAGAGAAGATAAACCCCTTGCGATTTTACATGATAACAAATGAACTTGAATAATGCATTTTCATTACTAAAGCGCATATATGAATAATGAAAAACTAAACTACTGTCCTCATATTAAAATACAATGAAAATATAATAAATGTACATATAGCGCATCATGAATCGATTACCTAAATCAACAAAAAAAATATTCGCCTTCTCAATAATTCATCTCGCCCGATTCAATATGAGATCTTGATCAAATTCGCTTTTCCACATTAATGCAAAATCTACTGACAATGAAAATCTATAGTAAACGACCAGCTTCGAGCACCTCTACAGCCATCCACGAAAAATTATTATCAATCTCGAGCACTTGCTCCCAATTTTCGTTCATTCATTCATTCATCCATCCATGCTCGTATGTACTTCAAGCTCGATAGATTATTATTTCTCCGTGGGTGTATAGTGAGTAGCAGAATTCTTTTCTCTCTACAAGTTGGTACAAGTAGCTACATTATAAATATGTTCACATTTAAAAGCGTCGCAGGAAATTTGGCATGAATCCAGCGCGGATTTAAGTTTTCTACGAGCCTACATCGAAATTCAATGGGACGCTGTCTCTTGACATATTTCTTCATAAATCAAAAAACCACAAGTATATGAACGTACCCGATATATGACATATGTATACATTTATTTATATATTGTTTGTATTCTTGTTTTATTAAAAATATTGTGAGTTGTAGGACATTGGTGTGTATGGATGTAGGTCGAAGGATAAATATAATGTGCATGGGTGCTTGGATTTTATGTCTATTTCCACTTTACTCGTTTTGATATGTTTTTAATGATTCTGTCAAATATTTGACGGCTATGTGAATTTATTTTAAAAAATATCTTAGAGATATTCTATTTATCGAAAGTATAGTTCGCAGTTACGAATATTTTGTTAAGGCAACGTAGCACCTCCAAATTTTTGAAAAATCGATTTTTGTTTTTCGATTGAATATGTTAGAATGGAGCTTTAAAAACATGATTTTAATAATATAAAATTGAAATTCTATAAAAAAAAAAATTTTGTGAGTATATATGGCGAAGCGCCCCAAGGTAATTTTTTCTATGATTTTCGTTGACTTCGCTATATCGCTACATCGACTTAACCCAAAGTGTAGACAAAGATAAGTGAGCCATCTCCTTTAAAAGAAGCAAAAAAACAGTTAGGCTTGGCAAAAAAAAAACAAAAAAATAGCTGTAAAAAAAGTGTAGAATCTCCAAAAAAAGGTCCGAAAAAAGTTCAACTGACACTAAAATTAATGAAAAATTTTGCCATATATTTTGGCCTAGCTATACGACGAAATCCTGATTCAGTTGAAAATATGCGCAAATAAATTTGGGCAGCATATTACCACAAAATTTCAACTGATGAGAACTCTCAACACTGTTATTATCCTGTTGGAGAAACGACTTGGTGTAACTGGCGCAAGGCAGAGGCAGCTGGTGATAATGCATTAAAAAATTTCAAGCATCCTCTACCTTTAGATGATGAAGTATAAGAAATTTTAAAGCCTATTTATGCTGACTTATCATCAAAAGATTTATTGAAGCGCTGCTTGGGCAATTTTACGCAGAATAATAACGAAATCTATAATTCTTGTGTTTGGAATTTGGCCCCCAAACATACTTTTTGTGGGAAAACGTGCTAAATACGGCTGCAAATATTTCTGAATGTACATTTAATGAAAGATTTATAGCTATCTTGAAAATAATGCAAGTAATGGGAGTTACGATTAGCGAACGTGCGCTGGAACATGCAGAACATACAGATGCTGTAAGAATCAACCAGGCGGAAAAACACTCGACTGAGGCATCTAAAGAGGCCAGAACTGCTCGAAGGGAGCAAAAACCTTTAGAAGAGGAGGATTATGAGCAAGAATAAGGTACATTGTATGGTCCAGGCATCGCAGATTAATTTTCGGTAAGATTTATTGCAAAAAATATTGAATTTTAACTTTAAGCGCGATTTTCTCGAAACAACGTTTTGCAAGTTGGCGTGCATGATTAAGAAAAACAATATTATCCAATCGTTCTGAAATTTTAACACGTTAATCTGCACATGTTTCTGCTCAGAATGAACTACGGATGAAAAAATCGGCACTAAATTTTTTTAGTTATAACCGATTTCTGGGGGAAAAAAACCTCGATTTTCGAAAAAACGCCGCCATTTTGTTATTTTTCAACCAAATTTTTTTTTTTTAGTTCATTCCAAGGCCGCTTTGATGTTGATCAAAACCATGTTTTTGTTTGTTTTTTCAGACTTTCCTGAGGGCAGTTATCATGCACGCCAGGTTTTTTTGGTGTATTTTCCAAAAAATTGTAGCAGACGACAGGGGGCCACAAAACATTTTTAATAATTTTTTTAATGTAGTATAAAAAAAGCAAAGTATGTGTAAAAAGTTTCATTAAGATACGTTTTTTTATTCAATTAAAAACAAGCCTTTGAAAAAAACATTTATTTTTCAATTTGAAGGTGCTACGTCCCCTTAAGTTAATTTCACTGACAGAGTGTACAAGAAATTTAAAAAAACGGTTCACTTTAACCAAGCTCGTAATAGAAATTCAATTAAAAGCGCGGCATATAGTCTCAGAAAAGTACTGAATAACTCACTGAAATGTACTTTTTCTTCTTGTTTTGAAATTTTTCGTTCAAATTTTTGCAGTTTTCGTTTATGAGTGAACACATTCATCGCGAAAGACAATACAGTGATAATCGTTGACTGCTCTTTATGTTTTACTTTAAAAATATTTTTAGGACATTCGATGTCATCGATTAGTTAACGAAAACTGTTTCACTCGTTCAACGCGCATACATGCACTATACGATTGTCATTAACTGAGTGTTTTATACCGACTTAAATTGTCAGAAAAGATTATATTATCAAAGTAATTTAGACTTTATTTTAAATCTTTGAAGATAAATCGTGCCACATGCAGTTTATTTCTTAATAATAACCATAAATTTTAATAGTAAAACATGTACAGCACTTGGAACTTTTACTGCTCCCATAGAAATTGAGAAGTTGTTAAAAAATTGAAGCAATATATTCCGAACGTATTAAAACCTGACAAAGTAATTGCATGGCATGCTTGTTTACTTGTTAATTTGCTATAAGCTATAATATTAGCAAATATTACTTATTTTATGTATGTGGAGTTAAATACGATGCTACTTGAAATTGACGTTCCAATTTAACAATTTTCGACCGTTAAAATAATTTTGTTCAAAGCTTATAACAATTGTCGGCTTCGACGGTTAGACGGGAATTTAGAAGTTGAGACAACAGATTATGGTGCACCGTTTGCGGAAATTGCGCGAACTTTTTTTAAATGGTATGTTCTCGTGGAATCAAATGGTTGATTTTTTTTTGTGACAAAATATGTCGCAATTGGTGGAGCTGGATGCAATCTTGGGTGATGCATTATCCGGGAAACTAAAGGAGTTTTGTGCATTCGAAGGCAGATATCACACTTGCTTGACGCTACCACTGGACCTAGCACGAAAAACAACAGCCGGATGCACGAGGCATAGGCTTCTCGTCCGTCCAGTTTCATCCTTAGATGCTCTGCTCCTTTCACTAGCATCTCTACCTATTTCCATCTGTTTTTTTCATTTGTTCGTAGCATCCTAGAGTATTGTTGTCAAATGTTGTCTCCTCGTCATAGTGTGGAATACGTTCAGGTAGGTTTACTTGCTCGTGGTTGTTTAAATTCAACATCCCTTACTGTGGTTATAATGATCAAAGAGAGCGCTACTATGCTCGTGCCTCGTTTTTCATGTTATTAGGAGTTTGATTAACTTTGAATATCTTCGCAATCAAATCACTTTGAGTAATTCTCTAAGGCAGACTAGGCACACACATCTCCTCAATGGGGGCAGATAAATAGATGCTGCAAAATATTTAACAATTTTTCAAATTACTATTCCTCATCTATCGCTAAACCATTATTTAAAAAAAAAAAACATTCACTGCTTTTAATTCATAAACTAAAACTTTTTCCTTTCCTTATAATTACCATATTAAACGGACATTGAGATAAACGTCAGCTGACATGTATCAATATAATTATAATTTAGCTTAAGGAAAACATGTTTTTTTTTATTACATTTTGTCATTTCACAAACGCTTATTATTGTATTGTTTTTTGGATAGTAAATAAATAAATAATTACTTTAAAATCACCCCTCCAATATTGTACTTTATTTCGTTTCACCAATCAACTGTTCATGCTTAACTTCATTACTTAGTATTATCTCTATAATAATTTAGATTTCATGAAATCGATGTTAAATACCCAACTCATTATGCTTGGTTTACTTCAATCTAATTCATGTACACTAAGTATGAAAAACATACCATGTCAATACCGTGTCAATCAAAAACGCATACATTTCACTTAGGCACCTAATCAAAATTCAATAACCATAAAATTAATACATAGCTCGTACCAGTCGTGAACTTGACATTGCTATTGAAAATTTGGTCAAAAAACTCATCTTCAAACAAATTACTTGATACCCTTGACCATTTCATTGATTAACACATTCTAAGTTGATTACGACAATACTTGTTATTTTTCGTGCTTTGCGCAGAATATATGCTGATGTTGCTGACGGTGCGATAATAGAATGCTAACATTTTCTGACAACATTCGTGTGATATTTTTGTTTTGTGTGCTTTTCTCGCGTTTGAAATTCGAGCTGATTTTCGGGCATGATTTTTTAATCAGAAGCAAATTTATGAAATTGTCAAAAGTGATGAGATTGTTAGCATGAGGTTTTGTGGAAATTTTATGTATACATATGTAGGATTCGAGTTGGTTATTTATGTCGATGAACATATTTTGGGCACTGAAGGTTGTAAATTGAATTTGTAATGAGTATGAGAACTCTAGGTTAGTAGTTGCTTTAAATGATAAACATCAGTGGAAAATCCAAAAATTACATTTTTGTAGCAGTCTCATTTGTATTTTAACTTGGAATTACTCTACGCGGATAAGTTTGAAGCTTGACCTTGGTGAATTTGAATTAATATGGACATAAATGATCTCATATATATACCAATCAAAAGGTTCAAAAGGGTTTCGCATAAAAAGTTTGATGTTAAATATTTCAGTAAGTCTTTGAATTGCTGTATTATGCTTTATTTGATAGGCAGTAGTTTCTTTTCCTGGCTTGCAGGTTAAAGCTGCCCAGGGTAGCTCACCCAGGTCTCGAAAGTTGGAGCTAACAACGGACAGTGTTTTTAGTGTTGAGTGGGTGTGGGTTGGAGGAGAGGCACCTGGTGGCTCTAAGTACTGAAACTAAAACTACCCACTAAATTGACCTAGTCTACCAGAGTTCCCTGGATGTTTTAATGAAGTCCAGCAAGCAAGCAATCCCACGACAACCCTCGCACGGGTCTAGGGGTTGAAGCTGGTAGAGAGGTTCATTACAATTTTTTAATCATTGTGGATACGAGTGTGGAGTGATTAGTTCCACGACTCACTTTACCCCTGATTTTAAATCAGGTACCTAATCAGAGCTAGGTGAACTCAAAGCTTGGTGCGCGGACCCTCGTCCGAACCTGGATTCGAACCAGGGATCCCACACGCGAAAAGCCAGTGCTCTACCCACTAGGCTACTTGCTTAAGTCCAGCATCAACTGCATGAATTCAGAATCGTAGCCGAAGCATTGATATCTGATGGGTGTTTATGCCATTTGCGAAGGAAATGCTCCCCAGAATCCGCCTCTCCGAAGCAAAATGGATGAACATCATCCCGTGAAACACCTTCCGAGGCGGTTGTTCCTAATCAGTATACCTGTCCAGGCTTCCTACTTTTGTTAAGGAGAAATCCTGCGGTCCTATGGTTGGGTTCAGCGAGGAAGGTTTTTATGTGTCTGGCCACATCAGAAGACGGCCATCTCTCTTTATGGGTATCAACCACCCAGTTCCAAAAAAATTTATACTATCCAAAAAAAACAATGTATATTATAATTTTGAATGTACGTTCCCAACATACGTTCCCACGAATACATCTCGTTATATCCCCTCGTGCAGACATCTGGGTGCACCTAGTTCTTCTCAAAAAGAAAACTTCATATCTTAAGCGATCATATTAGCATTCCCAACAGAACCGGCCCTATGACACTCCCTTGTGGTCATCCATATGTAACTTCCGTTCCTTTTTGGACTTGATAAATTCAGAATGTCTAGATAGAGCGGCGTTTTACATCGTCTAGCTTGCCTAGTTCCAGGACCTTAAGCAAACTTGAAATGTCTTTGCATATTCCAGTGTCACAATCTCAATGATTTCTTTCTAGAGTTCATCTTCAGTTTTGATAACTTCTTTGTGATTCTGTAGGTGATCCAATTATCCTCTGTACTGCTCTTCTGAAGTTTTCCGATATTTTTCTTGAGGCTATGTAGTCCCTGGTTTCACCAATGAACTGTTTTGCTGCATCTGTTCCTGTTGATTGATATAATTTTAACCCACCAGAAGTTACAGACACTCCGATTCAACGTACTGTACCAAATCTTTCAGATCCTGTGTTGGCATTGGGAGTGGAGATTCAGAAGAAAGCTAGACTGAAGCAACAATCCGGCGTCTCAGCCTGCCATTTTCCCGTTACTGCACGATGACCGCTGACAGATCCCGGCTTGAAAGCTGTCTGAGTGTGGTTACATCAAACATAGAAACCAAAACACAAGTCCTCGGCTTCGTTGACTTTGTATCATAAAAGATTTTTGCCCCTTTGACTGAGCTAGGCCCGTAGATACTGCTGTTTCGCACCTACGGCTCCTGTACAACCACAGTGCAGAAAATGCTTGCATATTTGCCAATTTTTCACTCAAAAGAAAGGACGAAGTGCTAGCATGTTGCAAGTTGAACTTAACAAGCCTTATACCTTCAGGCATAGAAATGTTCAGAGTTAATGTTTTCGCTGACATACTGGGTGTCTGAGGTGGCCGGCAAGAAGTTCTCTGCTGTAGTCTAGTCTTTTTTGCTTCCCAGCTGAGAAGTATCGATTCTTTATGTAGGGCCCTCTTCTGCCTTCTGTTGAGAGCCTTGCCTGGCTGACGATTTCCGTTTGACGTGGCTTTACTCTGAGCTATCCGTTTGAAACACTATGGACCCGAATTAACAGCATCGACAGTACCAGCCAACTTTTCTCTCGCTTCCGCAGACAGGCTCTGAGGTTCCATTGTCTCGCATCCAGTTTTCTGGAAAATCCTTGCAGTTTTTGCTGCATTGATCTCCCTGTCCACTTTCACCGACGGCTTTCCCACTTGCCTAGCTCCACTCATTGGCTACGATTGAGAGCCTCCGAAGGTTTGCAGAGTCCAGAGTTCCTTCGATGCCTCCTGCGGCCATCTAACTAGCACTAGACAGAGTTAGCTCCTTCAGCGCTACCCTCCTCGTCCTTAGTGAGGATGTGGGAGAAGGCATCTTCTCCCATACACGGCCGTAGTCAGACATCCAGTGAAAGCTGAACCCGCTTCTTCGGAGCTTATCATCAGGTTCGAAAACTCGCTGACAATGGAATCCTCAAAAATTTTAATTAACCTCTAAGAGAGAAAATCCTTGGATTAATCGTCATGTTCTTTTCCAGGCACTCTTAGTGTAACATACTGCGGTGCTCAAACCCCTCTACTACGACAAGGTGGTGCCCGAATGGAGAGGTCATACTTTTGTCAAAAGTGTACAGTGATTGTCAACTTTTTACGAATTTAAAGGACTAAAATCACGTAGTTTCTGATTTACCGCTAATGAAAAAAGTGAATCAACACCACGATATGCAATAGTAATCAACGTAAAATACAGGATTCGAACCAGGTGGGCAAATGTTTGCCGCCAAACCTCATCAAGTTACACGACCTCATTCTATAAAATCAAAATAAAATGAGGTCATGCGACTTGATGAGGCTGACAACTTGAATCAGCATATAGTGTATATAATAATTACAATTTTTTTTACTTATTGAACGTTGCATAAGATAATATTGGTTTATGCGGGTCATAAATACATCTTTTTCTATTATTTGCTTCAAACTTTTTCCAGTCGTCGTACCAGTATTTACAATTCTAGCATGTCAATTTATTTTGAATTACACAAAACCTCATTTTCATAAGCATCTGTACAAAAATAAAAACACTAACTTCCTTAAATTCCAGAAAACACCTTAAACACTATGTAAAACATCCACAATCTGTTTCTTCCAGATATCGATTTTCCATTTCGTCTTTCCCTACCACAACAGTGAAGGTTATAGTTTTTCCCTTACAAACACTTGATTAAGTATCCATTTGTCGGCAACCGTTTGACTGTTGGTTGTTCTATATAACTAATCCAACGTTATATACGCTCATAAAAACACTGAAACACTACCCTGACCATACTTACGATTTAATCTATGATCATGTTAGAGCAGATTGCAAAAAGAAGCCGACGGACACTCCTACCAGACATTAAATTCACATCAGGATAGAAATCGATGCACAAGGCTCTTGCCTACTATCTGTGATAGTAACCGTGGATCCTTTGATTTACTGGAAGAAGAACTGGGCATCACATCTCATTAGCCTTTCTCTCTGTCATATCAGATAATGTCCTGATGAGTACACAGCTCAAATGAGTGTTTCGTACCAAGTGGTCTTATTAGAGGACTCGAGGTAGTGATGACCTCAAATAAGTACGTCATCTGGCTGACCAACAAATTAGAAAAAGTAGATTAGTGTATGTCTACAGGCAATATAGTGGTAGATTCCTTTCTTAATGATATCTACCCATGAAAAGAGCTACGTTCGTGTGCAGGATTCATGTTCCATCCTTTCGAAGTAGCATCTCCCGGTATTTCTATTACATAACGACAAACATTTCGCATTAATGGTCGCATACATATGTGGAGGCGAGCATTAATACGGTTACCGTTTGGAAAATAGATTAGTCCACGTGACTCGGGGATTCCATGAGTATCGATTTTAGTTCGTGCAATGCTACGTTATTTGTGACGACAAAGTGGAAAAGACATGTAGGTCAAATGCACAAAGAGCATTTAGAAAAGTTCAAATACTTTCGAAACGAATTTATAAAAATAAAAACAACAAACTTCGCTTCTAGTTTTCCTTTCCTGAATACAACCAGCATATTTCCCTCAGGTCCTCATTCTACTTCCACGCCGAACAGGAGCAAGTAAATTATGTTGGAAAGATAAACACTACTACAGTTATGTGACGAGACAGTCACATAACGAGACAGAATGTCACACTGGGTTCTGTTCTGAGCCGGAAGCAATTGCCACCCATTCGAATATGTATGTACATATGCTCGTACACGCAAATCGAGCATTCGGGAACGCACGAATCGATATCGTACATTTCATAAATGATTAAATCAAGAAATACCATTCACATGGACGATATGATTCGATTCGATTTTTGTTTGGCGTGAGGTAGGTTTATTATGTTTACCCTGGGAATACAAGTGCACAGAAAATGTATTGAAAACGTAGTCGTTGACGTGATGGCTGCAGCACGTGAAAGAAATTGTCAGTCCTGTGTTTATTGACAGTGAAGAATTCCAGTGAGGAATGTGTTTATGGAATTATACATGACGTGCGCAAGTGGTGGCGAACTAAAGTTGAGTTTTGTATAGTAAAAGCAATATGTTTTTCGTTGAAATTAGTGTCGAGCATAATGAAAGTTTCATATAACGGAAGAATTTTTTTCCAAAAATATTTCCATAGGCATTGTAGTGAACGATTATTTTTCCCTTGGTTTATTATGACGAACTTTGTTTGGCCCTGACTGGTTGGTTTGTTGTGCGTAATTAATGAAATCCACAACCCTTAAACAATTAAGTAATTTTACCCATGATTTTGTAGTCAAATATAATATTCATAAGCGGTAATGTGTCTTATGCATTACCGTCTGTACCAAAATTTCAAAGATGAAATTTATGTTAAATTTTCAAATGAGATTTTTTTTAAAATTATTTTGAATCTGACTGAAAAGCAAAAGAAATGTGAATTTTAGCTCTGGGCGTCATGTGGATTTTTTTCAGTGTGGTACGGTTCAAATCAATGGAGCCATATTCTACGCAATAATGCACCTTAAAAGGTAAGAATAGATTGAATGACCATAGATGTCATCGGTGATGCCTGGATTTACACAGATGGATTAAATACAGTCACAGGAGTCGACTCGAGTGTTTCACTAGTTGTACAGACTGTCAAACCGTGGTATAATTTTTCAGTTTGAAATACGAGTGGTGATCCAAAAGTAATGATAATGACTATGAACCAAGGTGATCAAACATAAAAAAGTATTTATTTTTCAGCATAGTCTCCTAACAAGAATACATTTAGTCCATCTTTTTTCCAAACCCAGGATATCCTTAGAATTAATTTTTTGCCATTACTCACTTCGCTATCATCTTTAAATTTCTTGCCGCGAAGGTGTTCCTTAAGCCGAAGAAAGAGGTCGAAGTCATTAGGAGCTAGATCCGGCGTATAGGGCAGATGTTCAAGCAGTTCGAATCCTGTTTCTTGAATGTCAGCCATCGCAACTGCAGCCTTGTGAACCGGTACGTTGTCTTGATGAAGCAGCACTCTTGTTTGCAGTTTGCCGCGTCTTTATTCTTCAATAGCCTCCCGCAATCTTCTCATTTAATCTGCGTAGTAAAAGCCTGATATAGTGGCTCCCTTTTCCAAATGTTCCACCATAATACCTCAAGCGGCCCAACAGCTGATGTCATAGCCTTCCCCGCCAAGCTCGCCACTTTGAATTCCATCGCCGTCGGTGAAGAGCATCAAAATATGGATGCAGGTCTAGACCATGATCACGAAACGCGACAAAAAATGCTCCTGATCCACCTGGAACTTTTCGAGATTCACCCTCGAAATGTCGACTCGTTTCTTCTTTTGATCGTCGGTTAACCATCTCGGTGCCCAACGCGCAAAGACCTTCATATATAATTCGCGGGCAACGATTCTTTGAACACTGCCAAACGAGATTCCCGTGATCTTAGGCACATGCCTCATGTTCACTTTTTGATCTGGCAACACGACATCTTCGAATTTTTTCACGTTTTCTTCAGTGAGGTACGTAACTGACCGTCCTTCGCTGTGCTCACACTCAGCGGATGTATTCCCAGTTTAAACTTCTTGGCCCAGCGTACAATGGTGGAATATGAAGGAACAGAGTCCCTTATTATTTCCACCAAGTCGCTGTCTAAGTCTTTGGTGGACATTTTTTTCAAACACAGGTGCTTAATGACAGCTCTAATTTCGTTTTTCTCCATTTTGATGTTCTCTCTTCGACGGTTCGCATTCAAATGAATGTGTCTCCCTGGAATCGTGGCCTATTTTTAAGTTTTTTTTAAATATTGTCCTAGTGGGTATACGAGGTAGTAAAAAAGTTTTTAGTTTTATGCGAACTGGAAATAACCGATTATCACTACTTTTGGATCAACCCTCGTACATAAGAGGAAAATCAAAAGAAAAAAGGATCGGAGAATCCCTTTGCCTTCAAGCTTTAAAAGCAGTAGTGTACAATCAACGGGGTCAAAAGCTTTAGAAAAGTTCGTCCCTGTTGATCAAAAACAGATGCAACAGTATTTAAATGTATACTTTTCAATAATCCATCAGTTGTTTCATGTGGAAATATGTGTCTAGACATTCATAGCAACGTTGTTGTAATATTCTTTATTTTAATATTTCAGTTTCTTCAATAAATTTAATGCTTTTGAATAACTTACATTAAAATTACTTTTAAAAAAATGTATTATAAATATAACAAAAATCAAATAATATCTAAAGTAGCTTTTCCGAACCACTGAACATTATAAAAATAATGAAGATTTGCATGAAAATATATTTAGCATATTATTAATAATATTTAGCAAAAGTTTGTAATCTATGTCTGATTTTGTCGTAAACGAAACAGAAATTCCGTTAGATCTCGTTTCAATAGTCAAATAACTATGAAGATCGTTGAATCGAGACAACTCTTTTAAAAGCAAAATTGAAGCTCATTCTCTTTTTATCCCAATAATTTTTTAAGCTGAAGTCATTTTCCAGTATTGGTGAATACTTTTCAAAAGAGTAATGTGTTTAGCTACTACGATCCTGTTTTTCCCTAATTAAACTGGGATTTATGCTCACCGCTGGTTCAACTGACTTGTTTTTCAGAATTTAACATAAGACTGCACATTTGCAGCCAGGGCGCTATCCACTAAATTACATGAGCTCTTAGTACACTGTGTAATTACTGATATCCAGAGGAGTTGGATTATTACATAAGATTTATTACATAACATGCCGGTCATTAAGGGGGCAGGATGGTTTCCGACTTAAACAAAAAAAATTTTTCAATTATTTTTTTATATGAAAGTACAATATCTCAGGAATATCCTTTGAAAATTTCGAGGTGATCGGACTAAAACTCGCAGAGATACCGGTTATTTTATGATCGTGTTGCCAGGTAAATATATTTCTACGAGAAACCGAAATAGTCTAGCTCGAAACTCCGAACTACATTTTTGAAGTCGGTGCGTAACATAACTCAAATAGTAATGCACCGATCTCAATGAACTTTGCCGGACATCTTTAATATGATAAATACTCGCGGATGAACGATCGTTTTTTTTTTTTAAATTTTTTACTATTTTTTACAGGCAATCAAAGGCTGATTTTTTATGTGAAAATGGTACCTCCAAATTAAAAACCGCACCAAAAATCGGAAATCGCAAATTTTTCAATAAAGTTTCGTTCATCCGCGAAAAAAACTAATATATTAAGTAAATCACTTCGATTTTTTTATTTCAGATAACACTGTCAGGCCAGGTTTTACGCACCGCACGACGCCTTTTTTTCGAAGCGCCTTTGATCTACTGCCACCACGGGATAACTAATTCATATTTTCTTATACAATAATTCCTACATGCTCTCAAAATATAGTTCTTTAATGTGTTATAAAAAATTAGTAATTATTTTCACTCAAAGCTGAGAAAAAAAATCGCAAAAATCGGCTTTTCTTCGGCCTCGGAAACCATCTTGCCCCCTTAAGCCAAGTACGCAGTTCAGGTAGAATGTCAATATTTATACAAATTTTGCTTAGAGATAAAACCAAAAGCAATGAATAATTTTACCACATCAATACAATTTTACCACACAACACTGACTACTAATATTAGACTTTAATAGATGGTGCTATATAAACTCTCCATTATTTTACCAGGTTTTTAAATGTCTGATGCAGTAAAATGGGAGTGAAATTTGCCGAAATTTAGAATTCAGGGGTCATCATCAGTTTTTGTCTAAACTTCATAGTTTTAAGCACTATCTTTTCTTACATAATTACATAAATTTTACTTTTGTCATAGCGAAAAAACGCATTTAACAAAATATTTATTGCCTGCCGTCACATTAATTTCAGCACATAAATACACCGTTATGGAGAATTCTTTTCAATTTCTCTGTGCTTGTGATTTTCGATCCAATTTATTTTTACCGAATCCCCGTACTTGGCCCTATAGTTTACATAAGGCTACCCACGTTGGGCGCTAATTTTAGTCAGTTGTTAAATTTGGTGAATATTCGATTCATTCAGAAAACTTTTGAAAAAATAGTTTTGCTTACACAGGAGACAACAAAAAATAATAAAATTAAATTATTTTATTATTTTCAACAATAAAATTAAATTATGCTCCTTTATATTTTATAAAATTTTCTTTATATACTTGTTGTCGAACAACGCTTATGCGAAAACATTTACGTAGCATTCTAACTCACTGTGATCACACAATCCAGTGTGATCAAAACTAATGAAAACACTCAAAAAACTACTTAATAAAATCAAGAACAACATTTGGATTTTCCTCCTAGACTCAAACAATTTTAAAGATTGGTACGAGACTAAAAACAAATTCAAAAAGAAAGCGCCGAAAAAAATTTAACATGGATCAACTACATCAGATCATGCACTTACTCATAAAATTGTGTGGTAATAATAGTTTAAATAAAACAATGTCCTAAAATGCACCACAACCTCATACAAAACTTGAAAAATATTAATCTTAATAATTTATTCAAGTGACAAGCTGGAAAATATAGATCATCCGTATTTATATAAACAACTCTGTTATTAATTCCAACACCTCACTAGATCTAACCATGTACACGCATATCTTATTAACCGCCAAGGTTTCAAATTCCCTAGACTCACTCGTATGCAAGCGAAATAGAATGCAACAATAAATGCATCAACCAGCATGCTGCGGCCTCGTGACTTGAGTCGAACATGCATATCAAATTTGCATTATGGCCGTTGTGTTCGATACAAAGATTATCAATAGTAAGCTCGGACCCATTGGAAATGGAAGTGGCAACTCGCTGGTCCGGAAACTGGTGGCATCAATAAGTAGTTTACGTAATTCATCCTATGTTTGTATCTGGTAAGAATATCATTCATTCTCATCGATGCATCCTGAATCGGCTGGCTCGTGTAAGCTCAAGTGCAATGCATTAAAGCGGCTGTCGAGATGAAAAAAACTGCACAATGCACATGTTTACGAATATTGCGAATTGGACTTTTGAACTTGAAACTGGGCTATCAGTTTGAATATATGGTTGGTAAAAAGCAATTAATGAGACGAATAAAATGCGCATATTGACTGACGCATTGAATTTAATTGTTGTTATGGCGCCGGGAATGTAGTGCAGTTTTTACTTGTTAAAAAAATGGGTTCAATGTTCTCTGGTACTGAATGATAATTACAACTATGTTTTTAAAAATTGGAGTTGATGAAATTAGTCTGCCCAAGAGCACGAAAAAAATTTGATTTTTTTTTTGCTTTCCGCCGGATGAGACATGTCTGAAACAGATGGACAGATCGAACTGTAGTTGATGTTCAATTGATTGATTTGTTTCGAAATATGCCCGAGGACTGATTAAACGATTGATTAGCAAAAACGTTCCATGAATATATGAAGTCTGTACTTAAGGGTTACAATTGGTGGAACTTCATTTACAATAAATGTTTGCGAGTGTGGAGTAATTAGTTAGTTATCCACAGCTCAGTCAATTCAAAGCCCGTTTTATTAAACGAGGGGCCACACAACCTAACATTGGGTGCTCTATCATACAAACAAGACAGAGCATGCAAACTACTCGTTAAATTTTATTTGATATTGAGCATCTAGTAAACATAGTTTAATATCAGAATTTGAAGTTTTTTCTATAAACAAAAATAATCCCGCTATAATAATATTATCAAGACAAGACAAAAATCGAAGTTTCTACATAATAGTTTAAAACTGCCTGTATTTACTTATTTTACTCAATTGTTTTAGTGAAAAATAGTATTTAATATTTGTACTCAGTTCTGCTACGAATATCTGGATTTTAATCTATCCTTCATTCAGCTCTTATAAAAGAAACAAAAAATCACCCAATCCACGGTCAATCTGTTGCAAAGTTGAAAACTGTTATTTTCGACTTTCCGTGACGGGTCTAAGTACCATTGGCACAATTTGACCGAAAAAATTATGCTAGATTATTCTCTAAATTTTGACATTGGTCAGATTCATAATGTGTTAAAGAAATAAGGCCCATCGACGATTAATTCAGAAAAATGAACCAGCAAAAAATAGATCTATGTACTTGTGCGCTTGTTTTTTTAGTTATTTTGTAACGAACCATGAAAATGGACCATCATTAAATTTTCAAAGTAGATTTGTCAACTTTTATACATTCACTCATAAGGTTTTGTCGCCAAAATTACAGCCGTTCGAAAGATACCCGTGTACGAAATTTTCATCTGTAGACTCGCGGCTATAGATGCAGTAAATATTAAATGAAAATATTAAAAACTAAATTATTAGCAGGTTATTAAAAATCTAGTTCCTACTGCACATACTATGAGAGTGGGTCATTGAGTTCGCGGAATAGGGGGTAAGAAGTGCAAAGAAAAATGTAAATTAATTTTTATCATTTTCATATATTCGCCTGCTACTCTAATACATTTTTCGAATCTTTCAATTAGTTTCTGAAGATGAAAAAATATATTTCGTCCTTTTTCAGTTTTTTAAAAACATAATCGATGGATGCCACGTCAAGATTGTAAAATATCGAAACTCATCTTATGCAGGGCAGCAAATACAAAATGTCTTGTAGAAAGAGGACACTTTCGGCTACGTTTCCTCTTCTTTTTTCTTTAATGGTCTCTTTGAACCGCTTTAGAATTGAAGCTTAGTAATCATTATTTTATTAGCACGCCTTTGTTTTTTAAAGTCAATCAACAGGATCCATTCTGAGTCTCAAAAAACGATCGCCATGACTTTCCTAGCAGACTGTGATATCTTGAACTTCGGTGCGTGGTGGTGTGTGTTTTTTTTGTGCCACTGCATAGTGTCTTGTTTGGACTCAGGCTCATAACGATGAATCCAAGTCTCGTCTCCAGTAATGATTCGACTCAATCAATACTCCATTCTCGTCTTGACGACAGAGGTTCAAAAGTGAGTGTCAACATGCAATGCACTGTTGTTTTTGAGGCAGTGTGAGCATTCGCAGATACTGGCTTATGCAGATGATATATACATAATTGTAAGATCAGAACTAGCTGTACGAGAATCCTTCGCCCAGATCGAGCGAGCGGCACAAAAACTGGGGCTGCACATAAATGAAGGAAAGACTAAGTACATGGTTTTAGCATCTGCAGGAAGAACACCTAGGGTTGGCCAAACCTTCAGGGTAGTTGAGCATGAATTTGGAGTAGTGCCATGTTTCAACCACCTCAGGTCAATCATAGCAGCCGATAACAACATGGAGGAAGAAAAACGCGGGTGGCTGCTCAAATGCAAAATAGCCTACTACAGTCTGTGAAGGCTCTTCGAATCCCGATATCTCACCCGAACATCAAAACTCCTTGCCTATGGTCTTGCAGGTACTCCCGTTTGGATCCGAGACTTGGGTGCTCAGCAAAAAGCACTCTGCCTCTTAGCCGTGCTTGACAGAAAAGTCTTGAGGAGAATCGTTGGCCCCATATGTGAAGAAGGGCGAATACGTAGACGCTACAATGAGTTATACGCTATCTACATACAAGCAGATACAATAATTAAGATAAAGCTCGGTAGACTCCGGTGGGCAGGACACCTAGTTCGAATGAGCGAAGAGGATCCTGATCGGAAAACCTTTTGTGGCAGATTTTAAGGCAGACGGCAGCGTGGTAGGCCTTGTTTGCGCTGTAGGGATGGCGTTTACCAGGACGTTCGGAGTTAACGGGTGCCCTATTGGATGACATTGGCTCAGGATCGAATCCAAAACTGTTGACGGAGGCCAGGACCGGCACCCATCTTGCGCTAACCTTAGTCATGCCAAGATGATCGTGAAAAATATTTAAAATGCTTGTATCTGTTACTCCAGCCATTTCTGCGATCTGTTTCTTTTTAAATCTAGTATCTTCTAATGCTACTTTTTGCATGGATAGACTTTTTGAATACTTAGACATCAGAGCTAAATAGCATACATTTTTTTCGCAAATTTCTGTAAGCATAGTTTATCCAGCCCACCAAATCCGGATGATCATCATAGCACAGATTCATTTGATACCAAGTCCACTCAATATGTCTTTGTGTTTTTTGCAAAAGTCAGTTTAAGCTTGAGTAAAAAAATAAAATTCAACGTAGTCGAAAGGCTTTTTTGGTATGTCGTACCATGTAAAACAAACGCAAATACTGTACATACGCAAATCTAACGCGAAAACGATAGTATAACATTCATATCCCAAAAAATCACATAAAGGTTTGCACACGTGGTGCCACTCACAAGTCTCAGTACAGTTTGGTTTCAAGAGTTGTGAGTTTTCATCAACAGATCGTGTGACTGTGTTACGTTTGTGTCATGATGAGTCAGCTCAGAGCTCATCCCAACTGTACCATGCATCACCGCACACTATCATTCACCAGCTCACCGCTCTTAACTCTGTTCGATAAGCTGCTTCCAAAGCGAATTTAATGCCTCCATTTCCGCATGATATACTGCATACATACTATATATTCCAATGGCACACAGGCTAGCTTGGAATGACAATTTCCAACGAGCATAGAGATGTATGATGGGTTAATGTATGTGCAGTGTTCTGTGGGTGGTGCCTCTTCAATATGGCTAAGCATTGAGTGGTTTCGATTCAATGAAATATGAAGGCTCACATGACTCAGCTCATTGAGCAGCTCTTTTTGGTTGACTCACGTCTGAGCTACTCGCCAATATTGGCTAAACTACAGAGAGAAATAATTTTGGGCGAGGAAAGTACCAGGAGATTTCTGTATTAAAAAACCCAAAAAATTCGGGAAGTTTAAATAATTTTTAAAACAAAAGAACGGGGAGACAGTCTTTCAGTGAGGAGATACGACAAGGAAAGGCCGTTTAATTAGTCGTATTCAGTTTTAAGTGGTGTTAGAGGAGATATAGCAGTGGCGTGGCGTGACAATTTACCGAAGGGAAGCAATTGGTTGATGTCCATGGTTGATTACGCTTTCTGCAAATTCGTTACGTGTAATAGAACCTCTCTATAAAAGCACCCAGGAATTACTAACGGGGATGTGAGAGTAGACATTCTGTATTCTTATGAAAATAAATGTTCACAGTCCTTCACACAATAAGAAACCATATCAATATTTATCAGTAAAATAATAACATTCCCAGAACTAGAAATATAATATTTTTGAAAGTGGCCAAACTTCGAAGAATTGAAAAGGTTTAAAAATATGAAACCTTGAGTTTATTTTAACGATTATGCTATCAAATATTTCGAAATAAGCACTTGTAAAGAATGGTAAAACATTTTCATTGTTGTCAATTATGCACCTTGCTGTTTTACGTCGTTGTGCTGTTTTGCAAATCGACCATAATTCGTTCCCAATTTCCGTGAAACTGTTTCTTAAAGATTGTATTAGATCTGAATATGATACAGTATATTACTTTGTTAGGACTGAAATATATCGATACTATTCGTTTTTTTTTTAGAAAAAGCATTAAACAAAAAAATCAACTAAGAATCTTTAAGTAAAATAAAAAGCCCGCTCTCACTATTAACGATCTCTCCGTCTCAATTAGCACTATCATTTTCAGTTATATATTCTACGAGCTATTTTAATTGTTCCTTATTATAGAAAATTTTTTAAAAATAATCGACCATTAAAAGTCCAACATTTTGGAGCTAATTTTGGAAGCATTTTTTGACGAATAAATACAAAGCACATAAACTCATTGTCTTTATTGAAAAACTAGTAGTAGATAGGGATTACTATTACTGTTTATTACTATTGAACGATTTAGATAAAATCAAATTTAGTCGATGTTCGAAGAAATGAATAATTTTTCCATGTTTATGAATTTTTTTTGTACATGTTTGCGACCCAGTTATTTTGGCAGATATTACAGAGGCTCCTCGAGACTTTAAATTTTCGGACAGTATGCAAAACAAGGTTAAATGAACGGGACGCAGTTTGGTGATCAGAAACATCTGTGAGATTTTTGAAAGTTTCTTTAACTGCACCGGAAGAAGTAATATAACCAAAAGTTGTTGAAAGTTGTGATCGATATGATATATCGGTTGTTTTTTCTAATATTATTGCTATGAATTTGCGTTTCTAAATTTCATTACAAATATCTTTCAATATTTTTTTTTTGAAAATCAACTTACGAGATCGTTTTGAATATAATTTGATGCTCCGGAAGAAACACTTGCTTGGTCCAAGTCACCTGGCAATTATCGATTACGCACTGTCAAAAGATTTATTGTCTTTAGGTGATTTACCCCTATTGCAATAATACACATTTTCATTATGACTATGTAATGCTTCTTCTTGACATCCTAAATGACACACAATGTATATTAGAATCTTCATTGTTTCTCAATTTCTCCTAACTGTGAGCAATATCACTGAATACTTATATTGACTACTCAGCAATTCTTCAAATCACCGGAATCAAACTTGAAAAATAAAAGGACTGAATTGAAATGATCAATGCTATTTCTACCATGCCTGTTCACAGCTTAAACATTATTTAAATTACAAAATCCGATATTTCGCCAAATGTCTGAAATGCTTGAAAATAGCACACATGACCAGCAAAACAATTTTTGTTTTATATTACAACCGATAATCCGTTCCGAGTTTTTCATTTATTAATTTTGCGATCAAACTGTCGAGTAGGTACATCTCTTTGTTATAGAGACAATTTACGAATTCGGTTTCGATCGATCCTGGTTGATTATATTTTTTTTCCAGCAAATTGCCGAGATCCAATGAAATAAAATTTAAATAAGTTGACGAATTCTAAAATTTTGACCCACAGAACAAGTGAACGCATTCACGTATTTCAACCTTTCACTATTTCAAATATCAATTAAAATATCATGCAATTTTACACAGTAATTTTACACATTCAATTCTGTACAATTCTAGTCTACAATTTCACATATTACTACCAAATCCTATAAGCTATAAGTGACTAAAAGTCTTCGCCAATTGAACATACAAAAATAGAATACACAAAAAAATAATGTCATAATATAAATCATAAATAAAATACATAAAATAACAACTTATTGAATCCACAGCCTCTGGCAACGCTCTTCACATATCGTAACTCAAACTCGCTCACAGCAAGTATTCTTCATTCACAAAAATCTGTACAAGCAAAGTAAAATGATAGCAATAACAATTTACCCTGCTACTAGTGAGGGGAACGCAGGAATATGTTCCACCAATAGTCATGCGTTCGCAGCTCCGCTCTGCCTCTCTCTCTCTCTTGAGAAAATAATTTCCCCTAGGAAGCAACATTTTCATTGCTTCCAAACAGATCATATGAAGACATTTTTTTTTTTAATGACGTCACAGTCTAGTCTATATGGGGTCAAATAAATGGTCGTAGAAGCAATTTTTACGTTGCTTCCAAGCCGTGGTTGTGCTTTCTTTATTTTCATTCTGTGGCGTTACCAGATCAACTGTGTGAGATGTTCACAATTTGATTTGAGAAATTTTTTTTAATAAATGCTAATACGCGATTATTTCACGATTTCGAAAAAAAAAACAATTGAAAATCTATGTCAGCCAAATGTAAGGGAAGCAATGCTTCCCTTGCTTCCATGAACGCCACGCCACTGAGATATAGTACTATTGTATAGAATTCCGCATTCGAGGATTTGTTGAGAAGTGCAAAGAAACCAAAGTCAAATAGATGAAGTGTATAAAGGTGGTGATCGACGCTGTCGGCTCTGAAACCACTCAAGTTGCATAACTGATAAAAGCGTAGATCTACAAATTACGACAGTGGTATATGATAAAATTGACTAAGACGGCTAATTAAATTTTTTTGATGCCCTTACCATGAGTTCTATTCCCCTTTTGTAGTGAGTTTGATCTTTTGTGAAGTCAGCGTGCCATAGCACGACCCATCGCAACTGAGCTAGCTGAAAAAGTGTAGGCCGCCGGGAAGAATTGAGAAGTATTTATATTTAACATCCTGCACTGACGATTGCTCGACAGAGTTAATCAGAAGCAACAAAATCTCAAACGTAGATTAATGCAAATTTCGAACCATTTTATTTAATTCAATTGATTTATCGCTGAATTTTTCACATTGGAATTTTGAAGAAAAAAATATTTTGTAAAACACATTATAGCTATCTTCATCTTATTTATTGTTGAAACGTAGATTATTTTGAAAGGAAGAAAACGATACTAAAAGTGCTCTTTAAACCTATACGAATTTAGGAGAATTCAAATCTTTGATCCAAAATTGTATGTAGGCAAAACACAATGGTAACACGCAAGTTTTCGCCATTTTTTCTCAACAATCAGTATTCAAAAGAAGTCAAATAAAATTACTCGACCAAAATAAAAATTAACCCACACGGTAGTTGTCTACAAATCTACATGCAACATAAATTCGATTACCTCGCCTGTTCACTGAGTCGTTAACTACAATCTACCATCTTGCTTAATTGAAAATTCAATAGTTTAAACGTACTCGTTTCTAATTTAATTGTCTACATCCTTTCCGTCTCAATGACACTCGTGTCGTCTACCCCCGTAGGAATAAGAGCAGGAATCCGTACACACAAAATACAAAAGTTGCAATTTAAACTAAGCGAGTGAACAGCACTTCATAATTGAGTCGACTGTACAGAACACAAAAGCTAACCTATTTTTCTTCATTTTATTCAATTAAGACCATTCCTGGAGATGTCTAGATTCGGTTCTGTGTGCATACTGATCCAAGAATGTAAGGTTTTAGCACTAATGACGAATACTTGATGTACTTTTAATTAAGCTCTAAAGTAAAAAACTGTGTGTTTAAGGATAGAAAAGTTGAATTGTTTACTAGTTATTCAAAGAGTTGAAAAAGTGCAAAAGTTTGTTGGTACTTTTCAGTAAACATTTCAAGGTCTATAAAATAATTAATGAGCTAATGCACATTTTGCATACATTATAAATTGACGCAATGCTAAACCTTTTCTGAGGTAATATTGTTGTATTCTCGAGTCATGAGTCATTTAATTACATAACTTGAAACGAGTATTCCCTCTATGACTGCTAATAGTTTATGCATTATTGTAATTACTCCAAAAGTGCTGTATTGCAGAATTGACATGACGTAATTTTTCATTGTAACATATTACAGGTTTAGGTTTCATTGCGATTCCCAATCACGTTGTACTTTTAGATAAATGATGCGCTAAAATGCTAGAGATAGTCAATTTAAATCTATAAGCGTGTACAAACCGAGATCTCATCTCTTTTGAAATATTATTGCTAGTTTGTGAATTTTACAAACAATATTACCATAACTGACTCTAAGTTCAATCGTTGTTTCAAATAAAACTTTCAACAAGTTCGGTACAAAGCTATGAATCCTTATTTAAAATTTAAAACTTCTGTTATCTAACATGAAATGATACTCTTACGTGATATCATATTTCACACCATCATACTTGGCAACAACAGTTTAAAATTGTCATGACAACCGAACCAGAAGTTTTATTGCAGAAAACTTTCATTTCTGGAATAAGTAAGTTTTCTTCGAATACGAACCCTGCCAAGGCATTTATAACATTGATTAAAACTTTGCAACAGTAACTGTGAGCAGAAAGAAAATGAAATATGCATAACGTCCTCGAGAACAGGAAATAGGTTATTAGATTGCATGATATATTAGTTCCTTTGGCTTCCGTGAATTTAAGTACGTAGTAAGTAATAGTTTTAAGTACATACATATTTCTGATTCTTCTTGCAACTATGAAGCACACACGTTCAAAGATTGAATATGTACTGCAAGCTTTATGAATATTAAAACTTTAATGAATGATTATTAACTGTGGCGTGGTAAAACAAGTGTTTGATTTTTTAAGGGACAATTTATGAAAATCGAGACAAATAAGATCAAAAATTAAAGCTAAATAAATTTTATATAAGTGTTTTGGTTGCGATACTACCAAAAGTCGAATTCCAGTTAAGTGTGGGAAATTATATCATGCAAACATTCCCATTAAGTCTTTTGATGTCCTAATCCAAAATGGAAACATAGCTAAAATTCCCGGTTTTAACGCTCATCGAATAATATCTTGTTTTGAAAAATTAAAATTCAACCCAGCAGTCAATTAAAAATTGACATAAAAAATAGATAGTAATAGTAGCTCCTAAGATCTAGACGCAAATATATTTTTTGAATTATTTGATTATTATTTTTCCGGAACACAACGCAGTACACACCATGCTGCACGTACAGTGAGGATAATTAATCACCAATCCTGAAGGTTTTTTTGGAGTGATAGGAAGTGAATTTGGGAAGTGGTCAACGGGTAATTCCATAGAAAATCGACCAATTTTCAGATAATTTTTGAACTCACCTCCTTTAGGATTTGAAGGATAATTTTGAGACCTTTGGAGAATACAGATTTCTTATGCTATTGAATATCCTGCAACATCTACTTATCGGCTCATTAGCTGCGTAAGTAATGGAGTGTGAATATTCCTTAAGAAAACGAGAGGACCTGGTGTTCCTTACAGGGCTATTTAACACCATTTTTCTATTCAGGAATTTGACTTTGATAACGACTCTAATGACGTCGAATGTGAAGCATGCCGAGATCATCTTTCTTCTGGATGTAAGTATATAGTTTAGACAACCCAGTCGAAACTCATAAGGAGGAAGGGTACTAAAATCGTAAGGGTTGCGAAAAGTAAGAATTGCCTTTGTATGGACTCGAGTCTGCTACTGTGGGTTTCGAAAGCCGGATCCCAGCAAATGAAAACATATTCAAGAATGGGGCGTACAAGTGAGATGTATAAGGATCTTGTGACCCACAAGTTACGAAATTCCTTGGCACATCTTTTGATGAAGCCTAGCTGTTTGTTTGCACGGGAAAGTATTTTATCACAATGCAAGGTGAATCATCATCATCACCGTGGCACAACAGCCCGACGTCGGGCCTTGGCCAGCTGGATCGATCTCCTCCAATTGTCTCGGTCACGTGACCGCGTCCTCCAGTTTTGGAACCCCAATAGTTGCTCGGCGTCCGCATACACTGAGCTCTCCCAAAGAGCTCTTGGTCTTCCCCTTGTCGTCGCTCCGTCGACTCGTCTTGCGTTCATGACACGTTTTGGCATGCGATCGTCATTCATGCGCTGCACGCGCCCAGCCCACTGTAACCGTTGTAATTTGACGATTTTGGAGACTTCCAGCTCATCGTAAAGTTCGTACAACTCATTGCTGTACCGGATGCGCCATCCATCTCGGTCGCCAACAGCCCCGAAAATCTGCCGTAGAACTTTCCATTTGAAGGTGTCGATCATATTTTGGGAGGCTTGGCACAACAACCATAGCACAGCACAGGTCTTATGATAGTTTTATAAACGCGGAGCTTAGTCTTTCTGTGCACATATTTCGATTTCATAATGGGGAGGACCGAGACGAATGTCTATATGCTAGTTGTATCCGTCGCCTGATTTCGTCAGTTTCGTTGGCGTCACTCGATAGATTGCTACCCAGGTAAACGAAGTTGTCCACGAATTTGATGCAAAGGTCCCCTACGTTGATGGTCGTGTGCGCTGGCGTCCTTGTCCTAGATTGCATCATAACTTTCATTTTGTACTCGTTGATTCGTAGTTCAACTTCCTTTGCTGCGGTGTCAAGAAGTTCTTCTGCATCGGTCAGTTTTTGAGCCATGATGTTAATGTCATCCGCGTACGCTGCCAATTGTTTCGACTTAAAAAGTAGCGTGCCGCTGGTGTTCAGGTCCATTGCCCGAATAGCAAACTCAAGTGCCAGGTTGAAGAGCGTGGGCGCTATTCCATCGCCCTGCTGCAGGCCACCCAGAGTTTCAAAAGGATCCGTCAATCTGTTCTGGATCCGGACTTGCGAGACGGAGTTGGTCATCGTCATCTTTACAAGTCTCACTAGTTTGGCCGGTATACCAAATTGCAGCATGATGCTATATAGAGCGCCTCAGTTGATGCTGTCATGTGCTTGTTTAAAGTCGACAAAGATTTGGTATACGTCGACGTCGTATTCCCAGAACTTTTGTAAAATTAGTTTGGCCGTGAAGAGCTGGTCGATTGTGGAGCGACCAGATCTGAAACCGCCTTGATACTGGCCAATGATTTCTTCCACGAACGGTTTAATCTTATACTCCAGGATTTTGTAGGCCGTACAGACTAAGGAGATGCCTCTGTAATTCTCACACCGTAGTTTATCTCCCTTTTTATGTATGGGGCAAATGATGCTTCTGCGCCAATCGTCTGGGATCACCTCAGTCTCCCATATTCGCAGCAGTAGTTGATGTAGCGCACTTAATAAACCCGCCCCACCAGACTTGAGTAGCTCAGCTGGTATCTCGTCGGCGCCCGGCGCTTTGTTCCTTTTCAGTGAACGCAAGGCGAGATGGACTTCTTCTACTGTCGGGGATTGTGTGGATGGAGGTTGACCAACGGTAGGGTGAATCGGCTATGCATTATTAATCACGTAGCATTATGGACCGAAATATAAAGTTTTGTTTTTATACAGTTTTGATACACAATATTTTTTTGGAACTACATCATTGTGATTTTCTTTCAAAACAAAAAACTTATATCAAGCTATTTTTGCAATATTCAACTTGACCTCCTACACAATAATCCTACATAAGTTTATCTCAGCAAATTTACGACAATCAAGAGCACTATTCCATTTAATATAATTTGCTCAAAATGATTCGATCCAATGCTATCAGAACATTCCTGCTCGCGACACTTGCAGATTCATCACTTCAAATATCACCAAGTGAATTGTTCTGAACCATTATTATATTAAGTAGCACAAGAGCGGTTAGCATGGCAACGCATATATTCATACTGACATCAAATCTAGAATATGCTTCCATTGTCAAGTAAACTGCTACTTATATGATTTTCAGTTCCTTTCTCTGAAGATGTGTCAATTCAATGTTCGGTGTGTGACGCGCGAATAAAGCTGCTCGGGCATAAAAGAACGTAGAGAACTATGTAATTTATGCAAGCAAAAAGAACCCGCAGGAAAGATTTTTTCCTGATCTTTCGTTCTTAAGAAATATCAAGAATTATGTATTACTTCTATTGAAATATCTACAACTATTCTCATTCTGTTGCATCAGCTGTCATGTGTAGGTGGTGTTAACAAACACCGATTTTATTAATGTCGAACACAGCTCACAGAACAATATCCATCTAACGATGTGAACGATGAGTATATAAATCCGCGGGAAGTCGTACTTGACATGCAGCTGAGTAGACTTGAAAGAAATGGTATTTTAGATGGTAAAGCTTACTGTGAAACGTGATGAGTTATCCATTGCGTTTTATCGGGGTGTAAAAGAAGATACTGGTGCAATGGAGGACGTGAGTCGATAAATATAAAATTTTGAATATTTAAAAAATATTAATGTAAATATTTACTGAAAAGTTTATTTGTTCAATGTTTTATTCAACAAATTGATATCATATTTTAGGGACATAAAGATAAACCTTGAATCAAATAAGCAACAGTATCGCAGCTCCAAGGTCTGCATGTACATTAACAAGAGACATAATTTTATTCAAACAGGACGAATATTCATAATGCTGCTTGTTGTTCCGTATTGTTTTCACCACTCTTCAAGCACTCACTTAACAATAGGTTTTTCATTATGGAACACTAGAAGTGTAGCACTTCTTGCTTGAATCCATGAAATCCATCCGCAGACAAACAGTCTCTCACTCAGTTTGTGTTTGTTTTTTTTCGTCAAGTTTGCGTTATCCATTACTTCTTAGCATGCAAAGTGATTCAAATATTCAAGGCTCTCTTTCGTTAAATTGCAACAAACAAAATACTGAAGTGATGGTACATGGTTAGATATTCGGGACAGCCTAAATTTATAGTCGTGCTGATTGCGAAGCTCTTCGTCATCCATCAGTGCCGTCAACAAAGGTGATGTTTTCCTTGAATACATTGATTTTCAATATATCTTTGTTTACATGCTTTCAAGGGCCAGTCAGGCGTTCATGCTTGTGAATGCCGTGAAAGGATCTCCGAATGGCTGAAATTCATTTCATGTCATACGAGTTGTTTTACAGTAGTGTGCATTTTTTTCAGGTCGTTGAATGTTCTACTAAGGATGATAGGTGTTTGCTTCATGAATATAGATTGATGCGTGTTTTGTGTGGGATTCGTTTGCAATCCGAGCATTTTTAATGAAGTGGCTTGAACATTCGAAATAAACTCATTGATGGTTTGTATGATTAAAAACCCTGTGACTTTCTTTTGGTACGCTAATAGCAGTGGTATTTAGCAGGTCAACTCTAAAGCTATTTGAGCAAATCCATAGAGTCAACATAACTCAAGGCTGGCCTGGAAAGTGTTGACAAAGTTTGCTTGCAAAATAGAACAGTAAGTTGTCTAAATTTCAGGAATCATCTCTAAGTATTTCTCTCACAAAGATTAATCAATCGAAAATATTGCCCGCCCCTCAATAGTTGTATTTGATCATTTTAGGCCATTCTTCAGTTGTTCGGTAGAAGTTAACCTCAAATAAGTGCATTCCTGTTCAACTTAAACTAAAAACTATACCAATTATCAGCGCTGTGTAGAGCACCGGGACGTATTACTAAATTTTAATTGATTGCATATAAGGTTTCGTAGCTTAAATAACCGACTGGACAAAGCACCGGCTACCGGAGTGAGTGGTCCATGGTTCAGATACAGCCATGAACTTGGCTCTAAAAAAAGGAGTCTTAGTTAAATCAAAGGTAATGAGAGAATTAAAATGAGGTCTCTAAAAACTTCAATCCCCAGGCCCAATAAAGATTGTAGTGAAACTACTTTTATTATTGAAGCTTTTTTTTCAAAGATTGAAGTAGCATATGATATATAAAACAGAAAAATCATGCGTTTTGAGGCTTATGTGCAATACGATTTCTTGTTTTCATCATCGTTCATTCGAGAAAATTTCAGGACTCATAAAATACGTTCCGTCCTAATCTCCATATCCAGAATACGCAGCACTAACGCGTAAAAAATTATTTTCGTGATCTTCTAGAAAAAATAATATATGAGTGACGAAAAAGCTTCCTCGCAACGAAACATATTTTACTAGCATTATCACCCACAATGGGCGCAGTTTTCATGTTAGCCGAAAAACAATATATCACCTGTGGTGATAAATTTTGGCTTCTCTGTTTCGATATTTTCAAGTGCAAACTGAACAATTTAAATACCGATCACACTTTTTTCATCTCAAATTATTGTTGAAAAATATTTGTGTCCTGCAGATGAAAGTATGAATCTTTTCAATTCAAAACTCTAATAGACCAGTTCAACATGGCTGGCCGCAGCTCATTTGAGCAGGTAGCCTTTATTAACAAAAAGAGGACGGACTGAATACTACTTCAATCTATGGTCCGATCCGCACTGGAAACTGCTCCTAAGAGCATTGACTACTACCATGAATCGAATCAGGCGGTTGACACCCTTACTAGCTCTCTCAACCCCGTGTCTAGGGCTATATATAATCCATCCTCAGCCGGAGGGAATTCCAAGCTTTTTGGTGGAATATAGAGATCAAAACTCTGCGAAGAGAGTTTAGGAGCGAGTTCTATAGCTCGAAAAGGTCTAATGACTGGACGCTGTATAAAACGAAGCTGAGGACTTCTAGTATGCCCCACGCAAGGCCAAGAGGGCCTCATGGAGATCTTTCTGTAGAAACGTGGAGAGTCTCAGCGAAGTAAACCGCCTTCGTAAGATTTTAAGCACGACGCCGAAGCCTATACTGTGCATCATGAACCCTGAGGGCATTTGGACTCGTTTAAGCGTAGATACTCTAAACGTTCTCATGGACGCACATTTTCCGGTCAATTATTGTCTTATAAAAGCGACGTACCAAATGCAACAAGTTTCCAGCTCAACGCCGTCGTTCAGGATATCCAATTCTCAACTGAGTTGGGCTATTAACTCATTTGAGCCGTTTAAATCTCCGGGCCCTGACGGCGTTCTCGCGGCTGATATCCAGCAGTCCCTTAAAGTATCGTTACCATAGCTCAGAGAGATATATAACGCTTGCCTGCGCTTCTCATATGTTCCCACTGGCTGGCGGGAAACTAGAGTTGTGTTTATCTCTAACACAGGAAAATTTCCGCATGTTAAGCCAAAGGGTTATCGTCCAATATGTCTTAACTCTGTCCTGCTTAACATTTTGGAAAGAATCGTTAATCACCATATTAAAAGACCAATCGATCCTATGTTGATCACGCAGTCACAGCACTCTTATACCAAAGTTAAGTCCGTTGAAACTGCTCTTCACGTCCTCATTGAGCAAGTCGGGAAACCTTTTGTTCTTAAAGAATATACACTAGCCGAATTTTTGGACATCGAGGGGGCCTTCAACAACGTAAAGTCCGACGCAATTGTTGAAGCACTCTTGGTTCTGCATGTGGATGAGCAGCTTCTTAAGAACAGAGTGGTAATCTCTTCCTTGCGGAATGCTCGCATACGACGAGAGGTCAGCACTCTCCCACCTCAGGGTTGAGTCTGCTCTCCCTTTCTGTGGAACGTCACGGTGAATACTCTCCTAATGAGACTGGACCGTGCCAGGTGCAAAGTGATTGCTTATGTAGACGACAAAGTTGTAACAGTTTTGGGAAAGTATTTATCTACGCTATCGGAGAGATCAAATCACTCTCTTGACATACTTTCACTTTGAAGCCGTGAGCGCGGCTTGAATGTGAATCCTAGTAAAATCGAGCTAGTGTTGCTTACAAAGAAGTATAAAGTTCCTTGGTTTGATTTGCTGAAATTAAACGGGGTCTCTATTGTCCTGAGCCAGAAGGTCAAGTATTTAGGACTCATCATCGAATCGAAGCTACTATGGAGCTACAATATAGCAAAAACAGCGCGGAAGGTTTTGAGTGTACTTTACTGCTGCAAGAGCCAATTGAGGTGAATTAGGGATTGCAGCCTCGTATTGCTGCTGTGCTAAATACCGCTCTGGTTCAGCCAATTCTATTATTTGGGGTGGCGTTCTGGTGGCACGCTGCTCTTAAGCCTACCTGTAAACGTCAGCTTGAAAAAGTGCGGAGCTTGGCTGAACTACTGGTAACTGGAGCACTCCACTACTGGTAACTAGAGCGCTCCACAACAACCCTACTAAGGCATTTTTCGTGTTATTTCAGTGGCTACCAACCAATCTACTGATATTACAACAAGCTAATCTTACTTCTGTGATGAATTATATCTCAACATGGAATAGAACAAAGTTCGGCCATACGAGGATCTTCGCTAAGGGAGTTCCCGCTTACTTTCCTTACAAGGTCATTATATGGTTATTTAATGGTGGCATCTTTGAGTAAAAAAATGACAAAATTTACCGATGCTGGCAACCCTTAGGATAGAAACCAAAAGCCTCTAAAATTTGCTCAGGTTAAAGGTAGTTTCTCGTTCAAATTTTGGATTGGTGCAACGCCTGTATCAGAAATTATAGGGCAGAAAGCTTTTATTTGATATATCGTTTTTTCAAGGTTGCACCACGGCCACAGGGTTGCTAGCATATTCATTAAACTTCTATCAGACCTTTTTCTACTGAAGGCTAATACATCATATGAATTTCACATTGAGCTTATTATCCGCCGGTCATTAATTCTGGTTAGCACAATATTAGGTAAATTGGCGAAAGGTTACCGAATCGTGGGAGGCAAAATTTTCAAAATTTGCTTCTGAAAGGGCCCAAAAAGCATCAGTTGCACAATTCAATGCAATAATAAGGACAATATTCACACTGGAAGTATCATTTTAAATTATATGCTTTAAATATAAACTGAACTATTGGATGTCTTCAGACCAAATATCATTTTAAAAAATTGTGCTTGAGTAACTGAGTATTTTGAGCCCTGTGATTTGATACACTGAGCTTAGTCGTTTGCGAATGAAATGTTGAAAGTCGTCTTTTTTCACCCAAAATCCTATATAGGGATTTCGAAAATTTTCGTGCAATTGATGATTCCAGGAAAACTCTTCTGGCAAAAAGGAGATTGTATGTAAAATGCCAAGCTCAACTTCAATGTCTGCGGGAGTGCTTCTTTAATTTGCCCAGGAAAAGCTGTTGGGCTTACAGAAGAGAGTATATTTAGAGTATATCGCTATTTAAAAGCAGTTAATGAAAGAAAAAACATATTACAGAGTGTTATTCTTGCTCAAAGTGATAGTTTTTTAAATTTAATATTTTCAAATAGAAAATTTTTGTGAATAATAAACAGTCAAATTATTCTTTCAATAAAAATTACATACTAATTAAAATATCTCTTGTATAATTTTAGGTTTTCCAAAAGATATGAGCTTCCACTTCTCGTACAAAGTGTAGTAATGAATGTTACAATGTTTCTTATGATACATTTGTGTGTTCGAGTGAAAAGAGCTAATGCAATAATGCGAACACGAGAACGAGTATTTGCAGGTATGTAAATTACAGTGCAATATAAATTATTTTCCTTATATCATCGGTAGATTTTTTTTTCGTTTCATTCAATTCGATAAACATCTTTTTGTTCTCCATTTTTTCAATATACTCTACATTAGTACCAAATAAAATTGAATTTTACATGAGCACGGACGGGTGAATTGGTTCTAATTGGTTAAAGTGTTTGCAGCTTCAATGTCTGCCATGCAAAAGCTAATCGAGAACCGAACTCTTCATAAAACTTAAAAACGAAATTCAAAATCGCTTATCAATCATATGCTAATCGCAAACCAACCCGCTCGTGTAAAATTCAATTCGTCATTACTTCGAAAATTTGTAAATCTCTTCATATTCTTGAATATATATCATATGTGAATAAAATAAATATATATATACGAAATAAATACGAAACAAGGTGATGAGCAGAACGATCTTCGCTTACCAAAGGTGATTGGGGATGCAGATGTTTCGAGCACGTCCGGCTCGTTAAAACGATCCCGAACAAAACACTATTTCAGTGGTAGGTTTCAATACAACAATATCTTTTGTAAGATAGTTTGTTAGCAAAGTTTCTTAGATTCGGAAAAAAAAAGCATTGTATTTTAAATCGGCACTGATTTCGTTGGTTTTTGAAACTGTTTTTCATTCCATACCAAAAATCTCATCTATAATCATGTAAATACCAATTTGTTTCAATAATTTGTTTCATGTTTTTTTTTTCATCCAAAATATGAACAGTAAAATGACAGTAAACAGTAAAATAACAATAAAATATTAACAGTAAAATGGCTAATAACTATATTGATATTTGGTATGGTTGAATAATCGCTTTCATTTTTACACATGCTGAACTCACTTTGGGCTCATTTTTTCCCCTCCCTTGTCAATGTTCACATATTTGGCCTCTTAGCTATTTTACAAAATAATTACAATTCATTAAATGAAATTTAAACAACATCAAAGCTATGATTTCGGTTGAAAGATTAGAAATTTAAAATAAGTTTTGTGAATCCCCTTTTCCTAACCGTTTAGTAAATAATATTTCGTTCAAAAATAATAAATAATATTGTTGTCAAACTTTTGTGACTAACCCAAAACTAACGCTTTGAAATATATTGAGCATCATTGTTTCCACTGTATATAACTATATACAGATAGTCTAAACCTTTATAGTTTATTTACTTACAAATTTAAAATTTATGTTGTCATTAGGGATATATTTAAACTGCAATGTAATCAATAAGGCCGAAAAACCATTTAATGGCTGTGAAAGCCCCTAATCCCCATTAGCGGAGCACACTTTAGTCTATAGTCGACCGATGCTAGTGTGCCGCGTTGCTAGCTCTACAGGGCTGGAGTAGGACACTAGAAAAATAAAGTGGAGCGACATCTTGAAAAGAAAAGGGACGCTAAATGTTATTCACCCATTGAATTGCATAATAGCTTTGATATAAAACAAAATATAGAAGAAGAAGCTCAGGGTCCTAGAAAACATGAGTTGATACTCAGCCGTACGCGACAAAGCGCGTTGGCCAGAAAGCGAGCTAAAAACATAAACATAGACATACGCTGAAAAATGTCTCTACTTCCGGGGCAGACCTAATTGGAGGCAGACCGCCTCCTTTCCAGGTACTGTGGGGGCTACTTCGCCACTTTGACTCCCATAAATAAACTAGCCAGATATCCTTTCCTATTAATAAGCTAGCCATCGTCCTCACAGTTTTGTTCAGCGCACCCAGATGACGGTTTTTTGGCTTGCAAGAAGCGCAGGCTTTATAGGTGCCCGCATCCATAGAAAAACACCTTTCTTTTTTTCCAGAGAGTCGTCAAATTTGCAGCTTGCTATTCTGCGATTCACATGAGTAGTGCCTAGCCGGATATCGGTGGTCGTTATTGCCTCTGAGTACTGACAATCCGAGAATTCTGAAGAATCTGGTTGAAATTCTGATTAAGTCCAGGTTCAAAATTCTCTAACCGAACAACGGCAAGTGGATCTGAAGCAAATCCCGGCAGTAAATTCCAATAAGGTACCTCAGCCAGCACATAATCTGTCGGTCTACTAATCGGAGAATCTTCGTACGAAACTCATCAAAAATTTCATGTAGACGCTGCTACGAATTCGCTTAGGTCAAAATCTGTATTCCCATCCCCACTCTTCCACGATGCAGACCATTCGGCTGTGAGGAAAAACACATGATCTCGTCGAAGTCTGTAATTTCGTTGAGTAGTGGCAAACGCTGGGGCACCAACATCCAGCGACAAAGGCTTCCAAAGATTCGCTCATAGTGCTGTCGAAAGGAGTGCCATTCTGTCCTTTAACGAGGCATAGTGCTCTCTTGAAGAGCTGCCAACTCTTACTGATACTTTCCCACCGCCTCCACGTCACACGTGCAGATCTGAATAAGGTAGTGTCCGTTTGATAAGCAATGGGCGATAAGGATCCAGTACCTGGCTTCAGGTCCGAGTTATTGCGTGCTGATGGCCTGGCGCTCCATTTCCCTAGTTCATAGTTTTGCTCTCTTTTGATAAAGCTCCTTTGCTTCTCGGCGCGTTCTCCAAAAAGACCTGACCAGACGTCTGCAAAAGGGACACACAACGTTAACATGCAACCACTGCTAAAAGGTGAAACCGGTTCCCATATAGAGTCGTTGATAGTGAGTTGAGTTTGGAGACGGGTTTCTTACATATGAAAATTTAAATAAATGTAAAAATTAAGTATGTCTGTATTACTAAGTAAGAAAAAGTATTTCTGTTAATATATAAAGCGAAATTGGCCAAATCATTTGATCAGACTCGATTAGAACGTCCCATCCAACAGATTAAAAAAATATAATCGAGAAAGTGTAAATAAAACATCGAGTCGAGTGTGAAAAAACTAGAAAGATTATAAACAAAAAAGAACCATGCCAGAAATAATTACAAACATAATGATATAAAAAATAGAAAGACGCTAGAGAAATTTTTTTAAAAAATGGAGACTATACTTTTCTGCAATGGTCTACCTTGAAATGGACTCGAGGAATTCAAATAACAAAGTTTTGGTGTTGTCCTAGACTCAGCTATTTTCCTAAGCTTAGCCAAACTTGAGGGACTTGGTTGTGATACCATTCCTACTCCACGTAATTCATTAAAGACTTAAATCTATCCCGGAGCATCTGCTAAGTTGGCGGGAATAGATAATGGAGTATAACGTGAAGTTTTGAGCGCTGTGAACTAATGCCCATATATTAATTTTTCTACTTGCGCAAGGTTATCCAAAAGAAGTTTAGCGCACCAATTTGGGCGCCATTTATAGCGATTTACAATGTGGGACTACATTGTAAATAGCTACCTACATCTTTTAAGAAATAGTATTTTCTGCTATCGAAGCTAATCAAAACCGTTTCTGCTGCCTGCTTTCTTCATTATTAAATAATACTTTGTAATTGATAAAGACACGATAATGCTATAATTTTCAATTGGGACTTTATGGTTTGGAAAGTACATGGGTTGAATTTTTCATGGGTATCAATAAAATTGCAATAGTTGTTTAGTAATGAGTTATTTAATTTTATTTGACTGGATTATCAACGCACATAAATGAACGCAATCAAACTTTCACCATCACTAGTCCCCCTAACAACCCACGAATATTAACATATTAACTCCAAATGATAAATATCGTTAATAATTCGTAACTAGTTCCATTCGAATGTTGGAATGCACTCCCCACTTTGACTCTCACAATATCCGTTTTTTCAATGCTAACTTTTCTGAGCGCAGCTTATAAAACTAAACTATAATTTTAAAAACACAGCAATGTGCTAACAAGTTATTGCTTTTAACATCTGCATTTCATCCAAGCTTTTCGATGTTCTCTTAAGTTTTCTTTGAACAAGTGTGCTAATAAAAAAGCACGCTAAAGTCAGATTGCTTATTCAATTATCTTTTTCAAACTCTACAATTAATTCAATTGGATCTTATTTTTTAGATTTTGACATGCGATATTTCTGGGCCTGGACAGATTTCCAATCATATCTTGACTTTATGCTTATTATTTGGGCTGTTGGTGCTGCAATAACCTACTTATTGCTACCGATCCGCTGGTTCATGGAAACTGTTGGATTCTTTGCTGTGTTCACGGAAGCAATGCTCGGTAAGTTGTATAATTCAACAATAGCAAAAAAGAGTCTAATAACTAAAACAAATATATTTTTCTTTATGTTTTTCATGTACTTTTATTGCTGGTCTTCAAATTTGGGATAAATATGTATTGTTCGTTAACCAATGATCTCGTCTATAGGAGCACCACAATTCATTCGAAATTTTCGGAATAAATCAACGCATGGTATGAGCATACATATGGTCATAATGTGGACATTTGGTGATATGTTTAAGACTGGATATTTTCTTATTCGTCATGCACCGACACAATTTTGGGTTTGTGGAACGTTACAGGTAAGAAACATGCTTTAATCCTTCATATGTTGCTGATGTGAAAAAACTATTTTTAAAGTCTCCAAAAATTATAATACTAGTTAATTTTGTGTAGAATTTACTTCAAATTATCTTTCTGTGATTAGCGGGTTAACAAACAGCCAATTAAAAGCTACCTGACGCCCCGAGGTATATCTAATTTATACCTAATTACAAATAACTTAGTATAATTAGACCTAGATTTTACCCTAGGTCTTAAATCTAGCGAATATTCACTCGACCCGAATGAAAGCGTGTCGTCGGCATCTCAAAGGATTGGGACTTGAGTTTGGCTCGCTGGGATCGAAAGATCCGCGGTAAATATGGTATAAAGAGTTGGTGCAGTGACTGAATCTTGTGGCACTTCTAAAGTTACAGGCCCTTTGAGAGAATCTGGTATACATAGTATTGGCTGTTGGCCAGAAAGCTTGCAGCGAGTCGTATTACCTCCTATGAATCGCAAGCCTTCTCGATATCTAAAGCATATACTACTGTTGGAATGTTTTCCTCATTCGAGAGGGTGACACAATTTGATAGTACAAGTATGAGATGCCGTGCTGGGTCCCGTGCTTGCGCCTAAAACTGAATTGGTAATTAGGAATATTCTGCGTGAGCTCACAGCGTAATTTCATTTCCATCCAAATTATCTCCTCATTGGGTTAAAAAGCGGAGAGGTTGAATAGAAATTTTGGACCTCTTTACGTTTATCCTTCGAACGGTGGCCACTTTTCATGAGTCTGGAAAGTAACAATTATTCGCGACATTTTTGAGTACAATGGAGCAAATTCCGAGAATAAATTAATTTGGCATTCCATCATGCCCAAAATCCTTCTAGTCCTTTGTATTGCGCAGCAGTTGCACCAAGTGTGCACTTTTACACAAACAACAAATTGAAACTAGTCAGCTGTGCGGATCTTCCGAAGGATTTTCAAATGAAAATGTGGACAGCAGCTCGTTGTATGAATTGAGGAAGTAATAGAAGTCTTCTTTTCCCAATTCACTGTTAGATGCTGAACAATCGGACAGGACAGCATTCAACTGGGATCGAAATGTCGATGCAAATAACTCCAAAACTCTGGTCGGGATTGTGCACAGCCATATTATTAATCGTTACCAACATCTCTTAGCTCTTATATATCCCAGAAAGCAGATTGATTGCGGGTCATGTGGTTAACAATTTTCGGCGGCAGCGCATAATGCTGATGTTTATTAAGTGTGATTAAGCGAGTATTTTTTTCGATAGCTTTGTTTATGGCAATATTGACAGACTATTAAATTATCCAAGGTTTTTTAAGTTTGCTGTAATGCAGACATCAAAATTTCCTACTGCAGCGTCTATCGCGCGCTGAAGTTTGCCCCGATCGGTGTTTTTGAAAGACCTACTTGTCTTCACAGTAAAATGATCAGACATACCTGCATGCGTACAGCAGTGGCGGAAAATCAATACTGCTGGACAGGTCGTCTGTCAAGAGAAAGAAATCTATCATTAGGCTACTATTTGGTCTAGTTGGTGAACTCGGAGCCACTACTTGCAAGGGAATGGAAGGGCTGCTTATCTGTAGTCATTCTAGCAACACCTTGCCGTTTCCATTCGTCCCGGAATCTGCCCATTGTTAGTGGGTGGGTCTTAGCATACCGCCACCGATAAGTAGATATTTATACTGAGATGATATTGAGCTAAGATACCGTTATTCTGGAACAGCGTTGACTTTAAGGAACTACAGCAAACGTACAGAGAAGCAACAAAGATTAGCTTATGGTCCGTCGATTTGGCCACAGTTGCACTTAAGACCAGAGCCGTTATCCAAATTTCTCCTGGTCAAGAGTTTAGAGCCATCATTTTGGTTGTGACAGACTCTGGTGTAAATTTAATAAACTTTTTTTCTAAAATTTCGTTCAAATAAAATTTTAACAATCCGTTTCAATTTTTTAAATCAACAACTCATATTTCAGGTCAGCTTGGACTTAGCCATACTGCTACAAGTTTATATATATCGAAAGAATTCTATGCCGCGAAGTATACATCGTGGAGATTAGCAGTTTGCCCCCAGTGAACAACAACAAGAACAACATAGTCGCAATGCATCACTAACAATCGACGATCACCATCACTATCATGATCAACAACAGAATAACAACAATAATCAGCTATGTCCTAGTCATCATCATGCAATACGTGTTGGCGATGTTCTAATCACGGACAGCTTAACGTCGAACGCAATCTTTGCGAATGGAACATCCAAAGAACAGCAAGCAGTACAACAGTACAACTGTAGCAATAGTAATAGTATTAGTAATAAAAATCGTTGTGAATGTATTAATTGTAAAGATAGCAGTAAGAAACTTCTACATCATAATATCAATGATCATGAAAACAATGATATCAATGACGATAATATAAATGCGTTGCCATCACAAGATACTTGTGATTCATTGAATTCGATAGGCGCAGGCGCAGGTGGTCGACATAGACGAAACATTGGCGATATTACACAGACTTCGACGTCACATTCACCAACTGTTTCGCCGTCTGTGTCATCATCAACAATCAATTCATGCTCAGGCTGCGGGAGACTTCCAACTACTACTTCGCCATCGCCATCCGATCAAGACTTCAATCTGGATGCGACTATAAAGCGGTCTTTGTATCGGACCAAGGATAGTTATAGTAGCACAGCAACGAGCAGTAGTAATCATAGTGTGAATAGTACTAGAAGTAGCGTTTCGGCAGTTGTAAATAATAACGTAGACGATTCACTAACAATAATAAGCAACAATCGTGATGCAAGTATTAAAATAGACGAGCTTAGCCAGAGAAGCTATTCGATATCAACTAGTGATAATGCCATATTAGAGGATGATCTTGAAGCTGAGCATCCTGCAAGTTCAACTGTAGCTCACATTGTTGAACATGAACTATGTGATGAACGTAAATCAAAGAGTGCGTTGGCCAAAAAACGCCATCGCACGGGCAATCATAACGAATGCACCGATAATCGAAGATACATGAGAAACACTAGTAGTGGTAGTAGTAGCAACAGTAGTACATTACATAGTAATAATAGCCATAAGATTGATACTCATAGACAAAAGCATGCAGGTTCTGATATTTTTAGTCATATGAGTGGGAGCTTGGCTCAATCGAGCCGCACCATTCCTTGTAGAAAGTGTTCATACAGTAATAATCATGATTACCACCTGGATCATTCAGACACACCGGAATCGGCTTTGATTCCACAGCATGATTCTCATTGTTGCCATATTAGTCGTAATACTCCAGCATGTTCCAATGCCCCAGCACCTATCTGCTCCTGTTCTACTAACCGTTCTTCAAATTATCAACCATCAGCTGTTAAATGTTCACAGAACTGTCGTTGTGGCTGTGATAAGCGAATTAACCGAAACATTCATCCGAATTCATTCGGCGCGTTGTCCTCTCTGGACTACGCTGACGATGATGACGATGTCGATGATGAGGGACCCAAACAGTCTTCATCTCATCACTCTTCATCTACTTCAGTTTCCATACCATCATCACCACGACCATCCATGGCTTCCAAATCGTCATCGATTTCATCAATCCACTCCTTCTCACGCCGATCACCAACAACTGACACTCGCAGTAATAACGATAGTAAAAGCAAAGATCACAAGGAGCATATCAAAGCGATGTTATGACGAAGTGTTTCGCTGGTCGCGTGGCCAGCGATCGATATCAATTCTCTGATACAGCAGACCATAGTCAAATCGGCAGCTGTGCATGATTCGCTCAGAGTTCAGGAGACAAAAGTCCTCACGCATATGAATACCAACTCGCTAAGCTTTACCACTGCTGCGAATTCTCAAACGTCTGGATGCATTACAACAGCTACTGTCGTCACTTCAATCAATCCGAATATCACATCATTATCAAGTGCCACCACGTCATCCACAACGACAGTTCTATCATTGTCCACACCAATTGCCGCTTCGCCATTCAGTGTTTCTGTGTGCCATCATCATTCGCCCAAACGCGGCGGAGATACAACTAAGAACAAGTGTAATTCCAATGATTGTAAGCGAATCCCTAACACTACGACTTCAAACGAATTATTTCAATGTGATGCTATTTTTACGCAAGAACGTTGCAGTACAGAAATAATTTTATAGCAATTATGGTATTTAATTGTTAATTATTGTAAATATCACGGTGTCGATACAGGTGTATCGTATCTCATTAAGGTTTTGATGTAAGATCGTAAAAATTGAAGAAAATTTTGAAATGGTTTCTCGCAATCTGTAAGAATGTCAACCAGGTATATGAAATTCATACTGTTGAAAATTCCATTTATTTTAAAAACTAGAAAATTGAAATTATCTTTTAGCTTCATTTAATAGTTGACTGCTTTTCAAATCATTTGAATTTTCAATTGCTCAAATTAAACGTAACTGGCTGCAGTTACACTAACTCGAAGTAATGACTTTATCCACCATTTACAGCATTTCAAATTTTCTTAAGTTTTCACACTCAAAACTGATTACTGCTTTTCACCAAAGAAAAATAAAAATAAAATCGAACTCAAAGAAATCCGATATAAAACGGATAAAACTATTATAAAACGGATAAAACTATACTACCAAAAAAAAACCAACAAACCGATAATCTTGCTATTGCTGTGCGTTCTTATGACTGTTTTTTTTTAAATAATTAAATTAATACTATTAGTTAAATTTTAGCACTTATTTGATAGTAACATTGATTGTTATATTTATAACTAATAATATATGATTACGTACATAATTATATTATGTAAATCGTAGGTTAAATGCCCAGTTCCAAAAAAAATGTTGTTATTGTTGTTGTTCATTCTCGGAACAATGCTAACTCTGTATATATGTAACGTATACGTAATGTACTATATTTTGTAACTTTTAGTTAATGCAGTCGTATATTTTGGAAATGTTCTAAAATTAAAGCTATGAAAGTAGAAACAAAATATCAACTAAGGAATATGAAAATGAGGAAGAAATGAAATTTTAAATGTTATGTATTTTTTTCTAGGAAATTTAAAATGAGTAAAAGTTTAATTATTCGACCAGATTGTAATGTGTAAAATTCAAAGAAGACATGAAAATAAGACGAATTATCGTAAACATCCAAATGAAAAAGTGATTTTCTAACTGTTGAAAAACTGTGGTTATAATTATTATTTTGTGCTTGTGCTATCTTTTGTTGCAGAGTTTTAAGACTGGAAGTGGATAGTGCATAATTCAGAAATTATGAAAATGTATTTTTTTTGGTTCAAATTGTATACCAATGATAGTCCCTGAAATCAGTGAAACAATTAATTTATCTGTTAACCCATACTTCAATCAATCATAAAAATGGAATGAGTATGTTTGGGAGTGATTGGTCCATAAAATTTGGTACTCATTGGAGGTATATCACTGAGAATTAAAAATATGAATTGAGCTTGGCATGCTATAAAACTTATTTTTTACAAGTTAACTATCAGTATGCAATGTTTTCAAAGTACTAGAAAATAATATTTTTATAATAATAATTCGTACTCATTTGTTATCAATTTCATGCTACTTTTTCGATTACCTGGTCAGTTATTTATCAAAATCTACACCGAAATATTTATAGCTTTACAGTGAATCTACGATTCAAATAAATGCAACCCATTAGCGCAAAGATCAGTGGATACTTCAGTTCATTTTAAATTGTTCACTTCAGTTTCTCCGTTTACCTGGAGCACATTTGCAAATCTTTTAAAGCAGTTATTGCCGTGCAGCCGACTCAAGATAGCAGTTAACTCAATTTAAGAGTACAGAAAAAAACCTTTTGCTACGAAATACAATTGCGCAGCCCAGTATCAAAGGCAGGAATATGCACGTACAAAACTTCAGCATGAAGTGAAATCGATTTCATGCTTAATTAGAGATGGTAAATTGTTAAGCTAGGCGTATTGCTCCTTAATCCAAATTAAATTACTAATTACACTTTAACATTAGAATTAAAAATTACACTTTCGTCGCGAAACTGTTGATTTTCTTCAGAAGGGTGCCCAATTATTATACCCAACCAACCCAAAATACGATATCGTATGAATTCCGATTTCGGGGTTTGAAGCACAATAGGCCCCCGGAAGAGTTAGCATTTTGATAATGATGTATCAAAATGCTAACTCCTCCGGGGGGCCTATTGTGCTTCAAACCCCGAAATCGGAGTTCATACGATATCGTATTTTGGGTTGGTTGGGTTTTAGGTAGGTTGAAGGGTTTGTTTTTAGGTTGATTGTTTTTTGAAGAGACTAATTTTTGGAGAGGTTGTTTTTTTGAAGTTGTTTGTTTTTTATTTTAAATATATTTCATAGATATTTTTTTACTAAGCTTAATTAAGCATCCTCGCGAGCATTAAATATCACGTTACAGTTGTTATAGCGTTTGACAGTAAGTTTTCAATACACATCCACTTCCAAAAGCAACCGTATGAAAACTAAAAACTATACAAAACTCAAAACACTGATTATCGCGTGACTATGCCATTCGAAATCATTCATGCAGTAATATGGAAAAATTTTCTAGTACTTCATTATTTGTAACTCGATCGAGTTTCATAATTCCGCTACTGCAGTGGTAATAAGCATGGGCCAGTTACTTTTGGGGCTATCAGTCCTGGTGGTATCACAAAAGATACCTCATAAACGATATTCATCAAGGTGATACCTCTTCAATTGCTGTACTCAGTGGTGTCTATGGGGCAGATCAGTCAATACCTTCAAATAGTTGCCCTCTTCAAATGGTTGACCTCTTCAAATGGATGCCCTCTTCAAATTGTTACCCTCATCAAATGGTTGCCCTTTTCAAATAGTTACTCTCATCAAATGGTTGCTCTCTTCAAATGGTTACCCTCTTCAAGCAGTAAAGTTTTGCAGGTACTAAGGACGATGTTTTGTATTTACCGAAATCATTTTTGCTAAATCGGGATTATTTGCCGTAGAAGTCGTTAAGAAATATTTAATGTGTGTTGTCTTCAGAACATCATGCAAATTCATTGGGCGACGTCGTTTAACTTTACGCATTCTGATTGGTTAATATAAATGCTACCGTTTTTAATTCCAATTTAAAAATGAAGGCTGTCACTTTTGATTAAAAAAAACAACCTACTAAAAAAAAACTTTGTAGCCCCGACGCAATTAATTGTAGTAAGCTGAGCTACTATGCAGTCTAAGTAGTCTAACTGGTATTATCATGTTTCTTAATTTTTGTTAATAAAATCGACTAGATATAAACTTTTGGATTCTTTACTACAAGATTCTAAGAAATTCTAAATCAGTATAATTTACACTCTTCTTCTAACTTAAGATGTATTAATCATAACGCACACACTTTCAGCTCTCATGCTTGCCATATTTCAGCTGAGTATTCAAAAAGATTATTCAAAGGAAAATTCAATTACAACCCCGATTGTGGTCGGCTGACAAAAAGCGCACCATATCGAGCAGACTTAGAAATTTCAGGATGCTCTATATAGATGCTTCCAGGGCCCAGAACAGGCTATCATTAAAAGTAAGGTGATCCTGAAGACGGTCGACCAGGCTGCAGCTATGCTTGCAATTTCATTCATTCATCATCATTCAATCATTCTATGTCGGTTTATTTTTTTGTAGCATCAGTTTAATTCAGTTTTATTTTTGTAAATAAATATATGTTTGAAATAAATATACCACTTTTGTCTTCGGAACTCGTATATGTTTCGTTATTATTATTATTCAAATTATTCTTTGAATAATAGAGCTTCAATTAAATCGTTCTTGTGTTGAATGAAATAATCGTTAGTGAGCTACAAACCAGACATTTTCAAAACCAGTATCAATTGTTTCATTATTAAAATTTCTTTTTTTTTGTTTGTTTAAAAAGAAGAAAATAGTGTCAGCTTTGAATTGTATCAATGAAGTGAATTAATCGCGGAAAACCCTAAATCACAATTTATGAGCTTCTTAGAATCATAATTAGAGCTTGATAGATATTTCCATAATGATGTAAAAACAATGATATAATTGCATTGCATCCAAACTATAATAAGTCTTCAAGATAACTATTTCAAAAAATTACTAAATAGCATAAACATACTTTGATATAGATTAGATTCAGGCATCTAGTATCTAAAAGCATATAGAATCATAAAAGAAAATACAAATTGTGATGTTCCATACATATACATAAATGTTTTAGAATCTGAGTAAAAAAAACTATTGCATACAATTATATAAATACATGATACATCATTATACTTCTTTTAAAACTACAAAATACGTAGCTCGTTCCGCGTGAATTATAACTGCTGTTTGATTGAAAGTAGTATTATTTATCTTTCATTGCAATTAACTCTTAATGAACATACTTATGACAGAAAAAAACTAAAAGTATTTACTCTTGAGTCAATTCCTATCACGTTCAAGCTGATTTTCAAAATTTTTGATAGAACATTGCCTTCTTAATGCGTATTAATATGAATATATACACATGTGTAGTCTTAGTTTATTTGTTGAATATTGAAATTTTGTGTGGGTTTTTTGTCGTTTCGAAACAATCAGTTTAGGTGTTATGCTGATTTAAAGTGTTAATGAAGAGTGAAAAAAAATATCTTATTTATAATATTCGAGTACAAAGATTGAATTGTGTTGATTATCTTAGATATTTCTTGAAGTTGTAAATATGATCTAGGCGAATGTATGAGGAAAGTTGATATAGGGAAGAGATTGAGCACAATAATTGTGTTAAGTCGATATTAGCAGTGATAAAATATCTATATTAATAATAAAACGATTCAAAGGAAATCAGATGATTTTCAATCTAACACTTTATTTATTTATTTGAGAATCCATTTTACAGATACATGATCCAATTATTACACCACCTTCAATTACATAATCTTCCGAATTGCCGAGAGACACAGCTCTTTCGGTAAATGGCTAGGATGGATTGCCGCTAAACTTAACAGGGACGAAATGGTCGCAAGCCTCTAACATCTAGGACTCCAGTGACTTGAGAAGCAGTGGAGAGCACTGCTAACAGCACCGTGGGATGGATTCACAGGGCATGTGAGTCTTCAAACTCTTTCGTAGGAAGCAACATGCGTACATCTGCGACGCATCACGAAAGGCGCAACAAGCCAGAAATAGTCGAACCCCGGCTAAGAAGAAGCTGACCAAGACCGTCACGAGTCAACACCACAAATGGCAGGCTCTTTACGAGGTGGTCAGCTCAGATCCGTAGAACGATGGGTACAAATTTGTTACCCGTAGGCTCCATGCAGCCTAGCTTTCTCATCGATGCGAAATCCATGGAACGTATCGTTTATTCGCTGTTCTCAACGCACTCGCTTAGGCAGATGATCCTATCATCGTCAATCAGGTGGATGTTCTTTTACGGGCGAGGATCTGAACAAAACAGTGTCGAAGATGAGAAACTGGAAGGCTGTGGAGTCTAATGGACTGCCAGTCGAGTCACGTATAGTGGTGGCAGAGAGCCAAACGCGTCTATCTTTGGATTTGCATAATTCATGCTTAGCCACGGGAGCCTTCCAACTGCGCTGGGAGGTAGCTCGACTGGTACTTGTAGACAAGATTTGCTGTGCATCGTGGACACTGCGGGAAAACTCCTCGAAGCCTTGCTCAAGGCGCGGATACTGCCAGCAGTCAGATCGGCTGTCGATCTTTCTGACAGGATGTATTGATTTCGGAAAGGACATTCAGCAATGGATGCCATTTCAGAGGTTGTTGGGGCAAGAATAAAAGCGAAGGAGTACAAAAGACCCAGGAGGTCGCAGTGCTAGCGCCCTTCTGACCCCAATCCATGCAATCAAGTACCAGATCGATCGCCCTGCTGGAATGCCAAACGTGTAAAGTGAAAGAAGAAAAGGATGCCTTATAGAGCCTTAGGACAGGGCTAGGTTACTTCAGGAAATGCCTAAGCCGAATAGGTGAGGTAGGCACACTCTGTTGTCAGTACTGTGGGACTGAACTTTACAAGTTTGAGACGTATCATTGCATCTATTTTCTGCCTGATCACGCCAGGGACGATCGCTGCGAAACGACGAGAACATACGGGAGGAGGTCTGCTTTACTGACCCATGAGCTTTAGTACTTGCTGAAGTCCGTGGGCACCATTAGGTTAGTCAATTAGGTTGATATAATTAGTGTCACAAGGTCACAAAAGGTGGGCACCATTAGGTCAGTCAATTAGGTTGATATAATTAGTGTCACTAGGTCACACAAGGTTTAGGTCACAGAAAGGTTTAAATTTGTAAGCGTTTATCATAAGGACATTAGGAATAGTTAAACTCATAATGGAGACACCGGATGAACGTCCATTGAACGGATTCGACTGCGTCTGACAAGCAAACAAAACGAGGAGACCAAAAAGAGAAGCAGTATTGAAGTATGCTAAGTAAAAGTGAAGTGGAAAGATGGACACAAATAGAGATACTGAGTGCACAACGAATATACCGTGCAACTACTCCTGCCATTATTGAAGCCTTACATGCGATATATTGAACATGGACATCCAATTTTAGACGAGGATCAAGGATATCACCAAGAACTTTATGTAAAATCACAAATGAGCAGAGGTTGCGCTTTCCAATGCCAATATCCCAATCTGTAAACGATAGTGCACAAAACAACGCAGCTCTTAATATATTAAAGTGAGATTTTAAAAATAGTGCTAAGGAGCTAGGCTGAGATAGAAATTTATACTAACAACTGGACAACGATCTTAGACATATGGCTCATAGTGTCCGCATGTTAATTGCTCATAATGTGGGCCATATTCTACCTACTTTCCTCCAATCACCTACTCTGGGCCTTATCGTCTTCGCCTCTGAGGTCTTCGCCTTCAGCTTGTTATAATACTTAGATGGTGTTTTGAAGCAGTGTTACGGAGTAAAGCCATAGATTTCTTACAACTCGTCTCGGTTTGCTTCAAACTGTTAGAATAAGTTAGAATGCTGACGTCACAATCTGTCATAACAAGCTGAAGATGAGGACGAAGACGTGAGTTCGGAAACGCCCTCTGAATCCAGTTGAACATGTTTGGGAAAAACTAAATACGAAAATATGTCTTATAGAAAGCAGTTGAAACAAATCCACAAATCAAAAGGACACAATACATCGATAGAATATACAAAAAAGTCCGTTCAATACCTAAAAGCTTAAAAACAATAAAGAAACAAATAAGAGTTTAAATAATTTAAGCATACTTTACTTCATAACATTGATTGTGTGAAAACTTTTGTCCACACAAGAATGTCCCTGTTGTCAGTTTTTGTACTTTTCCAGTAACACATAAATATTTCATGTATTTTCTGTAATACTGAATTGCTTAAATGTGAATATTTGTTTTTTTTTAGCAAGTTGTTTTACTAAGCACATGACTTTGTGTGAAAACTATTGTTCACCACTTTATATAAGATGAATTTTTGCGTTTTATAGGCTCTATGCTGAAATCTCTAAGCAATTGCCAATATGTGATCTTCACTTTTTACACAAGCAACCTAAAATTACCCAGGATTTTTTGTTATTAACACATCCAAAACATATTTTCTTAGCTACCGAACGTATGGTATGTGGGCTGCCTTTTGTCCTTAGAGTGTAAATAAGATACCGAAATGTACTGTTTTGTTGACCATTACCAGCGAGTTGGTCCAACAAACATTTTATACATATCAAACGTAACAGTAGTTTTTTTTATTATGCCCTTCGATGCGACAAATTTTTAAATGAAAACATACTAAACAATTTTTCTCACTTACTTTAAGTTCTGAAGAAGTACTTATGGCCTTGCGTACTGTCCTATTAATCGGTCGCGCTTGCTGTCACTCGACGTGAAGCACTTTGCAAAATATTTGCTAAGATACTTATTCTTTGACGCACATTTCACTTTCATTGACTCTGCAAAACAATATTTGAAACACTGGGAGAAAGTAATTTACTTTCACTAATTTCACAACACTAATTTCCGCCTTGCTCCGATTGCGCAATGACATTCCGTGTTATCCGTATCGACAGAATTTTGGCGGTATGTCACTTCCGCTGTCACATTTTCCCATACAAGTTCCACAGAACCCTTTTCATGCACCTTTATGCAATGCAATCCACTCACATCCAACATGGATCTAATATCTTATCCTCAAACCACATTCTAAGAGCGACACAAACATTTCATTCAATCAGCAGTACATTCAACGGCGTTCAGCTTGCCATTCATATCACTTTCTAACCCTATGTGACTCCATTCAGCCGCCAGTGCATGCCATTCGCACTGCTTCCTCGATTCGGTGGATTCGTTCGGCCTTGCGTGCGCAGCGTACGAAAGTCATTGACCATCAACCAGCTGCCTGGCGCATTCAACGTGTGCTTTGCGTATCTTCAGCAGTCCGTCGTCTCCATCGAATTCAGTTGAGCGGACAAGTTGAACGTGTTTAGATGTGGAATTGGTCTCTGGCCGAGGTGTCGTTGCCGTCGTCGTGGTGCCCGGTGCGTGCAGAAAACTTGTTTTCCGTAACTGCAAGCAAACTCGAGGGTGGAGTAAACAGTGAAGAAAACAAAAAAAAAGATAAACAAATATCGCGAATTTGTTCAGATTGTTAGTGCATTTGCATTCGAATCACTGGCAGCCGGACTGTGTGTGAAGTGAGTGAGATTGCGCTTGCATAAGACGTCGTCGTGACGCGAATCGTGATAACGCACGTGAATTAATTGGTAAAGTGGTGTCTGCATCCGCCGAATCCGACTCTAGAATGTGTGCCTCCCGATTCGACGAAAACTACGGCAATTTGTAAATAGAAAATTCGGTGTGTCTTGTTAAAGAAGTGCTTTGTTTATTTGTACGCGGAAGTGGCTCTATTCATTTGTTGGGGATTTTCTAGTGAGCGGGATACAGCCATAGATTTGGAAGAAAACTATTTCTCAGCGATTCAGAAAGAGGTAATTATTCTTAATCTTTCATATGTATCTGATTTGGAAGTGGTAAATGAGTAGAATTTTCATTGTTTCCAATTGAAGAAATGAATTTCTGTAACCAATGACTCAATCAATGTCTCTGTGTGTGAAAAATCAGGAAACTAGAGAAATGAGAAAACCGACCAAACGAATTTCAAGGACATGCATCTGTGATGAATAAGCGTCGAAGGATGAGGGAAAATCGACAAAAGGCGGTGATAGTGACAAAGACCTTGCACACTCATCACTTAGCACCAACTTTTTCGAACTCAGTCCTCGGCAATAATTGCCACCTAAATAACCATATGCATGAGGCATAAGACACGGAAAGCCGGAAAGTGTCCACGACGAGGTGAGAAAGTGTATAAATTGCGGCCGCTTCATTCTCCTGCCTGACGTGCTGCTCATTGTCACTCGCTCTTCCGCCTTCACCTCGATGTATCTCGCCTTCCTTTGTTCCATCTGCCCACATTGAGGCTGGAGATCGTGGATCTGGTGTCCCTGGAACCATCCCATTAACACATGCATAGTTGCCATGGACCACGAAATTTCACGCCCCACACTCCGGACATGTCTGCCGAGAATCCTCGTCGTGCTGATTCTTTTGCTCCGCAGGCTGTTTTAAAATCGTCCGAAAAAATCGATATCGGAGGCAAGATTTCAAGAAAGTTGCGTTGTATTGAAACGGATGCTCTTCTCCGGGGTTACGTCCTCGGACACTTTTGACTTTCACTCGACTCGACTTAATAGTTTTTTCCAATATTCTCTAGACTTGATTCATTCAAGATGGCTCTCCAGCAGACTCCCACTGCCCTAATATCCTTCGTAATGGCCGATGGGTGAAGTAGGCAATGGATAAAGTAAATGTCATCGGCTTAGTTTCCTCTTGGATTGTTTTTCGGCTTAGAACATTGGTTTCTTCGTCGCTCCGACGATGATTGACGTCATGCGAACACTCACTAGATTTGCTTCCCTTGCCGTTACCTTGACGTTTGCTATGGTCGTCCGCCCGCCAATGAAGTCACCCTCCTTGTCGCAAGCTGGCATTGAAAGCGAACGGCTCCATGAAGGCCTAAACAAGGCCGAAAGTGTATAGTAGCATAGTGTCCGTATTTTCTTGCTTCGCCTGTTCGCATTTAATAAGGCTTTTAGCTTGACTGGCTCTTATCTAGGGGAGCCACCGGCGGTCTGGGAGACTTATGATGTTTGTCCTTTGCAACAGTGCTAGGCAACCGATTGTCTGCGGCTGATGTACTCAGCGAAGGAAACACGCGTCGAAGGAGGCTCAATGAAATTATGCGGCTATTTGTCTACTAAAAGATGCATCGATCTGTGCATTTGCAATTAGAGATGAATTGAGTGCATTACTATTTTTAGTTTTGCATTAGTCAAAGTAAGTTATGAGTTGCTTGCACAGTGGAAGAGATTTATGGTAAAGATTTCATTGTCTCATTGGTAGTTTTAAGTCACTTTTCATTTAAATACCGATTCCCATAAGTAAAAAAAAAATAGAAAAATGCTTTTGTTTCTCTTGTTAGAGTAGATATTAAAATAAATATTTAAAATGATCCTCATTGATGGTGTCCAATGTTACTTAAAAAGAGTTGCTAGTGTATTTATAATATTCATTTTCATTTAATATTATTTGCATACAATATTTTCATTGAATTTTGACTGTTCTAATGCCAACATATTTTTAATTTACTATGAATTAATTTTATTGTAAAATGATAATTCATTTTTGACACTAGAAATTTGTGCAAAAATGTAGACGGTCATTAAAATATTAAATCCTTGCCCGACACAAATTCCAAGAACTTCCTGGGCCAGATATGATCGAATTGTATTTATGGAAACTGAAATAAAAGGATTAAAAAATCCATAGCATGTATCTTTATTTATTTATTTATTTCAAATCAAACAAGGTGCATACATAAAAAATAACAATTTACATTTTTCTCAAACTAAACTAAAATAAAATAACTTAAATGAGCAAAACAACATGTCTCAGACTTTTGTCTGGTTCTCAATTTGAGGCAGAGATTCCAACGAAAGGAAATAAGGTGTTCTGTAGGAATTGAGCGCTATAATCAAAGCACTTTTGAGCCCGGATTTAGAGATAGACGGGGAATAGTAGCTGGAAAATTTGTTAAATATTTTACAGCATCTATTTATCGGTCCTCTGTCACCATAAACAGTGTGATGCTGGTGCTTATTGAGGAGACATGTGTGCCTAGTCCGTCTTACAGAATTATTGACCGTTATGTTATTGCAAATATATTCAACTTGAATCAAGCTCCTAAGCGCATCGAAAATGAAACATGAGCATAATAACGTTCTCATTGAAGAAAGTGTTGTCAAATTTAAAAGACTTAGTCTGTAACTATAGGATGGAAGGCTTTCGAAATTACGTGGACGGTATAGATTTTTCAGGGCAAAAAGAACAAACTAGATAGATTCCAATCTATCGCTATGAATATTGAAAGTATAGGATTACAGACGATGCACCAAATGGAACTTGCAACTCCTTTTTAGAGCGAATTCTCGATTGACAGTATCGGAATGAAAGTTTTACATCATATCTGATGCTATACACAAAATAGAATTTCAAGCCTCTTTTAGCTCATCTAAGTGCATTTTTCATTCTCTAATTTAAAAAGGCCCTTTCAGCTGTGCAGTTAAATAGCATCAGCCATATATAATATAATGTGCTGGAAGCTAGCATTGCAACCCACTCAAAGTTCCAGTATCTCCGATTCAGGTCCTTCAGCTCCTTTGTTGGCGGCGAGAGTAAGGAATCAAAAGAAAAGCAAGCTGAGGAGACAATCGTGCGTTCAGTCTGTCATTTTCCCGGTGCTGCACGACAACCGCTGACAAATCGCGGCTTGAAAACTATCTAAAGGTAGGAGCATCAAGCGGATTGAAAGCCAGAACACAAGTTCTCGGTCTTGTTGGTCTTTCGTCATAAACGATTTTGGTCAAACTCGACTTGATGGTCCCCAGTCGGGAAATTTTACGACCAGAGGGCGAATAGAAGATAGCTGGGCAAAAATTGAAGAAAAACACATAAAAACATAAAAAAAAATGCACGAGAAGACAACGTACTGAAGGGAAACAAACAAACATGCAAAAAACAAACATAATTTAGAATCCGCATTTAAAGAATAATCCGCATTTAGATATGCGGTGTTTGTCAAATACCGAGCACCTAGTTTGGCAAACTGCGCATGCGTGGTTGGGTTGCTCGCCTAGTGCTTGCCCTAGGCCAAGCACAATCATTCGGGTGCTCGCTATTCCCATAGTTTGTCGAACTTTCAACTCACATCAAAGTAAACGAGCACTGTGTCGGATCCCCGCAGCTCGTTCATCTTCCAGTTTTGGCGAACATTCGGCAATGCCCGAATGTCTAATTTACTGTGCTTGTCATTCTGCAAGCACCAAGCCAAATTACTTGACTAGGTGTTCGGTATTTGGCGAATAGGAGGTGTTTGACAAACACCGCATATCTAAAGCCGCCTTTACAGCAGGACGTCTATCGGTAGAGTCGTCTAACGGTTATGGAAAACATGTAGTCCAGTTTAGTCAAGATTTTTGCCCTGATCATTAAACGGAGTCCGTGAATCCTGCTGGGTCGAACCCATGGCTCCTGTACAATTGCAATACAGGAAAAAGCTTGCAGTTTTGTGAATTTTCCGCCTAAAAGAAGGGACGAAGTCTTGGCATGCTGCAAGTTGACTTGAAAAAAATGTATACCTTCCGACATAAAAATGTCTAGAAATGATGTCTGCGGGCCCTTTGACAGGGACCATTAGACAAAGTCCGCGTGACCTCAGTGAAAGAAAATCTATAGGAGAAAAGTACCGCTGGATCTTTGGTTTGGAGACATATCTATAGATATTAGTCACAGAGAATGTTGCTTCACATTCTTCATTTGGTCAAATTCAACCGCATACAAGAAATAGCTCAGCATCATGCGTTACCTGTCTTTGAGCACCGAGAAACTTGTCTGGTCAATTACAAAAACCAAGTTGAAACCATCTTCCCTAGTGGCAGGGTTCGTCCTGGGATTCGTGTACCTCTTGTTCACATCGATGCTCAGATTTGGCTTACCGGAAAGCACCTTTTCTCCTCGCAAGTCCATAGTCAGATTTAACCGTACCAGGTACTCTTGATGTGACATCTTGCAATGCACAGGAGGTGAACATTACTGTATCGGAGGTGAACATTATTGTATAATTCTGTTTCACAAATGATTTGCAACTTGGAAATTTCCAGCGCATTTTGTATAATATTCCAAGGAGTTAGCTTTGGTACAGGTCACAGTATTATTTGAGCTGTGCATTAGTTTCAGAAGATTAAAAGCAGTTAAAAGACTTGGTTGAATCTTAGTTAAACGATGCCAACCTCACCACAGTTGAAAATCAAAGCTCCTATTTTAATACATCGCTCATTGCACTGATGACAGACTGTCGTTGAATCTCGTTCACGAATCTTTATCGGTGGCACACCAAGAAAAAGCTCGAGATTCGATATGTCATAAAATTTTAGATTTCATATTTTGTAAAAACGAATATCTTTGAGTCAGTAAATACACCTAGTCACAAAAGTCTACATGCGTCTGAAAAATCTTGTATGTTGCTTTCTGGAAATGCTCAAAAGTTTTAAAAGATTTGGCATCGAATTTTCCGCATGATATCGAGTTTCATGGATCCGAAAACTTTAAAAAATCTGCTTTTGAAACTCGTATGAGACGAGATTCAAGCATGGGAATATCATAAAAGTTGAATCTCGTGCCGAATCTCCTGGCCTGTTACCAATATTGAAGTACCTGGTAGACTAATCAAGAGATGAGATAGAGTTATCTATTTTGCATCATGTAAAAATTAATTTGACGCAGAAAATTCGTATTGATTTGGTAAAATCATTCGCAAAATTTCTACTTTTGATTTACCTCTACTATAATTTGTATAGAAAATTTGTGTTTTATCTGAATTGTATGCTAGTTTCAGCTGCAGTTTTCTTTGGAAAACTAATTCAGCTCATGCCAAATGAATATATAGTGTAACAGAGTGTAACACTCAACTCATAATATGGTGAAATTGACTTTCATTTATTGAAATATTTTTTTGTCTGCCAATCTATCTTCTGACAATTTATCTATTCGAACTGGAATTTTTTGGTTTTTAGAAAAATGATTTAATAAGATTGATTTCTTAGTTTTATTGTGATTTTTTTTTGTATTATAAATTATAGTTCTAAGTATGCAAATCTCGTATAATTTTATGCATATAATGAAAATATATGTATGTATTTATAAACCCAAATCAAAAATCCTGTTATTTGAAATCAATAAATTTTGTAAGATCAAAAATTCTGTAATCTGTAAAATTTCTGAATACACGATTCCATTCGAGAGCATCGTCTCTGTCACTAACAAAAGATATAAAACTAAACCTGAAATTAATATGTATCTTTAAAATTCAGATAATGCGGACATCGAACTTCAGCAAAGCAAACTTGAAGGTCATTATTTGCTTCCTTTGTTTTAAAAATACATTCATGCTACAGAAGTGAATTGTTCGATATTCAAATTTATGACGAATCCCAAAGTAGCAACAGTAAAAAAAAAACATCGAGAGGAGAAAACAACCAATTTCGATTTTAAACAAAAAGTTGTTCGGTTTTGTTAACTTCGAAGAAGTTGAATTAGACTCATATTGAGAATCTGATACGGTCTTGTTTTTTTCTTCCAAAAACGATTGCACAAGATTGATTGCTTGTGCGTCTCAAATATGCTGTGGAACAAAAGAGTCTCAAATATGTTGTGGAACAAAAAAGTATTATTTTTGTACGTGTAGCTGAAAATTCACAGAAAGTTCCTATTTAGTTCAACTTTTTGCGATTTTTTGCAAAGAGGTTAATGGAGCAATATCACGATTGTTCGTATTTTCTGCAATATTTTATTAAATATTTCAATGTAACCTACTAATACTTGATGATGGCTAAAAAATAATGAACAATTCCGATCGCATCAACCTTCACCTTTTTTTCTCTTTCTTCTTTGAAATTCGCTCAGCTGTTGTGCACCCGTCGGCTAGTACAATCGCTTTCGCATGGACGTTGCCATGATTGTCTGTTTGCGTCTGCGGCAAAGATTTCTTTCGAATTAGCCTTATAAAACTTGTTCATTATATATTGGGTTAATGCTGCACACTGCAACCATATGATCGTAAGCGAACGTGAGTTGATCCGATCAGCTGTATGCCAGTGTACGAATGAATACACATTGCCATTTAACTATTGCTAATTCCAAAAGCACGAAAGGTTACCACCACGACGAGTGTTTGATAAAAATCGCTTGGAAGTCGGAAAAATTGAAAGCAAACATGCTCGTAGCGATTTTAGCATTATGAAATGACGGTTTCGTTCCCTAATCCAAGATACACGGAACTGTTTGAAGAATTGTTTGGACAAACATCAGAAGTTTGGCGACAAAATTTGTAAATGATTTGATTTTTCCTGAAGTTTGTTGATGGTATCGTGAATTTATATAAACGAAAAAATACATATTTACTTTTTCGATTTGATCCTAGTGTAAATTTTTTAAAATTATTTACTTTTTCGGCTTTATCCTAACGTAAATCGAAAAACAGTTGGATTTATTTCCGAAAATAAAAATCTCATTTATTATTCATCGTTGGAATGCATGATGTGAGCTTGTAAAAATGTTCTATTTTTGAATAAACATCGCTCAAGCTTTGAATTTATTCGTAGTTAAAAAAATAGGTATGCAATCTTATTCTTTAAAGAAAAATATAATTAAATCGCTAGTAGATACGAAAAAAGCTAACACATCTTATTCGAAATAATACTCGTGTTTTCTTGACTGAAGAGAATTTGATAATTTGCATTTTTCGAAAATTAAAATTCCGTCGATTTACCAGGGGAGCTTGTTCTTCTAAGAACTAACTAACTGTAATCGGAGAGATGTTCCTGACGCATTAGTTAGTGGGCGGCACACATCTCTTGCATAGCTTGAGGGTTACCGAGTCTCGTCGATTCTCTGATCCCAGCTACATATCCTTTAATGCGGGTAACCGTAGCTCAACTCAGCGGGTAGTTTCCATTAAAAGGAAAAGAACGGACTGGATGAAATTAAAGTCCCAGGCCAGTACATTTCCAGAGATTTCTTTATTGACTATCGATTCTTACCAGGATCTAGATCAGGCAGTTAACACTCTTACCAGTGATCATACCTCTGCAGCTAGGACAGAGCGCATCTCAGCCAAAGCCAAACGAAACCCAAAGCTCCCCTGGTAAATCGACGTCTTGCAAAAAGAGAGCAGAAAAGAAGTTGACAGTGCAAAGAAATCTAATGACTGGCCATTGTATACAGTACGGCATACGCAAGGCGAAGAGAACTTCGAGGAGCCCCTTCTGTGGCAACGTAGAGGGTCTTAACGACCCAAATCACCAACGTAAGATTTGAAGCTCTGCACTCAAGGATATGAGGTGTATCATGAGCCTTGATGGCATCTTTATTAACTCGAGCACCGATACTCTAACTGTCCTCATGGACTCACATTTTCCGGGGAATTATAGACCCCCAATATACACAGCTCATCAAGTGGAACAGGCTCTCAGCGCATTGTTGTCTCTTAGAATTTTTACCTCCGAATTGAGGTGGGCCATAAACTCCGTCAAGCCCTTCAAATTTCCGGGTCCTAATACAATTTTCCCACATACGTTAATATTTCAGCCACATCATGCTTACACTAAAGGTAAGTTTGTTGAAATGGTTTTTCATGCCCTTCTAAAAAACCACACATGGTCTTAGTAAATTTTGTGAAAACTATCATATTTGTTGGAAGTTTTTTTGAAATGGCTTTTTTATTGGTTTTTGAGCTTTCGCAAAGTCTAATACAAAAGTAGTAGTTATTAAAATTGTGTCCATGCTTCAAAATCTAATAATGTTCAAGGAGAGGTAACTTATCCGAATCTTTCACAACACCTCTTACAACACCTCTTGGAAATGAAGGAACTAATAACGCATTTTGTAGCTTTCATTATGTATTTTTCAAATGAACAATGTGCAGATATTCATTTGATTTGTGATGAAGATTTAAAAAACAGCTAACTAGCCAGATGGCTATATCACGACCGATTTTTCATTATACCTAGTCAATACTGCACATTTTAAAGGAGATTTTTTTTTTATATAGTGTGATTTTTTTTAGCTACGTACGAAGCTTATTTTGATAGTCTTCTCGCATGTATTTTTAAATAGACCAGGTTGTCAAATTGCTCACCCTTGCAAATATGAAACGCCATGGCATCTTCACTTTCATAACTTACAATCGTTTTCGACTTTATTTCCTTTCGATGTAAGCAAGTTTTTGTCTGAATTTGACAATTTCAGTATGTATTCCATACTTTATAAATGTAATTTTGCGCGGCTACCGTTTTACGGCTTTATACCCTTAAACATTCTACCTTTTTGTTCCCAATTTTCAAAAAAAAAAATCCTTAGTATTTCTCTTGAAACAAAATGGTTGAATTCATGGATAATTGCGATAAACTGTATTATTATTTTAGGTTTCAATAAAAATTAACAGATGTTTTGCATCGTCAGATACTTGTTTGTTTAATATTGCTTCTTACGCAAATTAGAACAGCTTGAAAAATTCAAGCCATATTTTTCATTGGGTTTCATTATAGCTACGGAACTAATAACATCTCATTCTAAATAATATTTTCTGCTTTTAAAGTACAACGCACTAGTCTTTTTATCTATCAGCAGCTATCTGAACCAATATTCCATAAGCAAGGTCACTTTCAATTTGCCAATAGACAACTCCATCGATAAACAGTTTCAAATTTTTCAGCTGTCGTTTGCTCGTCTATCGTGTTTGTTAATATAACTAACATCCATCCATTAGAGAAGAGTGATAAAGCAAGAGGCATACTATCGAAAAATAATTTGCTGACAAATATCTATTATCTTGAAATAGTCTCGTGATCGAAACGAAAAACTAATAGTGCCTGTATAACGCATGACACACTTATATGCCTAACATACAAAAATGGGGAAAATAAGATAACAACAGCCTTTCAACGCCATCACGCCTCTTCAGTCCCCGACTTCGAATGCCATTCCAGATGAAATGTCGAGTCTAATATCTGTCCAAAGAGTGTGATAATATTTGAGGCTGGCTTGGATGCTTGGCTGCTTTGCGGGATGGAGTAATGTGCTGGTGAGGACCGTCATTGTGTGGTTTGGCCGATATTACTCAATGTTAGTTTGCGGCGAGATGTGTATCTCAGTCACAGTAGGAGATCTCGAAAATTTAATTTAGCCAACTTTGAGATTCAAGGAAAATTGAAAATAGGAAACACAAAGTTATGTGAACATACATGTTGATGCGCCCAAGTACATGTGTTCAAAATATATGGTGGTCTGTACCAGCACAACCAGAGTTGACTGAATGCTTTGTGAAGTGCTCGAAGCATCATATGGAGTCGAAGAAATATTTAATCATTTTCAAGATGTCAACGATATGGATTAAATTAATTTTTATGCTTCTTTCTTTGTTCGGGTGCTAATAAAGACCTTGGATATTATCTAAGCTATGTACAGCGTCAAACGTTCCATCCTATCCCAAATACACATTTAGATAGGTAATTAGGCTTCATAGCACTAAGAATCACGTGTTATGGGAACGTGATTAGCTAGGATACAACAGATACTCATGTCTTTAAGATAAAAGTGTCTTCTCTTTGTACGACCAGAGGATTATTCTTGTCAATTTGGGTATCCACGGAGATTGATGAGATGAAATGTTATATGGAGGCGGTAATGTTTCTGGGAACTTGACCTGGAAATTTAATTTATCTTGATTAATGCTGATGTAATAGCATTTGGCTTAGCATAGGATTTTGATTGGACAGTAAAAATGTTCTATCATCAAATACAATGTTGCCAAAAATGCATAGCTTTTTTATTCTTTATTATAGTTTCAACTGTGACTTTAATTTTTTGAATGGATCGCGCTTTTTGTTGCTGAAAACATAATATTTATAGCTGTGTTTGCAAGAAAAGTCAGTTACTCTTCCAGAACAGACAAATATACAAACCACTGATTCTGCCTTGATCGCCATTTGAGCGACCAAGGTACAATATTTTTGAAGGCTGTTTCGGAACCTTTTTTTACCACCAGCTAATCTACCATGTCTAAATCTAAGAGCCAACACTTGGAAATTGCATCTCCCAGCATACTTCGATCAGATTAGATAACACAGGCCTACCAAACATAACTTTAAGCTTAACCTTTAAAAGATAATGCTTCTTAGTGGGACTTGGAATCTTAGCAAAAGGAATTGCGGGCTCTTAACCGATATCCCTCAACGTAATGATAAACGATCCCATCGCCTATAGAACAGCTAAATAGATCCTGCTCGGAAAATCATCGGGCAAGGATTGATGGACAGAGACGCTAAGGTAAGAGATGCCCTCATTGGATGAAAAATAACAGCAATTGGAACCAAAAACTTTTAACAAAAAGTTTATGTGTTAGATTAATATTACGGAACTAACTAAGAACCATCTAGATGGTGGATCAGTGTCTGAGGAGGAAGTGGCATTAAAAGCGATACTAGTTCACGATTGGGCCGGCTCATTTGCCGTTTCCTTTACGCCACTCTGGTCACAAACGGGCTTTTGAGCTTCCCCGGGCCAGGCTTGTGAACCGGGACGCAGAGATCACACGAAATTAGGGTAAAGGATGAAACCAATATTGCTATCATATTTTGTACTGAGGCTACCAACAGTCTGCAGAGCTGGCTCATTCGCCACAACTCCATGGCTTTGGCTACTTCCGCGACAGTCGTCCTGATCTCCCCCACGATGTTGGAGGATATATTGAGAGTACGCCTGACGAGTTTTTGCTTCTTATTTTATTCCATTTTCTATGGGTTCCCACTCAGGACTGCTAAACCCAGTCTCATAGAAAATAATAGTCAAATAATCCCATAATTATTTATGCCATTAGGAAGGTCGTGCTTATTGAGACATATGCTCAGGGTCAGATCAGTGCTAATCAGCAGTCCGCCTCAACTGATCCAACACAAGCAAATGAATAGTAACGAAACTTAGAACGTACTATGAGACCTGCCAGGGTTTTAATGGGGCAGAGATGCTTGTATCAATCCGGAGTCGGTCACGAGTAAATTTCATTCTGCTGCGACCGCACCTGCGGATGACGACAACCACCAGCCCAATCGCAATTGATAGAAAAAGTTGTGAAGCAAGAATAGTCCAATGACAAAAGCACCCAATATATGCGTCCGCAAGAACTCACAACTGAATCAACAAAATAAAAAAATTAAAGGATTCATTGATCATCATGACATAACTGGGATAAATATATGATATTATACATTATACACCCCTGTGGCGGCATCTTGAATTATAAAAAATTCAATAAAATTTCATCGGAAGATAAGACACTCGGTAGTAAATGAATATGTATATAGTAATATTGCCTAAATTCAAATTTGAATTATTTGAACATAAATTCACAATTGCTTATTTTTTAAGAGCAGCAGCTCTCAATCTTTCTACCTCTATAATTTTCGGCTCAAATATTTCTACTTCTATAACTCTCCGATGCAATACAACGGATCAAAACAAAATTTACCAGGCAAATTTTTTCAAAATGGATCAGTTCTAATGGACTTATTGTGTATAACATATTCCGTAAAATTCACGTGAATGTTGAATGAAACCAAAAGAACTTTTTTTAAAAAATAATTTTTACGAATTTTCAGTTGTCCCAAAAGACAACTTCACAAAGCTTATGTTCTGTTAATAACAAGCTCATAGTTGCGACCGGTTTAACTGAGTGCTAATGATTGCATAGTATTGACATAAAACTTTGCTAAAGTTTGTATTCAAATACGCCAATGGAGCAGTATTGTGCCTTTTTATTTAGCACGAAACCACATTTTCTATATGAATATTCACTAGTTAGTTAGTGTCTCTGTGTATATATTTCAATTTCGAAATTTTTAATTAGCACTAAACATAATGTTCTGTGCATTTGCGGTGATAATTTGCAAAAATAATATTCTTTTCAGGATTGAGATAGTGTTAGTTCAGAGAATATATTTTTTTTAACAATAATAACAGATGCTAGTATGTGAACGCCATTTGGGGGGTTGTAAAAGTGGATAATTGCTCGGGCAGTTAGTAGTCTTTGACCTTATATATGAATTTCAATGTCTAAATTACTGATTGTTCCATGATGGATATCATAGAAAAAGATAAATGGAAAAATTCGTTGCCATATTAAGGACAATGAACGCTAACTAAGCTTACTCGTTTTCAGTTCGAAAAAATTTCCACTCGTACATGCTTCGAAAACTGACAGAAAAATTCATCAGAATACGAAAATTGTGGTGAAAAAATTAAGCTGGCTAAGTATGATGTGCGGATACACAGCTATCTATTTTCATTTATCACTATGCGACGGTTCCCATAATTTCCTTTGTTTAACCTGTTTTTATTATCGTCTCATCGATTTTCTTGCCGGGATCCGAACTGTTCCAGTTTTTTTTTGCCTTCGCAGCATCAGATAAAAGCCATTTCCTTCCCCCCATTAATTACCAGGACACCGAGGCAATAATATTTCCTTTATCCTCTTACTTTGTTGAGAAAAATAGGACATCCTCCCAATATTAGTTCCATCATTCGTTTTCATTTCAGTAAGATAAAAGTGAATATAAGGAACTACAACTACATGACCGTAACACAAACTCAGCACATTGAAGTCCTGGCAACAACATACAATTTGGTTTTTGTTTTGCTCTTTCGCGTCCGGGACGTCAAATAAATTCTGCTCAGGCAACACATTGACTCAGCCTAGAGAAACGTACTTGAACTTTTGACCGACTTGAATTACTGCTGGCGATTTCCTCTTCGCCAATGGTGGTCTCATTCACATGAAAACATTAATTTCGATTAAGGCCTTTGGCCCTGCACAGGATGCCAAATTAAAGAAGTCATTTTGATTGAAAATTTGATTGAACCTTAGAAGATCGGTCGTTTACATTCTTCATGGGTTCCTTTAACGAATATTGAATAAAAAGTCCTTTGTTAAATGCAAGGTGGGCCGTTGTTGGAATTTTTCGCTGGTTCTACTTGTCAAGGACATTTTGGGGGAGTTTGTGGTAGGACAAATAATGCTACTACGAGTACAATGTGTAGGCCGCCAACTCTCGTTATGACGAATGTACAGTTTGAAAAGTTATTCAATTATGAGTTTCACGCCATGGTAGCTCGATAACTTGATGTGGCTTGGCCTTCGAGTGCTTTCGTTTTGGCAAAAAAAAAAATCATAAAAGCCTTAACAAAACTAGACATTTTGGTAGAGGAGAAAGCAAAGTGCTTTCGTGCTCGTTAAAAGAAAAGGTCATGAGTGAAAAGTCAGTGGTATGGCATTAATTGAAATGGATATTGAATAGTATTTGGAATACTTGCTTGAAGTATGAGAGGCCGAGGGTAAAGTAATTCGACATTTGAATCTTTTAGAAATGAACATATTACTTGTCAATTATAATTACATTACTAATTTTACCCAGTTTGCAATAGATAATTTGTGATAAAATATGACCGTCACAATGTATTAAAATGCATGAATAATAATCGCTATTTCGATTCATTTTTCAATCTCTATTACATGCACAATATCGAATTAAAATTGAAATCATCACATGAACTTACCATATTAATCACGCAAATGAAATAAAAGCTGTTTAATTAAAGATCGCGACTATCATTCGGAGAAGAATGCACACTATAAAATACTGTTGCATACAATTGCCGTTGCATGGCTTAATAAATATAGTTTTTTGTTTCCTCATACGCATAATAAACATCACAATGAAGTGTGCATTACAAAGAACTTCTGATCGTCAGCATCACTCTAGTTCATATGATGATCATAGTATCATCTCCGCACAATGACCGTACAAAAACAATTTATGGGGAATTCCTTGAGATGAAGCGGGGCCGACTGTGTGGCATGGCATCTCGCCATCGTCAATGTTTTTGTTGATGTTTTGCTGCAAGCTCGCTTATCTCTTTGTTTCAATCCATAAATTAAAGTTGAAAGATATATATGTGTGTGCATACATTTGCGCTTGTCATACGAGCTCGTTCATATAAAACTGACCAGGGACAAGCTTTCGTACAGTGACCTATGAGCAAATATAGTGCGAGATTGTACCATATCAATAATTATCGCTGCAATGAAAGCGTGAACGGAATGAAGTTTAGTGATATGACGACACGGATGAGCAGTTAAAATCTATAATTTAGTGGGAGATTTCAGGCGTTGAGTTTGGGTGGCGGTAACAGAATTGTGTGCTTTTGGCACATTCTAATAATACAAATGGAAGGTAATGATCGAAACGAGGTAGGGAAACGAGATAAATTTTCGCATCTGAAATTTGCTCATGTGTATCTGATGTAAAATACAGAAGCAGAGGATTTTCAGTAAATTATAGACATCAGTTTCTCAATAATTGTAATTATTCGATTGCTGGAAATCTCAACAAATAAAGCTGACGATTTGCTTGTAGGGAACTCTATAATATCGACGAGTAAGCAGTTGCACGGTTTTTCTAGAGGTCGGTAATTTCAGTCTTTTTTAATATGCTAAATACGGAACAGCTTGCTAAGTGCTGTGTATTTCACCATTTCGGAAACTAACTAGCAATCAAACAATCCTTTTTTTCATTTGATGGGTGGTTTACGTATGTTCAGTTTTTTATTTGAATACAAAGTATGTATTTGGACTGTTTGAACAACACAAAGCACAGCAAATTATCATTAAGGTGAATGTGTTTAAATTGTAGATGATTTTATTATATTTATCTATTCAAATACCCATTTCACATAATCTGCTTAATTAGAGCTGCCGCTAAATCGAATCAGCTGGCTCAGCAAAGCGGCACGCGTCGCTTCTGCTAACTCTTGAAAGTTGTATGAACCTAGAATCTTGAAGCATTTATTATTAAGGACCGAACCCTCGCAAAGAGTATGCTCGATGGTGTTCTCTTCTCTAGTTTGCTTGTGGTGTCAGCGAGTGATCGCGGTACGGTAATACAGGGGCTTTTTCGAGCTTAAGAACCTCTTCTCGCCAAATTATAAGATTTTTCATTGCCTGTGATATCACTATTTCCTTGTACCCACACACTCTACCTGACTCTGCAGACGTTAACAGTTCTCCAAGAGCATCTGTGAGACGCAAAAGCGAGAATGGTTGCACTGCTCTCAAAGCATACTGTCGTTGGTTTTGTTGAGGTTCGCCTAAAGGACTCAACTGCCAGGCGTAAGCGTTCAGTCAGTCGTTGGCATATAGCTCTGACTAGTGAAGGTTCAGATTCATTGAATAAACGCCCGAGCCAACTCAAGTGGCTGTCTTTGGTTCATCCGTGTGAATCCAGTCGTTATCTTCGCCGGTTACTACCTTGTTCCACCAGTCTGTTCTTGTGGGTATCTTGACCTAAAAGTTTCTGCTAAAGTATATTGTTTTACTTATGTGGTCCGTATCCTCAGCGACAAGACCACCACACGATTGCTCCATACGCCAGAATTAATCTCGTTACACATCTATAGTAAGCCGCCCAAGCTTTAAAAGATTGTAGCAAGCTGATCGGTTGATCAGCCTACCAGTTGCGCTTGCTGTCTAGTATAAGGTCCAAATATTTAGCACTATCTACAAGTTTTAATGTATTGATATCTGGCTCCTTGTGTTTCTTGGTAAAGATTACAACCTCAATTTTTGTCAAAATTGTCCTAGGACCAGCTGTTCTTGCCCAGATTAGAATCTGGTCCAACGCCGATTGCATAAGGTTCAACAAGGTTTGTGAGAACGCCCCCCTCACAAGCACAATGTCATTGACATATTCTACCACCTAAAAGCCTTAAATTATCCAGAATCCCATTGACTGTCACGATGCAAAATTGGCGATGTCCGTTCTTTTGGCTCTCACCGCTTTGGCGGCTTCTACACTTTTTTCGATGTTCTCACTGAATTCTATCCATGAGTCGCTTTTGGTCTATTGTAACTTTTTTTTTGAAGAGCGGCAGCTCCTTTTTATATCGGTCCAAGTCCTCAGCATTTCCGGGCCGTCTTGCGTAATTAAATACCCGTCGAGTATGGCCTCTTGCCTCCGTAAATTCTCTGTTCCTTCATAGGACAGCGTTTGTGTTTACGGGCTCTTCGGGGTACTAATCTTTGAAATTTTGAAATTTCGCGTTATTTGGTCCTAATCACGTCGGATCCATGTCGGTTAGTTTTCTGAGGTTTCTCTTTATTTCCTGGAGTTTCCTGGGTTCCGAACTCTTTTGGGTAAGGTTTCAGTGCTGTCGATACCTACTCCAGAATGTTCAGAGCGATGGTAGATCAGACACCTGCCAACTGTGGACGTTTCTCATTGTATCTGGAGTTGCCAGGGTCATGTTCATTTCCTCAGCTATGTTTCTGGTAATAAATATAAGATCCGGTGCCTTAAACAATTTCCTGGAGGGGACCCTTAAAATCTGGGTTCTGATTCGCTAAGAGAAACAGAGCCTCAGAAACGTTGAATTAGGGTACCTGTCATCAGCTTGGGTACTGGAATCTCCGCCATAGTCTCCCAAAATCATCAAGATTGTCGACTGAAGTCAATCCGTCGTGATAACGTCACTGTAGGTCACCGCAATGTGGCCGCGCACAATGTTGCAGCCTACAAAGCGAGGTGATCCTTCCTTCGTTGACATAGTAAACTTGAGTATTTCCTCGATAATATGCTTAACGATAACTCATCATGCCCGAGTTTCCACCCCAGATTCTCCTCTTTCTTGACAACGGGCAACTTAAGGTGTCTCGCAGCCACGTTACTGAAGGACTGAGCTCCCGCCTACTGTCCTGCGATTTTCGACCGCTTGTCTCTCCGGGAGACTTTCTCCTCCGAGCACTGATGCTTTCTCGCAGCCATATGAGTCGGTTTCAACTGAGAATCCTCAAGTTTCTGACCCCGACGTCACTATACTCATGGCCGCTCGCTTTGCCTTTCTCTTCCTGAAGTGGTGAGAGTTCCGCTTCCTCCCTTGAGTAGCTCCAGTGGATTTCCAAACCTATCAGTTTACTGCTAAGTGCCGACACAGCAGCCGCTTCGATTGAAATGATCAGCGATTCCTTAGATCCGCTGCTTGTGTGCTGGGTAGCCTGCTTTGCTGATTGGTATCGCTACATCCTTCACACTCATGGTAATCCGTGATCCGGGTACCTCAGCCAGCTTCAAGACCCACAATCTCTCGATCGCTTGATTCTGCGCCGTTTCGTTCACCTTCATTGATGATTTTATCACCTTTTAACTCCTTTGGGAAGGTTTCTCTTCTTGCGAATCCCTTCAAAAATACTAACTAGAAGTTCGGTTTTGTTTTGTTTGTCTTTAGGTAGATCTATAGATACTATTTTCAAACTAAAGATTGTATTACGCGTTCTCGAACAATAGTCGAGGCAATCGCCAGCATTCGCCTCTCGCTACATCCCACCCGCATAGGAACATGGTATAACTTCAAACGCCCTTTAGTCCGGGGAAATCTAACATGGTGCTTCGGAAAAATTAGGGGAAAGCTGAATTTTGGTGTGAACCTTGGCACTGGCATGTTGAACAAAATGTCAAAAGTCCCCATCGATCCGAGTGCTGCGTCACTTTTTATACGGGGTCAAAGGTCACCAAAAGTGACCTTTCCAAAATATCTCAATAACGGTTACGTATTCAGAAAAACAATGTATGACAAAACAAAATGACAATAACAAAAAAGATTATATAACTTTTTTCTGTAACCATAACCGTTTTTGAGATATATTGATCGAAACATTTGTTACTAACAGCATCCTCTTTCTCAGGGCATGTAAATATTATCCGATTTTGATTACGACTTGGCATGTTTGTCAGTTTGTTTTTCTATGTTTAAGAGGCGCATGAAAAAAACATGTTAATAAATTTAACTACAATACTCCAGGGTAGATGGAAAAGTGTACTCCCGAAAGTTTCCCCCTCCCCCTTTGCCATAAAATGGTATCCCTGAGCATCCATCCCAAATCTTCAGAAATGGGCTCGTTGCCTACTCTTTGCCCACTGTTAAACAAGGTAGGATCACTTTTTATCCTGTTAATTGACTATTATTGACATCGTGAGACTAGCCCTACACCCACACCCTACCCACACCCAACCCACCCCCGCAAATGAAACATCCCGAAATAGCCGGTTTTTTAGTTTTTTTTTTCCATACCGTCTTATCCCACGAACGATCAGGGCAAGGTCAAGTAATTTCAGGTGCAAATTGGTTTCAAGACGTGTCATGTCCCTTTGGCGCTACGTAGTCATCACAGGATTGGTAAAAAACTCATTATTCGGGGATAATCTGCAGCGGGTTGAGCCCCTATAATGTCTAGAATGAGCGTTTACAGAATTATGCCATGATATTATCTGGCTTTTTCATACTCCTAGGTTCATGATATGTTACAAAACCTATTTTCACCTGTAATGTTGTTGTCTTGTTCTGCTTTTTCGTGGAAAATTCCATACCAATGATGCAGCAATACAGTTTATTTCCAAAAAGAGAGTAGCGAGCAGACGTCCCTACAAGTTATATGGCAAAGGGGGGCGGGGGGTGGTGGTAACTTTTCGGAGCACCCTTTTCCACCTACCCTGGAGTATGATAGATAAGTTTGTTTACTTGTTTTTTTTATGCGGCTCTTAAACATAAAAAAACAAACTCACAAACATTCCAAGTCGTAATCAAAATCGGATAATATCAACATGCCCTTGAGAAAGATGATGCTGTTAGTAGCAAATGTTTAGATCAATATATCTCAAAAACGGTTATGATTACGGGAAAAAGTTATATAATCTTTTTTGTTGAAAATTTTCTAAGCTACAAATTCGTCATACATTGTTTTTCTGAAGACGTGACCGTTACTGAGATATTTAGGAAAGGTCATTTTTGGTGACCTTTGACCCCGTATAAAAAGTAACGCAGCACTCGGATCGATGGGGACTTTTGACATTTTGTTCAACACGCCAGTACCAAGGTTCACACCAAAATTCAGCTTTCCCCTAATTTTTCCGAAGTTTGGCCTTTTTTATGTAGGATTTCACTGGGCTACTTCCCCATTTTGAGATCACGCACAAACTTCCGATTTCCGTTGACTTTCACAATACGCTGAACCTAGTAACCTCGCTACCGCGACATTCAAGGTGTCTCCCCTAGTCTAACAGGTCGCTACTCTGAAGACCATGGCCTGCAAGACTCCAGAACAGGGCGTAGTGAAATGTTGGATCCAGGACCCCGCAGGTCAACCTTCATCTCAGTCAACAGTTCAGATCCATCACCAAGCCTCCGTGTCAATCCTGCGCAGAGAGAGAGAAAAAAAATAAGGATGCCCCATTGCCAAGTTTAAGAATGAAATGGTCAAATCAGTAATAATTATTACTAATATGGATATTATTTGCAAACGAAAAATTTTCCTTTCGGGTATGGCTACTCGACAACGTAGGAATAAAAGTCATCAAAGATCTGATCTGTCCATGCTCTCTTAGCCAAACGTGTCAATGATTATATCGGATGAATCCAAAACTATTTCCCTCTACATCCTTGAAAATTGGTCTTTTTAATTAGCTGATTCCAAGGTATGTTGTTTGGAATTTCTAAATTATGAATTTGGTCTAATCCTGGAAACATTCTATCGAGATGAATAGATTTATGGTGAAACTTGCAAAAATAGCTAACTTCTAAAACAGACCCTATCAGAATATATCTCGAGCTAAGCATAAAATAAAATAAATAATAAAAAATTAAAATATTATAATAAAATGATAAATTAATTTAATGAAAAACTAATCGGGAAAGGTTAGAGTTAGGATTTTAATTCCATTGCTCAATTTTCAACCCTTTTGTGTTCGAATTCATGATTAATTAGTATTTGGGGCAATTCTGAGCAATTAATCTCGAAGCCATCACTCAATATCAATCCAATATTATCAAAAACCATTCGTACGTGCCCGGGGAATGCTTTTCGAAAATATTATATCCGTAACTAATGGTATTCAATGTCGAGAAAAGTGAAAAAATATGACAAACATCCGACACAGTGTTGTGTATACCTACATATGCGCGTATGGTGTTGTCAAACATTCCACAGTCGCTAATGTAACGGGCAAACATAAACAATTCGAAAGGCACTTTGACTTAACGATTCGCGGCTCCACTACACTTTCGCCTACAATTGCTGTTTATTGATAACACACATGACTCTGTAATTCAATCAGTAATGATTATTACGGCGCTGACTGGCTGGGCTGGCAATAACAATGACACTAATTCTTACAATTATTTGGAATGTTTCCAATAAGCATGAGTGGTACATTGTTTCGAATGGGTCAAGCCAGTATGATATGGTGCGCGACGTGCATGGAGGAGACCCATATGTATGCTATCTGCGTGAATATAAAACTTTGTGTCTATGAAATTTCATATGAATATGCGATGAATAGATACGAAATAAATAACCGAGGAAATCCGATTTGTGTAATTATAGACATTGAACTACTTGAAAATATCATTCATATGTGAAAGGTAAGATATTGCAATTTACCGTTAATTTATCGGATACGGCTTCAAAACTTGCTAGTGTATTTATAGTCATACATAATTTTCAGTTTTTTTTCCATACATATTTACAATGTTTTCAATGTGTTTCAATGCAAAATTGTGAAGAAATGCACGCAATTCAAGGTTGCATTAACATAAGAACGATACTTAGACGTGCTCGAGTATGTACGATGCTGACGTAAGATAGCACTTTAATTGCAAGTGTGAAAATCGATATCACTTTGCATTGCGAGTATGTTGTTAGAATGCAGTATGGGTAGAGCTTGATGAATTAATTAGGCGTTTATGGCATTATGGTATTAGGTGGACATGTGTCCATGTTTGTAGACAACAATTTATTGTGGGAAGCTACATACGTAATATCAGAAAGTCTCTAATAAGACTTGTTTAAGGTGAGCCAGTTTTAAATGAAATGTTACCAACTATAATTTATGTGGAATTTTTTTGAATAATTTCTTTTTCGAAATAAAGTTTTGTAAATTAAGATTAATTTAGGTCTGTAGCGTATAAGAATGTTGGGTTGTATTTCCAAAAGTAAAATAAAAAGACATTTGTAATTTGTGCGAGTTGAAATTGATCGAGTATTTCATTGTGTAAATAATCAATATGCCGAAAAAGAAGAAACTTTCAATTGAAGCACGTTCTTTGATAATTGCATATCATAAAACTGCCAAAAGTTGAAAGGGCCAAGAAGATCAGTTGACTATATTGTTAAAAAGGGGCCCGGTAGCTCTGCTCGCTAAGGCGACTGGCCCAAAAGCGGCGTGCTACGGGGTCTGCGGGTTCGAATCCCGCCAGTGCCATGGCTGTAAGTGTGAATGCTTATGATTGTCTATGAGGGTGGCAAATGGGCCCAAACTGGTGGCCTAATGCTGGCCGTGTTCCCGGCAGCCCTCTTCACTAACCTAACCTAACCTATATTGTTAAAAAACTCAAGATCAGTGGATGTGTTCAGAATAAAAAAACGTAGTGAACGGTCCAGGGATCACCTTTTCAGCCGAAAATAGAAAGATTGTGGTGACTAGCAAACGCAATAGATGCCTTACTGCACCATAAATTGCAATACAAGTGAATGTGGAGAGGTCTGAACCCCTCAGTGTTTCAACGATCAAAAGTAAACTTCAAGGAGCCAGTCTTCATGGTCGGATAGCTGTTAGAAAACCATTGTTACGTGCTGAAAATAAGAAGAAGCGACTAGGATGGGCTAAGCAAAACAAAAAATGGACATTTCAAGATTGGAAAAAAGTTATGTGGAGTGACGAGTCAAAGTTCGAAGTTTTCAGCTCGAGACGAAGGGTCTTTATCCGCAGGTCAGCAAGAGAGAGAACATTCGATCAATGTTTAGTGCCTTCTATGAAACATGGTGGTAGTTCTGTTATGATATGGGGCTGTTTTGGTGGAGATAGAGTCGCTAACATCTGCAGAATCCAAGGAATAATGAGCAAAGAACAGTAGCGGGATATTCTCGAAAACGAAATGTTGCCATCTGGACTGCATATTTTAAGAAAAGGATTCATATTTCAGCATGACAAAGACCCGAAGCACTCTTCGAAAATCCGCAAAGAGTATTTAAACCAAATATCAACTAAGGGAGCTCTTAAAATATAGTTTAGCCATCACAGTCAGCTAATCTCAATCCCATAAAGTCTGTCCCGAAAAGTCTGTCCTATATCTGCTGAACATCTGTGGACTATTTTGCAAGAAGAATGGAGCAATATCTCATCAGAGACCCTGATGAAATTACTGCGTAGGATGCCAAAACTTTATTGAAGCGGTTATTACGAATAAGGGTGGACACATTGATGAGACGAAGATTTAATAATAATACAGTACCAGTTCGAAAATTAGAAAAAAAAAGTTTTGGCTAATTCTAATTTCTTATAATTTCTAATTTCCAAGCATTTTTCATGACAACGAAAATATGGATCCGGGAGTACACTCGAAAAGAATTGCGTACATTAATTATGCAGATGTTGTTATAATTTATAAAATAATAAAAAAGTAAATCAAAAAGATTAGGACACGAAGAAATCATTTATTTTGAATTGCCTTTTGCCAGTTTTTGCATACAAGCTTACGGCTTTGTCCCGAACATGTTGTATGGTAACAATTTCTGATGCTGATAAGAAGTTCTGCTTACTCCAGCTCAGCAAGCCATTAGCAAAATTAAGTGTCTTTGCGTGTGAGACCCTTGAGCTTAATTTCTCGTCCTCGAAATCGCAGCTAGTCGATGAATTTAGTTTTAAGTAAGCTTTTTTGAAAATTAAAGAATCCGCTTGAGATAAAAAAAAAAGTCAATGGAGAGAACAGTTTTTGCTGTAAAGAAAATATTTACGAAAATGCAAGATACTACATCAACATGTTTAGTTGAGATAAGTTTCGTCAAATTGCAAGTGAGAATGTAATCATATCTTTTATAAATAGTTCTCTCTGATCATTATTTTTATAGTGAACTCTTGAAAAGATGTAATAATGTAACGCATTGAGTCAATCAATTCTTTTCTGAGAAAATTAATAAATAAACATTATTTTTCCTTCAATTTATACAATACATTTTTTTCTCTTGTATCTTTCCAGGTAAGACAACTGTGATGCATTATTGGACTTAGTGTCAGTCAGCAACAAATGATTAAGTATGCTTATTCCCATCAGATTAATTCACTATATGCTTTCAAAACGATACCTAGCAAATCTTAGATAAGTTTTAATTTCCACAGAGCATTACATTGCACAATTTTCCTGTTACTAAAGCTTCGCTTGTCCACCACGCTCAAAGTGGATACTGCATAATATGTATGCCAGAGTGCAAAGAAAACCCCTCTGGAAATCACTTCAAATGTAATAGCACTTTGAATTTCCTGGACATTGTACAAGATATACTCGAATTGTTGTTTTGTCAGTGTCCAGAAAATATCGTTTTCGCACTGAGAATTTCCGAATGAATTTGAAATGTTATTATTGCATTATTCAAATGAATGACTGACAAATTTCAATTCAATACTCGATAGGCTATGATTTTGACACGAGACAATCTGTTTATAGTCAAGCACTTGTGCTTACATGAATATACCTATTGTTAAAATTCACCTATTTCACAAACTTGAAATTCGAACAACGTATGAATAACGCTATTGATACATCCACCGTGCCATCGAATTTCGAAAAAAAATCGAATATCAATTAATAATCTTATTGTCGTTAGAGTATCATAAATGGTTTTGAAAAATCCAAAAATCTTCACGCATTAATTTCATGAAATTTTCATAAATACTAAAGGTTAGCTTCCATATGCCATCTTCACCTTGAGCCATTACCGAATCTCAATGACACCGCATTAGTACGATTGACACGATTTGAACACATTTATGTAACTTTGTGAGATTTTCGGTGAAAATCATGCACGTGACACCCGGCTACAATAAATCTGAGGATCTATTTCAAAAGTATATTTATTCGATTGTTCGTATTCTCCGTTTGTTTATGTCTTGCTCATACATGTTCTTTGATTGAATGATTGATCCATTGTGGAAAACGAAGCATTAACGTGAAACCTCAAGGTGATTTCCTGGATGACGGAAAAATTACAAATTGTCAAGTTAGAGCACGGATGGAAAGTCAGTCAGTCAATTACTTTAATAGAATTTCTGATCTAATTTGAATTTAATTGTTTGCTCAAGACAGGTCAGTAGATGAAATCATGAAAACGACTTAACCCGTTGACGTATATAAGCTAATTTGCAGAATTGAAATTGATTTACAGTTAGTCGGAAAGCTGACTTGTATTCGACTTTGAAATTCAAATGAAACAAAGTATTCATAAATCCCTGGCAACGGAGAAGCTCGCCTTAATTGGATTTGATAGGCTTCAGACTAATATTGATTGTGAGAATTAGAAATGATTAACTGTTCAATTTTAATGAAAACTTAGCAAATTTTCTTCGCCGTGCTTTGAAATTATTGAATCAGTCTAAAAGTAGATTGATTCTATGAAATATACATGCTTTTCACATGAAAGCAGATGAAAATTCATACTCGCAGAATGTATATTCGACAGTTTAGTCGTTAAATCAAGGATAATCCATTTAGCTTTTTGATTATGAATATTTTTCAGTTGTTTGGTTGTTTTGGCCAAATGATTCTGATTTTACTGATGTTGTTTTTCACGTGTCAACATGCCAATGGTAGCTTTTTGCGCCAAATAATAAAATATAAGTTCAAGTAAATTGATGGTGTGTTATGTTTTCTTTTCGTAGTTTTTTACGTCATAATTTTTTTTTTTTAAAGACTTTCTACAGTCTTTTATCTTTCAACTCAGAACAATCATTTTATCTGGGTGTAGGCAATCAATTTTCCCTTTAAGAACTAAATATGATTTAATTTGAAATGTTCGAGTGCTATTTTCCTCTAGTTACATTCTAATTAACTATAAAACACATTATAATTAATTATAAAACGCTACTCTGCTGCGGTTTAATTTATTTCAAGCACTGTATATTACTTTTAGTACTTCCTCGCATAGCATAATGAAAAAAACATTATACCTATCTAATTAGACTAGCATATTTACTTCTAATTAGATATTTGAGGCTAATAAAATTTTCCCAACGTCGAATCATATACATTTTCTATAATTTGTTATTGCTTTTATATTAATTGCTGTTAATTTTTTTAAATTAAGCAGCAGATATTTATTGATTGTTTATTATTTTCCAATTTGTTCACTTGAAAGTTTAAAAAAAACAGCTTTATAAATTTTTTTGCAACCTTACTTGCGTGTTTGTATCTAATATAGAATCAACTCTCCTAAATGTGTTAATGTGTTGAAGGAAAAAATCTTAATGAGACTGGTGCTTTGAAGGAGAAAATCAAGGAGCAGAAAAAGGAAAATGATATATTCGGCAAGGCAAGGCAAAGTCCATGATTCCGTGACAGACGCGGTTTATGAAAAGATAATAGATAAAGCTACACCGCATGAATCGTGGGAATCATTAAAATCGAATTTTCTGGTGTCATTGAATGCACAACATGCACCGAATTTTTTCTTTCAGGTCAATTAATGGAGAGAATTTTGTAGATCCATATAGTAAAAATGAGACGCCTGTAAAATGAGCTTAATAACGGGTTTGAATCTAAGAATGAAAATTGAAGAATGAATGAGACTGAAAATGAAAGTTTCGTATATTTTGCCGGTCGATCTCGAGAATTTCAGATTCATTCCTAGTTAATGATGCAGCAACAGGTTCAAAAGTAAAAAAAAATTGACTTTAATAGCAACATTGTGCCTTGAACTAAGGATATATTTCTTAAAAATAATAACCAACAAATTGTTGAAAAATTCAACAGATTTATTTAGATTTTAAATATCTACACATGTTCAAATTAGTAGATATGCGGGTGGTTTGTCTCCTTTTTATTTCTTCTAATAATAGGTCAAAATATAGAAATCTGAAAGTAGGACTCAGGTCTAATGTTACACCTGGTATTGACGATTTACAGGCAAATACGCTAAAGGAAAGTGATATCTATATTTCTAAACCATTAGCGTATGCAATCAATTTATAGAAATAATAAAATAAAAATATATAGACTTGGAATAAGAGGTGTAGTGCAAAAGCTCTTCAAATTCTGCTTACTAGGTTGAACACAATCTGTTTGCATTGGGGCTTCCATAAGTAATGTCCGTGAGCTAAACATTGGGATCACACAAGGAACGGTCTTAGGTCCTATACTGTTCCTAATATATAAATTAACGATTTGCTGACACTGGAGCTAATAAATGGTTCACGGTATTCTTTTGTTAGTGACACCGTCGCTTTATTGTGGGCTGATAGTTGGGATGGAGTATCACGTTTCGCGAGTGTCATGGCTGAATGAACCTCAATGAAACCTCGTCAGTCTCAATGAAAATAAGACATTCATTATTTCTTTTTCTTCTACTTTAGCTGGGCAGCCGCTAGAACATATTCAAATTTATTTACACAAAAATTCCTGATTAAGCCGAACCTGCAAATGTTCATCACTCGCCGTTGTACAAAATATTAAATATTTAGGAGCAATCGTAGATCGACGCCTCAACGTCATCGAATAATTTACAAATTCGTTGAGCTCAGGCACAAAGGGCTAATATGGCCCCCAGACAAGGTGTCCAGATCAGTTCGTCGATTTTCGAGAATTTCAAAGTTCTGGCACTATCAAATCAATTGGGGAAAAAGCTCTCAAGACCATTGTGAAGAGAACTATTGGAATTTACTCACTGAAGTAATAAATTGCGATCGTTTTTTCCCTTCTTGGCCGTAAAAAGGCATATGCAACGTATATCGGCTCTAAAGCTTTTCCAAGTAGAGAATATTTAATGCGAGAATATGGATCATTTTGCGGATAAAGCCTCCGAAAACAGTATCAAATGAAAATGTTTTTTTTTTTGAGATGGTAAAAAATTGAAATTTAATTAAGTGGTTTCGAAAGTATGCACTGTTTCTCATCAGACATCAGCTCATAGTGCATACCTGAATGATTTTATCACTTGCAGTGGGAGATTATTGATTATTATCGCTGTCACAAAAAATGTAAATAAAAATCAATAATTTCAGAAACAGATTTTTAAATTTTTTAGATAGAATAGGTGTTAAATTGAAATTTAACCTCGATTTTCAAATGACAATGAGCATAACCTTCGCAGAACAAATGCTGTTGGTTACTGTTAGTTTTTTTAAAAAGACGTGACTAACCGTTACAAAATGTCATTCTACCCCACGAGACCAATACTGCAGCTCTAACTTACGGAAAATTAGAAGAAACTCTTCTTGATGTCACGTTGCAATTTACACCTCTTCAGAGAGCTTAAGCAGGCACTAGACGCATACGGATCTCGAGAAAACGTGAAATAGGCTTCTGTGATCAATTATCTCGTGGCATAACCCTCTTTGAGTTAAGATACTCAGATTACAACACCCCAATTTCTTGTGAATATTCCATTGCTAAAGTAGAGAATTATGTAAAGGGATTAAGTAGTTGACTATTTTATTCTGCCAAATAAAATGATTGAAAAATAAATTCTCGTGTTTTTTATCCAAACTTGTAAAATGATAAATTGTGTATTAAAAATTTAGTTTTATTTGATTTGATTCAAACTCATATGCAATTGAATAAAAAATGCATAATAAGACAAAAATGTCGGCGGGTGGGAGTCGAACTTTCAACAAAATATGTACATATGTCATCACGCAATGATTTTCATTGGAAACCTATGAAAAAATAATCATATTCAGAAAAAAACTACAAAAAATTACATTTCTCATTGGGCCAAAATTTTTCGAATATCATTATTTTCATTTCTTTATTAAGTTTCGATGGTATTAAGCCCCAAATATGAAGCATAAAATTAAGATATTGAAATAACGACATGGAACCGAAAGAAAGGTTTATATAAATTGTACTTTAAAAGTCAAAAGATCTTATATAAATTTAAAAAATAAAAAATAAACAAATTAATAAAAATGAAACAAACGGTAAAACATCTATAAATAAAGAGTTATGAAAAAGACCAAATTTTGATTTGTTTAAGATTTCATTGAAATTGAGTTTCAACTAGTGTTTCGTTTCGCTGAAACAATTTAGTTCTGTTTATAGCTTATTTTCCACAACTTGTATACAATCTTTAACATGAAACCGGAAAAATCGCATTAACTATTCTTTCATATCCATAAAAACTATATCCAACCAAACTTCGAATAAATTCAAAATAAATCAATCGCCTATTTCCTTAATTGAAATTGAATGCTTCAAAAGCGTAGTATGGTAATTAATTCAGTGACCTGCTTTAGAAAATTCAGTTCAAATTTCTTCTATTTCTCTCGAATGAACTCAATCGATTGTTTCATTCGAAACAGAAGTGTTGAGAAATTTACATATTTATTAGCACATATGCATCCAATTTATTCGATATTTCAACTTGAAATTTATTTTTAAAAAAGAAAAACTGACCTTACGGAACAAAAAGTTCAACACGATATTAATTCCTTGTTTAAAAATGAGTTCATATTTTCAGTTAGTATACATATAGGATGACGTTTAGAATTTATGATGTTGAATATACTGAAGTGAGCACATTGGTTTTCAAAGCCATTTATAATTGAATTACATAACTAGATTACCTTGTAATTTAATTTTTTTTTTTTTGTACGGAAGAATATGGAAATAGTGATGAGAAATACGTGTATATTAGTAATTCATATTTTTTCATTATTGAATTGTATCAGAAATGTAAATTTAACTATTTTTTAAATATATTCATGCATATGTAAATAAAATGGAATCAACTTTTCGAGCAACATTCACTTGCATATTAGTAAAATATTTGCTTTAGATTGCATGGATTGAAGTAAATAAATTATAAGCTTTATGAGATCAGTGCAATCTGATTTTGTAAATGCTAAAATTTACACATGTACATATGAACCGCAATTCGTAGTTATGCGGAAGTAATCGTGAATATGTATGCATGGGGTCTGCTTTTAATTAAATTTTTTTTTTACTTTAGCTAGCTTCGTTGCGATGTTAGCAATGCAATATTGAACTCTTTACCTTTTTTTTCAATTTTCATTGTGAAAAAGGGGCGGCAGATTTTAATGGGTTAAGTGACATAAGAATTTAATATTTAGCCATTAAAGGATGCGCAAAATTGCTAAAACTGTAGAGATATCAAAAAAATTTGTCGCTTTTGGAATACGCCGGCACAAGTAACATATAAATCGAATTGTTTTTTGTGGGATGATTAAAATTGAAAAATTTTAACTAAGTGGTTTCGAAAGTATGCACTGAATCTCATCAGACATCTCGGTACTTTCGTTTCGAGTCCAAGTACTTTTATATTCAAATCAAAATAAATATTATTTACTTCGTATCAATGAAAAACTACAAACTTTGTCAAACCGTAAGTAATATATAACAAAAATCTTGTTTGGTGAAATGAGTCAACCCGGGTCGTTTCTGGGCCAATCAAAACCAGCATCGAAAACTCTGGTGCTCAGAAATCGCTAGAAAGATTAATTTTCTAAGAATAACAGACGAAATGTTTAGATTTAGTTTCAGATTTTATATGGTTGATATATTTAGGAAATCTCGCCAGATATGCAGTATATAAAAATTTAATGATAGCACTTTGGAAAAAAAAAATGAGTGCTGTCACCGTCATCATAATTATATACTTTTTTCAAATCAACAAATTAATGTAAATAAAAAATTAATGATCTCCCACTGCAAGTGCAAAATAAAACAGAAGCCAATGGCGAATAAAGTACAATCACGAGCTGTACGAAAAATTTGACGATCCAGTAGAGATGAAGCGTATATACTGGAACAGGTATTTTTTTTGGAACAGCCAGTACCTAGTACGGAATTCAAAAATACTAGGTACGAGCATTTTTGTGAACTATACAGGTAATCAAGAATTTACCCAATAAATTCCCTCCATTTGATTCATTTCAACCAAACAGTGACGTAATAGTATCCTAATATTAATATATACTCGCATTTGGTACTTGCAAGTGCTTTCATACTCACGAGTATTTCGTACTTGTACCTTCGTGTCTAGTATTTTCGTACTTGCAAGTATTTTCGTACTTGCTAGTATTTCGTACGTGCGAGCATTTAATGCTAGCGCACTTGTGAGTAGAGAGTAAGTAACACTTGCTTATATGATATTGTACTTGAAAAAAGGTTGTATTTGAGTTATCGTACTTAGCCTGATTTCCCAACGGGAAAAGTAATGCTTACGGATATATTCGGTAAGCATTTCGCATAATGCGTGGAAGCATTACCGAACCATTGCATGTTTGTTTCTTTTTAACATTGCATGTCCTAGGCTGGAAGATTTATACACGGGGAAACTTATGCTTTTAGCTTTATAGCTTTATGTATAAAAGCTTTTTGGAAAGTACGACATCGTATTCTCGCATTTCTGTCATCTAGGGTGAATACGAATTGAAGCTTTGGCCGGCGGTCGATCGTACCTCTGCATGTGTGGCTATTGCATGCTGAGTGATAGTGACGCTCATTGGAAATTCCAATAGCGCATTCTCTTTGCTACTAGGGGGAATTGGTACTGTTGTTTTTCATACATTTTACTTACCCGTCATGATTTCAAATGCTCCGAAATTTTCATCTTTCCGCTTTATATAGCACACTAGCCATAGCCGATGTATGCTCGCAAGTTCTTTTCCCCTTATTTCTGCGAGTAATGTTCATTGGCCAGTCATGGACTCTTAGAAAACCCCTTGCAAGCACATTACATTTTCATTACCAAGAATGTTTTCTTCATATATTCCGTCCGGAACGCATTACAGCGATTCCCGTTGGGTTGTTTTGGGACTGATTGGGTATTTGTTTCGGGTGTTTTGGGAATGGTGGAATTTTGATTACGTCTTGGAATGTTTTTGAGTTTGTTTTTCTCTGTTTAAGAGGCGCAGAAAAAAAAACATGTAAACAAACTTATCTACCAGACTCCAGGGTAGGTGGAAAAGTGTGCTCCAAAAAGTTACCCCCCTCCCCCCTTTCCATAAAATGGTATCCCTTTTCGGAGCACACTTTTCCACCTACCCTAAAGTCTGGTAGATAAGTTTGATTACGTGTTTTTTTGATGCGCCTCTTAAACAGAGAAAAACAAAATCACAAACATTCCAAGTCGTAATCAAAATCGGATAATATCAACATGCCGTTGAGAAAGAGGATGCTGTTAGTAGCAAATGTTTAGATCAATATATCTCAAAAACGGTTATGGTTACAAGAAAAAGTTTTAAGATCTTTTTTGTTGGAATTTACATTGTTTTTCTGAAGACGTGACCGTTACTGAGATATTTAGGAAAGGTCACTTTTGGTGACCTTTGACCCCGTATAAAAAGTAACGCAGCACTCGAATCGATGGGGACTTTTGACATTTTGTTCAACACGCCAGTACCAAGGTTCACACCAAAATTCAGCTTTCCCCTAATTTTTCCGAAGCACCATGTTAAATTTCCCGGACTAAGTCGGAATTTGCTTGTTTTTTATGTTGAAAATCCAAATGAAAATAATCCATAATCTGAACTATATTTGGAACGCTCTAAGCGAACCCATTACTCCTTGAACACAAATCAATGCAAATACCAACCAATAACCTATACTTCAAGATATGTAACTAATATCCCTTAACCTATCCTTGGATAGATTTTTCATTTTTCTTTCTTGTGTTCTGTTTGGACGCAAATCCACGATACCTATTCAATCCACTAGCCACTTAACATATAAATGCACACCACTCGATATGTGATGATAACAAAAACCTGTATAAATATTAATGGACAGTCTAGACTTTTATTAAACGCTCACAAATGTAAATATGAATGATGGCGGAGAAGGTGGGCGCTGACGTTTTGCATGTACAGAACATAGCAGAGAGACTAATAGTTGTGCAGGACCGGAGAATGAACAGACAATTTAGATGCATGTACATATAACAACATATGCATGCACCTATGTACATGTGCTTTGAATTGGAAAATGGAATAGTTGTGTCACGTTGTTCAGTGATGCATTTGCATTAGCGCTATCAGTGGCAATAATGTCTTTGATAAGGAAAATTTACTATTTTATAGAGGAGTCAAGCACTTGTTATTTGTTGCTGGGACAGTTATATGGTTAGATGGATAACCCAATATACCGCTATCAAAGGAGAGGTTGTTGATAATCATTTAATTCTCTAGTTCTTCATCACTGTCAACCGATTGAGCAATTCCTACGCAACTAATAGAACCTATTTACAATTTTCACGTAGTATTATTACCTAAAAAGCATTAATGTAAATCTAAATGCAAATATAATTAAAAACACAATCACACACAATCTATAGATTTCCCAAATGAAACCATTGGAACCAAAATACCAAACGGCAACTTCATTTGTCTAATATTGACTAATCGTAATTCACCTAACATTGGTAAATCGTATTAGAAGTACCCACTCTTTAGCCATTCAAGCGCTGATTGGGACTCATATCGGCATACTGTAAATGTTTACGTATCCGAGTGCTTATCTGCTAATGAATTGAAAAACATTAGTGAGATTATAAAATAAACTTCAATTAGTTCCGCAGTTAATGCAGAGAAGCAAAAAAATATTTCTAGCAAGTTCCATATTGGCGGAAACGTGCCCTTAAAATAATCCGCGTAGAAAATACAATTAACTGATGATTGTGACAAAATCAAGTTATTCTATCATACACCCGAAAATGTCTTTCGCATCGAACGCAAATCCGTCTAGTTTTCAGCGTGATCAAGATTCGCATTAAAATGTTTTATTTGAACTCGACACGAAGCTAAGTATGAAATTCATAGTCATATAGCATGTCACCATAGCACATTATTTTCATTTGGCACGGAAACATCGGTAGACGTGCGTACTTCATAAGTCAGCGAAATTGATCCGCCGGAAACTTGGTCTTCGCTCCTTGTTGTTCTTGAGCGATATAAGAAAGTCATTTCCAAGTTGCCTAATGAAAACTTATCACGCTCATTTCGGCGTCATAAAGTAAAACCATCAATTTTATCAGTAAGCTACGAAAAAGTTCGATGTTGGTGTGTTTGTTCGCCGAGAGGTGTGAATAAAGAAATATCAGTGTATAGAACGATGTCTTAATAGAACGAAGAATTTACAGAAATTAATATTAATTACATTAGGACTGCGATGATATGTATGTACATATAAATTGATATGCGTGTGATTTGTTTATTTTCACAAGCGAAGTGTGAATGAATGTATAATGTCATGAGTAATGACTAAAAGTGAAAATATTCAAGTTGGAATGTAGGTACCTACTAATGAAATACTGCATGTAAAGTAAAAGAAACTTATTTTAATTGAATGGAAGTGAAAGTGAAAATAAAATAAAGTCTGGTTGATAATTGTAGTAGCTATTTAAAAATATCTCTGCATTTTTTTTTTTTGATGGTCGGTAAATACGTATATTATTAGTTTTTGAATGAAATAAATGGAAGCAGATATATATACCATATTTGAATCAAACAAACGCCGTGCATTTGACACATCAATTACTCAAGTATGAATAGTCCTTATAGCATTATTAGAATTAAGCGCCCTAGTGCATATGTGCCTTTCAACAAGTCTCTGCGCGCATTTCAGCACAAACGACGTTAGGCTGATCGGCCTAAAGTTCCTTAAATCCAAATAGGCTTTTCTCTCAGACTTTGGTATAAAGTCAACATAGCCTGTCGCCTAGGGGACGAAACGTATCACAGAGCTAGGCTAGGGCATGGCCAAAAGATTTCCTTTAGGTCTGTCTCCAGGTGATCCATTCCTTCCTTTAACATAGCCGAATACATTTCATCCAGGCTCGGCGACTTGAAACTTTCAAAGGACATGATTGTGTCCCGGTTTTTTTCGCTGGTGGTAAAAAAATCTAGCTGGTGACCAAAAGCCTAGCTTGCTTCTGACGCAAATAGCAGAAAGTTTGGTCAAACGTACATAAACCTGTCGCATCTCCGGGGCACTCGGAAAGCTATCCTCAAGTAAAGTTTCGGACTTGATAAACTCACCATCTCGGTCTTTTAGAGTGTACAGCTTAGCTTATTGGTCTTATTCCAAAACCTTCTACAGTCTGGAGGTCTGTCTTGTGCCTTCCAGTCCGTTAAATAACGATTTGAAATATTCCCTCTTGGGGGCTCTCACCAAATTTTTATACGCTCTTTGTGGGAGCAGTAGCGGTGAGATTAAGCAATGGTGATCACTGAGTGAGATCTCAGCCAGTACGCGCCATTCAGTTATTGATCCAACAATTCTATTCTTATGAACCGAGTAATAATAACTTCCTTGGGAAATGCCCACGTACAACGAGGGACCAGCACAGGCACATCTCAGGGTGGAGTCCTCTCCCCACTGCTGTGGAACATCACCGTGAATACTATCCTAATAAGGCCGGACCGTCCCAGCTGCAAAGTGATTGCTTATGCAGGCGACATAGCCGTAGCAGTGTCGGGATAGTATTTAACTACGCTATCGGAGAGGTTGAATCACTCTTTTGACATACTTTCAAGTTTCCACGACTTCTGACGGACTTGTGGCTGTGAGGACGAGGAGGAATCCGTCCTCCATCTCGTATGCCAGTGCCCGGCTTTGTACCCTTTCTCTCAAATCTAACCGAAATATCTTTGGTCAATATAAAGGGTTTATCAAACGAAGCAGATGGTTTCCTGACTTTAATTACTAGGGGAGAGAGAAAATTACTGTGGTATCACAACGATCCTATTTGGTGCCTGTTGTCTTTTGGCAAGCTTCTGTCGATCTGCAGTTACTTTAACCTAATCAATTCCAGGTGAACAGTAACCCCACTTCTGTTAGAGACAAAAAAATGGGGAAGTACTTGAAGTCATTTGTTAGAGTGTGAGAGTGAGCGACGAGGATGCTCGATCCTCGAGAGATGCTCGAAAAAAAAAATTGTGGGTGGACTGGCAAAACAGGCTGCGCTGTGGACAAGCTAGTTTTTTGTGGCGAGAGGAGCTGGTCATGAAGGAGAGTGTGTTATGGCTAGGTGAAGGATAACATATTACTTTGAATTGGCGTCGGAAGCGAATTGTGAAGATATTCGAATTAATAAATTAATTAAATAATAATTAAATAATAAATTGAAAAGATCATCGCAGAGCGTGAAATACAGCGCGGATCTGGTTTTGGTGAAAGTTTTTGCGAATTAAATGGAAAAGAAATTTAAGTAAATGGTAATCTCGGCAGCCTATTGATAGTGTTGAAACGGGCCGGTAAATTTGCCAAGCATTAAGGAAAAACACAGAAGCTTACACCGCGAACTATTATGCAGACCTGTCGACTTCGCGTTTCATGTCTGGACTTCAATTTCTCACCGTTTTGTAGGTTGGTAATCATTTTTTAAAAAAACATTCATCTTTCATAGTATCGACAATAAAATCTAACAATTTTTCATATTAGTTTAGATATTCACTAATGTCAAATATTAGTTAACGCATTCACTAATGGCTTAGCTAATATGAAATATTAGTTTAGACATACACTAATGCCTTAACTAATATCAAATATTAGTTTAGACTCTAAACTAATATTTGATATTAGTGAATGTCTAAACTAATATTTGATATTAGCTAAGCCATTAGTGAATGCGTTAACTAATATTTGGCATTAGTGAATGCCTTAACTAATATTTGGTATTAGTTAAGGCATTAGTGAATGTTGTTAAGGCATTAGTTGGTGCGTTAGTGAATATATCGTATTACTGATGCTAATGAATGTTTCGTGAAGTTATTTAACTATTGACAGGATATATGCAGGGGCGGATTTGTCCATTTCGCCGCCCTAGGCCTCAGAAATATTTGCCGCCCTTTTCGTCAATAATATTATATGTAACAATGCGTGATTTTTTGCATTCCCTAGAAAATTTCGCTATTTTTCGTTGCGGCCGAGCTCACAAAAAAGGAATATCAGAATAATACCGACACCGGTTCATTCACTTGCCACACAAATAATTATAAAAATACACACACGGTAAAGAACCTAAAAGCACCTAGCATCGCATATAACTCCAACGTCTTCGCTCATAAATTATAAGTAATTTTACTATTTCGTTCAAAGTTTGCTTCCGCACTTGACTGGAGATCAACTATGAGCTCGACTACTGTAAATTAATGTACGATTTGTTATTAACTAAGGATGAACCCGAGATATTTTGACCTATGATATTCTAGATTCCATTTTTTTATAGAACTTAATTTCAGTAATGAAGTAGAATTTGAAAAAATACATAAAAAAATAAAGAAAGATTCGCATGAAGTTGATATACGCTGTATAAAAAAAAATTCTCTGAAAAATCAACGAATGCAAATATTTACCACTGATTAGCTTTTCGTAAATTGAAGAGGTATTATTTGGGTTCCTTTTAGGATCTTTTTATGTCTTTTTAGGCTCTTTGAATGTATTTTCAGATACTTTCTAGGTACTTTTTAGGCATTTTTGAGTTTCTTTGGTCCTCTACCGTGATCGCATTTCGATATTTATTATAAGTCAAACTTTTCAATGTCCGAAAAAAATTATCAGATGTGAATTTCAGTGTGTATTGATTTTTTAGAGAATCCCGTTGGTTTGAGGTGTTAGGCTCATTCAACTCAGATATATATGACAGAAAAAATATTGCTGCCTCAAAAAAAAGTGGCCACCCCAACAAAAATCGAAAATTTGCCGCCCCCGAAATTTGCCGCCCTAGGCCCGGGCCTACCGGGCCTAGTGGCAAATCCGCCCCTGGATATATGTTATGGCTAGGATAGTGTACGATCGCTCATATAATGATATATGTATGAGCGCAAATGCGAATCAGGCAAGTTTAATGAGTTTATTTGGAGGTAAGTTTGGTCGATATATATATCGTCGCTGTGAAATCAAACCGGCATATCTGCAAAATTGAGTTTTTGAGTTTTTGGTATCAAAAAATTCCTTATTTTCCCCTCTATTTTTATGTCGCACCGGCATATCGTAAAGTTGAATAAAAACCCGTCTAATGGTGTTTTGCCGCTTTGCATTCACGTGCAAATAGCCCACATGCGAAAACTTTAAAGCGCTCTAGTGAAAAATGTGTATTTTGCAGATATGCCGGTTTGATTTCACAGCGACGATATGTTCGTACGTATGTTCCGGTGACCTTACTTGAGCACTCATTATGTTTCGAATGTCGTTCAAGATTTGCGGATGATTCGAGAGGACGTGGAAAATCTGGTTGATTTGATTTTGGAAATCCTGAGATCGAGGCGGTTCTTCGACGTAGGAGTTGTCAGTTTGAGTGTACTTATCGAGCGCCATTGGTTTCGTTCCGTCGGTCGATGTAGCCGCATCACGCTTATTCGATGAGATATGTCCGTTGCTGACAGCTTCTTCGAGGAGGCGACGTTTGCGTAGATTCTGTAAAAGAAATAAAACGCTATTTGGTTTTAACAAGCTTGTAATGATATTGTAAATAAGCTTGTAATGATATTGTAAATAAGCTTGTAATGCTATTGTAATTTGAAATATAGATAGCAGTAAGTCTTATTAGAATAGAGCCTTAGTAAGATGATATAGAAATAAAACCAGTCTGAATTAAGCGACGAAACGTTTCGTTTGTTTTGTGGTTATGGGAAGAAATCCTGTTTTTAACAAAGAACAGGAAGAAGTTTAAAAAAACAGAGTATTAACAATTAAAACTTACGTCAAATACAATAAGATCCATAATAAATCCGATGAAATGCACTCGAGTTTCTCAGTTTGTGAAATGCACTCACTTCGGTACGTGTTTAAATTATGCCACAAACAGAATTTATTATCAATTGGGCGACAAACACTGTTTTGAAATAACTTGTGTCCGTAGAGGGGGAAACTAACTAAATCGAACTGGTTTTTCTGGACAATCTCATATACATATACACGAATAATCCCTCGCATTACTGTACGCATTTACCGCACAACTCCGTCCGTTGTATGGTAAATGCGTTTACCGCACAACTGCTATAATTTTATCGATTCCAATGAGACTGTGCATCGTATTCATTTCACAATGTGATTCCAATTTAAATTGCACTCCCTCATATTCCTACTTTTTTCTCAATTTCATAAAATTCTGCAATCGACTACTATTTCGCCACAATCTACTGAGTTGGAATCGACTCTCCCTATGGGGGTTTTCCACATCGGTTGTTAATCGTCATTATGTTCCAAAGAATGTAAAATCGAAATCGAAAGAAAACCGTCCTTGTCTGTAACTTGAAAAGTGTAGAGCACATTAAATGCTAATTTGCTTCAGTTTCGATGAAAAATATAGAATCGAAATAAAAAATTTATGAAAATTATTAAACGTTAAAAGATTATTTTTTAATTTACAATAAAGGGAATAAAACTTACTGAACTATAATCTCAAGGTAAAACATTTTTTTCTGAAAGGTTGATAGGAGCTTTTCTAGTTTGATCAAACAATTAAATTTAAAGATTACTTATCAGATGGTATTAGGAAATGATATGATTTATGTAGTAGAGCCTTGCTTCATTTAGACCAAACATAAGTTTCGGCGACATTGAAACACTCAAGTTGAATATCGAGGTACGCATGATCGCTAGTTGCCACGATATGTTCAGGAAGAACTGAAGAATGGAGCTCTTTGAAGTGTCAACCTGAAACTTTGAGGGCCGTGGAGTAAAGGCTATGGGAAGTTCACCAAGATATTGCGATATCAATATTTTGTCAACCCATTTTACTTGCTCGGAGATAAAATATAACAATATCACCAAGAAGACATCACCGAGTTCGGAGATGATAAAAATAATAAATAAAAAAAAATTTGCATGTTATTTCTCGCCAGCAATTTATTTTATTTACATTATGAAAGAGCTTTCTGTATTTGACATTATCTTATTGTAACAACTTAAAGTATGTAAAAATATATTTGAAAACTAGATAACATTTTTTTTTCTTAAAAATAGGTTTAGTTTAATTATGGTATTTATACATAAATATATTACTAAATAGTCGAATTGGCTTTATTATTCTCCTTATTATCCTCTCTCTGCTCCCCACGCAGTCGTTGATTATACATTTTATTTTCGTCAGCACATTTTGTGGTAATTGCATTACGGACTTCCTTCTCCGACACATTACAACATCGCGATACAATACTAATAATATCGGCTACTCTGGCAGGATCCAATTGATTTTTTGCGGGCTTATCACGACCATGGAATGCAGGCCAAGGACGTCCAGTTAACTGGAGATCCTTCGCCTGCATTCCATGGTCGTGATAAGCCCGCAAAAAAGCAATTGGATCCTGCCAGAGTAGCCGATATTATTAGTATTGTATCGCTATGTTGTAATGTGTCGGAGAAGGAAGTCCGTAATGCAATTACCAGAAAATGTGCTGACGAAAATAAAATGTATAATCAACGACTGCGTGGGGAGCAGAGAGAGGATAATAAGGAGAATAATAAAGCCAATTCGACTATTTAGTAATATATTTATGTATAAATACCATAATTAAACTAAACCTATTTTTAAGAAAAAAAAATGTTATCTAGTTTTCAAATATATTTTTACATACTTTAAGTCCTCTAACTCTTCACGACTGAAGAGTGTGGCTAATAGTTTTCGCGTCGCTCCCGATGCCGAGTTTCATTTTATAGAATCCAATACAGCTTTAAGTACAAGAGTGTTATTTGGACCTATTGTAACCATTTCAAGGCTGCTTTGTTGCTGTGAGTTCTCGGGCTCTACTCTTCGTTCGGTTAGAGGACATCTTTGAACAATTTTCGGTTGATCATATTTCACCATTTCGATTCGGGCCGGTTTATTTTTCATTTCGTGTACGATGCTTTTCGAACAATGCGCATTTTGATATAGGGGCAAGGTCGAATTTAGGAGAGTCGGTGGCGCAGGGTTAGCGCTAACTTGAGTACTTGTATTCGCCCTCGACTCTTCATATTCTTCCTCGTTGAATTCCATCGGAGAGCTAACTGGTTCCTCGATGATATCCCCCGGCTTAACTGGCTCGATCGAAATAGCGTCATCACCACTTGTTACTATCGTGTAGTTGACATTTCGTGGTGACGAAGTTCCGTGACCACTATCCGGTGACCTTACTTGAGCACTCATTATGTTTCGAATGTCGTTCAAGATTTGCAGATGATTCGAGAGGACGTGGAAAATCTGGTTGATTTGATTTTGGAAATCCTGCGATCGAGGCGGTTCTTCGACGTAGGAGTTGTCAGTTTGAGTGTACATATCGAACGTCATTGGTTTCGTTCCGTCGGTCGATGTAGCCGCATCACGCTTATTCGATGAGATATGTCCGTTGCTGACAGCTTCTTCGAGGAGGCGACGGTTGCGTAGATTCTGTAAAAGAAATAAAACGCTATTTGGTTTTAACAAGCTTGTAATGATATTGTAAATAAGCTTGTAATGATATTGTAATTTGAAATATAGATAGCAGTAAGTCTTATTAGAATAGAGCCTTAGTAAGATGATATAGAAATAAAACCAGTCTGAATTAAGCGACGAAACGTTTCGTTTGTTTTGTGGTTATGGGAAGAAATCCTGTTTTTAACAAAGAACAGGAAGAAGTTTTAAAAAACAGAGTATTAACAATGGCAAGCCTCTTTTGTGTCGCTACTACGTGGCAGAAGACCTCAAAGTCAAACATAATTTCAATACTACTACAAGAATGGCTGGAGAGGATTGGGTAGCTGGTTTTCGCAAAAGAAACCTGAAAATTTCGCTAAGAAATCCCTCCGCAACCAGCATTAGTAGGGTGATTGGATTCAGTAAAGAAGAGGTTGATATTCTCATACAAACATGCCTTTGGACTAGAGATGGGCAAAATGCCTCATGACACGTGAGGCATAGCTCTTTCTTACAGTGCAGCGCCTGAAAAAAGCACAGCATAGTCTGTGAGCGAAAGCTTTCATTTGAATAAACTTAATGAAATGCGAAGCGAACAGTGTACTGAGCAGTGTTGCCAATTTAGCTATTTTGTAGCTAGATTTAGCTACAAAAAGAACCTGTTTAGCTACGTAATTTTTCATTTAGCTATTGGCTACAAATTTATAGATTATAGATAATTTAAATTTTTGCTTTGATTGCATTAACTTACACTAGTTTATTAATATTTAAAACACTCAGTGGTTAAAAATAATTTCCTCAAATTCTAAGGTAATCGCCAATGCTTTGGGTAGTACAATAGTACTACTACTATGTACTATGTCTTTCTAGGCATAGAACAATAATAATCTTTTACGAACAGTTTTATTTCTTTTGTTCGGTGCGAAGAAAACCCGTGGGTTTTAACTCATTAGGAATAAACTAAAATAGGTAAGATAAACGAAATATGTTTAATATGGAATACACATTATCTGCCTAAATTTGAAGACAAGAACCAAAAAATTCAGGCGTAGACATAAAATTGAAATAAAACGTAGACAAAGTGTTCGCACAAAACTCTAGAAGATATTAGAAATCGTGCTCAGTAGTAAAATCAAACGTTAGAATTGTGCTAGCTATGTTTTTTTTTCATTTTGTAGAGTTTTTCAACACAGCGAAAAATAAAGACTATATTTTCTGAGTTGGGGGCAGTTTGTTTCCATACTTCACATCGGATTTGAAGGCAGATTTTGATAACTGTATTTCCAGTACTTTAATTGGCGAGTCTACGGACATTTGAGTGATATTTAGCAAAAATTTATTACAATTTACTTGAAAGAGCTAGAAAGTGGAGCTGTTGAAAGTATTACTACTGCCATAAACACGTGCTTAGAAAACTACATCCTAAATATTACAAATATGACAGACAAAGCAAGTGTTATGGTCGGAGTCAATAACGGTGTATTTAAAAAATTAAGTCGTCAAAATCCTTTTTTAATATTAATAAGATGAGCTTGTCATTCCGTTCAGGTTTCAGTTTCTGCAGCTTGAGGATCGTTTCTTCCCCAAACCTTAAAGTTTTTACCTGCAGAAATTTATAATTGGTTCTCTAAATTCCTCTGAAGATGATACGGAGTTTGTAAACGGGGTGGTTGTCAATAACGGGATCAGTATCAAGGATCATTAACCAATAACTATGGCTAAAACTCCACTTCAGCATAGTCCAAACATCAGAAGAATGTTATTTAGCAAACATGATTTACAAGGAGTATAACAATCAAAAACCTTTTACATCTCCTATTTCTTCAACCCATTTTAAGGGATGCTTCTATCATGAATAAAAAATAGAATAGAATTCTGTTGAACTTAATAAGCTCTTCAACGATTTTTATACTCTTTTATACTGTTAAATTAATAAACTACTCATAATACAATGTACATCCAATATTTTTCCATATCAATTATACACATTAGCTTAATAAAACTGTTTTCTAGAACCTTGAGTTTTTTATTGTTGAATTTAGCTACACTTTTTAGCTATAAAGTGAACATTTTAGCTATTTTTAGCTATTTTTTCCCTCAAATCTAGCTACAACGGCTGGAAAAAAGTTGGCAACACTGGTACTGAGAGTACGGCGCAATGCTGTAAAATACTCTAAAAAAGAGCGATCAGTGGTGTGTCATGAGGCATTTTGCCCATCTCTACTTTGGACCAACGCGTATTTTCAACGTAGACGAAACAGGTATTTCTAATTTCCAAAAACCAGTCCAGATCCTACCACCTAAGGGTAAACGTCAAGTCGGACTTGGGAGAGAAGCCGTAATGTTACTGTTGTTTGTAGTATGAGCGCCTTTGGCTCGTTCATCCCACCTTCATGCATCCCACCCATGTTTATATATTGGAGGAGAGGAATGTCACCATTGCTCGAAAGGGGCGGACCAGCTGGCTCATCATATACCGGCTCTCACAGCGGCTGGTCAAATGAAATTTTTTTCCTTGATTGGCTTTAACAAGATCATGACTCGATGATCTTGTTTTACTAATCTTTGACAACCACGGAAGCCATGTGTCCCTTGAAAGCTATGAATTTTGCCAACAACATTCATATGTTCTCAATACCACCACATACCTCTCACAAGATGCAATCACTTGACGTCTCGTTTTTGGGCCACTCAAAAGAGACTTTAATAAGGAGTGCGTGATAGCAAGCGCATATAAGAAAATTACTCCTTATGATGTAGCGTCAAGGAAAAAATGAGTATCAGGAATTCCCAGTACTGGAATCTTTCCAGTTATCCGAAACACTTTAAAGGAAGATTTTTTTCCAGATGACCTGGATTTTGGAAATCAAGAACTAGCAGGGGAGGTGCCATATCTGAAGCTGAAGACAACATTTAAGTGAATGCTACCGAAGAATTTGTAAATAATCCCGAAGATGGACTAATGCATGTACCTTGCTCCTTAAAAGGAAACGTTCAAGGGCTGACTTCTGAAAACATGTTTCTTCAATCGATACAAAAGTTTTCCCCATTTTAAAATTGGCTGCAGTAAAGGTGGAACGAAGTTTTAAGAGAAGAAGCCACTCTTCAATTTTACACCGTGGTTAAAAGAAACTAAAAGCAAATTGTGTGATGACAACGAAGATTATGATCTTTTTGATGTTGAAATGTGTGCTATCTGTAATGAATATGGAACCAATGAACTTGTACAGATGTCCGGCATGTGGAAAATGGGTGCATTTCGAATGCAGCGGGGCGGAAAAACCCGAAAATTAAATTTTTGATTTTTGCACTCTGTAGCATATTAGGCCTAAGTCAGTTTGCATTTCATTCATACAAAATAAAAATGTTATTTCTTCTGTGATCTTTTTTGTCGATTTGTCGAGTCAAAATAGAACAAGTTTATAACTATATGTTGAATTTTTGATATTTTATTTTTCCTTCTTGGTCTATATGTATTTGAATTGACTGGCGTCATTAACCCGAGCCCAGGCGGCATTACCCCGGGTAATCCCACCATAATGTAGATGTTCAGAAATTAATTTTTTTAATAAAACATGTTTTTGATTAGATAAAAATATTAAAGTTCCTTAACGTGGCGGCATTCTCCCTGTCTACCCTATTCACATACATAGAACTATTCATCGTTTACCTTTTGGCATATCTTCAGCTTCTTCCATATTTTAATGCATATTGGATTGAATCTTAAAAAAGGTAAAGGGTGTAAAAAATGTGTAATTTAGTTATGTACCCATAGGACGAACGGATATGGAGGACTGTAAGACCAAATTATTTTAGACAAATCACAAAAAATATATTTTTAGCTTGAATCTGCATCTGAATTCCGAAAGCAACTTTTCACGCAACGAAGCAAATATCACTTTTGTTCAATTTTCACTCAGTAAATACCACCCTTGCTAGATTTTCGCCGAAGCGAATTTCACGTGAAATGGTATATGAAAATTTCACGGCAAATCTAAGACAATAAAGCTTAGGTTAGTACCAACCTTACGCTTACATAAACACTCAACAAAATTAAGGAAATATAAATTGCAAACTATTTAGAACTATAAATTTTTCGTTGATCTAAATTTTCTTCCGTTTGTAACATAGCTGTACATGTTCTCTTTGCATCCAATTAAAACTTTCGTCAAATGGAATAAGATCCATAATAGATCCGATGAAATGCACTCGAGTTTCTCAGTTTGATTAAAATTTTAAAAAAATACACATAATTTACGACACTTTTCTGCAGATCACGTTACTTCGGTACGTGTTTAAATTATGCCACAAACAGAATTTATTATCAATTGAGCGACAAACACTGTTTTGAAATAACTTGTGTCCGTAGAGGGGGAAACTAACTAAATCGAACTGGTTTTTCTGGACAATCTCATATACATATATGCGCACGAATAATCCCTCGCATTACTGTACGCATTTACCGCACAACTCTGTCCGTTGTATGGTAAATGCGTTTACCGCACAACTGCTATAATTTTATCGATTCCAATGAGACTGTGCATCGTATTCGTTTCACAATGTGATTCCAATTTCAAAGGAACTAAGTAGTTTCCAATGGAGAAATGGCGCGAGCTCGAAATCGTGAAAAAACCGGACAAAACAAAGACTACTTACTGTGTTTAGGTCCATTATCGTATTTGATTGAATATAAAGTTGAATAATAACTGCCACTGAACGATGAAATCGAAACTTTGCAAGAACCAAGGTGTTTTTTCTTCTAAAGTTAGATATTTCGCCGAACGAAAGGAGTTTCTGCTACAAGTGCTCCTCGCGATCTGAACTGTTCCTCTTGCGCTTCGACAGAACAGGATTCAAATTTACTGGAAGCGACCACGCTCGGGCAAGGAAGGCGGGCACACAGAGATTTTCCGACACCCCCCTAACACCCCCCTAATACCCCCTTGGAAAGTGCATACACCCCCCCTAACACAGACAATTTTCGTACACAAAGAGACCTTTGTGTCCTTTATTTCAAAGAGACACCCCTCCTAAAATTCTGAACACACCCCCCAAGAAAAATGCCTGAGAAAACCCCTGCGGGCACACCAGGCTCAGGATAGCAATGCAACAAGGATAACCGAACCGATACGATAAAGGGTCTCGGCGATGAGACGCGGACTGTGCTGTTGCACGTGAACTAAAGCTAGAGTTACAATCAATGCAACCAACATTTGTTGCACGTCAAAATGAGTTTGAACCCATGAGAACGTATGAGAGCAGTTACAATGATGCTCTCATACGTTCTCATGGGTTCAAACTCATTTTGTTGTGCAACAAATGTTGGTTGCATTGATTGTAAGTAACTCTAGCTTAAGGTACAGTGTGTGATCGAAATAGACAGAGGTGGTTGCAAACAGATATTAACAACATGAACATAATATGTATGTATGGAAAATTCAAAGGAATTGAAGATATGTATGAAAAATTCAAAGGAATTGGGAATGGTGTCCAATTTAATATCTTATTGCAAAATTTTTTTTCTGACAAGACCGTCACATAAAATTTAATTACTGTTCCAAAGAATCCGGTATTCCTGTTATGAATTTAATCCGCTAAATTCGACTTTAGCAACAGCAAGATTTAAATATTAATTGCTAATTTTAACGATTTCGCAATTATTAAAATAATTTTACGAAAGAATTTTTCAGGAAAATTATAATGTTTGTTCAACATATTTTTATTGAGGTAATACAGCGATAAAACAATATGTGTGATAAAAATATTTTTGCTTACAAAATCAGTATTGGAGGTTTGGTAAGATTTTTGGAAATTATCAAGTCGTATACAACTCGTGAATTCGCACAAAATGTAATTCCATTTAGTACCATTTGGCGTCCCTAATTGCGAGAAAATATTAAAACAGGTAAAAGAAAAAAGAATTCCAAATTTGCGAACTTATAATATTTTCATCGAATCAAAATAAAATTTTCAAGTATCTTCTTCCCTACTTTTAGATAAAAGTACGTCCACCCTTATTACTACAATAAGGAATTGTAGACCAAGATATTTTGTTTTATAAAAAAAGTGTTCTCTTAAAATAAAACTTCTTAAAATAAACTTTTAATCCCAAAGTGCAGAGAGCTATTAAATTCAATTTCGCAATAATTCTCGACGAAATTATTCAATTAGGAAAAAAAGGAATCAAACAAAACCTTCTGGTAGATTTAGGTTGACAAAAAGTCTAAACATCCAGCTGTTGAGATTTTTCATTGAAATTTTCCCCGAACAAGAGTTGGGAATTAAACCATTTAACTCATTTTTGACTTCGTAAAATTTCATTGGTATACCTCTTCCTACAATTATGAGATTGAAACGATGGTTTGGTTGGGAAAATGTTATCTTATGAAAAATATTTGGAAAAAGTTCATTGACATTTTGGGTTTTCATGGGCATTATTCCTGTATCGTTTGAATTGTTGTGGGATGATTTGTTGAAATTCGTATGAAACAAAAACTCTTGAAAGACATCAGACTCTTAGCTATTTGTTTTAATAGGCGAAAATAAACAAATTATATTGGCACAGACCCGTCGACTTGTAAAAAAAAAAACAAAAAAAAGCATCTGTTTTGAGAAGGAATATTTTCGTCATATGTTATAAATGAAAATTGATCCCACAAATTCGTGTGAAATAAAAATATATAAGAATGTTTTCAACTTTGCTATTTGTGTATTGAATTTTGTAAATATTTTGTTGTTATGCCTCCCGACGAATAAAATAAAAAAAAACTCTAGCACATAGGAACCGCCAGAAAGACTGATTTTGGAAGAAAAACAGAGTAAATGTGTAGATTTCGCTTCATATTGAATATAATTGAAATCTTTACTAAATCAATTTCTTGTACTCAAAATTGGATCATCGCACGAAATATATAGCATACTAAAATTTAATGATAACATTTCTCAGTAAATAAAGGGCCCAATTTTTGTTGATGATTATTGGATCGGAAGCTGTAAGGGTACAAAAATTTTGAGAGTACCGCCCACAAACATTTCAATACTTTAGGAATTCAACAATGTTGTTTCCATCATAAGGTGCTGTCGTATGAAAAAATAGTATCTCTTGGTACAATAGCGACAAACTAACCTAGTTCAGCAGTCTTTTGCTAGCAAATCTACTTCTTTTTGCAGCCAGCTTACTCTGCGAACTTCGTTTTGATACAATTACTGAATCGGAAACTTTCGGCGTGAAAAGTTTGAGGGTTTCCGCCCAAAAAGGTTCAAAATGGAAGAACAGTGAACTCTTCTTGCTTATTTATATATCAGGTGCTTATCATATGAATATTTGACTCAAGCATCTGCTGGTCAAAAATGATGAAAATGCCGCTGTTGAAACCTTTTGGCAGTACACACTTGCTTGATGCTTAGATACACTCACTTTATGAATTCCGTTTCAAAGCATCGGTAGTTATTGGGATATACAGATTGTTAGTGCTGCCAGCCTCGAAAAATTCAAAATTTACAAAATTTAAACACACTTTATGTCTGTTCATGGTAGCAAGATTACTATTTAAAAGTTTATTGGTAGCATCTCTTAATCCAAAAGTTATCAAGACCATCGTAGTTGGCAGCCTCATCCTAAAGCTGCAACCAAAAATAATTATACTTAGATCAAGCTTTAGTTTTAGTCTGATGATTGCGTCGTTAGTACTCGGAGAAGAAAGTGTTTTTGATTGACGACATTTCAAAATAACACCACAGCCAAAAAGTTGCCGCATTTTTCAACTTCTATCAGACCTAATTTTACTTAAAACTAATCAATATATCTTGTAAATTTCAGTTTGATGTGATGATCTGGTTGTGAGTTCTCAAGAACGTTAATTTCGGGTTCCCAAAATATATACAACAATAATTACCGTTATTGTGTAATGAGGAATTTCAGAAACTTTAATTTGACTGTGTTGAAGAAGCATTAATTTTATCAATCATTTGAATTTTTCACCAAAAAAGTAAAAAGAATCAGAAGACTGAACGATTTTTTTGACGGATCTCCTGTAATTAAAGGGTTACCTGCACTTTTATCCAAGCTAACACAACCCTATTTCCTACTACCAAAAATAAGTCTTTTGAATTTCTAATGATTTGATGGCTCTGTCAAATGTTATGCCAACTCGAAATTTTGTAAATTTTCTTTGCCTACTTTTATAGGCACAAAGCAGGATAAGAATTTCCAAAACATTATCCTGGCATATTTTTTTTCCAAATTTCATTTGTTAATGTGGTTTTAATCTGGTGTTTTTTTTAAATGTCGAAGAATTCTTTTTTCCCCAGCATCGTGTATTTCTCAAAGGCTTACTAGAACAAACACTGCTGTGTGTTCATATTCCATTTTGCCCACCACTTTTTAAAAAGGATCGTTAAACAAAGATATAAAGATACAAAGCTATAAAATTTCGTTCTGATGCATTTATCTTTCATCTTACACTTTTACATTATTAATTATTATATATTAATTATTTTTAATCCGAAAACCATACTCTCTAATGATTTCGAGAATATATAAGAATTATATTTAATGGTATTATTGTTCTATTCTTATTATATTTAATGATATCATATCACTTTTTATTTTGTTCATTCATTGTCTATTTTCGTCTGCAAGTCCGTAGATACTGTGATAAAAAAAACTTTTGGATTGACTCTTATAAGCTTGAGAGCTACTAAATGAAGTTATTAAAAGTTGTCTCTTTTACAGAGACAAAAATTTGTTGTTTCGATCTTGATATATCGATTAGTATCTTTGATTATTTTTCTAAAGAAATAACTATGAACACTGGGATTAAATTACAACTTTATTCATACGATAACATGTGTTTGTTTTAAATTGATGCATAACACATGACGCGTATCGCTTTTGTAAAATTAATACAAGAAAAATAAAGTTCTGTGAATATAAATGAACAAACTACATGCCATATCTTATTTGATATGAATAAAACATTCAATCTACTTTTATCAATCTATTATTGTCAAAAAGAAAACTGATTGTTTAAGAAATCAATGAAATTGAATCAACAACCAATTATAGCTCTGCTAAGAAATTTAAAGTTTCATGTCATAAAATCCATTTTATTTCGGATCACCCCACTGTTTAAAAACCCATTAGTAATAATTGTTCAATTAGAATTCATCTTGAGAAATTGCTTCATTTAAACGTATTGCACATAGCCTCTGAATCCATGTATACGTACACTTGCTCCGCAACAAAACACGTTTTATATTACAACTTGATTGAATGTGCCCTCAGTGGTGCGGCAAAGGCTCATAAAAAACGGCTCTAGAGCAACGTTTAAACTTTTATATGCACTGACCACCTGAATGAATTTAATTGTGCACGTCTAGAGTATTCAATGCAATGTTGTAATGCACATCGCCGGACTCCGTGCACTATCAATATTAAATTGAACGACAGACATACCAAATAGTGCAGCGCAGTGCAGAGCGAAACTATGCGTTGTGTTTTGCTGCTGCTTGATTGCACATATAAAATTTGTAAGAGTTGAACTATACTAAAATGAATTTATAGTTTTTTGGACTTACCTCAAGGAATTGTTTTCGAATTATGTTGCGGTGTGGTGTTAGTGTTGAATCCTGTAACAAATAGACATTGCAAGTGTTCATTATGCGGTTTAGTTGATTTGTTTATTTTTTATGATCGAAAAGAGTAATAAATCTATAAATTTAGAGGATAAATGCGAAATAGACTTTTCGGTAAAATCATTTGATGTAAAGTTTCTAATATTTACGTATAATTCATAATCCGTGCAAAAATTTGTATAAATATTTTAAAATTACTATTAAATGCTGCAATCAGTTACTAAATTGTTCATTTTTCGTCTTTTACAAGTAAATTGCAAAGAAGTACCAGATGGGTCAGTCAATCATCAAAAATCATTTCGATAAAAACTAACGGAGAAAATGTGAATATTTATTCACATTTATGCGCACGAATAATCCCTGGCATTACTGTACGCATTTACCGCACAACTCCGTCCGTTATATGGTAAATGCGTTTACCGCACAACTGCTATAATTTTATCGATTCCAATGAGACGAGAAATCGTGAAAAAACCGGACAAAACAAAGACTACTTACTGTGTTTAGGTCCATTATCGTATTTGATTGAATAATAACTGCCACTGAACGATGAAATCGAAACTTTGCAAGAACCAAGGTGTTTCTTCTTCTAAAGTTAGATATTTCGTCGAACGAAAGGAGTTTCTGCTACAAGTGATCCTCGCGATCTGAACTGATTACAGCAGAGTTTGCTCATATCTCAAACTTGGCAAGGCAACAAAATACCCAATTCCATCTGTTCCTATGAGCGTTCGGAAAATCGGAACTGTCATATGTAAATGACAATCAGAATTTGTATTTTTTTGTCTCATTTTTGCTTTTTATTACACTCCGCAGCTTTTAGAGGATAAAATATTCACTGATATATCTTTCCGAGACTTTAAAGGATCCAAATTATCGAACAGCAATTTCTTTAATATAGCCAGTGACAGATGACAGTAAATGTTGTGTTGCGTTGATTGTAACTCGTTCCACCAACAAAACTTGGCAGCAAATGTTGGTTGAGCATAAAGCCCTAACCAAAGATGAGTCTGCGGCCGGAATCGTCTGTCAAAACCGACCGATTTTAGAGCAAAAAAGGCACTTTTTGACGTACGTAAACAGGAGTGAATTTAAGTGCCCATACAGCGCATAAGCGAACGTAGTGGATTTTAAATTTGAATTTGGTGTTCAAATAGTGAAATTAAATTTGTATGAATTTAGTGCAATAAGTGTTTTATTCATAAAAAGTTGATATTTCGTAAAGGTTAAATGAATAAAGTAAAAACAGCAAAAGCATTGAAAGCAATGCAATTAGGTTTGCAGGCATTGGAGGCTGCAGCTGCATTGACAGAAATACGAAAAAAGAAAAGAAGATCATGCAAGGTGCGTAAAATCAACCGTGACAGGCGGCGTAATGGGTTTTTCGTCGTAATGTTCAAGAAAATGCGAGCATACGACCCGCAACAGTTTTTTTTATATACACGCATGAATGCAGAAACATTTGAATTATTTGAGCGTATAATGATACCGATAATATCAAAATCGGCACAACGAGAATCGATTCACTCGGAATGTAGACTGGCAGTTGTTTTGCAGTAAGTGGAACTGAAATGAAATCAATAATTAGAAAACAAGTGCAGTTCGAATTTGTTTTCCAGACACTTATCCCAAGGTAAATCTATCCAAAGTCTTGCATGGTCTTTCAAATTAGGGAAAGAGACTGTGCGATCTATTATTTTGGAGTGCACGGCTAAAATATGGGAGGTTCTCTTCCCCGTGTATGTCAAGGAGCCAAATGCATCTGAACTGTCTGCCATTGCTGATTTATATAGAGTTAAATTTGGGATGCCTAATTGCATAGGTGCCATTGACGGAAAACACATTTCCATTCAATGCCCACCAAATAGTGGCAGTCAATTCTACTGCTATAAAAACTTTAACAGTATAGTTTTGCTTGCTGCGTGCGACGCTACATATAAATTTACATTTGTTGATGTTGGTGCATATGGCAGTCAAAGTGATGGCGGTAATTTATAACTGAATCTTAATAGCAGTATATTAATTTAACGTTGCAGGTATTTTCCAAGCTAGCAGTTTTGGGCGACGCATCATCAGTGAAGAACTGTCAATCCCACCCGCGAAAGAACTTCCAGGTCGTCAGCAGCGTATTCCACATTTTTTTGCGGCAGATGCAGCGTTCCCGCTTACCCGACATGTTATGCGACCTTATCCAGGGCAATTGTTACCAATGGAAAAGCAAAATTTCAACAAAAGATTGTCGAGTGCACGAATGACTATTGAAAATTCTTTTGGAATTTTAGCTGCGCGTTGGAGAATCCTACGAACAACTATAAACATGTACCCAGAAAATGTGGATAATATAGTTCTGGCTTGCATAGCACTACACAATTTTATAATGTGTCAAAAAACAAACTTGGCTCAGTATTGTCCTCCAACCTTCGTCGATTGGGAAGATGAAAACGATGAGTTACATTTCGGAAGCTGGCGAGATGAAGTTGATGGTTTTACATCCATTCAAGGCGCACGATCAACAAACCACTACGGTGGTAAGCAATCGATTGCCATTAGAAACGAGCTATGTAATTATTTCAACACTAACTCAAATGTATGAATTGTTTCTTAAGCCACTTTTTTGCGAAGTATTGTTTGAATAAATGTAAAATAATATGTTAACAGACTTTAATATAAGTTCGAACGAATTTTTTTATTGAGGCAAAATTTTTACTACTGTTTATTAAATCGTCTCTATGCTAATAATCGCAAGCATTATAAAAATCTTTTACGTAATTTTGGACAGAACTTATCATTTGAAAGTTTTGTTTTTAGTGCGGACAATAAGTATTGGTGTAGGATTAAAAATTTAATTCATCAACAGTCAGCAATTTACCAGCGCTCACTTGTCTACAAATTGTGCTGCTTTGCGGCTATAAAGTATTTAAATTAGGTCTGTTCCCGTACTACAATTAATTGCGATTAATTGCAATGAAGCCGTTTTTTGTACTCCGTTTTAGTACGCTTCTTTGCAATTAATTGCAATTAATCGTAGTACGGGAACACACCTATTGTAAAAAATGTTTTAATTAAACCATTGTTGCATCATCAGCACTTAAAATTTAAAGAAAATTTACTTCAAACTGCGTTGGTGACCTTTTATAATTTTGAATAGCTACTTTCGGTAGTGGTAGCAATTTATCCAATAAAGAAATATATGAATTACTTATTACGCATAAAAGTTTAAATTGCAGAGTATCTGATTCAGCAATCGTGCAATGAACAAACCACCTTGCTCAATTATAAAACAATTACTGAATCGGAAACTTTCGGCGTGAAAAGTTTGAGGGTTTCCGCCCAAAAAGGTTCAAAATGGAAGAACAGTGAACTCTTCTTGCTTATTTATATATCAGGTGCTTATCATATGAATATTTGACTCAAGCATCTGCTGGTCAAAAATGATGAAAATGCCGCTGTTGAAACCTTTTGGCAGTACACACTTGCTTGATGCTTAGATACACTCACTTTATGAATTCCGTTTCAAAGCATCGGTAGTTATTGGGATATACAGATTGTTAGTGCTGCCAGCCTCGAAAAATTCAAAATTTACAAAATTTAAACACACTTTATGTCTGTTCATGGTAGCAAGATTACTATTTAAAAGTTTATTGGTAGCATCTCTTAATCCAAAAGTTATCAAGACCATCGTAGTTGGCAGCCTCATCCTAAAGCTGCAACCAAAAATAATTATACTTAGATCAAGCTTTAGTTTTAGTCTGATGATTGCGTCGTTAGTACTCGGAGAAGAAAGTGTTTTTGATTGACGACATTTCAAAATAACACCACAGCCAAAAAGTTGCCGCATTTTTCAACTTCTATCAGACCTAATTTTACTTAAAACTAATCAATATATCTTGTAAATTTCAGTTTGATGTGATGATCTGGTTGTGAGTTCTCAAGAACGTTAATTTCGGGTTCCCAAAATATATACAACAATAATTACCGTTATTGTGTAATGAGGAATTTCAGAAACTTTAATTTGACTGTGTTGAAGAAGCATTAATTTTATCAATCATTTGAATTTTTCACCAAAAAAGTAAAAAGAATCAGAAGACTGAACGATTTTTTTGACGGATCTCCTGTAATTAAAGGGTTACCTGCACTTTTATCCAAGCTAACACAACCCTATTTCCTACTACCAAAAATAAGTCTTTTGAATTTCTAATGATTTGATGGCTCTGTCAAATGTTATGCCAACTCGAAATTTTGTAAATTTTCTTTGCCTACTTTTATAGGCACAAAGCAGGATAAGAATTTCCAAAACATTATCCTGGCATATTTTTTTTCCAAATTTCATTTGTTAATGTGGTTTTAATCTGGTGTTTTTTTTAAATGTCGAAGAATTCTTTTTTCCCCAGCATCGTGTATTTCTCAAAGGCTTACTAGAACAAACACTGCTGTGTGTTCATATTCCATTTTGCCCACCACTTTTTAAAAAGGATCGTTAAACAAAGATATAAAGATACAAAGCTATAAAATTTCGTTCTGATGCATTTATCTTTCATCTTACACTTTTACATTATTAATTATTATATATTAATTATTTTTAATCCGAAAACCATACTCTCTAATGATTTCGAGAATATATAAGAATTATATTTAATGGTATTATTGTTCTATTCTTATTATATTTAATATCATATCACTTTTTATTTTGTTCATTCATTGTCTATTTTCGTCTGCAAGTCCGTAGATACTGTGATAAAAAAAACTTTTGGATTGACTCTTATAAGCTTGAGAGCTACTAAATGAAGTTATTAAAAGTTGTCTCTTTTACAGAGACAAAAATTTGTTGTTTCGATCTTGATATATCGATTAGTATCTTTGATTATTTTTCTAAAGAAATAACTATGAACACTGGGATTAAATTACAACTTTATTCATACGATAACATCTGTTTGTTTTAAATTGATGCATAACACATGACGCGTATCGCTTTTGTAAAATTAATACAAGAAAAATAAAGTTCTGTGAATATAAATGAACAAACTACATGCCATATCTTATTTGATATGAATAAAACATTCAATCTACTTTTATCAATCTATTATTGTCAAAAAGAAAACTGATTGTTTAAGAAATCAATGAAATTGAATCAACAACCAATTATAGCTCTGCTAAGAAATTTAAAGTTTCATGTCATAAAATCCATTTTATTTCGGATCACCCCACTGTTTAAAAACCCATTAGTAATAATTGTTCAATTAGAATTCATCTTGAGAAATTGCTTCATTTAAACGTATTGCACATAGCCTCTGAATCCATGTATACGTACACTTGCTCCGCAACAAAACACGTTTTATATTTGATTGACTTGATTGAATGTGCCCTCAGTGGTGCGGCAAAGGCTCATAAAAAACTGCTCTAGAGCAACGTTTAAACTTTTATATGCACTGACCACCTTGTTGGATTTTTGCATTAAGATTTAAAAATAACAAGTCCGGCGGCTTTGACTATTAATTCACAAGTGTCAATTTTTTATTTATGGGGCATTTCACGTGAAGCGGACAACGAAATAAAATCGAGGTTCTGGATTTCGTTCATATTGTGCATACTGGTACTTATAGAAGATATGAATGTGGATGCACAAGTTTTTGTTTCTATGAGGTTTAGTTGCCGAGTTATGGGCTTCTGAATAATTGACGAAATTGATAAAAGGTTTTTTTGGAAGCGGATTCTGAGATTCAAAACCAACTCTAAAAAAACATTAAACATAATGATTGGTATAGAAAATTAGCTGTTCTTTTTAATTTTGAAATTAGATTTGAAAAATAATTTTTTTTTCCTGTGTGGAACCGGAAGTAGACACTTTAACTCGTAATTTGAACAATTTGGACCAGGTTAATTTTATTTATTTTTAAAATAAAATAAAGCTTAAAGTATACTTATTTTTGTCATAAAAGTTTTAGAATGGGATGGCCAGTAGTTTAGGAGGTAGGTGAATTTCAATACAAAAAAGTCGCATGGGGCGTGGTGCCGGAAGCTTGATTATGATAGCTAGTGAGTGTGAAAGCAAAATATTTGTATTAAAACTATTATATATAACTTGTATCACTTACATATAGAATATAAAATATTAAAAAATGATAATGCTGATTTACTTAGTGAAAAAAAGGGTACTTGTGTTTAGACAAATGAATTTTTTTCACAATTTTTACAATTTTACTCTCGTTTCTTAAACTAGTTCTTTTTTTTAATAACTAGAGGTGTTTCTACGATCAGTTTTTTCCAGCAGATTCGACATAATTTATTTTCTGCTAATATTCTTGGAATTTTTCTTAGGTCTTTAGCCTTCCGATGAAACTTCAAATCGAATGGATTGAAACATCGATATCCGAACGGAGACATAATACACATAATTAAAACTCTTTAACTTATCAACGAAAGTAATAGTCATTGCAAGCGTTGAACAGTAACTCGAAAAATAACGGAAAATTTGAATTGGCTTGGCGTCAAATATATTAGATATGCGTCATATATTTTAATTAGGTTTTTATGGGAAAATAAAACCTTTTTCAAATAAGAGATGGCACTACTAATCACATTTCAAATGAATTTTTGTTTTCGAGCCAACTAGCTGCCCTAAGCAAGCTCTCGGTACTACGCCCTATGCGACTTTTATGTATTGAAATTCACCTACCTTCTAAACTACTGGCCATCCCATTCTAAAACTTTTATGATAAAATAAGTATACTTTAAGCTTTATTTTGATATAAAAATAAACAAAATTAACCTGGTCCAAATTGTTCAAATCACGAGTTAAAGTGTCTACTTCCGGTTCCACACAGGAAAAAAAATTTATTTTTCAAATCTAATTTCAAAATTAAAAAGAACAGCTAATTTTCTATACCAATCAATATGTTTAATGTTTTTTAGAGTTTGTTTTGAATCTCAGAATCCGCTTCCAAAAAAGTCCTGTATCATTTTCGTCAATTATTCAGAAGCCCATAACTCGGCAACTAAACCTCATAGAAACAAAAACTTGTGCATCCAAATTCATATCTTCTAGAAGTACCAGTAAGCACAATATAAACGAAATCCAGAATCTCGATTTTTTTTCGTTGTCCGCTTCACGTGAAATGCCCCTTATGTATGAAGTTGAATACAAGATTAAAAATAATAATTGTGCTTCACGTTAGGTGGCGTTGTTGTCGTTTTAGAAGCTATATTCAACACACCTGAATGAATTTAATTGTGCACGTCTAGAGTATTCAATGCAATGTTGTAATGCACATCGCCGGACTCCGTGCACTATCAATATTAAATTGAACGACAGACATACCAAATAGTGCAGCGCAGTGCAGAGCGAAACTATGCGTTGTGTTTTGCTGCTGCTTGATTGCACACAGTGGCGGCTCGTCCTAATGTGCACTTTCGCACGTGAACCCCCTCAAAGATATCAATGATCCAAAATTAATATATCTATACATATTGAACAAGTACATTGAACTACATTGGACAATATCTAACTTGTTATGGCAGCACATAATGTCACCTGCCGATCATTTTCATATCTATTATCCCAGAAACTTTCTATTCCTACGTACAAGCCATACAATTTTCATATCTGCTTATCTCTACTGTCTTCTGTACTAGCGATCGCACGTGCGATTGTGTTGCTGGAATTAGGGGGCTAGAGGAGCATGCGAGGAAGCGAGGGGTGCATCCATTTAGCTCGTCTCAGTACTAGCAGGGGGTTCACACTCAGAATGTGCGATCGACAAACAATTTGATGCATTTAGACATTGTTGTCGGTGGTCAGTTCCATTCGCTGACTCGTGCTGCCGTTTCGAGTGTTTTACATATAGTATACAATTATGTATGTGGATTATTCTACCCTTCTAAGCATAATGGGCCGTTCAGACAAGCGTCCATGCGTCCACGCGTCCATGCGATCTAGCGTGTTTTGCTTACACGAGTCAATTTGATTTTGTTTATATAGGCGGGTCTAAAGCGAAGGAGGTGGAGTATGCTGATTCATGTACAATAGATTTTAAAATGATTTCTTTCGCTCAGTGGCATGTGTGGATGATTCGTTGGTGATCATTTAAATATATGTTTTGTGAATGATTATTTTCTTATATGATAATGTGGATAATATATATTTTGTATCCTTACGTGCATGACTAGTACGAAAAAAAATTGAATGCATCTGAATATCTAGACACAAACATACATATGTAGGTATATATAGTCATATGCATTAGTATATACAATTTCTGTTACCAACATATTTGTACGGAGCAAAAAAAACATCATTATAAGCGTGTAAAATCCATCCACTTATCGCATTAGCCCCGCCTTCAAAAAACTGGATTTGAGTTGACTAGACTCGTGTAATCTAAAAACGCTTGGACGCGTGGACGCATGGACGCTTGTCTAAATCGCCCATAAAGGTTCTATCTACATTTTAGTACTTTCGAGATATTCAATGATTTGTGTTTTAATTTGTACTGGAGGTATATGGAGAGTGCATTTTTCAATATTAAATTTAAAATACTTCCACAAAAAAAATTTATAGAATGATGTAATAGAGTATGTAATTTTTGAATCCGGTGTTAACTCAAAATTGAGAAAAATGCAGATAGAACGTTTATACTTGCTACCGCAATATTATAATAACTATTGGGTTTAATTTTACTATTGCCTCTATTTGTGTCTCTATAATTTCAAGACACATTTGGAATTTAAATAAAGGTAGAAATAAATTTTGTGAAATGTTTGCTGTGAAATACTAGTAAAATATATTCAGTATTTTAGAAGATTAGTCTTAGAAGAAAGTATATGCTTGGAAATGATTTGGGAGTTTAATTTCTTTTGTCGCCTATTCCTGGCCTTTTACTAGGGTTAGAGCTGTAAAACTATATACATTTGAATGTATTGGCAGGTTCGATTGAGCAAAAATAGTCAGAGCACTTAATTAAGTCTAAAGCACCGAAGGTTTGTGTGTGGGTATATGAAAAATTTTATACAAGAAGGGCTTTACTGTTTTTTTTATAAATTCTGGGATTATGTGTATCTAGGACTGATTGTAAATTTTAATAAAATTTATTGATATCGGTGCATCCATTTTGCTGTAATAAACCATGATAAGCCCATCATGGTAAAGACTCACCATGAAAACTCACTGATGAAAATACAATGTTCACTGTAAATATAAGTTTCAAATCTCTTAAATGTCTCGTCAAAATATCACTGTTAAAGGATTTTTAAATCGCCCTTTGAGGAATTTTGTAAGCAGTTATGTTTTTTATAATATTTTTTTTTTAAACTCATTCTAAAGCAGTTTTGCTATGTTTCGGCAAATTAACTAAAACAGATGCAACTCTTAAGAAACGTGCAAGATAAATATTCATGTGCCCAATAAATGTGTTTTCTTTTTGTGAACCTCCATAAAATAAGATTACGAGCCGCCACTGATTGCACATATAAAATTTGTAAGAGTTGAACTATACTAAAATGAATTTATAGTTTTTTGGACTTACCTCAAGGAATTGTTTTCGAATTATGTTGCGGTGTGGTGTTAGTGTTGAATCCTGTAACAAATAGACATTGCAAGTGTTCATTATGCGGTTTAGTTGATTTGTTTATTTTTTATGATCGAAAAGAGTAATAAATCTATAAATTTAGAGGATAAATGCGAAATAGACTTTTCGGTAAAATCATTTGATGTAAAGTTTCTAATATTTACGTATAATTCATAATTCGTGCAAAAATTTGTATAAATATTTTAAAATTACTATTAAATGCTGCAATCAGTTACTAAATTGTTCATTTTTCTTCTTTTACAGGTAAATTGCAAAGAAGTACCAGATGGGTCAGTCAATCATCAAAAACCATTTCGATAAAAACTAACGGAGAAAATGTGAATATTTATTTGATGGCTATTTCTATGAGGACATTTACAGGATTTCATTCAATCAATACAAATTGAATCAATCTTTTACAATTCATTCTTCAGTAGCATCTTCGATAATTTGTTTAAAATCTAGTTCATTCCATGCAGAATATACGTTATTATATCCCAAAAAATGTCATTGAAATTGGTTGAAACTAATAATAGCTAGTATTATCCTGCCGCAGTTTTCGCGACGCATGCAGCCGCAGAACTAATTTCCGTTAAGGATATTACAGATGTCAGGATCAAAATTTTCACAGACAGTAAAGCTGCGGTCATCTCTCGAGCTTGTAGGAGTGTGGGCTCGTTGCGATTGTTGAAGCTAGTGAGCGTTTACGCTTTCTATGGTCAGATCTCACGCTTGTGAATGTGTAGCTAGTTCCATTTGTAACAGGTACTAGGCATTTACCCTTCGCCATTACGCTTCGTAATTTTTTTATGCATTACTTTCAATTATGGCTCTTTCGAGTGGAGTAATCTTTTGTGCGGAAAGTAGTTATTTAAGAGCGAAAGTGTTTCTTTAGAATAAAGAAAAGATATTCTGTCCATCCTATTTTTCGTGATCGTTATAAGTTGGGAGAGTTTCACCAGCTATTTGAATGTTTAAAGGAAGACGACGAACATTTTTATGAATATTATAGAATGACTCCTGCTACGTTTTTCTATATTTTAAATGAAATAAAGCAAATTATAGAAAAACAACAAACCAATTTTCAAAATCCAATCACAGCAGCTGAAAGGTTTTCGGTGACTTTAAGGTTAGTCCTTGTGTTTCACATCCTACAAAAATCTTCTTTTCCTCACTTCACTAATCATAATTTCCAAGTCCATTGCTTATTACTATGAACACTATTCCTTAATTAGTCAGCGCGCCTGACACTTGTTCTCGCGAGTGAGCTTGTAAATCAAATAAATTTGATCTACCTGCTCACACGCTTGAACAAGCGTACACGCGTAAACGCTTCAATCGTTGAACGTGACCGCTATATTGACTTCCCGTGTTTTAACAAGCTTACACTCTTATAGGCGCGAGACATGACCGCAGCCTAAAACTACGATAAAAGTACTGATTTCTCACACTTATAAATCAAAGTTCTAATTCGAATGAATTCAGTCCTTTCAGAACCACAGAACAGACAAAATCTACTGGGGTTCCATTCATAAGGGTATCGATTGGAATGGGAAAGCGGATTCTAGTTTTCCCCTAGGTGAACCAGAAGACATCCCGATTTCTATCTAAACGGACAAGTGTCTGTCAAGTCAATTTTATGCAGGTTGCGGTATTTAGATGGCCTGCAACTTATACCTGAAGGTTAACCAAAACCATATGGTTATTATACAATCTCGAAGCTACTACTTGAATTAACCCGGACTGTCTCCAAATGGCTGGTCGGCATCATTACTGGTCACTGTCTTGCAACAGCTCACGCCATGAAACTGCGACTCCTAATCAATGATACCTGTAGAAAATATCAGGAGCCGGGAGTCTCAGAAACAATTGAAATTTTCCTGTGTCAGCGCCCGGCATTGGGAGAACCCAGACAGCACTGTTTTAGTGCGCCCTGAATTTTATGCATGTGGCAGAGAAGTGGTCGAAGGACATGCTTCAATTCGCAAAAAGGTCTACTCTTTACCTTGAACTACCTGGTCAAGCTTTTAGGTAGTAAAATAGATAATTTTTACTAGCAACCTAAATGTGACTTTACCTATAGTGGAATTCAAATAAATTTGATCCCAGGAAGTTTACATCAACCTGAACTAAAATTTAATTTGGTCGTTTTTGGTCCTTCTATGTCCATGACATCTAAAATATTGGAACTATGCTTAAGTGCTATACACATTGCAGAAATGTGTGGACCAATCCTAAAGTTGCAAATTTTAATATGAGATTGTTTCACATGTTTATGCTTGACGCTACAGGGTGTTTTGAAGACTCTGATAAACCTTGTGCTAAAAAAATTAGTCCAAGCTATGAAGCATTCACAAAAAAAAAAATTCCCCCACAAGATATCGTTCACGACAAAATTTACCATATGATCTTATTAAATGATGTCACTTTAAAACGAGGACTAACCTAACACTGGTCCAGATCGGATATAAATTGTTTGAATTTTTTGTCCGAAAATTAAGGAATGGGTACTTTTTCAAAGCAAAATTTCGTACTTCTTCAGTTTAGAATCAAAATAAATATCGACTACATATTGTTATGCTCACTTAAAAAAATCCTTAGTTTTAAGTTAAATTAAATTTTAAATTCAAATTAATATTAAATCGGAGGTGATTACGAATAAATTATTCAAGAAATTGCATTTTTACATATTAAAATGGTCAAAACAGTTGTTTGATGGATGGTTGATTCTCAGATTTTAAAAAAGTTTTCGATATCATGAATCAAAATATTTTGCGCCTGAAAACGGAAATAGGGTTTATTATATGAAAAGTACGGAACATTTTCAAAAGCGTTTGCGTGAAAGGATACAATCATTCTTTATAGATTTTATCTACCACAAGAATCGTTTATAATACCATTCATTTGTTATATACATAAACGATTTCTTAAAATGCATATGCTTTTTCTGATAGCACTTCATTTTAAAAATAATTAAAAGAACAAGTAGAGGAAGCAAATATTGGGTGAAATAGTTCTGCGTTGATTAAATGCAAATAAAGTTTTTGTTAATACTCAAAGACAACTCGACGTACTATTTTCGTTTAGTAAGGTGAGCGTACTTGAAGCGCTTCAAAGTTTCTAAACTGATTGAGCTAAAGCATTATGCAACAGTGAAAAAAATCGCCCGGACTTCGAATAGTTATTCGAATTAGTTTACAAAAGCTTAGAGCAGAAATCAAAATTTTATTTAGATATCTCATCTCATAAACCAGTGTTTTATTTTTTAAAAGTAAGTAGTATTTTCCCTCGACTAGGAACGGCTAGATAAGACCTCAGGGTTCGGGTCATCCCCACGACTGTTGCCAAAAAATGCTCGCTACCAAGCCCTACAAATATGCATATGCAGAGTAGTGCAAAATCGAAGTCAAATACAAAATGTCATATATCTGCCAGTTTTGTCAGAATAGATGAGAACCGGTCATGTTTGCAGACTTCTGTTGGTTTCAACAAAGGAATATTGCGAAAACTGAGTACGAAAAAAAGGCAATAGATTTTTTTTATAAATACATAAACATTATTCGTCACAAAACCCGATGTAACGTGGCTATCTTTTTATCCACTTTGTTTGGGTTAGTAGTGCTGTATCATTATAACATACTGTGAGATCTAGGAAAAAAAATTTAATTTTTTTTGCATAGTCTAATCAGTAATAACATCTATCTTAGATGAGTGCTATACCAGCATTTGGGATGAGAAAATTATATATTATGTTTGTAATTGCCTAAAGAGAATCAATCACTAATTCTTCGAAGTAAGAAATAAGAAACGAACACTCCCCTCCAACATAATTTCCCCAATATAAATGTTGTCTTATTCTTAAGATTATTCAAACTTCTATATGTTTTTCGCACTTGTACAACTCATAACTCCAGCTTTTGGAGACAATGAAAGTGTTTTCTTCGTTTAATATCATATTCCAATGATCATTCCAAAATTAAACCTTTGCAATCACATTTATAAATTCTAAGAATTCATTTGATTTTATCGACGAAAACTTAGCACGTCATAGTTTTCTTAAACTCACTCAAGGAATAAAAAATCTTCATTTGGACGAGAGATACAAAAAAAGACTACCATATTAAAAGAGACACAGTAAATATGTTTGTGTTTGAAATTCCAATCGTTTCCACAACGGTTATTGTACCCCCATAGCATGCCAAGCACCAAACCCGAAAACCTACTGAAATTGGATCACAGCCTAGAATAACCAAAGATTCATGAATTCCAATGAACAGCATCCTCTAGAATGAACAAGCAGATTTCATACTGTATTTTTTTTACCATGTCAAAATTGACTTCCATTTAAGAACTGTCATATCCTGTGATGATCCAAAAATTTGATTACTTAAATCAATATGGGCAAAAGCAATGAATAATTTCATCCTTAGGAAAATCAATAAAAAAAACAGTTTCCGATGGACGTTGGAATTATGTAAACTTTTTCTATTGAGAACATTCTAAGCTAGAACTTGTGCATGGGCGTGTCCAGCCTCGATTTTAGGTAAAAAAACGAGGACAAGAAAATGAGAAAAAAACGAGGATTTTTTTTGTTTCATTCGTGTTTTTGTCATGTACACATTTATTCGTTTAACCACTACTACATTTTTGTAATCAAGTCAACAGTAATTTCCGTGGATTTTACTTGCTAATTGGACCAAAAACGATTTTCATACCAGAATGAAAAAGTGGAAAAAATGACTTTTCCAGAAAAAGATCAACTGCTAAAGGTCAAGGAATACTTTTCGTATAATTTCTGCATGACTTTCTGCTGAAAATGATGTGTAGAATTTGGTACGTTGTAGACGGCTTCAATTTAAGTGGTATTCTGATAATAATAAAATATTGATATATTTGACCATTATTGTACATTTCCCGTTTGTTAGCAGCTATGAATGCAAAACATCTGAAAAAATCTAATATGAGGGCTATTCAACGAACTAAGTGTTCGCAAAAAGTTAGAAGTAATACAAGCAAGCAAGCAAAAAAACAATTTCTCAGCCGAAAAAAATTCCGAAGGCTTTAAAATTAGTAAGAGTCAGGTGCAACGTATTTAAAAAATAAAAACCAACTAAGGCAGACATTGGAAAATTTCTAAGCACTGGCAGAAAGCGGTTGAAAATAAATTTATCATACTGCCAGATAGATAAATTTTTGTATGAATGGTTATCTACAAAAATATCCGGCCCGATACTTCATAGTAAATCCCATCTAATCGTTACAAAATTAGAGCTTTGTGATTTCAATACATCAAACGGGTAGCAAGGGTTACAATAGTAACCCTTAAAAAGGGTTACAATATTCATTACGGTACATTTTGTGGCGATGGAACTGATGTTTATTTAGACACAGTTCTGGGGTTTCAGTCACAGCTAAGAATGCTATATGATGGCTACGATGCTTCAAATATCTATAATCTTAATGAGACAGATGTGATAATCTGAGACAGTGATAATCTGGAATACATCAAGCTACGATTTTTTCCCACCTATTAGCACTTCTCATTTACAGCCCTTAGACCAGGGAATTATTCTAAAATAGATAGGTTATACCTAAATCAGGGGATTAAACTAAATTACCACACATACATATATGATGAACATTAAATTGTGTGCTCTAGAAAATACTGAGCGTACTTCAGCTCTGACCCAACAAAACTAGCTTCTGTATTTGGAGCTTTCTGCTGGTTAAAATTTGGCAGGAGTCGATCAATTGTCACAAACGAGTCTCGCCCGGAAGATTTGGAAGATGTCTTTTTTGTAGAAGTTTCAACCGAAGTAGCCATATCAGCTTTTGTCAATTCCGATAGTGAATTTAAATCGTAGTATTCCGAAACAGAAAATGAAGTTCGTCCGCAGAATACTATTTCTATAGTCACCATAATCAAGCAAATACGGAACATCACAGCTTAGGATCTCTGAAGGAACATATCTAAAGCTTTGCAAACAGTAAATCTTTCAGCAATTCTAATGGAGTACATCTTACGAGCGCAAAGAGGCTAATTTCCATATTTAATTATTTTAAATCTTTAAACTGAACATGCGTTTCTGTGAAAAATTAAACATTTGTGAAACATTCACGTGAAAAGCCTATATTTTGCATTTTATTTTTCTGTAATAAATACTCAAGATGCTACGATAATAAATATGTGAACATAATTTGCAGTAACCTTTGATAAAAATAAAGATTAGGGAAAATATCCTCAACGTTCTTTTTTAAAGTTTTAAAATTGGGCCACCATTTAATTTGTGACGCTGAAGTGGTCCCATTCCAAGGTTTGTGTTTATAAAATATATATAAACATGATAAATAGTATCCATTTCATTGTCAAAAAAATTACTCATTTTATTTTAAGCCACATTTCAATTTTTTCGCGAAACGTCGCTTGCAGGCTTGCAAGTGGATATGACAATAAGCTGATCGTAAAATAATTTATTTCAAAACTTGCGTTCATAGTTTTGAATGTATGAAATCGGATAAAATATTAATATTTGACTCATTTTAAATAAAACATTCAGCCATTAAAACTGTTTCTTATACTAATTGAATTTTTGTGCCACCCAAGTTTGCACGTTGTTTTTGTAGGCTTTTATTTTCTGTGTGAAAATTTTAAAAATATTTTTTTTCATGAACTTTTCAAAAGTTTTCACACAGTTCCTTAAATTAATTTACATTTTTCCTGCTTCCCCTTTTCAAATTCGTTATGAATAAAAATTTTTCTGCATAACGTATCGGAAATTTTTACTGTTTCAAACGACTTCTGTGCTACAATTAGAGCATTGGTATGAATTTCACGATACAAATATTATAATTTAAACAGCTTAAATGAATTGATTTAGTTATAAAGACAGTTGTGGCGGTTTTTGTTTGCTGTGGCGGTTTTTGGGCAACAAATAAAAAACTTTCGCTATTTTGGGCTATGAAAATTTCAAATTGGGCTATATTTTCTCCCAAATATCTGGCCACAATGTGTGAGAGCACCATCTTGATTGTATATGTATGAATACAAATCTTTTGCACTCATCAGCTAATTGAAAATGTAATGAAATCGATTGGAAATTCAAAAATAAAATCGTTATTTCTTTTGATTTTCTCGTTTTTTCCGCGTTTTTTCACTCGTTTTTCGAGGGTTTTTCGAGGAATTTTTTCTAGGGTGGGGCATTTGACCCACCCTGCCCCACCCTGAACACGCCCATGAACTTGTGCAAATATTTTAGATACAATGTCAATAATTGCATATCAAGAAGCATATTAAAAATTAACTTGGAAATAGGGGCCTTTTGATAAAGCCAAATATATTTTGCATTAAACTCAAATTGACTGAAGAAACAAATTTCGAAATCTAGTAATTTTTCAAATTAGCCATATTAATTCTCAAATCATTAAATATTCTTTGCACAGTGATAATTGCATATATTAAAGATAGCTTTTTTCAAGTATCAAAAAAAAAAATTTTGTTTTTAAGACCTAATCTTATAATTTGCAACATTACTTCCACAATCCACACACAAGTACTCAATACTCCTGGTTATTACGAAAATCTGCAAGATAGTCTTAAGTTTGAGACTCTATGGTGAAATCGAATCTTAACATGTCGACACAACTGCATTCATATTTTATGTAGGGATTAATATATCGTTACTTCCATTTTAATTGAATAAAATCGTTATTGCCATCAACATTTGCTTTCAAATCATATCCATTTTCAATCAAAATTCCACTAAAACACAGTACTTCAACAAATAACTTATAATCAATATGTATTTCGATTCTCATCCGTATTGACTAGAGTATCTATTTTTCCCACTTTCCCCCAACTTATGAAAATTTATGACACAAACAATACAGTACGTGACTTGAAGTATATTATGCACTTAGTATTTGGTATTTTATGGTATCCACAAACAAACATTCGTCAAAACTAGATTGATTGTGTCAATTAGCTTCAATTCTTCACATTAAGTGTATCGTATCGGTTTGGTTTATTTTCGGAACGAAAAAGAGCTGACTCGTTTACTACCCTTCTGTTAACAACAACGTAATTTCACTCGAGTTCAATTAGATCGTCTAGTATCCTATATAAGCTTCTTGTCATCGATGGTTTACTCATCTATAAATATCACTTTCAAAAATAATATTTCGAAAGACATTTTCGGCAATTGACTAAATTTAGATGGTATTATAGACAATATCTATGGGCATTATTATGTAAGTGAGAGTTTCATGATGTTGTAAAATGTGAAAGGGTAACTTGATATTGTCATCGTAGAGGCATTTAATTGTTTCGTAATGATGTACATTTATTGTTTTTTATTAGATGCTATTGTTATTTCAGAGGGACGATGTTTGTAAAGAGCTATTTGGATTTGTACTATGACCTTTTGGAATAGATAGATGATTTTCAATTAAATGAAATGATAATTGATAAACAAAAAAATCTTTATGATGATATTTTGTTTCTGAATTGCCAAGTTATTTTGACATTATAATACCCGTAAAGCTTGTTTTCTTTGCTGAGTTGTAGATTATAGAAAATAAGAAAAAAAAAATACAATGGTGCTTTGATGTAAGCTCATGAAAGATGTTATGAAAAGCGAGATTGCAACTTTGCGATAGCACCTCTAACAAAGAATTCGAACGAGAGAAAATGGAGCAGGGCGTTTAACGCAGGCGAAGAAGTCGTGGTTAAGGCATCTGTAGTACAGAGAGCCGCCAATCCCAGAACGCTGTTCACCATGTCAGCAAAAGTGATTTTATCCATTGCCGACCACCAGACCAGGCAAGCAAAGATGGTCCTAGCTATAGCCACGCAGATCCAGTGTGTTAAGTGCTAAGGTCCCATGTTTTACCTAGCATCTTTTTGCTGTTGTGGATCGGGTTGCTTGGCTTCTTTGTTCTAAGCTGTTGATTCACCTTCTAGGAGAGCCAGTTGTTAAGAATAGAACCCAAGTACTTAAAGTGCGACTTTAAACCTCATCTAGTGCCGCCTAAAGTGGTAGGGTATATTTCAGGGATCATGTTTTTAAATTGGAAATGTTTTTGCGGGATGATTAAAATTGAACAACTTTTTATTAACATTAAAAATTTTAATCTACATTGAAAATTCTATTTTTGACAAAGTGGTTTCGAAAGTATGCACTGCTTCTCATCAGACACCAGCACACAGTGCATACTTGACTGGCGTGACCACTTGCAGGTGGAAATCATTACATTTTTATTTATGCTAGTTGTGACAAATTTTAACATCTCCGACTTATATCCATGGATATAATTTTACTTAGTAAAGGTAATTGAATTTGATCACGGTTCCCTTCTTGTCTATAAATCAGCATAGACAACGTATATCATTTCTACAGCATCGAAGCCGAGCATATTGAAACGGGAAACTTCGATCGTTTTGCGGAATCAGCCTCCGAAAGCAGAATCAAATTGGAAATGTTTTTGCGGGATGATTAAAATTGAACAACTTTTTATTAACATTAAAAATTTTAATCTACATTGAAAATTCTATTTTTGACAAAGTGGTTTCGTTTTTCCTACTGGATGGTATAAGATCGGTTTTTATCGAAGTTGATGCTTAGGCCCACAGATTTCTCTATCATTTAACAGCTGCTTCCAGTTTGAAAATTTTCCAGTTTGTGCTCTTTAGACTACGAAACGGGCGATAATTATAAGGTGAGCTGAATTTCAGAATGAAACTAATGTATACATGATCAGAGAATCATGATCCATCAAGGGCCCTCCAGTTTTTTATAAATTAATCGTCGAACCCATTGTGCAGAATAATGTATAGCACATTTTCGCTGATAAGTTCGCTACAGGTAAGGACGTTTCATCGATATGCTCAGATTATAAGTGTGACAACAAAACCGAACAGAGACCACTTCTTTCGCTAATGTCTTTGCTTGACTATGTATTGTACTATGGAGCAACATTACACTATCAAATTTGGCTTTAAACTGGGAAAGTTCGCCACCAAAGGGTTTCTATTAATTCAGCCGGGCTTTTAGACTGGTAGCTTGTCCAAATCACAATATTGATAGCGCAAGTCGTTCAAGGAGGACAAAAAAGGTGTCACTGACGGACTCCGCAGTGGATATCCATAAGGCACCCGAATTGACGAAAATGTGACGCGTGTGCGTTACTATCTCAAGTTTGACTGACGGTTTAGCCTTCAATAGGTCGCAAAAACTACAGATGACGGAAGCAACTGTTTACCGCAATGTAATCGAAGATTTGAACATGAAAAAGGTGTGCACAAGACCAGACCCAAAAGTAGTGACCAACGAACAAAAGGATATGCGAGTGCTCTACTGCCAAGGACTTTTGGAAATGTACGAGTGAAAATTCGGAGTGGGAAGTCCCAGTATCTCCCTGGCCCAAGAAGGCACAAATGAGCAAGTCCAGAATCAAAAGTATGCTCATTGTCTTCTTTGGCGTACACTGTGAACGCAACTTTGGGCTCGGAAGTGCTGAAAAGGATAAAAAAGGACGGTTGCGCGCTGTCGAAGTGACATCAAGAACGCATGGAAATATCTTCACGAAAAGACGCAAAAAACAATTTCTTAGCTAGGGCCCACACTTCATTGATTTCTCAGCCTCTGGCCTGGCTTTTCTTATTTAACGCATCCTGTATATTTGCAGAGCTCGTCAGCGATCGACTACTCTAGGTAAATTTCAAAGGTTCAGCATTGGTCTACTTACGCTCCCAATTTTTTCCTAATTAGGTATACCAGGCTACATTTCATAGCTCAGGAAATGTTAAAGATTGATTTTTTGAAAAAAATTTAAAAAAAAAACCGATGCAACTTTACATCCTTTTCGCTATGAAGCTTATTATGTACACTAATATCAATTCATCTAACTCTGCTCCAATTACGTGAAAACTGTTCATAAATTCTTAACCGCTCTATTGCGGTGGTCGTATTTGATCACAAAGAGTAGATATAATAAACATATAAAAATAAACAATTTTGCCGTAAAAAAGTTTGCCTCTGTAAGAGAAGAGAGAGAGGATTCACTTTTGTAGGTTTGCGACTTCGTTTTATTAAATTTTATTCATACGTATACACAGGTATTCCCCTTGATCCCCCAATTGAGCATCCCGGCATCAGTCTTCAAATCTTGATGAGCTTTTGCTATATCGACCCAACGTCCTATACTCTTTACTACTGTTTCCCATTCATGGATATGCGTCGCTCTGTGAAGAAAAAGTGCGAAATTCTTCTATACTTCCATACAGTTCACAAATGTACTAGAACAACTCAAAGCATACTTAAAGAGAACCTTCATCGTTTAATTAGAAACTTCCAAAATGCTATGTGTCGTCGAAACTCAAACGAAAAAGTTCTATTTCTGTCGAAGAAATGTTAATTTGTCTACGTAGGTATTTAAGCTAATTACCGTAGATAACTCAGACGCAATATTTACATGCCGCTTATATCTATATTTCAAGCTAATTCAAATATTAAGCATCCAACCTTATATTTAGGTACTCAACAATATACTACTACGAGTATATTATACAACAACATGCCTATCAGCGTATTTATATCTGCTTGGGTAATTTTAATAAAACGATAAAAAGATAAGACGACTTTCATTTATTTGCTTATCGGCATGTGGCACGAGAGTAATATGGCGGGAAAGTCTTATAACAGAAAAGTTGTAAATGTGAAAGATTAAGCGCCAGTTTTATTACTTTTATAATACTCTTACGATGTGAAGATGAAACTCTTTGATGAATTTCTTGCAAGTTTTAAGCTTGTTTTCTGTCAATATTTCTTGCATTTGCCAAGTGAAAAAAAAATCGTTACAACATAACAAAATAAATATGAATATAAATGAATGAATAATCTCCAATACGGAAAAATATTTTCGAACAAAGTCATGCATATGTTTCATTTGTGAAAATCAATTATTTTATTGACAACAAAAAGCGTTAGATTTTTTCGTTTGATATAAATATTGTTCATTTGCAATAAAAAAAATCTTCAATAAAACGAGCACATATCCATAAAAGTACTTAAACTGCACACAAATTTTCCGACGAAAAAGTTTCTATCCATATTCATACTCATCTGGAAATAATTGTGTACATATTTGAAGTTGGTAAAGTATTCTCACAGTGCTTAGCAGTGTCAACCAGTGCTGTCGTTGTACTCCGATCGGAGTATTTGTACTCCGTTTTTAGTTACCGTACTACTGTACTACCTTCGCTTGCAAAGTACTCCCTTTTCACCAGGAACACTTTTTATACTCATACTGTTTTCAATACCGAATTTCAAATATTGTTGGTTAGTATGATACATGTCGTAGAAACACAATTCCGACGTAACATTTTACGGCGTCCACTTTTTTTCTAAGAAGAATACTAGGAGAATTTAACAATACACAATAACACAATGGGGTCAGCTTTATTGCAGAGCCTCTTCTTCCTAGCAGCAGTAAGCCGCTTAGTCAAGAAACAAGCAATTAAAATTATCATCATCCCCCGAAAGGGAATAGGATAGGAAAGGAATCCCAAACCACACTCTCGACACATTTAAATTGAAATTAAATTATATAATAATTAAAAAGAAAACATAAATAGGATAAATGGAGAAAAAAGAAATTAAGATAGAGTTAGTTGATGTGAAGTTAGTGGGAAAAGATGAAAAATTAAAAAAAAACATGCAAAGAAGAAGAAGAAGCTCTTTTATAATATAAAAAGGTAAAGAAAACAAAACGAGAAAGACTGCTCCCAGACAGCAACGGAGTGCTGGTATTAGGGATGCAAAAAGAAATTTTTATTAAATTTAAAAAAAAAACTCAGCAATCAGGAATAAAACTAGTAGTAAATAGTACGAGATTTACTTTACATGGTTCTAATGTGATTCTTCAGCAGCCTTTTAAAGACGGGAAAAGATCGAGCATTCTTCAAAGAGTTAGGTAAATTGTTGAAGATTTCCATAGCTAATCTAATAGGATCTTTATGTTTTCTATTCGTTCTAGAGATATCAAGCCTGAGATTATCTTTAAATCTTGTGTGATAGCTGTGATAATCACAGTGTCTCATTGGAAATATGGAAGATTTTATATTGTTATTGAGTATTTTATATATTATCTAAGCTTTTTCCATAAATATAATAACCCTTACATTGAATGTATTTGTTTGTCTGTCTAGTATATCTCTTGGAGTCATTCTATCAAGTCCATGCACTGCCTTAACTATCCTATTGAGTATTCTATGAATTGAGTCAATATTCATCTCTGAAGTTTGACTCCAATTCAATATACCATAGGTAATCTTAGGTAGCACAAAAGAGTTGTAGATCATATTTTTCAGGTCTACATCCAAGTAATATTTCATTCTGAACAGTCTAACCCAGAAAACCAACTTAAATTTCACATTACTTATGTGAGGGGACCAAGATAACCTATCATCAATAATTAGTCCTAAGTATTTAGATCCAGCCCCTCTTTGTATCGCCTCTCCATGTATTCTGATGTTAAGGCAGATCTCACTCTTATTAATCTGCTTGAATACCATGTAACTAGTTTTAGAGGTATTGATTGTAAGCCTGCTTCCCAAAAGCCAGGACCTATAAACAATTAAATCATTATTTATTTGTCGCTCCAAAAGTTCAGCAGAGTTAGCAGAGAATAGTAAAAGGGTATCATCAGCATAAATAATATATTTTCCAGTAAGACCAGAAAAATATAAATTATAAATATAGAGTAAAAATAAAGTTGGCCCCAGAATTGACCCTTGAGGAACACCAATGTTAACTACTCGTTGCTTACTTATTAAATAATTAAACCTAACCAGGATTTTTCTATCTTTTAGAAAACTATCAATTAACGCCAGTGCCAAGCCTCTTATTCCAAGTTCGCTTAGGTTTTCTAACAAAGTGATATGATTAACTGTATCAAAGGCCTTCGCTAAATCAATAAACAGTGCAGCCACATATTTATTCAAATCAAGTTCGCCATTAATAAATTGTAAGGCATCTGTTATTGCTGATGTTGGGTGACTTTTTTGTAAAACACCATATTGGTGTGTATCAAATCCTACACTATTTTCTATAAACTTGACTAGTCTTTTGTTGATAATTTTTTCAATGCTCGATATGTCCTCCCACGTGAACTACCCTTAATTTGCGTTATAAATTCTGTGGGTGGTGCAATAGCGATTGCTTGTTGGTGCCGTTTGCTGCCGCCCGTCGTGGCAGGGTGAAGTAGAGGTTTTTGGCGTAGACGTAGAGAAGTGATTCGAATCTTTCTTTAATTTTTGTGATACCATTGAGTGTTCCTTTGTTTCACCGCGTAAACTGTTTTTCTTGAAGTATTTCGGAGATTTCTATGAAGAATATTTCAACTGCTTATTTGGAATGAGTGATGAAATCAACGGTAAGTTGAGAAGATGATTGGGTACAAACTTGTAATTGAATGCTCGAATTTTCAGTTTGACTTCTACTTTTTATTTTGCAGGCAGCAGTTTGCCTATATAGCTCACGTCCACATTTTTCAAGTATTTTAACGGTAATTTGAAAAGATTATTATCATAGACTTGAGAAGAAATGCTTTGATTTTCAGTTTTATGACACAAGCTATTTTTTCCATCACCAAACACCCTGGTAATGATAATTTCTTGGACTAAACGCAATCCTAACAAAGTAATGGAACGGTTAGTGGGTTTAATTAAAAGTTTAGTTTTACAGTTTGTTGATTAAATTGGATAAGAATAAAACTCAAGGGCTCAAACCTGCGATACATATGAAAGGCAGTGCGACTTATGATAAAAGAGGTAGCAAAGAGTTGGATACTAACGACTCCAGTTCAGGATCCAATTGCGAAGCCACACAAATTTATATTGAAAATGAAAGACGATATCAAAAGTTGTGATAAATTAAACTAACACAGTTTGATTGGCTTTATGCTAAGGCTATACCTTCTACTTCAAAAGGTAGATATGAAAAAATATACTTTTGTAAACATTGCCAAAAACTGTTAAGCAAAAATGTATCATATTTACTGCAAAATGAAAAAGTAAATCGCAAAAAATTCGACTAACCCTTAAAAATCAACCAGAAATTCACAGTCGAGCAATAATTGAATCATTCACTAAAAAGTCCAAAAATATTAAAATGGCCGCGCATAGAATAGTTATATTTTTTAGAACACAATTTGCCATTCACGCTAATCACACCATTGATTTTGTTGATTAAAACAATTGCCCCAAATTGCCCTGAAATTATGACATTGTTGAAGAGTGGGAAAACGAATATTACTGATAGCCAAAATTTGGAAAAAAATTATTTCCTTATCATTGCCAAAACGATAGATGTAAGTACAATCAAATGTTTGGCCTTAGTTGTTGGATATTTTGGCATTAACCGGGGAGAAGTTCTCGGTAGGTTTCAGATCTTCTGGAACCCTCTCTGTTTTTGTATTGCCTTTATTAATTCGTGTTAATTCGTTAAACTCTGAACGCTAACACTCCGCATAACTAAAACTTTGGATATATTTCAAGTATAACTGTAAAGTGAAAATTTCCAATAAACAGAACCTTCTCTTTGAAGTTCACGTACGTTCAATAATAATTTTCCATGATGAGCGCCATCTATGGACTAACACATTCGAATTTTGAATACGTGCGGGAAATCGCAAATTATTCTTAACCTATTATTATTACTGAAAATAACATAATTTTTATTGCTACTTGTTTCCTGCATTTCCTATGATGCGTGTGGGGTCGCCAACACTTTCAGTGTGATGCAATGTCAATATATTACAATTTGCCGTAGTATTTAAGTGATTTGAATATTTCTTTGAAAAGCTTAGTTAAATTCGCTTTAGACGAAGCTTCGGTTATGATGGGTAATAAGCAAGGTGTCAAATCCTTCCTTAAAAAGAATTTCCAAATTTGTATGCTATGACCTACACATGACTTGCAGTCGCAAAAAAGCAGCCCCAGTACATTGAAGTCTTGGCTCGCAATATTTATATTTTTCCCCACAGGAATACAGCCAATTTCAAGAGAACTTTCACGTTAAAATCCAGAAAATACTAGAAACGTCTGTGGCCAGGTGATTTTCGTTGGAAAACGTTATTTCCAGAGTTTTATTTCACCACCACTCTACGTACCGACAGTTCATAGCAATAATTGAGCAAAAAATTGCCCAATGTGCGTGCCACTTTTCTGGCAATTCGGAAATTCGTGTTTGGGTGCACCATATGCTTTGCATGGCATGGCGCATATACTTCACCGCGTTACCAAACTCATGACTGGTTGGACCTATATTTATCCAACTTACGTAAAACCAGCAAGTCTCAACTCATAGTCTCTGTTTGACTAACAATATTCGGTAGAATAGTAGCTACATGTAATAATTTATATTTATACTCGTATATATATATATATATATATATATATATATATATATATATATATATATATATATATATATATATATATATATATATATATATATATATATATATATATATATATATATAAAATATATAATCAAAACTATTGTACTCCCTTTTAATGTAAAATACTCCCTTTGGATTAGCAAATATACTCCCCTGAAAATTTTCAAAACGACAGCACTGGTGTCAACGTCCGAAACGTAAATTATTCGTGAAATGTTTAGCGAATAGTTCGATGCACATGCTAGTGATAAAATAAATTCTCTCTGAATTACCCAGGCATGACGAGATCAAACTGAGAGGACTTTATAGGATTAAATATTTAAATGGCATCCATACGTGTGCAATATGTTTAGATGTATCATATTTGCATCGTGTACTGCTTGTTTAGTATCAAAAGCTGTTAAAGTTAACAACAAGTGATATGTAACAAAATCACATTGCATATATACATTCATGTGTACGAGCAGCAGTACATTTAGATGTACGTTTCGCATTAGTAGGGTAACGTTATCGCTATCGCAACAGCACTGTGTTCGCTTGAATGCAGACAGGAAATCTAAACAAAACCGCAAATTAAATAAATGATAATCTGTCGGAATGGTTTGCGATAAATGATGTGTTTATAATTCACTTGTAACTTGTTCAACTTGGTAGTCTCGTTGGTCTTTCTTTAAAACGATTATAATTTTCTATTTAGATTAATTTCTTCGAACAATTACACTTTCTTAAGGGCACATCAAGAACCTATTAGCAAAAACTAGTCCAACGTCCAGTTTGTAATAATTAATATTACTTCGAAATTAATGTTTTGAACAATAATCTATTTCAAATTAATAATTTGCATATATTTTCAACTTTTTTTTTCGTCACCAATGCTCTAAAAATGAACCCACCTGATTTATACTATCAAAATTAGTTTTCAAAGTTCGAAAACCTCTATAAATTTGAAATCAAATAAATTCAAAAGATCTATAGCGTTTTTCCGGTATGTATATCTAAAATTATTGGAAAAATTTTAACAGCAAAACATTCGTATCAATATTGATTTGCATGAAAAGGCAATAAACGAACGGTTTACTGTGTATTTGTCCAAGGTTGCGGATGGTACGTCTATTGATCTCATGAAAATGTATTCATCTCAAGCTAACAAGGAACTACATTCTAGTTCAGTCAGTTGATATACGATTATTTGCACACAATTCATCCATTTGTTTCATTGACATCAATACGTTTTTAACTATACGATGAATGCAAGGCGAAAGAATTTTTCTGCATTACTTGAAAAACCAATTTCGGTTCATTGTTGTGAACTTCGAATTGATTTTAGAATATATACTCTGCTGATAGTAGGAGCACAAACGTAAACCTTGACGTTATTCATTCGCCTTATAAAGATTTGAGCTATTTTTCCATACAAGAGAGGTAGAGAAAATTCTAAATAAGCTTGATACTTCTAAATGATATACCTGCGTTTTTGCTAGGAGTATTCCCTTCAAAGTCCATGACTATGATCAGTCTTCGACGCAATTGCCACCTTAACAAGTAAATTAGATGTCCTGGAAGGAGCCTTTAGAAGTACGAAAGCTGAACTGATAACCAGTAAATGCAGGCTTTAAGTCGTGTCACTTGAAAATCGTCATCTCAGGGATACTTTATTGCCCCCGAGTAGACGGCGCCGTCATCAGTATCACACTTACCACTTGTACAGAAGTCGCCATCGTAGCTACCATAATCACAACCGCTATATTCACAAACGACACAACGCAGCAAGAAACGGAATTTAATGAAAAGGGTGCTATTAAGAATTACGATGTCAATCTTCGACCCATACAGATTTCTGGGTACTTTCTAATCCACCCAGAACATTTGATACACGAAATATGGGAACTTACTTTTGATTAAAACGGTGATCTACTACAGAAAATTCAAGCTAAGTTTCATTAATGGATGGGAAAAATTTAGCATGTTAGTGGCATTACAAATGCCGCTTGCAGGTTGAATTTATGTTGTATCTCAACATTGAAACATCAGTAAACGAAACTCATCAGCTGTTCAGTCCAGCAGTATTCTCACTCTGCTGCATATCAGGCGTATGTTGAACTTACAATACAGCTAATAGTTATGCCGAACCATTCGAATACGTGAGTCATACCTTCGTTTGCACTTAATGCACTAAAACGGTGAAAGACATAAACTCGGTTAACTGGTTCCCCCTTTTCCTGTTGATGAACATATTCTCGAACTTCACAATTACCCCTTCAACCTTGTCTTCTGCTTCCAGCCGACCTCGCAAAGCCAATAAAGCTAACTGATTTCAATGTGAAGTACTGTCCGCCATCAAGGCGAAATTTACAGCTCGCACCAGGCTTAAAATCAAAAGTTTTCATGACAACTGTCTTGAATTCTTGAGGCAACCTTCTGTTGCCAAAAGCGTAGAGGATTCTATTTTCTTAAATCAACAAAAAATCTTCTGTTCTTATGTTTATTTCAATGATATCGATGTGTCGATGTTTAATCTTTGGTGTTCAGCTATATATTTCGATTTTTAGGAAGATGTCGATATTTCTGATATAATGTTTTTCAGTTTCTTTCGGTCTCTACTTATCGAAAAAGGTTACTGCCGATTGACATTTTTATATCCTCAAATAAACACCTTTAGAATTTACATAAATATCAATGCCGCTTGGATAAAACGATTATATTGACAAGCCAATTACCAATAATATTTATTATCCAACAAAATCACGACGATACCACAAAAGTCACGTTCTATAAATATTTTCATAACCGATGATAAACCAGATCCTCGAGTCCACCTCTTTCATTGGACACACGAAATACCCCGTTTATTGATTAAATCATTTTATCTAATTTTTACTTACCGTTGTACGTACTAAATTGGCTTTTAATGTTTGTATGTTTATCTATTTGCATTGTTATATCGTGATATTGATTGTACTGTTTAGAATTTGCATCGTTTTAATATCGAACAATTTTGCAATAGAATCGTTCACTTGTATTTGTTGGAAACATGTGCGCCCAGTGCACAAGACGTGCCAATCAATGACTATAGCGGATTATTTTATAAGAACTCGTGAGTTAGATATGTGCATGGCTACTGTGCTGTTTGGAAAAGACATCATATTACGAGACCGTACTTAATGTAGTATGCATGAATTACCATGTGTGCAAGTATGCAATGTGTCGAAAAGATTTTTTCATTACCAGTTGATTTCATGCACGATAGTACGATATTAAAAAGCTTATGCAGAATAGCACGAGATAATGGGAATATAATGAAAATTTTACTTTGACTAAGCCAAATAATAGACATGGGGGATGCTGAAGTTAGCATTTCGTATTTAACAGTATGTTTCACCATACCTCTATCTCCACCATGAGCTTAGTTTGAAGTCATCTTAATGTTGTAATGGATATAACACTAATAATAGTTGAATTTATGTGTGCCATCTAGATTAAAGCTCATCTCATTATTGGAAATTACTTAACGCCACAAATCTGGATCCACAAACTGTTTTCAAGGATATTACTACTTCGTGTTTTCAAGAATACTACTACTACTTCCTGAAAATCTAAAAATTCGCATAAGCAGCACCAATCGTCTCAGGCCTAGCAGGAGCAGTCAGTTACTCAAGCTCAGCCTATTCTATCTGCAGATCCTGTGTCACAAGTGGATATACTTCCGAAAACTCATCGATAATTTAAAACGGTACCAGAAACACCGGACAGATAATCTACATAAATCCATCATATTGATTCCTACAGCAGATGAGTCTGGTTCTATCGTCACTTTTCTTTTTTGTCACCCGCGTATCCTATGGAATAATTTCGGAGGACATCCAAAAATTCCTAGATGATAGGCTTGTCCTTTTATTCTGCAAAAACTCTCGCCAGACAATTTACCGGTTAGAGCTATTGAACCTTTCTAAATAGTTATTTCTGCTAGAATAAATATTGTGCTTGCTTTTGGTTTACAGGCTTTTGGTTTACAGGCATCCTGGTTACCTTACCAAACCTTCTGCTATACGCGTCAAAATTCTGGTACCCAGCTAGATCTGTGGTCACCAGCGAAAAGGTCATGGCTGCAATCATATCCATTCAGTATTTCAAATCGCCAGGCCTGGATGGCACCTATCTGACTAAGCTTATTTTTTTGCGCATGCCTAGTGTAGGTATGTTCAATCACTTTATCGACAGATTAAGGTTGTCTTTCTACCAAAGCCTGAGAGGGATTTAGACTATTCATGACTTTTTCTCTCGGAGAGCATATTTTTGTTATTGAAGCAGAAATGTTCGTGCGGGAGGGACTCAAAAGTAACGAGAATTAGGCTGCGGTGGGGAGGGCGAGTGGGAGAACCCATTGTTCTACCAAATGTCCGCTAGGGCCATGCCTCCTGAGTCTTTGTGCGAAGTTGTGTCGCTGTGAATGCATCCTGCTGAATGTTCTATGTCTTCCATCCGTTCGCCCGTGAGATTTTTTTTTTTTCGTAAAACAACTTTTTCCATTTCACCGAAAACTTGATGGCGGATTGCCGAGAGCAACGTGCGACTGTAAAATTTTGTTTCCTGTTCGGGAAATCGGCCGCGAAAACTATTGAAATGCTTAAGACTGCTTATGGGGATGCTGCTCTAAGTAAAACTACGGGTCAAAGTCTACGAGTGGTTTTCACGTTTTAAAAATAGAAAAATGTCAATTGAAAACCAACCCCGTTCTGGACCCTCCTTAACGTCAAGAACTGACGAAAACCTCTACAATATCAATGCCCTCGTTCGTGAAGACAGTCGTTGAACTATTGATCAACACTGAGATGTCTGAAATGTCATGGAGTTCAGTTCAGAGGATTTTATCGAAAGATTTGCACTTGAGAAGGGTTGCAGCCAAATTTGTCTCCCGCATTCTCACAAACGAACAAAGGAAGCGTCGACTTCAGGCATGGTTTGAGCTTCAAAATCAGCTCGAAGAGGACCCTGAATGTTTTTTCCAAGGTGATTACTGGTGATGAATCGTAGTGCAATGGATACGTCCCCGAAACAAAGCAGCAATCAAGCCAATGAAAGAGTCCCACCTCTCTTCTTCGCAAAAAAGCTCGCCAAGTGTAGTCAAACATCAAGATTGCAGAGGTGTTGTGAACGCGGAGTTTGTTCCCCCGGGCCGAACTGTCAAGCAGAAGTTCTACTTGGAGGTTTTGAAAAGATTGAGGTAGAGTATCCGGAAGAAAAGGACAGATTTTTGGAGCACAGGCGATTTGTTTTTCCATCATGACAATACGCTGGCCCACACCGCCCTCTCCGTAAAACAGTTTTTGACGAAAATGGTACCGACTGTCCATCCCTCCTACTCAACGGATCTAGCCCCCTGTAACAGTTTTTGTTCCCCAGACTCGAAAGGACATAAAAGGAATGAGTTTTGCCACTGTGGAGAAGGTAAAACAAAAATCGCTGAAAGGCCCAAAGGTTATCCCGATAAGTGAAGTTAAAAACTGTTTTGAACAATGGAAGTATCGTTTGCAGAAGTGCGTTGTAGTTAATGAAGAATGCTTTGAAGGTGATCAAAATTTGGTGTAAAAATATTAAGAAATAAAGAAGTTATGACGAAATTCCCGTTTTTTGGGTCCCCTATCGTAGCGGGAGCTGCTTGCTGCGTATTTGATGAAAAGTGAAAAAAAGCGTATCATTGATTATTTCAGCAGCCAATCTTCGCTGCTAGCTAGCCAATTTTGTGATTAATTACGTAGACCCCTGACAACTCCGAAAATTGCCTAGGAATGTGAGACACGATGAACTCTATCGTTAGGTCCAATAAGGTGCATCTGTGGTGTTGAAAGATATGAAGCAAGACTTGGTGGCTTCATCTGCATATGTTATTTTTTGAAATTGGATGTACCCATAAAGAAAGATGATTGTCTTCTGTTTTGTCCAGACATACGAAGATATTAATTTCAAAACCTAATAATGGAACTACAGGATTAGATTAGAAGAGTAGTAGTCTTTGTAGAGTCATGAAAGGTATGCTAACTTGATACAATCGTTTAGGAAGACCCATATACCGAATAGGTGCTATACAAGATAATATTCACAAATCCTGGTTAGAAGAGGCGGTCACTGTGGAGCGTTTCCTTTGCAAATGCCCCGCGTTTGCGCGCATCAGATACCGATGCTTCGACTGGTATATTGAGTGCACGCAGAAATAGCTTCTTGTTTCCCATCAGTAATCCTGGACTACATTAATAGATCCGGAATCTCTCTATGAATGCTACGGGTCATTCTGACATGAATGTTTGGAGGTGCCAGGCACAAACTCTAAACTTTTCTTATGAAACCTTGAAGTGGTTTGGGCCCATCATACAAACTGAATTTCAAACTGAAATTTGATTTTTTAATATTTTTTATACTTTTTCTTAAGCATTTATTACGTACAAATATTTAAAGAAAAGTTGAAAGAGAAACGACAGCTTGAGTAGTGAGTAGAGCACTGTCATCTTGTGTCTGGGGGTCCCTGGTTCGAATCTAGGCTCGACCGTGCATTAAGTTTTGAGTTCGCCTAGCTCTGAATAGGTAAATTGAGTCGTGGAACTAATCATTCCAGACTCGTATTCACATTGATTCTAAATTTGTGATAAAGTTCTCTACCAGCTTCAACCTCTAAACCCGTACGAGGGTAATCGTGGGACTACTTAACTTTAATATTTGGAATAGAAACACCTGTCTCTCATGTTATCTTTCCAATTCAAATATTTTTTCATAAATTTTTCAATTTTGTTTCCATAATCTCTATTTTCCCCTCTATTTCCAACCCTATATTTGTCAATGGGACATCCTTCTGCAATTTTGACAACTCTTTCCATTTCATCCACATTTCCCAATGTTAAATTCAAATCACTCCAGTAGATTTTGTTGATTATTACGTCTTTTAGAATCATACCAACGTTCCAGTCTGACCCATTTCGTTAGTAACAAAATAATCGAAAATAATTCAACTCCACGGATTTCTGAGCCACCGGCTTTATAAATCGTAAAGCCAATTACAGCTTATATTACACCTAAGACAAAATTTCTGCGACGCAATAGTGACGTCAGAATTTACCCCGTTAAATTGAAAATCGATTCGAATGGCTAAATTACTCTGTACATTTGCTTCATCTAATTAAAATTTCCATTTCATTCCGGCATCACTTCATTGAAAGATCGCTTAGTAACCATTTCCATAAACTTAATCCACCTGTCAACTTTAGCGTACCCTTACATGTTTAGAGCGTCCGCACACGGGTCGACATTCAATCGACTCGACTGCGACTCGACTGCGACTCGAACTCGAACTCCTTGCGATTTCCAATGTAAATGAATGGAGACCCGCACACGGGTCGACTTGTGCTCGACTCGGACTCGGTGCGACTGCGACTCGACTGCGACTCGTCTCGCTCGACATGTTTGGAACGGGAAAAGTCGAGCAAGACGCGTGATATTTTTTTTCGAAATATATGAAAGTGTTTTTTTTTTATAATGTATGCATTATTAATTATTTTATTTTATGTATTATTATTATTGGTTCTTTGAAAAATATTAGTGTTTCTGATAACGTATCACGTATGTATTTTTTTATATGTTTGCATAATGTAATGTTACATATTGTAATGTTATATAAATGAAATTTTCCTACATATATTTTAATTATGTTGGCCACAAAATAGTTGCACCTATATGTTCATAAAGGTTATTGATTTGTGATCATGGTTCCCTTCTTGTCTATAAATCAGCATAGATAAAGCAGAGCATAATTGATACGGGAAACTCGATCGTTTTGCGGAATAAGCCGTCGAAAGCAGAATCAAAGTGGAATTGTTTTTGCGGGATGATCAAAATTGAAAATTTTATAGAAAATGTTTTTTTTTACAAAATGGTTTCGATCGTATGCACTGATTCTCATCAGACTCCAGCTTACAGTGCTTACTTGGCTGATGTGACCACTTGCAGTTGTAAATCAGTAATTTTTATTTACGTTAGCTGTGACAAATTTTAACATCTCCGCAAAACGCAAAACAATCGAGTTTGTGTGCGCTGGTGTCTGATGAGAATCAGTGTATACTTTCGAAACCACTTTGTCAAAAAAAAAGTTCGAAATCTTCAATTTTAATCATCCCGCAAAAACAATTCCACTTTAGCACCAATATATTTATTCAAACAACAGCGAAGTGTTTATAATATAGTTTCCTAACAAAGAAACAAGCTTGCAATTTTACAGGATGAATTTCCACTTACTGGAGAAGCTTTTATTGAACACTAGTTGTTGCTGCCAATGGCTAATGATTCGATTGGTATTGACATTCTTAGATTATATAGCAGTGCCATCTGCGAGGATAAGAATTTGCACTTAGAGTGTGGAAGAGAGGCGTATAGCTATTGAATTTAGTTGGACCCTGGGACATGCTTGTCAGAATATTAATGGAAGTGTTTCATATCGGATTCAATAAAGGTCGGATCAGTATTACTTGTAGTAATCCATAGTGGATGAATATAAGTTACACGTGATAAAGCGCCATATACTAATAACATACAAGTATATAATATTATTGAAGATCTCTCTAGTAAAATTACTTTCAATAACCGACCAAGACGCACCAGATTTGCAAATCTGCTCAATGAATTCATTCATCACACTACTTATCATATAATGAGCCCATTAATAGGTGCTGTGGATTATTCAATTATATAAGCAGCCACTACTCTTCGGAGATTACCAAATCAAAATTCAAAAATAACTGGTCCAAAGCCCATTCCACATCCGAACCCGCTTAACTTCCATCGTTATTAGCCTAAATTTAATTAAAACAATGTAGAGTAATTGCTACAAAATTTGTGATGTATTGAAATATTTTTTACGGACAATTTTTATTTTATATTTATAATGATTAATTGTATTTTAGATTTATATTATGGTTTCTTGTTGTGTATTTTGCCTTGTTTCGTAAAATAAATATCTAAATAAATAATGTATACTATTGTTTGTTTGTCAAAACTTCGCGTAGAAAACGACCCGTTTCGAGTTCGAGTCGCAGTCGAGTCGATTGCATGTCGACCCGTGTGCGGATGCAATTGTCTACTTCGAGTGTGACGCCTATGACGCTTCGAGTTCGAGTCGCAGTCGAGTCGATTGAATGTCGACCCGTGTGCGGAGGCACTTACACTTTTACAGCTTCTCCTAGCCACCAGTGTATTCTACGTACTCGTACAAACGAAGGCTCTTAGAGCAGTTCCGTTCCGTAAGTTCAAAACATATTTTCATAAGAGATTTCCTCCGTAATTCACATTAAATGCTATTTTGAAAGTCAAATGGGCTCAGGGTAAGATAACGGCATACTTATAATAGGCGCGTTTTTTTGCTCCTCTATCCAGCGTAGAGTAGAATGAGAGTAGAGTAGACGCATTGAAAACAACAACAACACTCCTACACCAGTGAATTCACTGGTGTAGGAGTGTTGTTGTTTTCAATGCGTCTACTCTACTCTCATTCTACTCTCCGCTGGATAGAGGAGCAAAAAAACGCGCCTAATATCAGTTGTTCACACATATCCGATAGAAGTTCAGCTCAGCAGAGATTGTGTGTATTATATTTATTTATTGGTTTACCATCCTAATATATTCAGTTTTGATGCGTGGGACTCGAACATCCATTACACACCTATAGGAAACTGCGACGACCCTGTTCTACTGTTGGATCCTTCGAGGAGACACATATGATACTCTGAGCATTTCAGTAAATCCGACCCAAATCCAGACACTCTTATGCTCCCTGAAAAGACTCTGATTTCAACCACCCTTACAATCCGCGTCGTGTGGTCTCGAGTTCTCGAAAATAGAACACAGCAATCCGAAAACTTCTTATGTATGTTGATTTTCACGAAAAGGATTCCACTTCGAGAGTAATGTTGTATCGTCATCGTCAATGGCTGCGTCGACCTCGAGCTGGCATCGAATTCCAAAAGATAATAATATGCTCGTAAGCAGTATCTGGCCTTGTTAAATGATCTAGTAATTTTTCCATGGAAGACGTGAAATCTGTGTGAATGAATGAACAGGCGTCGCCAGTATACGGGGGCTGAAATAGGCTCTTGCGAGGGTGTTGAAGGAAATCCCATGAATTGATTCTCAGGAGCAGATAAGATTAATGGATTGTACATGTGACGTCAATAAATCATGTCGTCAGGTTGTACTTGTCGCAATAATAAATTCACGAAAATCTGGAGGATGTGTCAAGAAGTTTGTGATTGAGAACTGTAAATGTCACAAATTTTAGAATTTTCAAGTACACTGATTTAATAGATGCGAACGTCTTAACATGACAGGATGTTGAGAGTTAACAATTAGTTGTTGAAATGCATTTGTTAAAGAGTGTGAGTTAATTTTATTGATTTTGGGATTAAAAAATGGTATCAAGAATGGATTTGAACTGCATTGTTTTCAAAGTAGATAAACATCGATTTACTTGACATTTAAGTTAGACTTAATCTACATTTATGCGCCTTGGATTGTTACGTTTTCAAAGATATGCGTATAGTATGCTGTAAAACGCTTGAAATTTGAAGTTCATTTTTTGTTGCCATTGATTTAAATTGAATTTTGAACTATGAAATCATTTTTTGCAAAAAATATAATTCTATAATAATGTTTTTTTTTAATTTCAGACAAAGTATCACATCATTGTTAACCGCCAGGAAACATTATCCAGCCAACTGACAAAAACATGCTCAATTAATTGTTAACTTGCTACAAACACGTGAAAAAATCTATCAAAGAAGACATCTTCGAACTTAAAAATTACACGAGAACACACTTTTCTATTTGCTCAATATATCTGGAAGTTGTATTAGAAACTAATAAAATGTCTTCGCGATCGAGAGAGAAAGTGACTGCAGTTATTAGGAAACTATTCAAAAATTCCGATAAAAACGATCCTGGAGGTGATGGTGCAGCCGGTGCAGGTGGTTCATCTGGATCGCCAGGAAGACGCTTAAGACGGTATGTCAAAATGATTTTCTTTTTTTGATTGCATGAAATAAAGGAAATTTTATGATATTTTAGGGGTGTTTCACCAGCGACTAGCAGTACTCCGACAACGAATTCATCAAAACCGGTAGAAAAGACGATAAGAGCACGACGGCTTATGAAAGAATATCGAGAAATTCAAAAAATCCAAACTTCTAGTCCCAATCCTATATTTTCGGTGAGTATTTAAGTTTAATAGATAATGTTAATCATTAAGAATTTTTTTCACCAGGTAAATATTATAAGAAGCCTTACATTTTCTCATATGTCAGATACAATAGACATCAATTTAGACTTTAAGACAATTTGTAAATTATCAAAAATGCATTTGCCAACAACCCAGCTACCAAAAAGAAGAGGTTGGTAAAATTATTGACAGCCTTCAGACGAACATTTCGCCAGATTTTGACGGCATAGCTACGGAGGAGGAGCAATAAAAGTGCATATTGCTAGACAACTCAGCAATTGTATTATCGACAAGTGTTTAAAACTAGAATCCTTTGCGGAATGCATTAATATTGAGTATCCTAAAATGTTTCCCACTTTTTTCAAGCTTAGAGTAAATCTAAAAGATATTTCGTAAATGTGTAAATCTAAAAGATATTTCGACCATAGAAAGCATGTGGACCATATTGAAAATCAGATATCATCAAATAGCAAACACTTTTGGAAGTTGGTGAAGTCAATGAGAATTGAAAACGCTTTGCCTTTAGATTCCGGCTGAATGATTGTAGTATCGATGATCCAAAAACGATCTCCAACATATCCGGGGACCAATTTGCCTCTGTCTATCAGACAATTTTATATACTGCTTCATGTCATGAGAGATATTTTATATCTCTCTCTAATTTTACCGAACTACTGGAGCCTTCCTACCTAATATGTTCACTTCAACTCGCTTATATAGACTGAACTGGCTGAAAAAGCTGCAATAATCGAAAAACTTAAATTAAAAGTGGTCTTCGCAATAGCATTGAAAGTCTGTTAAAAACTCATGTTACAGAGCTAAGTGTTCTAATTAGTAAACATCTAGAAGCTAAATCATTTTCAATTTGTCTTAAACTGGCGAAAATCACTTCAATCTAGGTCTTGATCCAACAGATCCTTCATATTATCGTCTAATAGCTGTCACAAGTGTCCTAAGCAAAATATTTTTCTTGGCCACTCAAAGTCACCTAGGGGCCTTCAGCAGAGTAGTTGAGTTATTCTAACAGTTTGAAGCAGACCAAGACGAGGTATCCTAAATCGTTGGTTTTGCTTCGTAACATATTGCCGCAAAACACAATGAAGCCCACGAAAAGTCAAATTAGAACGTGACTTCGTCAACTGATATACAGGAGAGCAATACCAAGGCATAGATAACTGAATTCGAACAAGCTCGACTTGGTCTGACGTCACATTCTGTTATAACAAGCTGAAGACCAAGGCGATGACGTCAATTCAAAAAGGCCCTAGATATCTACGGACGGAACCACTTTCTTTTCTTTGTGATAGAGTGCCGCCAGTTTAGGAAGCTTTTAAATGTTCCAATATTTCATTTCCCGCTCTCCTAAATCCAAGCTGAAGTCATAACTTCTAAAAAAAATCCATCTCGCTCCGACCTGTATCTGTTCATAGATCTCACCATGGAATAGTTTTAATTCGCGGTAGCACGTATCGCCCAACGTTGCTAACCTTCCCAGTCTTCCAACAATCCTTTCTCAGAATCAACTTCATTGCTCCGGTATAAATGGTGATGTTACAAACTATGGTGCCGAGTAACCCATGCAAACTCAAATCATTCTTCTAAAAATGCAGACTAAAGTCAGTGATGGTTTCAGCTTTATCGGCCAATCTCTGATCCCGAAACTACATAGCTTCTAGCTTCCATGCCATTTTTCAAGAAGAAGTAGTTACTTCCGAATGTATAGTTTCACCCCATTGCTGGCTCGATGCTACGCTTCCCTGATATTACTTTGGCGCATATATCTTGCAGCATTTCCAACTTAAAATTGTTTAGTAATTTTTCGATGATAGTTGTGTCCTCTGGTGTAAACATTCTTCTCAATGTTTCCCCTTCCATTTTTTTACGACATTTTTTTTACGCAATCCCAACATTCAGGATATTGTCTCTTTGGCACAAACACTCCTCGTGCACTTCACAGATAAAGACATTGCTGCAAAATGCCTGTTTGACTGATTCCTAAGTCAACGCGAAGGTTGACTCGTCCTGCCTGCATAATCTCAGTTCATAGTTACATCTGTATGTTCTAGATATGATGAAGGATAAGACAAAAATGTTTGCTGGCTTTTATGCACGCTTTTCAAGCTGCGAACGGTGAACCTCCTTGAAGTAATCTTCGCCGTACCTCTTATCTAAAACGTTAATCAAGCTAGAATAACTTTAATAATTGTCCACTGAATTATTTTGAAGAACTTCTGTCTGGCCGCTCTTAGTGACACCATTAGTTTGGTCGCACGTCTTCTTTTGATTCAACGGTTACTTTGTTGCTTTGCTTGCAACTCTACTACCAGTTGATTCAGTTGGGACGGTACTTCCAGTTTCGGCAAGCTCCAGTTTCAATTTCAGCTGATTCATTTCTTTTCCAAGTAATACCAACCTTAGCTCTTGCTTGTCGAACTGCTGTTTCATTTCCACAGCTTGAGTGCCTAGCTGCTGATGCACTTCCGTGGTCTGAGAATCTGCAATTGCTAGTTAACTTCCATTGTCTTTTGCTCGTTTTTCCTAGCTTGCTATTCTAACTGTTCCTCATCGTCCAGGGCTTGTTGAACTGCTGGTCCAATCGCATTGTTTGCTGGTTCAATTACTTCTTGATTTCTGCGCCTTGTTGATCAATTTTATTTGTTTGTTAGTCGAGTTTCTGCGCTTGCTGCTAAAGTTTCCGCATTTATGGGTCGAGTTTTTGATCAATTTTGAAGAATTAATGTTTCATATCGGAAGACATTTTGAGAAGGTCATCAGTATCCTCTCCACGCTACCTTCCCCCCATCATCAGTTCCCATAATCAGCTTTCTCTCCAGGTTACTTTGTCGCGTGTTCTTGGCCGGTTTCATCTTCTGAAAATTCAAACATTTCCGGATTGATGCCTTCCGTTCTCAAAGCTTACCTTAGTAGTGATAGCAAGTCTGGTTTACTCCCAGTTGTCACCAAATCGCGTTTCCGGCACTTCGCTTTCAAATTCGCTAACTTCAACCCGCTTATTAGTTTGGGTACTGTTTTTTTTTCTTTTTTTTTCAGACCACGCTATTTCACACGATATTTTCTGGCTGTCCATATGTATATAACCATATTTTTCATTAAAGAAATTCGAAAGTCTAGAAATATACACATCTAGCATCATAATAAATCTTGATGTGCAATGAAAAATCAAATCTATATTTTAATACCAACCTCAGATTATACTTTAGCGAATGGAGCATCAAAACGAATAGTAGTAAAATACAGCTTTGTGTATTTCGGAACAGTTTTGGAGACCACAAACTATTCGCAGCAAGGCCAAAAAAGGAACTGTTTCGTTCGAAACTACTAGAATTATACTTGGGCCTATATAACGTTAGCCTAGAGTGGACATACGTACCCTATTTCTTAAAATGGAATCCATATGTTCGGCGTAGGATTAAGCAGCCAAATCACGTGACATGAAAATGGACTGATTCGGGAAATTTGAGGTAAAGATGACTTTAATGTACCATTTATACACCCAGAGGATACAACAAGGCATCGTTGGGTCATGGACAAGCTGTTAGATTATGTAGGTCTTCCGACAAACCAGAAGGGACAGAGGTCTAATTCGGTTAACCTATTTTTAGTTAGGTATAAGCTAGATTTAATTTAGTAAATTATTATAATTTGCTATCCAGTAAAATATAGATTAGATAACATCAGGTACTGTACATCATGGGTAATATTTTACTTCATATTAAATATGTACACCAAGAGCCAAAATAATTTGACTTCATTAACATATTCACTATTAATTTCTTCAAATACAAAAGAAAAACCCGATGTTAAATGAAAGATATCTTTTCTTGGTTTTCAGGTCGAGCTGATCAACGATAATCTTTACGAATGGTATGCAAGATTAAATGTGGTTGATCCAGATTCACCGCTTGCCGAAGACATGGCCGAGCTAAATATTTCGCATATTTTATTACATTTAATATTCCCGGACAATTTTCCGTTCGCACCGCCATTCATGCGTGTCGTCGAGCCACGAATAGAAAAAGGTTTTGTAATGGAAGGTGGTGCAATATGTATGGAACTGTTAACGCCTCGAGGTTGGGCCAGTGCATATACGGTAGAAGCAGTGCTTATGCAATTTGCCGCTAGTTTAGTGAAAGGTCAAGGTCGAATAGCGCGAAAATCCAAAAGTACAAAGGAATTTAGTAGGTCAGTAAAAGAAATTTAATTATTTGGTTAAATACATTGTGAAAAAATAAAATCTTGTACTTTCAGGCGATCAGCGGAAGAAGCATTTCGATCATTAGTGAAAACACATGAAAAGTATGGATGGGTTACGCCAGCACTGTCGGATGGTTAAAATAATTTGTTGAAGTAATGCTCAGAAATGATCATTTCCTACCCAGTATTTGTCGATTCAAATTCTACATGTGAGTATATTCTTCGTAGTTTTTCCTATTGTTGTTATTGTATTAAACAATTTTTATTTTTCCCGCCAAAAATAAAATTTAATCGTATTCAAACATTTCCAGTTTACTAATGTTCTGTTTTTTTTTCATTCCAGTTAAACTGAAACTGATCTCGTTGTGAATGTTATATTTTTAAGCATGAATGAAATAAAATGATTGTATTATTTGAAACTAGCGATAGCATGATACAATTTCAAGTATCAATTGGAAATGAAAAAAATTGTATAAATGTTCTTTTATATAGAGACCCAAAAGCTTCATATTTACTTATTATGGAAATGAATACTGAAACGCTGATAAATTTTAAGAGCAATCCAACCCAATCTTTACTATTCAATGAAATATTGCAATTCACAACTCACAATATTCAATCTTAAACGTTACTCCACTTGATAGAAATCCTAGACTATAAGTACATGTTTCTTCGAATCTTTTACATGGAAATTTTCAAGAAAACTATTCACTACAATCTTGTCTATACGTATAATACTTCTACATTATAAGAAAACACCATGCGTAGCATTTAAAGTGAAAACAAGCTAAAACTTGAAAAACAAATCAAAATCCTACTCGTTTGTTATCCCGAAAGAAGAAGCAAACAAATATTTGTAGCAAAAGTATTTAATTGAATTTGATATACAAAGTACATTGTTATGAATAAACCAAAAAAAAAAATGAAGATAATTTACATTTCTTGTGAATTTTATTAATTGTTGTTCCAGAGAAGAGAAGAGAATTTGAAATGAAATTCTGAAAAATAGTCAACCAAATTGTCAACCCACACAAAGTTAATGTTTTCATTGAAAATTTAACCGAATGCCAAAATATTTATAAGGATTATTATATAGATGTACGAAAATTTGCGTAGAGCTATAGGTGTACAATTGGTCGAAGGAGTCTCAAGAATTAAATGTGAATAAAACGAAAATGAATACTTGTCATTTACAAATAATGTATTTGAAGACAAAAGTGAAATATATGTTAACATGATGAAATACATACAGTAAAATAAATATATGTATATAGAAAAATTATTTGCTGTTTGGAATATGTTTTTATTTTTGAAATTCTAGCCAGTTAGTAATTACCAGTCTGGAGTTTGGATCATTTTTGGGGTATTTAACATCATTTAACTTGATTTGTTATCAAGCTTTATGAAATAGATTGCCTCCTGCCGGTGAAGATCAATCGGATGAAGCCATGAGACCGTGTATTTTTAGAGATATATGGAAGTTTTGAATAATATAGCAAACTACACGCAGTCACTGTTGGTATAACTCTAACATTCACTGTATCTGATGAGAATGCATCCCAAGTAACTTGAAATACTGTACTCAAAATTGAATCTTTCTTATCTATCCTTTGTTTCATAATAGGGATTAAATGAATATGTATGCAAATTTACACAACTGCACGTTGTGCTATGAACAGATGGCTTTGTCATTTCTGTGATCAGTTTAATAGGCTCTTCCAACATGTTCTACATGGCTGGCGAACCACTGCATTTGTTGTTGTTGGCAGTTAATCTTTTAACAACAACAAATGCACTGGTTCGCACGCCATATTGTAGAACATGTTCGATCATGTAAAGAGCCTATAAGAAAGAATTTGCGTACGCGTATATGATTGTGTTTTGAAGTGAAATAAAGATATAAGAAACAACAGGAGTGTTTCTAGTGAATTTTTCGAAGTCAAACCAAATAACCACCACAAGAATGAATGAGAATAATAGCATTAAACAGATCATCAGAGGATATTATGGTTAGTATTACGGTTGATGAACCCGATTACTTTTTCGGTCGAAATGATATAAATAAAGGGCATAACGGTGATCATCCCGAAGTATGTGGGGAAATATGAAGAGTAGAGAGAATCGATTGTGAATACCGTTATAAAAATCGTAACTGGTCAGGTTAAGATAGTAAGTCGAACAAGTTAATTGAGTAAAAAGAAGTCAATAATTAACATTATTGATAAATATAACTATAATCAGCGATAAAATTAAATTGTTGTGATGTCAAAAAAAGGTATTCAAATTGACATAAATTCAATGAGGACATCTATGAATCCGGAAATATAATGAAGTATTAAATCGATAGCATTGGCCTAATTATTGGACGTATCCCCAGGAACTCTTCTCTCTTCTTGCCAAGTACTATTTTGTTTTCGAGCGATTATTCGTGAGTCGCAGTCATCAGCCCTGGCACTATCTGGAACCTGAAGCCAACCACCTCAGCAAGAATACGTCTCTCAAGGTGTTTTTTCTTATGTGTTTTTGTTTCATCTCTAGTTTCATCTCTAGGGTCTAGCCTTGTCAGCGCAGGCCTGAGAGCCTGGGAGTCTTGAGTGGACCAAGCCTCTATCTCCTTTTTGACGTTGCGGCTATTTAATATTTGGTGGAGTAATGTTCATAGCGTCCTCGTTGCCGGAGCTTATCGACCTCATTTGTTCAAGAATCCACCTGGCCGCTGGCCACTAGCAAAATGGCCCACCAGAATCCGTCGGGCGTGAAAGGGTACTCCGCTGGTGTGGACCAGGAGCCTTCACGGCCATTTCCAGGGCACCCTGCTTTAGGGGAAAGTAACCTTTTTTGACTAGTTCACAGCAGTATATTTCAATTTTGTAGGATCTCTTCTTGAGTTCGGTTCATTTGGGATACCCTGCCATCTCATAACTCATTAAATCGCTACAAAATGCATGAACTTTTTAGAATGCAAAAGTTTCTATGAAAAATATGTGGTCTCAGATAATTTGAGTTGTACTATTGCTACGTTTGCATGCATATTTCATGAGTTACCTAAGAAATACCTCAACGAAAGCATTAGCTTTCTACTAATTTGCTTGTCTTACAATATGCGAGGTTTGCTGCGGTAAGAGTACACTTTTGTGACACCTCGATAGGTACATACCAATACCTATTCCAGCAGATATCGACTTTACTATCGCTCAACCATCTATTGACTCTAGGGTTCTTGACTCAGAGTAGAGTGTGGTGTATTTTCTACTGGTCTAAATTTGAAGGTTTTCTGTCGCTTGCCAGACCACTAGAGTGTCTTTTAAACAGAAGTGTTAGCGAATCTTGAAGTGACCAATTGGCTAATGAGATATTCGGAGTGAATATCTGTATTTTGACTGACAGCAAGCAGCTATACAGTACCTTGCTGGAGTTTACAACTTCTCGTAGCTGGCCCTCGAATGCCGTACGCCTCTTAACGAGATGTTGAATTATTCGACGCTACAGTTATTTTAGGTGCCAGGTACAATTATTTTAGGGACATTATGGGGAGCTATGAAGCGGACGAACTTGCAAAAGCTGGAGTGCGGTATTACCATCGGCCCTTATGTGCCCAATAGTGCGTTCTCCGAGAATGGAATGCTCGGATTATTGAATTACTGCTAAGAATTTGAAGCTTATTTTTTGATGGTCGAAATCAATTTCTTTAAGTAATTAAGTTTGCATTCATTGAACGATATACATCTAAAGAATGTATATTTATTGTCAACGCTTATTTCCAAAATATAGAGGATTCAAGTAGACTAAGAAGAAAAATAAAAATAATTTTTAAACGTAAGTGTTGTTTTAAATATTAATTATAATTACTTGTGAATCACCAGAAGTGTGTACAAACGTGTGTACACATACGTCACCAGACGTACAGGACTGATGAGGTCTTTGAAATGAATTGAAACCTCTTAAAGTGGATAGTTTTATTTATTGTTCCTTTTACTGAGCAGTCTCTCAAAGTGATACGATACTTGATTCTTAATCAAAGTTCAAATGAAATTGCTAAGTGCTTTTTGATACTTTCGCTCGATTTAATATGATGTATGCTTAAAACTCTACAGCTACATGCAATTTAATAGATTATTTAAGTGATGCATAACATTTAGAAGGCATTGGAAGCATAGAGGTCTGTACAAACGAGGCGAGATTAGAATGGCGCGTTATATGAAACTGCAATTCGTGTATATCAAATGATATGGCAAAGACAATATTTTGAGCAAATGATTGAATTTAATCATCGAATTACTTAACAATAGGCTCGTTTTTTTGCTCCCCTCATTCATAACAGAGCAATTCAGACGCATTGGAAACAACAACAAATCCTGTTATGGAAAGGGGGAGTTGCTGTTGTTCCTAATGCTTCTGCATTGTTCTGTTATAGATAGGGGGACCAAAAAAACACGCCTAATACTTGCAAATCAGATAGGGAACCAATAAAATTATTCATTGTTTTTGTTTGATATTTGTTTCTTAAGAGTTGCTCAAAACCAATTATTAATCGAATTTACACATCGGTTGAATCAGTACATCCAATTATATTTAGATATAGTACAAAAATGATGAGAATTTCAATTTTATATTTATTTTATATACTCCTTTTTCACCAACTTCCAAACAGTTTATTAGCATGTTAAGCTATCTTTATTACGTCGGAGTTTTTACTTTTATTTTATATGATAACGTTAAAACAATTACTTTTCAAACCCTATTCATCGCTAATTTTAACGTTTGACCTTTGGTTATTATCCGTTTGTCATTATTCTTTGATAATAAACAAATTATCCAAATTTAAATGCATTCAATGTATTCATTTGTTTTCAAATGATTGTACAGGCTGTCATAATTTACTCACTCACTGTAGTTTCAGCTGCTGATCAGAGTCCGTTAGAATTCGTATTTGATCAAAATTTTCCAAGCAAAAACCAATATCATCTCGCTTTTGGTTTGCACAGCGCAAAAAAACCTTTTTAAAATTAATTTGCATAGAATTTAAAGCTGTATAAATAATCTACGGCTTACACAAACTACCTATGAATATACATATCGAGCAATGTATTTGCACTGAATATCGTGCCTCAGCTGATACTAACCTACATCCTGGTCATCAACCATAATTCATCATAAACATCCACCCAAAACTTCGTTGTCCGTTTGAGCCGACTATGCAGCCGAACCGTGCCGATTCTCTACGACGAAATCCATCTTGTTCAATTTTTTCAAGGGAGGATACGGATAAAAGTATTTCCAACATTTTTTTCCTGCTTAAAAACATCACCATCCAACCAAAATTTGGTAAGAAAACAGAGATCAGTGATTATTGAATCGTTCGAAATCAATTTCGCACGTGATTTGTTGACGTTTGATTGTGAAAATATGGATTTTATCGATGGCATGTCGCCATTAAAATGTGCTGGATCCATATCGAAAAGAATTTAATTTTTCGGAAATTCAGTGCAAATTCGATTGTAATTCTGAAATCAGAAGAACTTAAAAACAGTGGTGTGTAGTTTGAGTTAACATTTGATGTGAGATTTTACGGAATTTGGCGTGAAAAACCACTTAGAATTGTCATAGCCAAACACTCAAAGTGTCATACGGATGACAGCTGAAGATAGCAAGCGATAGAGAACAGAATTGAAAGCCGTAGAACATTGTATGAATTAAAGTGATTTTTTGAAAGAGTTAACGATTTTTTCAGTTTCGAGGAATTTATTTAATGTCCTCGCAGTGAATATAATTTGTGTTGTGGTCTTTTGAAACATTTGAAAGTGGATTTAATATGGATGTTGACTTGCCAAATGTGCTGAAAAGATGTTTGAGTGCACCGATCATTAATAACTTGCCAACGACTTCGAACTTGCCATCGGTGAAAAGTAATCAAGGCGGCGACGAAATGACATCAAAAACGGCTCCTCCGACTCCAACTAGTGCATCATCTTCCAGGTGAGGTTATTTTAAAATGTAGTCTAATAGCTGGTGATAACCAAACATTTTGTTTTTTTTGCAGGGAAGCTTCACCAGCTCCGATTTTAAATATATTCGCTCCGCGAGCTCGTCGATATTCGGCCAGCTTTGCTTCCTTAGGGGCCGGCAATGGGCCTCGTCTAACTCCTCGAGTATCACAATTGCGGCAGGAGGAATGTGCAGATGCGAATACTCGTGAAGTCAATCATGAGCGCGAAGTGCATAGCGCCATGCAAATGTCGCAGAGTTGGGAAGATCTAACACTTGTCGCGGAAAATTGGTCATGCAAATCGGACGATTTGTCGAATCCTTTGCAAGTTACCTTGCCATCTGGGCCGCCAAGCTGTTCGAGCCCCAGCCCTACAAGGTAATTATTTACAAATGCAACCCTAATTTTTCCTGATTTAATATTATTTATTTGGAATGTTGGAAATCATCTTATTTTTTGTTCGCTTTTCAGTCGTACTGGCATGCGCCTGCCATATGGCTTATCTCCGTCACCAACTAGAAAAATATTCACACGTCGTTCGATGTCTCCAATTGCTATGCGACCTAGTCAGTTGGGGCCTGTGAAGAGGAAGTTTGAACTGGACGACAGCAATTGGTCAACTACTTGCTCGCCACCGCCATTTAAAAAGATATTTACAGAGAGGTAAGTGGACTGTGAAGATGTGGTTGGGGGTTTTTTTTCATATTTAAAAGTCAAGTATAATTTTGTGTATTCATACAAAAACAAATTCGAAGCTGAAATGTTTTGCTAATGCCAGGAAAACCAACTATCATAAATAAGGTTTATTGTGTAGAAGTTTGAATGCAATTGGATGTTCTCATTATACGTAAAATATTGTCATAGTAATTTCTTGAAGAGTTTAGTCTATAGGGTTTTTCATTCTAGCTCTTTCCTAAAAAATTATTGATTCTGTGAGATCAAAATTTCAGTGTGCTGTAACAAAACGGAAAGAAAACTATTTCATACCACGCTTTGTTGATTTATTCAGAGTACACTTTGTGAGTGTTTTAGGTTAGAAATAACAAAAACAAACTAGAATAACTAGAGTAAGGATTTAGCATCTAATTCTAGGGTCTAACCATTCGAATATTATAAAAGATATTTGCACCTTGTAAAAATGCATTTAGGCAATTGAAGCTATAAGTGCATTTTCATTTGCACGTAACTTTAATCAACTATTAGTCGAACGCGCAAGTCCTTTATTCCGTCCATAAACTGCATCTACTTATACAAAAGAAATAATACGTGACTCACTACATGTTCTCAACCAATCAATTTCTATGAAATCATTCTAATCCTAAATGCAATCTATACCTGCTCTAATTCATAAAACAATGTAAATGATCCTCACCGAAGGTCAACAGATTTGTAGATGTCATATGATGACTCATCGAAAAATTGATAAATTGAAAAAAAGAAAAGACACGTAATCTTATAATAGCTAGATATTTACGGCCTCTTTGCAAATAAGCAGCATTTGTGCAACCGAGACATAAGTAGTTGAATTTGACACTATTTAATATTGATAATAATATTTTCAGAAGTTGCAGTATGCTTATTCTAGTGTTTTGTAACTAATAATGAATGAGGTCATTTATGATCGGGCGAATTCGCACGTGCGATCAGTGTGGCCAGATCTTTGGGAGAAAATGTAGCCCAATTTCAAATTTTTATAGCCCAAAATAGCGAAGATTTTCTATTTGTAGCCCAAAAACCGCCACACTAAATAACTGTTTTTATAACTAAATCAATTCATTTAAGCTGATTAAATTATAATATTTATATCCATAAAATTCATACCAAGTAACATAAATGCTCTAAATGCTGTAGCACAGAAGTTGTTTGAAACAGTTAAAATGTTCGATACTTTATGCAGATAAGATTTTATTCAACGTATTTGAAAAGGGAAAGCAGGAAATATGTGAAAATATTACAGGGACTGTCTGAACATTTTAGAAAAGTCCGTGAAAAAATAAGTGTAGAGGCGCACTTATTTTTTCAATGATTTTTTAAAATTTCCACACAAAAAATAAAAGCCTGCAGAAATCACATGCCAATTTGGGTGGCACAAACATTCAATTAGTATAAGAAACAGTCTTAGTGGCTAGAATAGCCGAATGCTTTATTTAAAATGAGTCAAATATTAATATTTTATCCAATTTCATACATTCAAAACTATGAAAGGAAGTTTTGAAATAAATTATTTTTCCTGTTAGACAATCAGCTGTTAAAATTGTGTTTAGACATAAAGGTTATTGATTTGTGATCATGGTTTCCTTCTTGTCTATAAATCAGCATAGACAACGTATATTGTCTCTTAAGCTTATCAAAGCAGAGAATAATTGATACTGGAAACTCGATCGTTTTCGAAAGATGTATGTACTGATTCTCATCAGACACCAGCCCACAGTGCATACTTGACTGATACACTGTGCACAGTGAGCTGGTGTCTGATGAGAATCAGTGCATACTTTCGAATTTTTCACAGAAACGCATGCTCAGTTTAAAGATTTAAAATCATTAGATATAGAAATCTGCCTATTTGCGCTCGTAAGATGTATCTTTAGAACTTCGCAATCATTTAATGTTTGCAAAACTTTAGATATGTTCCTTCAGAGGTCCTAAGCTTTGATGCTCCGCATTTGCTTCATTATGGTGATTATGGAATTAATATTCTGCTGACGAACTTTATTTTCTGTTTCAGAATACTACGATTTGAATTCACTATCGGAAATAAAAACAAAAGCTGATATGGCTTCTTCAGTTGAAACCCTTCAAAAAAGACATCTTCCCAATATTTCGGGAGATACTCGTTTGTGGTCGTAAATTGATCGTCTCCTGCCAAATTTCGAATGTCTGCTAGAGTATTTGGGCTGCAATCACTTTGAATTTGAACTCTCATCACGATTCCGCTTTTGAACCTCAGATTTCGTTTCAACCCACATTTCCAAAAACACTTTTGTAATTGTAAGTGGAGACACTTTATTCCCAACAGATCGTAATCAGCAGAGAGCTTCAAATATAGAAGCTAATTTTGTTGGGTCTGAAGTACGCTCAGTATTTTCCAGATCAAACAATATAAGGTGCATCATTTATGTGCGGTAATTTAGTTATATGTTTGGTATAATCCCCTGATCTAAGGGCCGTAAATGAGAATTGCAAATAGGCGGAAAAATCGCAGCTTGATGTCTTCCAGATTATCAATGCTATCACATGTAGCTTTATCAAAAAAGATGGTGATGTTTCGATTTTGTGTTTGCATTTCAATATCAAGTGTGTACATCCATTCTTCAAAAATTGCACCCGTCATCCAAGATTTTGTGTTAGCTCGCCAAGTTATGCCCGAACTTCGCTTAATGTCAATTATTCCTAATGATCTTGGTCTTTTGGCTTTTCTTATGATCACCAAATCTTTCTTTTCCCCACTTACACAGCACTGTAATTGTCGCACGTTGCTTTGAAGGTTTGCTGTCTGTACATGTTTATTATTTAAAGCATAGTGATTTTTGTGGTGTTGCTCTAAAAAAAACAATTCTGTCTCATCAAGATTATAGATATTTGAAGCATCAGAGCCATCACATAATATTCTTAGCTGTAACTGAAATTCCTGAACTGTGTCTAAATAAACATCAGCTCCTTCGCCACAAAGTATACCGAATGAATATTGTAATCCTTTTTAAATCCCAAAGCTCTAATTTTGTAGCGAATTGACGGGCTTTGCTGGGAGGTAGCTGGCCAGATATCGGCAAATTTTTGCAACGTGCCTTACAGAACCATTGGTACAAAAATTTATCTATTTGGGAGTATGGTTAATTTATTTTCAACCGCTTTCTGCTAGTGTCTTCCAAATTTTACAATCTCCGTTTTAGTTTGATGATTTTAAAGCCATCAGGAAGTTTTTTTTGGCAATTTTTTAGCAATTGTTTTTCGGATGCTTGTATTACTTCTAATTTTTTGCGCACATTTAGTTCGTTATGTTTTCCGTATTAGATTTTTTAATTTTTTTTAGGCAGCCCGAACAAACATTGATTTATTTACATCAAAATTATCAAATAAATTACATTCATAGCTGCTAACAAAGGGCAAATATACAATAATGCTATAAATCAATATCTTATTATTATCAGAATAACGATGAAATTGAAGCCATCTGTAATATACCAAATTCTACACATTAAATGAATTTTCAGCAGAATGTTATGCAGCCTTGATCTTGAACAGTTGAAAAATTCAGTCTTGTACAATTTTTCATGCTGGTCTTAAACCCGTTTTTGGTCGGATTAGCAAGTACTCCTGAACAAATTTTTGTCCAGCTAATCTGGTTCACGGTTCAGTTCCAGAGATTGGCCGATTCCAGAGTGAATTTTCATCAAGAAATTGTAATTGCGGTGATGTTACAGTTCAATTGTTCAGTTGGTTCGATCATACAGTGTCCCAATTAGTAGGTTTTACTCTATAGCCCAAATATAGTTTTTCATAAAAATAGATAGCCCAAAAACCGCCAACCCGCGAAATGAAAAAACGTCCCGCGAATTCAAATTTTAGATAGCCCAATTGGCGGGAAATAGTCCAATCTGGCCACAGTGCGTGCGATGCAATAGAGTTTTGCTACCAGGGACCAAATGTTTTGATACTTAAGTCCGGAGGCGTTCACAATACAGCGAATGCGCTCGATTAGCGGCCAAGTTCAATTTTTTTGATTCAGTGAAGCGAATGGCTTATGCGGGTCTGCTCGAACATAAAGGCAGCCTAGTAGATAATAAATGTATGAGAAAACAACGAAATGCTTAGCCTAGCTAAACTTAAAAATATTACTTAAAACTTAGCCTTAAGATTAACTAACCAGGTGAATGAAGTTTAATTAGGACACCTGAAATTTGAGAGAAATAGTACACATGTTTAGAAATTTAGGGGAAAAAGTCTGAATCATTTGTTGAATAGTTCTGATATTAGTAATTTTGTGGAACATACGGGGTGCGTCATTAAGTTCGCGAAATGAATAGGTAGGTCGTTATTGAGGATAGTTTAACGAAACATAATGAGTTCGAGACTCCTTATAAGTATAAATAGCAAGTTTTTTAATTTCAATCGAACCATTCGTTTTAGAACTATCGTCAGCCAAGCGACACAACTTGGAAGAAAGTGTAAAATATGTAAAAAAAAATCGAGTACTGTGCTGCTATGAAGCTCCTGACTAAACAAGAAAAGTCGGCGAAAATCATAATGGAAGAGATGGCATACGTCAGTAAAGCCATGATTTACAAGTGACACAGTATATTTAAACAGGGAAGGGACTCACTTAAAGACGACTCTCGACCAGGACGGCCAATAAAAGTGGCCACTCCGAAAATTGTTTAAAAAACATTGGAAAAAGGGATATTGGAAGATGTTAGCCTAAAGAAGAAACAGCTCGCGGAAATGGGTGGAGGATCATCTTGGCAGAACTAAAGCTAATGCAAGGTGGGTGCCAAAATCAATAGCGTGTAGAGTGCTGTCGCACATTTTTTAACTTCCGTCGTGAAGAGGAGGATGGAGTATTGAGCCGAATGATTACTGGAGGCGAGATTTAGATGCATCATTAATAGCCGAAGTCCAAACTAGACTCTGCAGTGGCACAAAAAGGCACATCATCATCCAAGAAGTTCAAGGTGTCATAACCTGCTGGAAAAGTCATGGTGACCGTTTTTTAAGACTCAAAAGAGATCCTGTTGATCAATTTTAAGACTTCGCTTCAATTCTAGAAGGATTGAAAAAATCTATCATAGAAAAAAGAAGTGGAAAATTAACCAAAGATGTCCTTCTGCACGACAAGGCCTGTCCACAAGAGTCGTTTTGTGTTGGCTGCCCTGCATAAGATGGGCTTCGTTATTTCAGATCACTCACCCTACAGCCCTGACCTGCAAATATTATCTTATTTAAAAATTGTAAAAGCGTTTTAAGAAGGTTTTTATGAGGTTGCCAGGTATCTCATCGATTCCGATTGACTTTACTTTGAAGCTTTTAAGAAGAAATCTTATCTCAGTACAGGAGGAAAAATGCTGAGATTGAAAGTCCAATAGGCACAAGGCCAACTTAGAAATTTCGTCGGCAACTGTTTGACTAGTTAATTCATTCATGTGTAGAGGCAATTTGGAAAAATAGGATGCAAGAATGTTGGCCTATTCCTTCACAGAAAACGTAAACATATCGTCACTGATTTGTAAAGAAAGAATCGCGAGCGATCTGTCTTTAAGTTCTTGTAAATGTTCTAGAATTTTCGGGAGCTTTTCGTTTCTTCGGAAAGCATGAAATTCCAGCGAGCATCGCAAATGTTGAAAAATACTATACGTATTTGAATATTCAGTTCATATAGGTGCGCCTTCACAGCTGGGTTTCGCGTTCGTTGCCATTGTCTGCAAATATTATGATAGTGCTCAATAAGATCAATAGTAGCAGCAAAAATTGGAAGTGCACGGGAGCAATTCGGTGCGTGGAGAGTAGCTGTTTCTCGGGCAGCACGAATGTCTCCCTACATATTGGAGAGGAGATTGTCAATTTGACACGTGGCTGCAACGCCCTGAAGTATAAGTTTTTGAAGGTTAAGTGCTGTAGTTATATAATTCTGGTATTTGTTCCAAGATGTTTTGCCTTATCTACGAGTATGGAACGATTTTTTGATCAGCGATTAATTTTTGTTTGTTTTAAATTAAACTGGCAGATGAATGGATGAGAGGTCATTCATAGCAATAGGCGAAGGTAACGGGAGTAGGACGTTGGTGAAAACAAGAAAAAAAACCTTAGATAGGTTGACAGGTTACCATTAGAGGAATAGCAGGTTGGACTATCTGGCGAGTGAATACAAATATTTTTCTTTACAGTTAAATCGAAAGCATTCTTCCCTGCTTTATTAGCTTTAAGGCAATTCGAATTATTGGGTCGATTATTAAGATTGCCACAAATAATAAAGTTACCGTTCAAGATAAAGAGCGCAATACTAAATCGTCTTCAAATATTTTAAGTTTGCTGGCGTTTAGCTTTGTTTCACTGAATTATAGCTTAATTTTATTTTTTTATGTTCAGAGCTGCTAAGCTTGTTATCGGCTTTCAGTCAGGATTACAAAGGATTAGATTTGCAAAAGAAAAATAAGTATATTTTCTCCTGAATTAGGAAGTTGTGTTTCAAGTTGCTCTTTACTTGTACACTAAATTCTCTAAGCTCTACTATTACGTTAAACTGTTTGTGACGAGATTCACATATAGAAAGTCTAGTTATTAGTTTTCTATCTAAGCCAATTAATTAATTAATTAATTCATAACTAGTGTATTTAGGAGAAGACGACAGCACTAAATAGAATGCTATTTACATCGTTACGAGTAAGGAGTAGTGAGCTATGCGAATTGATAGCCGGAAAGTTATTATCCGCTATTGGATGAGCATCAATGTGCTATGTAGCCTCTAGGAAGCGATGGGAAATTAGTGTAGGTCAATGCAAACGAAGTTCGAGTAGTTGTCTTGCTTCACTGTCATGTGGCAAACAGAAGTATCTGGATCGTAGCCTAGACAGTTCTTGTACTGCGTTGGTTGATGTACTTTTTAGCGTTGATAGCTTCATTTCACCCTTACGTGATTCTCCTTTGACGCTGTTTAGTTTCATGTCATGATGAACTCATATAAAAATCTTTGTTAATTTGTTAGTGTGATAATTTAGACCTAGAAATATATTTTAAATCGTTATTTCATTCAAAACGATGATTCGCACTATAGCTTTATAATTTAATTTCTATTTCAGTCGTGGTCCATCTCCTATATGCCAATCGCCATCATCAATATGTCCCAGCCCAGACTCCGGGACTTGCGAAGGACGTCTTACTCCCAAGCTATTTATATCAAAACTCTATTCAAACGGCACAAATTCGTCGTCGTCAATTTGTTCATCGCCAATGATACCATCACCAGGAGTCGATTCAGCCATCGATCTTGTTTCAAATGCCAACGGTAGTCCTGCCACAACTTTGTCATCATCTTCCAGCAACGAACCGATGAGTGTAGCATCTTGCTGTGATAACGAAACCGAAAGCGAAATGACGGATACAGAATCGGAATCACGTCCGAAAATCGGTATGGACAGTGACAGTGAAGCAACAACCGATTCGATGCGTGAAAAGAAATTGATTTCCGACGGTGTGAAAATGTTTGAAGAAAGCACTAAGATTGAGGTAAATGAGAAAACTAACAGAGCTCCACGTCCGAATCAGCTGTTGTTGTCTACAACTGCAGTTCATGGTAGCATTGGAACGCTGGGGAATCGTCTGATCCCCCCGCCATCATCAGATTCGACTGATTCTTTCTCCAGCTTTAGTGATTCGAACTTTAGGATTAAGTCCAATGATATTGATTCTGGTGATAATAGTCTAAGTAATAAAGTTGAAAACATTGAAAGCTGTAGTAGCTATGAAAATGATATGCCAACCGCGATTAATGCTGCTAGCACGTGAGTCATCTGGATGTGACAGAACGTCTGAGCAATTACAATACGCGGTAGATTTATGTATTTTATTTAACATTTATTTATACAATTAGTTTTTGTAGAACATTACAAAATAATATATAATGGGCATATGATCAGTGACCGAAACCCGTATTGATACAAATAATTTAAGATGAAATTAGCTTAGTAGCGTTTGAATTAGACGAACAACTGCGATCATTGTAATTGTCGTAAAAATACGAGATGTTCTTTTCATCGTAACAACAATGCAATCAGTTGCTTTGAATGTGACTTGATATATCAATGAAAAATAGAATGTCCGAAATGGAAACTAATATAAAAAATAGACGAGGCTATAGAAAATACAAACCTATATCTAGCAGACCTACAAATCGCAAAGCCCTACCAATGTATGTTTACAAAGCTAGAGAATATCGATTTTCTAGACATTTAATAACTATTATGTAGTAAATATTCATTCAAAGATATTACCCTGATTATTTAGACATGAATACCAATGTTATTCTAATCCCTACTGTTTATATGCAAATTAATACAATAACGCTAGTATGCTAATGCGCTTATATATGTTCATTTTTCATTGTTAATTGATACCATTTATATATGATGCATAGATACTTCTAATCTTGCTTGTTTGTGTTACATATACATATGAATACAAATCTGCAAATGAATACCAAACGATTTCTTCATACTGATACGCTAGAATGTAGAACAGCTGTTATGATATCACTTTCGATACATTTAGTTTGCTGCAAGCATAACGTTCGTATACCGAACAACCAAAGTTTTGTTTCTTTTGTGAATATAAATGAATTTTCTGCTTTCTTTACCTTAGTGTATGAGTACTTATCAATAATATAAACAAAGAGCGATACATAATCAATAGTTTATTAGTAATAATAGTTGAAAACAATGGGCGAATTAAATATGAACTATACAGTTTTGTTCACTGTAGAAAATCAGTTGCTAGAAATAATTCTGAAATACAAAAACTTTATTCATTGTGCAGTCTGTAAAATTTTGATTTACTAACGATGATAATAAAGTATATTTGAGATTGGCGCTTGATTGTTTTATGTCCAATAAGTGATGTCTGTTGAGGGAGAACACGATATAAACGGAGTAAATCAAATGAATACAGTAGAAATTAAATAATTTTTTTATTGTAAAAAAAAACACTGTTTAAAGAAAAGATTCAAAATCTTTAAGATACAAACGAAAGGGACAAAACTAATAAAACACTTGCAGGTGCAAATCAGAAGACCTTGGAGGCTTTATTGCCTTTGAGGACAGCAAGTTCGTAATAGAAATGCTGAACTTTAGCGCTCAAATAAAGACTTGGCAATCTTTGAGAAAAGGTTCAAGGTCAGTTCCGTCATTTACGAGAAAACAAAGAGGTGCAGATGTGATATACTTATGTAGGGATCGAGTAGATGTAGGTATCGTAGGACCCAAACGGAAAATTCACTTCCCCTTCCCTAAGGAGGCCACCACCTACCAAGTAGAATTACCTGCCTCACTAACGGCCACGCATGTAATAAATAAAAGTAACACTGAAATGGTTGTATTTAAGACCTTATAAGATAGCTAAGTGGTTATCAAGGCTTTCAATCGTGACCACATAAATTCAGCTCTACTCTTAATAAAGTAGCGGCATAAAATAACCTCCAGCTGATATGGATCCCCGGCTATGAGGGGTGTCGTGGAAAAGAGTAAGCTGACACCATAGCCAAAGGAGGTGCTAAAATACAATTTCGGAACATTTTCGGCATCGCGTTTTTTGATCGGATCTTCAGAGATCTCAGGAGTGATAAAATTCAACTCATTTTAGGAATTCCCAATTTTATGTCACTACGACGTGAGCGAATCATTGTCAAAACTGAGCAAATGCATACACTAGCATGCCCTAGTAGGTCTTGAGTAGGTTTTGATATTAGAATTTATTACATGATCGCCAGTCGCACAGTTCGAATAGATAGGTCACGTATTATCTACATCTGTATATTTATTAGTTCTTGATTTGTGAGTGTTCTCTTGTGGAGGAAGGTTAAATTCAGAAACTCAACCTAAGTAGTTTAGAACGACAATGGCCGAACAACTTTGGTTTGCTGTTGTTACTCAGAAAGGTGAGCCTTCTCTATAATCGAGCGCTCGTGAAGCGAAAGAAGATTTTTTTTAAACGGGTTAAAACTGAATAAACCCAAGTGGACAAAGTGAAATGGAGTAATCAAAAAAAAGGGCTCATACCTTTTTGAACGAAATCGTTGGCTGGTGCCTACTAATCAGGAAGCCAGGTGTTTTTATGTTAAGATAACAGTTAACATAACATTTGTGTATCTGCCATTTTGAAAAATGAGTAGGCAATTCAACGAGTATAATAATATATAAGTGTATATTAAAACGAAACCAAACACTCCATCAAAAGAAAAACAAAAACTAGATGCATATGAGATCCTGAACCTGCGAAATCACGAGCTGTTTGTTACTATCAGTTTTAAAATGAAACTTTTCGATGCTAGCGCAAACTATTTAAAAGTTATTCGTTTTTGGACATTTTTTTTCTTTTTTAAGTTAAATATATTAATGATATTTAAGCTACATTGTGTAAAAAAGCTGCTTCCCGAAACAGTCCCGAAAGAATGTTCCACGAAATTGTTTCACGAAACAATTGGGTCGCTCTTGATGTTTACATTGAGCGAAACGTAAATGTGAAACAGGCAAGCCATTAATTTGGATGAGCCATAAATACGCCATCAAGTTCGTAAGTATGTAGTACCTCCGAGTATTACTCGCACATTTGTTGTAATGTCATTTATATATTTAAGCCAAAAAAGAAAAAGAAAAAAAAAACGGCAAAAACGAAAATCTTTTGTGGGTGCATAACGATCATTCAGATGCAATTTTCATAATTTGTTTCGCACGAAACAATTATACCCTTTAACACTACGCGAAACAATTGCGAGTGCCTTTGATGCACGTACAAAAACCGCCAACGACGCGGCTCGTTGCGAACCAGTTTCTCGAAACAAGTTTGTTGTTTCGGACCACGTTCACACGACGCCAAAGTTTCAGGAAGCAGTTTCGCGCAATGTAAACGCACGCCATCGTGAACCTGTGCTTTCCACACTTACCCACTACACTAACAGGTGCTCGCACAAGTTCGTTCGTCTGTGGATCTTATGAGTTCGGTGTTTATCTTCACACGTATTCTAATTTTCAATCGAAAAAAAACCAACATTTTCCATAGATAAAAACTCACAAAAATCCTCAAAAACACCATGCTGACGAAATACATCAATTTTCCATATAAAGCCAATCCGAAAATGTAAGAGCAACCGACACCACAACAAAAATATACAAGTCGTGCATGAAGCGGAAATAACACGGAACCCGAAAATACTCCCATACATTAGGACAGTGGATGCGGCCATTTTGGTTCTTGTAATGCAATTGATCGAAAACTACATCACTTACCTTTTCCAGACTGATCAAAAGAATCAAAGTAAGTAGAATCAGTTAATCACATAACAACACAAAAACACAAAATTCAAAACACTAAAGCTTAAAACACCAAAACACAAAACATCAAACAAACAAAAATTAGCCCATCGACCGGCCGGCGCAGGACATAAAGCTTCGCACTTCCGCACGCGACGACGTAACAAGTCCAATTAAGAACATGGTAGCGCCATCTCTACTCTACATCTCATCTCTACTATCGGATAAGTGACAATGCTCGTTGCCGGTATGTACATACATGATTGTATACCGTTATATTCAATATTAATATTTATAATTAATTAAAATTAGAAACTATTGAGCAATAACTGACAGCAACTGCCGATGAATAGACGATTGAACTCCGACCAGGGCAACTCTGCAATACCATTGTTTAGGCCGATTCGAGCCATTATTTTATTGATTGTAGAAAGCCTAGATGTAATTTAAAGTGCAATTAAGAAGGCGAGTAGCTTTTCGGGGAAAGTTCCATCTGAGGAAATGCCCACGTTCGTAAGAAGCTTGAATATCCTATAAGAGACACCGGATATCAAGGAGGTAGTAGAGCTAGGAGCCGACTAGCATGGAAACATGGAAACGTTTAATTTTTAAAATAACTGTACCAAACAACTCTTTTTGATTTTAGAAACACTTGTAATTTGAATTTTTACGATTGTGCAGAAGCCAAAGTAAATTACTTCAAAAGACCTTTTTAACGAAGATTTCAAACCGCAACTTGACTAGTATTTGAATGGAGTTGGGCTTATCATGAAATCGCTTGTCGTTACTTGTATTGAAAACTATTTAGGGGAAATATTTGTGGCTATCGAGGTGCAAAAAAAATCGTTTTATGCCGATATTTTTCTTTGCTATTTTCTTTCTTTTCTTATAACTTTCATTTAAACTCTTCCACAGCCTCCTATCGAATACATCAACCATAACTTTTCGTGTGCCCTTTTCATTCTAACCATTCTACTACACTCATACAAGAAGGTTTCTAACCATCTGTCACAAGGACAATCTTTCCATAGTGGAAATAAACAAACTTGCGAAATTAATCTTTGATTTGTGCGAAACATTAAATTAACTTGTAACATAACAACTAATACTAAGTTTCCCTAACTATGGGCGCATAGTGACAGCGCAAGCTATTCTCTGCGAATTTATAAGCGTGAATGTGGTTTCTTTATGGTGAAAGACGAACCAAAGAAAATAAATCTAAAACATCCTGACACAAATTTTAACATGATAAACGACTACAATAATCCATATTTCTATGCAACGGCTCCTGTAAAAGAAACGACAGCAATTTATGGCTATTCCATAACGCCAACAGGCATGGCATGCACTCTAAGCATTCACCCAGAAACACTGTATACCTGTCCACCATTGCCGTGTTGTCCTTACACATCGAATCATATACCCAGCAGTATTTGCAATGCCGACCAACTAAAAGCTAATAGTTTACAAACACCGCCACCAGAAGTTGAAACAGATATTGATGAAACTCTACCTGCTAAATATCAGGAGCCCGAAGAGAATTTCATCTCAATCGACGAATTGCAAGACAATCCTACTTTGTTAAAAATGATTATACCAGACGAAGCGGAAGCAGAAAGGATTCAGCAGCAAGTAAGAAAAGAAAAAGAGATGCGCCGAAGAGGAGATCTTCGTAAACAGCAATGTATCGCTCAAAATATGAAAGAAGAATCTGCCGAAAATGGCTTGCTGATATCGGAAAGTATCATTGTGGGAGACAGTCAGTTTATAATTAAGGAAGTTTTACCGGAGACTTTAGAAACAACTACTGCAATCAAAACTCAAATAGATTGTAGTCCTGAATATGATAAAGTTAAAATTAAGAAAGAGGAAGACTGTATATATGTAGGTGATAGTGATGAGGATTTTGATGAAAGTGAAGAGGGCATTGAATTAAACTGGATAGACTTGGAAGAACAGGATAAGCAGGAAGAGTTTGAATGTCATTACTGCGGGAAAAAGCTCTGTTCGAGCTACAATCTCAAGAGACATATTGCAACACACTCAGGTGAGCATTTTAAATCATGTTTGGTTAGTTTTTACACTGGAGTAACTTGAATTAAGTTGACACTCCTTTACTTAACACTTAATTTTCTTCTCTACAGATGTTCGACCATACGGATGCGATATCTGCCTGAAGTGTTTTCGGGAATTCAGTGATCTAGCCAAGCACCGACGCTCACATTGTAATCATCCTGACTATAAATGTCTCATATGTCGGAAGAACAGCTTAAGTGGGAAGGATAGTATCAAATGCCAATCATGCACCAAGAAGCATATGTCCCCATACGGAAACATCTGCCCCGAGGAAGTTCAAACAATCGATGCAATTGGCGAAAAGAGATTCCTATGCCCCGAATGTAACCGCACCTTCCGAACTAGACATAATATGCTGCGCCACTATATGATCCACACCGGTGCAAAACCATATACTTGTGATATTTGCGACAAAGCATTCCGTGAAATTGGCTCTTTGAAAAAGCACATGCTAACACATTCCCGAATGAAGCTGTTTAAATGTTTATGCTGCAACCGCGAATACAACGACTACCAAGCCTTTGTAAGACATAAGAACTCCTATCACAGCGAAGACTGGAACGAATCGAAAAAGAAAGAAAATGGAGACGGTGACAACGAAGATGAGTGCTTGCTTCAATGTAACGACTGCGAGAAACAATTTTCGGACGTGAGCAACTATAAGAAACATTTGCGGATCCATTCTAGCTACTCTACCTATCAGTGTTATATTTGTAAAATGAACTTTAAAAAATGCGAGAAATTGAATAGTCACATGGTGACACATGCAATCGATCCTAGTGATTGTGAATGAATCGAATGTAATTTTTTTTATTTGCAACCAAAGATTTAAATTAGTATTTGTATAACAGTAGATTTTACCGCAGTGAAAGTATGCTTAGTGCTTAAAAGTATTTATGAACTACTATGTAATGATTGAAACTAGCAAAATATAATTATTTGTGTGGACGTTTTATATTTATTCAATTCCGATTTAGGAAAATTATGTTTGAACGAAAAGCAAGCTCTCTGAAATTGTTTTGCAAATCATCGTGATAATGGTTTCTTTTATTAGAAATACATCAACTACTTCTAATAATTTATTTTCCTTTTGAATCGCGCATTATTATTCACACCTACTTATTGGCTATTTTATTATGTCAGGAGGCCGTTTAAAAAGTGACGAGTGTGTTACATACGCCGTTTCCAATGTTTTGTAGCAACTCTTTGTGAAAATAAAAAAAGACCCTCAGGATAGGGTGTGTTTTACCATAAAGTGGAAGTCGCAAGAGAAATGCTGGGTGTTGTATTTCCAAAATTTCTCTAATTTCTTTAGCGCAACATTTTAAGCTGTCTATTATTTTTACTTTCTATTATATCATAGGAAAAAAATGTGTGCTAACATTATATTTATTTATTTTCAGCTCAACTGACCTTTTTAAACCACTTATTGAATAATACTCGTTTTCCTGACTTATAATATTGATACAACAAACTGAAAATAATATTATTTCTTCAAATATTCCTCAAAACAGTTTAGTTAACATAATCTTTATTTAATTATTACTTCTCCAGTAACGCACCCGTACCTTTATCTGCCTGCTCTAGTAAAGTCTGTAACTTACTATCAAACAACTCACATCTGATTGGCATTTCTAATGAATAAAACGGATTTTTGAGAACATAATCTGAGTACAATTCGTAAATTTTTCGCAGTAGAATGTCCAATCCGGTTTGTCTTGGCTCCGCTACTACTATAAATTTAACGCCTGAAATCAAACAGATCAAAAGAAACTGTTTTTGAAATAATTTTATGCGCACATACCCGTTAGTGTTTGAAAACATTGCAACGTGAAAGTATCAGCTTCGAGGACTTCAATGCCTGAGCATTTCGGTTCCGGGCTTAATTGGCTGGCAATGGCGAAAAGCGGATAAAACATACTGGCCAAGAAAATCTTTTCATTTGTTGTCATCCTGGGCCGAGCGAACTTCAAATTTAGCGGATAATTTGCAGAATCTTCGATCACAGTTTTTGCATCTCGTCCATCTTCTAATGTTGAACCGTTAGCCGTGATTCCGTTGATCGATACAAGAACGTGACCAACTGGAAAATAAAAATTAAAATTTTAGTATTTTTTGAAAATATTTTTGAATTTAGATAATGTAAATGGTAGCAGAGGACATGAGAAAGTTTTAGAGTAGCAACACATTGAAGATGTATGGCACTAATTATGCCAAGTCGAAACCTATTGGCATTTTATTCATTTCATTGTTTATATAAAGTTTGGACTCTTATATATTGACTACACGTTGATTGTTTAGTTTAGTTGCCTAGTTTCCGTTGAAGGAGATTTTATCGATTCGGAAAATGCAAAAAAAAATAGAACTCATGCTAATTAATTTAATTTGAATTTGAGATGGAGACAAAAAAGAGCCCAGGTGAAACATATTGAAAGCAGAATCATATAGGGATTATGAGTGACTGATTTGCATTGTCCATTTGCTTCGAAATTATCTGTTTACCACTTGCTCCGCAGCACTTAATTGGGTCACATATATACATGATTTTTTGGCAGATAAATGGATTTTTAATACCATAAAATTGAATGAAAATAAGGTTTTTTTAATCATTATCTTCAAAATATATATCTCGCTATCTTATATATATCAAGCAAACCAAAGGAATGGTTAGTTAAAAAAAAATATTTAACATTTGTCTAATTTATTCAATGTAACTAGGACATATTGAAGCAGATATATACATTTATTCGTGATTATTAACGCATACTCCCGAAGCATCTTCTTGATGCTTTATCAGCTTTTCATCTTACCATTTATTCCGTCCTTTTGTCCAAACACAACATAAACTTTCTTTTGGTCATACTCCAGAACAAGATCAATAGGATAACTGAAGGTTTTCTCGTTTTCTATTCGCGGAATGTTATGGTCATGATTGAAAATCAAGCCTCCAGATTTGCTTACAATGTACACCCCATAAATAATCATTTTTCCTATTACACTCCAATGGAAAACTCCAAAATTAACAAGTACATCACTGCCCACTGCCCCACAAACTACACAAACGTACCAATAGTATTGTCAGTATGACATTTGAAGCAGGTGAAAATAAGAAACGTCAAAAACAGCCTACAATTGCGAATTGCACTCCAAAACATAACGTCAAATCAAATGCATTTTCTTGACCTTACTTACAGCGGTTCACAAAAGCAGTGTACTAAAAGCGTGTTTTTGTCATTTCATTTTCCATGTCACAATTCAACTAACAACCATCAGCTGTTGTTAGCGAGACTTGATCAATCTTTGTTAGCGCGAAGCAAGTGAAAATGTTTTGATTCACATACTACGGCCGGTTAACGTAGTCAGTATCCTTGTTTCATTTCGGGCTAGATAGTTTAGTTTTAAGGCGTCACCATGGATATAGTGAAGGTACAAGACAAATTATTGAAAATGGTATGGCAATTGATAATCATGTCTGGTTTCAGGGAGTCACATATGGATTGCTTCAAGGGATCTACGATAGCGTTAAAGGAATCGTGATCGTTTTCTCAATGGATCGAGAAATGAATAGAAGAGCAAGCGAAATGAAAAACGATATTACAATTCAGAGTCGAAAACCAGAAACGAATAATGGTGGTCAGGGTCCTAAACGCAAAGAGTAAGTACATCATTTTGTATTCATATTGAAAATATTTTAAGACGCCATTCGTATAATAATTTTTCTTTTTGCACGTTTACTCGACGAAAATAAGTTATTATACGTTTAGAAAATCTATTCAGAGTATAGATTGTAGATAAATGGTGCTATGTTATAGCTAGCGTACAAGTGAAGTCATTGCAGATTTTTTTCAGAAAATAGTTGTGGCGCAGTGCTTGGTTTTCATTTTTAAGGGTTTGTTTTTCAGGTAGACGATGTAATTTTTATGCATTTGATATGCAGTATGAAAAAATGAATATATTTTGTAAAATATTTATATAGGAATACCTATATTTTTCGATTACGGGCACAATTCGAAATGATGTAACAATAATTCAAATAATTCCGTCTTCCATAGCTGTTTTCTTGCACATATGCGTTGAGTTTATTTTAAAATATTATCTGTCTGTCGTTTCTTGGCATGATTTGCAAGTCAAATGGTCACTATAGACACAAAAATTCAAAATAGGTCACGCAGCCATTTTCTGACTGGTATAATTCTACCTGGGACAAATATACCTGGGCTCTCGTACGTTTGTCTTTCGGCTAATCTGCTAATTATCTACCTGAGAAGAATATAAATTTTGCCTCCAAACTATAGTAGAAATGCACCTGGACAGGATTAGTTTCGAGTCTATAATATTCATGTCCATAAATCGTATTTTGAAAATTAAAATTCATTGTTGGCCTGTATTGGATATAAAAAAACTCAAATCATAGTGCGTAGCATGTAATTTACGTGCAGCTCTTTTCAAACGCTCTTTTCGACTTAAAACTCTATTTATTTGAAGCTAGTTCCCTTATGTTAGAAATATGTGGCCAAATTACCACAAATGGTTTAATCTAATGCTGACTGTGGACCAAATGAATAGCTATCATAAACATTCAGTTCGTTCACAACATAAATGCAGCTTATCGCCTTCAACGATGCTTTGATGATTATCTGTATTCTTCGGTTGAAGATCAAAATATGTTTTCATCAGCGAAACCCTGTGATTGCTTCATGAACATATTTTTATTTGTTTTGTTTTCGTTTGATATTTTTTGTTCGTTTGAGTTAGCTTCATGAAAGTATTTTCGTTGATTCATGCAAAAAGAACTGTTCTAATATCAATCTCGTAAAAATCTCGTAGGCAACGGCCTACTGCACCCAACATTGTTCTGACAATAAGCATCACCCGAGCTAAAAGTTTCAAATTGAGCATAACATTTGATCACTAAGCGAGCTTCATAATGCTCGGTACAATCTGAATTTAGTTTCTTTCTAGAACCCAACGACTGTCGATCACTTTCTAATTTATGGGGGTTTAAACGAGTACCCACATTTTATTTTTATATAAAGAAACAAATTTCGGACCTCTAACTCACAGTCAGTCACATTACTAAGTTCTAAACTCTCTACTTTAGCTTTGGGAATATCACTGACTCCAGGCTCTCATATTCAAATATCAATAGCACAAGATGATAAACTTCGTATCCGCTAAACAATCACGAGCCATTTGTACATCAACTTTGCTAGAAGTTAAACTTTCTTCTTTAATCAAAACATCACGACTCAAAATGATACCATGTCTTTCAGAAACATAAAAGCGATAACCTTTACCATTTTCTACGTACCCAACAAACCATTTTTCATAGAATTTTCATTCAGTGTAGGGCTTCTATCTTTTGGAATATGTACAAAACATTCAGTACCAAATACTTTTGTTTTGAAATATTTACGGGTTTATCATAAGAAGCTCAACAAGAGTTTTATTCGCTATTTTCATTAAGACTGTTCTGTTAATAACGCATAGCAGTATTCTATCAGTCTAATCAGTCTATTCTTATGTCCGTCAGTCTGTCCGTAGAATCTTGTCGTTAATTCGACGATTCGTTTGGCTGAGATCCAGCCCCGACTGATACAAGAGAAGATTCTTCGGCAGGATTCTTCTTTCAAATACCCCTGTTTTTCCCATGACAATCTTTGAACGGATAATCCATAAGTCAGAGTAGAATGAAGGTCTGATAGCAAATGGGCTTAGCTTTGGGGGGCATGACCATCTTTTTGGCGAAAAGGCGTCGGAACCATAAAAGTGCAAAAGGATTAAACTTTAAAAATCCCTGGAAATAGATTCCGAAGTACTTTTCGAGATAGAATAAAAGTATGAATCGCGCGGCTTAAATTATGATACGATTTTTACTTTCTGCTGCAACGTTTTGCTGTGTTGTCTTATCAATATGCTCCTCGCAATATTAGTTATAGGAGTTGTGGAAAAAGCTCTGCGGTTTTTTTGCACCAACAATAAAACAAAAATGGTTATACTTTAAAATTTATTTATTGAACCAGATATTGCCCCTTCATTTCAATAACCTTCTTCTAACGTTCTGGCAAGAGCATGATGCCACGTATGAAAGTTCTGTGGCTTGTTTTAAAAAAATTCATCAAGGGAATTTTTTCATCAAGGGAATTTTTGATAAAATTGTAAAATAATAAAAATTATAAAAAAAAAAATTATAAAATTAAAACATAGAACACGTACAATTAGCATGCAATCCGGATTTTTTGTATCAAATGCTGTCATTTTCGTTGGTAGTTCTCCGCGTTTCTTCAGGTTGTACGGAACTTTTTCACTATCATCCTATTTTAACTCAAAGAATTACTTTTGCACTAGTTCTAAATTCGCATGGCTTTTGAGATAAAAAAACACCCCACTCAGTTTCGCCCACATTTCAACGGAGAATTTATTTACATTCATTTATCGAACGGTAATACAAGTCAGTAGAAAATTCAACGAATTTCTTTAAACTGTTGTTGCAATCATTTCTCGCTGCTTTATCTGCTTTCGAAATTTGATTGATAATAAGCTTCGCCCACCATTGGGCCGCACCAAGGCACCTTCGCCAACATCTTATAAATCCTCATCAACCTCCAGTAATGCTCGGACACGACGAATTTCCAATAATCAAAATTTTCCCTGTTTCGAAGTTTCTCAATTTTGAATTTTTCGATTTTCATAGTACTACTAATTGATCTTCAGTTTCATCTGTTGCACAAAATACATCTAAAAGATTTAACTGTTTCCTCGCCGGAAAAAAAAATGTTATATGTTAGCGCATTTCTTTTTTCCTCCTATATCTCCACTTAGTTCGTCTTTCTCTTATGGTATATCCACATCTGATATTATTAGTTTTTGCTTTTTTCCGACGAACCCTTTAGAAGTCAAAAGTTTTCTTGCTAACCTAGACAGTAGCACCAGCCGCCGTCTCGATGGCTTACCGAATATCCTTGCAAAATCAACGTCCGCACCGCTGTGTGTTTCGTTATCAGTATGCCTCAGCCTTAGTATTTTATCCAGTCCAGTACGTTACCATCTTCCTGGAAATCAGCTAATATTTTGCCAACCTTAAAAAACCAATTATAGACCTAAAACCTCTCTATCTTGCATCAGTAAGCTTCTCAAAAGGTTTGCTTACCATAGAGAGCATACTCGTTAATTAGACCTTTTCTCGCTTCCGAGCAACATGGATTCGATAAAGGTAAGTCAACAGTTGCTTCGGCCTTCGAATAGCAAAGGCAAAGGGATGTATTATATAACGATTTTCGAGCGCTTTCAACTCTGTGAATCATGAAATCCTCCTCTCATAGCTCGATGAGTTCATTATCTCAGGTCAACTTCTCTGCTTGGTTGCCACATATCTTCGTGATCGTGCTTGTTTCGCAACAGTTAACTTTTGGTCTTCTTCCTCTTCTATCCTACTTCTGGTGATCCACAAGACTCGATGCTTGATCCATCTGCTTTTGGTCCTGTTTATAAATGATCTCCTTCCCTCATTTATTCCCCATGGCTTTTTTTAAAAATATTGGCTCCAGCTGCAGGATGACCTGTGTGTACTGGGTAACTGGTGCTCTGTCAATTGCATTAATCTTAATGTTAGACGCGTCAGGTTTTTCTATTCCACCCCTGGCTCAATCCTCAGTCCTGCTTATAATTTTAAGGACCTTGGTGCTGTGTTTGGTACTAAACTAAAATTTGAAGCCTCGTTCTTCTGCGGCTTCATTCTCAGAGCGCCCAGCCCTTCTGTGGATAATTATTGCTTGACAGTTTTTCTGTATATATCTTTTTCTGTATGTATCTTTCGTGCGTAGTGTAATTGAGTATTGTTGTCATATTTGGTGTCTCACAACACAGATTTACTCGCTCGCAATTCCTTAAATTTCGAATTCCCTACTGTGAGTATAGTATGCGTCTTCCCATTCTAGAAATTCCTACCTCCTGTCATGTAGATTATTGTTGGATGAATGCTTCCTTTAAAAAATTATTAATGGTACTAAGACTTCTATCTTCAGTGTACAGTTTTCCGTATGTGATTTTTAATGTTTCACACATTTACCTTCAACATACCGTTTGCGCAAACTTATATCTATTTTTGTTCTCCTTCCCCTTTCGGAAGAACACCAATACTTAGACAACATAATTATCTAAATGTTGGTGTTCTTCCGCATTCGTGTCATATTTTTAAAATCAATTTTCTAGCATGTGTTCTACCTTACGTTATAAATTTGTGAATTGCTTCTTTAACTTTTTCCAAGTCAGTACAAAAATTACGATTCTTCTTCATTTAATGCTTTTCATACGATTTTGTTAATTGAATTTAAAACTTATTTATTATTTTTTTGAAGTTTTGTGCATTATTATTTTTTTAATTGATTCCTTGTCTAGTTTTTTATTGGATATTGATGAAATAATAATAAATAAATAATATGAATGCTTTCCAAATATTAATCAATATATTTTCATTCTAGCGAGCCGAACATCATGAAACGTGTAGTTCAGTGCTGTGGATTAAATGGTGGTATATTCTGGCTAAGCATAATGTTCTTCGAATACATGCTGCTGCCTGGATTGGAATTAATTTTGAATATTATTTTCGGCCGCGGCTCGAGCACGGGAGCAAATTTATGGGGCTGGATACAATTGTTTTTATCGTGTATTTTTCAATGGACATGGATTATACCGTTATTTATCTTAAGTAGAATCGTAAATGCTTTATGGTTTCAAGATATCGCCAATTCAGCATATCGTTTTCGTCAAGGACGTCCACAAATAATTCCTGCTTTCAGTAAGCTTGTGGCGGACACGTTGTTCAGTTTACTGGTGCAAGCATTGTTTCTTGCGCAAACCATGCTAGTCAGTTTGATTCCTATCAGCTACGTAGGAACAGTACTATGTTTCATTCACATGTGTCTTCTGTATTCGTTGTATTCGTTCGAGTATAAATGGTTCAATATGGGCTGGGAGCTGCACAAGAGATTGAGTTTCATTGAAAATAATTGGCCTTATTTTCTAGGCTTCGGAGTACCGTTGACTGTTTTAACACAAATGCCTAGTTCGTATATTGCAAGGTGAGTTGCTTCTAAGACAACTCGTGTATTATTGTGTGGTAATAATGATGTATTTTTCCTTGCAGCGGCTGTGTATTCGCTGTAGCTTTTCCAATATTTATTTTGAGTGGAAATGAAGCCAATCCGTGTGTGGGATCATGGTAAGTACTCCGGAAATTATATAATGCAATAAATACTTATGATAAATTATTATTTTAACCACAAAATATTACAAAAATCTCAATAATTTGGATGTTTATTTGTGTTGAAACGATATGATCGATCAAAGGTTTTTATTCAAGTGTTAAAATAAAATAGGTGCTTAATGTAACATTAGCGTGACCTGATGCTTCGTATATGATACTATATTTTGAAATACAATATTTAACACTCACCACCGTTTCAAACTCTCAATTACAATTTAATTAAATTAAGTACACAGAATATGTTCAATATATTCAAAATCCAAATTTGAAGCACCTACTTGAATTAATTCATTTTAATAACATAAACAAATGTGCAATCAAATATTTCTTAATCAGATTCCAACTAAATTAGCTTTAAATATGTTTCCTGGGAATGGCTTCATCAATATATTAGAAAGTTGATGAATGCTTTGCACGTGTTATGTATATGATGTTCTGATAAAAATCTCGACCGAAATGCAGTCTAACTTCGATGTATTTAGTGCGATGATGTATCTAGGGAATATTTGCCAAAAAAGCTGCGCTTTGATTTTCTGCATAAATTATTGTCGCCTGAGTCTGCTCGCAGCCAAAATTCTTCAGTAATTCACGTAGCCATGCTGCTTCCTTTGCACCATCACAGACGGCCATATAACCGATATCTGTAGTCGACAAATCTACCGTTTTCTGCGTTTCACTACGCCAGCTGATTACTCCATTTAAGGGAAAGGGAATGGAAGCTTCTTGTTTTTCATTGAAGACACTTGTATGATGAACTAAAGCCAGCTGTATGATTCAGGTATCGGGGAAGGGGAACGCTTTATCGCATGAATATGCTATCGCTTTGGCCGCTCCGTGAATCGAGTTACTATCCCACTGCAACAGATATATCTATGCGAGACACTGTGGCGGTGTATACCTAATAAGCTTCTATATGATTCATGATATGAAAAATATCCTGTGGCTTTAGTTAGAAAAGATCCCGTGTCAAATAGCGTCGGTATCATCCGTTTGATACAGGCTTCGTGTCCGATAGATATCGTTTTCAAACACGGATTTCGGTTTTTCCATGCCCACGTGAAAATTTCCTTTTCCCAAAAGACGGGTTTTTGCGCCTCTGTCGAAAACAGATTCGAATAGTAGCATTAAAAACAATAACTTATTATTACTTATTGTTTTCAATGATACTATCCTAATTTGTACTCGATATTCACCAAGATAAAACAAGCATAAAAGGATCAACATTTTCTTGAAACGACCCTCATGACGCTAAATTTTGAAAACATGAAATCATATTGCTTTATTAGTACCTTAATTTAATTTTACCAAGCTTATTGTATATTATTTTCAGCAACTTTCCGCTCAAACTATTTTCACCGGTCGTTGCGTTGACTAATTGCTTTTTCAATCAATCCGTTCGTGCACCTCGAAAGTCACTACCACATCTTGTGACATCATCCGCTCGGTCGTCACCGATGCGAAGGTCTACGCAGAAATCACGGTAACGAATTACCGATACTGAATACCACGAGAGTCGTATGGATCCTTAATCTAAAAATCTTTTTACCCCCTAGTTATGTATGTACATATTAAAACAGGTGATTATTGCTACTCGATTGTGCTTATACAATATAAACATAATTTTAGATGTTTTTGTTTTTGTAAAATCTAGGATGAAAAATTGTTAAAATTTAACGAAACTTCAGATTCTACAATGTATAATATTGAAAATTGCAAAATCTTGTGAAGCTATTAATTTCTTTCTCGAATGCTGGCTGTACGTGTAATACTCGAGACATATCCCAAGTTAAGTGCATAGTGTATTTATGCTCAATCTCTCTAGGATAATATTTTCTCATATTGGCACAAGTAACTATTTTGATAAAAATATATATTTGTGAATCGGTTCTTGCTTTGCTTCGAAAAAGAAATTGATACTTCGCTTGAAACGTAATGATTATTCGGAAATATTGTAATTGTTTTAATGTTTATGGGAGAAGATTAAAATTTCTTAAAGGGTAATTATGTCCTAAAAATAATGAGGGATGTGAAGATTGAAATATTTCGATGTTACAAATTATCAGTTAGTTTGACCCTAAGTTTTTTTTTGCATATTTTGCCCGCGAAAGCATACATATAATTTACTAATCGAAAACTGATAAAATATACCGTAAGCACGAAATAATTTTGCATGATTTAGATGCGCACAAATGTTTGATTTCAAGCGCAGAGGGCATTTACAACGAAAACCGAAAGTACTATTCGATGAAATCAACTTGAGAATGTAATAAATATTCTCAATACTATAAAAATAGACGAGTCATGTAAATAAATTAATACAATGCCTTTTACTTAAATGCAATATAGATAAGTGTAGTAAATGATTGATTTATATTACTATATTGTGCTATCCACCTTAGTTAGAATATAATGACATAATTGATAGTTTGGTTTCCAAACACCGAACGTCGAGGACAATTGACAAATCGCTGTTTTCGATTTAAGAAACATATAAAATATTTAATAAGGGCTTTTTTGATCTGTGTATCATGTATGTTAAGTAGGTTTTTTATATTTTTTACAATTGATCTTGGCAATATAATGTATGAATTTTACAAATAAACATGTTTTTAGTAAAACTGAATGGAGAGTATTTGTTTGATCTACGACAGTTGGGAGTAACAATCTGCGTCGTTTGGAGAAACTACTACAGATTGTTGATGAATCTGCTATTTAAGACCCTAAAGCTGCACTAAAATAGTCAAAATGATATAATGTCTTAAAGATGATTTCGTCACAATCTCACTAAATCGATTTTAGCCAGGGAGTTGTGTCGACTCGAGTAGACAAATATTCTCTACTAATTTGAATCATTTTTTTTCCATAGAATAACGTAGGCTCAAAAGAAGAGTGTAGATCACTCTTGAAACATTGTTGTCTGTCAATGAATTGAAATATGTATGAACAGCTTCAGAAAGAAAAATTTGCCATTAAAAAATTCAGTGAAAACTGCTGATGGCGCCTCGATATATCGTGATGAACATCTCGAAGTGGGTCACCTCTCAAGTGAGTCATAGAACAGTAATTTTGTTACATTTCTTCGGTGGTGGCCCTCGAAATTGGTACAGGATATTAAATCACGGTTCGGGGGACAAAGTTTTGTGTGCAGATGGGAATTTATGCATGCACGTTACGAATGATCTGTGAAGAAGAATACAGATTCGGGGTTTGTTCTGGTTATCAGGTGTTATCAGTCTATATCCTTTCGTGCCCAGCTCAAAAATAAGTTTATTAACAACACATGGTTCTTAGATCGGAATAGGCTTCTCTTCAGTTTTATACAAGCGGATGTGACAAACCGCAACCGATTTGAAATACTTTTACCATTACTCATAAGGAGCGAATCATGGACCACAATAGCACTTTATCTATTTCCAGGATGTGCTTTCTCTAACACTCCTATAAAAAAAGTGTTAATTTCTCAACTCCGTATTTCATGACACCTTTACGAGCCTCTACGAACGGCACAGCCTCCGCATTTAGTATGACGAGAGCCTCATGCCAACTCCCAATGGTTTCGTCAACTTTGGTAACCCTCCAATTTTTCGTGGAAAGATCAGGCTTAAAGAGCCAGGCAATCTCCGGAATTAAAGAGCCAGGCAATCTCCGCCATACGCAGGACTAAGGAGCTCTTAAGACGTTAGAAAATGAAACGCTTATCGCTTTCATGTTTATTCTTTGTCCCCGACGATCCCTCCACCTTTGTTTTCATAGGTGATCATAGGTTCATGATTGTTTTCTTAGGTGGTTCGAGGCCTTTCTTGTCTCTATGACTGCGGATAACTTAATAGACGGAGTAGCTTAAAGAAACTTGAATCAGCGTAAAAATTGCCAGCATAAAAATCGAGTTCATACCATTTTTCTAACCTATTTAAAAATGTTTAAGTAAAATTTGAAAAACAATTGCTCGTTATTTACCGCTTGTTTATCATGGACAAGTTTCAATTCACAAAATCTCAAAATTTCATCGAAACAATATATATTTAACTTGTTATCTTCAGTTATTAATTACATTTCCATTATACGTATAAATTGCTCTATAACAGGTTCAATTCATCATTTACATTAAAAATCACATACCGGACTACACATAAAGTTTCTTCGAAATCTCTTTCCTACGATCTAAAACATATATTACACATTTTACAGTACATGAATCATTAATATACATCCAATACACACTCAAATGTATCTTAAAAATTAGGATGATTCTTAATGAACAGTATTTCTTGCTCTTTTTCCACCCATCGCACCAGCTTATTGACAAGCTTGATTACCAAGTTCTTGTCAATGGTTGGCTCGAAAACCGCATAGAGTTCATAGGAAGCTGCTACCCAAGCCAAAACCATTTCTTTCTCACCAACATGATAGACCAGTTTTAGCGGACGCAAATTGTTATGAATTCTATGGTACATATCACAATAGATGGAATAGAGTCGCTCGAAAGCATTCGGACTGGTGTAGGGATGCGTGATTTCGGCGCATAGCAGCTGGGCACTGACCTTGCACTTATAGAGAAAGTGTCGCATTTCCGGAATTCCAATTGCTCTTAGATCGATACCGCGATTGTTCATTTCCTCGTTGATGGCTTCCAGGCAATGGGATCGCCTGAGTTTTTCGGTGATTTTCTTTTTGGCATCGGATAGTGTAAAGAAAACATTCGGGTCGACTGAGAGTAAAAGGAGGCAAGCTTGACAGTCATCGGATAGATACGAAACGTGAGCGTACAAATATCCGTTCACATCGAATTTCGGAAGACATATTGGTGTCCAACTTTCTGCCGTTTTAAAACTCTCTGAACATTCGATTAGATTGAAGATAAGCCTGAAATGTTCTGTTGTACTACGTTCAGTGTGACTGAAAACTCACTTACCTTAAGTCTGCAGGATGAATGGAATATTTTTTCATGCGCACTAACACTATCAGCTTATTGTTAGCAATTAGGACGGCAAATACTAGGTCTCGGATTTTCGAACAATTGTTCTGAATTGCTGTTGTCACATTGTTTCGCATCGCTGTACTTAATGGCAGTACTTGCACTGTGTTTGTAAGCGTTGTGAAGACATTGTTTGTTACTGAAAAATTATATGAAGATATATAGCTACATGTACAGGATTGGTAAAGCAAAATAACTGACTAAAATCTTTTGTTTGAATTGTAATTTTTGCTTTCCCACAATAGACTATCGTAGATTGGTCACAATTTTCGGACTTCTTTTGTTAATTTTTGAAAACTGATTCATCTAATTCATCGGTTTGTTTAAATACAATTTTGTCAAAAAACTCACTCAAATATTTAAGCTTTTTGTAATTCTGTGATTAAAGATTAACTGCATCAAAAAAGCAATTCATTCCAAATTTAACAACTCACTTTTCCTATTGCTCGTGTCGTTCACGAGCAAGTTGTCGATAAGCCTTTCCGTTCCCGCCAATTGTTTTCGCAGGTCATAGTTTTGTCGTTTTGCAAAAATTTTTGTCATATGTGGCAGCGTCGACAATATTTGATTGTATACGTCACTGGAAAACATAGTGAATTCATTAGCACATTCAAAATCAACTTGCATTCAGTTGCTGCTAATTAAATTAAGCGGCAATTATTTAGTCCTATTTAAAGAAACTACTTACTTTAATTGCATTTGCAACTGCTGTACCGAAGTGTTATCGCGAGTGGCAGCGACCAATATCAGCGAATTCCTTATCAGGAAAACAAACTGTATTCCGTCCGCCACAATGGACGTGATAGTATCGTTGAATGCTTGAACGAAACTCACTAATGCTTGAAGTGTCCCGCACAAAGTTGCCAACTTTCCTTCGTTCTCATGTAACGAGTATATCGGCTTTCCGGCCGAGCTCAGGATGAATATATGCTTTCGCTTCTGAATCCATTCTTTATCGTGAAAGTAGTCATCTGATGCTACGTCCAAGTCCTCCATAGATTCACAGAGATCCTTACTCTGCACGCTGGCAAATGACTCTGATTTTTTGAATCCATTATTCGACGTCTCTCCGTCCGGAGACAATTCATTTCTGATATCCTGGATAATACTGTGCTTGTTTAACTCCTCTTCGTCGATTTCTTGATAGTCAATATTTGCGTCAGAGAATTCTTCGAAATTTTCTTCGCTTGTGGCGGGCGTTACCGATTCCGTTTCCATTCCGGATATTTTAGAGTTTAGAATGCACTTTCATTGGAGAATACTGTTAGTGTGGCAGAATTAGTTTTTTTTAAAAAGCTGATCACTTTTACAGACTGTGGATTAGGTTGTATATTTTTCACAAACAACCCGCAGCCAAATACTCGGACTCTCGCTCCTGTCAATTATTTGACATTTTATTTTGACTGACATTCAGTGATTACTTGCATTTACAGTCGACCACAAAATCGAATGAAAGATGCATTTTTAGTACATGGCGGCATGGAGTTACATGAAATTATGAATGAATTGATTGCGAGTGGTTTAGTTGTGTCAAGTTGTGTCTACATTACTAGGGAATGGTTGTCAGAACTAGCCAATTGTCGAATAGTGTAAACAATTTGGAAGTAGAAATCAATTTGTGAATATTTGTGCTTGGAAAGCTTGCTTGAAGCGATGGCGGGAACAAACTACTATAAAATGGATCAATATAATAAAATGGTCCAGATGAAGTACAAAAACAAGTACCGGCGCCTGAAGAAATTGATTAAGGACTATGTTGTTGTGAGTATAATTTTTGTCCGGATCTCCTCAATCATATTTTCCTTTGTTAAAAATGTGTGTGAATATACTCAGCGTGTTTGAATATGATCATGATTTTGGCGCGGTTCCTATTTAAGTTGCTATTTAAGTTTGAATGCGAGGGAGGCACGGGGAATGTTGTATGTTCCCAAGGTTATTACTGTAGCTACGAAAAATTTGGCCAAATGTTTGGCGCTTGTTTTTACAAATCTATTGTTTATACGTTCCTCTTTATGTTCAGTGCATAAAAACCGAATATTTCTGTAACAATGGATAAACTAATTGCAAATTTCCCATAATTCTCACTTTCTACATACAAATACATAATTGTTTTATCTTCAGATATGTGTAAAAAAGACTTTCTGTAGTCAGTAGCTGTCTGCAGCTCATTAAACTAAGATTTTGTCTCGACTAAATATACTAGAGCATCCTTGATGTTTCATCATGTTACACGGCAAGGACTATATTATTTGTCAGTTTATACGTAAAAATTAGATTGTATAAAACGGCAACCGCAATATCTCCTAAATTTGCTAGCCATCGTCAAAAAAATTGCGATCATTCATTCAACATTCTTTAAAAAAATAGTCATAGTAATTTAAAGTATTTCTAGGTGCAATGCCTGGGTTTATATTATTCGTTCTCGGTTTTAAAATTAATAATAAAATAAAATCTCGACTTATGTACGAATAAATTTTCCTTGCAACTGCGGTAGATCCGCCACTAAACGGGAACTAAATACATTAATAGTTGCGTTTGACTCAACTATAACTTTAAGTGCTTCGGCCGGCTCTCCATCAACACCCGGGGCCTTCTTATTCTTCATCCCAGCTACTGTGACGAGCAGAACAGTGAACCGACAATGCCACTAAACCGAGTGCAGCCGGGTCTCCGCGTAACCAATTTGTACCTCACCACAAGAATCTAAATTGATCCTCTCAGAAAAAGCCTGCCATTTGTAGCGCTTGCTCATCGTGATGATTATGGTAAATTCTGTTTTTGCCTACATGTAGTACTATTTCCTACCTGTAATCTATTTCTAACCCGCTCTACTCTGCGTCTGCACGCCAAAGTGATAAGTTCAGCCATTTTAATCGTTGCACCAACAAGCTTGTGTCTTTTCACAGAAGAATTCCCATGAGGGCATTAGAGTGCCATCAGGGTAAGCATCGAATGCTCTGCAAATCCACTCCCTGGTGCTAGAAATGGTAGGTTCAACTGCTTCATGGGTGACTGGGGCCCTAATGAGTGGAGCTTCTTCCTCCAGGCTCAGATTAATTGACGGTCATCTGACATTTCACTTCTGTTTAGCTTGGCTGCATTCTAGCCAAACGTTCTCCAGAATGTGCGGCGTTTTCTGTGTAGTCCTCAAATTACTCACGAGGGCCACCAGTTCGCTTACTCTTCGGCATGTTGGTGTTAAACCCGTGCCTACCAACAACAAAACATAATCTCTACGATACGCCGTCCTCGAGTGCTTTTGGTACGCGTGCCCCACTCCAAAGCTCCAACATTGATTGGTCCTCGAATATGTGAGAATATCTTCCAGTGGACTGAGCTTGTCTTCGAATTTCTGTATAGAGTCATGCGGAGAAAAGTAACAGCGTATGAAAATTATTTCTTCTCTTTTCACCCACATCTGACTCTCATCATAGCCAACGCCACACTAGGCACACCACCTCAATTTTGGTTCTAGGAGTCATTAGTTTCACGGCCCCTTGGCCTTCCGCAGATGCTCGGATTGAGTCCCGGGGTCGCATGTGATCACGAAACCGAATAATTTCCAATAAGTTCCCCCCCATTCCGCCGGTTTCCTTATTCAATGGACTTGCGTTCCGGTTTCATTCAGTTGAACTTCTTTACGAATTGCATCTAGGACTCCGGTGTACGTTTTTCCTGGCACTGACTTCACCATCACCGCCTACCAGTTTTTTGACACTGCCTGCGTCTACTTTTCTTCCGCTCTTTAGGATTCTTCCCAGGCAGTATATCTGCCCTCCAAGTCTCCTTCGGATTTGTGGATGCTTCCGGAGTCTTTTTAGAAGAGTTTTTGCTGCTCTTCTTGTCTATCACGGTTATCCACTTATCAGGTTCAAGAGCCACAGCCTTTTGCCTTGCCCTGATATCCTATATATCCGCAGGACTCGATTCGACTGTCCTTATATTTTGCCGGGGCTCAATGACACTCGGAACAACTCCGGCTGTTATCACTTCGGTCGAGCAGAGTTCCGTGTGCGTTTGTTGGTACTTTTTCTCTTTTTCTCTAGTTTGTTCGATAGGCTATGATATCAACATGCCATCCTTCATCTGCTTCGATATATTTTTCTGGACGGAGATAGCTGGCAGCATTTTGGAAGAATCTGTTTGCATTTGGTAAGCATATTTTCTTAGCTGGTCCGCTCGCGCTTAATATAATCCCTTTCAGAGGAGTTTCATGTGCGGGGTTTCGAGTTCTTCCAAAATTCTCTTATTATTTTCCTGTCGTTAAACTTTCGTCGGTTTCAGGACTTTTGGTTTCCTCGATTCGCCCGAGAGCATTTTCGAGAAAAGGGTATGTAAAGGGTTTGGAAGGCAACAATAATATCACAAATGCATCGATGCGACGTATCTCAAGAGACAATCCGCCAATGATAGTTTGTGAATTTTTTTTCGCCAGAGACGGCGTTAGCATTAAAAAAAAACAGAAACATGTATTCAGTGGTGGCAAACTATACAACATACATAAACACATGATTTAATTTAATCAAAAATTTTCTGGCAAGCGAAAATGCCAATTTTAAATATGTGTGGTGTGACAACACGCAAATCATTTGCAGGAAAAATGACGGTATCCACGTTATGCGCATTAGAACGGAATCGGATCTTACTTATCTTGCAAAGCTCCTGCAAAGCTTCAAGAACAAGAAAAAAACCCTAGGCATATTCTCAGATTTTATCAAAACTTTTGATTCTATTAGTCACAAAAACTTATTGAAAATACTACAGAAAATAGGAATAAATAACAAATCTTTACAACTTACAGCAGATTTTGTTTTTTAATTTAATTTTTACAACAGTGTGAAAACTATTAATACAGAATACCGATTCCCACAGGGCATAGTTTTCTCGCCAGATTTGTACAAAATTTATGTAATATCTCTCTAAAAAAATCCAAATGTCTGCCTTTGCAGGCGACACTGTAATCATTATATCTGATTTATATTAGGAATCTTGTTATCGCACTGCTAGTGATACTATGAAGGCAATTATAAAATGGGCCGGCAATCACTCGCTCAAACTTAATATTAGAAAACGAATATTCAACCATTCTCCACCAAGAAAACTGAATTTCCTTTAATTTAGCACGCACTAAAAATATAAATCCTTAAAAACAATTGTTCGAAAATAATAACAAGAAATCAAAAGCAATATATCTACAAAATACCTAGGTATAACAATAAATAATCACCTAAGGTGGAACCACTCAAATAACTTATGAAAGCCTTCAAAACCAAATTTGGAATTAAATTTCATCAATATAAAGCATAAACAATAAACATTATATTATTGACGTAAGTCTACTATACTTATATTGTTAAAACAATAAGTTTTTTGTAATAAACGCCTCCTTCCATTTTGCACAGCTTATTCGGGAGGAATGAAACAAATAAATGATATAAATAAATAAACATTGTACAGCATTGGCATGCTGCCGAGTACACCAAATTAAGAATACGATTGGGCCTTTATTTAGCTTTTCGAACATTTCTTCAAAAACCATCGAATTATAATGTTCATTTCAAGCAAATTTAGTTGCTTACTCAATGCAAATTTTGTTTTCAGGAAAATGCTGCACTTTGCGATCAGATTGCTGAAATCCAAGATAATATCACGGTAATGAAAGAAGAGAGACGTTTCCTAATGAAAAAACTACTCGAACACGAGAACGATAACGAGCCAGCTCCTTCGACTTCGAACAACCAAGAAGGCGAAGCATCACCCATACCACCCTTAAAAAAATTACCAAAGAAACGTTCAAATTCTGACGCGAGTACAAAATCGAAACCGGCGTCGAAACAAACACCTGCACCCCCCGAAAAACCACCACAGCCGAAAAAGCAAATTCTGCAAACGATTTCCGTTGACAGTCATGGCAATCCAATTTATCCTATAAACATGGGAAATTTAACAATACACTCAGTCGGTGAAATTATACCTGATAGTCCGAATTTTCACACGGAACACTGGGTGTATCCTGTCGGCTATATGGCGACCCGAGTTTATTCGCATCCAAAGGAAACCGATCGGAAATGCACGTATACTTGCAAAATTCTAAACAACTCTGGTGTTCCGCAGTTTCAAATAATTCCGGACTCCGATTTCGATCATGTTTTCTTCGGTGAAACTGCGAATATTTGTCACCTGGCTTTACTAGAAACTATAGTTCGATCGTCAGACCTGAAAAATTTACCTCTGGGTGCGCAGGGTGAATTGTTTTTTGGTTTGGGGAACTCGACTGTTATTTCGCTACTTCAAGCGAATCCAAATTTGAAACGCTGTGCGAATTTTAAAGGCTTTCAGTTAGATTCGTTTGGTCTGGAAAAGGAATCAGATCCTACGTTGAATTACGATGCGCTGCAGAAGCTAATCGCTATATCTGCCTATCATACAGTACCTGAAATAAAAGAAGAACCACCGGATGAGCTATTGGAATAACATCAGGATGAGTCTGTGGTCGAAGAAGATAGCATTGTGTTTAGTGAAGTAGATGCAGAGGATGGCAATAGATGGCAATGAATAATATGTTTGTCGTACTTGTATAGATTTTTTTTAAAAAACAAAATAATGTCTTAATAATGTACTAAATGATTTGTAAATTATTATTTACTCTAGAAATCATGATTAAAGATTGAGATTAAATGTATATCATACGAAATTAAAAATTGATGTTTCGATTCACCTGGTTCAGTCAAAAAGAGAGTGATGCAAAAAACCTGGTTCAGTCAAAGCCTGGTTCAGTCAAAGCCTGGTTCAGTCAAAAAGAGAGTGATGCAAAATCAAACACTAACCTATTTCTCCATACGTTTCATATATTTCGGTAATTCTTTTATTGTTACAATGTTAATGACTTCAATATTTTTCTTCCTTATTATTTGTTTTTACATTGGATTATCACACATGTCTTTTTACATGAAATTATTTGATGTGTTTTATAAGATTTTGACAATATTATATCCTACATTTTATTTGCAATACTTCGTACTTTCGATTTGCTATACAACAGTTTTACTGCATTTCGACAAGAACTGCTGATCAGAAGCAAGTTTTTGCTATTTTGTATACGTTTTTGTTCTCTTGCGAACCATTATATCATGAGAGGTTATTTTCAAACCAATAAAAAGCTATAGGTCTGTTGTGTTTTTTTTGTTGTAAATCTAACTGCAAAATTGTATTTTGATGTCAGGATTCTCTACTTGCAATGACTGAGGCTGCACTTCTATTATTATCTATTGTAAACAACAACATGGTGGGGTAAATATGCGTTCATGTTTTTTGATTTCCTATTCCATTTCTATTTGATTTCAATGTATGTATGTCATTTTGCTGCCCTGAACGTTTAATTACAATTTTTGGGTGTGTTCAGATTGTAGATTGTTTCTTAATCTTTTGTTCTATATTTTTTCTATTGATTATTAAATTGGAAGCTAGTGCACTTTATGGCAAATCATTTTGTTCTATGCTGCAAAATATAAAATTTTAGTTGCTCACAAGCAAACGTAAAAATGCATAATTTTGGTTTCAATGAAACAAAACAATTTGTGCGTTGAATTTTTCAACGAAGTTCTTTTGAAATTAAATCCAGCATCCTTCATTGCTCGATAAACAATGTCTTCAAGCAGTTTGAAAGTGAACTGTTGAGTATTTGACTCAATGTTTTCAATTCTCTATAAAATATGTTACGCAATATACATAGGAATTCAAATTAGAGGAACTCAGTTATATGTGGAACCATTTTTCAATATGATCATTCGAGATTTTGGTGAAAATATTTGTGCATTTCGCGAGCACTTTTAGTTTTGAAAGCGTTAAGCAATTGGAAGCTAGCGTTAAGAAAAGAAGATTGGAAGAAAGCGTTAAGCTATTGGAAGCTATAATAAAAATATATTTCAAATAAATTGGTTTTATCAAGTTTTTAATTTCGTTATTCATTTGGAATGAATTTCGTTTCAAACCTTTAGATGCTAGACATTTTTAATGTTTGATTTATAATTCATTATCTAATTTATCTATTCATTAAATTCTACTATTTACACGAGACATGTTGATTGGTTTATGGCTTTACAAAAACAGTGGTATATATTCGGTGGTGGGGTCGTTATTTCTTGAAATTAATACGATTATTCACTTTAACGGTTTTGTTGTAGTCCTGCTTTCTCTTTATGGCCTATGACTCTAAGTAAGGTGGTATTGGTAAAATTTAGAGTTCGTAAATGACTTGTGGCATGGAGTACCTCAAATATAAGACATATATGGCTAGGAAGTCTATAAAACTACAGTTTGAGGAAATTGAATAATAAACGAAAAATCAATACTTTTTTAGATGCTAATCGACAAATATAATAATCCCGAAAAACTTCTGAAGTTTTCGTTGCTAATAAGGTGAAAAAAAATCCAACACAATAAATCCAACAACTTCAACTTCCTATATTTGTGTAAACAGAAGCATGTTAATTATAATGCAGAATTATAATGTAGGTAGTGAGGAAAGTGAACGAAAGTAAGGAAAGATATGCGTAATTGTCTTCAATGTAAATAATTGGTTCACGAATCCGGAGAAAGATGTGCCTGAGTAGCAATTTGCACAAAAAGCAGTCTGCTAGTCTGACAGCCCTACTCCTTTATACTGGAGTTTTACAAAATTGATCCGGTGTCAATGAGGATCGGCCAAGAAATCTGTCTGATATGAACAGAATCCCGGGTGTATTTTACAGCCTAAGACAATTCTTAGGACAACTTGATGAGTTTAGTTCATAGCGAAAGAGTGTTCAGCGGATACTAGGCATTTTTTTTCAAAACAGAAAAGTTTGGACAAGATATCTGGGTAGTTTAAAGGTGACTGGGAGCAAAATCACGAGTCGAGCAGATACGGATTATAATCTTACAATTATTTTCTTAGTAACGAACTAACATTGCGTAGACTAAACGAGACATAGGAACGTTAGAGCAACAGCTTATTGGTTTGGTTCAGGGTAATAAGTCCGTTTAAGATTTTTATCAGAAAGTCTACCACCACTTATCGTTGATTCTCGATGAAATTTTTTCAATGGAAAAGGGAGTTGAAGCTTTTGAACGTTTTAGTAAAAGCAAACAGGGATCAAGCCTTCAATACTTTTGTAAAGGGATTCAGAAGGTACCTACCGAGGCTTTTGAGTATACATGACCAGCCTCAAGCTCTACACTTTTGTTTAAAATTAGAAAGCGTGCAATACAAAACGCAATAGCGAATAATTCTAATACTATTCCTAAGTGACTGTAGGGTCAGGTAACACCAAAGAGTGTACAATAATGTTTCGTACCAGTTCCATGGAGAAACCTTATCACTTTGAATTCCTCAAATCTTGAAAGAGCTCAACGCTGTAATCAAGATTCAGTACAGTACTCAATAAAACTGCAGACTATTTTCGAACCCTGGAAAAACTCGCACTGCGGATGATAGTTAAATATAAGTAAGATTGTATCCGTTCGTTGCCGTGCTGAAACCTGTTGAAGAGCAGGAGATAGAGACGCTCTTTAGGGACGATATTATTGGCCCCTAAAGATCACCATACAATGCATCCACATTAGTGGGTCCAAAATAGCGACCCAACGTGATCTTGGTGACAATTCAAGCAAACATATTGGTTAAGAATGCCTAGTTTTTTCCAAAAAGGGCGAAAAGGAGCATTTAGAAAACATCGATTTCGTATTTCAAACGCTTAGAAATACGGACCTCAACTCAATCAAGTCACTCAAGTGTCAATTTATGGAGATATGAGCGGAGTTACTAGGTTTTATAATCATTGAGGATGACAGTAAAGGTAATAGAGAAGGTTAAGGTAATAGTTGATTTCCCTCCTGCTACAGCTTTGAAGGAGCTCGAATCGTTTTTGGAGATAGCGGGATATTATCGCAGACTTTATCAAAACGGCTTAACATCATTTTTAAGGAAGGTAAAGGGCAGAATCTCTAAAAACATATCCAGTAGAGTCAAAATTGATTTTGACTCTAAAGCGGAAGAAGCCTTTAGAGAAAAATCCTTAGTAGCACAAGGTGTGACCAGTAAAGTTCTGGACCTACAAAATGACGAGGTCAACAGAGGCAATACACGTCCTATTGTGCGAGATTTCACTCAAGAGGCCATACTTGACTACAATGCGATTTTTAGTTCCTACGTGCACTTTGACTCCATTCGAATCATCCTCGTAATCGCAGCGTCCACCAATTCGTCCTTAGGACCGCATTCTTGTAAGAAAAGCTCGAGGAAAAAGTCTACATGCAGTAACCAAAAGGGTACGAGAATGTCTGCGAGCATAATAATATTGGAATCAGCACTTTGTCCAAGTTCTGGGTGAATTCGATCTCAGTCCCAGGAAAAAACAGGAAAGAGGAGTCCTTCATGTCAATACAGTGAAATTACATTGAATTCCAGAGAAAAATTATGACTTTGTCGATTGTTTCTTGGAGCATTGAAAAATGAATTAGAAATCATGATCCGTAAGGTAGGTGTCTATCTGGATCTGAAGATACAGAAGAACTAAAGCGGATTCATATTATAGTCCTACCTGAAGTCTTGAGCAGGTTCAAAATGAAGGAAGCAAACCCAGTCGCAATTCCAGACGAAGAGCCAGAGAAAGAAATTATTAAAAGTGACACCCTAGTACGGTTTTATATTAGAGTTTTTGGTGACGTTTTGACCAGAAGATCAAACACAGAACGACATTTCTTGAAAACCAGGACTCTATTTTCCGAAACTTCCAGAAGCAAAAGTCGTCGCTGTCTCAAATACAGAGGCAGTATATACCGGATGACAATAAAATCGTCCACTGATCCGCGAATTGGCAGAACTGCAAAACAACGACAAACTGGAAATCGACAACTAAGGAGCCTTGAAGCTGATCGAAGATCTGGAACAATACGGTGGAACATACCACATTTACACGGTGGAATATACCACGGTACCATTTTATTCGGGATAAATTCAGTACTGGAGAATTTGAGCTCGAGTATCCTTCAACGGAGGACTACCAATCCGACATCTTAAGGAAGCCGTTACCGAGAGAGAGCTTCTAACTTCTTATGAATTGGGGATGGAAGCGAAATTCCAGGACAAGCAAAGCAAAATTAATAACGTTTTGTGGGAGAGCTAATGTATCATGTGTTTACCAACACACACACATCTCTGCTTCTCACCTTTATTTGTTCATAAAAGAGTTTTTGAAAAAGTTTAAGCACTAAATAAATCGTAGTGTTCAGTAAATTGTTTACCAAAATCCTAATAATCCTAACAATTAGACTTTACTGATCGCTACTTCAGATCCAAAATAACAGGTTTCAGCTCAAGTGAGTTGTATTTACTTTGCCTTTCAAAGAACAATGACCTATCTTTATACATATGTATACAAGTAGATCTAAATCGGTGCTGTGCTTAAATATTTTAATCAATGTACTTTGATTAGTCTGCATTTAAATTCTTTACCAAAAATAAAACTTTTTTTTAGGTTTAAATACTTATTCTGAGCTTTAAACGAAGCTATACGAGAGGATTGCCTTATAAATATTACTAACAAAATCAACAATTCGGAAGTGAAGGTACTGAATCCGTTTATCAATACATTAACATATGTACAGAGTCAATGAGACCAAGGAAAGCAAGACATTTTACAAACATAAAAAAAAATGGAAGCCATGATTTAATTATGCACAATAATTTTAAATCATAAGATTCATACAACCCTCATCTCAGCATCGTAGTCCATTTGATGATTTTCATCAATCTGTTTGTGTCATCATCAATTAGTAGTTATAGCTAATAGTGGATAGTATCGAATTTTGAAAAATAAATAACATACAATTAATATAATTACATTCATTATCAATTTAGTGATAGTTAGTATAGTACTTCCTTAAAGAGATTTCTTTTTTCCACTTTAAATATAAACATTCCAAATTTTACCATGTAAAATAAATTCAATATTTATCTAAACATGGAATGTTCTGCGCATTAAATCAAATTATGAAAATGTTATACATATAGCATGGAAGTTATCTTCAGTTTTGTCTTGTTTTGGGTTTAGGTGAGTCTTGCCGCCTACGATAAATTCAATTGTTGTATATTTGATCGTCGTTTCCAGGATGTATTTAATGTTCGTTTCTGTGCCTTGAACAATCAAACAATCATTCAATTTGATTTTTTGAGTTGCTTTGTTCGACGCACACTATTTGTATACTATTTTGAGTGCGAAACGACTGAATGCGATATTCCGGATATTTCAGCATAAGTATCGGTTGGTCCTTCGGCACTACAAACGGAATCTTCGGGCGTTCTAGACGGTTCAGCTTCGGTTATTTCGACATCGTGATGCTTGTGACTGCGATGTTTTGCACTTAACGCCTGAAATTGAGATTTCAAAGTATTATGTGAAGTGAAATTAATGCAGTAGGTTTAAAGCTACGGTACATTTATACAGGTGTATGAAATAAAGGGTTGCAAAGTGTACAACAACTTTTATATCAAAAGATTTTAATATGCATTTGATTCGAATGTTGGTACTACATGTTAATGACTAGCGCGATTTCGAAACAGCAAACATTGTACATTCAGCATTCCTTTTTCATCATTGCATTATTTCACATTACTCGACAGGACATTATCTTAGGCATTACATACATGTATTTAAAATCCTCACAGTCAATCAGGATAGTGGTGTTTGTGTTTCTCACAAGGTAAATATTTATGTAATTTTAATTGTAAATAAAGTGCTTAGTTACTAGTAAAATTAATACGATTTCAATAGAAAATACACACATTGTCTGCAATGTTTGGTCATCATACGCACATCATATATTTAATAGAAAATAGTATACGTGCATTTCAGTGCAATTTATTTCATACTTTTACTTACTATATATTCATTTTGATTTGTGGTGAATCAATACTGTAAATATTTATGTTTATAAATATTAAAAATTATTTTTAAATTATACATAAAATATTGGACTTAATTCAACGTTTCGATTCATTTCACTTTGAATTTATATAATAGAGAAAGCTATAGGTTTTTTTCTTGAAACCAATTTTTATCATGAGGACAAAGCGATAAAAGTGGAATCCGCTCCAGTGTTGGTTTAACGCGTGACTAATAAAGCGATAATGGGAATGAAAGAATTCAATATGCCATCAAGAGGAACATACGAGTATGAATATATCTTAGTCAGTTTAATTTTATTTACAACTAGAAGTCCGAATATGGTCTTTGTATGCACCTTATAAAGATTGAAAAAAGTACATAGTAAGATTTCAGGGAAAATATGAAATTTGAATTCATGAGGAAATATGAACAATTTATTTGAGAACATATGAACAATTGAGAGAACAATCGAAACAACAATCGTGAGAACAATCGATATGCTTGATTTTTCGACTTGGTTGTTTATCTCGATTATTAGACTCGATTGCTGCTTTCGATTTCTGTACTCCATTGTTCAAGATCGATTTTAGCAGAATGACAATGTGTAGCGATGGCTACAGCTAAAGCTAACGGCACGCACGGTAGCTATCGCAATGTCCAGCTCTGTAGATAATATCAAACACAACACTGTAGCTCGCAGCCGATATCGGTAGCCCTCAAAGTGCAATTGTTAATAAATTTATTAATGGCGTTTTGCTTTCTAAAGTGCTTAAACACGAACTTTAAAAGATTTTTTTACTACTTTAAAATGTATACGCACTGATTCAACGACAAAATCAGGACATCAGGTACGACTTACCGAACTATTGGTCTGACTAATAGACACTGAAGAAGTAGGTAGATAACCCTCAACGTATCGGTATATGTCATGAAATTAAAATATATCTAGCTTCTCAGGGAAAAATTGGACTTTGTATATTTACATTATACCTTGTTGCAAGCACCTCATGGTAAAAAAATAATAACTAATAATGCTCCTTGCTGGCAGCTCTTTGCCTGTACACTTGCTTACTTGCAGTACGCTAGCCAGTACTTATTGTGAACTTGCTTCAGATTTAGATCAACTCATTCTGTGAATTTCGTTTCAAATCGATAGCTGCTTCGGAATTTGTAGAGTTGGAGAGTTTTTTGGTGTTACTAAAATTTTTACAAAATTCAAAGATTTTTTACTTACATTGGAGCGTGCCTACGACTTGAGAATTTATTTAAGTGGAATTTCAAAAATGTCAGACTGAAAGGGTTGGAGAAAACATTAAATTTATAAATTATTCGCTTTATTTTCTGAAAACGCGAACATTTTTCAGGAGACTCGATGATTTGAAGGATTTTTATCATGTGTTTGCTGTAGCAAGAAGGTTGCCTGCATATTCATCAAAAATCATACATGCTAATTTCTAGTAAATGTCATTACCATATGTGAATTTCATAATGGTCTGATATTCTCTTAAGAAGTTATCGCAAAAATCTTTGCTTGGTTTTAGGCACTCTGTGCCCACATATGGCGAGAAATTTCCAAAGTATTATCACAGACAGGCATCAAATATTATCAGCTTTCATACTGTTTGTTTGCTTGTTCCAAAATTCTTTTTTCCATGCAAATCAACGGGTACCTGAAAATTCTCAAATATGCCCGCCGCTGCAAACGGGTTAAAGTTATCTCGATTTTAGCTAATACAGATCAATATATTCTGAAAATTTTAGCTCGATCGAATTACACATTCCAGAGATAATCTCATTGACTCTTTTTGCTGCTATGTATAAATATATATATTGTTACATGCACGCCAAGTATATCATATTTCACCATATCAGTGCCAGAAATAACGAGAAACGTCGAGAAATATCTTCTTCGAACTGTCTCATACATGTATCTCATAGAACAGAAACATTCGATAGATAATCGCAGATAAGAACCTTCTAGAAGTCAAGACACAAACAGATTTTCATTTGGCAGGAGGATTTGGAGAATAGCCTAGACGATGCAATCATAATCTTCTGGAAATACTCAACGAAGTATAAATATCACCGATGTGAGTCTTTACCAAGACAGTGTTACATAGAGAAATGTGCGAAGTATAATAATAAAATAGAAAATAAAATAATAAAAAAATAAAATAATAAAAATTTACACTAAAGTAAAAAAATAAATAAACCGTGAAAAATTAATTAGTAACGAAAACTAATGCTTGAGCTATACATATAAATTAGTATAATGTAAAAAAATTATCGAAAATTGATTAAGTATCGTAGCTATAAAATAGTTATTAAGTAAAAGGGCCTGCTAAATTTTTCCCCTTATTAGGCTTTTTTGTTTCAACTCCCTTTTCGAATTGCTAACATACGTGCTTTATTACGTCTCGGCTGTTAAGCCTGGTCCTCTACGGACAAAATCCTCTTTTCTTTATTTTGCATTGCGGCTAGTATTATTTCATGACAGATGAATAATACGTTGTGACCCCTTTTCTGGGAGCTTATCCACCACATTATTTCTTGAACCACCCCAGTCGCGGAGAGCTAGCAAAGCAGTTAACCAGGATCCTTTGGGGTAGGATAAGAGGGTGCTCCGCCAAATGAGCGGATTAGCGATCTTCACGGCCATGACTAGGGCACTTTGCTCCCGGGGCAATTCCTTTTTTGTTTTGCCCTGCTTGGATGGCTTTGGCCATCTCACCGACTTAGCATCCCTGTGACAGGACTTCGGTCTGGTTGTGAGGCGTGCTGAGGTCGCCCCTATTATAAAAAAAATAGGATAAGGTTTAGCACATGTGACAGTTTTTTTTATCTTATCTTATAGTTAAACATTTCAAGAATAAAGACCCAAAATTTGAAGTCAATCAGAGCAAAACTCTCGAAGTTATTGAATACTCCTTTTTCCGACTATTCTTTTTTTGAAATGCTCATATTTGAATTACTCTTTCTCGTAGCAACGAAAAAGAGAATAGTTTCGGACTGCCCTATTTTTGGATTACTCCTGTTTGCCACTATTCTTCTTTTGGACTGCATAATTCTTGCATTATTCCTTCTTTGGACGAGGATAGCCGCAGCTTTATTGAATGAAAGTCAAAGTATATACCAACCTGGAAAACTTAATGCAGTAAAACGAAGGGTTTTCATAATGTGAAAAGCAATAGTGAGCATTCTAGAACATGAGTGATTTATAATTTTCAATTCATAACGGAATATTTTTCATTGAAGCTCTATTTTGAAATAAGGCATTTCGAGTTGAGAATACTTGAAACGTATGTTCTTTATTTTCACAATAACTTTGATGAGCTAGTGCAGATGTCTGCTTCTATCTGCTTCATTGGTTCACTTTTGGTTTTTTTATTCAAAATTATTTTGTTAACAATAATATATTAATATTTCAAAGTGAAATTACACAAGAAGAATATTAAACTAAAATATTTACAGTATTGATTCGAATCTAAATTTATTATTTTACACACACTATCAATCTTTAAAATTTCACAAGACTTTCTAATGAAATTTTATTTCTTGCAGAGGTCTTATGCAATCAAAATGTTTGTCAAATTCAATTCAGACACTAATAATAAGTTTTGTGAGGGTGCATTCATATTGTTTTAGTTTTTCGTTCATTATGCAAGATGCATCTTTCTACATCTATGTGTAAGAAGTATTTATTTGAATTAAAATAAAAGATGATTGATAGGAAGGCATACCGTAAAAAAGAATACAAATCAAAATGTAATTTATGATATTTGGGGAACACGCATCTTACCTTGTCTTTGCTTCCTTTCTTCTACAAGGTGTTGCCAACGGAAAATATTTTATATTTTTTGTATATTGTATTTGATAGTTGATTACAATACGATGATGTAGTTACAGTATTTTGTGTATGTCGATAATCGTGATGTAGTGAAGTTGTGGTAGGTGGGTGATAGTAGTCGCGAGTTTTCATCAACATACATTTATAGAAAGTTTGGGCGAGGATAAATATTGATGGAGTTTAATGATGAATTTTGTACAACGAAATTTGTAAAGCAATAAAAGGATTCGGAAAATTAGGAATTTATTTGTATTTATTAAGTTCGAAACAGGAGTTTCTAAAAATTAGCGCAGTTTTCTATGTAGTTTATTTTACAAAGAACTTGTATATATTGCTTACTTTATACGTAAACGTAAATAATAACCCCAAACTGTTTTCTTCAACTGTATCTTTAAACAAATGCTATTTGAATAAGAGACAAACAAATTAAAATATTTTGATAAGTCAGTAATTTTCAGGATTGTCGAATACAATCTGGGGCTAATTTTTTGCTACAGTTGTCTATATATAAAATCAACTTATTTACAATCCGAATAATAAATCCTTATTCAATTACCTGCAATGAAAATCTTCGATGAGCTGCCTTTCGTCCGCCACGTCTCTTACTTATATGCGGATTATCCTGTCGTAACGTCTTATTCTTGAGAACTTCGAGTTGTGTGTACAGTCTGTGGGCGTGATAGATATGAAGAGAACATAACATTGTTAGAGAGCTTAGCGTTTGAAAAATTTCCTGGAATAAAGTCGCCGTATCTAATTGAATTTACCTTTTGAGTTCGGCTCGAATATCTTCAGGACTCATTTCGGATATCGTCAATTCACCAATATCCGGATCGCCTAGGCATAGACCAGCATAACCTCCACCCAAGTGATGACCAGCATCATGCGAACCCTTGAAAGCATCCACAGGTAAACGTAATGATAGATCATGGGCAAGAGAACGGACCTGCAAGCTATGATGATGCAAGAAACGACACACACAACAAATAGTCATAGATAGAGAGGTGGTGATGGTGGTGGTAGTAGGGTTGGAGTGGGAGTATTCAAATAGGTTTCATTTCACATAGTTTCGGGCATCGATAGATAGGAGGTTTCAGGAATGATGTACCATTGAAAATTTTTCATAATTCAAGAAGGTTGTTATTCGAAAAAAAAATTATCGGGTAACGTTGACTAGATATGACATTCAAATTCATTCCAAAAATATAAGAAATTTTAGTCGATTGAAAATGATAATATTCATGCTAGAATCTCATGCAAGCCGGTGGTGTAGAAAAAATTCGAATGTGACCCGAAAAATCAAGCCTGTTAGGCAGTTTCTTGAGCGATTGTTGGGTCGCACATCATTGGAGAAGAAGAATGTGTGAAGTAAATTTAGTTAAAAATTTCAAAGCTAAATAATACTAATTCCTCAATTGTTTGCCCTGGCTAAATTTTGGAATATTTTTTGGTGATCGCATCGTGGGTTTTATATTTAGCAATAAGCAAATAAGTGACAAAGTAAGTCTTGATTTTATCTCTAGAGCCCCACTATGTTGGGTGTCACAATTCAGGGCCACGGCTCCAGTATAGATGGAATTAGAAGAGAGAAGTGTAGAAAAAACCGATTACACAAAAACCCTTAGTCGATCTTTAGTTTCGAAACTGAGAGTATTTGAATAAATGTGGGGCGTAAGTAACCACAGTGTGAATCCAAATATTTTTATTAAAGTAAGTAACAATTCCTTCCCCTATTAATGTTTGTGTTCTTATGATTTCATTTAAAATTATTATTCTATTATCTTCAGGTGACTTCGTTGTTTTGACTATTATCTTTAAGTGCTACGTAATGGATCATGAGGAAGAATTAGAAGTTTCTGATAATCAACTGAAAGCGAAAATACATTGAAAAAAAGCAAAGTGCCTTAGCTTAGAATTTATATACAGGATGGCTGATGAAAGACGCCACCAAAAAGTGCAAGGGCTTTTTTTCTGTGTAATTAATCGGTTCCATTTTATTTTACAGATTGATCTTTAAATTCAACTAAAATGGGCAATTGGGATAATGAAAGAAGAGTTGGATTGTGCGCGGCTATCGCGGCTAACGAGAATTTAAAACTTCTCCGAGCAGATGGACTATAATGAGGCTTGTAAAGAATCACAAGAAAGTCTTAGCATCGAGATACTTCAGTTCAGACAAAGCAAAACTATCGCTGCTATAGCTGTTGTCATACAAGCCAATTGTAGAGTTTTGACAAAGGAGCTTATGTGCTCAAATGGGTATCAGCAGACAGTTCTGCATAAAGGTTTAAACTTATGTCCTTATAAAATTCAACTAATAGGCAAACAGAAGGCAGCAAACTTGCCGCTTCGCTCGAATCTCAGCAGCCGATCATTCAAAGGGTGGAAAATGATGCAAACACCTTGAACTGCACTTTTACATCTGACGAGGCCTATTTCGATCCAAACGGCAATGTTAAAAAAGAAAATTGTCGGTTATGTAGTCGATGTAAATCGAGGACATTTTTTCCAATATTGCATAAAAATCGAGGAAATCTTTCGATTAAATCGTATTTGTAGAGCAAAAAAAAGGTCATCAGGAAATTTTGAACAAAAATTGAGGACATTTTTCTGACAAATTAAAGCAAAAAAAAGATTATCGGGAATTATTTCTGAACCAAAATCCAAAGTCAAAGACGATTTTTTTTCCATATTTGTTTGCTTGTTTGAGAGATTCGATTTTATTTATTTTGTTTATTTTGTTCTTAAACATTTCATTTATCAAGAACAGCTATTACAAATTACTTCATATATACGAACAAGATATGCATTTTTGAGTTTATTCAATGCTTTATTTTATATAAAAATATATTCTAAAAAATCATAATTTTTCGCTCATTTCTCACGGAAATCCTACAAATCATTTTCGATTTTAAGGTAATTTTGAACGGAAATTGCGTCCTTTTATTTAAATGTCCTCGATTTTGCGGTAATGTTGAATGAAAATTTCGTTGTTATATTTGTATATCCTAGATTTTTCGGTGATTTTGAATGAAAATTTCCTTGTTTTTTTATAAATAAATAAATAAATGTCCTCAATTTCTTCAAAAATCGAGGACATTTCTCAGAAAACCCCAAAAACCAGGACATCCGGGTTAAGGCGGGGGTAACTGCCCAGCCCCTCTGTTCCTTCAGGCTGCTCCCTTGGAAAAATTGAAATATTTGAATCAAAAATATATTACTAATAAAATTGGGGGAATTCTGTACCTTGCCCACACTGGGCGCTGATGGTCACTCTGATGTTAATTTATAAAATTACAGTCTGAAACTGAACCAATGCATATATTATGAATCTTTCATATCATAACAAATAGTTTTGTCTCAAATCCTACCCAAGAACTAACTAATTGCCTGCCTATCGATAATAATGTGAACGATTCTATGCTTCGAAAATTCACGGAGGCTAATAAGTATTTCGCACACACTGTAGCTGTTACCACACAATTCAAAAGAGTAATAATACATACTTAAATGTTCTCTCAAATCATCATCAGCGCCTGTTAACACCTCGAAAATTCCACCCAGTGAAACCCGCTGAGCTTGATAAACAGTGCTAAAGAAATACAAGAATTTTCTGAATGCAAGCCAAAAAAAAGTGAAAATAATTCCAAGTGTCATTTGGCTTAGTGTCGACACTTCACAAGAGAAGATCTTTAGAAGAGAAGAAACACTTTAAGTTGCTCTGAAAAAAACGAGGATGAAATTAATTTGCCAACAAGGAAAAAATCAAAATATAGAGTGTCTCGTCCGCATACAGTAAAATCACAAGCTAGATGACGAAAGCGCTGTAGGAAAAATACGAGTAATAGATCTAGTGAGGTAAAAGTTAAAGCAATAAAAACCCTCAAACTCCGGTGGACTTGACAACGATTTAAGTGGATAGCGAATCTAGAGGAAATGGACCTAAGAAAATGACGTAGTAATTTATTATGATTTCTGTACCATATGATTACTAATGCAGGGACGCCATTTAGCTGTGGTGGTGGTAGAAAATGAAAACGTGGAAAGTAGGTGAACTGTGAAATTTTGTGGATAAAAATTGCCAGCCCTACGCAAAAACAAAAATTACTTTCCGCAATTGTTAAAATATAGATTAATTCTTCAGGCTTTAGTATAAAAAAAGTGATTTCATTCGCTACAATATATCAATTCATTGCTGCATCTACAATGGAGTGAATCGATCAGACTTTTCGTATCTCGGGAGAAAATTAAGAATCCTGCAGAAGAAACATGACAAAGTATTTTCTGTATTCTTCTTTATTTTCAAGCCGTGCATGCTCAGCTAGTAAGTTGAAAGGTCTTAAGTCACTAAAATAACACAACGGTAAGAGCTTAAGCGTCACATGCAAACAGTTACACGATTGAGTATCAACAAAAGAAGATATTGAAGTTGACTGGGGATGAGAAGAATAAACATTTAGTGTGGAGAGGAAAAACTACTGGTTGAAAGCAAGCGCAGAGTTTGCCAGGGAGCGCAAGCATGCAAGAAAAAAACAAGCTGGAAAATCAGGAAAAGAGAAAGCAAAAATGCGAAAAATAAAAACGATAAGAGCTGGAAATAGGGAGCAATCGATAAAAGCTATTTTCTTCAATTTCGTTTTTAATATGAAAATAATGCAACCTCATTGCTTTTTGCAGTCTTTCAACTAACAACATAAAACTAATATTGTGTTAGCGAACGTTTGATTTGTAGCTAGACTTGTAAGTAAATTGCTGGTTGCAATGGTGGAGCATATGCGTATTTCATTGATTTTCTACGTTTTGATAATTAATTTGTTTACTGCTGGGATTATTAATTTCAACGGATTATTGATATAGAAATTTGAAAGCCTCATAATAGTGCACTTGATTTAGAAATATTTATAAATATTCTTTGAATTTTATCAGTAAAGATATCGCCCTTTATGGAAAAAATTGAAGATTATTTCCAAATATGGTAGAAATAAACTACATCCTTCCACTACTTCTGTAAATAAAACTCAGACAAATCATAAGCTCTTAAGCAAGACAAAGAAAATGAAAAGCATTAGCCTTGTAACATAGAGAACATAAATAAAATTATCTGCACGACGTATCATGATATTATATTAGCAGTTAATTGCAATGAAAACGCCATATATAGTTTTCAACGCGTTTCACAACACTTATAAAATTCGCAATGACTGTCTACAATGTCACGTTACGCGTATCGAGTCAACATCAAATAGTACATATTTAGCAACGACATATAATTGACATTTTTTTTTTCGCGATTTACCTGTTTATGTTGATACCAGAGTTTTGGCAAAAATATCAATCCCACATTGATTGTATTCGTCAGTTGAGATCGTAGAAATAATGCTAAAAATATTTCGCCAGGACTCAGTTCGGGTAGATAAATCGCCCGTAGAATATAAAAATTGGTTGACACTAGGAATTCTATGAGTAATGCTGCAACTAGGAATTGTCGTTCCTGAAAGAAGATATGATTTGTGTTGGATTTCAATTTAAATTTATTTCAAAGCTCTGAAAAAAGAACAATAAAATACTCGAATAGCAAATAAGTCTTTTCAGTTTTTTTTTTTTGATAATTTCACTAATAAAATCCGAAAGCCGAAAAAGGTTCAAAAGTTCAAAGGTTCAAAATAAATATGTAGAAAATATAAATAATTTAGAAAAAATATATAAAATTTCGCACTACCTATTGATGAAAGGAGAAAATCTTCTGCGAAGAAAACTCTAGTCAGAGAAGTATATGTACAAAAAAGACAATATTTTAGGATATTTTTTTGCTCCGGATTTTTAGTGCCATGTACGAAATATATAAGAAATCAATGTTTTTTTTATCTATTTGGTGATGGATGATACTAATATTTAAATCCGAAGAAAGAAAGTATCTAAAAATATTGTCCTTGTACTTATTTTGTAGAATATTTTCGGAAGAGTTTACTTTGCATTGCAAAATACCTATAAGAAGAAGCTGCAAAATATGTGATTCTTTTAAAATTCAAATCGAAAATAGGAGATAAGATGAATGAAGGAAGCAATTACAAATCGAACGTAATTTGCATAAGAAAAAAACAGAATCTGCAAGAACAGGAATTAAAAATGATGCAGAACTCTGTGGAAAACGTAGTCTTGGTCCTTCTTTGATGGAACTGTGTGTAGGACTGATTTTCTAGCGCATCCTGGCATATATTGTCAAACCAGTCATTTCTTTTGCGCTGGACTTCATACTTTACCACTTGTTCTGCAACGATTTTGATTATTGTCCCCATCTTCATTCAGATCTCATCAGCCAACATTAGATTGAACATTAAAGACATTAAATAAATAAATAAATATGTTAATAGTTTCATGAGTATTCATCCTCAGGACCACTGATTTCAACATTTTCTAATTTTTAGAATAGTATTGGAAGTTAGCTGCTGCGCGAAATTCGAGCTAATTTTTGAAAAATAAGGACCAATGCCATAATGAAGACTACACCAGGCTTGTATTTTTGCTGTTTTATGAGTGCTATTAAATCCCATGAGTCTCTTGTGCATAAGCCTGACTTCAGAAATGGTAATTTCGTGTGATCAAAAACTCTTTGAACTAAAAATGAATCCCATCACAAGACACGAATTTTCGATTTGTCTGGGGTAAGTATATTCATCACAAAACTATGAAACTGACTTCATTATTTCATCATTCATATGGCTTGATAGAGATGGACACACAGAAAGCTTTACCACTGTCCCGGCTGTTTATTACAGTAGGAAACAATAGCAAACATACAGAATTGTTTTATTCGGCGATTGGCAGGATTGGAGGTAGAAAGTTCTGAAAAAGAGTTCAAAATAAAACTTTTCCTAGTGTAAAATATTCAAAAAAAAAATCAAATTACTCTGACCAAAATTTAGGTAGATTTCTTAAGACACAATACTTCATACTCTGATGCTATTCGAGTACTTTACAGTGAAAATCACGAAATATAAATATCGAATACTTACCCTAAACTGTGTATTTGCATTACGACTAGCTACAGCCAGATTAAGACCAAAACATAATATTAATATTTCACTAACTTGTGTCACATACTCCCATTTCAAGGGATGACACGTATTCGTACTAATTTCTTGCAAGCCCTCCATATACGATGACTCAATAAGATCCATCGAAGATGCCGTAAACGCAGCCATATAACAAATTACGGCGAATACCATTGTTCCCAGATATTTAAGAAGATCGACATCTCGCAGGACCCATCGATGAGCTTTCCTCGTTCGAAATTCGACCAAGTGACGATAAAGTTTCAGAATGATGGCGCCATAACATGTCACGAAGCCCAATTCACGGAACCACGGTTCCAGCAGGCAGCGTACGGTCGACGCTTGGAAGAAATGAGCGGCTACCTGTATTGGGGAAAACACCAAGAAAATACAGAAATTAGAGAGTATGATGCGGAAAGGAAGTGAGAGCGAGTGTTGAGTGTGAACGAAAATGATGGAATCTAATTTCGATTAGGACGTTTATGTGCTCATATTGTGGTACTTAAGTATTTTTTTTTTGGTTCGAGAGCAAGGACGTGCGCCATAGATGGGGTGCTTGGAAGCATCGAATTGTGTCTGAGCGCTTAAAGTGGTCTGCATACAAATCGTCTTATTACATCATTTTGGTTGCAAATACTTTTCAGGCTCAAGCTGTTTGCGGTTTCAAATTGGTTTTTGAAAAATAGAATAGGACGCTAATGGGTTTCGTTATTTATGAATCGCTTGAATTCAGTCAATTCTTGTCCAGAAAATGAGTCAGAAGAGTGGTTTATGGGCGCAATGCTTTATAGGAAATTGGCATATCCGCTACGAGTCAAGTACTACAAATCTATTCAGTTGGTTAAGCTATCGTGGAGAAATGGAAGGAAACGGAATTTGGCCAAATTATAATTCAGATAATGCATCATTTATAGTTTGGTATCAGGTGGTATGAAAAATCTACTTTTGAGATAATGAATTATGAGCCAACTTATTTGTTTGCCACAGCAAAAAAGAAGTAATGAAAGCAAATACTTACGGAAGCATATAACAACAAGACTCCAAGCAAAATAGTTTCCAGCACTGTCCACATCCCCGTTGCAATAGTCTGTAATTTCGAAATAAATTGAATTCAATGTTTGCTCACATTTTTCATTTCTAACGTGCGACGATTCATCTTGCAAGATCCGAAATGAGCAACGAATACGCCGTTATTGTGCTCCAGATCCTGTATACATACCTTGCATTTTCTTTGTCGAAAAACGATTGCCGCCAGCACTAGACAGCAGAGCATACACGCTCCCAAAATGGAACCTATTGAAGCACGCAGCAGCATCTCCATTGAAACGATATCCTGCTCGTCCCCGAACAAACATTCACCGTTCTGATCACAGTTGGAGCATCCTCCCGGACACGGAATGCAAGTGAAATTCTCGCTAACGTTTGCATTCTCCACTTTCTCGCCAAGGAAACCCTGTAGCGTTTGGTTCGGGACGTAGTACGCTTCCTTGCAGATGCAGGTGTAGCTGCCACGGGGCGATGTGGCCTCTGATTCGGTGAGCAAACAGAATGTCGTTTCTCGGTCACAGCTACGGGAGTAGAAACGTGATTTGGATAAGAGCTTGAAATAAGCTGAGGAAAAATCTGAAAGAAAGATTGCAATGCGCTCGATATGGAGTGGAACCGCTACGATGGTCGTCGTGAGTGCCATCGTAGCTGTGCTTGATAATTATCTAGATTAAAATGAATAGCTAGCCGCGGTATTCATATTTTTCTGTATTTGCTTCAAAGCAATGAGAAATTACAGTGATGTCGTTTTGAGGAATTATAGAAATGTTTGATTTATGCCATGCTAGAAACGCTTAATTAATATCCTTCAGTTTGAAGGATGTTGGATGGAATACTTAGATAACAGTAAGGTTGGAATGATTTGGGTGTACATACCTATGCTTCCTTCCAAAAATTTCTTCTAAGGCATCATTACATTGGTCAACGTCTGCTGCAATAAACGACGATGCAACAATTCTAAATCGAAAGGAAGAAAAAAGTGTGATGGTAGTATGGTCATAATAAATCTGCTTGATAGAAAAATGATAGAAAATTTATTTGATTTTTTTGTTTAAAATTTCCAATCAATTTTTTATAAAGATTTTAGACGATACCAAGGCAAGTATCTATTCGAAAAAATACTCACTTATAACCATATTCAACAACTGATACACTAAACGGCCAAAGCCATCTTCCATGCAGCGGTCCACAGTCCCGAAAGGGTGCTCCCCATAGTTGTGTGCCGTCTGAATGATTCCAAGCGATTCCCAATTCTCGCCAGTATGTACTTAAGAAGGTTTTATTGTGACTATCGTGCGGCGGTATCTGCATAAATATGAGCTTTATTTATCAAAACTACAATGCTTCGAAAAATTTCACAGTGATTTTCCAGCAAAATACTTACATTAACATTTTCACGAAATTGAACAACTGCAATCGGTATGATTGGGGCCGCAATAGCAAAGGCCAGGAGATTTTCGTCTTCTTGGAGGGCATTATTGGCAATTAAGTTGGCTCGCTTACGAATTTCGACTATATCTGTCGTTGATTTTGACGCTAAGTAATCGGCGAATTTTTTGGCAGCTTCAACGGTGAAGTCAGTTACATCGTAAAACTGAAAATATAGGAGAAAAATTAAATTAAATATATTTTTCGCACGTTTAGAAGTGGTTGGTTTTGTCTATAAGAAAATCTTTTTTAGTGCTCAGACAGAACAGGAATAAAAATGATTTATTTAGTTTTAAACAGACAAATAGACTATTTTTATGAAATCCAGCACGAAATTGATAAAGGAAAATATCGGTAGGAGCTTAAGAGTTTTGAGTAAGTTTTTACCAAGAGTAGATTTCGTTGAAGTTATAAAATACCAAGTCCAATTTTTTCCCAAATGGCCAAACACGGGGTTTTAAGGCGTACTTATTACGAGTCTATGAGAAATTGCCTATACATTGAGCATTTTATGTATTTCAAGTCCAAAGCAAGGAATATAGATAGTAAATAGCATCACCTGATTAATTTAATTTAGCTTAATTAAATTAATCACATAGCACTTTAAATTAAATTGTACTTATCACAAGACTGTTGTCTACTTATCAATTGGGCAAGAAGATTCAAAGTTTTCGGGAATATAATTTGGTAGGCGGTAATTTACAGTATTAGTGTTTTGGAAAGGTAAGTCTTACTTAACTATACTGGGAATAATATTTGCCAAAATTATTAAATTTTGATGAATTTTGAGAGTCATCTTATTGGGCAAAGCTCCAACTTTGACCGAGCCACTAATAGCGTGGAGAGCGAAACATGCACTTAATACCGTTCTTCTTATATTAAGCGTTTCAATTGTTTCAATTATCTTTGTTTCAATTTTCTTTAACCCTTTGGTGTCGGCGGCCATTTTATTGATATTTTTAACATACCTATTATTTCGTCCACAAATAATTTGTGCAAAAATTAAGTTAGAGAAATGAATTTTGAACGTGTTCTAAATGTGAATCGGATTATGTTTTGGAATTTTTTAACCCCATGTGTGCGTTAGGTGCCTAAAAAGAGATCGGGAAAATTTGAAAATTTTTAAATTGCGATAGCTTTTGGCAGAGCTATCAAACCATTATAAAACTTTGAGTACATATTGGTATTATTAAGTTGTAAATTTTCGTTGCTTTTAATGAGCATGTTGGCAACCCTGTAGCAAGGGCAGGCGCTGAAAGTGAAAACCTTCAAATCATCGACTCTCTTGAAAAATTGTCGCGTTTTGGAAAAAAAGGCACTAACATATAAATCTTATGCTTTGTCTACATAGCCAAAGAAAGTCATTTGAAATTTTACAGCCGGCAAGAACGGTAACCCTTCCCCAATTAAGCTATATTTTTGGCACCAAAAACTTCTGTCCACGGGAACTCACGATCCGATAATCAGATACAGGTGAAATTTACCGAATGTATTGATCTCAAATAGGACCAGGTCTGATAGAAGTAATTTTGAAATGCGGGCATTTCTGTGCCAGTGATGCCATCTTGAAAAATTACTAGGAAAAATAACTGCTTTAAGCCCTATAAAGATTCAGTTATTCGATTTTGATGAAATTCACAAAATAGCTGAACCTTACTTTGGACCACGTTTGGTAGAAATTTGGTTGAAAAATTCGGTTTGAGCTGCTAGCTATGGTAATTTTGATGTTTTAAATTTTGAAAATTCGCTGAGGAAAATAAAGTTCTTTGCCTTATAGCTTCAAATACAGTTATGGAATCATAACGAAATTCAAATGGCATATTAAACTTATTGTAGGCAATATTCAGTAGAAATCCAGTTGGGGAAAAATGATAGGGCTGCCAGTTATGGTCGCTTTTGTATTTTTTTTGGCATATCTTTAGTAAGCGATTTTATCGTAGAATTTTTAAATCGTAGTGATCTTGTAGTGAAAATAAACACCAAATATTAAGATCTAGAAAATTTGAAAACTTTAACCCAATAACTTCCAATGCAGTGATCGAATCAATACGAAATTCACAGAGCAGATTGCCAGCAAGAGGCTTTTTTGTTGTACTTTTTTGTTGTTTTGTTTTGTTTTTTTGTACCAATAAATGCTAGCATTAAGTATTCACATCGTGAACATTTGCAATGAAAATAATGTACATATAAGTAAATATTTAACTTTTCTGAGGTCTACCGGCAACCCCAAACACCTTTCTATCGCTGTAACTTTCGATGAAGTCATCGAAATTAAATTGGGTTAGGGTATATTATTACTTAGGGTGTCCCTAAGTAGCTAGTGGTAGAATACACACTCAAAATCTGCACAAATCTTATACTGTTCTTCGACCATTAGTGTTTCTAGCGGTTATGATGCGCTAGGGTTTTGTTTATATTCATCCCAAAAATCAAAAATATAGACCGAACTTTCTACATAGCATCAAAAATATTTTTTAAATATCCTGAGAAAATTTTAGGTTGAATTTACAGAAGCTACGGAAGGCCATTTACCTTCGAACCCCCTTCACTAAAACAACTTAAACACGAACAGCTTATAACATGATGTCAATCACCTCTTCATCCGTATTTCCACCTCTTCGATTTTTTCCGAAGGATTAATAGCACGATTACACCTAAATTGCACTCACAACCAAAACTTCTCTACTTTTCGTTAGTGTTGTTATGGTGACAAGGATTCTTAGAAGTTTTCCATTTAAAAAGGGAATAACACTCAATTAATGGCTGCGGAACGAGTAACTCAATTAGAAACGAAATTAATGAGATCAAACGTAGCTGAGAATGCGTTGAAATGTTTACATGGTTTGTTTATTCGTCAAGTGAGTGGAGCGAATAAGTAGACTAATGTGCTTGATGAACTTATGTTTTGAAGTTTCAGGACAAGGATTTTCGTCGAAAAGTGTCAATAGCCGTGCTCTGAAATTAATGAAGGATGTGGAGAAATGTTATTTCATTTTTAATTGGTTGAAAATAATGTTGATGTTGAAATTCATCAGTGGTGTTGCGAAGATGTTTGAAAAACTCTAATTCGTATACATGGAAGTTTGAATAAAAAAGAAATTAATATCAAATGATGCATCCGAGTTCATAAAATTTTTTTTAAAACCGATCGAAGGGATGTAGCGTCAGAATAAAATTATGCATTTACGAAGACTTATTATTGACGTAACTTAGCAAGAAAAAGACGTAACTAAGCAAGAGAAGAAAAAAAAGGAAAAGACCAAATAGCACACCACAAATCGCCATAATCCAGTACCAATGGATAATGCGGTTTTCTGTAAATTCTTTCTTGTCGATTTCTACCTGTCAGTAACCAGTTTTAAGATCCAGCGTAGAAGACTACTTGGCACCAGCCAAGATGTCATTATATCGCTGATTCATGGAAATAGATAGCGATCTTTCTTGGTGACATCATTGAGCTGCCTGTAGCCGACGTAAAAATGAGTGCTTCTATCATTCTGCTTGCTTCCTTCCTTCTTTCCTTCCTTGGTGATCATCACCTATCGAAAGATTCCGCAGGACTTAATGACTAAATCTGACTGTGTTAAATATTATCACTCAAAAGACCCGTCTCACTGCTAAAAGTTTGCAAAATTTTTTCAAAAAAATAGTTATCTGCCATATGATGCATAGCTTAATGTCATCCTTATGATGTATGTGACTTTCCGTTACAAGGATACACGTAATTTTACATGCATACTTTTCAACGTAGGTTAAAGCTCGGAAAATTTTTCGTACTTGGTGATGACCATTAGTACCCCAAAAATAGAAAGCTAACAAACATTGTTATCAACTTCATATAATATGGATATTAGAATTGATAAGCGTCCAGATATCGAACAGATACGCAACATGTAAACAACACATACATCCACTGACGTGAGCATAAAATATAATAAGAGACAATAATTACTTACAGGATCGGGAGGTATTTCATCCAGTACTCGAGGTTCGCATGGTGCCGGTGTTGTTGTTGGCGTACTTGACGTTGTGACTGGTGAGAGTGTAGTCGTAGTGCCTAGATGAAGTTTAGATGATTCTAATTGATGTTTTTGCCAATCCTTATCTTGCTTCTGCCCACCCGACGACGACTCCGTTGTTGTGGTAATTTCGATAAGTACCGAAAGCAAAATAATGATGACTAGAAAGCATAACGATGGAGTTGGATGGAATAATCGACGACAACGACACGCCGAACAGTTAGAAAGTCCTTTGTGTCGTGCGGTTGGGGCTCTGTTCGGTAGTAGCGGCGATGGCAGTGCGAGTAGTGAAGATGAGGACTGAGTGCGCGCTAGTCGTAACGGTGATGTTGGAGGCGTTGATAATAATGGTGGTGTTGACGTAGATGTAGTAGGTGGTTGAAGACAATAGCGGGGCGGAATGCTATCCCCCATATCACCGATTTATTTTTAGATTCTCAGCAAACATCTGTAAATGAAACGTAGAAACGAAAGGAGGTCATTAAAATACATGGAAGAGCCGAAAATCGATTAACGTAAAAAACGAAATGAAAACAAATGAACGCCTACTCGAGCGAAATTAGGCCAGAGCAATGCGAATTGTATGGGTATTTTTGGTTCGAGTCGATAATGGGTGTCCATTGTGCAGTTAGTTGTTGCGTTTCATAATATTTTTAGTCATGGCAGTCTGTAGAGTGATGGAGAAGCAGACATGAGCAATATTTTCCTTCTTTTTTTGACAAATACAATATAAAATTTGTTAAAGGAAAAATTCATTAGAAAACACTTTTTTTAGGAGCCAGTTGGTAAATTGAAGGAAGCCAGTCAAGTGCCAATTGTGTTTTTCTATTTGAATTCAACATGCCAAATATATGGCAATCTGTGTCCCGTCAAAGACGAGATACTTATAATAAAAAGAATAACGAAAATAACTTTATTAACACTTCAGCTCCTTTTCCGTGGTCACAATATACTAATTTTATTGCTGAGACTAAGCCTATACATTTATTTTTTTTAATAGAATTAATTTTTAATTTTTAGAATATTGTGCTTCATAGCTACATAAGTGTAGTAGATAGTTTTTTGAAAATTACCATAAAATTTAACACTGTTATGTGTTTGAAAACTATCAGGTTGCGCGATTGTGGCCACGGCATTACAGTCTTTTCTTCGTGGGGAAGAACATTCACGCTTATCTTCTATTTAATTTCAGCACGGATGATCTGACAGAGGTGGGATAGGAGAGGTAAGTCAAGGAGCAGGAGCTCATAGCATTCGCCTACATGGCACATAACAGAGCCGCTCCGCCAGAGGAAACTACAAAACTCACCGCGGACTGGCTCAAAAGGAACAAATTGCTGCTCGCGGGACGGATGCCAACGCTCATCAGGCTGCAGCATGGATATCAACGATAGAGGTGATTTTTTACTCAGTTTCATTATTAATTATAATTTAATCATAGCAAACCGAGGAAATACCCCTACATATAGGGGACCTCGTAGTGAAAACGTGTTAGACATAAATCTGTACAATTCTCGACAGATTTGAAGTGCTGTTTTGTTATTATCCTAGAAGGTGTTTTATTGAGAATAGTGAACTTTGTATAAAAGTTACAAACGCACTAAAATATTCAGGTAAATTTCAAGTCAAATAATTTTTTAAAGATTGCGCATTCTTTGCGACTTCATATGCATTTTATTGCAATGTTTTTTTTTTAGAGCAATGGTTGCAATATGCGATTAGAGCAAAGTTCAAGCAGCACGGTGGCCCGGCTAAAAGTAGGACTTAGCTATTTAGACTGATATTTTAAATATTAAAAATAGTCAAAAATTGTTCATATACACACTAATCCGCTTTTGTTGATTTGATTCGAAACACATATCTTCGAAGTGCGCGTAGGTAATTTTTGAATTAAAATTTCTGCTCATAATCTTGCTTGTTCTGTTATTTATTTTAATTTATTTAATGCTCTCAATTTCGTTTTTTTCAATTGGTTACTTCCAATAATCGTCGCATCTAATAGGCAATTAACTGAAATCTGAATGGATGTGCCTCGTCATAGTTTGCAGTGCGTGTGACTGAAGCTATTACATACACATTACCATTTTATTAGCAATCTTTATAGATGCAATTTTTTTCGTTCCTGAGAGAAAATTTTTGACGCTCTAGGCAAATAATATCCATCGATCTGCAAAGCCACAATATAGCACATATACTTCGTAATATCTATAGAATCGCATATACATTGAGTATATTTCCTTCATCAAATTGTTTTCGACAGGAATATCATGTTTCCTTAATTTTTAATGAATCATCAAATATGACAATCTTATAGATGCTTTTAGTTGAAAATTTTTGTCAACGTCATATGAAAATTCATTTATTTTTCTGTGTGTTTGCATGCAGATGTTTTTTTTGTGTGCATGTTCTACTTCGGTCAATATTTCACCATAGGCAAACGGTCATCGATCAATTATTGATGGGTTCTATTTCGCGGAATCATCCTGTTAAGCGCAAAATGTCTATCCAAGTTCAAAGCTATTGGATGAAATTCCAATTTCAATGAATTTTCAATCTATTTTTATCATAATATTATCGAGAAACTCCATACTTGCATCCTAATCCAGATGGATTAGATTCGTAGGTATAGCCTTAGAGGAATTAGAAGGCAAATCGATTTAACAGTTTACATGCACGTGTTCATAGATTTTAACACTAGCTTCAGATGTTCCTAGGAATCAATTTTGAATATTAAAAGGATTGGTTTAACTACTTATGTAGATATTTGAAAGAAAATCGCTTTATAAATAATTTTTAGTTTTCAAATAGTTTGTTTATGACGAATATTGATCGGAATATGTCCCAAATTATGCAAGAGGTGTGAAATGGAAGAGGATACCATCATGCGCACTCTCTGTGATTCTACGGCCCTAAATAATAAACGCCTCAAGATTTTTGGTTCTTACCACTTTCAAGAGTTAGCAGAGGTGGGTAGTACCGTCACGTTGATTCAGTTTGGCGAAGCGGTCGCTTGGCAGCTCTAACAAGCCAGCGGAGTGCTGCAAATGGGTCCAAACTGGCAGCCTAATGCTAGCCGCGTACCCAGCAACCCTCTTTACTGCCTAAATTAACCTACTACCTATATCCCATTTCCAGATGTACTTAGCATTTTGGTTTTAAATTTAACCTCTTTTTGTGCTAGTATTGAAGCAAAGCCAAATCAGCCTTAATGATGTTAAAGTTGTGGATAACAGAATGTGCTACCTTGATGTAAGTTGTTTGTCGTCAAATAATTTTTATTTAAATTAGGGACTTATCTTTGCTTTTTTTCCTTCAATGGCACTTACCAAGACTACCCAATAGCAGACAAGCTCTTCAAAAATGCAGCATCTAGATCATGCCGTTTTTGAGAAACCTTACGCTCAAATTGTAAGATAAAGTTTTAAAAATGAACAGGGTTACAGTTTTACATAGGTTCACACCCATTTATTTTTAGTTATTCTGGATTAAAATACCGTAGCACCATAGGAAGGCCCTTTTATTTGAAATCATCTTGCTTCTTCTTCCTGTCGAAGGCATCTCTTAGTAAATCTGGACTTCTTTGATGAAAAAAGGGAACAGCTATGTCCGTGTCGCACTTTTTTTCATCAGTGTCATTCGGCCAACCTATCAGATGGCTTTCTTGCAGTGCTTCCTAGTTAGGTCAGGTCAGATTTGGTCCAAGCGCTGTAAATCCCACCAATAAACCAGAGCCAGATAGATCCAGTGAGGATGCGATGGTTTCGAAGGTTTCTATGTTCAGCTTCCTTGACGGAAGCTGAACATAGACGTTCCGTTCCCACGCAAAACAGAGCAAGCAAAAACAGAGCAACTTTAAAGAGCCTGATGGAATCAAGGTTTTTTCTAGTTTTGAGATCATAGGCGTTTCCTGGCATTTCGGGGAAATTTGTAAGTTTGAATGAACTTAAAAAGTATAGTTTTAAGGTCCTTGGAATTTTTTCCCGGACAAAAGTGGCTCAGTTCATAGGAAGAATGTGGAATGTAAAATGGCAAAAAATATTTTTTGAGGCTCCCATCGCTTAATGATCTCATTTTTCAAACTTAACTTAATGTAATATGAAAATATTAAGACACTTGAGAGTTGGTTTTTTTTTACTGAAAGAGGTGGTGGTGAACGTCAGAGTTCCAACCCTGAACATAAAACTGAAGAACATATCTGCAAGAGTCTACGATTTCAATCACTTGGATCAAAAATTATTCACCTCTTAATTTTTGAAAATTGTCCATACTTGCAGAGTTTTTTCGATTCGTCAATTTGGTTGAGGCAAAAAAAATTTCTTTATCGAATTTCGGACTCGATAGTCGAAAATTTTGAATTAATTAAGTATTTTGTGTCCAGAAGTGCAACCCATTTGATCCGACTAAATAGTGAATTGTAACTGTTTTAGTTTTCCTCGTACGCTTGTTCTAACAATTGGCTAGATTGTGGATGACATTGACATAATTGGATTCATTTTTAAAAAAACATTTATTCATTAAAAAAACTTTTATAATTAAATCTGAGCCCCAAATTAAATCTGAAACTCAGCTAAAATGTCAAATTAACGACCTCCACCCTTCCATTATTTGAGAGCTCCACAAGTTGTTAGATATATTTAGGAGTAATCAATTTTATGTTGTATTTATTCGAGAAGGAAGTATTCTGAGACACTTCAAAGTTTTGAGGAAATTTTGAGTAGCCTAGTGGCTACTAGTTTTGAGTAGCCTCTTGTGTGTAGGGTTCCTGGTCCGAATCCAACTTCGGGCGAGGGACCGCATACTGAGTTTTGAGTTCACCTAGCTCTGAATAGGTACCTGAGTTAATCAGGGGCAAAGTGAGTCGTGGAACTAATCATTCGTATTCACATTGATTGCAAATTTGTGACGGAGCTCTCTGGCAGCTTCAACCCCTAGAAACAGCAACGGTTGTCGTGGGATTGCTTTACTTTTAAAATTATAGCCGCTAAGAAAAAAAGTAATAGTTTTTGTTTCTCGTGTTTTTAGCGGAAATATTTTGACAGAAACAGTTATCCTTTTAAATGGCAAATTAAAATATTTTCTTTTTCATGGAAGTACATCAATTCATTAACATATGCCAATGACTTAAAGCGACAATTAACACTTAAGTGCCAAATTTATCTCCCCCAAATTCGTCCGAGCTCAACAGATGGAAGATTTTAAATATATATAAGGGAAATATATAATTCCTGAGTTTTCATCAATTAATTGGCTGCTGACGAAACCAAAAAATAAAATGAATTTAATCTATTTGATCAATTTAAAACTTAAGTTAGTAGTAATATCCTTATAGATTTGGGTGGCTGAAGATATTTAGGATCTGAAAAATTAATCGAAAGTATATTAAGATCACTAACATATGTTTTAGTGTAATCACACATCTTGCTGATAACAAAGCTTTGTCGCATTTAAGTAAAAAAAAAGTTTTCATTTAAAGTAACAGATTCAAAAAATAAAATCAATTAAAATCTTTTTTCCTACCAGGAATTATATTTTTTTTTTCATTTTAGATCAGATACTGGATTCTACAATAAAAATCCTTTGAAGAAAATATAAAATAAAGCATGAAATTGACAATTAATGTTGATAATGGCACTCAAGCATTTCAAAATCGTCTTATGATCTAGAATTATATGAAAGTCAATTGAATTTAACAATTTTTCTATCGACAAACTACAATCTCAAAGAAATCTTGAGAATCGATCAAACTCTTTCTCCAACTTTTCGTGAACCAAGTCGTTTTTTTTCAACCTACACTATCCAGTAAACGATATATTTTATAAATAAAAAGATAGACCATCGTAAGTGTGTGTGTCATCGCTGACTTCGAGTGCTTTTTGATTGATTGTCACTGGCAGCGAAAAGATTTGCTCCGTTGTACATTTCGCTTTTTTCTATCCATGCTATCAATTTTCACACATGAGAGCAACATCAGTTTTATGCTTTTCACAATGCGGACAAGGAGAAAGCTAGCGTCGATAAATCTTCAAGAATCACATGAGCTCTTGCCTGGTTCTTGTTGAGTTTTAGCTCTTTCGATGGTTGGTTTTTTATGTACAGGACATATTTGGACAATGACAGCCACAAGCAAGTGAAATACAGTTTTCATCGTCAAAATCTTTGTTCTTACGATTCTGCTTCGTAAGTTTTACTTTTGATGGAGCTCAGCACTAGGTTGTTTTTTGAATTCTTTGGAGATTTCAGTGGCTCTTATATTGATGGTTTGGTACTTGACAGTAGAGATTTGATTTCGTACATTATTTGATCAGATTTCTAGCCTTTTGAACTAGCGTGTACAATTGTGCATTTGTAAGATACTCTGTTTATTGCGGCTAAGAATATAGTTGTCTAATATTCCTTATGAGAAGAATAAATCCAAAAGATTGGCAACCATTTTAATCCTTTTATGATGTTATGATCATTCTCTCTTACTTCTACACGTTTATTTTTTTCCATCAATAAACAATCTGAAACAACACAGCTAGAATTAAATTACTGAAACTCTTCAAAAAATTATCCGCATATTTCCCCAAAGCATATTCCATACTATCTCTACAACATCGTTTTATAGCACTTTAGCTTGAAATTGCCAAAAAAAAAGAAGTTTGTGACGACGACCTAACCACTTAATCCTGCTTGTAGTTGTGATTTCAATACCACCTGAATGGCAATGTAAAACACTAGAAATTCACATTGCGATAGTCTGTGTGTAACGAAAGATGGAAACCACTTTTGCTTCAAGCGTCGCTTCGTTTCCTTCTTCTTTTTGGCAAAATATGATAAAAGAATGTGACATCAGCTTGAATGAAAATTTCCAGTCATATGGGTTGAATGAAAATGATAAAAGAACGAAATCGGACGACGAAGACGAATTTCTGGTAGGATTGTGTAGATGTTGGGTGGAAAATATTTCGAAAAGATGGCGTGTGCAGGCAGGGACATCAGAACGCGAGACATAACGACTATAATATGAAAAATTGCTTGAAGAAGCTGGCAAGTTGAAGGTTCAGTCCATAGATTTCACGGTTCAGTAAACTTTACACTCTTCCATTTGGTGCTGAGCTATTTAGAAATGTAGCAGGAAAGGAGCTAACAAGGGTTTTGTGATGGAGTGGTGCCCAATTTTCGGATAATGAATGTGTCGACACATACATAAATGTATGAAATAGATGACTATAGCGTATCTGTTATTTTTAAAAGCATGATAGATTTATGAATTATTTATCAAAAATATTTTGAAAGCTGTGATATTTTTCGTATGAGAAACATCCACATGAAATATGTAATTCTTATCTTGGTATTTTTAGACACCATTTGAAGGTGATAGTTTGTGTACAGTAAACATATTCTGGAGATAGCATCAATGGAAACCCTTACGACTGTTTTTTTTTGAAAATAGAGTAACGTATTAAGAAAGTTTCATTCAACTTACTTTCAACGTACTTATTCTGCGTTTTCAATTATAATATGACTTTTTTGTTCATGGGCTTTTAAAAACAGATTAATTTTGGTGCCAACTATGTTATTTTCAACAAAGATATGATTTTCGAAAGTTTAAAACAAAATTATTGCAAGACTATCACTTGGTAAATAATGCGCCCAGCGTGGGTTTGAAAAATACTCACATTTGACTTGGTCCAAGAATGTAAATAAATGTGGGAAACAAAAATTAGTTTTATCATAAATATAAATGATAAGATAAAGAATTTTTAATTTGCTTGATGATTAGATGGTACACAAGGAGGTTTGCCATATCAAAATATTCAATTTTCCTTTTCGATCTGAAGTTTTGTTTGATAATTGATTGATTTTTTCGCGAAAAAAATCAGAGCTTTTTGTTCTAAATTTCCGCTTAAAGGGATGGTATTCAATTCTAAAATTTTTACAAAATGGATTATCTCTTTTTTCGTAAGCTTACACTTTCAGAAATATATCCTCCAAAGGAATTCCCGAAATTTCGATTATTTACTGAGTTATAATTATTTTAGTGACGCAGCAACTAAACCGGTCATGTAGGTAATGTCGGGTAGAAATAGATATACTGAAGGTTTTTGTAGCGTATTTTGTTGAAATCTTGACAAGTTTAGTGTTCAGTTCAGCTCAGTTTAGTTTTGAATTTTCAAGTTGGATCATACTACAGTTGCCTTGACAATTCATATTCAGCCTCATCAGCAATTTTCAATCAAATGATTTCAAAAGCGGTTGAATAAGAAAAAAAATTAATATCAGCTTCTGATGCCGATGCTGATTCAACTCACTTGGCCGTTTTCGGAGATGATTGAATTGACTTTGAAATTTGTTGTTTATTGTTTGTTTTGAAAACCAACTATTTTCAAAAACTAAATTTTTTAATTAAATTTTCAAACATTATTTTGTAAAAATTTCGAAAGGAATCATTTGGAGTTATGTTTTAAAAAGGCATTAAATATGAACAAGCATTAAACGTGAACGTCACTTATTCTAAGACACGCACTTAAACAGACAATATATTACTTTTTGGTTGGATGTACATGGTGTATAATAAATTACATATAAAAAACACTGAAAGTTCTTCAAATCTTTGACGATTTTGCTCCTTTCACTCAAGCTATTAATTTCAATAAAATTGACCTATAATTAACCCAAAAATAGCTGAACAAAACTTGAACTGCGTGTATGATGTAGGCGAATACAGATTGGGCTGCGTGTAGCCATATGGGCTAGTTTAATAGTTAGTCTAGTGCGTGATCGAAGCTTTTTGCTTTATTTATTTGAAAATAAACAAAATGCCGCAGTCTGTTATTCAGTTACTCACGGAATTTCAAGAAAAAAATCACTAGTTTATTGTTTATAAAAATAGGAACTCAAAACATTGTATGTTCCAATCTAACAGACTTTTCTGAGTTTTGCTTTATTTTCACTGTGACAAAACTTTGGGACACCTAATATGCGATCATTCTGAGCTGAGTTTTGAAAACGTTCAGAGCAATCTGTGTTATTAGATGTGTTTTGTAGCAGTTCCGAAAATCTTCTTTGAAAGTTGAATATCTGAAGTTTATTAAAAAAGTCTCCAAATGGGCAGTGGAAAACATTGGACGTAAGTGAAGTAAGAATCATCAATAATTTAAAAAAATCAGTACACCATTTTTGAAATATCGAGAATAAATACAAGAAGCAGACATGTAGTCATGAAAAAACTATCGAAAAAAAAACTTTGGAGGATGCCCGAAAACTGTTACAAGCCGAGACTGCCGAGCAATTTTAAAAATGGCGTCGAATTCAACCCTTACAGGACTGCAACTATCTGCGGAGATTGGTCTAGAAACAAATCTGAGGAATGTCGCCTTTACATTATAGCCCATCATGTGATCCATGCGGCCATCACCATTGTGTAGACGGGCGATGGCTTGTAGTGACTGACAGTGGAGCAATTTAGGAGCGATTTTTCTCAACTTATCAAAGCGGGCTAAGATGCGCAACCGAAAAATCATGACTGACCCAACTAGTGGCCCAGTGTGTAGAGGCAATTATTTAATGGTGGCACTCAAGGCAACCATTACAATGGTCTATGATGGTCCATAATATAGAGGCGACATAAAAAAAAACTTAAATGCAAGCCCCGACTAAAAACAGCATATAAGGCAACAGTATTGGAGCTGGCAGATAACGTTGGAATAAACGTTGGAGAAAATAATATTTTTTCATTAGAAGCGATTATAGCTGTTTATACTAGAGGGAAAAAAATTCAGCTCTGCTACGGACCTTAAAACGGCTTTCGAAGAAGAGTGGAACAAAATGGACTAACAAGGTATCTACAAACAAAAATGAAAGAAGTGTTTAAAAATAATAGTGGACAAACATATTATTAATACTTTTGATGATAAAAATAAGCTTTTATCTTTCTTGGATTAAATTGTGTTTTTTTTCCTGTTATTATATAAAGTTTTGTTATTTTTTTAAACTTTTTCAGGATGGCACACAGTTTTGTCACGGACTGTAATAAAAAATAGATTCCTTCGACCGGACACTAGTTTTTTTTTTGTTATTTTTTGCTAATTAGCTTTAAAAATTTCACTTAAATCCCCTGAATGCCTTTTAGAAATACAGTGGTCATCGACTTTGGAAACATAGAGTCAGCACGATTCATTGAATTTATATGAAATTTTCAGATATGCTTAAAAAAATGGAATTTTCAAAAAAAAAAAAATTTTATAAATGCAGAAAATCATGCGGAAGAGCTAAACTCGGAACAATCTTGTGTATGAAAAATTAAGCAAATAATCTTTGATTTTATCAATGAAATTTTAATAGCGCTAGATGTGAGATTCGCAGAAAATATTCAGATCTGAAAGAAAATTAAATCAATCAAATTAAGAGTCCATGAACTGTTGCACTTTTTTATGCTTTGTCTGCAGTCAAAAGTTATTTTCTTTTATAAAATCCATAAAAACGAAAGTTCGTAATAAATTGCAGACTTTTATGAGAAATATAAAAAATATGACATTTTTTTTATTTCATCTTAAAATTGCGCAGTATATTTAATGCTGAAATTCAAGTAAAAGTTCAAACCGAAGAATCATTGTTTTTGTTTGAATAAAAGAAAAATTTGTATTACTTGCATTACTTTGCAAAAACTAAAAGACAATTTATAGGTTGTGAATAAAATTATTATAATAACTTTACCTAATTCGCGATTTATTTAATTACTTTCGTTTTGAATAGATACTTGGGCGGGTTTTTTTCCTTATATTTTTGCATGGGCTGAGTTTGGGCTACTTTGGGCAATATTTATTTGGGATTTGGGCTCACTCATTCTGGAAAAATCTGGCAGCCATGGTGACAGATCGATAAATGTTGAACGAAAGGGCAGATATATTTAGATCTCGTTGCTTGATGTACTTAAAAAAAAGTCCTTAGCATTGTCGAAAACTAAAAACGACTCTAAAGATAGCTTCATCACTGAGAAAACACATGGCGCCAGACGCCATAATTTATAGACTTCTGGCGCCATGTACATAGTCGATTTAGGGACTGTGATAAAATATAGCGCCACACGCCATAATACATGGCGAAAAGTACATAGGCCTACACGCCATGTACTATAGTCCTCCACGCCATGTACATGGCGTGGCGGACTATATTACATGGCGCGGAGGACTATAGCACATGGCGTGGAGAGCTATAACACATGGCGTGGAGGACTATACTGTATGGCGTGGAGGACTATACTGTATAGCGTGGAGGACTATACTGTATGGCGTGGAGGACTATACTGTATGGCGTGGAGGACTATACTGCATGGCGTGTAGGACTATACTGTATGGCGTGGAGGACTATACTGTATGGCGTGGAGGACTATACTGCATGGCGTGTAGGACTATACTGTATGGCGTGGAGGACTATAGTACATGGCGTGGAGAACTATAGTACATGGCGTGGAGAACTATAGTACATTGAAGAAGCAAATCAGTCAAAACAGTGCTACTTACCATAAATGAGCACATGGAGAAGTCACTTGCTTGCAACAAACAGACGCTGGCTGCTTTTAGAGTCACCGAAGGAGCTATTCAATAATATGCGCCCTTAGCCTATTGAAAATGTTGTCGATCTATCGACGGTACTCAAGTATCACTTGCTGACATTTATAGATCCCCTCACACAGTATGGCTGCGAGTTATAATTGTAGTGCCATGAGCCATATTACATGGCTCATGGCACTATGTAATATGGCGTGTGGGGCCATAATTTCTGCGCCATGTAATTATGGCGCTGGGAGCCATACTGCATGGCTCAGGGTACTATGTACATAGCGTGTGGGACCATAAATGCTGCGCCATGTTACATGGCACCACGCGCTATGTAGATTCTGACATTATGGCCCTGCGAGCCATATTGCATGGCTCAGAGTACTATGTACATGGCGTATGGGACCATAAATAATGCGCTATGTTACATGGCTCTGGGCGCTATGTGGATTTTTTTCAGTGATTTTACCCGGATACTATCAATTGATTGTTTTTAGTAGTATCATGCTTCATTTTAACATATCTCACTTAATCACTCAGGTATTCATAATTTGTATGTATGTAGAAACCATTCAATCAAGATATGTGTGTATCGTGTAAAGGTTAAATGTAACGAATGGTTAAACAGAGGTTATTGACTGTGACTATAAATCGAATGAAACAATGAACTGTAGGCCCTGGCGTCGTTGAAGGCGACAGACAAGAGATTCTAATTAAGGTCTAAAAGGACTTCATTCAGTCGGTGGGAAATGCCATTATTCATTATGATTTGATGGGAACAATGATGACTCAGAGATAAAGGTGTGTGAGTCAGCAGTGAATGTTTCTGCTGTAAAATTTTGATACCCGATGCATATCTCATGGGTTGAAATTGAGCTATAAGTAGCTACGATGTTAGTTTTAGTATATATCGAAGTTCTACAAATGTATAAGATTTCGAAAAGAGATTCATTTCTCAATTCCATTTCTCTCTAGGATTTACTCTTGTTACGTTTCAATAAAGCATATGAATAGAAAAACAAACATAACTCAAATGTCAACTATACTGCTGCACCAAAATGTTTCTTTATCATGCAATACAGCCCCGTCATCGAATGAATATAATATACAAATCCACATGCCATAATGCGGTTCTATGGAAATCGTACTTACCTCAATATAACTCGATGAAACTAATGTTCGAAGATTGCTATCGACAGACCGACAGATCGACAGGCAGACACAACAACTCAAATAAATACAACCCTACAGTCCAACTATTATCAATGACGTCTTGCTGCACAGCTCCAACTTTCAACCCCATCCATATTTCCGGATTTATAAAAGAAGAGAAAAACTTCTAACAAACGATTGTGATAAATTGAATATTCATGAGATTGCTTCGGTATGGCCTGTCTACTTCTCGTTTTCCATCTTTCAATATTCATGCCATCGTAGATATGGTCGTGGTAAACGAAAACTTTTCCATCGAATTCAATTGAAGAACGTTGCAAACATCTTTGGCATTTCTCAAACTACGCTTACCTTACCACTATCATTCCACCACTTCTACAGTTACCGCAAGCTAAGGGTTGGTTTGCGATACCCATTCTCCGTATCGTATACTTTTGCAGTAGTTTGGTGAGAAGTATGCACTGCGGTGGTGGAAATGTTGTTGAAATGTGAATTCGAATCGTACAACGTAGGGAAATTTTAAAGCACTGTAACGGATGGAGATGGAATTATTTCGTGAAAATTTTGTTTCGAAACTTTCGAATTTGTTGATGAGAAAATGGTGGGAAAGCTTTTGGTCGGTAACTAACTGAGGTTTGTTGCTGGTTCGAGAAAAGTTGTAGAAGAGTGCGAACAATTAGATTAACTAACTTCAAGATTATTTGTAACAAGTGTTTGGATGGTATGGTGCCGAAGATAATTTATAGAGTATTTGATTATTATTTTGTTAGGTCGCTGAAATGTAGTGTTTGTAACAAGATGAGAATAGAAGCAATTGAAACTAAGTACGTTTTGAGTTTGTTGAAATACTTTTTATATCATTTCTGTATTTTACTTATAAACCATGATTCCTTATAAGCTATGTTCTTATAAACCACTTTTTTGTCACATGTATTCAAAAACTGCCTCATCATGATTTTAAATGATATCAAATACGAAGCATCTTTAATTTCACCCTTAATTCGCTTGTCAATATTTGTATATTGCTTAATCCCTATCGAGCGTTTCCATCTATACTCCTCAAGTTCAAGCAATTGCAAGAGAAACTGAATGATTGGAGTAAGAACTTACTTCAGGCAGAAGTAAGCCGACTTAATTTTTTTTTTGAATGTTTCTGGGTTGAACTATTTAATCTGCTGACAACCGTTTTTTTAAAGCAGTACCTATTTAAAATTTAACAGATCGGCTTATAAATATTAATCTTTGACTTGCACACTGCTTTTTTAGACCTTGCTCAAAACTAGCCGGTATAAAGTTTGTACGTCGGCAGTGTGCTATCTACTGATTTTTTTTATGTCGGTAAAACCTGCGAAGCTGAATTTGTGGAGTAACTTATACCCATCATGGAAAATCTCACCAAAATATTATGAGATTCATCCTCATATGTTTCCATTTTTCTCTGTTCTGTCAACTGAAAACGTGCTGTTTGGAACCATAGAGCAGCCCACAAAAAAAACAGAAACACCAAAACATGCCACCTCCGACCGACATCTCATCGCTACGAGTAGAATATTTTGATATGCAAATAAGGCTATTTTAGGATGCATATACGTTTTATTGTATCCACTTTACTTCTTAAATCGATTGACGGTATGGCGTAGTTTGTAAGACGTTGAAGGGATGTTAGGATATTTGAGTGAAGTAAATATTTTCTTTTATTCGTGAGTGGGAAGTACTAATCCACGTAAAATATGAAAAATATGATTAAAATATGTTTCTTAAAAGAAAGTGCCGCTATAGCATGGCATTAATTTGTAGTTTTGTGGAATTGATTTTATTCTAATGTCAAACGGTAAGTAATTAAAAGCTCTCGGACCCAATGAAACTTCATGATTCGGCAGCAACTTTTTATTTTGCAATTTATTAATACTAATTGGTTGTTAATTTGACTGTAAATTGAATATAGTGAATAGTAAATTAGACTTTAGAGACATAAATTTTCATAAATCATAGGCAAATAGCTGTCAAAGAAGATTGTAAGTAGATGATAACTTATCTTGCTAGGCATATTTTGATGAGTGTGCGGTATAAGTGGAACCCCAAACTGTTACTCCATACTGTGCAATGCTTTGAAACAATGCAAAATAAACTGTTTGCAGAACTGATCGATTGACGAAATTGCGTAGTATTAGACCTAGGGCTTTTGAAGGAAAAGACTGTGTAGTTTAATACTGGTCCTTCAAGTGAGAAAAGTACCATGAAGGACGCCCTCCCTTCCTCTTCTTACGCTATGAATGGCACCAATTATGATTATCCTAATTTAGAGGCAAGGAAAAAGTCAACTAAATCCTCTAGTGTGTCTAGACAACCAAACTTCCAAAATAACAAAAACATAAACTCCTCAATAGAAGAATCAGAAACGGCCCAGAAAGTGGTTCTCATCATTCTTTGCAAACCTGAAAAATGGACAGGGTTAGCACACGTTCCTAAGCAAAGAAACGTGGAGTTTGTTGCAGCGGATTTATCTTGGCATTCAAATTTCCCTTAAAACTATTAATAACCATTGGGAGATCACCAACATCTTCACAGAGTTAAAAGCTCAATCACATACGTACTAACTTCTTGAGAAGAAAAACCTCAACATCATCGTAAGAAGTCTGTACGGGCTCAGCTCTGATGAGGTCAAACTAGACCTGGAAAGATAAGGCTTCCACCTTATTGAGGTCTTCTATTTGAAAGCTAGAAAAGGTCCTTCCAAACTAACCAAGAAAAATATCTATAACATTGAGGCTATTTGTCAATTAATGTGCTAAATAGAATCCCAAAACCCTAGAACAGGTCAAGGGCAATGCCACAACTGCCAGCAGTATGGTCATTCAGCCAACAACTGTCACGCTCAGCGCCGGTGTGCCAAATGTGATGGGCTTCACCGCCACAAATTCTGCACAAAACAATCTGAGCAAAAGCCGAAATGTGTCAATTGTGGCGGAGAACATCTCGCAAGCTATAGTGGTTGCCCCAAAAACCCCAAAAACATTAGAAAATCTTTTCAAGTATCCATACCTACTCCGGCTTCATCTTGTCCCCCAACAAATGTTAGCAATCCAACGGATAAACGAATTCATCTCTGAAATACAGTTGAATTCAAGACACTTATACGTTCAGCATTTGTTTTCGGAGTTTGAGCAAATCAGGGCGTTTGAGCAAATATTTTCTCTGTAAAAGTGGGAAATGCCGTTCTGCGTAAAATATTTTAGTGTTTTCATGGAAATAATAATAATTATTACTAGTTTTTATGTATATCTACTCAATCTTCTTGGAATCCTCTACGCATAGTGAAGAATATTCTGTATTCCGTATACAAGAAGAAGAACAACTGGGACCTTAAGATAATTTCAAGATTTAGAGAAGCAGTATTCGGTAGCTTTAAGAACAAATTTTCTTCATTTAATCATATTAAACGATAAAATTAGGCTTACAATGAATTCTGGTGGTACGTATTTCTGCATAATCTATAAGCTAAAGCTCCTCCGACAATAACTTTTTGGATGGCAGTTGGTAAGTGTACAATGTAAACAAATTTATTATATTCTGGACTAGTCTGTTCCGAGTAAAACGGCCCACAGACACAGAGATCTGGTCGTCGACTTGGTTGCAGATATGCAAGATCTGCGGCCAAATTCATAGTCTGTGGGCTAGTCTCAGATCTAGTTTGTTCGCAAATATCGCAAGTCTCCAACCAAGTCGGCAACCAGATCTCCGTGTCTGTGGGCCGTTTAAGTAAACGAGTAGTAAAATCGGTTGTGGGATGAAATAATTTTAAGGTGATGTAGTAGAAACCAATGCGATCGTTAAATTTAATTCTATGAAAGACAAGTTACCGCCTGCAAATAATTAACGGATGTTGCTTTTGAAGTTGTTCAATTCAATGCGTATAAAAATGTCCATATAACTTGAAATGGAATACTGACTGTAACTTACACGACATTTCTATTGTGAAAAATTAGGTTAAGCTTTCATTGATATTCCCGATAGTCCTTTGTTATAGTCCAACAAAACTTTTGATTCCGAATAAAATATTTGCCTTAAAAATAGCCTAGCGACGCATTCTCTTACAAATGAATTTTCTTCGATATTGTATTTCCCTTTTCAGGAGCCACAGACATATTGCATTCGATCAATCACGAAACGTAAAAAAAGATCAAAATCACCACGAATCATCATCATGAAGGCATACTCTTATTGATTCGTGCATCCTTGCGCATAATAAATTTCTCGAATGAAGATATATACGATGCTAATGGAGAAAATCGATAGATTGTATCCTTCCAGGCCAATGATAAATTATATCGTTTCCATGATAGATTATGACTGCGAATAGCAAATATTTGTATGACCATTAGTTCTCTGGATACAAAGAGCAGAAATAAATGAACTGGTCTAGACAAATAAATCCATAAAAACAAATCAGATGCTCCCACGAAGGTTTCCAACAATATGAAAAGGAATCGCTCCCTGAGTCCCTGATTCGGTTACTCAGATTGATATGTTGCCCGTCGTTCATGACCACGAAAACTCATTAAATTTCTCTACACATGCCGCATTCATGCCCACTCATTGTATCTGCCACATAAAACAGAACGTGCTGGTTACAGATATTGCCTTTCTATTTTTATACTGCACTTTTAATAAATCACGAGACTACCATATTATTTTTAATAATGTAGCACAAAAGGCTGTCGGGCAAACTCGTAAATGTCAGGCTCACTTGAATACGTTTCGATGACCATAGTGGACACTTTTACTGTACGAGTAGCTGCTGCCGTTGCAGCGTACTGCACTTGAAAGGCGGGTACTGGCATGTGCACGGATAGTGTAGTATGTGCTATTTCTCTGTGATTCTGCAAGGACATACTCACTTAGTTGAAATTGCTAACGAACTTATTGGGATGTTTAGACTAGTGAGGCAGTAGTCAGTGCATTTAATGGGTTTATAGAACAGTTTGCAGACGAGCAAACACTGCAATTAATAATGGATGCTATAAAAGCTTTGTAAATGAAGTGGATAATTACATTTTTAGCGACTTGATCGTTTTGGCTGAACGTGGCATTAAGACCAACATGAATAATTATCAAACATATGAATTTTGAAAATCTGAAATCCATTCAACAAACGAATGGGTTTAGTTGCAGTTGTAGTTATAATTGGCAATTTGTTTGTACTGATATAAGGGGAATTGATGAGTAATTGGACCGTTTTTCTGGGCCGATCCGATAGAAAATATTTGGTTAGAAGTAGAATAATTTCTGACCTGAAAATTCATTTAATAGATGCTGTGATTGCAACTGCAAAGGGCCGTTTAAAACGTTCAGCGCGTTCTAAAATGTGTATTTCACATGAACTGTGGACGCTTAGAATTTTTTCGTTGAATATTCATATAGATATTTCAAAGCTTTTTTTAAATTTGAACTTAAAAGCAAAACAAGAACTTAATAGCCTCAAGCTTACTTGTATAAACTAGAGCTATATTTACTATAAGTAGTATCAAATACATACTATTATTTTTTAACTATTAAGTTTACAAGTCAGCTTCCTTGTTTGTCCTCCTTATTGGTAGCAATACAAATATTAAAATTAAATCCTTTAGCATGAACTGCATGGAGGCTACATATAATTGTTGAGCACCTAATGCATTTTGACATTTAGAATAGAATAGAATATTTGTCAAAAAAATATTAAAGTTGCATTCATCATCTGTTCAAATAAACAATAACTTAATCGGGGATCGCAATCACTCCGTCACATCCGTTCCAGCAGCTTCCGTGAAAGTCCACACGAGTGGGCAAGCCACCATGTATTATACTGTCATAGAGAAACATACAAAGAAGTTAAAGATTATACTATATATCTGCTCCAAACCTTGAATCCTAACAAGAGAATATATAATACGGGAACATTTTGTGGATAGCCTCCGAAAGCATTATCAAGTGTTTTGTTTGCATACCTTGGTGCATATGTTCGAAACTATATAGTAAAATTTAATTTTTAATAATAACACAACCAACCTATTTTCAGAGGATGTTGGTGGTAATAAGTTGTGGGCTTCCTTTGTTTTACGAGAAAATAACTTGAACCCTTTGGCGACCGCGGCCATTTTACTGAACTTATAGGTACCCGTATTTTTTAGTGGAAAATCAATATTTATAAAAAATAAGTATAAGAAAAGACATTTTTTTACGCTTCAAGTTAGGTTATGATAATGTTATGGAAATTCCCAACCCCATAAGTAAGTAAGCAGAGAAAATTTGTAAAATTCTAATCAACGATAGCTTTACAGAAAATCAACAAATCAATTACGAAGTTCAAAGGACAAATTGACAAGTACAAGAAATATGCTTGCGTAGCTACGGCTGGTACTTACGTAAACAGAAAAACTTCAAGTCAATGGCTTTCCTGAAAAATTTTCAAAAATTTTGAACAAAATGTAAATTTTCGATATATTTCATGACTTGTCTGCTCTTTCAAATTAAAGTTTTCGAAATTTGTCTTTGATCAAGAACGGTAACTCTTCACCAACTTACCTCCATTTTCAGCACCCGAATTTTTTTTTGCGAGAACTTGAGATTTGAGAATGAGATTAATGTGAAATTTTCAGGATATATTGGTCCTTTAATGGCAGATATGATAGAAGTGATTTTGAAATGTGCGCAGCCCACGCAGGCACAAAATTTTAACGAAATTCAGACAGTAGCTGGATCATACTTCAAGCCAAATTTGATAGAAATTTCGTTCAGAAATGAAGACAAAGTTGCCAGCTATGGTTGTTTATGTCCCTTGAATCTTGAAAAATCACTCACAAAATAATACTTTTTTCGCTATAGCTTCCGGTATAGTCATCAAATCAAAACGAAATTCTTGTAGTGGTAAGTCAAGTTTGGTAGGTAGTCGGTTGAAAAATTATGATAGGGCTATGATTGCAACTTTTTGTCATTTCTTTACTAAACAATTTTATCATGAAGTTTTCAAATGGTTCTGATCTCATAGTGACCATAAATAACAAATATTCGGATTTCGAAAATATGAAAATGTTGATGGGTGGTAGCACTTAATTTCTTTTTACCCCTGAAGCGTTTAATGCAGTCATGGGATCGAAACGAAATTCTCAAGGTGAATTGGCCTTAACGTGAAACAGATTTGGTATACTTTTGGCTTTGATGCTGGCAAAGAGTTGCCAGTGCCAGGCGTTTTTTTATATTTTCGCACCAATAGATGCTATCATTCAATAATCTAATGGCAAACATCTACAATGAAAATAAGTAACCAATATCGAAAGGGTTTGTTCCCGTTGATCGATTGATTTTTCTGCTTTTAAGGATAATTCGGTGGTAAAAGGTATGTTTTGAGGATTTTTTTTGACGATACAGGGAAAATTAGTGCAACATTTGAATAATATTGCCCTAAATTTTCATCGTGAAATATTGAAAACTAAGTGAGTGACAGTAAATCTCCGTAGGCGTCTTGAAAAAAGTTGTTTTGGGGTGTTCATCAGAACTCGCAACAGAATCATCTGAAACATTTCTTAAAAGAAATGTTTCTTGAGGTAGCCCTGGGAGGATTTTTCCTTATTCGACTTTTATAATTTTTTATAGCACTTGGAAGTCAAAAAACCGATTTTCGCTAAAAAAAAATACGTTAATTTGTTGCTGTAAAATTAATAATTATTCAAAAAAAAACAGAAAAGCTCCCAGGGATTCCTGGGGAATTTTGTGAAGAAGTATTGTGTAAAATTAAAAGTAAAATTTCGAAACGATTAGACCCGTCAATTTTGAGTTATGGTGTACACAGACTTCATAAATAACAAGTTTCAGAAAAACGGACAGTTTTCGAGCAGGTATAGAAAACCGCCAATACTCATAGCCTCGCCAATTTCGCTCCAATCGACTTGAAATTTTGACACAATATTTTGCATTCATTTAAAAATATTAGACAGAAAAAGCAAAAAAAGAAATCTATTGATTTCGATTTCACGTAAAATTTTGTATGAAAATTTCACGGCGAAAATTAGATTGAAATTGAGCAATTTGGCACTTTTCGGAATGAAGTGCTTGCTTTCGTAATGAAAATGCAGATGGCATTGGCAGTATTTTTTCTCCACTCATTTGACGCCATAGTATTTCTCAAATAACCAGATCGCAAGAGTTTGCCTTATTTTTTCTTGCCATCTGGGACGATAATATAAAGCACGAAACAATTCAGGACAAAATACTGTTTTTTTGCAGAAAGTAACCAATTTTGGTGTTTTTTTTCCCTCATTCAGGGATGAATATTCTTTTCGAATAGATTTTTGACTTGGCTACAGTATAATTTACAAGCACGTGCAGTTCATTTGATTAAGTACTGGCTCCTAGTGTGTGGGGACCTTGACTCGGATGAACGTTTCAAGTAAATAAGATTATTTGATGTTTATTTTTTTTAATTCCCATATTGCCACCTTAGCCTCAACTAATCCCCATCTAAGGACAAAATTCAACATCTTATGCATGTTTATTCAAAACTTTAAACTTTTCTCATCCCGTTAAAATTATTTGTGCCATGAACTACTTCTTCACATAAAGAAAATAAATAGGTAGAAGGCATGCCAATAAACTTAACCCATCCCTACACCGTTTTACTCATCTCACATCTATCCGATTGCATATGAATGAACTGCAACCGTTGCAGCAGTAAGGAGTTGTAAGAATAGTAGAACGATAAAATACAATGCATAGTTCGCATGTCATTGCAATCTTCCTATTTGTTGCATTCACTTTGCACGAAAATTTCATTCACTTAATTGATTCATGCATTCATTCCATGTGTGCAAGTTTACAACTAAATGGAAGCAAGACAAGCTGACAACGATGTTGGCAGAATGCCATTTTCTAATTAATTGAATTTTAGGCAGGTATAGGTAAATTGAATGAAAATGTTTTTTGACTAGTTAAAAATCAATGTAAGTTTTTGTATTATGAATTGCATGGTGTGAAGGGGGACATTTCAGGAGAATCTAGTGGAATCTATGGTTTGGGTATATTCTAAGCTTAAAAAGACTATCTTTGTTGGCAAGTGCGAACCATTTATGACTGCAGATTTGTTCATTGTTGTATTACATGGTATTTCCTATGAATTATATTTTTTTTGCAGCTAAAGCAACGGATGGAAAGTAACATCCCGCGAGCGATCGACAAAGCAACATATTGCAGTTTCGAACTGCCCGACAGAACACGATAGGCAAAAAAAAACATGTTATTTTGATAAAATATTTGAGGATTTTAGAGAATACAATGATGGTTGGAAAACAGTTGAATGAGTGATTCATATTGTTATATTGTTCTTCAATTTTTATCACGCTCCGATCACGCTTTCGTCTGAAATGTGTTTGAAGTGAATTATATAAATTATTTAAACCTCATTAGCGGTGGGAATTATTTCGGACACTGTAGATGTGAAGAATATATTTTTACGCACTTTATACTTTATACTTTTGAAGGTAGCTTTTGATAAAGCCTGGAACTATACAAACTTAATATAATGATCGAACACCGGGTGTTCCAGATCTAATTCATCGAATGGGGATCTTCCTACACGGGATGGTCTGTCAATCCAGCGGCTGTAAAGGTTAGTATCATGACAGTGCTCCAGCTTTTAGCCTCCTTTTCATACATAATTTGCAGCATTTTAACGCAAATGTGGACAATAATAAAAGGGTTTGCAGCAAATCCACAGTTTTATGAACACTGATATCAGATCTCGAAGAACTGTCATGGACTCGCTCCTACAGAACCTACCTAAAAGCGACAGGTACTCTTATTTTTGAATGCAGAATATCTAAGCTTTTGAAGAATTTTAGCAGTGTTCCAGGAATACTTCCCCGTCTTTAGTGATGATGCGCAGAAAATCAAAACGTAGCACAACTTAGTTAATTTCTAAGAGCACCGGTCCTTGATAGTTACGGTATTCTAAGACCCTGCCCTATGATCGATTTTGAAATAATATCACTGTGCTATTGGGTTCCACCGCGCTAGTTTACCAGACAATTGTCGTCGACTCATCAACCACTCCAGGCTGCCATGATCCGTGATGAATATGCTAAAATATGAGGAATTTGGATTGATCAGCACAGCTTCATCTGATTGAAGACATTATTAGCTGTCCCCATTCACAGGAATCTTGGGCATGCCCTTCTGAAGATCAGATGTTAAGGACACAAAATTGCGGATAAACTGTCTATATTATCCGGCCAGTTGCGTAACGGTATTTGACACTTTCACAGGGTTAGTATTCAAAGCATCATGACTTAACTTCATAACCGAAATACTAATTTTTTTTATGGTAGTTTTTGCTCCTAGCAACGTCGATGGCCAGGTTTGCAGATGTTGATAAGGTGGCAACATTAGCAAGTAGTTGTAAATGCTCATCAAACGTTGAACTACTTATAAGCCAATCATCCAAACAAACAAACATAGGGTCCTCCAATTCATGAGTCATTACCTTATACCTTATTATCTACACATTTTGTATGATGCATTGCACATTCGATATCGTATGATCAAGAAATGGTATGGGAAACATCTTTTCCGAAAGTTTTACGTCCAAAGGGATATGCCAACCGCGTCTTTTAAGTGGAGGTATGTAACGAATCGTGTGCACTGAAGTCGAGCCAACAATTCCTCAATCAAGTACAACTCACTACTTGACACATTTTTTCGGTATTAATCGTTAAGAATTTTCAAATAACATCCAAACGACGATTTGAATATGCGTGTTTCTACGCTCTTGATTTGCAAGAAAGCTCAGCTTATTTAATTAAATCAATTATACCAAAAATAAAGCTCAAATAAATATTCACTATTACATTACATTTATATCCACTATGAAATGCAAATGAATACATACTTATTCTGAGCAAATTACACTTCTGCTTCACTGACCGCATTACCGTGTTTTTCAATCAGCAGAAAATCCAATTTCAGCACCAAACACAGCAGCACATGGATGCCAACGGACAATACCAAAACCCAGAGCATTGCCTCGACAAACACAACAACTACACACGTGTCAAATTCAGATTCAGGCTCATACGAACCGATAAATGTATACATATATGCATTCTTATTCACCTGATTTCCGACCAGGAACAATTGTTTGAATCCTGACGAACCGACCTAAATACATATCAGCTGCCCACTCAGGTAATGAATGCAGAAGAAAATGGCCGAGTGCTACGTGTAGATTTTTCCCATATCTTTTAACCCCGACCGTGACTTCCTGTCAGAAATTCCGGCTCGTTTTGCGTTAGCCATAGGTAGCTTGGAAGGTGAAATAGCGCAAATACAAAGAATTAAACAGGAAGTGAAAAATTCCACTATGCAGTTATGTATCGATAATAATATAGAGTGGTATAACATTAATCTTAAACTTTAACTTTATTGCAAATGCTGATATTTCTCTTTATTCGAAATGGTTTTTTGCACAGATTATATCGATTTTCATCCTCTCACCTGGACTGTATATTTGAATACGATCAGACCCAACTCATTACGCCTGAAATCATATAAACTTTCAAGCACCTTATACGTTTCTATATTCCCCAACTACATATGTCTCCATGCCTCCCGAATCCATTTCATGATAAGATTTCTGCACAAACGGACGAACACAGAACGAAGGGTTATTTCTCTGAAGGACACTTGTTGTACTTTTCCGTGCTAAGTACTTTCACGAGCACCACCTCTTTTAATGTTTTATGCCCACAGCTGCTGCTTCTGCTGCGGGTCCGGCGCCTAGCAGCCTGCAATACTACCCGAAAAAGGAGCAAAGCTCAATTTCATACTCGTACAGTCGCTGTTCAGTTTTATGCCCTTAATCTCAAGATTTCCTAGGAAACGAAGCAAACGAAAAATGGCGAACGCGTCAACTCTTATGTCAGCATTATTCGTCCAAGAGTCATTGAGTCAGTGTCCCAGAAAACGGATAGATGAGTTTAATACCCGTGACGGTTCATGTTGACCTTTATGATATCACTGTTATTTGCTTGAAGCGTAAGTTCGTTAGCTTTTTACTACATGAAGCATTGATGGACTATCTTAGAAGAATGCAGTCCTTTGAGTGGTGTGTATGATTTAGCTCCTCGGGTTATAATGTTACCAGAGCAATCAATTAGGACATAAAACTGCATGACTTGGTATTTGATTTAGTGTAGTTTATGACTTTGATGCGGTGCAATATTCTCCAAGTTTTTGCTGTAAAATGAATGGAGCATATGAGAACAATAAATATTAGAGCAAGGACAAAACAGCTTTCGTCACCGCACAGAGTTTAAATGAGTAGATCTATTGTCAGCTTTCATTCGATTTTATTCGAAGCTGTCTGCCATGTCGGTTTATCTATTCTGTTGTATTGACGATAAACTGACGATGGCAGGGTAAAATATCAACATTTTCTTTACGATTATGAATATTCCCAGCAATGAATAAATATGATATAAAATGAATAAAATTTGCGCTTGATAAACTTCCTCTCATTAATAAGTCTGATATCGTGCTCTACCTCAACCGTGAGCGTGAAGAATATTTATCAATCCAGACAATAACAAAGGATAATTCTGCAAACAACATTAACATACGTATCAACAGATTGTTTGCAGTCAAAATCCTCTTTTTTCGTATCTCGAAATGAGCACGAGTACCCCTGACATGATACTACACAGTCCTCCATAATTCAAAGCTCTCATGTTTTATATATTTGGGATATCATCAAGTGCCGTGCAATCAACCCTCGGGACGAACCAACTAAAATGACTGCGAGCGATAATATGCGATAGCACCCTCATTCTGGTCTTCTCTCAGCCTAGGCGATATCTCTTTCCTGCGTTCCATTCAGAAACTTTTATCTGTCTCGCAAGTATCTCGAAGAAAAGTAGCTAATAGCTTCTATGGCACCATATCGAGCTTAAGCGAATTGCGATGCCGGAACCGAAAAGGAAAAAAAATGGAAACGAGGCTCTTGTAATTTGTACCTATGTTCGAAGGTCCTTGAAGCGACACGAATCGGAATGGAGCATGAAATGGCAAGGGTAGACTAGTCAACGCGTCAGCTCGGCAACAACGATTAATGCGACAAGGGTCGTCAAGGGTACACTGGAAGTGATGGGACTTGGGAGCACACAAGGTGTATTTAATTAGAAATACAAGCGATTTAATTAAAAGTATCAGATTAGAGTTCACAACTGCGAGTCAGCGAAGAAAGGTTTCAAGGTTATGCCACGTGTTCGCCTGTCAACACTTTCTTGGAAAATCGTTAATGCGCCCAAGCTTGGGTCAGACCTTAGCAACTTTCATTTTGCTCGTTGATGGCATATAAAAATTATTTGTCAAGGGTTTCATGACAGTCTGGTTAATAGTTTAATATCAACATCGAAATTGGTGAGTAAGCGATTTATTTGCTGCAGGACGGGATTTTCGCTATAAAATAAAGTATGGTAGGAAACACCAAAATGAATTCACATTAAACATTAGAAATTGCCTACTATGAAAGAATGTTTGAAAATAAGATAAAAGTTTTTCTTCTCACAAACTTTATGACAAGAACTTGCTGTGAGATAGGTCTTTGCTGCGGAGAAAATCATCATAAGAAATATAGGTTTGACATTGAACGTGATGATCTTTTTTGAATACAAGCTAAGTTAGTGATAAAAAAATTATTCTGAAAAACCCACGTTGGGCGCGAAGCTTCGTTATGGCTTCATCACATTTTTTTACGAGATCTCTACGAGATCCCACATACTTTGTTTGATTATGTACTGCTCCATACTTATTTACATGCGAACTGAATGTGTAAGAAAAAAATTGTATCAGAAAACTAATAAAATGAAAAAATGATAAGAGCCTGCATCCCAATATTGTATAGCAACTAGTTTTTAAATTTTTATTGCTAATTGAACTATAAGTTAGGTTAATAATGTACAATATAGTAAAAATCTTTTTTCAGTTGAAATTTGGCGATTCATTGCCATATGCAAATAAACATAAAATTGAATTTATGTTAGATTTAATTTTTTTATGAACAATGATGTGATACAAACAAACTTGAATAGAGTAAAAAATTTCAACAATACGAGCTACTATGTTTAGACATGGATATAAGACGATATTTTTGTTTGTTGAAAATATATAAGGTGCTTAAATTGAGGCTTCGAGTATTCATATCTCTAGCTACCGTCAAAATCTTCCTAAGTTACCTTGGAAAAGTTCCCCAGGTATTTTGTATGTATTTTAGAAAGTGTTCAAAGAACGCTATTTCGAGAATAGCATAAAAAAACATTCCTCAAAATACATGAATCCCTCGAAAAGCTTTGAGTTTTTCAAAGACTCATTAAAAGTTCGACACATCCCCAAAAATTAACATTCAGATAATTTTTACGGATTTGCAACGAAACGACAACGAGTAATGATATTAAAAAAGAAGATGTAAAATATTGATAAAGCACTATGAATCATCTGAAAAAAGAATGCTAATTGATATAATTGATTTCAGTTGACATTTTCTGAAAGTCAGCTTTTCAGAAATTGTGAAGAGGGATTGATCTGGTTGTTTTTATTATTTGTAGCCTGTTAAATCTACCGAGGGTCCCTTAAACAACTGGAACATCGGTCGCCTATACTTCAGGAGGCATTTTTGATCAGTTTTTAATATTAGATATATATTTTTGTAAAATAAAAATGAAAAAATGGGCAAGACTTTGTTGTTTCGGGTAACCGGATAGTTGGATTCGCAAAACTAGAAGAGCTCAATATATCGTGGGCGTTACGCGATAGTAGCGAGATCGTCGCCAAATCATATACATCTAAATCTGATTAGTAGATAAAATTTTATCATTTTTTTAATAAATCATTTAAATGCTTGCAATACGTCTGAAGTTTACTTATACTCAGATAAGCGATATACTTCCTTTTTTTGCGATTCTTTGAATGCTTCTCTTTCATCTAGGCAACATTTCTCACTGATATCTTCATAAACGTGTAACTGTATATACCGCGAAACGAAACTTTCCTCTTAAAAATCAATCTAAACTTCTTAGTCAATTGGGCGGGCCTGGCACACTCCTTCTTGTGATTATTATTAGATAATATCTCGTCACATCGACATGAATCCTATATGTACACGCTTCTATGGTTTTCACGTCGAGAAACTTTCAAACTCAATCAATTTGCCAAGCTCGGAAATTTCCATGCTATGCATGGAAATGAGTTTCGTAAAGACCCGAATATGGTGGGCAGGACGAAAATAGGAAGAGCATTCAGTAGATTAGGTGAGTGATGATAGTGCGTCTCTGTTAGGAAGAATTGAAGCTGTAATTTTCCGTGACTCTGTCTCCTTTCAAATTTGTTTGTGTAGAGATTATTCCTTCTAAGAAGCTATAAAATACCATTGCGAATTGGAAATGAAGTGTGAATTTAGCAGAAAAGAAAACAACACGCTTTCTGGAAATTATCAAATCAAATATGTCCTTTGAAGTACCTGAAATACATTCGCTAAAAATTAATTTCGCAATTCGCCTTATGCCAGGCCTTCACGAGCTGCGAAGCATTACTCAAGTCTTACCTGCTGACGAGTCTTAAACACAAACATTAGTAAACCACTTATAGTTACATGCCAGAACATACACAAAATATTAAAATACAATCAAACTACAATGCCACTGACATGCCTGAAACACGATATCATTTTTCTTGTATCCTGTTCATGATGTTCTTTCGCTTTGCTGAATGTTTGTTTTTTTTTGTAGTTTCGCAAGTATGTAGTTAGCTTCTAACCGAAAATCGAAATCATGGAGCATGACGGTAGATACTGCTCACGTCACAGTTAAGTATCACATATCACTTTGTTTCTGACATTGATTGATCATCATATCACTTCCAGCCGCCCGTTGCCCGTTCCCTGTATTCAAAACATGCATATCATACGTAGGGATTCCAATCCCGAACCATATTTTCAATCCCGGGATTACGGGATTAAAAAATCTCAATCCCGGGATCCCGGGATCCCGGGATTTGAAATTCAAAATACAACACAACAAAATAAGTCAAGTTTCTAGTAAACAGACTATATAATTTGCCATCATTTCAAAACTAGAACAATAAGTAAGCTCCAAACTGTATAAAAAATTGCATTATTACTAATTTATATTATTGATGCAAATAAAAACAATAATTTTAATTATACAAAACGTTGACAGTATGAAGACAGATATTAAAAATTACATCTATTACAAATTACATCATTACAAATTACATATAAATCACGACCAAAAACCACAACAACAAAACACAACTCTTAGAATTGAGATACATAATAAAGTAACATATAAAAAATTCGGCCAAAGTTCATTAGGTTTTTCGGAAGTAACATTGAAGCAATAGCAAAGCATCTAAGGTATCCTCTCCAAGCCTGCTTCTAAATTTATTCCCGATTTTGGACGCCACGGAAACGGTCGAAAAATATTGGTATGCCTGCTCCAAACTATGCAAGTGCCATCACTTTCGAAAAGATTCATTTCTTTTGCAATGGTTTTAATTAGATTAGTTTCTTGCGGCATTTCATGATTGATTATTTTCATACTTTTGCAGCTCTTCTTGTAGCTTTAATTGACGACTACCTTGTTCTGATCAATATGGGTATCTACTGGGTTCTCTTCATTTCTTTGGCTACCAAGCATTGGGTTCAGCATCTAGATCATTGAAGTATTTCTTTAATATTTGCATTGCTTGGTTTCAAAAATGGAGATTTTACTTCGCTTGGTAAATTATCGCTGGTACAATGTGGATTCTGGAGATAGCTTAGCATACCAGATAGCTCGGTACACTGACGTTCTTTTATTCGGTCCAATATTGCGATTTTCATAGTATTCAGAAGAATATACCGTTTTTCTCGTAACAGCCTAAATACAAATCTTGATGAAGTATTAGCAGTGCATAAATTTGCAAGTCTGCGACTAAAGGCCGTCACAGCCAATTTTACAGGGAGTAAAACTTCAATAATTTTCTGAATCGAATCAAACTCTGCTGCTTCTAATTGCTCTGAATATTGCAGGCCTATTAATGTATACTATTTTTCAAAATGGGAAACTATTCGAGCATTGTCAAGAGATTATTTCATCTTGTTTTACAATCCATTTAAAGGAGACAGTTAAATGCCTTGCTCGGATCCGACATAGTTTTAAAGATCGTTATTATTTTTCGTTGGAGCTTTTTTAAAATATAAAACTACCTAACGAACTTTCTTTATGCATGCGCTGATGTCCTTCGTCTGATCTAGCGTGTCTTGCAGGCGACTGGTTTCAACGTAGTTAGCTGATTCAGGACCATCCAAATTTTCGTGGTCGTCGTTCAGACTATCGGCTGCTTCATCAACTCTTTAATCTGAAATGGACCTCATATTATAGCGAACATCGCAAACTGCCAAGTGGATGCTATGCGCCAAACAAATATGTTGCTCTGTACCAACTAGTCTGCCTACTTTTCGCATTTCGTTTGACCCACCAGTTACGATGGTAACAATGTCTTTTCCTAGAGAAACATTAAACTCATATCTAGGTAGTTTCCAGCTGTCATTGATATTCTTACTCGCACCAAGCTCCAGTAAGAATTTACTAAGTAGATGTTTATATTTATATAGCGCCTATTTGCAGTCAAGGTCCATTAATCAAACATCAAACTGAACCGTTCACCTGAGATACTAGCCTGTTATATCTTATTTTTTATTATTTTCTTTATCCTGCTTGCATAGCCAACAACCTTTTTTTGATTGTTGTTAAGGATTTTGGTAAATCTGTGTATGCATTCGCTAGTATTAATTTACTCAAATCATTCGATGTAACGAATGCACTAAATGCGAAACAGTCCATACTTATTTATTTACAAACCCCTTTGTATTCTCTTGTTAGCTGTTACATCGGTTTGTTTTGCTCTATTCTTTACGCATTTTGATGTGAGCTAATTGTTTTCTCATAAATATGGATTCTATTTGCACTTTTCGAGTCTTGCTGTAGCTTGATTGCCGATAATGCTTGACTCCCGGCCCCGAAATCCCAGACAATATCTGATCCCGAAAATCCCGGGATTAGAAGTCATCAATCCCGGGATTTTCGGGACCAGAAATTGACCGGGATCCCGGGATCCCGGGATCCGGGATCCCGGGATTGGATTCGCTAATCATACGCCATTTATTATTTCAGGGCAGGATTTAGACATGAGTGATATGATAGCTGCGGCCCATATGATTTGATTCTGCCCATTCATATTTTTGCATATCAGAATGGACGGAATCCGGAAATAGCGGAATCAAAAACAAAACTTCATTAGATCGCTTTGAGCTCAACAAACAGAGGATATGTTCAAGTCAAAGTTTTGATATGGCTGGAATCAAAGCAGAAAAACTGTCTGCACTCGCCTACAGCAAAATATACTCAGTCTCCCACTCTCTGAGTGAAAACTTATTCTACTCATTATTTATTTGTTGGACTGCTTTGAATACATTATCACAGCTCCCTGGTTGGGAATAATCAAGGATCAATGAATGTATGAGCATGCATAGGTACTCGCCTGGCGAAGCTGCGCCGTGATAGTTCTCCAACACGTACACAACTCGGGTCTGGGGCAGCCTGATAGCAAGTGTTGTTCCACTCATGGAGCAACATGAATTATTCATTACGTTCGAACGAACGTAAAATATGTATTGATTTACATGATTTCGAATAGTTTAAGGAAAGAGTCCGTCTCTGAAACACAGGACAAGTTTCGCCTTTCCGCACATCCTTGCCGTCCTTGAGATATATATGTAGCTAAGCCAGTTTAATATTGGGTGGATCGAATGAAATTCCTCGTCTATTTTTAGTGTGCCGAATGCAATATTGCTTTCTTGAGCGAAAGTTCCACAAGTTGAACATAAGTTTCACCCCATTTGGTCGTAATCCATGTGTATTGAAAATGGAATTTACGGTGCAGATTGAAGTTGAACTTAAACTGGCCGGGGAATAGTAATATCGATATTGCACGTCTTGGGAGCTACTCGGCACTTGTCAAATGAATATATTAATAAGAAACAGTTTCTTTGCTGCTTGACGAGTCAGATGGCAGTGATAATTTTCAGACTTTTCCTGAAGAAGAATTGCGAAATTGTTGACAGAATACAGGTGAAATAATTAATCATTTACGAGTAATTCAAGTCGTTCAGTTTTAAATGTGCCGGCTGTTGACACATTATTTCAAATTTAAGTTGTTTATTTTATTTGTTTGAGGAGAACGCGATTAATAATAAGAAATAGTATGAAGGTCAAAAACAGACAATAGATAAATAAATTATTCGCATGCTATTGAGACTGCTGGCAATCACTTAAACATTAAAGAGGAAATGAAAATTCCTTAACAGTTTCTTAGTTGTACTCAATGAGGTGAAGTGGTGTGAGAATGTATAATTGTTGATTGACATTGCTCATGGATTCAAACTGATGTTTTGGACTTTTGAATTTGAAATTGTGGATGGGGTTGCATACAACTAGATCATCAACTTGGGGGATTATAAGGATAATTGATCGGATGCCTCGTGCTCTATTTCGAACTGTACACGAAGTGCTGCCAAAAATCGTCGTATTTACTTTATCGGTATTTTTGTTTTTTCTTTCATCTGATCTCTCATTATGTCTGTAAGTATGGACTCAAAATGCGTCGACAGAAAGGACGCTATTCCCCTTTTATTAAATGCTGGGTTTTGTGACTTGCCTTTTCATTCGAAATGTGCGGGTCTCAAAAGCGTTGTTGCAGATGCTGTGATTGCTTGAGATTCTGGTTGTGCAAGTCATATAAGAATAAATCAATGGCTTCATTTGTTACTCGTTTTGGTTCTGCTGAAGACATCTGTGGTAAATAAATGGGCTCTTTTCCTAGTTTATCTGAAAAGTTAGATGCGGCTAATAAGAATGCTTCTAATACACGAGAAATTTGTGACCTCTTTGCAACATCTTTTCTTACTTCTTTCCTCACCCTTGTGAAGATCGCCATGTTGTTTCAACTTGCCTCTCTTTCATTTAAACTAGTTCCCTAGAAATTGAATCCTTAATCGTGTGCTTTGATGTCAATGTCGGTTATGGTTCTGATGGAATCCCAAACCTGTTGGCCAAGTCCCTTTCACCGTCCTTGTGTATTCCTTTGTCCATTATATTTAACTTCAGCCGTTCCTCCGGCTCCTTCCTAATCAGTTGGAAATCTGCTTATATTTCACCATTCCACAAGTCTGTCGAACGAAGCTCCATTAACAACTACCGTTCCATTTCCCTCCTTCCTTGTTTTGGTAAAGTTCTGCGAAGAGCTGTTTACAACAAGCTGCTTCCTCTCTTCGATCCTTTCCTTGCTTCTGAAGAGCATGGCTTCATCAAACATTGATCTTTCACATTCAATCTTATATCTTTTAGTAACTTGGTTGCTTCTGCTCAGACAAGTGGATGTGGTATACACCGTCTTCTCAAAAGTTTTTGATTCTGTTGATCACAGGATTTGCAAAGTTTCGAAGCTATGGAGTGCCTGGTCTGCTTTTGACTTGGTTTTCATCCTATTTCTGGTCGTACTTGTGCTGTAAGAGCCGTTTCACACGAGACACTCGGTGTCCGGCCACTGAATCCTCAGCCACTGTTTTTGTATAGAATAGTGGCCCAGACACTGTGGCTCTGTGTGTATGCTCTCATTTATTTCTATGCCCCAGCAGTGGCTAGAGACCCAGTGGCCGGACACCGAGTGTCTCGTGTGAAACGGCTCTAACTGTGCATTTTGAAACCTCCTCCTCTTCCTGTCCGCTTTGTGGAGCTGCTCAGGAGTCCACTCTTCGTCCATTACTATCACCAGTCTTTATAAATGATTTTCCTTCCCTTATTCGTTCTCCCTGCGTCTTGTTCGCCGACGGCTTCAAATTTTTCAGAGTAATTGAATCTACCGACAACTGCTTTTAACTCCAAAATGATATTTGTGCTCTGTGCGACTGGTGCTCTCAAAATTCACTTACTTTGAACATATCCAAATGCTATCAAACGTCATATACCTATACAATGTCACCCTTAATATATTCCTATACTATGTACACTGAAAGAAAAATTTTGGTAAAATCAACAATTTTTCTTAGTTGTTTTTGTGTCAACTACGGGCTATAGTAAAAACAACCATAAGAAAATTGCTGATTACTTTTCTGTACCATAGCGCGTGGTTGATAAACAACGTCCGTAGTGCAAAAAAGTAAGCAACCACAAACTATGGTATTCCAACAATGTACATAGTACGAAATAGTAAATGACTATTGGTGTGTTCTTTGATTTAAAGCTCAAATTTTACCAGCACATTGCGCATATAACCACAAAGGCCTCTCGTTTGTCCGGTTTCACCCTTAGATGCTCTGCTCCTTTTACTAGCATCTCTACTTCTCCATCTATTTTTTTCAGTTGCTCGTAGCATCGTAGAGTATTGTTGTCAAGTGTGGTCTCCCATAAATTTCTCAATAGAAGAATACGTTCAGCGTAGGTTTACTCGCTCATAGTTCTTTAAAATCAACAACCTTTGTTGTGGGCATATTGATCGTCGTTCCCTATTCCGAACTCCTTATTAGATTCCCGACGAGTGCTCCTTGACGCGTGCTTGCTCTTCAAGCTACTCCATTACCTTATGATCTCCGATTTTGGCTATAAACGTTACTTAAAGCTTTTCAATTCTTAAAGCTTCTTATTATGCTTGATTATCTTAGCATTATTGCACTTTCTTCCATATTAACTTATTTACTACTTTAATTTGTTGAAAAACGACAAAACTAGTAAATACTACTGTGACTCTTTGCTGACATTTCACCCTTTTGATGTTTGTCGCGTTTCACATGAAATAGAAATTAAACTGCTCGGCGAAAGTATAGAATGTTTCGTGATTGCATCCTACGGAACTAGATTAATGGATTCTGACTTCCATTTTTACTGTCAAAATAAAACGATAGAATCCAGAATTACCTAGGACTGCATATAGAGTGGCTTTCAGAGGAAACACGAGTCAAGCAAGTTACGATTCATATTTTTTTTATTTATATCGTTGGTTTTGTTGGGAGGCAAAAAAAACGGAAGACTAGTGCTACTGATATACTCGAAATTATAGTAGCTTCGTCCGTGACGTGATAACGCGGGAGTTAATTGCTTTGGCCGTGGGCTAGATAAACGTTATATGTATGTATGTAAGCTAGAGGGGTTTGCTCGAAATTGCCATGGGCTGTGTCAATATGTGCTTTGGAACTTGCGCGAATTTCACGTTATTTGATATGAGTATTAAATGTTTAATTGAATTAGGTGAGTTATATTAGTGCTGAAATTCGTGTGCGGTTAATAAACTAATGAGGAGCTTACAGCTTTTTTCCTTGATTGAAATGAGTGAAAGCATGAGGGAAATCCAATCTAAAAAGAATTTAATCTAAAAATATTTAGAATCCGAAGTCTGCAAGACCCTTTTTGACGTTAATTGCAACTTTTTCGAAACTAAGTAAATTTTTCTCTAAATATTGTAACATTTTAATTTTACTTTTGCTCTAGCCTTCGAATGATTGTTGGGTTTTCGTTCAAATGCTTATGAATAATATGTTTTTATGATGGAAGTTGAGAATGAAATCTAAATTTGTATGTAATTAGAACATGAAATTAAAGGCTATGTGCTTTTGTTATTATAAAAAACAAGTGTATGTGGGATAGTGGTGAGGCGTCTGGTGCTTCTAGGCCTTCAGACCCGAATGATCCATTGTACTCAATAAACTCCCAGCCAACGAGATTTTCCAGGATGTATTAACGAAGTCTATGATCAATGATAGAAAATAAGAAGATAACCTTTGAATTTGCGCAATATTCAAACCAAAGCATTGGTATCTGATTCACGCTTACGCCACACACTTGCAAAGGAAATTCTCCACAGATTCAGCTTCTTCTAAGCATGATGGGCAAACATAATCTTGCGCAACACCTATACACTCATACGGTGCATATACCCTGGAAGGTAGTTGTAGGCAGCCAGTATGATTATCATGGTTCTAAAAAATTTCCTACTCTTGTTGAGGAGGATGCCTGCAATCCCATGGTTAGTTTCTGAGAGGGAGGTCTTCGTGCGTTTGGCTACGAGTGCCCACTTCCGAAGAACGGCGTATGCATATGCAGCCGGCACAGCTATAACAGGTCGTGGATTCTATAATGCAGGCGTTGCAGTAGGAACAGCAATTTCGTTTCCTTCAACACCGCAATGCCTCGGTACTCAGAGGAGATGTACATTAAGAAATTTAGAGTATAAGCTCAAGCGTGCCTTGCATTTCTTCGCAATTTGTGGAGGTAATCAGAAGTCTACAAAGAATTAACTGTCACAGCCGATTTCTTTTTACTTTTCAGTCATCGCCTAGCAACCAGCTGAGGAAAATTAGAAGCATACTCACAGAGAGAAAAAGCCCACCTACCATTCTATGACAGTAGATGCACGCCAGATCCAGATCTAAATATGTTTTCGAGCTGGACACTAAAGTGAAAGTACACAAAATGCTAGGCATAAATCTGAATGCTGCCAGCCTTTTCTGCTTCCGGAGTTTACTTCATATCTTCTTTCGAAGTCAAGTAGGGCCACTCGACTTTCAAATCATCGAAACTCCTAAAATTTCCGTTTTTAGAAACAAAGTAAACGATTTATAAATTAAATAGATTGTCCACCCTTTCAGGTTGACATTTTTTAAATTAAGTAAGGTCATGGGATGGGCTTGTTTTGATTAAGTGCAGGCTTGATAGAAGCAACCCTGTGGCTGTGGTGCCATCAATATTCTCAATAAAAAAATACTTTTCCACCAGATTAAAATGAAATTCTGATTGTAGGTTGATGCCAATGAAGCTAAAGTTGACAAAGTTTCAGTTGCGAAATTAGAATAAGGCTACCAGCTACACTGATTTTGATCATTTTTGCACTTATACTAATAATTTTTCAAGTTTTAATCACGCTTCAATGAGCGGACGTAAAATATATTTAAATGTTGCAACAAAAAATGCGACAGTATCAACTATCAATATTCCGTCTTTGCGACGTCTTTCTGTCTTTCGAAATATCGATATATGTCGAATAATTAAAATAAATCTTGCTTCAAATGAAAAAAATTGGTTTAAATTTAACTATTTTTACAAGCAACAAATCTAAACTTGGATCTGTCCTAGATAGTCAGAATAGCAGGGCACTTGATGCCGCTTTGGAACGGTGAAGGTTAATCTGCAGTACCTTCACCATCATTTACTGGCAACAAGGATTAGATCGAGGTCCACCCCTCGGACATAGATGTCGCCCATGCCCCTTCCTCTGCCTCCAGAGTCAAGAGGTCCAGGCAGCAACCCAAATCGGAGGTAGCCCCGACGCTAACTCCATCTGCATTAAGAAATTCCACATCCGATTGCTCCTCAGATGTTGCCCTAAGACAGATTTCAAACCCCTTTCCAAGTGGCTCCCCTGTCGTTTGAGCCACCTGCTTTGGGTGAGGTTTTACAGGTATTGTATCTCCTGAAGCAGAGCTCTTTGGTGTATCCTTGCGTCCTCAAGATATTTTTGCCTGATGGCCAATTTGACCAGTAGCAAGGTACCAAGTCCAGCTAGTTAGCCTAGCACTACAGTTGCCTTGGAAGGAACGTCAATCCCGCGAAATTTATAAAATCAAAAAGTGTATCTCTTCTAATATTGCATTAATTGCTATCCTAACTCGAGTACTGACAGCTAGCAACTAGCAGTCGACCATATTCTAATTTTTTAATTCCACATATTGAACCCGGTTCTTTAGTTTCTCGTGTTAGGGATCGTAGTAAGGACTCGAAAGAAAGATAAACAAATAAATAGATATAAAAATTCAAAATTGTAGGATATCAGGTATAACTTCAAATGGCCATATCTCGAACAATATCAGCAAATAGCACATTAAACGTATTTGTTATGATATCCCCTAAAATTGTTTTGCATTTTGATTAGATAACCTTTCTAGACCATTTAACATTTCAAAGATAAAAAGTTGAAATCGTGTCATCTAATAAGGTAAACCATACGCGGAACTGAAAATTTTATTTTATTCATACTCATCATTAAACAAGATACTTTAATATGCTATCATCACATTGATAGAAATGGTAGTTATTTCTCCTATATGTAGCATTTAGGTTTTAATTTGCATGAAATAAAAATCAAATAAAAATAAAAATATTTCCATGATTTCTTGCATAATTTCTTTTGTAGTTCGAAAGAGAAAATATTCTTAATAATTTTTGCAGTTTATCCTGCGATGTATCACTGAATCGTAATGGAATCGAAGAAAGTAAATATATTGGTATTTGGTATATTTCTTCAAAAACAGAGGAATTACTTGTGAATTTTTATTGGAAAACTATAAAAGAACATAAAACACAACAAAAAAAATGTAGAAAAAATCTACTTACCACTTTCCAAGGAACTCGAAACCATCTTCGTTAGATTGTATCCAATTTAATATTATTCCTTAACATATATCATACAACACATATCGATTAAGCATTCACTATATTTTTTTAACTTAATCTAAGTAAGTACACTAGAAGCTACACAGAATTATCATACAGTCTGTAAGACATTAAAACTTCCATTAATTCTAAAAATTGAAAATTATATTCAAATTTTATATTTTGCACAATTCAATAAAATGTAAACAGTTAGTGACGTAAACACGAGTCCATGATAAATCTATCGCCGTGAAAATGTTCCTTGGAATAATGAAAATTGCGTATGTTTGTGGAAGGTGTTTATTTGATTTTTTTTCCATTTAAGCTGACTGGATTAGTTCCAGACTAAAGTTGCATGTAGGTGTACATTTAATGCAATACTATGCTGGGATTCCAGGACGAGTTTTCATGCCAGCAGACAGATTTTCTCCAACTCCAACAAAACAGGTATATACGAGTAGGTGTTTAGCTACACAGAGTTTTGAAAAGTGCCTTGCCACATTAAAAGCATTTCCGACTAAGACAAATTTATTTCAGTGGTTTTTTAATGCTGTCTATTAACTTGAAACCTCATGCCATTTCTTATCAACATCCTGAAAGCAACGCACTTTGTTCTATTTGATTTTAACTCGATTCCATTCGAGTGTAAAAGACTTGGTTCGATTGTATCGATTGGCAGAAAATTTACAGGGACCACTACACTCTCTTGCCTAGCTAATTCGATTAGATACAAAAGACGACACTAGATTAAAGGAAAGCATCTAATAATAAAGTTATTTCCAAATTGACCGCATTTGGGATCCATCAACATCGTCTTGAACTGTGCAAACTTTCAATATATTCGAAGCACTTCATTTTGTCACCATTCACCGATCAAATCAGCCACAGGAATCAATCTCCACAGTGATGACTAATTTTGATGGTCGAGGGTGGTTTCAAAACTAGCAGCAGCCATAGAGTTATCGTTACAGGCCAGGTCAGCAGGTTTCAGTTTACACTGGGTCTAATGGAGGTGATACATACCGACAAACTAGGTCATTCATGGAAGTATCTTTGAAATTATGATGAGAAAATATCCGAATCTGTTCATCATCTAATCCGTCAGTAGACAAGAAGATATTGGTCGGAAAAAAACTGGGAAGTTGAGGGTTCGTGTCTATATGTGTGAGTGCATGGAGAACACAGTAACACAGAGACTATCATTTGTGTTTGACTGTAGAATAGGATTTTGCGCAAAAATGTGGCCTATGCGATGTTGTCTGGCTGTTGTCAGTTTTCAGGATGGGCAGGCACGGAGCGATGCTTTTATTGGCAAATTATTATCATCATTATCTTAGAATAGCTTTATTCGACTGGACCTTAAATGAATGAAGAGGTATCAAAGTGAAATTGATGGTACCATCCTGGTGGTAATCGAATGCTTTAATCACTTCATCTGACTTTGAAGGGCAACATATATGCAATTCCCATAGCTATATTCTAATTTTTGTCGCAAACTCCCAGAAACTGAAGCAATAAGAAAACACAACATATTCCAATCTACTTAAAAAAAATTTCCGTCAATAAGGCTAGCAACATTCAAAAGTTAAAGCAAACTAAGACAGTAATAAAAACTATCCCAAATGGAGTACAAACAAACTTTGGCACAGAAAAATCATGTATAATGTTGCGTAGAGCTAATATGTACATGTACATGAACAAATGTTTTGATGGACTGATGCCAAGAACAGAAAACTTTCACAACTTTGCTCCAGTTTCACGCAAAGAACTTGCAACGTGAACTGTATCTTTTATTGAGTTTTTGATGACGGAAATTTTTCGGGAGATTCATGACGTCGCACTGAATATTGGGCAAAGAGGATTTTGTCGGCATTACTGTAGTAAGATTTTCGGACTTAGATTGTTTGCGCTAGAGAAAATGTATAAGAGGGTCATTGAATAGCGAACGGCATGGTTCTAGTTTGAAAGTTGGTCTTAGAACAAGCTTAAATATTATTATTAATATGCAAAGATTCTTGTTGTTCAGAAAATCGTGTTTATTGTATGGAATTAGTGATACGGATGTGTGATAGAGTAAAATACAGTTTTGAGGATGTGCAAAATAGATGAAACAGGAATGTAACCTAAACGAGTAAGACGAATAATTCATTTTGTTATTTAGAATTTTACGTTAAGTTAAGAATGTAAAATTACAATCAGTATACAAATATTTGAATAGAAAAATTAATTTACGTTGCTGGAATTTGACCCTTTTAGAGACATTCGATCCTAGTTTAATGAAACTTTAAAAAACTTTTGAATAAATACTACGAGAGTAGACAGCCTTATGATGATATATCTTAGCTGGTAATGGCTGCATTTTTACTAATGTTCGAAGAAGAACATTAGTATTAAAATCACTTTGGCCAAAAATTCATATTTCTATATATATATATATATATATATATATATATATATATATATATATATATATATATATATATATCATCAAAAAATTTCAGTGAAAAAATCTCAGGAACGCGCCATCCGATTAAGCTGAAATTTTCAGGACACATTGATGTATATGCAGAATAGTGCCATGTCTCAGAGAAAGTTAAAAATCTTTAACCCTTTGGCGCCGACGGCCATTTTAGTGATATTTTTAATATACCTATTATTCCGTACACAAATAAGTTTTGCAAAAATAAAGTTAACAAAATAAATTTCAAACGTGTTTTACATGTGAATCGGATAATGTTTTGGAATTTTTTAACCCCATGTGTGCGCTGGGTGCCTAAAAAGAGATCAGGAAAAATTGAAAATTTTTAAATTGCGATAACTTTTGACAGAGCTATTTAATCATTACCAAATTTTCAGAACACATTAGTATTATTGAGTTGTGAATTGATGAGTGTGCTGGCAACCCTGAAGCTAGGGCAAGCACTGAAAGTGAAAACTTACAAATTATCGTTTCTCTTGAAAAAATGCCGTTTCTTCAAAACAAAACCACTCATATGTAAATTTCGTGCTTTGTTTACATAGACAAAAAATAAAATTTGATATGGTATAACGGGCACGCCTGGTAACCCTTGCCCAATTTACCTATATTTTTAGCATCAAAAACTTCTGTTCACGGAAACTCACGATCCGATCAGCAGAATTAATTGAAATTTGCAAAATGTATTGGTCTTATATAGGACCAAGTCTGATAGAAGTGAATTTGAAATGCGGGCGATTCTGTGCCAGTGGTGCCATCTTGAAAAATCATTAAAAATGATAACTGCTTTTAGCCCTATAAATTCTGATTGAATCGTTCGATTTTGACGAAATTCACACAATAGCTGAACCTTACTTTAAGTCACGTTTGGTAGAAATTTGGTTGAAAAATTCGGTTGGAGCTGCCAGCTATAATTTTGGTGTCTTAAATTTGAAAAAAAAATTTGGAAGTGAAAACATTCAAACCATCGAATATTCAAAAAAATGTCCTTTCTAACAATAAAACCAATCTGTATACAAATCTTATGTTCTATCTACACGTTCAAAGTAAAACTTTGAAAATTTAATGAAGGACAAGAACGGTAACCCTCTCCCAGTTTACCTATATTTTTAGCATCAAAAACTTCTGTTCACGGGAACTCATGAACCAATAATCAAATACAGCTGAAATTTACAGAATGCATTGGACTTAAGTAGGACCAGATTTGATAGAAGCGATTTTGAATTGTGGGCAACTCTGTGCCAGTGGTGCCATCTTGAAAAATTATAAAGAAAAAAAACTGCTTTTTGCCCTATGAAATGTGAATAACTTACCAGATTTTCATGAAATTGACACAGTAGCTGAACCTTACTCTAAACTCTGTTTGATAGAAATTTGGTTGAAAAATTCGATTGGTGCTGCCAGCTATGGTAATTTTTGTGTCTTTGGTTTTGAAAATTCGCTCAGGAAAATAAAACTTTTTGCCCTATAACTTCCAGTGCAGTCATGAAATCAATACGAATTTCATATTATTAATGGAACCTATTGCAGACATTATTCAGGCCAAATTTTGTTGAAAAGCCACGATAGGGTTACCAGCTATTGTTGGTTTTGTGTTTAATTGCAATATCTTTACTAAGCGGTTTTATCGTAGAATTTTCAAATGGTAATGATATTGTAGTGACAATAAACAGGAAATATTAAGTTTTCGATTATTTGAAACTACTTGCTACAGATAACCCTAAAATTATTTATACTCATATAACTTCGAATGTAATATAACAACGTGAAGCAGATGCAATATATTATTGGCTTTGATACTGGCAAAAGGTTGCCAGCACGAGTCGGTTGTGCTACTTATGTATCAATAAATGCTCACAGTTAGTATTCATACCGGAAACATTTTTAATGAAAATAAATAACCAATGTTTCAATTCCCAAAGCTCAGCAAATTTTTCGAATCGCAGCCCCAAACACCAACTTCAGTTAGAGTGCTGCAGGCACTGAGCGTTTTCTTCATTGATGTTATATGAGATGCTGCTTTCAAAGTTTTGTGAAATAAGCAACTGATAACGAATATAATTAACCCGTGTTTTGCTCTCATAAACGTTGAAATTCATGCCAGTGGTAATATCTGAAACCTTCTACCATATGAGCTATGATGCATTCTTGAGACCAAAGTAAAACGTGGCGTTTGAAACAGTTTGGCCGTAATAAGCAGCTCATGTGGTGGAATATGCACTCAAAACCTGCACGATTCTTCTACTGTTCTTCGAACATTAGTGTTTCTAGCGGTTCAGGTGCGCTAGAGTTTTTTTTTTTTAAAAGAAGTAAAAAATATTTAAATTATAACTGTACTCCGTAATATTTTAGAAATCAAACTGTGGATTTATTCTGAAAATCAAGATGAAGAATCAAGTGAGAGTCATATGACATCATATGACAATCATATGAAATTGGATTGCAGAAGCACAAAACGGGGGGACTGAATAGCACAAAATTCGAATAAAATTTTTCCAAGCGAGCTTTCTTGTAAAAAATATTTCTGCAGACTGTCGTTAAACATATTTTAATGGAGAACCCACTATCCTAACAGATAATTTTTTATGGCGCAAGAGATAAACCATTTATTTGGTGGTTCAAACCAATAATTCGTGACTTTGAAGTTCTCTCGGTTTTAGGTTATTATTTTGAACATAACGAGAAGGAAAAGGATTATGAAATCCAAGACCGTTTCCACAACCGTTTCTTGAAGTCTTTAAAGTCAATGTTCTCAGAGAATGTCAAAATCGGCTTCGGAGTATTTGGTTACCATAATATCTTCGAAACGAACATTATGACGATGGATGAATGGATTCGCATGATCTAAAGCAACTATCAAAATATTACTGCAACAAAAAAATAAGCATCCTAAGATATCCTTGCTTTCAACCGAAAAATATGGATACTTTTTCTTAGCGTTCTCTGTGTCCTCGATCTTTTCTATGAACAGACGGTAAAACGCGACTACGTGTTCCCTATAGCCGGTAGGCAATTTTACCAATTGCATGTTTCGTTTTTTTTTTGTGGTTGTGTGCTTGTTTTTTGGGGGTGTTTTTTGTTCTTCGTTGTGTTCTAGAAGATGAAGAAAAATCCGTCCTTCACCTTATACGAGGATGGTCAGAAAAAATTCCGACATTCAAGACATTTTTTCTTTGAATTCACTTTTGTTTTTCTACATAGTCTCCTTGTAAGTCCACACACTTCTCCCAGCGATGCTCCCATCTCTTTAACTCTTATTAATCGGCGTCTTTCTCTGCAAAATAATTGTTTACAAAAGTGATGGCCTCGTCGTTTGACGAAAATCCCTGTCTTCCAAGTGCGATTTAAAGTTAACAGAACAAAAATAAGTCGCTTGGGACTACACCTATTGAGTTAGGAAAGTGTTCAAGCAGTTCAAACCGTAATTTGTGGAATTTTGCAATGCTCATTGTCTTGGTGAAACATATTTTTGTTCAAAAAATGTGCCGAAAAATCAGTTTCTGCTTTTTTTGAGCCGATTTCTCCTTCGCAGTCCAATATTTTGATTGTACTTTTATTTCGGACGCATAATAGTGTATCCCGAGTTTCATCTACAGGAATTAATCGGAGTCCAAGCTCCGATTTATTGCGCCTAAATTGCGCCAACTGAACGTTGGAAATGTTCACGTCTTTGGTCCAACGTGGCAGCCGACTCTTAGTTTAATTCTACGGTCGTTGAACACCATTTAGTAGACTTTAGCGATGCTATTGTCAGTGATTGCAGTTTTTGGACGTTCTGAACGTTCATCGTCTCCAAAGCTGGTACGACCACGTTTAATGTCAGGTGCCCAAAGTATGCAGAGTCTCCGTACACAGAGACATCTTTGATTTGTGTAAGCGTATTGCTTTTCCAAAACAAATATTTAATGACAGTTTGTTATTCGATTTTTTTCCATTTTCACAAAAACACTCATATCGACTCACTGAAACAATAGTCAAATAACTGCACGTCCAAAATGGCTGAAATTTTAGTAAGTATTTGTTGAAAGATGCGTAATCACATTCCTTATTTTTTATTGACAAGTACTGCCATATTTACGTTAAGTTCGGAAACTACTCAGACCACCCTCGTATTCCATTATCCGGGTCTGACGAGGAATTTTTTTTGCAAAACTCGGTGCATTCTTCCTCCCAATTCTAGTTCACTTAAAGGGGATAGTGCAGTTTATCAAAGAAAACATATCGTTTTCTGATTATTTATTTATTTATTTTATCTGCTTTATTTATTTTATTTTCTGGAAGCTACTTCAACCTAAAAAAAAGTGCTGGGAATATTCCATCAATATTCAGCATTTTTTTGCTAATTGATCTGGCATAAAGTTGACCAGATATGAAAAATCAGAGCAACACATTCGAGAAAATTGGTTCTCGTAAAATAAAGTCAATCAAAAATACTTGCTAGCTTTTCTTAAACTTGGTTCTTGGAACAAGGTTAGTAGTCTTCGGAGCAAAAAACTTGACCAAAGCAAACTAGAATCACAAAAATGTGAATAGCTTTATCTTTTTAGGGGACAACCATGACAAAATGGATGTTAAAAAAGATGGAATTTGATGGCAAATAAATGTTAAAACCAATACTTTTTGCGCCATGGTTTCTGCAATAAGATCTCGGAAATGTAGCTTGAATATTAATTAACCAGCCAAAAAATCCATTGGCAAAAGAACCAAAACCAAAGAAAGAAGAAGGAGGAGAAAAGTTCCAAGAATGAGTTGTCTGAAGTGGTTGACGACTCACCTGCGTCAGGCTGTAAAACTTGCAATCGGTATGTAACGTCGCAAGGATGGATATCAGCCTAAGAAACATATCTCCGCAAATACTGAAAGGAAGAGTGCAGGGAAAAAGCATCATGTTGGAGAACCAAGAAAATGGATTGATTTCCAACCAGATGAACTGAGCTACATCATACGGCTGTGTAACTAAAATTCTGGAGCCAAGGTCCGATCGGGAGTTCGACGTCAGCAATTCTGATGATAATATATGGTCCATTATTCATCTATGGCATCAAAATGCTTAAAACTTTGACTACCCGGTCGAAAATGGTAAGGCAGTGAGCTTCAATTTCTAGCCTGTTTCTAGGCTCAGTTCAAATTTTCCGGATCATGTTTCTAATTTGACTCTAGTGCTAGTTTGAGTCGAATCATGTCTTTCATTGTTTTATTTCATCATAAGTTTGAGTGGCAATTTTATTTATTTATTTATTGGTGCCTAGATCACCAGACATATATCCAATCAAAGACTAGAAAAGAAATAAATAAAAAAATATACCGAGCTCGAAAAAAAGAAGAAAAAAGATGATAAACTCAATTAACAAAATTAAACAAAACGTAGTGGATAACACACAATCAAACTAATTCTAGTACTGAGATGAAATTAGATAAGCATTAAAAAAGTAGTATATAAATTTAAATTGTAAGATAAACTGATTTTAAAAATATGTAACGAAAGTAGCACGACAGTCTTGGATCTTCATGGACACGCATTACGTCAGGCGGCTGTTAATCATAGTCCGCAGTGCTCTTCACTGTATTGTAGACTTTCTCATAAGCGACTACCTCATAGGGTAGCATGCGCAACGGTCGGAGGTAGGATTCAACGATTTATTTTGAGGCTATGGTTTAAGTAGCAACTGTCCACTATTCAACCTGCCATTGTTCGGTTCTGGCGAGGAGAACAATGGCCTCACTTAAAGTACCCTTCTTCTCAAGTCTGACTGATGTATCTTTCAGTGACTTAAAGGGGAATGTGTAATTTATAAACGGAACCAGATGTTTTCCTGAGTACGGTCGCTAAGGAAATTTACTATCTGTTGCATCACAACGGATCTCTACTGTGCTTATATGTGTCTTTGGTACGATAATCCATTCCAACAATACAAATCGAAGAAGTCACAGGAAGCATGGAGGAGTTTGAGCTTGATGATTTATCAAAAATAGCTTACATATCAATACCTAGTACACTTGAATCAATCCACGTGAATCCAGCAGATAATTTTTTGGTTTTAAAGGAGCTGACATTTCAAATACTTTTGATTTTAATAATCAAATAAGAACAAAACAAAGTTACAAAGTGAGGCAGATTCAAATAAAGTAATGAATTCTATTTCAGATATTCGTGTGACTCAGCCTGTCATTAAATGAACATAAGAATATGATATTTACGATGCGTCAAAAATTTACTCAAATAAAGGCTCCCAGAAAAATCTGTAAATTTTTCATTCAAAAATTGGCAGGATACGCAAAACAAAGCTCAAATAGATGTCAATTAGCGAATTTTTTTCAACTATGAAACCACTACCGGTCAATGAACCTCTGTTCTGATATATCAATATCTTCATCCTTTTGACGAATTTCAACTTCATATTGACTTAACTTCCACGCTCAGCCAAGTTTATTTACGCCCGAAGTCTAAAAACATGTCACTCTTGGAACGTGTACAAAAAAAAAACGACTTATGTTTAATGTTCCCATGTGCTTTCTACACATTTGATTTTCTTAGCTATCACGCGACACCTGTATACATATATCCGATAATTTACCATTTTTTCAGTGCCTACCACAAGCGAATGGAGGATGGAATACGAGAAATAAAATAGATTTATGTTAGCAAACAGACAGCAAATACGATGAATGCGTTTTGGCAGAATAAACTACTCGAAAAGCCCCTAGTGAAAAGAAAGCAGACAAACAACTACGTTGAGAGCTCGACAAAAATCTGATTTGCCAGTCGTAAAGGGATTTCAGTTAATTGCATTATCGCATGAAAATCGCAATAAAGGAAGTCACGCAAACTAAATATGTGATGGCTCGTTGATAACGTAAGGACGAAGGAGCAACAATCTGTGATTGAAAGGCTTTTCGTTGTACGAGAGACCTTTGTGTGTATACATGGTTTGAGTGTAGGTCTGATGATGTCCTTGTCTATTGAGTTGGTTTTCGAGGTAAAAGGTTAAAAGCCTACACAGAAAAGCTACTGCAATCGAATCAGATCTTATTCCATTCGAGCTGTAATGTGATCAGTTGCTAATTTGAAGATAGCTCAATGATAAGTTCGTAGATTTCTAATATTGAATTTTGATTTCGAAGACAAAACTGGAAGGAGAATTGAAATTGAGAAAATGACTTCATTGGGCAGAGTCCATGTGTTGAATACACCAAAACCGAAATGTGAAAACTGATTTTCCTGTTCCTTTCATATTTTTATTGAAGCTAGAGAATGGCTCAGAAAAAGTACTCCAAAAAACTGTCAAGAGCAATGCGAATATTCTCCTTGCACCTATTCACTGAACGATACGAAACTCCACAGCGACGTCAAACTGGTGGAACGAACTCACCCGGTCAAGCGGTAAGCTTACGCGTGTTCTAGCAAATATCTATTGCCTCCTATTTTGTCGCTAATAACGAGCGCCCAGCGGCAAAATCTGAACGCAGAAACCTTTCCCGGGGTCGAGCGCGACAGCGACACGTAGGAGACAATCCCGGTGCGAGTCAACGAAACCCACTGGATGAAAACTATGGGAGTAGTACGATTCGCCAAGGTGTGACGTCAGTTGTAAATCGTTTCCGCCGAATATATCCCTCCAGGCAAACAACTTTCATTATTCCAAAGCAGGTGATTTTTCATAGATGCTACTATTCATGCATCATTTGTTTTATTCTCGCTGTCCAATTTATGCAACGATAACCGCACCCGAGCCATCCATTCGCGATAACTGAAAAGCTCACAAACACACTTTACACGAATTCTTTCCACGTACACTTCTCACTTGCGAAAATCACTCTCGAATCACTCTTCAATCCAAACGATTGACTCGAAACTAGTCTCACTTCAAGGACTCAACACGTTTTGACGAATATGTTTAAAATGTAGTTTTCCTGCGGTTCACTTTTCAAGCTGCACGACGCATTCGTGCACAAAACTAGGGGATCCGCGTACCGGAAAATTCACAGCTCAACTGAATGGGATATACTGTTTTTTTCGTACTGTGCGAAAAAATCTCACACAGAGACGCAAGATATAGTGTCCTATTACTACCACAGCTACACGAAAAGCACAAGAAGACACAAATTCCGGATCCACTTCCGAAGCAGAACTTCAATGAGAAATTCAATTGAAATCAACGCTTCGCAGAAATACTGTGAAGGACTTAATATTAAAAACGATTGTGTTGTATCTTGGCACCTTGGTTCTGAGGAAAAAGTAAAAACTTTCGGAAAACTGATTGATCGACGAAGGAAACTACAGCGACGACTAGACAGATGTACGTACGGTTCGCAAATTTCTTAATGGAGGCTCGGAAGCCAAGGGCATGCGTGACACAGTTTCCAAGAAAGCCATCGACCTATTGTCCCTAGCAACGAGAGACCGAGAGAGTAAGGTTAAGATTGGGACAGTGTGAAGTGCGAGTAAATTGGGACAGCTTTCGAGGAAAATGTCCTATGACAGCGAAATGGATTTTTATGGAGTGAAAGCTGAAGGATGTTAGAGCTGCAACCGGGAAGCTTTGGCACTTGATAGTTGCAGGTAGGGTTTTCCGCAGTTGACAAGTGTAATAAAGTAAACTGTCCTGTAGAGAACGCAAGGAAAACATTTGTTGGAGAGCGCGATTTTTAAAAAGGCATGCGTGCTTCAAATGAAATTCGGAGATAATTTTTCTTAAAAGTTTCAAACAAGTAAATGAAAAGCAAAGAAAATATTTTATTCGAGACGGAGGCAATTTATTGATCAATAGAGAGAAATATAAGGTGATTGTGGCGCGGGCTAAAACAGACTACACCAATCAACCCAAAGTTCTACTACGTCTAACTTCAAAGGAAAAAATAAAGCTCTTACTCTTAAAGCATCCGCAAATCGGCCAAACAGTTTTAAGGCTAATATCAAATACATAGTTAGATCAAATGATTTTGTGAACAAAATAAATTTAGTAAATAATATTAATAGCCGCAACTGGGAAATTCTCAGAGCAATTCCTACTTGACTTTGGAATGCATAATCAGTGGCGGCTCGTCGATGTACGCAAAGGAAGCAGTATTTCCCTTGCTAAGCCACAAAATTGATTAAATAATCAATATGTAACAATCAAAAGATTTACAATCAATATTTAATAATCAAAGTAATAACATTTATTTTCTTACAAAAGACAAAACTCCATTGCTACTATGGATCAAATAGTTTTATTTGATAAAAATTCAACTACAGAGCTTCCAAGGTAAATTTACAGCGACGCAATGAAAACTCAAACGTTTTACTATACAAACTACAGGCCTTGTATACCATTCAATTGAAAACATACAGTTCATTGAGATATACTACACAGAACACTTGAAGTGATCTGGCTTCAATGCTCAAACCCGTGATTATCGCATAGGTCTACTTAGACGATTTGCCTAAATGATGCCCACAACAATTTTACAATCAATGTACTCAAATAGCATCGCGGACGCTGGCTCAGTTCACAGCGTCTTGGTAGATAGAAAAATTCAAAAAACCCTTGCCCCATCCACCCGCTTAACGACCCAGAAATCTTTGTTAATGAATGAACTTCAGATGCTGCAAAAGTATCCACGTCTCTATTATGGTACTGTTTCTCCTCATGATTTATCTGTAGATTCTCTTCTGCTCCTCTTCTTACGAGCATTTGATGCATTTTTTGGTTTGTTCACATGTACACATGTACAGTGCAAGGGATTGTGATGTTCATGTGGAGAATAGAATAGTCGGAGTTACATTTTTTCGTGTGCAATTTTCCCCAGATCGGTTTTTTGTGTCTGCTTTCCCAAAAGACGTAGATTTTTGGTTCTGGTGCTTTGATGAAATAATCACTTGATTGCTTTGGACGCCTATGTTAACGCTGGAAAGTCATCCGCGTCTCTGTTATGTTTCTGTTTCCCATCATAACTTACGCTACAGAAGTTGTCGATTCTCTTCTGCTCCTCTTCTTACGAGTTGTTCCCCTTCTGATTTGATGCCTTTTATGCTTTGTTCGAATGGTGTATGTACGGTGCAAGTTATTGTGATATTGATATGGAGAGTATGTAGGAGTTGAATTGTTTCGTGTGCAATATTCTCATGATCGGTTTTTTTGTATCTGCTTTGGGTTTACTTTCGCAGAATGAGTTTCTCGGTTCAGGTGCTTTGAGTGATATGACCACTTGATTGCTTTCGCCTATGTTATTTCTATGTTGAATTTCTGAAGTGCTTTCTTAAGCGTTTGTAGTTTACATTAGGTGCGTTTTTTTTATGTCTTCTTCGCAAAAAAAAAAACGCACCTGTTATAATTCTTTTGACTTGAATTTTTTGTATTGTCAGTATTAATACGGTCGGTTAAAGATGGAGAAAAGGATAGTTTTTAAAGTAAATTATAATAAAACTCGTTAAAGTGAGAGCGTATTGAATAGATTCTGTTTCCAAAAGTTCATATTTACCTGTTTAATATGGATTCTAAAGTCGAAAACCAAAATTGCTGTGATTGTGCCATAGAGGATTTAATGCTGCGGTCTTTTTCATTGACGATCTTATTGAGTCTTGGTAACCAAGACAACTAATTTCGCTCAGTCAACTCTTTGCAAAAGGTTTTTTATTAAACACTTTAATCGCAGCTTACATGAGGAATTTATTTGTATTGTGGTATTGGCTATCTAATTTACATAATTTGCTAAAAGAAGCATTATATCCTCAACTTTGAGCTATTTAAAAACTTTTGCGGGGCAAGACATTTATTTTTCGCGGGGCAAGACATTCATATGCTGTTTCGCCGGACAAGACATTTATTTTTCGTGGGGCAAAACATTCATTTGCTATTTCGCGGGGCAAGACATTTATTTTTCGCGGGGCAAGATATTTATTTCTCGCGGGGCAAGACATTAATTTGCTATTTCGCGGGGCAAGATTCATTTGCTATTTTGCGGGGCAAGACATTCAATTTTCGCGGGGCAAGACATTTATTTTTCACGGGGCAAGACATTCGTTTGCTATTTCGCGGGGCAAGACACTCATTTTTCGCGTGGCAAGACATTCATTTGCTATTTCGCGGGGCAAGACATTTATTTTCGCGGGGCAAAACATTCATTTGCTATTTCGCGGGGCAAGACATATATTTTTCGCGGGGCAAGACATTCATTTGCTATTTCGCGGGGCAAGACATTTATTTTCGCGGGGCAAAACATTCATTTGCTATTTCGCGGGGCAAGACATATATTTTTCGCGGGGCAAGACATTCATTTGCTATTTCGCGGGGCAAGACATTTATTTTTCGCGGGGCAAAACATTCATTTGCTATTTCGCGAGGCAAGACATTTATTTTTCGCGGGGCAAGACATTTATTTCTCGCGGAGCAAGACATTAATGTGCTATTTCGCGGGGCAAGACATTCATTTGCTATTTAAATTTTGAACGCATTTTTCTCAAAACTTTTGTTTTGAGTCGGTGAGCAAGATTTCTCAGAAACGGTTCAATCGATCAGACTATCTTCGAATAAACTATGCATATATAGTCTCAGTCTCACACAGAAGCTTCATAAACAAATATTTTCCATTTTATAAAAAAAAAATTCTATCGAAAATCTAAATTTTTTATATGGGAATCCGCCATTTTGTTGCAAATTAATATTTTTTTTTTGTTCCTTCCATGAATCGCAAGATGATATTTTTGTTCTCTTGTTATTTTAAAAGACCTATTCTTAAGATATCGTGCTCACCGCAAGAAGCCTTTTTTAGGGAAGTTCCCGAAGACCGGCTGTGTTAGCTTTAAAAATCATCATTTCTACATGCCAAAAATATTAGAATGAAGTTGAAAGTTTCCATACACAAATTTATATACACAAATTTTTACGTTATTCAATCGAAATGTCGTTCAAGAAAAAATCTTGAAAAATCACTTTTTATCGGCCTCTTGAATACATATGGCTTCCTAATACTCCATAAGCAAGGTCATAAATTCTTTTTTAAAATTTTTCGTTCATTTGTTTTTTTTTATGGTGTCAGCATTAATAGTGAAGAAAGAAATGCCTTTCGTAAAATTTTCGTATATCTGCAAATATTGCATTCTTCTTTATACAAAATTTCAACAAAAATTCACTATATAATTTTTATTCTCTAGAATGCAACATGATATATTTGCTAAATACCTTTAATGTTTATAGCACATGCATGTAGAATTATATACTAAAAACTTACTTTTTAACATTACAAATAAAAGCAAATAAAAATACATACGTAGATAATGAATTTTCAAACACTCCATCGGACATTCAGGCATTCACAAACAGTTTGAAATCTATGAATTTTTCATCCCAAAAAAACTTCTCTGGAAGACTCATATGATGCGTTATTTGAAGGATACTAACTAAAGATGCTATACAATCTATTGTTGTATCGGATGGGGAGTTCTAATTTCAACATAAATTATCTCATGACTTAGCTAAAATTTTCAGTAAGCCCTCAACAAACAACAAGCTAAAGCTTGATGTGTGATATACAAAACGTGAAAAAGCGCGTGGTAGCATATAAAAACTCAAATATATTTTCTTGTATTTGTAACTCGGTGTATTCTTACAACTAACAATAATCCTGCCACCATCTTAACATAATTCATAAATTGAAGAGACAGTAGTAGCTAATAGATATTTGAAATTTATGCTGATGAAAATCGATTTTTATAAGAAAGTTGTATTTTCTGTGTAAGCACCACACAATCTCAAATGTTTGTCGAGAATCGCTCGAAGAAATTGCGGTCCTCCCATTCCTTTATCTTCAGTTTCACCACTCATACGCAATATGAATTCTTTTCTGAATGGATCCGGAAGCACCTGAAATATAATATGATATCTTATTGCAACTAGCATACCAAATTAAAATACTAAATTAAGCTTATTTTGGCAGATTCTTTGTTAGTGTAGATTTGTAACTATTTGGTTTTAACTTAAGGAAACTTTTCGTGCGTTTTTAATAGCACTTTGGCTGAATCTCCTTATTTATAATTTAATTATTAGCTATCTTAAGCTGTTCAGGTATTAATTGTTTTAAATCTTCAATAAAAACTCGGCACCTAAAATTTATATAAATTTGCTATTGTCTGCCTTTTTCAATCGAAATCCCAAGAAAACTAAAAAAATTAAAATAATCCTTCAATCTTAGATATTACTAAAATTCAATTCAGCTAAAATCTATGATTTTTTGGTCAATTTTAACTCAACCCGGGTAATTTTTTCTTGCATCGATTTTTTAATATTTCAATCTATTTTCAATTTAGATTGTTTAAAACTGAAAGAAATGAGGTGAATTTCGATAGCTTTCGAAAATCAAAATTGAATTTACGTGGAAACTGAGCTGATGAATCTCTGCTTTTTTTTAATATATCGCCATGGTTCGAATTTAATATTTAATGGTATTTATCACCATAGCTTTAACGCTTTAATCGTCAAATACATTTTTTCACTTATGAAACCTTCGAGAATATTGCTCGATAAGTTCAATAAAGGTATAAACGTTAAAACGTCAGCAACCAAATAATCTCACCTGTTGCTTCTTTGTCGATGTCGTCTCAACATCAAATTCATTTTTCGAAGCTTTCGCTTCGTGAAACATTTCCTGGATTATTACCGAAACAGGATTACAAGCAGCATCGACTAATTCAGCATCGAAACCTTTTAGTAAGGACATAATCATGTCCTTTTGCCAACGATCCAAACGCACATCGGACACATTTGTAGTATTGAAAAGCTTATGGGCAAGACTCATAGCTTGGATGGTTTTATGTTCTAAATTGGCGATGTCTTGAAGTAGAGCTTCCCATTTTTTACGAGACGGAACTGGTAGTGGACTAGCCGAGCTTTGTGCTGTCCATGGTTCACGTGAAATTTTACACAACGTTAGGATGATTCGGTCCAAATGGTCACTGAACTGTTCCGTGAAATCTCCGGCGGCAATTTCATTTCTCAGTTTCTGAATTGTTGCACTGAATAAGGGTGTGAGGGTCAGTTGACATATTTGACCAATTGTTCGAGTTTCGAAGAAACGTAGGACATTTTCTGCTTCTTTTGCATCATCGAAGAGGCGTTTCTGAAAAGAACATTGGAAAATAATTTGATGTTAGTTGATTTTAGTAAAGTTACTAATTCAGTATTTTAAAATTGGCAGGTAATGAGGGAACGATTGAATTTTTCAGCATATATTGATAAGTGATACACTCGCTTGTTTTAAAGATCATTTAAAAATTAAGAACGAATTTCCATTAGCAAAATCAATAAAAACCCGAGGGTATAAGAAAAACGTTCTAATTTTTGCGTAGTTTGTTATGAAACACAAAAACGACAATAAGCTTTGGTCTTCAAAATATCGACCAAAATATCAAAATATAGTTTTGCCGATGACAACACTCTTGTCTTCGGATACTCTTTTAACTGAGTGGTCGACTCTCGCGGGAACGCTACTTCTGTTAATAGAGATTGCGTGTTTGCTTCACCAAACAGGGACCTATATAGCATTATCGCTTAGGGCTCAGCGAACCGTGTTGTGCTTAATGCGTCCAAAACCCAATACTGTCGTCTTTAAAGGCTTACTCTCTTCCTGCTAGATACACAATTTCCGTTGATGGAGTAGGTATTTTTGAATCACCTTCTCTAAACCTATTAGGATTTAACATCTCCAGGAAAATAAGCTGGACCGGCCACATTTTTCGAATTACGAAAAATGCCACGAAATGCCTAGGTTTCCTTCAGAGAGGCAAGAAATAGCAGCTTAGTAGCTTTGATTTTTCACCGCACAAAGATATTCAACTTTAAAAATTCCTGGAAATCGATTCCAAGGTACTTTAGAGATGAACTAGGAATAATCTTAGATGTTCCGAACGAGACAGCCAGTTTTTTGGTCTTGTTGCGAATATTTTGAGATCCCCGATACTTGGAAGGATTACGAAATACGCATGGTTGAGTCTTACTGCTGTTTGGTTTGATGCCCCATTCATCAAAGTAAAGACTTAGTTCTTCCAATCAGTACTCCAGGCTCTTCGCTGCTTTGCGTGGGTCTTGGCTTGATGCGAATAAGAGCGTGTCATCGGCGTATTGGAGGATTTGAACTTGGGGTTGGCCCACTGGAAGGCAACGAAACCATTACTCCTCGTATTAAATCCTTTGATCATCTACGTAATGTGGATTGCCTTTTCCTTCTTTATCGCTATTACTAAGGTCTTTGTTTTAAGAAAATATCAAGTCTAATTCCTTGTAAAGCCACAGTTGTTCAAACGAATCGTACACCGCAATCTCTTACAAATTCAACCCTTCTTTTCTCTTTTTCCTTAAATTTCCTTCCGCTAAGACTGTGCTATAGCATGATGGGGCATCCCCTGAGCTTTAGCATCATCGTAGAAAAAAACTTTGGGATAGAGCTAGGGTTGCCAACTCAGTGGATCGGAAATCCGGGAGGAAAATAAAAAATAAGTTAAAACCAATGTTATGTATTTAAAATGATATTTCTTTACACTACGAGTTGCTTGTAATGCCTTTTGATTTGCAAGGATAAAGTTATAAAATTCTTTGCATGTGTAATTAAAATTTGTGCATACACGTATTTCTGATTTTACATGTGTTTCAGTAAGCCGATTACGATTTTTTCACCAAAGTAGATATATAATACCAGTTCTGGCGCACTTAAGAGGAGCAAATAAGAGGAGCAAATAAGAGGAGCAAATAAGAGGAGCAAATAATAGGAGCAAATAATAGGAGCAAAGAGGTGCAATAAGGATATGGTGCATGCGATTATCGGCCCGCGTATGACGTAAGCGATGATCACGAACTGATAAACAGTCCAGTTGAGCTGATAAACAGTCTAGCTTAACTGATAAACAACCCTGTTGAACTAATAAAGAACCCTGTTGAGCTGACAGCACAGTTAGGCTGATAAACAGGGTTGTTGAACTGATAAACAACTCTATTAAGCTAACAGCCCTGTTAAGCTGACAGCCCAGTTGAGCTGTTTATTAGTTCAAACATCATCGCTTATGTCATGCGCGGGCCGATAATCGAAGACACCATGTCCTTATCGCTCCTCTTTGCTCCTCTTATTTGCTCCGTTTATGCTCCTCTTAAGTGCGCCAGAACTGGCATTATATATCTACTGACCACAGCTCGTTTACTATGCTGAAAACACGATCAGCGGCAACATTTGCGATAAGGATCGATATAGCGAATGTAACAAATTTTTTTATTTGTTTGCCCGATTCTTCTTTACATTTTTCAAGAAAAATTAACCCAACGCAAGTCTACCCTCTTTATTTCACTTGCCACAAGGTCACGCACTTCTCGCAGCAAACAGTAATTGTCGTACAATTTATCCTCATTTATTGCCACGTTCAGAGAAGCACTCAGATCTTTTATTTAATCAATTGTACAAATCCAGTGCAATTTATGATTTTTAATCATTAATATTGTATTATATACGAGCAATAAAAACGAGCATAAAATATAAATAAAAATATAAAAATACCATGAAGGCAATTTTTGTTAAATTTCCGGGAGAATTTAACTGCATTCCGGGAGCCGGGAGATTTTTTCAGTGAACTGTATTTTTCCGGGAGAATCCCGGAATTCCGGGAGAGTTGGCAACCCTAGATAGAGCACGTGTTCCAAATAAACGATTTGCAGTATGGCATGCCTATGTCGCAGCAATAGATCACCTCTGGAATTACATTGCCTAGGAGTTCTTAGCACTCACGAGCATAAGCGTGAGTCGTTACCACGATAGCGATATTTTTTTTTAAATTAATTGATTAAAAAACCAAGTCTACATTAATCAATACAATATATTAATCATATAGTTGCTTTCTTACAATACATACCTGTCTTCTAGCTGGAACTGGTTTCGCCGACTTCCAAACAGTCTGCCATGCATTTCCTGGTATCAGCATTCGTTGACTTAAACATCCCTTAATATTTCCTTCGTCTGCAAAATACACTCAGATAATTACTGTCTTGCTTTTGTTACTTGAAATAATGCAACACAACAACAAATCGTTCAAAAACAATGAGATAGAATCGACCTACTGTCTGGCTCTTCAATCCAATCGCGCGGACTGTACCAACGAATGAAATCCTCCAATTTGCCATTCGGATTAGCTGCCTTGAAGCTTTCCATGTCGGATAGCAAGGATGCGCTCATCATTTGTGCACAATGTCCTGTGCAAGCACGTTGCAATAGAAAAAATTCAATATAAAGGTATAAGTAAAATATTTTAATTATTTTTTGAGAATGATGATGGATTCACTTTCAAAATAGAAAATAAGAAACAATGCAATCTTTCATAGTTTCTATCTGAATTTATCTAGTTAAAACATTCAAACATCAGAAACTATCCATTTTCGAAATGAAATTCATTATGAATAACCTGAGCCCAGTTTCAGCATCAGCTCAGCATCGTCTTCCAATTGATCTTCGGTTTTGGGTACCGGCTCTTGTGTGATGGGTACGTACAGAGGCTCATTAGAATCAATCAAAGTGAGACCCATCGCCGAAAGACGACCCTCCGGCTTATTCCACGCAGGATGATCTTTAGTCTCGTCTTCGGAGGAACAATCGAAAAATTGCTCTTCTTCCGAGTCTTCGCGAATACTTCTACGTTCCATGCAAGTGTTGAGCATTTGTATTTTTTGATGCAAGAGACACGTTCGAGGGTCCGGAAAGCCAGGTGAGATTCTGAAAATTTAGAATTTGTTAGTGAATAAAAGTTGCATTGAATGGGATACTAAAGTGAATTTTGAGTTACTTAAAAAATTTCATGTAGTTTCAGAAATTCTTGATGTTTCTGAATTATTTTAAGAACATACACATCTTTTGTTTTTTAACAGACACCTGCAAGAATGCTAGTGTCCACATAACATTTATTTGCTATAAATTGTTTGCGTTTTATATTTTCTTTACAACCATTTCATAAAAACATGCACCGCACAAATGGTCGTAAACATCGCGAACGATAATTATTTCTGACTACAAGACAAAGCCAACAGATAGTGAAAATGCGGGCCCAAATAATTCTTAGAGCCATCTCCTTACCGACTCACCTCTTCAGGATTCTTTACGTATTGCTCAATTCCAACGCGTCTACCGTCCTCTCATGTTATCTATGGTATGTGATAGATTCGCCGTAAGTGCAAGGAATTCTCGAGTTTAGTTGCGTCTGAGATTGTAGCGAAAAATACCTTCTGTGATTAAGATAGCCGATAATGGGAGCCAATCTACCCACACTCGTAATGGATGTGATGCGTTCGTTGCGCCCAATTATTCGAACGCGTCTTTCTGCACGCTGCAACATGGGCGCAAGTCATGAGCAAAGACAAGAAGGTGCATACATGAGATCGAGATCCTATCGTTGGCCATTACAAGGTCGATTGAATGGTAGACTACTTTTCGGACCTGAGAAGAAACGCTTTGAGCTTGAGAAAACGATTGAAACGAGCACTCGACGTGATAGCTGGCATTCGAATAGACGAGTAAATTGCCGGTTGGCAAAAAAGAAATTGTTTCAAGACGATTAGGCGAATAGATGATTGCTTTGTTTCCTCAGGGATATGTTTTTTGCATGCGGAGTAAGTGCGTTCAGTGTTTTGCAATCTTACCGTGTTTCTGGAGGTAAGACTATGTATTTTCAAAATCACCCACAAAAAAGTATGATGGCACTTAGGAGACCTAGAGATTACAGAACTAGAAAAAGCACAAAACAGGTTTTTATCCAAATAATTTTGATTACTTTTTAAAAATACAAGGATTCTTTTGAACGTGGATTTTAAACGTTATTTGTGTTCGAATTCATATGAAGCGGACTGTTACCGACTCTTACTGTCTTTTTTAAAAACTCAAAAAGCAATATGCAATCTGAAGACATCAGGATGCGTCCAAATGTCTTTCATGTTTAAATTATTACGAAATTGATAATATATCTTCTTATATTTCACTTTATATTCCACAGGTCTAGTAACTTGTTGACTGGGAATGATAGCATCAAAGTAAATACAGCGAGAAAATTTTCCAATCATCGTGCAATTGACTTTTGACCCTGATCAGAGACAGCAAATATTTACCTATGAAAAGATGCGAATCAGACTCGTATCTCTGTGCCCCGAGTGTTTCTTACATTTTTGATACACAGAAACCACGAATATGATTCAATTGAAAACTAAATGCATATGCTCACAATTTATGCTAGCATTCATGAGTTTTTGTGATTGACATTGGATTTGATTTGTTTTTGTACATGGACTTGCTTTGAATATTTTGGTATAGTAACGGTCATTTCTGGATTTCATAATTTTTGGTATGAGTGATAAAAAGTAGACTTTTGAAAGTAAAATAACAAGCTACAATATTATGAATTCAAAATATGTAATTAAAAATTTTAAAATACAGGATGACGTAAAAATTTCTGCCCTACGACCTGAACAATGAACTCGAATGAATTTATCGGGGAAAAACTATCTTTAAACATTTTGCTACCCTCTTTAATTTTTCTTAAACCAACCTAGCTTTAATTAATTCCTGTATAGAGATAGATTTGAAATTTTTTTGATTATATCAAAATAATGACTTTTGCTTAAGAGTCGGCAAAAACAGCTACCAAAATTCGAAGAAGATTAGTACGTATGTCTAATCACTAGCAAAATATGCAGACTTGCTATTACTTGGGTATTTTTTTATAAGCTTTAGGTGTTATTTGTAGTACAATAGAAAGACAAAATGGAAACATAAATTGCTTCCTTCAGATTTCGCTAGTTGAAGTGGAAGTACCAAATTTACCTAAATACCTTGATTTTAGCTACCATTTGTCAAAATCTGAAAAACTTCGGAAATCTTCAACGCATCGAACAGAAACTTCTTTGCGATAATAACGGTGAATAGTTAAAAGCGTATTGAAATTCAACGCATGTATCAATTGGGCTACAGCTGCTACGACATATTTTAAACATTGAGGGTAAATAAGAATACCGTGAAAAAATGGTACAACGTCGAAGAAGGAAACGTAGACGATATGGGAAAGAAGTGGTCGACCGTCGATCTTTCCACAGAATTAAAAGGAAAGATCAGACCATTCGCGAAAAATAAGCCAGGAGTCGGTACGCGAACAGTAACAGAACGGCTTGAAGACTCCCGAAGGCCACTAAAAAAGTATCGAGGCAAACTGTTCAGCGATACAGTCGATTCGTCAACTGGGGGCAACAAGCCAAAAAGAGAGCGCATCAAACCTTTACTTTCCGGTTAAAGCATTTGAGACCGACTGAACTGGCAAAAGCTGAAGAAAATTGAAATTGCTGATAACAATGCCCGTGGTCGAACCCGGCGTGCAAACATCAATTTTACGGATGAGTCATGGATTCAACTATATTCAATACTTAATCGTTAAAATAGGACAGAGAGAACCAACGATCCCGCAAATATTCCCGTAATAAAGACCACTAAATTCGGCTTAAAAGTCATGGTAGCTGGTGTAGTGAGTAGCCGCGGAAAAAGCCAACTTCATTTTGTTGAGCAAGCAGTGCCTGTTAATGGAGGATATCACAGTCAAAGTAGCCTCCCTGTGTTTGCACAATGCCTTAATAATCACCATCAATTTATGAACAGAAGAGAAGTAATTTTGATGCAAGATGAGGCGAAACATATAAGGCGATTTACAAGCACTTTTCTAATGTGTGGATTGGTTGGCCTGGTAATTATCTTAATTTAAGCCCAATTGAAAATTTGTAGTTTAGATTAAAGGAGAGCCTTTAGAGATCCCAGACCAAAAATAGGCAAGTTGCGATTCGACGTATACAAGTTGACTGGGACGCAATTTCGGTAGATTACCTAAAAAATTTATGTAAATGTTTCAGAAAGCAGATTTTAGACTGTATAGGAAACGAAGGAATACACACTTCATTCTAATTATATATTATGTTATCTAATGTGTGTACTTTGTAATAAAATTATACTATTAAACCAATCTCTTTTCATATAAATTTTATACAAGAAATAAAATTTTACGTCACCCTGTATATGAAAATAGTATATCAGATCAACAAAAAAAACTCTTTTTAGTGCTTATGTCCGGCTTTATATATATTAATGTCCGGCAAACCAGACCAAAGATTTTCGTCTTAGTAACCAAATCATAGCGTCTAATATGGAAATTGTAGTGGTAACCATCCAGCCAACTAGGTCGGAGGCTGTTCATCTTTAACAGAGATCTCTTGGAGATCTTATCTCTTTGAATTCTGCATTACGAGAGGTTTGGATACGAGGAAATGGACGATGAAGTCATAAAGTTGGTGCTAGGCTTATATCCAGGTTCACTTTCGCCCGATCATCTTATTATACTTAATTTTACTAGAATACTTTTGATTATTTTAAACTTATCACTATTTTCATAATTTTGAACGACAATTTTGACAACCGACAAAATATCAATCATATCTGCAAACTGTTTATGGTCAAACTGATAAGAAGAGAAAGCTTCTCGAGTTTTGCTATATTTTGTGCTTGATTGATGGCAAGCATATATTTGTTTTTGAATCAGCGTTACATATGTTTCAAATGAGTGATGCAAATTCGATTTATTCACATATAAGTTTACCGTTCGCTAGAAACGTGAGCGCTCTCCACCGTGAATCGTAAGATATACTAAGGAGTTATTAGTAACACGAATTTACAAAAAGGTTAAATCTTGATTTTTTCGCAATTCATTAAAATGTGTTTTTCATGGGATGTCTTTCTATAATGCAAAAAATTTAATTTTTAATCATTTAAATAAAAAAATTCTGATATGCACATCTCATTTAACATCTTGTTTACTTTAGTATTGATTAAAAATGCAAACTGTCCCGAAAATATGCCTTTCCTATGTGAAAAAAACTCATAATTTTCAAAAAAGGATAACATCAAGCCGTATGATTCTTTCGAAAGAAGGTTTTCCTTGGAAAAAGTATTGTTATTATGTTTCGAATTTATGTGAACAGGCCAAATGGCCTGTGGAATTTTAGGTAAACTTTTTTAGTAAACTTTTTTCGCTTAGAAATTTAAGTGTTGAATGATAATTTTGCAATTACATTTTCTCATTTTTTTTCCTTCAGAAGTCTCAAAAACTTAAAAGTTCCTTATTGAAATTCTAAATTAAAACCATAATTGTTTTCAGCGTCATTTAGATTTATTCATTTAGCTTTTATATACTAGATGATTTAATCTGATTGTCGTCTACCAATTCATATCGTTTTCATTTATGTAAATATTAGGTTTAATATAAGCAAGAATCGTGGAAAATGATTTTGTAGGTTGTTATTAGAAAATATTGGGTGGTGACCCTTCACAGAATAATTGACTTATTATCAGGAACGAAAATTGACTACATTACCCTTTCAAGGAGTTGATTTTAATGAATACCATATTTATTGATGAACACCATGGAAACTTTTCTTTAAGTGAAGCTTCGTAAATGAATTTGGGCAGTAAAGTCTAATAACCTATAACTGGTAAACTATGCAACAAGCAAGTTTTATTTACATCACAACTTTTTGGTGGTTTCTTCTCTTGTATATTTGCTTCCTAATACTGTTTACATATACGTACGCAAATGAACTTTCGCTTTTCAAAGGATTCGAAGAAAGTTACAGTATCGTGAGAAGTTTGTGTAAGTAATACGTTGTTCAACGTTTTACTGGTGAAAGATGGAAAAATTGTCATAAGAGTTACACTGAAGTAATTTCATAACTTTGCTAGTTTGAGTGGTATATTGGCTGTGAATTATAGCGCATCGATAAATTAAATTTTGATGTTATTTGCTTAATTTTGTCAATGGAATAACTGATGCAGATTTTTTTTATAAGAAAGTGAATAGATTTTAACATATGTTCTCACTATATTTACAAATAAGAAAAGAAATTAATAAGCGAATTCAATGCAAAATGGAAGCATCAAATATTGTATGTTTTAGACGCGATAAATATTCTAGCGCCCAATGTGGGTAAACCAATATATATATGTATCTAATTTATTCGACCGTAAATCTTGTTGCAAACTATGCATAATAGCTAATTCAGAGGCTGATGAACCGAGTGAGGTCTCTTGCTACAATTACATGTTATTCAAGACGTACACATTTTTAGCCTTAATTTTTTTTCCTAGACAAATTCCCATATCTTCTTTAGCATCTTTAATAGTTAACGATAAAGGCATTCGAACTTCCTAACCTGGTTCATTCAACACGAAAAATGTTCAAAAATATTGTCATTCGAGTCATAAGCATATATCATAGCATTTGACTTCCTATCATCGTTACGTGGAGTGAATCGCAAAGGAATCCGAAAAAATTTCATCACCGGTAGTCGCCGCGTCGATAGATTATGAACATGAGTTTCCTGTTCGAACACATCTATACGTATGGTGACCATTAGAGCATAAATTCGTCATCTGTCAAGATAAATCAAATATTGCTTTGGCGTGCTCATTCTAATGATAAAAGAAATGTATGAAATCGAGAGGAGTGGTGATATTTTTTCGATAAACGATTTATCTTCGGATGAAAAATAATTACTGGTTTTGCGTAAATGTTGTTTTGAACAGTCAGATAATTGCAAGTGTGAAACGAACGCCTGAAAATTCAAATTTTCATCAACATTTTAATTTAGTTGATTTGAACCTTTTACCTAAAATAAATTATCTAATATTTAGCGTAAATTCATTGTGTAACTGATTTTTTTCAAACATTGATTCCCAAGTTTATGTGAAAGATTTTTTCTACAGATATTAGTCTAGTCTGTTTAAATTCAATACCGAATAGGTACCTAAGAATAGAAGCATGCAAATATCAAAAACCAACAGCATACAAGATAGGCATGTGAAATTGTAGAAAAATATTCAGTCATGTTTCATTACTTCCCGATGTGCACATTCCAAGAAATTTCTCCATGTAGACATGGCATTGGAATACGAATTTCTCTTACCTTCTGCAATAGTTGTCTCTTCACGATATAATATTAGACAGTAATATGAAGCCAAACGATTGATAAATGAATGATGATGTATACGACTGGTGCTCGTATTCTGCAAATGCACATATTTCTATGAATGTTTACGACCGATAACCTATTCACTGAGTAAACGTATCTAGAATTTAACTGCGGAAGAGGTGCTGCTTTGTTTGGGCGTATGCAGCTGTCATAGAAATTTTTGTTATCTATAAAACTATGATTGCTTAATTCTACTAAATGCAGAAAACAATTTTTAAATTGAGAATACTTTACTGAGTTTTCCAGCTGGAAAAAATACCATTTGGGTAACTTTTTCAATTCTACTTGTGCTCAACTTTCTTTATTGAAAATTAACAACTAGAATTTCGACAAGCAAAGCTATCTATGTCCTGCCAAATGGCAGCAATATCTGAAAAATCGATAGTGTCGAAATCTCTTAATCAAAGAGGGACCAAATTACTGTGGCAAAAAATATGTTCAATTCAATTGAAGGATTTCAGTTAAAGCCATGAAGTGGAGCTAACCACGGAATCTAGTATAGCCAGTAAATAATTAAATATTAAATAAAAATGCCTTCTTCAATGTAGAACATGCTGCCAAAATTGCATTTTTTATGCTTAAAATTATTGTTCAAACAATATATCTGGAATTGCGCGTGATTTAACTTTGGCCTGTTGTCTTCCTCACTTGTTTATTATCTTTTTAGAAGTTTGACTTAAATTGAAAATTGTTTAGCCTCTATTTAGCTAGTTGTATAGGTTTGCTTTTACTAGAAGTTATGTATCTTCTTGATTTAATTTTTAAAAAAATTGGGATATTCACAAAAATTGACAGGATACTACGACTAGGAAGCATCTCTTTGCAAGGTTGTTCATCCAGGAAAAATACGGAGTCAATAGTTTTATTTTTCAACACAACGACTCGAAAATGTGTTGCACTTGATTCTGACAGGCGCTATATGTGACAGTATTCTTTAAAAACTGAATCAATTTTACTGTTTTATTCACTGCATTGTCAAAAATAAAATGCGTGTCAAAAAAAGCGAAATAACTAATAGCAATGCGGCTACAAACGAGGATATTGCATAAAGTCTCTGATGTCGAACTTTGTGGTATTTTTTGATTGGTTCATAAGTCATATGTAATGCATCAAATACATATTGGCCCAACAAAAATCACGTTGTTCTACCATTGCCAACCTAATGGTTCTTCTTTTCGATGTTTTATGCAAAATGAAGAAAGGTGATCAACTTGACGCAGTCTTCATTGATTTTGGAAAAGCGTTTAATCGTATTGATCACTCAATTTTGATTTTTAAGCTGTTATTATTTCGGAATAGCAGGATCTGTTTTAAGATGGCTTTAAATAAATTTACTTCGACTCAGTTGTACCTCAAAGTAGCCATCTTGGCTCTCTTGTTTTTAACATTTTTATAAAAGACTTCTAAGCGTTTTATCTGATATATTCTATGTGTTCGTTCTATGTGGAATACCTGAACATTTATCATACTATCAACTCAACATTTATCATACTATGCCAACATTTTTAAATTAAAATTAAGCTCCCTGAAGCATTTATGCTGTGGGAACAACAACCCTCTCAATATCGCGAAATGTGCTGTGATTAGCTTCTCTCGAAAGAGGACTCGTACACTCGTACATTTTACGCACTTCCTAGGAAATGCTGCTCGGTGTTCTCTTGGATGAAGTGATCCGCTTCAAATTATATTGCGACAAAGTGATTCCTCAAGAAAGTAAACGACTTGGCTTCATTAAGTGTCGCACCAAAGCGTTTTCGAATCTTTTAGTGACAAAACCCCAATACACTGAACTCGCTCGTCTTCTTTTTGAGTATGCCTGCATTATCTGGTACCTGGCTTTAAAAATTCACAGGCAGACATTTGAATATGTGCAAAAGCAGCTATGAAAGATTGTTTTCTTTCTTGTAATCTCAGCAATTACCCGCATATGACCTTCGCTGTTGCATATCTATAAACTTATTTTTAAATCATTTATCTATTTGTATTGTATTCTTTGGTATTTTATATCTAGTTTTAATTTGTTTAGTATTGTTTATAAATAAATAATGCTCTTTCCTCCACAAAATTCCAGCCAAACGACTATGGCTTTCCAACAGCATCACCAGTTACCATCTCCACAGCCGACATTTATCTCTTGACTCATTCACTTTTCTCTTAAAACTTGGAACCTGCGCAACATCCATCGTGTATCTTTTCTCCTCCAATGTTGATTTTTGTAAACAAAACGAAAATCAACATCGACTCGAGAGATTTGCATCTTTTGTTTTGAGGTTAGATACATTATTTGCTATGCCGACCGACCGACCGACTTGCCGACCAAACGCTAATGATTGTCTTCAGTTTTCTGTTTACCAACATTTCCATTTACTTGCTATAGCACCAGCCCCATCGCTGAAAGCTAGTTATGTCTGCACCTCACGTTCCAACCGTTTTTATCGGAACATGTTGCGGAGAGTGCAACTATGTTCCATAGCTCCTCGTATACGAGGTTTGAGTTAGATAAACTGGTTTTTCTTGTAGGGCCATCAAACGAAGACTATTTGCCCAAGAAGTAAAACTCGGTTGTGGTGACTATTCAGCTAGATGGTAACTAGAGTTACTTCGAATGAAGTAATCTCTTAAGAGCCGGCTTGGAAATCGTCGGTATCTTTCAGATACTTGTCGATGACTATGGTAAAGTGGCAGTCTTGTGCTGTTCTGTTGGGTCGGTTGGAATTCTTTATAATCGGTTTCGTCACCGTCATTGTTGTTGTTGTTGCTATTGGCTTCTTCTTCTTCTTTGCCTTCTTGTTCTTCGAGTTGCTCTTGGATGGCCGGATTGTATGGGTCTCTGACAGCAGATCTTCTGGGCATGGGTAGCAATTCATGGATAGCAGTAGTAATAGCAACAGCAGCAGCAGTAGAGTCAGCGTATAGCGGGAATCGCAATCGTTTTGATAGCTCTACAATATCAGTTGGAAATTTCTTGGCTTTAGTCACCTGCGAAAGTTCGAACGGCGAACATCGTTTCAAATAAATACTTCCTCTGGTAGTCGATTGAGAGCTACGGTAGAGGAAGCGCGGTTTCAATTGCGGATTTATAGAATCATCCAATGATATGATAGTCTGGTATTGAAATTTTCAAATACTTTCGACAATCATTGTGTTGTTTTTTTGGAAACTTCCACTCGCGAATTTTTGAACTTTCATTCATAGTTTTCATAAAAATCTTCACCGTGACTACGTTTATATGTGGAACTAATAAATCAATTCTTCCAAGGATTTCGCGCGCGATTTATGAATTCTTTTTCGTTTGGAGTGCTTAAAAGAAATTTCATTTTCATAACAGAGGTGACGAATTGGTGCTTCTAGAGGATAGTCAAGTGAATTGTTTACATGAAAAGTGGGTGAATTAACTTAAATTAGATATCCTGCAATAGTAGATTTTCGAAAAAGGATACATTTCGATTCAGTGGAAATCAATGTTATTTTATCAATCTTTGAAAATCGTCGGAGTGAGTTTGAAATCGAAGTGGATTTGGTGAAACTAAGAGTGAAGTGGTCTAACAACAAGAATTCATATTGTTACGACATCCACAACCTCTGTTTTCGGAAAAGATTCGTTCGATCCTTTTTTTCACAAGTGTATTTTTTTTTTTGAAAATTATTTGAACTGAACAGCTAATGCCAGTGATATATACAAAAGGAGAAAACTGTGAAAAGGATTTAGTTGGTTGGCTGAAGGATTAAATTTCGCGATTGTCTGCTGAGTTCGTGTTTAATATATTTTTGAAACGTAAGTGTAATTTCTCTTGTTTTTCCCCCAAAATTTTAGCAAGGTGTACTTGATAAAATTTTACGTTTCAACGCAAATGATTAGTGGTGAACTAAAGATTTGACTGAAATAGCTTTGTCACTACTTGTGAAAAAAAAATCCCGAGATAGTTCAGGGAAAGAAAGTGATATAAAGTCGTTTGGAGCGTTTAGGATTACTATGTGATTTCGGCAGGACGATTATGACATTTGAGGATTTCGAAGTGTAATGTAAACGCAGTCATCAAATGACGTTTTGAAACGGATATTGAATAGTTCGTTATTTTCTATTAGAAGAAGTTTTCAGAAGTTTTTGTTAAAGAAAATAGCATGAATCGAGGCCGAGTAGACTTGACCTTCTAAACGGAGCTCTTAAAAATATTTAAAAATTTGAAACAGTTATCGAAGTCATCAGTACTATACTAATAAACGTCAGTTAAAGGCACTATGAATGTGGTTTTGTGAATATTTTGAGAAGCAAGATTTTGTCCTGCGAAAAGCTCTATTTAGAGATTTTAAGTTAAAAAACGCAAAAAATACTTTTAGATATACAGTAAAAAAAAAATATCCTAAATTTTGGAGGTAACTAAGTCAAAGGAAAATAATTGAAATACACGAAAATGAAAATATAGCTAAATTTTGAACAGTAATTGCTTGCTTACGATTTCAAATATGGTTGATATTTGTGTTTTGTATTCAGATTTTCACTTAAAATATGTCGACAAAGTGAAAAATTTTGGCTTGAAAATTAGTTAAAATTAGAATTCCTTTGAGTGAACTTGTAAAAGACTACAAGTGTTTACCAAATGATATCATTCATAACGTCAAAATTTAAAATTTTTGAATTCTTAGTATTTTAGGCTTTTTATTTTCGCGCATTTATTTTGATGGATTTTCTTGGCACCAAGCATTCAATTCACTTATTTCACAAAATTCTTCCAACATTGATTCGTATAAGAATTTTTGAGGTTTCCATTTCCTTAAAAATTGATTTAATTGAAATTCGAAAAGGAAATTTACGATCAGTGTTTTTTTTCGTAAGCTCATAAGATACATATGAAAAAAATTAAATCTGATACTTTTTCGAAATTAAAAATTTTTTTTTTCGCACTTTTGTGCAACAGTGCTACTGAAACGTGGTTATCAGATAAAATTCTTTAAACTACATAATCCTCATATGATAATTCTGTTGAGCTGTTAGTCATATTTTATTTTACCTTCGGACAAGAAGCTTCAGTTAGAAAATTTGATATGTATATTTTTACACAAATTACGTTGATAACATAAAATGGGAGAGAATGAAATTGGGACCAGCGTTTTAAATAGAGTAGCTTATGAAGAGTTTGAACAACAAAACAAGGGACTGCACAAAGTCGTTACTTATGCGTTGTACATGGAAGGTCAAATGGGCCAGTTATTTTTCCAATTGCTGAAATTTACTATGGGCTGTATTTTTCTGAAATTCTTCTTGAGCTGATGAACAAGGATTACAATTTATTTTACATTGAGGTTCTTGACTTCTTCTGCAATTATTTAGCGTTACGTAAGTACCACGGTAAATACCTTAAATTTTCAACAACAATCCATTGAAAGTTTTCAGCTTATACGTGTAGCACTTACGACGCTGGAAATTTAATTCTGTTGTCTCGTTATTGAAAACTTCTTCCGGACAAACCTGGATTTAGGGTTTCAAAGAGGTGGCCACGTTTAGTGGTGTAACATGGAAATTTTTTTTACTTGATATTTATGCCAACATGCTAGCTTAGCTATTGCTTGTTTTTATTTATCTAAGGTTCATTTTTGTAATCAAGCAATTTGGAAGCTTTTTTCGCCTGCGAGAAGGTGGTAAAACGTGTGCTCCACGTCGGGCTTGGATATTTTCTTCTGCTTTCCTATTTGAGACGTATGGGGCCTTTGCCATCATTAAAGAAGCAATCGAACGCCTTTTCTTCTCCGCATTTGGGATGGTAGAAGCCCTCACATATACGTTTGCATTGGATTTTATAGAATTTTATCAAACTGCGTTCTAGACGAGGAAACTTGTATGTTTTCTACTTTTGTACAATTTCTCTTCGCCGATTTAGTCCTCATTTTGGCCCAGGGAAAAATTGATTTTTAAGGATTATCTTGGATTATTAACGATTATCTACATTATCCATACTATTTTTTTCTAAAAAAAAAACAACTTTTTGATAGTTGCACTAAAAAACAATTCATCTCATATATACTGATTTCACATATGTAATTATCGAAAGAGTGCTTTGTCTGAACCGAACTGTTGCTTGCATTAGTTCAGTAATCGCTCTGTTTGAGCTTTGGAAAACAAATCTTGCAATAATTTTAGCAAAAAACATCCCTTTTTTGGTCCTTTTGCATCCAATGCATCCCACTTTTTAGTCAACTGAGTGGACAGAAAGCCGATATAATTTTCTTTCTTTTAATTCATGTATAACTAGGTTAGCTCTTCAATAATCGATTTGGATCTACAGTCTTTTGTATGATTGCTCCACTTAATCGTTGCAATACTTTTATTCTTCAACCTAAACTTCAACACAATTTAGAAAATATTTGAAATATCTACTGTGGGATATATTTCCGAATTCTTCACGAGCTTCATGGCAGGACAAGTAGTTTTATTTTCAATAGCTCATGAAAAAAACCAAATTGAATTTTCGACAGTCAAGTTGAGACTATTCTATTTCAGACCACATAACAGTTTAGTTGCATTGAAATAACAATTACAAGAAACTATTGCCAATGCGTTCGATGATAAGGCCTGGCTGCCATTGAATCAAGCGCCTCGATCAACTTTTCCGTAGTTATATATATATATATATATATATATATATATATATATATATATATATATATATATATATATATATATATATATATATATATATATATATATATATATATATATATATATACATATATACCTTATCGATATCTCCCGTTTTAAACTCGAGTAGTTTATCGCCGTTCTGGCGACATAACTGAGTTTCTTGAATAATATTCCCTTTGTGTGATGGAATTCGATAGGCTTCTATCAATCAAGTACCGTCCGTAGTGACGTTCTTACCAGTAATTCTAATGAAAATTTGTCTTTCGGTGCATACCTGCAACATATCACAAGATAACGCTGTCGAAAAGTTTCCATATTCTCCAGTGATATTATTCAAGTTTTCCAAACGGTTACTATGCAAGTATCAATGAATCGCTCTATCCGCTTGTTCCATATTGGTTGGTAAGGACATTTTGTTGTGCGGGTTACGCCTGTCTTACGATCCAATAAATATCCGAATTAAAATTTATTTCCAACATGGTTTTGTCTAAAGAATTGCTCAATTATATGCTGAACCGTAGAAATTAGTTTGTGCATTATTTATTTGTGTTTTTTTTACAGCTTTCCCTCTAAAAATTATTTCTTATGACTTAAAAATAGAACGACCTTTACTTATAATACTCATCAACTGTCAAAAAATACCTTAAAATAATGCCTAGGTCAGAAACTTTGTCTTAAATTTAATTATTCTCATGCTATCTCAAAGGTCAATCATTAAAGTTTTATGAGTTGAAAATTAATTTTATATTTTCCTTGAGAAGTGAAGACTGTTTGTGCTGTAATTTCACTGAAAACAATAAATAAGACATCGAGCTGCAATATTAGTTTTGCTTTCATTAAAGTTTTTTTTCACGTTTTTGAAAGTTTTGATAGTTTTCATCGTACAAGGACTTACGTCATTCAAGCTGTGAGCAATAGGACATATTTTACTAGATTCATAGGCAAGTAGTTAGTTTGAAAACTAATTTAGATTGGTTTTTTGATAAATTTTAACAAGTTTTAGACATTGCCACTTTTTTTTTTTGCTGTGAAACCGATCCGCGTACATAAATTTACCTTAGGTTCAAGTCTCGCGAACTTTTTGCCCCAACTGAATTTTGTGTATGATGTTTTTATGCAAATTTTGTTTTTTTTTGCTGGAAAAATTCTATATCAACAAAAATTCAGGTAAATCCAATAGTTAACGAGATATTTCAGAAAAACTGATTTTTAAACTTAAAACTGATTTTTGACCTTTAATAACTTTTTCGCGCACACAATTTCGTAATGGACTTTTCACATTGTGTGTCTTCTGTTGTTTTCTGTCAGACGATCTTTTCCTGTCTAAAATGACGAAGCTGCTGGAAATGCAGTGCTAATCAGCATTTTCTACCTTCTCCGAAGACAACTATGTTGCAGCTACCTTCGTTCATATTTTTTTTTTAATCAAACAGTCATGAAGTAGTTCTTGATTGTGTTCTAGATAATCGGTTTTATAATAACTATGAATCACAAAGCCAATTTATTCCAATTTCGTAACAAATTTTCAGGACCTAAACCAAAACATAGACCAAAATTATCTATACTAGCCTACCCCTTCACTCAATTAAGTGATTACAATTCAAAACTTTACTTGCATAAGAAAGTTTAACAATAATTATGATGACCGTGCTGTTGACGTCTTTAAGAACAACTCTATTGTGGTATTTCTATTGCAGACTTCTGGCAATGTGCTTGGTCACGTTGTTCATTCCAAAATTAGATTCGCACAAGTGTGTTGATCTGCAAATGCCAGAACAGATTCTCGTTTTAGGCCGTCATGTGAAGGAGCTCAGCTGTTGTGTTGCATCTGGCTACTGCTTCATACCCTCACATACACTGTTGTTTTTGTATCAGTTTTCCCCCCCATGGTGTATTGTTTAAGTTCCAACAGTTAAAGCTCAGATAATCGTTCACATTCTGCAGATGATACCTCAACAGCTATGTACGTAGTCTCTGTAGGTTTGTATGTAAGGCTATTTATATGATATCCTGAAATAGTTTCCGGTCCCTATGCGAAAATGCGAAGACGTTTTGCAAAGAATGATTTGATGAGTTGGTGGAGCAAAGTTTTCAGAATATTCGATAATGCATTGTGGCAGTAGGAGCTGGGCTGGTTCGGATGTGTATTAATAAAAGTTCTGACTGGCTTTTTCCTAAAAAGATGACCGAAATAGCTTTTTGCAAGGCAAGAGCATGGGAGAAGATGTTTTATAATTTCGGCAATATTCTTATATAGGTTGACTGAGGAGGAAAAGTCTTTAGGCTTTTTATTTATTTATTTTTTTATTGCTGACTCATTTTATATAATAGCTCAATAACAATATTCGTCGTCGTAGCACTACAGCCCCTCTCGGGCCTTGGCTTCTCGTAGGTGACGCCTCCAGTTGTCTCGGTCCAATGACCGCGTCCTCCAATTCCGAAATCCGAGCAGCTTTGCGCAGTCTTCGTCGACAGAGTCAGACCAGCGTTTTCTGGGTTTTCCCACTGGTCTTCGACCCTCGGCCCTTCCGTTGAATACTTTCTTAGGTACTCGATGCTCGTCCATTCGTTGCACGTGACCAGCCCATTGCAGCTTCCGCAGTTTCACGATTGTAGCAACCTCCGGCTCGTCAAAAACCTCGTACAACTCGTGGTTGTACCTTATCCGCCATTGGCCGCACTCTTGTTTAGCTCCAATTATACGCCTGAGGACCCGTCTTTCGAAGGCGTTCAACATATTTGCGGATGTTTGGGTAAGGGTCCAAGTTTCACATCCATAGCACAACACAGGTCTGATGATTGATTTGTAGACTTGGAGCTTCGTCTTCCTGTGTATGCAGCTGGTCTTCAGTAGGGCCAGAACGGAGTAGAGAATTTTATTAGCGAGCTGTATTCTCCGTTTAATTTCGTCAGTTTCACTGCCTTTCGTTGTAATTAGTTTTATATCTTTCTAATAACAATATTAGAAAGAAGAATATCATCAAATGTCTTAAAAAAATTAGAGAGGAGAACAAAACTGGTGGTCTTCCCGACTTGACAGTGATTTAACTTGACCTGACCTTGACCTGACTTGACCGACCTGATTTGAAAATCAGTTTCGTCTTAACCAGTGAATTAACAAGACGGACAGACGTGTCGACATCAAAAACAAAGCGTGAGCATTCCAGGGCGAAGCCAGTTACCTTTAATGCTTTAAAGGTAGCAAAAGAAGTATGCCGGTCTAATTTCAATATAGAATCAAAAATGATGCGATGGCCTTATGTTGATCTGTATGCTTCAAAAGATAACCAGGCTAAAAGCAGCCAAAAACAATCGGATTAGATTTATTGGAAAAAGGCATCACATAACATTTGGAAATATTTATAGGAAGAGAGTTCACAGATAACCACTAACCTAAAGCAAAAAGATCCGATTGTTAATCGTTGTGTGAAGCAACATCCAAAAAATTTTAATCTGCATATTAAAGAGAATCAAACTTGAAGTTCATTGACAATATCATTGATGTATAAAGCAAAGAGGGTGGGACCATGGATGGAACTTTGAGGCATGTCAGAAGAAGAAAAAGATGGGAATGGAACACCGCCGTTAACAATAACAGGGCTGGTTATCGAGAAAGGATGTAGAAATATACCAAAATTACGTCATTTTTCTAACAATACTGAACGATTAATCCTGTAAAATGCTTTCACGAAGTCAGTGTAGATCACATTAGCTTTCAGGCCACAATCCGAAGATCAGGTTTCAAATATAATGAATAAAACTAAATTAGTTGTCGCAGAACGCCTTTTAATGAATTAATGCTGTTCTTTAGAAAATAAGAAACTCAAATACTATGAATTCTGTCATCAACACAACAAATCTGTCACGGGAGAACGTTGGCAGCTCTTTAGCTCGTATGAAAAACACTAGGGACAAACTCAAATTAAATAGAACTTACATAAGAACACATAAGAAAGCAGCAAAAAAATTTAACGAAAATATTAGGAATACCATCAGAGCCACTATTCGCAGAAGGCTCCAATGAAGAAATTAAAATTTGTACCTAATCATAACATCAATATTAGAAGACAAAGACGAAACAAAGTCCCATGAGAAGGCTTTTGAAGTGGTAAAGGAAGAAACCAAAAAATTAGCAAACAGATCACAAGCATCTAAAAGTAAGGAAGCAGTGGTTTTTTCAAACGTAAAAGTTTCAGAAAATTATTTGTTAATGCTGAGAGAATGAACATACGATCAGCAAGGATTCGAGTTATTAGAAGAGAGATAAGATTCAGTATGGGCGATTTGTTTTTTCAAATGCTTATTTGGCGGCTAATCGTAAAGTTTGGCAGCATTCAAGTTTTTCATCAGATTAACTGCGAAGGGATCCATTGCGGGCTATTACAACTACCACAAAAACGATCGTGGACAAAAAGCACGGCAAATATGATCAAATTGGATATAATAGAGTTTTTGAGAGAGTAAATAGCAGAACGATTGTCAATAATTTCAAGTCCTCCAAAAAAAAAAAAAGAGAAAAACAGTTGATAGCACTGAGTTAAGCTAAAATTGGCTAGTAATCACCGTTAAAAAAGTTAGTAATTAATTAAGCTAGTAATCAGCGTTAAACAAGGAAAAAGTTATAAGTAGATTCAGTTCTGCTCTTTTCACGTGGGTAAGTCGATTTACAAAAATTGAGGAAAGGTCTGGATGACGATGATCGGGATCAATTTAAGGGGAATTCGCAGAGGAAAGAGAGACGTAAGAAGAAAAAGTATAGGAAAAAATAAAATCTAACAAACGGTTGTTATCGTAGGAATGCAATTAAATTGCGATAAGGAACACATATATAGAAAGAAGGTAAGGGTAATCGACAGAGCATTTGAATAAAAGATGGATAATGATGAAATATTCCACTTAACTGCAGACAAATTGAAAGCACCACATATGGCAATAAGACAATGTAGATAGTAAGATAGAATAAAGTCAGATAGCTCACTGAAAAACTTTCGTGCGTGGAAATGAATGCACAACAAGGTACGCGCACGGAGATTAGTAATAAACATATGTTAACCATAAAGTTAACACAGAGTTTACTAAGTATAGATGTGCGCACGGCAAAAAGAAGTCCTCAACGGTCTGATTTATTTGAAAGCTTCAATTATCATCACTCGGAAAATATTATGAAAGGGAAAGAACGCATCGCTAGAAAAAATACTAGACAGCCAGGTCTCTATCAAACAAATGCAATAGTCAAAAGTAAATAAAGAGGAAAGCTGCATTTGCATTATTTTATTGTTTAATCCACAAACATTTTGATAATGAAGATGAAAGCGAACAATTGTCCTTAAACAAATAAGACAAATCTGATTGAGTAGAACTCGGGCTAGAAATTTCCAAAAATTTCGATTATTTTATTTGCTTACAAAAAAAATCGGGCTCATCTTCAATGATAAAACAATTTCGTTCTTAAAATTTGCCATGCAGTTCTTTTATCCAGGCAATACATTAAAGCTTAAACCATATTAGACGGAAAAACATGCCAATCGGCCTCGCTTTCTGTTTATTTAGGCAATACACATTAACAAGATTAGAACTTTGAAGGTTTACTTGAAGATTTGATTACTTATGTGTTGATCTTTCTCTATGTTTCTAGGAATATTACTGATTTATTTTCTTATTGGTCCAACTGAGTTTGGTTTATGTTTGTCACCTATTTTTTCAGACGTGAAATGGCCTAGAAAACCATAAAAGAGAAGTTTTGCCAGAATTCTGAAAGAAATTCTGGTAAATTTTCAAAATTCTGATTCAAAAATCACTGAGAGTTCAGACAAATTTCTATGTATGTACATTGATTAACACAAATTCGGATGGAATTTTCCTTTCGAATTCACTTAGATTATTTTGCATGGTTCCCGACAGCAAAACCACAAGAACATACAATAGCTGATATTTGAAGCATAATTTTTTGAGTAATGGGAAATTAAAAAAAAAATTGTTTTTTTTTTTATAGAAAACCCGCTTTCTTCTCATACACGGTATTTTCTTTCACAATTCTGGAATATCACAGAATTTTCCTATGCAGACCCAACATCAGAATCGACCGGAAATTTTCCAAAGGCACCGAAATTTTTCAAACTAGGGTTGGCTGGGGTTTGATCGAAAACTGTTCTTACTTAGTGCTACTGTGTTCTCACCATAAACTGCACAAATTTTCTGATGCTAGTAGCTTATTAAAGAAACTTATCAAAATGCGGAAGAAATTTAGAAAATTATGTTTTCATAATTTTTCAATGGACTGAAGACTGATTTTCAAGTAAGTGCTGGGTTTCAAATGTCTGTATTCGGAGCTGAACAAGCGGAGTATGTCTACCTATGCTCACTTTTCTTTGGAAAATATATTTCTAATTTTTTCATAACCAACACTATATTTGAAGAAATATTGAAAATAGTAACAGCATAAAATTAGTTTTTTTTCTTTTCTTTTTATCTTAAATTCGTAAGCCCATTAGACAAGTATTACACAATCTGTATAAGAATCGACCGAACTTCAACAAAACATTCTTGGATTCAAATTTAAATTTTAGTCCCATGACATTTTTCAACGCTGCATTTACCAATGAAACGAATCATCAATAAATTCAATTTAATATAATCTATAATCTTGTCATTTCCAACATAGTGACACAATTTCATCCAGAGAGCATGCCTAAATAGGTCGAGATAAGTTCGTGTGGATTCCAGTCAAAATCAAAAATTTATGATAAGAGTAGTCAATGTATCTGATTCTTTGATCATTTCCTAATCAAAGAATCAGATACATTTGACGTAGGATTATAAATTTTTTGAATACCAGTTGGATGTGATGACATTGAAATGCGACTGGTTCTTAAGTTAAAGTATTCATTAGATATTTGAAAAAAAAGAAGAAAAACCAGGCTGGAGTATAAATAAATGAGGTGGGCGAGAATATATTTTCGGCATATATAACTAGACTTTTCATTGATACGATTTTAAGCAGATTATGAGCAAAGGAACTTAAGTGGTGAATAAATGAATTAAGTGGTGAATAAATGAATGAATAAATCATGCGATTTGATGCCGTTAGTCTGCTTCTTTGGAGGTTTTCTCAAAGATGAAGTCTATGCCACTAAACCAACATTGTCTATCTTAAAAATAAGGTGATAGCACACTGCTGAAAGAATATGAAATGGTAAATCCACCAAGAGAATGAGTGTATGTCAACAGAACCGAGCCGGATATGGTTTAGTGATTTATTTGACACACAGATTAAAAGCCTAAACTTAGAAATACAATTAATTATTTTGAATTTTAGGAAACAAATATACATATACTTTATTGAAACTTGAAAATGAGCACATTGAAAATGATCACATTGTAAATTGGCTGTTTATAGCTTACTCTGAAATTGACTCCAATCCCAAACTCACGCAAATAGTAGAAAGTAAACTGCGAATTATATCCCTTGAAGAATGGAGATTTGTGTAATTAGCCTTTTTTTAAAAAAAATCCTATTAATAAGCCAATTTTTCCATCATGCAAGTCTGAAATCAACGCGCCAAACTAATGCGACCACAATTACCACCACAACGGCACCGTGGCTATTACGTGTGCATATAGCATTACAATTGCATATGTAAACAATCACAAATTCATGCTGGTGCATGCAGTATAGCACCTAAAGTTCATAGCCCGCTTGTTGGGTACAAGTGTCTGGTATGTAGAATATTTCACGCGAAAACCTCTTGTCAAACATAGTATGTGTAATTTAAAGGAAATTCGAATAAAAAATTAACTGGGTTAGTTTAGAGTCGAACGTAGTAAGGTGACCGTGGGGATTTGTCAAGCGTGAGAAAATCATAATCATTCCTCACAAGAATATCAACTGCTGCATTGCGCAGACAGTAAACACTAAACGGCCGATAAAGTAAGTAAATATGTATTTCATTAGACGTAAAATAAGGTGTAATTCCTGCATCTAAGCAAGATAAGGCTTAGTTCTAGCAGCAGGTAAGATAAAACATAGCCCACGACAATACTATTGAACATAGCACACATTTTAATGAATTAAGGGGAAACCGAGTAGGCAGTATGTGGAACAATTAGTTCAAAAGGGCTGAGGTACACAATCAAATATGGTTGACTAGTGGTAAATACTTTTTATTTTCCGGAAATTTTTAATGATGTGGCCAAAGCTATAGAACTCAAACCTGTTTTAAGTGTTGTTACTTGATCTGATATACAACTTCAGGAAGAGGACCAAAGAACAAATCATTTTGCTTAAAAAATTTTAAAATAACAAAATATGCCACGTCATAAGGATTTGAAAGCAAACTAGTGGAACAGCCTAAAACGGATGGAAAAAATATTTCGGAAATCGCGCAGATACTAAACAGAAGCCGAAAGCGATTTAAAAGATCCCGTTAAATACAGCGAGAAGTACGCAGGAAGCCGACCATCAAATAATTTCAATGGTAACTGCATGAGATATCAGCACAGAGGCAGGTGTGCACACAAGTGTGCGAAAAGTCCAATGTATTTTGCAGCGAGCCGAGCATTTACAACGGAAAAAATTGAAATGTAAGCCGCAGGCACATAAAGACGTTCGTTTACGATTTGCACGACAGCACGTGCAGTGGCCCCGATATCTTCCGGCATTAATAAATGTCAAATAAGCTGCGGTGGAGTTCTGTTTCTCTTCAATATATTCATCTCAGATTGACCCAACGTACTGTTAAATATGCCTCACCTACTTTATGCAGACAGTATCAAACATTATCACATCATTCGTCCAAACCTAATTCACTTTTTCTCCAATCCAAGCTTGAATTTGACCATTGGTGCAATGAAAACAAGTTCGACTTGAATATCGATAAATACCAGATTATAAGGCCTAGCCACAAGTGCACGATGGTAAACAACATACACTTCCTTGGCAATAATTCAATAGCTTGAGTTGATAGCGTTGTTGTTATCTTCGAGAAGAAGCGTCACTTCACCTTCAAACAGTTACATATTCAGTTAATGAACCGATTTTAGCAACCTTTATTCCCCGACGATCTCTAAATCCTCAGCAATTTTTGCGCCGTGGTTTTTAAGCCACCTATTTTATTCGCCCGCAGCCGAGCCATCAGTCAGATAGGGGAAATAACATGTAGTATATAAATATATGGACGTGCCGGTACTATTGCGGCTGATGGAAGCCTGAAGGAACAGAGAAGAGACTTCACAGACAGAAAAAAAACAGCCTGGAAAAAAACCTGATCTGTGAAAAGAGGGTAATCTGACCATCGATCGTGAAGGCATTCTGGAGCGATAGAAAGTGCACTAAATTGCTAACAACCAATGCAAGAAGAAGACCTTATGATGCCGCCACCAAGCATAGAAGGGGTACGAAGAGCCATTAGTCGGCTGAAATTTAACAAAGCTCATGGAGCCGACGGCATACCAGCTGAGCTGATTAAATATTTATGGCCCAAATTATACCAAGCAATTCATGAAATTATATTGCATGTATGGGAGCACGGAAAGATGCCAAAAGAATAGTCCAAAGGTATAATATGCCCCTTAACATAAGAAAGGAGATGTAAGTATGCGCAGCAACTATAAGAGTATAACATTTTTGAGTAACTCTTATTAGATACTCTCCTCTTTCCTGCAAGAACGGTTAGCCCCATACGCTAATGTCATCATCGGACAATATTTATGGGGCTTCATTGCAGGCAAATCTACAATTGATTAGATCTTTACTTTCGGACAGACGATGGAAAAATGAGTGGAACTCAAAATTTCATTATACCATCGATTTATAGATTTTAAGGCTATAAATAGCATAGCCAGGGTAGAACTGTATAAAGCCATGGGATAATTCGGTATCCCCAACAAACTGACACAATTGTGTCGATTGCCCATGACTAATGTATAAGTTAAGTTAAAATATTTCGGTTGTTATATAGACCGTTCAACATCTTCAATGGGCTCCGACAACGGGATAGTCTGGCATGCCTCCTCTTCAACCTGGCGTTGGAGAAAGCAAATCGAGACTCTGGCACGTCAACGAGAGGGACTATCGTCACCAAGTCCAGCCAGATACTGACTTATGCAGATGATATAGAAATAATTGGACGATCTGAACTAGCTGTACGAGAATCCTTCATCCAGATCGAGCGAGTGGGACAAAAACTGGGGCTGGACATAGTCAAAGAAAGCAAACGTACATGGTGGCAGCATTTGCAGGAAGAACACATAGAGTTGGTCAGACCTTCAGGGTAAGTTGATCATGAATTTGAAGTAGTGACATTATTCAACTACCTAGGGTCAATTGTAGCAGCCGATAACAACATGGAGAAATAAATACGCGTGCAGCAGCTCAAATCTAACAAAGCCTACTATAGTCTGTTAATGCGCTCTTCAAATCTCGAAATCTCACCCGATCATTAAAGCTCCTGCTGTGCAAACCGATGGTTTTGCCACTATTCACCTATCAGCCGCGTTCGAGAGGAAAGTCTCCCGTAGAATCATTGGCCCCATATGTGAAGATTCCGGAGACCCTACAACCATGAGTTGTATGCAGATATAATTACTAAGATAAAGCTCGGTAAACTCCGGCAGGCAGGACAACTAGTTCAAATGAGCGAAGAGGATCCTGCTCGGAAAACCCTTTGCAGCAGATTTTACGACAGACAACAGCATGGGAGACCTTGACTGCGCTGGAGGGATGGTATTGAACAGGACATTTGGAGTTTAGGGTTGTCCAATTGAATGACATCGGCTCGCAATCGCGGCCGATGGAAAAATTTGTTGACGGATGCCAGGACCAGACCCCAGTTTTAGCGCCAATGATAATAATGGTGATGATTTCTTTCGCCCATTTAGTGTCTGAGCGAAATATATAAAAACTTAGCAACGATACTAAATCGTGTTAAATGTAAATAGTATTAGTTGGATATTTAGAGGATTTAAACGTAATAGGTATATTACTAAGAAATCATAGGGGTTTTACAAAGAATTGTTGTTTTTTGTGTCCATGAGACAGTAGACCTCTGAAAATTCATTAAAGTACGAAAGATTGACCTCATAGGACTTCTTTTAACCCAGGTGCGTCCTGCGCCTCTAAATATAAAGCTTGGACTAACTTTATCAGAGTCATCAAAAAATAAGGTAGTGGTTCCAAGTATATAAAAGAAATATTTTCTTTTAGTTTTGCATCACACTAAAATAAGTTTTATTTATTAGACTTCAAATACGGAAACTTCTAGATGATTTTCCTATGAAAGAAAAAAAAATATTTAAGGGATATAGGCAGCTTTTACGTATTTTGTAAGTGCAGCGGAAGGATTTCTGGGCAACAAGAAAGATGAGTTAGGTATGTCCTTAGGCATGAGTTAGGCATGTCCTTAAAATTTTCTTATTTATACTCCCATTCGAATTTTACCTGAAGGATTTGTGAGTGGTAAGCGGCAAAAGTGGAGAGAAGTATTACCAGAACATCAGGACGATGGAAACAAGATATCAGGAACGCTAAGGCTAATTTTTGTTGGGCACCTACTGCTGATTTTCAAAAAGAGATAATGCTACAAAGCACAAGAGAAAAAAGTGAAAGGTTTTATCGCTATATGCCATCTCATTTAATATATTTTTTATTAATATAGTCTTACGAACTGCCTTTGCATAAGTTTGAAACATTTGATCAGTTTATATAAATAAATATTAAATTGTAAAAATATGTCTTCTCTTTTTATCTGTCACCATTCATACCCTGCAACAAAAATGTGTACGTTTCCTTGCAATTAACTCATTATTTGCGGATACAACTATTTTAATCCGTTTTACTTCAAAAATGTTTAAATTTGTTGTTCTATGTTATCTTTGTATGCATTTTATGTTTTTTTTTATTCTCGCTCTTATTTTTACTAACTTTTCCCAACTATTTCACATTAATTTTAAGTTGTTTTTGATGCAATAGTTTGATTAATATTTTGTTTTTCTTTAACGATGTGACCTTGATTGACGAATAAATAATATGTATAACAGAATAATATTTTTTTCAACGGTAGTCTGAGTACATACTCCTTAATAAGTTTATTTCCCCAATATTTCTGGAATATATGTATGAATTTAATCGGCTATTGAAATATATCTTTCTGCATTGTTCGTTTCTTTCATCATCCCACAATCTATTGTTTCCGATGTCAGATCCGTGACAAAACATTTCAAAGATAGGAATACCATCAATCTATATATGGAAATGCGATGAATTCAATTTATACGTCAGCAAGATGTTTTTTTCTTTTTTATTAGATTAATCTGTGGCGCTTTTTGACATAGTTTGGACTTTTTTCTTCTCCACAGTTACTTTAGCGTCGTTCACTCTACTCTGAATTTTTTGTACATTTAAGATATTTGAAGCGAAAAACTAAACCAACGATTTTCGTGAAGCTTTTACTTCAACAAAAATTTCTAGATTCAAGATATATGATAATATTAAAATTAATGCTTTTTTATAAATTAAGGAAGCATTAAAAATTTGGGTGAAAAATTGATGCATTTAGAAAGCACATTTTTGGGAGAAATGCAAATATTTGGGCCCAACTTCAAGAGATTCATATAATCAAATCAACGGAAGTTTTTTATCTTTACGGACTGAGTAAGATATACTTAGTAAGGTACCATTACAATCTGTTCCAGGTCTCCAAGCGGTTGCAGTCATTCATGAACAATCAGTGTGGGGTAATAAGTTCCACGATTCATTGCCTTGGTCGTCAACGTTACATATTTTGAGATTTTCGGCAATAATAAGTCACAAATTAAGCAACTTCAATTACACACCAACTGTGAGCGAAATCACATTGTAAAAACCATTGAAAAAAATATGTAACGTCGTCTCATCTAATACTGCTACATCACAACAAAGCAGCCAAACGTGCTGATAAGACACTTTTTCATAAATCCAATCCAAGCCAATCTCAAAAGCATAAACCCATATTCATTCGATTTGCTTCCTTGATAAATCAACCAAAGTAAATGCTCTTATAAAATGCCATTGCTTCAATTTTATTACATCTCGTCAAGTTCTTTTGCCCGCAATTGATTACAAAAACTCGAATACAAAAGAAAACAATCAACAAGAAGTCGCAGCGTGATTGACAATAATCACCTCTGTCTACATAGTGAAAAAAATTTGCGATGATCTGAAGGTTTTAGCCAGTAAAAAAGACTTAAATCATTCAAAATGCGAAAATTACGAAAGACCATATAAGAAAAAATCGAAATATCATGTACATACACGCGATTGATTTTGGAATCAATTATAGTGCTTTTATAGACATAACGGAAGAGTTTGTTGATTCAGCTTATTTGGTTCGGATGAGTCAGTGGTAGCGTCTTGTAGGTAATCTTCGGCATGATTAGATATTGCTTTGATTGCCAAACCATTTGCAGCCCTCGAAATTGTGCTTAGATAAATTTTGCTTCCAACAAAAAAAAATACTACTTTCTGGTCCATTCGTAATCCAATTATTATTCTAATTACTCATGGGTGGAGGAACATGACCGATTTCAATATTCTAATCACCAGCCATGAGTTGAATGAATGCCGTAAAGAATTTGTTTAGCGGCAAGAACGGTAATCCCAGTAGCGAGAAGAACGGATGAAACCACGAGTTTATATTTAAGACAGCGACTACAATTATTCAACTCTTGGTCGATTCAAGGCAGATTTCGAAACCAGTTTCGAAAATCGGTAAAATGTAGGTCGCGGTGGGTCTTGCGATCGATGCTCCACGATCTGTCCAAGCAAGATGCTGATGATGCTGGAAGATGACCAGTCAGATTGTTGCTGATCAATATGATCAGAAACAGTTACACAACTTAACCGGCAGCCAGCGAACACTACCTGGAATGGTCAACGCAGGTGTTTTTCTGGTTTGCGGAACATGTTTAACCGCAGCCGTCAGTTTCGAATCTACTGCAGATGATGCGTGCAAAGAATCAGAAATTGATTTGCAAGACATCGGTTTTGATGTACTGAAAATGTTATCCTCAATATGGGTCAGCTGTATGCGAAAAAAAATTATTCAATTTCGGTTTGATTGATGCTACCAATCAGCAATTTCCGAATTTCTGTCTGAAATGCGAAAAATTTCAACTCATTTTCAACACTTGCGCGCGATCAACAATGAACTCATCAAAAAATGATTCGGAAGTTTTCACTGTACATATGTATGTAGGTGATAGTGATAGCTTTCTAGGAATTTTTCGCATCAGTCGAATTGCTTTCACTTGACTACTTGTTTATCATTTATTCTCCGAATGTTTCCATTTCGCATCTACCATAATCCAGATAACGATCTTTCGAAGAAATCAGCATGATTTTTTTCTTTTTTGGACAAAACTTTTCGATACGCATCACCACCACCACCACCACGCATTCAAGACGTCGAAGACTCAGACCGTTTTTGTCTATTAAATTCTAATGATGATCATTAACTATTAGAAATATTTTGTCCATTTATACATTTTTAGTACGTTCCGTTTATTCGAAGCAGGATTTCTAAACTAATTATATTTGAGATTTTGGCGAAATTTGATAGATGGAGAGATTTATATATGAACAGTTGGAACTGACGATGCGAAAGATAGGAAAATGAAATATGTATGTATGGCTCGTACGCAGTTAATTTGCATTTTACATATGTATGTACATATGTAGCATTTTATCATACATACGATCGGACTTGGTATCATGATAGAAAGAAGTGTGCTGGTTCCTGACAACGGTACATGTGCGTATAACAGGTATATGCTCAAATGGAATGCGCTTTATCTTGTTTTTTAAGCGACCACAGGCGAATAGATTTGTCAAATAATAAAAAAATATTTTTAGCTTTCGTATATGCTAAGTAGTTTTCGAAAATGTTTTATCGTAGCTATCTCAATCCATATTTGTCAAATGACTAAAGACTGGTAGTATCTGACAATTTTTTAGTGCTTGAAGAATTTGCCATGCAAATTTTCTTCGTTTAAGAATATAAACAAACATCGAAACTACAAGTTAAATAAGAAAACCATCTTGTTCAGAAAGCATTCAACGGTACAAAATATCAGATTTGTTTACGTTTTTATTATTCTCATGTATTTAAAAAAAAAACCAAATTCATTATTAATTTAAAAAAGTGAATGGCGGACATCTCAAAGTATTTATTAGCATCTTTCTCTCAAATTTTCAATGGAACCTAAAACTGATTTGGTGAAACTCCCTTGTAAAATATGCAAACATCTAAGTTTACAGGAAAATGAAATTTTTGATGATTTTTTGAGCTGTAGCAATAGACACTGAAGAAGAGGGCAGATTACCCTCGAAATATCGATATATGTACTTATGTCGAGTAAACAAAATAAATCTAGCTTCAAAAGGAAAAAAATGGTTTAAATTAAAATACTGTAAAAGGCTTTGGTAAATGCACTTTCGCTTCTCACTTGGCTTTTCGGCGATAAAAAATCCAAAATTTGACCGATCTTCATGATTTTTTTTAATGTTTTTTTCGGCACATACATAGGCCCTCTTAGTATCAGAACATTGTGGAAAAAACCTTGATGAGGAATTAAATGAACTGAACATAGCTCAACTGAACGAAAGTTATGGCTTCTGGCAAGCAGCTGGTAAGTTTGCGTGGAGTATTGCAAGTCGGTGGCTTGATTCTAATCTACATGTTTTATTAAAAGTGGAGCCTTTCATGGCTGTGAGTTTTTTTCAGCTTTATTTTTAGTGAAGTAAAACAAATACTTATTTTTAAAATTAGAGGAATTTTCAGCTCTACATTGATTATAGATTTCCCTCAATGCGATCTCACTTGATATGCTCTATTTCTTAGGTTATCTCCTCTTTTATTGTTTTTGTTTGTGATTGAACGTAAGTCTGTTTCAATTGACAATTGAACAACATAGCACTTTCAAATTTTATGCCTTCAGACGTTTGATTTCTGCCCTTCGCAAATTCTGACAGCGAAACGATCTTCCTTACCTCTAGTCGTAGGAAACCTAGTCAGTGGACGATACTTGCATCTTCTCTATAGTGCAGGGTTTTGCAGGAACGTTCGTTCTCTGATCTATACTTTTGAACGCAACTGTTGGTAGCTCACTGGCAATGCATTACTAATGCTCTCAACTCTCCAGCTAGGAATGCGTGTGATCTACCTATAGCCAAGCGAAATTCTAAAAATATATTTTGGCGTCACAGCTCTGACTTCACAGTCCTAATTTATGGCATCACCACCCTGCAGAGAGAGTGCTGGAAGGAGTTGAACAACTCTAATGAAGGCCTAATGAAGAAAAGAGTTTCTATAAAACGAACCTTTTGAGTATGCCGTAGGTAAGGCAAAAATGTCCTCATTGAGGGTCTGCTGTGGAAACATGGAGAGTCTCAATGAAGCAAGCAGCATTCGTAAGGTCTTGACTTCAACGTCGAAGACTATGAGACACAGACACTCTAAACGTCCTCATAGACTCACATTCCGCGGGAACCATAGTGCGCCATCAGACGCTGTGCATCAAATGGTGCATTTCTTCAGCTCAATGCCACTTCTTATGATTTCTAGCTTTAGTTATTTTTAGCTTTTCACTTTTTTTCTAGCAATTAGTCGAAAATTCTAGTTGGTTATAAGTAGGACAGAACTAAGATATATTGGAAGGATTTTTTTGGCTTAGCATGCAGCGTTTTCCCTGCTTTAGGAATAATCCTAAAACATGGAAAATTCCGCATGCTAAGCCAAAAGACTTTCTTGCAATATATCTTAGCTCTATCCTGCTCAAGCCTCATCGGGTACTTTTTGAAAAAGTCAATCGGTTTTACGTTAATTTGTTCACAACATGCTTACACCAATCAACAATAAGGAAACACTCATTATTGTTACTTTTTTGAATTGAAGATCATTTGGAATTTAGCTGGACTTGTGCTACGTAAAATATATCAAATTGAATGTTGTTAATAAATTTATTATCATATTGGATGGAACGGAAATCATTTCATTTGAAACTGAACTTGTATAGATATCATAAAACATTTAAACATGGCTATATCCTCCATTGGCTCCAATAAACATGATTCATAAAATCTTTCTCATACTCTAGCATCAGACGATTCGCTCTACATTTGATTTCTTGCAATTGCTTGCTAAACTATTAACCTATCTTCCCGCAATGTATCATTTTCTTCTGCACTCGTTCTCTGCCTTTATAGCCATTCTTCGATTGTTCTCTACGCAGTCGGACTGCTTACCATCGAGATACTACTTTGAGATTGTTTATAGCTGTGCAAGAAATAGAAACACAAAGAAGTTGCATATCCACTTTCATTTCAATCGGTAAGAAGATCTAGCCAGTGAACCGAGAGAGGAAGTAAGCAAGTAGTCATTCGTCTATGGATAGACTCCACTTCACCGGAATTATGGTTCAAACGCATTTCGAACCCCATAAATGCAGTTCGTTCAACTCACTTTAAATCTTCTTGTCTGTTTCTCTCACTTTCATATCCTTTGTATGATATCATCCGGCGTAGCTCTTAACCTCGATCCGAATGAACTCAACTAGTGTGATGTACCGACACTACTAACCCTTAGCCACTAACATGGGTTGCTTCCTCTGCGGAATTCCATACAAAGTCAAAATCAAACGGTTATCGTTTCAAGGAAGGTTTTAAGCACACCGGTACCACTAGTCACTTGGTTTGTATGGTACAAGGATGAGTGCAAGAGTGCTTGGATCTGGTTGCCGGCAAACAACTTTCAGTTTGAAACAAATCGGAATTTATGAGCTTCCCACATATGCTCCATAAATACAGCAATGAACGTATAATGTCGATAGGGAATATTGTGCTGCGATCCATAAAGTAAATAGGAAGGATTTGAGAGGGAAAAAATCAAATGCACTTATGGATTGCACTTTTGTTCATATTTCGCGTTGAGAGTAGCAGAAAGCGTTGTTTTTATGTTTGGCAATAGCCTTAAGTGCCACCGAGAGGATTGAGATTGCAAGCTTTGAGCGCATTAGGAAGTAGATTGGGAGGTAGATATTTATTTGCAGTTTTGTGTTTAGAGTACAGTGTTATAGCTTTAGTATTTTGAAAAATAAAATCAGCAACTTGAGAGACTCAAAATATAATCATCCAACTGTCAACTAAGTCAAATTACATCTAAATCTTTCCGTGTCACACAGCAAAACTGAAAAAAATACTCTCAATATACTCTTTCAACTCAGCCCAAAAGAAAAGCTATTGCTTCTATCGTTTCAATTTCGAGCAAATTTTTCGAATCCTGTCCGAACAAAGTGAAATATGACTTTGTCCTGGCAAATAAATTTCACACAATTTTATTACACACTTTCTGACAATCCACCGAACTAACTCACTTTTACAGTTCGAGCAAAGAGTCAATAGATAGATACGGAGAGTTCAAGTTGGTGCAAGGATCTAGGCTCCACTGTTTCCTGGCCATTCTGACGATATTCTGTTCGCTTGACGGAAAGTGCAAGACACTTGATACAATAAATTTCATTTGTATCATGCTACTCTGCACTCATGCAGTTTTTCACTGTTGCTTGTCATGCACACGGGTAACTGTCTTTCGTATGCTGGGATGAGAATATCAGGACGCATACTATCACGGTTAGTTGTTTGAACAATGACAACAAGTTGTTGACTTTTTGAATAATAAATGACTCTCGGTTTTGTTGACAATTATATTGGACGTGTAGTCGAGTTGAATTGAAGAACGAAGAAAAATGTTATCTAGTTTAATGGATGCCAGTTGCAGAAGCTGAAAAATTTGGAATTGTGGTAGTTTATGAGATGGAGATGTTTTTATAGCAGCACATATTTGATAAGATGGTTTTTTGAAATATTAGCAAAATTTATGTTATCGTAGGAAATGGAAAACGACTAAGTCATCTAAACGTCTGTATATTTATGCGAAAATAGATATGCATTCCAAAGATTGTGATGAAATAAAAAAGGCAAATTATATTTTTGAATAGTTAAAAATCAATTTTGTTCCTTAGATTTCTATTTATTTTTTTTTAGCATTAATTGTATATTAGATTCACTTTATTATATTTATTATTGATTGCCTTTTTGTGCGCTGGCATATAATTTACAACGCTAACATGTTTTCAGCAGTCTTTGAGAATGAGCCAGCATCATTTAAGGCGAATCAGAGAATTTGTGGTGTTTGTTCTAATCTGACTAATTTTTCAAAAAACTGGACTCAAGAAAAGAATCTAAAAAATATAGTTTTAAACCGCTTTTGCTAAGTTTTTTGTTGTCTGAGTCGTTAAGAGTCGATATCAGTGTTTTAAAGTAATCATATTACTTTCTAGAGTACGTCCGAAAATTATTCATTGAGTTAGAAGTATTTAACTCTTTGCACTCGATTGTCCTTTCTGGGGGGACATCGTCAATATAGCCTATCATTCAGATGTCTCCTCTGAAGGGACTTTACAATGTACTAGTGAGTCAAGTATATAACAGAAAATAAACTAACTTTTTGAGGTATGCATGTTTCCCAGAAGTTTTAATCGAAATGACGATGAAAAGCAAATCAATATATGTAACAATTACCCAGATATAATCTGAAAAAATATCAACCAGTTTCACATCAGTAGAAAAACTGAAAAATGTATGCTTGGCGGTCCGAGTACTACTTTACTTCACTGGGGAAAAAATGATAAAAATGTTGAAGAGTGGTAATGCCGGAGACAGATTGCAATCGAATCTGGTTTCGCGAATCTTCCAGGAGCTTTGAGATTCTATATTTCCATTGCTGGACACACAAGGGTAAAAGGGATGCAGAGAACTTAACGAGGTTCGCGAAACGAGATCCGACCGTAGTCTGTCCCTAACACAAGAATTTTTCGGGAAAAAGGTTGATAGAGAGTATGCCTCGCATTGCGCTATGAAATTTGAGGATATAAATCAGATGTTCCTCCAGCTTCAATAAATTTTTGGCATAAATTACTAAACATCTGGACGGTGGTCGATTATATCGATCGATAAGCCTGAAATCGTTTACGGATATATCACAAATACGGGGGGTGCAGATCTACTGGACCAGTATACTTCATGTTTTACACGGAAAACATTGAAATTGTGGAGAACATTTTTTTAGGAGACGGAAAATTGTTCCACCATTTCTTACATAATTTACTAGCGTTCAGATGATTTGACATAGAATTTGCAGGTTCGAGGTTCGTTATTTTGCTCTATTAAATCCAGTATTTTGGAGGGGTTGGGAGCCTTTTTAGTACGCTATGAAGCAGAACGTAATTTTTTTATGAACTGATTACGCGACAGATATAATTCGATTACAGCATCAACTAAAGTAAAACTCAACATAGTTGAAAATAAGAAATTTTAGAAGAAAAATAAGAGAGCATTGAGTAATTTCAAATATATTGATAAAACATTCAAATTCAAACAACGCAAGAAAAAAAGCTGTTGATTTCTCAAATCAACCGCAGAAAGCGTATTGGTTTTACTAAGGAGTACATTTTCGTAGTAAATGAGCGCGATATTGTGCAACATGGGATAAACAGAACTTATGGAGGAATAGAATAATTACAAACAAAAAAAAAATAAGTTGGAGGTGCTGTCAAAGTTTGGGGGAAAGTGTCAGTCGCCAGAATTTAGACATGACGATTTAATGCTCCTGCCATCCTTAAAAAAATGGCTATCACGTCGTTTTTTACTGAAAGTGTAAAATCCTGAAAATACACAATTAACTCTGTGGCAGTTAAAACCGCAACCAGTGTTACTCATTTCATCAATTCTATCTCAGCTAGACAACACTGAACTTTGAGCCTCAGCATGTGTACGAAAAGTGTCCCTGATGTTCTTGAGAGAGTGCCAGAGACGACGTTTCTCTCGAATCCCGAAAATTGTGTCTAATGAAAGATAGAAAAAAATTTACACAGAACCATCTCCACAATCGTTCGACAGAAGTTTAGATGTCGAGACTGTGAAAAACGTCCGGCTGGTTATGGGTAAACGTTGTTTTTTTTTTTTGTTTGTTAAATCAAGGTTATTTTTCCTCCGGTTTATAGTTTGACTTCAATTGCCCGTTAATTTCAAGTCCTACCTAATTACACGGATATTTTCTTTCCTCTTTTTACGTCCCAATTACAGGGATCTTTTCTTTTTAAATTGTCGTGTATTGTTAGCTTTGATGAAACTAAAGTTGAGTAAAGTCAATGAAAAAATGAAAAAAAAAATTATAAATCCTCTGCTGCATTTATAACTTTTGCCTCCGTTAGACATAATGCCCAGTTCAAAATTTGCCATTCTTCATAAAGTCCGGTTATCGAAATGATTTTGAGTTCGTCAAAAATGCTTTTTTTGATTAAACGAAATATTTCAAGGTATAATTCAATCATAGGGATGCAATATTTAAGATATTAAAGTAGTTATGGTTGTGATTTAACTATACATTTATTTAAAATCATTAATTTGCCATTAGTGTAAATTTGTTATAACTAGTACCATTTTAATTAACAAACAATTAAATATTTAATCGACGCCGAAGCAACAGAATAAAAATTTCTCCAAGCAAATTTTTCAATCTATTAAATCTTAGTGGCTTTGATGCAGAATTTGATGTTTGTTTGTTGTTACAGTCGTAAAATGAAAATATTTTTTTTTCTTAAGATAATACGCACGAATTGTTTCTACGCTTGTGATCGCATTACCGAAAAGCAACATAACCAACATGGGAAAAAAATGTTTGCCAACAATCCGATGCATGTTCGCATGATCATAGTCAACTCATGATTAAAATTAGGTTATATTATGCACCAACAAGTTTCAATGTTTGCGTTTTACATGAATTATTTACAAGTACGCATTTGAACAATCGAATTTGAAAGATATTGCGAAAAACTGCTTTGGATTGCATGTTGAAAAGATTCATGTAACGAATCAGTAAATTTGAAAAATGTTAGCTGTATATGATTAAGTATGCCTACATAGATAATTACGTGAGCTGGATTATTTCTTCTGTATTATTTGTAAATAATTTCGATAAGTACCATATTCTATTTTTATCGCTATAAATCGTATGTTTAATATTATGCATAGTAACATTCAATAAATTAAATAAAATATTGTCTCTTTATTCCAGGTAAGTGTTGGACGAAATTTTCACCGACACCAATGTGATTCTTAGCTAGTTCTGTAAGTAAGAATTTGTCGAGCAAAACAATGAAAACTAAAATTATAATTAAAACTCATACAATACAGTGATCTTTGATAAGCTATGATGATAAAATAATTTTCAGCGATCGAAATTATGGTTTTCTATCGAAACCTTTCCATAGTTATATGACGAGCACTGGAAAGTATCTTGAATGATCAAGTCAAGTAATCAAATCGATAATTCAGTTACTAGCTTAGTTCTGAAAATAGATTTTTAAAAACATGTGTTTTTTTAAATGTAAGATAATTTTAATTATTACCACTACAGTAGTCATCTGTAGAACGTCAAAAACGATTGGTGGGTTTATCTTTTTTTCGCTTTTTTCTCCTTCTTTTTTCCACTGCGAATATTACCACCGAAACGAGGATTATGCGTACTATTTACTCCATGAGTATTCCAATCGCGGTCTTCAAGAAACACATTCTGCGAAGAAATGCGTTCCAAGCGATTCTTTTTATCGTCGGTTTTAGAGTTAGAATTTCGAAAATTGCTTTCTCCACTGCGTCTTCTAGGAATGCTATCACAGTTCGACGATCTTAGGTTTCTTTTCTCCATAGCGTTCCCACTGCTTTTTCCACCAGCATTCAGTTTTCTACCATATCCTCCAGCATTGCTTTCCCAACTACCATTTTCCGCGTTCCCTCTAGTGTTGATGTCTAAGTCATACATTTCACCATCCCTAATTAGTTTGAGATTGGCTTTCACATTCCGTTTGGCTTTTTTTAACTGACTATCGTTCGTAATATAGGGCTTCCAGTTATTCTGTGCAGCATTAGACTCCCCACTATTCTTTTTGGAACTGGGTTTATTTTTCGCAACATTGAGTTCACCAGCATTGGACTCACTGCATTTTCTGCCAGCATTGGGTTCCCAATTAGTCTTTCTGACACTGGCTAACAAATTATTTTTTGGAACACAGGGCCTGCAATCATTCTCTGCATCATTAACTTCCCTACTATTTTCTCTGGAAACAGTTTCCCAACTATTCATCGCAGCTTTGAGTTCTCCAGCATTGAATTCTAATTCTTTTTGTGTATCATTGGGCTCCCAACTTATCTGTTTGATATTGGTTTCTAAACTATCCTTGGTAGTAGAGGGCCTCCAACTATTCTTGGCATCACTAGGTTCCCCATATTTACCTATGAAACTGGTTTCCAAAGTGTATCTCGTATCATTGGGTCCTCCAGCATTGGACTCGAAGCCTCTTCCCGTAGCATTGGGCTCCAAACTCATTTGTCTGAAACTGGCCTCCAAAGTATTCCTCGCAGCAGAGGGCCTCCAGTTATTTTCCACAGCAATTGGTTTCCCAACTGTCTCTCTGGGACTTGTTTCCAAACTATTTTTGGCAGCATTGGACTCGAAGTGTTTTCCCGTAGCACTGGGCTCTAAGCTCATATGTGTGAAACTGGCTTCTAAAGCATTCTTTGCAGAAGATGGACACCAGCTATTTGGTGCAACATTGAGTTCCCAACAATTTATTCTGGCATTGGCTTCCAAATTATTCCTCCCCGCATTGAGTTCTCCAGCACTGGAATCCCAACTATTCGACCTAGCATTCGGTTCCAAACTAATTTGCGTGGCATTTGCTTTCAAAGTTCTCCTCGCAGAAGATGACCACCAGCTATCCTCTTCAGTACTGGGGTCACAACAATTCACTCTGGCATTGGTTTCCAAATTATTTCTCATCGCATTCAGACCAATAGCGTTCGAAACCCAGCTGTTCTCCGCAACATTGGGTTGCCAACTAATGCTGTTGGTATTGTCTTCCAAACTCTCTCCTGCAGCATTGGGCCCCCAAGCTCCGGAATTAGGTCCCCAGTCATTTCTTCCAAAATTATTGTTCATGTTGGGATTCGGAAAATTGTCCGGTCGGATGTTGTCGTCAAAATTTACATATCTGTTAAAGCCGCAAGCCTCGTCAGCACTAAAGCTAGTTCCAAATACATTGTGACTGCTTTGAGCACCAAACGAACAGTTTTCGTAGCTTGGATTAAAAGAAGCAAAACCAACATTATTGTTTCGTAGCTCTCCGTGCTGGTTGCCCATCAACATTTTTCTGCCTTTAAATTTCGGTTTGTCCAATGCTTTCCTCAACATAAGAGCATATCCATTTATCACATGCGACTTCTGCATTATAATAACATCAACCGTATCGTAATCATCAAATTCAACGAAGCCATGTCCACGAGATTCCCCCTTTTGGTTCCTGATGACTTTAACATCAACAATTCTCCCGAATTGCTGGAAATACGTTTGGAGATCACTTTCATTCACTGTATCATGCATTGGCCCTAAAAAGAGCTTTTTGGTGCTGCCAGTGTTTATAGAGCGATTGTTGCTATCTCTGGGTATAGCTCGTTTAGTTTCAACCATTTGACCATTAATTGTGTGTGGGCGAGCGCGTTGAACAGCATTGACCGAAGACATATACGAAAACATAACAAAGCCAAAACACCGCGATTGATGAGATTTCGGATCCTTCACCACGACTGCATCGACAACATTTCCCCAACGATGAAAATATCGCCGCAGGTCGTCAGCTTTCGTTGCCAAACTCAAACTGCCAACGAAAAGTTTTCGAAAATACTCAGGAACTTGATTGTCTTGCAAATTCAATTCGTTGATCATATTGAATGCAGTTGATTTAAAAACGATGACACAGATATTGTTGAATATTCCTTAATCACTCTTTCGGTCGCCAGGTATAATTTTCTTTACCCGGAATCCAAGGTACAGTTTTCCGACATAACTTCTATATTTACATGACGAACACTCGATATTATTTTGACCCTTAAGTACGCAGAGCTCTAGCAATCACTTCAAAAATTTCTATTATTATTTTGAGTAAACAAAATACTAATCTCAGTAGGTAGAAAGTTAGAGGCCGGAGTGAAAGACTTGCGGGATGCCTGTCACAAGACGAATACTGTTAGCTATACCTGACTAGACTAGTTGAGCTGCAAACTAATGCTGAATCGAAGTAAAAACAGACAGTGACATTCAACAATATGATATATACAGACTTTTATGTCATGTGATTGCAGTAAAATAGAATTAATTTTATTTTGATTTGTAAAATTTCGTTAGCATTTACGTTTTTGGCAAAGCTTTTCGAACCATTTGTTTTGTCAAAAATATTATCGTAATCTGGCGTAGATCGAATATTGAAAAATTTAAAAGACCCCATAACAGAGTGACATTGTTTGCTGGATATATTTTTGACCGAAAAGAGAAATTTGACTTTGAAGACCAAAACTAACTAATCCGGACAGATCAACATCTGGAGACTGTCCAAAACACTCGAAACTTAGATAATTTTAGCCAAATGAGATCAAAATTCTTCAAGCATATTGTGCCTTTCCGTAAATTTAATAATTTTTAAAACAAAATAACGTATTTTTCGGACTCTTAACAATCTTTATTAATTCGTAAAAATGAAATGACAACTCTTCACTACACATAAAACTTAGTTATTGAAATTTCTGGCACCTCCGCCAACGTTGTTGCTGTTATTACCATACGGCCTTTGACGATTTCCAAAGTTCTGACCTCGAACCGGGCCTGATCTTCCACCTTTCTGGTTGCCGCCAAAAGAGTTGCTCGCATTGTTCCCGAAATTTCCACCGCGGAAGTTGCCACCACTATTTCCACCTTGGTTGCCGTAACTATTCCCATTCTGTCCGAAGTTGCTGTTACCTTGACTGTTCCAGGGACTAGGGCTGTTGCCAAAATTTCCGCCAGTGTTGCCGCCAAAACCGCCAGCTGGGTTGTTATTGAAACTGCCTCCACTTCCCCAGTTACCGCCCGCCGCATTATTTCCCCAGGCATTTGAACCAGGGCTGGGATTACTCCAATTGTTGCCCCCCGTGCTGCCATTCCAGTTGCCACCACCACCGGCGTTATTACCAAAATTATTGCGTCCACTGTTATTACTGTAGCCACCGCCGAAATTTCCACCGGTCGAATTTTGGTTCCACGGAGCATTGTTGTAATTGTTCCGGCCAAAGTTATTGCCACCTGAATTATTGCCTGAGAATCCACCTTGATTTCCTTGTCGCTTGCCACCGAAATTTCCGCCGCTTCCTCCATCCTTCGGTTTTGGCTGCGATTTTTTCACGACAACTGTGCGCCCGTTCAGATCGTGGTCCTTCTGCATAACAAGCTTATCAACAGGATCGTAATCATCAAACTCGACAAAGCCAAATCCACGACTCTTGCCCTCTTTATCCTTGACAATATTCACGCCAATGACTTTGCCATATTGTCCGAAATGTTCGCTCAACATATCTTCGCTGGCATCATCACTCAACCGGCCCACGTAGATTTTCTGCGTTGTTCCACTAATTTCAGGACGACCGACATCATCGCGGGGAACAGCACGTTTCGTCTCGATCGTGCGGCCATCGATCGTATGGGGGCGAGCATTTTGCGCTGCATCGACCATCGATGACTCCGAATACGTGATGAAACCAAATCCTCGAGATTTCTTCGTTTTCGGATCTTTCATGACAACCGCATCCACCACATTGCCCCATTTCTCGAAGAAACCCTGCAAGCCCTCGTCGGTTGTTGATGATGTCAATCCACCGATGAAAATTTTTCGCAAATGTTCTGGCTCATTGTACGCACCGCCGTTATTTTGATTGTTTGCCATTTTTCTGATTATCACGTGCAAAACTGGTTTATCGAAGACGAAAACGATTGATTTGAAACTCGTAAGGACGTATCCGTAACTGACCGATCGAACACAAAATACTGAAGCAAACTGATACTCTCGCACTCAATTTATACAGTATACACTTTTACGCTGCCGGTTGGCACAGGTAAGAGATAAGAATGCTTTTGAAAATGTGCAGAGAAGGTCGGGCCGGCGAAAACAGGTAAAAGTGAATTTGTTTACTGTGATCCCGAACGACATTCGATGCTGGATGGCTTTGAATTTGTGGCATCGGCTAATGATATTGTGAAAACCAGAATTCTGGCTTTTGGTAAATAATGTCACTTGAAGACTTTAGTAAAATATGAGGTTTAATTGCACTTTAATGAGATTTGCCGGTCTGGATGGGTTGGAATACATGGTGGGTGTAGAAAAATATGGACCGTCACATGTAGAAAATAAAATTGTGTCCAAAGAAAAAAGAAAACTCGGGTTATTTTTCAGTTCCAGGAAATTTATTTAATTTTTCTTACGTTACCTGCAGCATCTTCATATCAATATTTTGTTTAGTTCATTTTTGATTTAAGAAATCTTTTCGATTTTTGGTAAATTATAAGTATGTATGTTTAGGATAACTTTGTTTTATTGAGTTTAAAGAAAATCAAATTTAACATAGCTGATATTGGGTTGAAATTTCAGAGTAAACGCATGTTTTTTCCTCGTGCACATTTTATCCGGCTTTTATTTTTTTCCGCAGATTTCTTCCTTTATAGTATCAGCTTAGAGTTATTTGTCACTAAGAGAAACAGTTGCAACTGAAAGATGTTTTATAATTATCCGTTTGTCCTTTTATGAATTTATCCTAAATTAAATGCATGTGTGTGATTCAAAGTATTAATGAATCGCAAAACCTCATTTAGCTTTTCGCAAACATTTTCAGTTTTTCTTCTAATTTTTTTCACGTGAATTCTACTAGTTTGCATCGTATATGCCTAGTCATACTTGCAAAGTTGTCCTGAATCGCTATTCATCCCATCCTTTTCACGCCTCTTCTGGTGTGCCGCAAGGCTCCATACTTGGACCTCTGTTTCTCACTCTTTCCATTACTGGCATTCCGTCAATATTTACATCCAATTACTTTCACTATACTGGTGACCTAAAAATCGTGTTTTACTGCAATCTCATGCGATGAAAGAAAAACTTCTTCCTTCGTCATGTTTCCAAATGCATTGTTGTGCCTTTCTCAAAGAAACCTAATTTTTTCGTCCTTTGAATAATTTTATCTCGGCATTCTATTCAATTCCAGATTAAAATTTGACTTATATGTTTGTTATTTTACTAGCAGGTCTTGTTCTATGCCACTCTGTTCACTCCTTAAATATCTACCGAGTTTGTTGCACTCTTAAATGCTGTTCCTAAATACGGTTTCTTCGTTTGGCATTCTAGTCGGAGGCTATTGAATCTATTCAGCTTAAAATTACTCAATGTCTTGTGAACAACTTTTATATCCTGTATTGTTCGACTGAAATTCCTTAAACTTACTACCCTTAGCACCCGTAGATTCTAACTTGATGAATGTTTTTTGTTCAAAATGCTTAATTGGATTTTCTCTCTCACACTGTGCATTTCGGAGTTTTTCCACAGTCAGCAACGCCCCTCTAGATCTTAGGCTATTTTCAACGTTCCATTCGCACGTACAGAGCTTTGCTTTCATTCTCCTTTTGTATACATGCTACAAGGCTATAGCAAGCACCAGTTCGGCTCCATGCTTATTCATTTATCAACTTATAAAAAACGCTTTTTTGATATTTTTACATTAGAATAGCACTACGTTAAAAGAGCCGATTTTCTCTGTTGCTCTTACACCGGACCAGTTCCGCACAAAGCCCAAAGTATGCCCAGAATAGGTCCGAAGTAGGCCCAGAACAGAAGTAGGTCCAGAATTGTAGTAGGTTCAAAAGAGAGGATCGGCAACTATGACTAGTGGCCAAGTTAGGCTCTCTACTGTGTGTCTTTCAGAAAGACTCTCCGATTGAAATCCACTTCACGTAATCTAACCCAATCACATTAGCAAGTTCATCGAGAGTAAATAGAATTGCAAGTTACCCAATGCCCAGTAACGCAATAAAAATTGAATTGATAGCAGAATTGAAAATAAGAAACAATACTGACGAAATGAAGAATAGTATGAACTTCAAATTCCACGATGTTGCATTAGAACATCTAGAACTAAAGCGTAAATTAGACACGGAGATTTGGTCGTCGACTTGGTTGCAGATATGCGATATCTGCGACCAAATTCATTGTCTGTGGGCTAGTCTCAGATCTATTATGTTCGCAGATCTCCAACCAAGTCGGCAACCAGATCTCCGTGTCTGTGGGCCGTTTAATTGATTATACCATTGTGATCAAAATTGAAGATGCATTTTGTCATAAAATGAATAATTTATATTTATTCTTCTAAATCTATCTCATCGCTTCTAAATCTTTTTCATCGTTAAGTAGTCGCCTTTTTACACAATGTAACGATGCCGACATTTTTCCCAATACAGGAAACAGTTGTTAAAGACAATTTTCGGAATGGCATTCAAAACGCGCACCGATTCGGCCTTATTAAAGTAAGGAACCATCATTTATGATGACTCGAAACGCTTTTGGTGCTCTTCAAGGCACTATTTTAGCTTCACAGTAGTCTTAAAATTATATCAAAGACCTAAATAAAGTCCCACTCCCGGTCAAAATAATCGCATTTTCTGATTACATATTATTATTTGTCAAACACAATTTGGTTCTGAACGAGACTGGACGTAATCTGTTTCATTGTATTCATGTTGAAAACTTTTGGACCAACTAGCATGTCTTCATAGAAAATAGATTTCAATGATTGGGAAGTTTATAAAGTGATTTTTGGGATATGAAATTAATATCAAAACACATTATCCATAACGAAAATAGATGCTATTGTAATTAATCAAGCATTTACAAAATCTACAGTCTGTTGAAAAAACAGGCAAATAGTTCCACCGAACTAAAACACATTTTATCAAAAACATAATTAAATCAGTTCTCACAATAAATCTTCCCTATTGATCATCCGCATTTAATCGGATGGACCAATTCCATAAAACATTTTCAGCTGATCGAAACTAATAAACATAATTAATGCCAAGCGCATTAGTATCTTCCTAACCATTTTAATATGCCCCGATAATTCGGATCAATATCTCAAGATGGACAAACGATTCTCATTTCTACCATCCGCTCTATAGTCAACGTAGTCATTGTCAACGTCACCGTCGTCGTCGCAATATTCTTATAACTTCCATTGTCATTAACAGATTGCATCACCATTAATATCACATGAATCCATTGCGAAATTCTTCTTTTTTTCTGCAATTCACGCCATCACCGACAGAGTACGGGAAAGCGAAAGCCCAAAGCGCATTTGGAGCACTCATCGAAATGGTCCAGAATAGAAGAAGCTCATCGTTCATTGCATCTAGCCGGCAAACTTCAACTGCACGAATCATGTTTTGCTGTTCGTAGTGATTAAGTGTACCGATAAACCATCATTCATCACTCCAGATACAATCTTGCAACAATATCTATGCTCTACAATCTACCGGTGTGCCTGAGGCTGGCATCGTGCTCAAATGACTGTTAATTTTCTGCACAACACAGATAGATACTACACCGCAACCAGACTACGTCTACTACGTTTACCTAGTCCAGAGATTGCATAGTTATAGTAGTTACCTACTTGCATGGATGCATGGCTCATTACAACGCGCTTTCGGTCCGCCCTTTTGGTTCCAATTCGCTTTATCCGGACATTAAGCCGTGTCCAAGTCTAATCTAAAGTGGTCGACAATGTAGATTTCAATCTAGGTATTTAGGTGTTCGAAGGCAAGATGGATTTTTTCTTTTTGTTTGAAGAGCTTTCGATGCCGACATGACACATGTCGATGTATGGTTGTAGTACATGCAAGTACACTTTTACTAGAGAGATAGCTGTCGGTAGTAAATACGTGTTCAGTCAGGACGATGCAAAGCTACCAAATCTTGAAAATTTCCCACAAGCAATTAATGATTTCAATTGGCCATTAAAAGAGTAATTTTAGAGCTTTGTTTATTGGTTGCAGTCTATCGATATAAATTTCGTATTATATAATAAAATTGATAAACATTTTTTTAATAATTATGTTGTTGAAATTATTTGTTTTGATAAAAGTTATTGTTGCATTCACATGCAGTAAGCATGTCAAGCAATATACAGCGATATTGTTTTAAGTGAGTTGTGATAAAGATTATTGATTTGTGATCATGGTTCCCTTCTTGTCTATAAATCTGCATAGACAACGTATATCGTCTCTAAAGCTTATCAAAGCAGAGAATATTGATACGGGAAACTGGATCGTTTTTGCCGAATAAGCCTCCGAAAAAAAATTTTATTTACATTGAAAATTTTATTTTGACAAAGTGGTTTCGAAAGTATGCACGTAAAAACTTTGTAAAAAAAAAATTTTTCAATGTAAATAAAAAATTTTCAATTTTAATCATCCCGCAAAAATAATTCCGAGTTGTGATAGTTTATATGTATGAGAACAGTTAAGTATGAGTTTAACAAAAAGTCTGTTAAGTTTCAATCAAACAGACTATTTGTATTTCTATACGGAAGGAATCACGACCTCACAAACGCAATTGCAAGAGGAATACAAAATTTGGTGTCAGAAGTGGAATTACTTGGCGTTAGTTTGAATCAAGTTTTCAATGGAATTTTGAAATTGCAATTTGTAAGAAGTGTAGTCATTTGTGAAAGCTTTGCGTGGACTATTAAAAAAAGAGAAACTTATTGGACTTGGTTAGATTTTGGACTATTGTGAACACCAGCCAATTTCTTGTGAAATAGTATGAACTTTGTGGAAAAAACAATGTCAAAATTAGTAAGCGAGTTAACGTTGACGAATTCCTAAGTGGAATACCGGAAACGTGATTTGTTTAAAACCAGAAACAAATGAGCCCCGTTACCAGGACAAAGAGAGAATTTGAGAGCAGAAAGCATTGATCCAGAAACTTTTGGATTTGCGAAAGAGAAAGCGGGCCCAGATCATATTCAGGATGAACAAAGTATCGTAGAAAAAATCCGATGATTCAACTCTAAATGGCGTCTAGCATGTAGCAACGAGCAATTGAACTCGATCAAAATCTAAAACAACAAAACGGTGGACGTGTAGAAGAAATTCGCTCAATAAGTGCAAAAAATTGACCAACAAGCTATGGATATCTAGAAACAGTATGAACTGCAAGCTAGATAAAGTGAACAGCAGTTGAAAGATATCACAGAATAGTTACAGCAGCAATTGCAAACTCAGACTACAAAAGTCAAATATCACCTAGACACTCAGGTTGTGGAAGTAAAGCCGGAGTTCCTAAAAGTTGAGGAAGAAATCTTTGCGACCAAATCAAATCTGGATTGGGTCAAAACTGTGGAAGCTGTTTGGTGTGAAGTAACTAGCAATAATGGGTTGCAAGTGCCAAATAATGATGGGAAAACTTCTTTGACTATATACAACAAGTAGTTTGAAACTGTTGTAGAATACAATTATTGGCAATATACAATAATGGTGTCACTAAGAGGATCTGCAGTGGAAATCTTTCAGAACATACATACCTTTTGAAAATTACCCCAGTTATTGTTGCTGTGGTAAGGGTCAATTGAAAGAGATACACTGCGCAAAGCTAAGAACGCGAGCCCAGAAGCCAGGAAAACGCTACAACTGATGACTCAGGACATTGAGCTTGTGACAATTTTGTCGCATTCTATGTTGGATCCGATGATTTGAAACGAAATGGCAAAATGTGCTTTCGTGCAGAAGTTGCGCGATGAAGATTTTCAACCTGGTATTTTTCTAGTTGATCAGCGAATGCTACAGGACACTTTAAAGTATGCTTTGACTGACGAAGCGATGATTGAAAGAAACGTTAGATACCGTGAAATGCACGACGAATCTCGATGCCAAAGAAGACAAATACCTAGAGACTGAACAGTGACTGGAGCTCCTTAGTGGAGGAATCGTGGATAACTGGGCTATTGATACATTATTGTTGGAAAGAATAGGAGTTGAGGCATTATTGATCGAGTTATATGGCGCATCTGAACTCGTCTGCGAATAAATTGGCACATGGCATCCAAAAGGTTGGCCATCCTTGCTTTAAGCAAACTACCACATCATATTTAAAACAGATTGTATGTTGGCGACGATAAACGATGACGGAGTCAGTTAAATAATTTTTATTTAATAGTCAGTCTATGATGCAATAAAAATTGACCACCAGTTTTGGACCTTATGGAATGCATCTGATGCAGACTTCATTCCCTATACATTTATATGAATGTGAGATATTCCTTTCAATGAGCTGTTATTTTAATTTTCTTGCAACGAACTGCATTGAAATTGAATGTCACAGCAATGTACATACTTACCAATAAAAATATATAGTGGTTAACATTTGAATAATAAACCAATTGCAGATTTTTCTTTGAATCTTTCTTTTTGGACTTTTCCAACAAACATATAAATTCAGACACTAAATTCTTGCAAACAACAATAATCCCATACCACAACACCAAACACAAATGAAGTCATTTTCGTGATACAATCTTCGTATTCACCCAATTACAGATTCCTATTCGTAAAGTATCAACATGTAGAATACAACAAAGTCTTAGTCTATTTTGAGTGTCCTTCATTCTTCGTAATTATTAATTCCATGCATGTTCTCAAACTTGTCTAAAAGTACGCATAGTATCACGTCAGTACCTTTATTATACAAGATACGAACCATTTCATTGTCATCACTAAATAATTCATAGGCCTCTCATGCTTACTTACGCTCGTGGTTAAACAAGTTACCGGGAGTTTGTAGATGTGAGATTTTAATCCTATAAGGAGAGGTGGAGTTTGAATATTGTATTTTTAGGATGTTCTAGGTAATACTCGGATCCGAAATAATTCTGATGAGAAATGAAAAGATGAAAAAAATTGCAGATGGATCTCGATATAAAAACTACAAGGATTAATCTGTAAGGATTTGAAAATAATCTTTTTGTATCCACAAAAAAAATCCGCCATGAAATTACGATTCGACCTTCACATTGTATGTTAATTCTACCCTTGCGAGAAAGAAAAACTCCATAGGGTTAAATAGTTCTTTTGTATGTCGCCTAGATAGCCATTCTTAGCGCTGACGTTGCTTGTAAGGTTCACCTTGAGTCAGAGGTAATAAAATTGTCCTGTTTCCGTCCTCTTACAGAAAGTTTCTGTTCTGGAGAATGCTAAAGTGTTTTCTTCATTTTCTTAGCAGTCGCATCCGTTAGCATCTCACATTGTCATTACTTCAAGAGCTGCTCAGGTGAAACAGAAGAAGCTATTCTTGGTCTTTGGGTGGTAAGCAGCCATCAAGCGCATCAAGTCTCGTACGTTTACTCTCAGTGAAATAAACTACAATTAGTATACTAATAAAAGGCAATCGTGTCTGCATCCAGAAAGAAAGCAAACAAGCTTCCTCCGAGCGACCGAGCCACGTCCTGGACATTGAGCATATCATCGCCAGTAACTCCATGTCTTCAACAGTATACAACTTCGCCAAGCTGGTGCATCGTCCACGTTAAATGCGACTAGATTCTTTTGCTTCACCATAACGCAAGACGTTACCACAACCGACTGGGTCATAGAAAGATGGTAAATGAATGATGATTTACTGTGATAGATGTAATTTATGTTCTTCTCTCCGTTCGTCATCAGTTCGTGCTCACGCTGAAGGATCAAAAGTTATACGGTCATAAATGCTATTCATTTGGTTTCCATGTTCCGTATCTCCGAAGATCGATCACGAGGGTCGTTTTATTTATAGCTCGCGTATATCCGACAGCACGCCAAATGGACCCGCCTAACTGAATGGATGGAACGGAACTGATGATGGCGATGACGACGACAATACTACGTAACATCGGAATGTTAGGAACACTTTACGCGGATGGATGACGAGAATTTCAAATCGATTTCGAAGTAGAGGCAATTGTCAATTCGATTCGAGAAACAGAATACAATTGATGGGAAAAGGATATAAAGAGGTCGTCAGTCTTTGTTTGTTCTGCTTGAAGGGAAACTTTCGGGGAAAATGATGATTTCGAATATTGAATGATTATGTTGGAATATACATGGCACGTAATATCAATTTCCACAAAAATGGCACCAACAGAACACGGAAAATTAAAAAAAAAAAATGAAAATTCTCGATTCATTTAAACGATATTCAAGGGCTTTCATGATAAAAGGCCTGTAGTAAATTTTCTCCAGGAAGATGAAAAGATTTTGATTTTAATCATGTCATTTCGATAGAAATTGTATTTTCATCTCATACAGGCATGCTTGATCTGTTCAAGTACGATGTACTGAAGAAACCCAAATTTATCTCCGAAACGCACTCATTATTTCCCTGATGACAAATCTATCTTAATTAAAAGTATATTTGCAGTCATTGAAGAAAAGCTTCGAATGCATGTTCGTTTCATTTGCAAGCTTATGTGGTTGACGTGCAAACTAAAGACTTTCATCTAATTACCATTTCGACAAGGAACAATAAAATTACGTAACGTAACTTTGTAGAGCAAAGGATGCAGAACAGAAAACGTACTCTGTGCGGTTCCTTGTATTCGCTAATTAGGATGGTGTTGATTCGGATTTGATTGGATCGTGTATTTAACGATAGTAGTAGGCTTTGATGCAAGAAATTGCCTCATCAAGGTAGTGTGATGCCTGTTAGAGGGATTATGGAGTGTGAAGAAAATGATATGTATTTAGATTATATGAATGGATTGAGTTTAAGTGTCAAAGTCTAATCAGGTATAGGATCATAATCTAATTTCAGAATAATATGAGATTAGATACACAAGATCCTAATTTCTACGAGATTAAATATGATTTTTGTATTACAATAGGTCTAACTGAATGTATATTAGTGAGCTTCCCAAGAATGCAAAACATTAGACGATAAATTTGAAATTATCTTTCATAGTTGAAACATATTCTCCGCACAGTTCTGTCCTTTAGAGCTCTCAGAACAACAGTCTTGAATTGAAAGCTGTTTAGTGTAAAAATGTGTACTTCTAGTAAGGCAAGCAAATACTTTAAAGCAAAGTGAGACAATACCAGTAAACGCATTTAAATCACTCAAAACTATTTTACTCACCCAAACCCAAAACGTCTGTGGGTTTTTCAGATAGCGTTATCAGATCTAGCTGAAATTTTTGGTATTTTGAAACTTTCGAGATATTTTTTTTTTAATTTTTAAGAAAACAAATTTGACCCTTTGGCTGCAGTGGGTGTTTTAGTAAATTAATGTTTACCCCTATATTTCTGTGGAAACAAAATATTTGGGGAAAAAATAAGCATAGAAAATGTTTTCAGTTTCGTTAAAAAATGCTTTGGACATTTTAATCTCCATGCGAACACTTACTGCCTAAAAATAGGCAAAGGACATTTTATAAATTACCAATCGCGATAGCTTCTGGTCGCAAAAATTTAAGCAAAACTAGATTTTTTTTAGATTTTATTGGTTTGTTATACATTAATACTTTGTGAACATTTTAAGCCAAAAAAGTGTAAAAAATGAATTTACTTGGCTCCTGCTTCGAATCGAACGATGTACTCTTCGTCTCGGATGCCTCCTCTTGAAACTTTTTTTGCCTTACTTCTTACACTACGAGTATCTTTTGATGCATTTTTTGAAGAAAAATAACCCGTTATCCCTCTCAATAGAATTTCAATGTCTTCTTCTCCTCAAAAAATTTGTAATTTTTTCGCTGATAATTTTCAAGAGGTGTTTAGCCTTGCCAGTACTCCATCATCCTGTCACTTCCCTAGAGTATCTAGAACAATTTTTGCTGAGGCTATAGCTATTTCCAGAGATGATATTTTTAAAGCTATCTTGGAACTTGATGGTAAAAAAGGCCCTCGAACCGATCTTTTTCCTCCAACTTTTCTTATTAAATGTGTCGCACAGTTAATCTCTCCTCTTCACATCATATTCAATGCATCTCTTTGTTCTGGGCACTTTCCATCGTATTGGAAAACCTCTTACGTTACACCAATATTCAAAAATGGTGATAGAAGATCAATTCAAAATTATAGAGGTATCGCCATTTTATCAACTGTTCTTAAACTGTTTGAAAAATTCATATGTGATAAGCTATCCCCTCTGGTCGATGCTCGACTTAATGAACAACAGCATAGTTTTAGCAAAGGTCGTCCTACCACTACCAACCTAATGGTGCAGGTTTTCCATGTTCTTTGCAAAATGGAGAAAGGTGGTCAAATTGACGCGGTCTACACTGACTTCAGCAAAGCTTTTGATCGTGTTAGCCACTCCATTTTGATTTTCAAGTTGAATTGCAGGATCTTTACTAAAATGCCTTAGCTCACAATATGTGAGATTCCAAGGGCTTATCTCTAAAAAATTGGCCCTTTGCTATTTAACATTTTTATATCAGACTTGAAAATCTGAAAATTTTTCATACTATAAAGTCGCCATCAGATGTTACCTTTTTTCAACTAAAACTAAATTCCCTGGATCATTGGTACTGTGTGAACAACCTACCTCTCAATATCGCAAAATGTCATGTGATTAGCTTCTCTCGAAAAAGTACGCTCGTACATCATACTTATCTTTTAAGCAATACGACACTTAGTAGGGTTGACAATATATTAGACCTCGGTGTGGGGCTGGATGAAAAGCTCCGCTTTCATTTTCATTACGACAAAATTATCTCTCAAGCAAGTAAACGACTAGGCTTCATTAAGCGACGTGCCAGTGACTTTCAGAATCTTTGGGTTACAAACTCGCTATATACAGCGCTCGTTCGCCCTCTTTTTGAGTATGCTTGCATTATATGGAACCCGGTTTTCGAAATTCACAGCCACAGATTCAAATCGGGATCGTATCGAAATCCCGAATCACAAAATCCCGAATTAACAAAATCCGGTGTGTTTCAAAATTCCCGTATTCCAAAACCTAAATAAAAAAAACTTCACTTAAAAATCCCGAAACTCAAAATCTTGTGGAATGAAATCACGTATGAAACCTATTCATATAATGAAATAGCAAAAACATAGTGATTTAAGTTTTTATTTAGGAATAAATTTCAACATAAAGACATATTGTACACAATTCTTTTCCAATAATCGATTTTTTCAGTTTCAGACCTTTTTCTAATGATTTCGTTTAATTTTTTCTGCATCGTGGCTACTGATTCTCTTCCATTAATTTTCCTTATCGACGTTTTAGCTACAGTAAAAAATGGCTGAATGAAAAATCCCGTAGTTTTGTATCTACGGGATTTTTAAATCGGGATTTTGTATTACGGGGTTTTGTAATACGGGCTTTTGTAATACGGGATTTTGTATTACGGTGTTTTGTAACACGGGATTTTGTAATCGGGATTTTGTTAACGGTATATTGTAACACGAGATTTTGTACCCAACCCATTCGAATCTGTTCAAAAGCAATTCTTGCTATTCGCTCTTAGAGGTCTTTACCATCCTTGTAATTTTAGCAGTTTGCCACCATATGAATCTCGCCTTAGACTTCTAAATTTGTCACCACTTGCATCCAAAAGATTAATGTTATCTGCCTGCTTCAGCTCCGATGGCATTAGAGGCGCTGTTAATGTTGACTGCATACAGGGAAGATTTGTGCTTAACCAATCCGTGAGAGCTACTAGATCCCGACAAATACTAGTTGAATATAGGCATAGCAACGCATATGCTGATGATGAGCCAATAAATAAATGCTGCAAGATATTCAACAGCATGTGCCAACACTTTTCCCCCACAATTTCGAAAGCGTCCTTTAAAAACAGAGTTACCAAGGCTCTCTTATCCTACCCTCTCTATTCTACCGGCCTAGTACCCTTTTCATGACTAACAAAATATTTAATTTAATTTCCTTTTTGTATTTAATAATTTTGTGCCCTACATGTAATATTGCTGTCATATATATTTATAGAATGTTTATTTATTTATTTGCATTGCATTCAGTGTATTTTTTACCTGCTATTAATTTGTTTAGTTTAGTTATTTTAAATTGTAATTTCAATTTATATTTTTTATTTTTTATCTTATTTATAAGTAATTGTATACCTTGTTTGGTGAAATAAAAAAAAAAAAAATTGTATTCCCTCTGAGCATCTTAATAACTAATTCGTGGCCTTTGACCAACTGAAGATCACCTTCAAATTCCTCAACAAAAGCGATCGTCCGTTATCCACACCGTCGCGAATGTTATTCTGAAATAAATCTCGGATGCAGTCATTAGTCAATTTTACGCAGTCTGCCTGGGCGGACTTTTGCTCAAAATCCTCCATTTCAAGTTCCCAAAATACCTTATAAATGCAATCTAGAATATGATCTATGGTAAAAACTTCGTCGTTGCAAACGGCAAACTTGGCATCAAAACAAAGGGACTATTACGGCACTGATAAAGTATTCAATAAAGTCAAATTGCTCACTAGCGCGTGGAAAATGAAAATTAATCCACAATGTAAGACCAGTATATTCCGGCCGACACTGAAAGAGGCCAACAGAAACTTGAGGAGAAACAGGCAAGGCTTCCACGTCAAAAATGGTGACGCCGCAAGAAGTCCAGTTTCCAGCGAACTCCCCGCAAGACCTGTGTTAGATACTTGGGCGTATACTTAAAATGTGTTGAGAATGTGTAAAACCTTTGAAATGAAAACAAAATACCTCAGGATTGACAATTTCAGCTCAACTTCTTTGCTTTTTTAAAAATATTCTTGAAACGAACTTCATGCAGAAAGTTACCGCAAAATAAGATTACTCTCTTCGAAAATAGATCTCCATTACCATAGCAGTTTTCCACGACCGGATCTCTCTCTCTCCACCTCTAAATAAGCTACACTAAAAACTTTAAAACTAATTCTCAGCGAACATTTTTCAAATCGTATACTCTGCATCGTCTACAGCTGGTGGATAGGCATCCTATCTCCCACAGGCATCGAAGAAAAGCAACAGTTACCGCGCACACCACGTCAAACTTCCGGACGAATAAAAGTTTTTCCGAATCCTTTGAGAAGACGACGACGACACAGTAGTACAAACGATGCACGAACCGGAGCACATAATAAAACTTTATATTACCACTGTGCTGCAAATCTAATGAGTTTCATGTTACTTTTCCATTTAGTACTGTATTTTGTGGCTGAATAAACTCTTTTCGAACTGGCGAACCCGAAGTGTACAGAGCGGTGAAAATCTAATCGGAATTGAGCTAATTTATACAGCATTTAATAGTTCGGACCGAATCGATTCAATTCAAACTAACAACGACGAGAAGCGGCAATAGTGTCCTGGCTCATTTGTATCGGTCGTAATTGTTTGTCTTTTCGTCGGATTGCCTGAGGGTTGAGGTGAAATTGTTGCAAGTGATTATGTAGATGTATGAGCTTACAAATGTTGATGGGAAAGTGCTCTTGCGGTGACATCGATGGTCAAATGCTTCCGTTCCATGGAAAACGAGTTTGTAATAAATGGATGTTTTCGTGGTACTAAGCAAATGGTTCACTCAGCATGGAACAACCAAAACTAGTTGAAAATAACTTTCAGAATATTTTATCAACCCCTGATGCACTAATAGCCGAACAGAATTTTTCGCAAGCAAGGATTTTCTGCCGCGGTAAATCGTCTTCTAATTGCTATCTGTGTCGTCTCCGCTGCATTCTTTCTGTTCTCATAATAATTGTCTTGTTGTCCCAATATAGTCATTCAGATAACAAGCAATTAAAGAAATTGCCCTTTAAATTATGACAGTAGAGTCCCATTGTCGGAACCGTTTACAAAGCAAACTACAGAGCCAAAGGGCTATTTATGCGCTTGCTTAGATTCAACCCCACATACGATTCTCCTCGAGCTGGCTAGCATCCATCCAGACGTCGTTGTATGAATAACGGACGAGAACAAGCGAACGTTGTTGACAGGATTTCTGTTCTAGTATTTTTGTTTGGTGTTTAGTCGCACAATCTGCCTCGTCTTCGGTCGAGGAATGCTCCAGTCACCTACCTCAACAAGTCATCCGACATAAAATGCCTGAAATAGTTTCACTTTGTAGTTTGCCGCATTTTCATGTTACTGTCCTAGTCGTTGTTGTTATGCTCGCTGGATCCACATCGACGTTTATCTTAGGCAGCCTGACTAGAAGCACTGGCTAAGTTTGCTCGTGAGTAGCAGCAGAAAAAAAAAACAGACTGGCATGTCCCTTAGGCTTAGCGACAAGAGCTCGAAGAATGCTTTTCATTTACGGTGACGACAACAAAAGACTTTGGGATCGTGTAGGAACAGTGTCTAGAAGGAATTTAGTGATTTCAAAGAGGTGAATCTGTTGTTTGAATTGTTCAAATCAGACAAAAATGGAAGAACTTGACTGGAGGAGCTAGAATCTTTGCTAAGAACCATGTTTACTTGATGTTAATTAAGAAAAATTAAGACGGGTGTCGGAGATGATTGAGATGGGTTATTTAAGTTATCGAATATAAAAAAAAACAGTGCAATTTAGTTTAAACAGCAGCAATCAGCTTCTTTGCAGAAAGAATTAAAATATTAAGCGTGTAATCAAAAATAATCATAATTACGTAATTGCTTTGTAAAAAAAATATTAATGCATTGTTTTCTCGAGAAGGAATATTTTAGAAAGAACTTAGCAAAATTAAGTATTTCGCAGTTTTGCAAGTTTTGTAACTCCCTTAAAAAGGCAATATTTATGCTCAAAGTGTGCGATGCATTTAAATCACCGACATACGATCCAATATTTCCTTATAAGTCATTTTTAACATTAAAGTAGTTATTTTGACCATTGACAGGGAAGTTGATTTGCATTAAACTTATCAGTTTGATGTTTATTTCCCGCCCCCGAAATTCAGGATAATTACAAAATGTGAAAATCACTCAACTTATAAAATTAGGTGTACGAGTATATCGCATCGCATTAGGTGTACGAGTATATCGCATTACAGAAACTGCTCAAAAAGTCATTGAATCAATGCATAAACTGTTAAGATTTTGGAGACATCAGGTCTCTTGATAAACTGGCTAATGTTTTTATGTAATGTGATAAATTAAATAGGACTGGTGACTGTCGTAAGAGTAGAAATTGCGCCAACTTGAAAAGTTGCTGCAAATGTAATGGAAATCATACAGCCAACTACAAAGGTTGCGCTGTATTCGCCAAAATAAACGCACAAATCAATTAAAGTTATGCGTATGCAAAGTCTACAACTTCTTACAACTTATGTATAGCTCTGGTGTCAAAATACGTGACAATAAAAAGTGTGTGTCTGGTGGCTTTGTCAACGAGGGAAAAGTACAAGAGAACAATAATTCGATCAGGCGTTGAGGATACAATGAGGTTTCTTACTGAACTTTTTGATAGTTAAATTGCCTCTGACAACATTGAATACTTAAAATAAATTGCATTTATTGCGACAGATAAGCGAAGAATCAAAATAAGTTAAAGTTATTAGTGTGAAACTGAAGAGAGAAACATTGATTATTAGTAATATTAACTTCTCGTACTTATGAAGACAAAAAAGAAGAGGTATGTTTAATGCTCGTCATATCGAATTTATGAAACACTGTTGATTGTTTGTTTTTCTAGCATTGATATATATTTTTATAGATGAATTTATTTTATTTACACGAATTTTGGTTGCTAAAGAGAATATTTAGTGAATTAATCGGAGTTGATTTATGCAGAGGTTTTATTCCTTTTGGTTATTAAATCATTAATTTAATACTTTTGGTTTTTATTTCTTGACAAGGTTAGTATGTAGTAAGCACTATGGTAAACCAACTCAATCGCATTTTCATAGAGGCATTGCTATCCAGCCCCTCAACCATTCCTTCCTAAACGTGTTCCTGGTTAAAATCGTTATCTTAAATAGGCCTTTGCGCAGGTACTTCAATCTAGGCAAACAAAGTTTTGATCTTAATGAAGTCAAGCTCGTGAAATATTCACGAGCTTGACTGTGACCACACACAATTCTGTGATACAGCCTCTTCCAACCAACACCTAAACTAAAAAAAAAACAGTTTAGTATTTACGACATCTTTACGTTCATCTTACTAAAATATCTCTGAATTGAAGAGCCAATTTGGAGACTATCAAATTCCAACTGAAGTGTTTCGGAAAGATAAATAAAGCTTTAAATGTTAGTCTGAAGCACTCTCATCTTTGATTTTCTAGTGAAGTTCCTGATGATTAAATTAACATTTTTTGAAGCAAATTTTTCTGATTTTATTGCAAAAATTATTCCTTATTGACTTTTAAAATAAGCAGTCACAACCATAGAAATTATATTTTTTGTTTCTTTATTTTCAGGTAAGTTGTTATTATTTCGATCAGTGAAAAATCCGTAAGCAGTTCAAAAAAAATTTTGCGCTATAAAATAGACTTGTTTTTGATCGAAATTTTGACAATATATTCCAAGTGAGTTTTCAATTTTCGTTTTTTAAGTTAACAATGTTGATTTAAATGAAATACTCTTTTAATTGCATAAAAAAAAATATTTAATTACCAAGCTATGTCACATAATTAACTGATTGTCCACGATATTGCCTATCAAATCTTGGCAATTGTTTTGATCTGCTTGCCGCTTATTAGAAACTATTTCCTGCTGACTGCAAATGAAATCTGAAGAAAGTGAAACGTGAAAGTGAAACTCTAAAAGTGAAACTCATAAAGTTAAAATTATTTTGACTTTTTCCATAACCGATTTCATGTACTACCTTTCATTTTGGCTACATATGCTATTAATGAACAGAACAGGATTATATCAAGAAATGAATATTCTATCACATTCTTGTTCCTTGCACAGTTAAGAAGAATGGGAAACCATGACTACCCAGGTTAACTATGGCCAAACTATTGTTCTGGCCATAATTAACTTTGTAGTAGGTAAAAAGTTCGTAAAAGCCGTTTTTATTAAAACTGAGATGATGCGATTAGATCTAAAACTGAGGTATGTCGAATAAGGAGCGATATGCATTGACAACTGAAAGACTGATATAATCATTGAAAGATACAAAAATATCATTGTAGATTCTGACATAAGTCAAGGACAAAAAAATCATTTCATAATAATGATCATGATTGCATCACTGCAAAATTTCTTATTATAATAATTCTTCAGCATAATAGCAGTAGAATTCGCACGAGACTGACAGGTAAAGCAACACTAATGTTAATGGTAGGTGTACAACAGCATCTTTGCATTTAAAAGATTCCACGAAAAAGGGGGTTGGTTATCTAAGATATTTTAGTGTAATAAAAATGTGGGTTTTCACCATTCCATACATCAAGATATTTAACTCAAATCAAATAAGCATAAATTATTTTTTTTATTCCTACTCACCTTCTCCATCATTCAGTGAGTGACTTACTTACCTGTAAATAAATAAAAAAAAAAATTGTAAAGTTATGATTTATTCGGAATTTTGTTTTAATTAATGTGATGAGGAATTTTAATTAGCTGGTTTTCATATGGTCATTTTTTTTATTATATTAAAAATATTTATAGTATTATTATTAAAAGTGTTCTATGGAAAATTTATATTTGTATTATATAACACGTAAAATGTATTATGTGTTAAAAACTTGTGGCCGTCCTAATTATATTTGTTGAGCAAATAATTTAATTTTGCCAATTTACCTCTCCCATACTGATCCTTGCACTAAAAATGTATCCTAAAGAGATTGGTTAAAGTGAGATCTACCAGCATTATGATTACCTTTGGCACAAACAGGTGGAAAAAACTTTATAAATACCCTAATTATCCATAAATACATGTATTGTCGTTTCTAATATTTTTCGGACTGTCCTTAAATGTGCTAGGATTTAAATTCATTTTTAAATCTCTTTAGATCTTAATAGCCTTTTCTACCAGAAAAAAAAACATTTAGAGGAATTGAGTTCTCAATATACCTGTAATAGATTTTTTTTCAAATGATTCCGGGAAAATTGTCATTAAGTGTAAGTGGGAATCAACAAATAAACGAATTTGGGGTAGTACATACATTTTGAAAGTTACCAAAGTAAAAAGAGTTACACCCAATTTGAATTCACCAATTGTAATTCGAAAGCTAATTTCGTCAGCTGGATGCCAATTGTGTTTATAGAACTGTGGGCAAAAAATAAAAAAAAGTTCGGTACACGAGTCTGGATTCGAACCAGAAACTCCGCAAACTAAGAGAGTGGTCTACCTAATAGATTACATTGTATTCAACTTTTTCTTTATTAAATTGATATGAGCAGCGAAATGTCATACATTGATCTCATGAAAATAGTGCAAGAGCAAATAGCGATAATTGATAATGATGAAGATAGTGATAACGAAGACAGTTTCGAAATTATAGTTGTTGATATTGATAATTGGTATTCATCGGACAGTGAAGAATCTGAAGATGATACAAATCCGAAAGGATGACTATAATGTAGTGAAACGAAAATTATGTAACCATTTGCGACACTTAGATTAATTCACATAATAAACTTAAAATAATTTATTATTTGTTTTACTGGTATATAGGAAAATTTATAATCTCAAACTTAAACAATATGAACTACTTTACAGTGATTTAGATCACTTTGAGCTAGCATTTGCTATTGTCAGCTGCATGTCTAGCATCTTTTCTGCAGGACATATTACTACTCTTCTTTACAAACTTTTGCATTTTGAACCTCTACTCGACATTTGATGAAGCATATCTTCTTGCGTATGTGATTAGATTTTGATTCTACGCACTTTCGAGCGATGATTTGCGCGATCCTCAGAGAGACTCATGGTCGTTGTTTGTGCCTCACCGTATGCCTTGCGTAGACTTCAGGCTACTATATTAATTACATTATTCTCCTCGCTATAAAATGTCTGTTCAAATTAGCGCAAGCAATGGTGTTGCACAGTTTCTTTGGTATGTTTTTAGTGGTTTATTCATCAGGGTTTTCCAAATGTTCGGGCTTTCGTGCGCGTTCAGTTTTCGTACCAACTGTACCTCCTTAATCACCTCTACGTTGTCCTATGTTACGATGTGCTCTTCTTCCAGGATGTGTTTTGCTACTGCTGATCGTACTAACGTTGTGTTCCTTTTCCTCGCTGAGCCTGCTTCCTGCTTATGTTCCGTTAGTCTAACACCAACTAGCCGTTTCGTTTGGCCTATGTATATTTTGTCGCATTCTGGGCAAGTAATTTTATAGATTCCACATTTTTCTTTTTTATCTTTTATGTCCTTCACGTGACATAATTTGGTATCTAATCATTTAACCCAACCGGTTTTAAATCAAAGCGTTCGAGAAGTTGCCGAACTTTTTTGAGTATTGACGAAAAACTAATTGGAACTCTTATGGCCGTTTTTTTATTTTTCTTGTGTAAAGAGCGTCATTAATAGATCACGCTGTATTTTGTCCTTTTTCTTTTTGACATGGCTTCTAATTATTTTCGCATCAAATCCATTTTTTCTCGCGGTATCTTTAATATATTTTATTTCCGAGTTAAAACTTTTCCGATCCATGGGCACTGTTAATAGCCGGTGAATCATCGAGTTAAAGGGCGTCAATTTTTGGGAATGCCAATGATCAGACGTGGATGGTGTTGTTCTGTGTGTGTGCGTGAGTGTGTGGGCTTCCGGTAGATATTAAACCTAAGAAGATCTTCTTTCCTTATGACCCATCAAATCCAAGGAGGATAGTTTTTCATTGTTTTCGACTTCGATTGAAAATTGGATATCCTTAAGTGCTTGGTTCAACTTCTCCAAAGTTTCTGCCAAAGCATCTCTTTTTATAATAGCTAGAATGTCGACTACATGTTTCAACCAGACACGAGGATGCGAACCTACTTCATGAAGCTTCTTCTCTGATCTGTCCAAAATAAAAATATTTCTCTCTGATATTAAAGTAACTTTCATTCATACAAACCGAGGCAAGTTCTAAATAGTCTTTAGCCCTCTTCCTTCCCTCCGGTGAGCTATTCTTCTCTAATAGGTAGTCCTCAAAGAACGCGAGTGCTTGTTTTACAGGCACGCTTGGGAACAGACAGAGCCTTAATATCAAATGATACAACTAGCTCATCTTCCCCTATTGTTGCCACCCTTCCAAGCCACTCTATCACCTTGCCTCGATTTTTAACTGTTCTATCGCTAAACTTCGTCTACAATCCACTTTGCGATTCTCCTCGTTGGAGCGGTGATAATTTCCATTCCACTAATTCTTGGCAACGCTGGGTTTGAGACCCGCAACTTGTTGACCTCTCCAATCGTCCCTTTGTACTCTTTCCAGATTCTTTCGACTCGTTTGATAGATTCTGGTAAGAGACCTTTCATTAGCTCATGGTAATCGCCGTTGTTGAGCTTTAAGTGTTGTTGATGCCAAAGGATATATGAGTAGGCGAGTAGACCAGACGTTGCAACGTGCAAAGATTTCGATTCTTTACTTTCTTATTTCAATTTCTGATTATAATAACGCAAAAAATGCAAATCAATCACTTGATTAAAAATAATTTCCGGATTCAAAGTAATCTCCTCACAATAAAAACAGGTCTAAAATTGACACCAATTTTTTTAGAAGAATATTCACACGCTTTTAAATAAGAAATGTGAGAACTTTTCACCTAAGAATATCACATTTAGGCCTAGTACGTTCTTATTTTGAAGAAACAGGTCGGGATACCACTTTTATATTCCTTAAGAACTGCAAAATAACAATTGTGATAGTATTTTGAAGAAACAATTATGGTTATGCTGCATTACGTATATGGTGGACAACTCAGATTTCCCGTTGTGAAAATACTAAAAAAAAAGGCACTACACCAACAAAGGCTCTGACAACACATGCTCATATGGCACACATGGGTAAAGAGCTTCAACCGTTGCTATGATTCGTCTCACGCCTCACTTTGCCCCTGATTTCAATAAGGTAGACACAGCTAGGGCAAATTTTAGCTCAGAGTACGTTGTCTTCTACTCGTACCTGGATATGAACCAGGTACTCGACATACTATTGACCTACTCTCTAGGCTACACGAGCTTTTATTTAGCAGCAGCCTCATAATGAATATTTCAAAATTGTATCACTAATGTTCCTGGCTTCGAGTTAGTTCAACGGCAATGATAACTCTGAAAAATCCAAACCAATTTCTTAATGTAAAAATATTTTTTATCAATCAACAAAGAGGTCTTTGTACGAAATTTCATCTCAATTCACTTAATATTAACTCACTTTGCACACATTAATTTCGAAATACTTATTTACTCACTCAATCCGTTATCCAATATTTGACACACCCGTGACAAATCAAATAAGTATTTAGCCCAAAATGAATCATTGAAAATCCATCGAAATCATAAACACGCAATCCATGGCATCATTGCTACTAGTACCTGCCTACTTAGTCTTCATTCATAAAATGAAACGATGCCATTATCCATCTGCAAATAAAAAGAGAAAGTTCTCTTTTTCGCACAAATACCGACGTGTTCAACTCTTTCGAAAACCCAACGGACAACAAATTGATCTTTCAATTTATTGATCTAGATTTTAATTTGTTTGTTCTTTGCGTCGATCGTAATCATAGAAAGTTTTTAATTCTTCGCGCAAAACTATACATACATTAACGGCATTTCATTTGAATCGGACGATGGAAATCTAGCGCAAATCAACCAATAATGCTGCATGGGATGTGTGATAAAAAGATTTCAGTTTATTTTGAATGGATTTTGTACCTGCTGGTTTGTATCCGAAAAAGAATGTGGCGTGATCGAGTAGAATATGTTACAGACTTTGTGGCTTGTGTTGGTGTATCTTTTGTTGCAACGCAAGATGATCTCTCGAATCAAAAAGTACTTGTTCGACTGTGAACCGGTAATTTTGGCTTTTGTTTGCAAACTATTTGCAGGTGAATTCAATGAGAATTAACTGGCCAAGCGCATGATCACTTAATGCGATCAATTGTTCGGTTTGAATATGAGGACAATGTAACTGTAAGATACCAGCTTGGTTGTGGCAGATTGAGGACAAGTAAGTGATCTACTTCGATGTAGGGTTAAAAAGTTCATTTTTTTTGGTCCAGCTTATTAAGTTTTGTCATTCGCACAGCGATCAAGTTACATTTAATCACAGCAGCCTACAGACACAGCTTCCTTCCTACTACAATCGGATTCATCTTACAAAAATCTCATCTTCATCCTCAAGACGTCTTGTGAAATCTTCGCCCTTGCTAATGATTTCGACCTCGTTCTTATGACTACACACAAACCCACATATCAACCAAGTTTTTGCAAGAAACCATCTAGCAAAAAAGCTAGCTACCTGAACGTGTGCATTGCAACTTCATAAACCAAAAAACGAATTTAATTAGGCATTTGCATGTAGGTTGTTTGTTACTCAAGACTTTCACTTTTTGCCGTTTGTCACAACTCTGAATAAACACAAATACTATATTTATGTGTACTCCACTCAGTGATGAGCCTAGGGACCAGATTCAGTAGGATTTCTTTTCAAAGTCGACTTATGGTTTGATGAATTTGTCATTGATGCTCATTAGATTTCTATGGTTGTGTGGAACGAATACGAGAAAATGTGAGGTGATGTATTCAGACAGCGAGTAGATGAACTTATTATCTTCGACGTGCTTATGACAACCGTATGATGGTTTCAATGGCAATCACAACATGCGTGCCAAGTACAAATACTTCGACTTGAAGTAACCATCATGCGAATATATATTACAATGGATTAACGGGTACCGAAACTAACAGAAGCCCCGCATCAACCATAGATTTCATCTTCAAATGATTTATGGCCGCACAAACATAGCATGAAGCAAACAAAAACTACATGAAGAGCGTAGCTGGAACAAGCGTTGCATTCAAGGACAGACATCATTCGGCTAAAAGCTTTCGAAGGCGCCAACAAATTCGAATTAGGAAATCTTTAGCTTGCATAGAAGCGGGCGATGAATCTAACAGAAGGTTCCACCACGATTTGTAAAAAAAAACATTAAGCGCAATGAGTGATGCTACTAGCTTTGGCATTATTTCTTTTATAGTTTTGCGAACATTACAGAGAGAAATAAAAGATTTATGACTATGAGATGCAATCATGAAAAACAGTTGAGAAAAATGTTTGTGCGTGTAGGTATGTGCCCGCATGATTTCCACCAGATGCAAATTTAAATTTTCGCAAGAATTGTCTGCATTTAGGAAGAATCAATAATAAGATTGGAGATTTTTACTCAACAATTTCGTTTATGCTCATTACGTAAAAAGAGTACTTCATTAAGTATCTTATAGCTCAATCATAGATTGCGTAGATTTTTTATTTGCAAGAAGATGATGAACAGTTAATTTGCAAGTCGTTCGTTTGTTGCACGTTTTCAGTTGCAGTTCTTTTCGACCTTAGTCAGGTTTTTGCAACATAAAGATGTGGTGAGTTTGCTATGTTTTCATCATGTAGACAAAGATTGCACACATCATTTTAATTTTCATTAATTTATCATTGAAAATCAACGCATTAACGAAAAAAATTCGATTTCTTTTCCTTATCATATCTGAAACATATTTCATGTAGACTTTGCAATTTTGGGTCTAGTTCATCTGCTAATTTGTTTTCAGGTCGCAACTTTTTAAGCATAAAATTTAGTGCCTGTGACATTTTTAAAACGTAACTTCCTCAGTCGTTTATGGGAGTGATAGCCGAATTACAATAAATGATGTATGATAACATTGCGACCATTTGTGACATCTGTTTTTTAGTTTGTTTCTTGTCGTTTTTACCGTTAAGTTAAATTAATCAAACGCCAAGCCTGAATGATGATTTAAGTTTGAAAGATTATCTGGAAAAAGAATCGTCGAAATATAAGTCGACAAGTTACAATTAACATGTTAGGTTAGGCTTTCCGGACTGACACTAGGTCACGCATATAAGAGTGCCTATTGGTCCGAAGCGACGCGAAATAAGACGTCGTGGAGCTTAAAAGTTTAGTCCTACTAGCCACCGAAGGCTTCAGATCACTGTTCAAATTTGAGGATATTCTTCAATTTCTGCACCGCCACAAGATTGGCAGAGTAGGTGTTGGTTGCATCAAAACCTTACGTAATGGCTGTTTTATCCACATTATTGAAGGAAACCTTAATGGTCAAAAATGCACCTAAAGAGTTCGTTTTCTATTTAAAAAGCGTATAATAGACTGCTTTCTATTCCATGAGCTACTTTATGGAGAAAAATCCTCAAAATATTTCCCTTTTGTTTACGTGTTTTGGGCTCCCGATCGAGTTTCAGATCTTTGGCTCTTGTTAATGTGTAGGCCCAAAAGTCTTTCGAGCACTTTGAGGAGGAAGGAATTCAGACTAATTGACCTTTAGTCCTTCGTTACCCGTTAACTAGTGAATTTCGGAGAGAAAACCTAAGCAATTAGATACTTTACGATCATTCTGCTAGTGTTCCTGAAATTATGAATCGGGATAGCTTTGGAGGTATAACTAAAATTCAGATTAAAGTTTATTTATTCGTGATTTGATAATGATGATCTTTCAAGGATGATAATGATGATCTTTCAGTTCCTTATCAGTTGAACAATAGATTAGCACGTTTTAACTGAAATGCCCCCTATAAGAAGAAGCTTCTCCTCGTTTTGCTAGGACTAGACTATGATCGATTATAGAGACTAACCTTTGTCGGTGATGCAATTGTTGTCCCCAAATAGTGTGATGCGTGTTGACATCCGCTTCTACGAGCACCTCATCCGGTGAAGTGATCCTATCGTGAGCTATGTAGGATCTTTTGTGGTGAATTTAAGAAGAGGATATACGTGAGTATGTTTCTTCAGCAGTATGCCCGTTCTTATTTTGGCCGCTGCTCTTAGGAACAAAGCTAGGCACCCGGCTTTCCGCAGAGATTAAAGCATTCTGAACTAGTGATACATATTTATAAGGGCTCCTTCACCTAGTTCTATATTTAAAAGGGCTCCTTCACCTAGTCCAGGTTACTCCGAAACCGCTGCTTGACACCAGCGCAACGTGTGCTCGTCATTACACTTGATGACCTTAATAATCCTTAATCAGTGCAACCCGTTAAACGAGGAACTGGTTGGTTCAGGCTGTTTGGTCATTCGTTTAATCATTGCATTGAGTAGACCTGACTCCACGATCTTCCACTTCTGAAGCGATAATTGACCCAACGAGCTAACGCGGTCAATCAGTGGCACGATAAGGTGCTTCTTGGCTTAGAGGTGGGGGGGTTGTTGGGCGGTGTGTAATGACCCTATGGTGAGCATTGGGTAGTATACACCGAGTGCTCAGTTTGCGAGCTAAATACCAAATTTGACCTAAATATTTAGCCCACTTGGTGTAAATATTCAGAACTTGACGCGAGTCGACGTAGCTTGTATTTAGTCTACGTTTTCAAGCGATCTAGCCTAAAAAAGGTCGTGGTTTATATCAAGGTAAACGCAATTTTAAGAATTGATTTATACACGTTTATTAATAATATATTCGTGGTTGATTTCGTACCTTTCTTTGCGGTCGTAAGCAAAAAGATAGAACTAACGATACATTGATTTCTGATATGACTATAAATATTGGAGTACCTCAAGGCTTGGTTCTGTCTCCAGTTTTATTTCTAATCTTCATCAATTCACGGTTTTGGGAAGACCTTAATAGCAAAATTACAGCTTTTGCAGGTGACGCTGCCCTACTTTATTCTAACACCAGCTACTTCGATACCTACGTTAAAATTAGCTAGGATCTTGAACTTCTAAGGTGTTGGTTCAGTGCTTATAAATCAAGGTTAAGTAAGAAAACTAAATTTATGCTGTTCAAAATAGTGAAACCAATATGTGTGGATATGAATCTGATTTTCCACGCACCATACTGTTTAAAGTATCTTATTTCACCTATGAGCGACGAGAATGAAATTTTTCATTCGTTTGATACAAAAGCAAACTGCTTTAAGTATTTGGGAGTTTTCATTGACGCTAAATTAAGCTGAAGAGATCACATTCTGCATTTAAAAAGATATTTTGATAGCTTAATTAGACAACTTTATCACTTGAATTTATACTGTCCTCGTTCAGCTATAAAATTAGTCTACAACGGGTGGTTTCTATCTAAACTTCAATATGATTTATGCTGTTATTTTATCTAGTCCACCGCAGAGCTCCAAGTTTCAGTCTATTCAAATTACATACTGGGATTAACTTCACCTTTAAAGCAATTGCATTTTTTTAAAGTTTTGAGAATTTGTTTTCGAGAATTTCAAGTCATAAAACACCTAGAGCTTATCTTTTAACTAACCTACGGGTAAATATTAGGAATTTAATGGTAGTTCACGTTTGCAATAAATTACACTTTGGCCGCTTTTACAGCATCGTTGCTTCTTGTTTATCTAACATTTTTCCGTCAATTATTATATATGAATCTAGAAAGCCAGTGTTTCTAAAAAAAGCTAAATTTTGGCTATTTTCGATCGATGCCTTGGATATTGAAAGACTGTTAAATCCATTAGTCTAAAATTTGGCGTCTTTTTTTGAATACTATGACTTGCTATTTCATGTTCGCGGTCCTCTAATCTTTTTTCAATTCACTTTATTGGTACATTATTTATAAAATATTGTTTTTTTTCTATAATGACGGGCATTCACCACCTGTGTAAAGCAACTGAATGCTCTTTGTATTGCATCAGCATTTTTCTATAGCTTTTTTTAGAATTATTTCAAATCGTATATACCAAAATTATGTGAATATGTTGTTTTGATTATTTTCGTTATTTTATCATTAGGTGTTAAGCATGCTTGTATTTTTAAAGCACAAACATCTAAAGCCAAATGCCACGAAAAATAACATCTAGTCCCAAAGAATTACTTAACATCTCCACATTACATTTTCACACTCGAGTAAATTTTCTAAAAACTCAAGACTAACCCAAACTTAATCACCTTACACCACCCGGGTCCACAATTGCCTGCTAATTTCTTCAAAATTAACACCACCAATTTAGAACTCACGCAAAAGCTCTTGAAACATTTGCACCAACAGCTAGCTTTCTCGCCACTGAATTCTTTGAGATGCCAACAAGTAGACGAATACTTTCAGAATCGTTTCGCATTCATGATTTTCTTCATACATTCAAAACAAAGACGTGTATATGTTTTCCGGTATGCATCCTAAATTTTCACACGTGGCTCACTTTCGAAAACAGAATTTACTGAAGGAAAAAAATCATACCGTCAAAGAACAACAAGCACAGTAGTTTGCAAGGCGAAAGCAAGTAGAAAATTCATTACATCGTCGGGACATTATTAAAGAGGTTGTTGTCTCTTAAAAAGTTCACACAGCGTGAATTTTTCACCACTTAATCCGAAACTGGAATGGACATGAACAACCATACTGACGACGACGAACCGAACAAGATCAAAATGAACTTTTCCACGATCTGTACAGTTAAAGTCCTTAAGGAAATGATGTTTTCACAACAAGCTTGAAGATTTCAAGCCTGAAGGAGCTCAGGCTCGTTTTTCTTGTTTCGCTTTGTTTCGAGAAGACGACGTGTTGAATTTTGATTGTGTTGTGGAATTAAATTTTTCTTGAATTTTCCGGAAATGCTGAGAGACTGGCAGAAGTTACCGAAGTGGCGGTAGGTGGATTTCATGGGATGGAAAGTTAATGAGTGGAAGACTATATTCGTAATTAGGGAAGAAAGTTGTAACTTTAATCAATTTGGGTTCAATTATTTTGTTTTTAGATAACAGCTCTAAATTGGGGATTTAAATAATGAGCTTATTTGACAGTAACACGATATAGATCGAAAATGGAAATTTATTTTTGCATAGGTAAGCGACTATGAAACGAAAATTAAAGTTTCGCCAAAGTTGTTTCGATTAAACCTCAATTCGTTTTCTACTTTTCAACAGTTTGATTTAACATTAAAAGTGTTTTGTTAAAAAGCGGGTAAAATTTTTTAAAGAAAGCTGATCAAATTTCGTAATTATTTTTAAACTTTCTGCAAAGAAAAACTTATTTCTAATTTCCAAAGATTTCGCATAAATTAGATGTAGCTAAAACAATCATGTTTTAAATGCAGATTTCGAAAATTGTCGAAAACTGTTTTGGGTAGAAAATGAAAGCAATCTTCGAACAAGAACTTCTCACACAGTCGCACTGCAGGACATCATCTACGATGAAATTTTTTATTGAAACTCATTGACGTTCAATTGAAATCATGGTCTCAACATAAGTATCTTTCATGTGCAAATTACAGCGATAAATATGGCTCACAAAATTCATCGTAACAACGTCTTTTTTGTTGAATCCATCCATGCAAGTGACTATCCACACATTTCGGTTTAAGTCTGAGAATCGACGAATATAACCTCGAAAAAAATATAAAAATCATATACGCTGCATGCCTGCTTCAACCAACTCGAACCATTTGATTTCAATTTTTATTGGGATCTTCCGAAACTCGAATAGGATTTTTATCGAAAATACCCGGGTCGTAACAGCGAGTAGTTCTAGCGTTTAGAGGATTATGGGTATGAACAGACAATTTTATACGAAAAACTTTATCGTTATCGCTAGGGAATGAATTCCGGTCGAAGAAATTCTATCTCAAGGAAATATGAAAATGAAATAAAAAATGGACAGGATGATAATGTGAAAATATATGAAAATGAAACGTGTGAAAATGAGCAGATGAACGGGTCAAAAGCAAGAAATTAACCGGAGAGGATGATGAACAGAATAGAAGAAAGAAAAAAAGGCCAGTATTTGCAATTTCCCTTTTAACGATGAAAACGAACATAGTATGTAAATTTACATGTGAAAAGACAAATATTAAAGCTCTCTGTGCTTGAAAAGTAATTAGAGACACGTATGATTTTAGTTTAATAGTAAAAATGTATCAAACAATTTTGCAAACTTTTTTCTGCCTGACCCCCAGCAGAATCGAAAAAATTGTCAACATCCTGCAGCAAGTGTCATAATTAAAATAATTCAGAAAGATTTTTGTAAGAATAACTGACTTAAATTATATTAAAAGGGCGTCCCTAGATTCGAACGAGGAACGTCAGACTCCAAGAACCAATGCTCTGCTTTTTAGGTTACACGATGTTTGTAGATTCTTAATGTTGTATGGCTATTATACTGCGTTCGGACCGCCAAGAACGTGGCGAAACAAGAGAGATGAGGAGAGTGACTTTTTGTCCGCGGCGAGATGATTTGGTTTGAATGAGTGAATACGTATGACTACCAAATAAATATCGGATCATGTATATTTTTGGTAAAGTTCGATTTAGAAACAAATCTTTTAAAGATAAATCTAGTATCCTAATAATATACTTCAAATTAGAGTGTTTGCTATCAAAGGTTAGGGATAGCTGCAATATGTGGTCATTCAACTATTTTGAAATGACGAGGGAGTGAAAATTAATCGCTGTGCTGAGTGGTCGAAAATAGAACCACGTTAGGCAGAGAGTTTATGAGCTTTGATACTTTGGAATTCTGCTAATGAATTACGAAGATGAAAAATGTGAAAATAACTGGCAGCTATTATGCAAACGATAAAATAAAAGAGGATTACTAACACGAGATGATTTTTTCTACACGATATTGCTCCACCTCACCGCAGTCAAATAATAATAAAGCCTGTATTATCCTGTGGATTTCCAGAAATAAGTCATCTGCTTGATAGTAAAAATAACTTACTTAAAATGACTTTTATATTTGAACAAAAAAAAAATGAAATAAAAACACATGCGTGTAATGAGGTACAGCATGTTTCACAAAAACGTGTATTTAAAAAAGCATTAAAAACCCAATAATTAATTGTTATTCAATTTATATCTTAAAATATACATTATGACAAGTTTCGCAAATTATCTCAATACGGAGTCCAATCGCCCATATTATTCATAATTGCTTCGCATCTTTTGCGACAACTTTGGCACAATTTTTGATCATAATCCCCACTAAGATGTCACCAAATATATTTCAAGCTGCGTATAAGTTACGTGTACTAAATATTTGTTTCTCTTTTAGATTAAGCTTCATCAGGGACCACACATTTTCAATGGGATTCGCATCTGGTCTCTGTGAGGGCCAATCCAAAGTTTGTATCCCATTTTCCTCCTTGCAAGTTGTGCAGAGGCTATTTCGATGTTTGGGATCATTATCCTCTTGTATGGTCCAGTCATTGCTTTCAATTCCATATAATTTCTCTGCGGACTTCAGTAGTCCTTTTTTATATAAAGTGAGCATGAATTGCGCATCCAAGTTTCTAATGAAAGTAATTAGCTTTGTGAACCTCTTTTCTGAGAAGCAGCCATAAACATGCACCTTTGCTGGATTTTTTCTACTCGTGTTGCTATCAGTAGGGGTTTAGGGTTCGTATTTCGGTTTTTTATGCCAGATTCTTGGAGTCTCCATCTAATTATATTAATTGAAACTCGGACCGCTTTTCTAAGAAGTTTTGCTATGGGCTGCCTCAGACTAAGCGTTGGGTTTTTCCGAAACATCTCACAAATCAGTTTATCAACCCTTGTCGAAGTACCTCTCGTAAGGCCTCTACTTGGCTCATCATCCACATCCCCACATTCTTTATACTTCTTTATCCACTTCATTACAAACGAAACACTTGTTTCCGTATATTCTGCTGTATTTTTTATACTTACTTTAGGACCTTTGTGATGAGTAAATAAAAATACAATTTCAAAACGCTTCTTGTACATGACCCTCATGTTTTACACATGTTTTCTTCGCGAAAGTTCAGACTATAATAACAAAATTAATTAAAAAGTAATTTAATGTTACGCGTAAGTGTGCAAACACGAACGATAAAATAATATGAGTCAGATTTTTGTGGAAAACACTGTATTTTGATGGTAATTCATTGAAGGAAGCCGTAGTATTTTAACAGCAAGGATAGTTTTAATTTTTGAAAAAAGAATTTAATTGGTAATCGAAAGATGAAAAAAAATATGAATTTTTTTTTTGTTTCTTGTTTTTAGTAAACGAAAAACTCAAAATTTATGGACTTCTCTTCGTATAAGCACTTTGGAATCGAGTGAGAGTGCTGACTAGCTATTGAGCATTCATATGAAGCTGATGAATTTCAGCTTCAATGAGGTTTTTGCAGGTGAACCTCCTGTCAAGATGCATTCCGAAGTATTCTACTTCACTATTTTTTATTGAAGATAATTGATGAAGTACCAAAAAAATAATAGTTTAAAACAGGATTGATATGGCATGCCCAGTGTAAAATAATTTTCAAAATTTCATCTCAAAACCTATGCTTTTTAAAATTTTAAGCAAGAAACATGGTAAATTGTTTGACTTTTCACGAGATAGCTATAGGGCGCTACATTATCTCAAAGAATGAATTAAAGACCAAGAAAAAATGCAACCAAATCAAATCGCTGAGAAAATGAAACTATTTTTTTCACTTTTGCAAAGAAAAAACGCCAATCAGTCACCTGCAAACAAATAGGACCTGCCACTTACTTGGCATTACCTAAATCCGTGCTAATACCAACTCAGTCACTAAAATGGAATGATTTTCTAAGACACTGTTTTGAATGTGGCTCAGATCATTCGTTCATTTGCTTCCAACCAACACTGTGATGTACTTAAAAATATGAGTTGAGTGATGGCAATGTAGAGAAACCGATGTTTGCTACACCATTACGCAGGATTATTACTTCATTTATTTTTTAAGTATCTCCACAATCATAGTTTCAACTTAATAGTTTCTTAATAAGTATCCCAGAGTGAGCAACTGAAATTTCATTTGCCTTAAAATTGTACCAAACTCTCTAGAACTATAATGTGGTTTTACATTAGATGCTACCGTCTTAAAGAATTGTCATTTACAAATCATATTCGTATTTACTTAGAGCTTGTTCAATTCGGAAGAATATTTAAATACCGTGACCAGTTAAATCAAAACAAATCAAAAAGGAATGCCGGTGTAACCCACATGGGGCGCGCCCACAAAATGATTTGGCTTCCCCATCACGTTCAAGAATAACTTAGTAAACTCATCAAATTTGGCAGTGGCATTTATTTCCATAAGTGTGTGCAGACTTTCTGACTGATTTTCGACCAAGAGTTGGCGAAGTTGCGTTTTTCAAATAACATATGTGGTCAAAAAGAGGAACATAATAAACATGAGTTGTTCAATTTTAAAAAAGGTTAATGACAGAAGTTAGTGTAAAAAGTTTTGACTGTTACTTGGTAATATTTGCAACAAACTCAATTGAAGTCACATTTTATGATCTATGCAATCTTTTCTAAAATACACTTCAGTAAATTTATTTTCATACTATAATCATATGTACCTACATGAACATAAATACACACAAACCGTATTTTAGGAAAAAAAATACAAAAAAAAAACACTTTCACATCTTCTCTAGTGTTACATTTTCCGCAAAATTATACTGACATTAACCCAATTTAACATGATTGCGCTTTTGCTTGAACCGATCTTATTTTATTCAATTATCTAAGTGTACCTCTAAACATAGTAGAAAGTGTTTTGTAGTATGACTCTGCATACTTTCGAATGAATGAACTTTTGCGTGCTAAAACAAAAAAAAACTGAAAACCACGAGATGATTGCGTACCAAATCAAGATTTAATCAAAGCAATATCACAATTAAACCGAAAAAGGGGCAAATCAATGGTGTTGAGAATCGTCAAAAGTAAATTAATTACACACTGACCTAATAATTGGAATGAGAATCGATAGTAATTGGCAGCTTTTTCGGCAAAATACGAAATATATAATTAGTTCTGAGTGAAAAAAGGTAGGTGTGAAGTGAAAATGTATGAACACTTTTTATTTGTTCTCATTCGATTTTCATTTACTCTTCCATATCGAATTTTAAATTTATATGTAACTAGATTTACGTACGTACATACTTGTATGTTTTCATATCTTCATTCATCATTCTCACGTTTACGCTCGATATACTTTTAACTGAACTGACTTTCATGTTCCATTCGTTGCTTGGATGAAACATTCTGTGAAAATTCATATTCCATAGACTCCAAATTGCCTAGCCAGACTATGCATCAAAATCCCGTTAGGTACACACAAATACCTTGTGTACACGTGCATTTAGATACATATTGTTCGGATCGCGGAACAAGATACACACGCTTCTAGTCGACTAGATAAGAGTTTCATACTTGGAGCCTCTATACGAGCGGTAAATACTAATTAGTCATAAAATGCCCACCAACCATCACATCACCCAAACTTCTGCAATAACTGCAAGAATATACGTTAACTCACCATAAATATGTATTGAAACACCTCTCGGAATATGAATAGATACACGTATGAATAAAATATATATTTTAAGTGGAGTCGTACGTAAACTGGAAGTAGGTTCATATGAACGAGTGGTTGGTTCCATGTGGCTTTAGCTAACGACTTTTCACCTTGCAAGAAATCGTGACTTATTAAGATTGCGATGAGATCTCGAAATTGTTAACCTGTGGCCCTATAAAAACAGGTCACTCTTTTGATAAGGAAACGAAATGGTGAAAATATACACGAGTTAAACAATATGAAAGCATAAGAGTGATAAATTGAAGAATAAGTTCCTTTTAAAAAAATTTAAATTATTTATTATTCCTTTGGAAGCTAGGCGAATAACTAATTGACAGACGTTTTTGCTTGAAACCTACTAAAGGTTTCTTTCAGTGTTTTTTTTTTTTTGAATAATGTACCCAACAAAATTATTTTTGAAAGTTAAACGGTTTTTGGATTGAAAACTTTATGGTTAAAGCTGTAAAAATTTCATTGACGAAAAATTGTGTTAAAAAATATATTTCTCATTTCAGTTTATTTTACCATTGCAGAAATCGCACTTTTAGCCGATTCACAAAAAGGTAAAGAATTCATTCGCACACATATTTACATACTTATGCATCGGTAGAATCATAACAGACATCATCTAAAATTGGAGCATTTCTTAAATCGAATTCGTAGTAACGAACGACTTGAAAAAGGAATAAGAAGAAGATTAACAGTAAAATGGATTAAAAGCGATTTTCGAGCACTTATGAATAAAGAGCAATGAATAGATACAGAGGTCAAGCTTGAATTTTTCTATTTATAGTCATACTGTATATTTGTACTTACTATGGCTATATATTTGTTGTGTGTTGCAGACTGTTTCGTTTGTACTCATAAACCTGAGAATGTACATTCATACTATGTAGGTAATGAGCTGCATCTCCACGTCTGACTTCATCTGTATGACTTTCAAGCATCCATCATTCGTAATGATTTCGATTTTCCAGATAATCGGTTGCTTGTTATCCTACAAAATTTTCCCGTGAATCTTTACAATTTCAATGACTTTAGATACATGTTGTTTCCTCTTCACGTGAATTCTCATTTATTTGATAGCGCAAATAATCGAGATGATTTTTTTTCACAATGTGATTATGGTGAATTGCGATTTCATTCATCGAAAAATTTGTTGAATGCGTATTTATAAAGATGCAAGTGAATGCCATCAACTGACTGAAGTAGTTTGGAAGCCCTTCGATGAACAGCAATGATTTCAACGTTTTTCTCTTGTCATTGAAAGTGAATGGATATTAAAAGGGGGCGGATAAAGATAGTCGAAATTTCAGTACTTTTATGGCCCTGGCTGTTGTATCCGAAGTGTAGGTCGCATCATTGAAAATAAAATTGAACATATTTCCCGATTATATCCATAGGGCAAATGCATCGTGACTGACTAACAAATAGGGTTTCAATAGATAGAAAATGAGAATAAAAACTATAATTAAACTATAAAAAATTACTACACTACAAACCAATTTTTAGTAGTGTGTCAATCATTTTCTTACCAAAAGTAACCATCAAAAACTGTGACTACACAAAAATAGGGCTCTCAAGAATTATTAAGAGAACGATACTAGCTTCAATTTATTTTTTCTGCAATTTTAGTTGAAGACTATTGCCAAAAAGGTTTTCTTAAGAAAGAAAGAAAGAAAGTTATTCATATAAAACCGAAAGAAAAGTAGACCCAGGATCGAACCTTTTGGAATTCAGCATTAAGGTTGTCATTTTGTTGTCAATTTTTAAATTAAGCATTAAGGTCGTCATAGTGATTTTTAAAGCAATAGGCTATGGACTATATCGTTCGAGATGTTTGTATATCCAACGTTCACTTTGAGCTAAGTTCTTTGTGCTTTAAAAACGATAAACTTAGAAACTTATTATATTGATATTGTCATCATAATCTGAAAGCAACTGCATCGGACAAACATTACTTGAGGAAAACACTCGATCTAATTTAGAATTGAAACTCAAACAATTTCATCTCAGATAAAATACAATCAATAAGTTTTCAAAGAGTTCTGTTAATGATGATGATCAGAGAATGACATATCGAAGTGCTTACTTTAAAAAAATATACTCCGTAGCTACCGAAGCTTACACCAAGCGTAGGATTGAAAATACTTAATGTACCAGTATCGATGAAACAAAATTTAGTTTGGGCTTTTTTTGGCAAAGTAGTTCCTAAGTCCCACAGCTGGTTTATTTGATGTGAAAATAAGTGAAACACAGATATGATCCGAGAAGTTACTTTTGGCTTTCTTCTTGTTTTGCATATATGCACTCAAAATTAGATATCTTACTTCTATGGTTTTTGACAGCTCACTGTTGAATATTTGTCAAAAAATAATTTTTATCATAATTTATGTTATGCTAGATTTATATTTGGCAGATACACCGCTTTAGTATTAATCTTACGCGGAGATATCCTCCAGTATTTCTACGGTTCTATGTCTAGAAATTATTTGGGTCACTGTTTGAATAGTTCAGAGAAAGATCCATTCTTTCACGCATAAAAGAAATATTTGAATATTGCTTGGATTCAGAGGACCCAATTAAAACTTCCGTAGACTCGTGCATCTTCTATAAAGGCTGCGGTGAAGTATGAGAGAAGAATTCATTTATCTAATTGAGATTGCCTTTATTTTTCGCATCCAAGCATATTTTAATGCATTATTAATAATAAATTTCAAATAGTTTATTAAGTTTGCTTCAGATAGTTTATTCACATTTGAACTCTGAATATTATCGCGGTTTACTCGAAACTTTTTACCAAACCACCTTCGTACTTAAGGTTTACTGGCCGCATGTTGTTCATAGTTGGATGCGTTTGACGATTTGAATGGAGTCTATTTATTTGGATAGCTGGGTTTGAAAATAAACGAATTATTTGATTGTAATACATACATATTTTATATTTGTAAAGAATTATCAAATTAAATTAATGCTTCCTGGATCACAACTATTCCAGTACGTGTTTAAAGGTGGGAATGAAAATTCGTAGCTAGAAAAAGTGCAGCAATCCACCAATGAAATCGAATAAATATTACTGTTGTTTGATCTTGAGTCATCGTGAGAATTTTTTATCCAAACAACTGCATTAAATATCTCTATAAGACAAATCGAATCACTAAAAAATTGTTATACATCACGAGTGCTTGGTGCATGAAATGCTTCATCCAATTTTAAAATATCTATTAAAATCAATTCAATCATTATTCACTACCAAATATTGATTTAAGCGAAAAAAGAGTGGCCGATTAAAACATTTCTTATTGTTTTTCTTCCAATTTTTCAGAACAGAAAACAGTTCTGTCTAAAGGGTGCTACTATCTCACATTAAAGTTAATTTTGTTTAGATTGCACGATGCAACCTCATTAACACCTTCAATGTAATTACGTTTAAGCCAACTGAGTTGATTATCTGCTTCACCGGAATCGTGATTCGGTCATACTGAAACCTAATTTGTGTAGAAATTCAACCACTAACAAAATTACCCTGAAAAACGTCTTTGTAAGCAATTAGTACAACTTAAACAAAACAATTTGCCATTTTTATTTCCGCCCATAATTTCTGAGTGTAATATGTCGACCGCAAGAGCCTCGTAATTAATTAACTTCGACTTAGTGCAAGACTTTCAAAATTAGCTTTGGCTTTGTGCAAGAGATATCAATACACAAACAATTCTTTCACGCGAAATAAACGTCAATTCAACTACCACCTAGTATTACAAATTCAATTCTATCCGAAGGCTATAAACAGATTTTTTTCGAGAAAGTCCCGGAAAATTTCAAACAAATCCACAGCGAAAACTACCTGCTTCACCCACAACTCTCGCAGCTTAAATAATTAATTTAATTACACAACTGAAAAATACGAGTCACAACAGCCCTACGTCAGTATCGCACAGAGCACGAATATACAAGTAGTCAAGAAAAAGCTTTCGTTGGAAAATGATTATTCACTCGGCGGTATGGTCCAGAAGTTGCTCTGTACTTTTTCTTCAATTTTTTAATTTTTGTGTGGTGCCATTTCCGAGTAGAACAAAAGTGATAGAATCACGTACTTAACCCGAATTTAAACCCAGATGCTTATCATTCGAAGTGTCCTCTAGTTTTTTTTACCTTCTTTTTTAAAAAAATGACCCCGTAGGTAATAAAAATTTTATTCGTTCAGTTAGTTTTTTTCAGACGACTGATTCATGTAGTTCGCATGAACATGCAGAACTAGTTCGTGGCTCTCCGGATATACTTTGGTCATATGATGGATGAATTACTGAAAAAGAGATGACTTCTTTTGAGTTTAATTTCATCTGGACCTGCAAGTTCATGAAAATAATAGTCGGGATGGTGATTTAAATGTTTTTTTTAATTCTTTCTCTGGTTAATAGAGTTGTAAACCAGGGTTAATATCTTTCAGGGAAAGTAAATCCCAGTTGCTATGCTTGATTATGGCTGAGTTGAATTGAGCAAACAAAGGGCACAATTATAATTAAATGCACAAAGAAATTTCGTTGGAAAATGAAGTGAACTGGATTGATAAGAAGTGAATTACCGTTTTTATGTTTTAACTACTTATGTTTATTCATTTTTACTAAAGCAGTAAATGCATTTAGCAAAATATTATAATTTTCAGATCCTTGATATATTCGCTTAAAGGACAGAATTTCAAAAGCTCACTACTTGTAAGAGGAAAATAATATTTTAAAGGAAGATCAAATAAATATTTTTTCAATACACTTGATTGCATACATATATTCTAATAAATTTTAAATTTCTTTTCAGGATTTTTTCTTCGATTTATTTCATTGGTAGAAAAGAGCGGCATCCAACGCTGGAGATTTTCGTGAGTAACCCTTATATTTAGTGTAAAATAAGTTTTTTTCTAAGAGAGCGAAATCCTAAGGCTTTGCATGGCTGCTATTGAATTTATGCAAGTAATTTCAGAAAACCTACAAAGAAATTTAGCTTAAAATCCAGATAGTCTAAAAAAATTGGTACTGTCTTTAGAGGTTAAGACAACAAATCCCATTTAAACAAAACATTATTGTTTGTAGATAGTGATGTTTTAGTCATTTAGTGTTGTTGCGATGAAGTTTCATTTTAGGGAGTTGTAAAAGCTTGAAAATCAAATTTTTTGAGTTGTCGAATCTTTTTCACTTCAAATTTCACTACGCGAAAGCTCCAGTTTTTTATGAGTAATTTAAACGCACTAAAAAATATCTGTCAGAAAAATTGAAAAGATAAATTGGTTCACATGCTGCAGTTTGGGAAAGTGTGACCCCTTTAAGTTCTCCTTGTAGCTCAAAGTCATTCACTTTTTTCAGCCCACGCATCTTTCATGGATTTTCCCTTTGATTTGAATTTCAGAAAATATATTTTCGGTTCGACGTGAATCTTAAAATAATATTCACCAATAAAATCCTATCAAGCAGAGCAGATGGAAGTTAAAGAGAGATTATTCAATAGGTTTCCATCACACAAGTAACTGGTGCTGGTTTCATCAGTGCACAAGTTACTACTGGTTTCAAATAGACAAATAAACAGGTCTAAAATATATCACCTTACCTAAATGCCTTAATTTTTCTATTTGATTTCTATGTACAATAATCATTTTCCAAAATCCAGTTGCTTTCGAAAAATTGGTTACATTATTTTTGATGCCAATCCACTCGTGTTGATTTCACTTTAATCCTGTTTCAATCCTGGTACCTATTCAGAGCTAGATGAGCTCAAAACGCGATGTGCGATTCCTCGGCCGTGCCTGGATTTGAACCAGAGACCTCACACACTTGAAGCTAGTGCTCTCGTTCTAGACTACTCGAGCATCAGAGGAAACATGGCCTCTCACAGTCCCCACAAAAGAGGAAGAGGGAGCTACCGGAACATATACCTCCGGCTTGTGCAAACGAGACGCCCGCACGAAATAAAGGAAGAAAGAGTGCTTTGAGCTCGTTAAACCTATGAAACTTCGCCGACGCAAGCAACGGAAGCAGACAAACAAATTGTATAGTAAAAGGTCAGTAAGGCAAAGGAACGGTATTTTGGTGTCCAATCTACTATACTCAGAAAGTTTTATAGCTGGGAGCTGGCAGCTTGCAGGATTGGTATAATGGCAAGCTAAGACGCTTCCATTTGAATCATTACTCCTATTGCGAACGCAGGAGTTTTAAAAGTTTGGTTTTATAACTTCTGTGGGACTAGTGACTTTAACCACTGGAAATATCTTACCCTTATCGTTCTTAATGGCAGTGCGCTTATTATTATATTTACAATAACTAGATTATAGTTGAATGGTGCTTATCAGATGAGATTTCACTTTCTGGTCACCGCTACTTGCTGTTCTCTTTAGCTATGGATTCAAAAGCAATGGTGAAGAGAAAAAACCCATAAAACACTGGTTGGGCTAAGTTCAATCAATTTTTTGTAAACAAAACTTGTCTTAGTGATAGGATAGTGACGCGTAAGTCACTAAAATCTCAGTTGAGCTCTCTGAATAGAGCTATATTAGGTAGATATAAGGAGGCCTGCCCGAACAGCAAAAGTTCAGGAAAGACTTGTAAGATCAACACAAAAAATGACAGGATTGCCTACAGAATCCCACAAAAAACTAATGAAAATTTAGTGAGAAAAGGGAGGGATTGGAAGGTGCAAGAGAACCACGAGGTTCTGTAATATTTTTTTTTAGATAAAGATCAATTAGCTAAGCTGGACTCTCTAAAACGTTCTGATGGCGATGTTACTGAGTTCAGGAATAAGGCCTTGCATACTCTACTTGAGAGTCACTTTCCGTTCACTTCGGCGATTGAAACGCTGAAAGATTTTGCATCTCTGATGAAATCCTTTGCTGTTCACGGCATTAGAAAAACCTGGTACACGGTGAGATCCATGGTCAACAGTGATAATGTCAAGGATGCAATAATGACCTTCAAGAATATCAAACTCGCCGAAACTGAATGGCATCTATTCGGTTATGTTAAGGGAGGACATTGACCACTTACAAGCAGACCTAAAGCAAAACTTTTGGGCATACCTAACACTGAGGTATGTTACATTAGCTTGGCGAAGAGTTAAGGTCGCCTTTATACAAAATGTAAGGAACTTTAGGCCGATTAGCTTAACTTCGTTTATGCTGAAATACATTGGGATATATACACCATAGAATGCTTAAGTTTAATCCCTTAAACGATGAGCAACATGCGGCGCTTCATTCTTTGATTTCCTAGTTAAATGGATGCCTGCCATTTTGAGCTTCTATGGAAGGGAAATGCAGTAGAAAGGACTTGCAAGGCATTCTGTGCTCTTTATGGCTGTAAAAGAACTATATAAACAGCTTGGAGGCTATATGTGCGACTTGGAGGGGTAGCCATGCTAAAGGCTATTAATTAGAAAATGTTCGAGAAAGTATGTGGGCTAGCAGGCTCATTGATAAGGAAGAGTCTACTTATTAACTCAACGAAGGCACTTCTGGTGCTGCTTCATTGGCTTCCTACCGATCTGCTTGTTTCGCATAAAGCGAGGTACGCAACGGTATGAGTTAATTGTAGCGAACAAAGGCAGACCTGAGCTATGACAAAATCTTAGCGCAGGGCATGCCTGTGCCTCTGTGTCTCAGGAGTTTCCAAAGCGCTAGGAATCTCTTAAAACAGCTGCTGAGAAAATGTATGCCGTTGGCATCAAACTGAACGACAGAGTAGGGTGTGGTATACTTTCCACGGACCTTAATTTGATGCTTTTTATTTCTACCGAGCGGACCACTGCAGAATCTTTTAGAAAGAGGTACTGAAGATTATTAAAGCGGTCAATTGACTTCTCTGTAATCAAATATTTGAAGTAAATATTTGTATTTTAACTGACATCCAAGAGTCTATACAATCCCGTGCTGGGGCTTACACCTCTATGAAGCTGTTCTTTGAATGCTGAACGTCCTTAAATGAGATATTTAAACATTCAATGATATAGGTTTTTCGATGCCAGGACATTAAAGAGAACTGTGGAATGAACCAACGTACAAACGCTGGCATGTTTTTGACGGAAATGCTCAGCAGCTTCCCGAAGGGCATTCCGATAACTTTAGTTCAACTGCTCATTAAGAAAAAAAAACTTAAAGGACGCTCTTAAGTCCTGGGCTCAAAATAACCTTTTTATGCGATGACTAGACAATTGTGGAGAGTTTTTACCATTGGTCGCACTAGGGAGCTTTTCTATCTAAGATGGCGATAATTACACGCAGCGGTGGCAGTTTTAACTGAACAAAGTCTATTTGGCAGGCATGCAACATGACTAGGTGCCCCTTACAACGATTTCTGCGGGAGTTGTAGATAAGAGAGGAAGAGGACATAGTTTTTTTTTTTTTTGGTGCGAATACCCAACTCCTGTTGGAAAAAGAAAGAAGTTCTTTGGCTCATACTTATTAGCTTGTCTAACCGATGTAGATTAGGTAGACCTGTAAGAGATCACCTAGCTTATCAATGATTCGGGGTGGCTCTTCTATTAATAAGGTTAATTCCCATTTTTATACACTTTTATACAGCATTGCATAGTGCAATTCTGTATAAAAATGGGCCTATGTATGTCGAAGAATGAAAAATATTGTAATCTTCCAGGATATATGGGCTAGATTTAAACCCTAAAATTCATCAGATTAACAGAAGGTCTTTAATTTGAAATCTGTACTAGACAGTGGTTGTAATTGTCATTGTGATTTCCATCGCATTTGCTGCACATTAAAGCCGGCAAACACATATTAATTGGTAAATTTTTTTCTTTGGTAGCATTTTCAGTTTAGTATAATTTAGAGGGACATTTAGACGTTATTTTCTTCAATCCTTTTCGGTTATATGATTTTCGGCTTTTGTTGACTTGCTGAACCAGAATCGTAGCGTAAACGTTAGATTGGCGTAAACATTAAGTTTTTGTGACTCGGTGCTCCATTCTACATGACTTCAAACAAGCTCTGCAACACTCTGCAATCTTATTTTGTGCTGCATCTGGTGAAAAATCATCTTTTGCAGCTAGTTAAAAGCAATCGACAAATAAAGTATGAATCGAAGAATGATTACAAACTAGGCTATTGATTAGTCATTCTATTCACTTTCAACAATTGCTGAAATCGTGAAACTGTAGGAAGCAACAAAATTGTTTTTTTGTCGATTGAAGCAAAAGAGCTATACCTTAATAATGTCTTTGATTGTCATCCAAATGGTAAATTTAAAGTTTTACGAATTGAAATGGACATTGAATTCTTTAGTAGTTTTCCCATAAAATTTCATACAAAGCAACACAACAGAACACAAATTTAGCTAAAACCTCTTAACACAAGCCACTAAAATCGTTTAATCTTAAAGTACTCTACAACTTTGAACAGGCCACAAACTCTCTATGTTCCACTCGAAACAATATTCAGAAAATCCATTACGTGACTTTTTCAACTTTTCGAATTTAAATTTAACTATATATCCATCAATTGCAACTTCTTGTTTGTTTGGTTTGGTTCGTTTGTTTTCCTCAATTACACTGAACAACTTCCTAATCTTTCCTAATTCCTAAATTGCAAAGCACACATCAAACTTGATCCTTTCGAAACTAATCGTACCTACAACCAAATACAAGCACAAATGTTACAGTTTAATGCACTTTATACAGCACCCTATTAAAGTTATTAGAATATAAAATCATTTTCATCTAAAATTTACTGTTGCATTGTTTGAGGGAAAGGAGTCAAGAAGTCAAGAAGTCGTTGTTCATTCCTTCGTACTTATCTTTGTCGTCGTCTTCCTTGTGTTGGTTATTTAGATACATAAATGAATTGTATGACTGGAGTTCTGTATCTGCTGCTCATGTTAGTCACAGAAGGGTATGTATATACGTGTGATGCCCTGGGTGCATCCAGGAATTCGTTCCTTTGTATTCAATTTTAATGAAAATTCTTGAACTGTGATTTTAGATTGCATATGATGGTCCCTGAGATACAAAAAGCATTTACGTTGATTACTAGAGAGTACAACCATATAACGATGATTGCGTAATCAAGTGCATGTATATTTTGAAATGGGAATTAAGATTTAATACAAGCATGTTGTGAGACTGCTCTGAAAATTAAATTATATCAAAATATACTCAAGCGGATTCAATTACGGTTTTATCTGAATGTCAGATTGATGAAGAAGTATTAATAACTTCAAATTGTGACCGTTTACAACCGATTCATTGTGAGACTCAGATTAAGCTGTCTGAGGCGTAAGCTAAAGGATCGCAGCAGTAAAATCAGAGGAGTCGCGTCAAGAATTTCACTATCGGACAGGATGCGTGAGTGCGTAACTATGTACTCAGCTGTGGCGTTGATTGTTTTGAGGCTAAATTGGCCCCTATATTAGTGGAGGCGACGATTTAGTGAAAAGTGGGCCTACCCTATGAATTAACGGATAGTAAAGTTTTGTACTGAGATACTTCTCACGATAAAGATCAAACATTTTAAGGATTTGTTATTAAGGAATGACCTGATGCATGATGTAAAAGGTATACCGAGTAACTTTTGATAATCTACCTGTGGGTTTTGGTTGCCTAGCTGTAAGACATCTCAGGGTCTGGATCATCCCCACGAATGTCATGTTTTTCTGCGTAATCTTGCTGGCATTTGATAATTGTACTAGTTTCTTTGATATAATTAAGCTAACTCTTTAAGTATGTGCATAAATTTCAATACCTTGAACGTGATCCGTCTAAAAGTTGGACTGCGGAAGGACACCTTTGCTTTTAATCAGACTTGCAAATTCGGAACGCTGCAGTTGGTGGGAAGACGTATTGGTTATTCTAAGACACTTGCAGAATCTGTGGCATGAAATAAATAAATAAATAAATATGCAAATTCTCATTAAACAGCTCTCAAAGAAGGTGGTGTCCCAGCGGGCGATCATCGAGATTCGAACAAGCTTGTAGATTCGAAACTATGCACTTGAATAAAGTTATTGAACTAAAGATTTTTTTTAAACTGTTTTTGGTGGTGATTTTTCCTTCAGCAATAACGGCTTGTATATGGCTCAGACTTTGATTTCATAACTTGTCAATATACCAACTTGTCTGAAATTTGAAAAATATCAACAGTTTACAATTGGTGTTATATTGCGGAATATTCCGCCAAGTGTTGATGGTAGCATTTGCTACCAAATGGAATTACTGCAAGAAATTGTCTAGTTAGAAAACCGGTGCTGCGGGATTGAGAAAAATTAAGATAATAAGATTCCAAGAATAAAATTCCAATAGGATTCCAATGAGATTCCAATAAGATTCTTATAAGATTCCAATAAGATTCCAATAAGATTCTTATAAATTCCAATTAGATTCCAATTAGATTCCAATTGGATTCCAATAAGATTCCAATAAGATTCCAATTAGATTCCAATAAGATTCCAATTAGATTCCAATTGGATTCCAATTGGATTCCAATTGGATTCCAATTAGATTCCAATTGGATTCCAATTGGATTCCAATTAGATTTCAATTGGATTCCAATTGGATTCCAATTGGATTCCAATTGGATTCCAATTAGTTTCCAATTGGATTCCAATTGGATTCCAATTGGATTCCAATTAGATTTCAATTGGATTCCAATTGGATTCCAATTGGATTCCAATTGGATTCCAATTAGATTCCAATAAGATTCCAATTGGATTCCAATTGGATTCCAATGAGATTCCAATAAGATTCTTATAAGATTCCAATAAGATTCCAATAAGATTCTTATAAATTCCAATTAGATTCCAATTAGATTCCAATTGGATTCCAATAAGATTCCAATAAGATTCCAATTAGATTCCAATAAGATTCCAATTAGATTCCAATTAGATTCCAATTGGATTCCAATTGGATTCCAATTGGAATCCAATTGGATTCCAATTGGATTCCAATTGGATTCCAATTAGATTCCAATTGGATTCCAATTGGATTCCAATTGGATTCCAGTTAGATTCCAATTAGATTCCAATTGGATTCCAATTGGATTCCAATAAGATTCCAATTAGATTCCAATTGGATTCCAATTAGATTCCAATCGGATTCCAATTAGATTCCAATTGGATTCCAAGTAGATTTCAATTGGATTCCAATAAGATTCCAATTGGATTCCAATAAGATTCCAATTAGATTCCAATTGGATTCCAATTAGATTCCAATTAGATTCCAATTAGATTCCAATTGGATTCCAATTGGATTCCAATTGGATTCCAATTGGATTCCAATTAGATTCCAATAAGATTCCAATTGGATTCCAATTGGATTCCAATTAGATTCCAATTGGATTCAAATTAGATTCCAATTAGATTCCAATTGGATTCCAATTGGATTCCAATTGGATTCCAATTGGATTCCAATTGGATTCCAATTGGATTCCAATTGGAATCCAATTGGATTCCAATTAGATTCCAATTGGAATCTAATTGGAATCCAATTGGAATCCAATTGGAATCCAATTGGAATCCAATTGGAATCTAATTGGAATCTAATTGGAATCTAATTTGAATCCAATTGGAATCTAATTGGAATCCAATTGGAATCCAATTGGAATCTTATTGGAATCTAATTGGAATCCAATTGGAATCCAATTGGAATCCAATTGGAATCCAATTGGAATCCAATTGGAATCCAATTGGAATCCAATTGGAATCTAATTGGAATCTAATTGGAATCTTATTGGAATCCAATTGGAATCCAATTGGATTCAAATTAGATTCCAATTAGATTCCAATTGGATTCCAATGAGATTCCAATAAGATTCTTATAAGATTCCAATAAGATTCTTATAAGATTCCAATAAGATTCCAATAAGATTCTTATAAGATTCCATTTAGATTCCAATAAGATTCCAATAAGATTCTAATAAGATTCCAATAAGATTACAATAAGATAAGGTTCCATGCGACTTTTATGTATTGAAATTCACCTATATCCTAAACTATCCCATTCTAAAACTTTTATTATAAAATAAGTATACTTTAAGCTTTGTTTTGTTATAAAAATAAACAAAATTAACCTGGTCCAAATTATTCAAATTACGAGTTAAAGTGTCTTTTTCCGGTTCCACACAGGAAAAAAAATTTATTTTTCAAATCTAATTTCAAAATTAAAAAGAACAGCTAATTTTCTATACCAATCATTATGCTTAATGTTTTTTAGATTTTATTTTGAATCTCAGAATCCGCTTTCAAAAAAACCTTTTATCAATTTTGTCAATTATTCAGAAGCCCAAAACTCGGCAACTAAACCTCATAGAAACAAAAACTTGTGCATCCACATTCATATCTTCTAGAAGTACCATTATGCACAATATGAATGAAATCCAGAGCCTTGATTTTTTTTCGTTGTCCGCTTCACGTGAAATGCCCCATGTACAGTTGTTTAACACATTCAATAAGCATTTATGCGTATATAAATAATTCTTAAATTTACGAGAGCTCTCATTCTCCCTAACAATATATTATTTCAGCTTTACACCTACCTCTTCTTTTCCAACTGAACATCAGTAGATTTACAAAGCCACCTATACATGGAGAATTGGCGCCAAAAGCTGTCAGTGAACAAGTTTTTTCGTACACTAAAATGCGAATAGACCAACACATATTTTGCACATATTTTGATATTTTATATGGCGAAGGATCATATACTATTTAATTGATTTTATTTTATTCAATTTATCTAGCAATCAAAATTAAATAAAATCAAAAAATATACAATAAAGGTATTTTAAGGATAATAGGACGGTGAGAAAGCCTTGACGAGGCTATTATGGAAATCACGCGAGAGAAGCTATGGCTCACGCTTTCAGTACCTATTTATTGGCTCATTCGGTGCATAAGTTGGGATTTGTTGGTATTCAACAAGCAATCGTCAGAGCTTGGTGACTCTTAAGAGTTGATTGTGCACAAACTTGTCGTTTAACGAGTCGACATTAACAATATTACTAATAACATCGGAACTAAACGTTAATTTTCTGAACGCAGTGGTAATTAATTAAGAAGTTTAAGGCGTGATCCATAAGGTGGCAAATAGCTGAAGTCATAGAGGTTGAAAAGCTTCTCAATGCACTCAGATCTTTGGCAATGAACTTCAAAAGCAGGGTTCCAGATAGTGCACGCATATTCAAGAAGAATGCACACGAATGAAATTTATAAGGATTTTGTAGCCCAGAGCTTCTACAACTTTTTGGCTTGCCGTTTAATGAAGCCAAGTTGTTTTGTTTTGCTCGGGAAAGCACTCTATCGTAACGTAAATTATATTGGATCTTTTGACCCTTTCACCCCTGTTAGGATCGGTAGACATCCCAACTCCTATCCAAACGATTAAGAACTCAACCGACTCTAACTGCAGGGTAACCAAAATCATTTGTGGACCTGCAGGGTAACCAAAATCTCGCATCAACTAAATACCTCCTCGAATTAACGCGGACTGACTGCAAACGGCTGGTTGGCATCTTTACTGGCAATTGTTATGTAGCAGCATATGCTATAAAAATGGGATTCCTAACCGGCGACACCGGTAGGATGTGTCAAGAGCCGGGGGTCTCAGAAATAACCCAGCATCTCCTGTGTCACTGCCCAGCACTGGGGAAAACCAGACTGCGCTGCTTCGGTGATCTCTAGCTGGTTGACCTTTCGCACGTGGCGGAGCAAAAGTTGAAGAACATTCTTCAGTTCGTGAAAAAGTCCGGGGCTTTCGAATGCCGCTTGGACTGAACTTTCTCTCTCGTGGTCCATTTATCTGGTATCACTATGGACCAATAAGTCTATGTGTGGCATTGTCTTAGCCAGTACGTCCTAACCTTTTAACCCAAGACGACACTGAGGCCTAAATGTAAACTTCATTGAGTGTAGTGCAGCTGAGGTCTTACATATAATGTACGAGTAACACTTTTGCGAGAGAAGCTAATCGCGTGACATTTAGCGTTATTAAGAGTCAGCTTATTCGTGAAGCACCAATGATCTGAGGGAGTTCAGCTTTGACTGAAAATAGGAGACGTCGGATAGTAATTGATGACATAGACTCTGAAATCGTCAGCATAAAGTAAATGAAGAACGTCAGTTAAAATCCCCAATAGGTTAAATATGAAAATACTAAAACAAAGAGGGCCAAGAAGACTACCTTGAGGTACGACAGAGTTGATATGAACTTTCTTAGCGATGATTTCTTGAAAGTTAACTTATTGTAAGCGGTCGTGGAGGTTCACTGAAAAAAATCCACATGGCGCCCAGGGCTATGTAACATAGCGCATTATTTATGGCCCCATACACTATGTACATAGTACTCTGAGCTATGCAATATGGCTCCCAGCGCCATAATGTCAGAATCTCCTATGTAACATGGCGCAGCATTTATGGTCCCACACGCTATGCAGATAGTACCCTGAGATATGCAGAATGGCTCCCAGCGCCATAATTACATGGCGCAGAAATTATGGCCCGACACGCTATATTGCATAGTGCCATGAGCCATGTAATATGGCTTATGGCACTACAATTATAACTCGCAGCCATACTTTGTGAGGGGATGTATAAATGTCAGCAAGTAAAATTTGAGTATTGCTTCTTGAGTATAGGAGAGGATATGGTCTTTGATGTGGTCTTTGAGAGGATATGGTCTTTTCGGGAATTTTGTCGATAGAATTCCAACACAAAACATCAACTGCTCTACCTCCAGATGCTCAGAACTGAGAAGGCTCGTGGCCTTTTGTTGGATTCGAACTGGATCATCTTCAGATGCACTGAAAAAACACACAGCTCTAGACGTCATAATTTATAGACTTCTGGCGCCATGTACATAGTCGATTTCGATCGATTTGTGATAAAATATAGCGCCACACGCCATAGTACATAGGAGCAGATGCTATGCTTATAGCTTTCCACGCCATGTACTATAGTGTTCTACGCCATATACTATAGTCCTCCACGCCATGTACTATAGTCCTCCATGCCATCTGCATGGCATGGAACTGCTGCGACTTGAAGATCGAAATAAATTTACCAATGAAGTACCATAAGACCAATAGTGGTAGAACAACTTTTTCTGAAGCAATACAGTTGCTCGTTCAGTCAAACACTGACCAGAAAAAAACAATTTGTCATCAATAATTTTTTCGAAGAGTTTGCGAATTAAGATATTTTGGCGTTATGTAAGATATATAACTTTTCAAATTAATTATATTTTCATTAAATATGTTTTGCATTACACTAGTAATAAAGTGGCAGATCTATTGAGTAGAAGTGTCTATTTCACTGCTTTTTCGAATTCAATTGAAAAAATTTTTATTTTATATTGGTTGTATATGTTTGTAACGTTTAATTAACCATGAAAACTTACAATTTAGCTGCCTGAGAACTTGAAATTTACCCAGCCTGTACAGGTGCTAGGGTTATCTGAGCAATAATTCACTTAAAAGTGATCTTATCTTACACATAAAATCTCACTTAGAGCTATTTACAATTAATTTATCTTCTGTTTCAAATCAAGGAAGTCAAAAGAAATTTTACTTCATGGATCGTATTATCACTCGTATTTTTTGGCTCCTTGACTTGGCTTATATAGAATTGGGGAGCCACTTATTGAAGCTTATAATAAATGCCCCCAACCTGAGCTCTGAACAGTTGCGCCCACTATTCATCTAAGAGTTTTTGATATTATCAACTTTCTGTGGAGAGAATAGGGATAGGATTAGGTATTTAGGTCGGAATGCAAACATACCGGGTATATTTGATTTAAAATGCTTTGGGATAGGATTAGGAATTTAGGTTGGAATGGGAGCACACCAGGTATATTTTATTTCAAATGTTTTCGGTTGAGTTCCGGCAAATATTTGCCTCAATTTTATTACATAAACCTTATGAAAATTTGGACAAGCTATTAATTTGCCAGCCACAGACTTTTTCAATACAGTAAAGAAAAATCAATACAAAAAAGAAAAAAAATGTTGTATCAAACATTAAAAAATATATAGTTTATTCAACAAAACGAAAACTGTTTTATTATTATTTGTTGGTTTTTCTTAACTTGTTGTGCCTGTCAGCTAGCATACATTTAGCTATCAACATAACATCATCTTACGTTTTTACTACTTCATTAGGTTAGACTGCGTTGCATAGTGTTCTTCATGACGTGTTATTTTCAAAACTTTTGGAGTTTCATTTTTTTTTCAGTAGCTAAGTGAGTAGCGTGTGCGTATTTTCATCCATTCAGCCATAATCTTGTAACGAGCTTTGAGTTAGCCAGCGCTGAATTGGTTCAAATCAGAAGAATCCTACACTCAAATACATTGGAGAATTGTGTGGGATTCACGGCATAGACTTTAACCCCTATAAATTGCAAGAACTTCATTAAAACTCATTTGCTTTATATTGATAAATTAACAGGGCTAGACGGCTCAAAATTGTAAAGGATCAAAGTAGCAAACATAGTCCATTGTATTTTCCTCGTTAGGTTAACCTAATTTTCTCACTGTAATTTTATATAAAAAAACCCATTTTGAAATTAGCGTTGGTTTAAAAAGTGATGAGTTATTCGGGCGAAAACGGGGCCATTTTTCACGGTTTTAGTTATTCGTGTCACTATTTTTGGAGCCTAACTGGGGAAAATGTATGTATCATTTTCTTCGACTCTCTAAGTTAAATTCGTGATAAAGCTTGACCAACATATAATTCTTGCCGCAAGTTATACATTTCTGTGAAAGACTGATGAAGCATAAATGTAAAATAAGCAAATTTGAAATTTATTTATTTTAATTCGAAAAAAACGAAATTTAAGTCAGCATTTTACCATTTTGATTGGCATTATTGACTAGTATTGGGTCGTCAGTCATATTGATATGTATTTGTATGAGTAACTCATTTTCAAATTTGAGGTGGTACAATGTCATACTTCAAATGAAGTGTCATGTTGCATTCCTTCAATTATCTATAAGTTTCCAGCGCCGCTGGCAGCCACACAGCCCCATACCATTACGCCGCCGCTACGGTAGGATAGAACATTTATGCCAAGTACTGGTTACGTTTTTTTTATAGATGGGGTATTTTTCATTATTGATTTTAGCATACTTCCACAAAAAATAAGATTTTCATATTTTGGAGAATGATTTAATAGAGTATGTAGTTTTTGAATTCGGCGTTAACTCAAAAATGAAAAAAAATGTAGATAAAACGTTTATGCTAAGGAGAACAGTACTGTTACCTGTTTGAGAGTAGTACTGTTACTACTGTTACTAACAATTTCCCAAAAATGGTAGCTAATTACCACCAAATTTTTTGTTTAAGTATCGTGCAAATCAAACTCAAAACTAAACACGCATGCATGCATTTTCGCCTTGTACAGCAATCCCTGTGCCTCAAGTATCACAAGTCAATCGCTTCAAAATTATCCAAAGCACCCCAATCTGACAAAAAATGAGGTGGTACAAAACAAACTCAAACTAGTCTCGCGTACATACATTTTCCATTGAGTATTACAATCGCTGCGCCTCAAAAGTCTCAAGTCAATCGCTACGAAATTAACCAAAGCACCTCAATATGACAAAAAATGAGGTGGTACAAATTTGAAGCTTGAGGTGATGTGACATTTTGTAGCTGTGTATGGGGACATTTGTCATGCATCTTGTATGAGTAACACAACAATAGTTGTCGGTAGGCAGTTTGATATTAAAAAAAATCGAATTGGTAATGGATGTAAAATTTTGGCCAAAAACTACTGGGTGGCGCAAAAGTTTATGTCCTTAGAATTTCTTGTACAACATTTAACACACTTGAAGCAACATAATATATAATTAGTATGAATTATGCCCTCTTTCGTTTTCAACACAGTCTAAAATTCGTTTTCTGAAACTGTCACATAAAATTGACTATTTACCATTATTATCAATTCGATCCGCTGAAGAAATCCAAAGTTTTTCCATTTTCTGAATACTTTTCACAAACTGATGTGTCGGTCGGTTCTGTATAGTGTGCGTTGGTCTACCGACTGTCGTACGACATTTTTCTATGTCGTGTCGTGACGGAATAGTGTGCGACAGCTTAATAGAAATTGTGTGGCAGTTATAATTTTGTTTAAGTAAGAACTTGATTTCCTAACATCATTTAATCTTAGAGTAAAAGATCTTAATGTCAAATATCTTTTCGAAGTATTTTTAACCAAGGGGAAATTGGAGATCTTTAGATACTAACGACGTTTTGATTGAAACTAACTATTTTATTTCCTTTGAAAAAAGGAAAAACAAAGATTTGGTTAACATAAAATAGTTCCAGTCAACGTTTCCGTCAAAGTCCAAATATATTTTCGTAGTCAGGAAAAATAAGATTTTTCATTGAAATCATGATTGGATTGAACGAGATCAAATTGTTTAATAGTGGAAAATTGAAATAATACCATTAAAATGTAGTAATAGGAAAACTTTTGATTTCTTTATGTCTAAAATATCAAATTCATTCAATCCCAGGATTATCCATAAGCAGTCTCATAAACGTACCCACATACTCCATGTGTAAATGCTCATCTATGTAAGAGCGTGCATATCCTCGTGCACGCACATTCATCCGATTTCACATTCTCCCTTGCGCTCGAGCCATAATTCCATTAATATGATACTAAACATTTCAATTTATGCTGTGGCAAACTATCGAGATGACAATCTCCATAGATAGTTATTTAAAACCTCCTCTACACTCCTTTACCCACAACATCAACACACCCGTTTGCTGCTATTTTGTAGTTGAATCTTTCATCCTTTCATGCAGTACAAGTTGAAAGTTCAAAAGGTCGCTCACTCGTATATGCGACAAAATTCTCTGAAATGATAGTTACATGACTCTCGAGACGCCTGTTGGGAGGATGTGTTTATGCAAATTAGTCGAATTACCAGGAACATATATTTGTATTTTCTCAATCTGCATGATTTGGCGCGCGGGACGGGCTAGGATTGACGAGCTAGTAGTTGGATACATGGCTTAAGCAAAATGTTGAAATTATGCAAAAGGCTATACTTAGAGTTAATTTTTGAGTATTTAAGGAAAAACTTTGATGAAATCCTTTCAGTTAATTGTTGAGTTCAGGCCTTTACGACGATTTCATTAAGTGACGATGACAGGTACATTATTTAAGAGAGTGCAGGTGTATAGTAAAGTTTGACGTCATATTTCTATTCAATTAAGAAGGAATAAGTAAAGAAGGATGTTCGACTTTGGATGAACGTAGATGAAAATGTTGATAATTATCGACAAGTTCTGGGGACAAAGTAAAAGTTATTTTATATAAAACTTGTTTGTTCTGTAAATGAAGAGCTTTTTTAAAAGATAAATTTGATAGGTGTTAATTGTAATTAAAGCGCATCTAAGCTTTAACATCACAAGATATTAAATATACGTTTATAACCTCATCTTGGAAGAAACGACTCACCATAAAATATAACAATATATTCTTCAAGCAATGATTCTTTCCTCGTACTTCAAATCCATCAAAATATTGAATTCGACTTTTCATATCACACCAAATTAATCTACTCCTCTAAGGTAATTCGACATTTTTACTGTCATGACACTACCACACCATCACAACCAGCCGGAAGTGCAATTTTTCATCATCACAGCCCGGGATTTTTGTCGAGAATTCACTAAAGTCAAGATAAAAATAACTGTCACTTGGAAATCCTCTAGAGAAGTGGAGACTCTACACTTTCAAATTCAATCTGAACTTAGTCCAGGTAGTATTCGCTAGCCGAGTTGAAGAAGTCACAGTAGCGATATCAACTTCGAGCTAGGAAAAAAGATGAAAAGGAGGAAAAGATGAGGATAATACCAATGAAAAAGAAAGGAACATTTTTTGAAAGAATTTAAGTTGAAAGTGCATTCCACTTAGATTTGCAGCTTTTATGTCAAGATCATATTGCCAAGATGCCAAGATTCTTGTGGGTACGTTTCTTATTGACAGTAATGTTCCTCGGTCGTTTGTTGTTTGATCCGATGATTAAGGGGATGGACAGTGGGAATTCAAGAGATTATGAGAGTTTCAGAAAATTGAATTCAAGCTGTTCTGATAAGTATTATTTAAGAGCCAACATTTTATATCTGCAGGCTATAAATAGTATCAAACATTTCCTCACAAAATCAAATAATCAAAAATATCACTTGCCGATCCTAATTTAGTTGAGACCTTTTATTAGCATTAACAAAGTATTTAAAATTTTGAAATCTTTTCCAACTTTTATCTCATTAACATTCACATTTCACCAAACTTTACAAACAACCCCTTAAATCCTTCAATGCAAACATCTTTTCATCTGAGTTAACATACAAGTACCACTTGCAACTTTATTTTTCACTACGACAAATTTTCTCTCGATTTGTTCTGATGGCTTTTATCTGACTAGTAAGTTGAATGCTGCCAAAGATAAATAGGCGAAATGCATTCTCGACCAACTGCTTGGATGCAAGTGAATAGTACTTTTCTGCCGACACTCAAAGACAGTTAAGCTATTCATTGAGTTATGATGTAGATGCAAAACAGTTTTTTTTTGTCTTTTCATTAGTGGAAATTATGGTTTATTTCTGTAGAATGCATTCGCAATGTTTGGTTTGATAATTATATGGGTCGGATATTAAATTCAAGTTACATAGAATAGTAGCGAAAAGGATGTTTTAGTTGACTAGAAGAGGAATGAGATGGTGAAGTAGCCAAGTGGGTAAAGTATGGACTGCTAACGGGCGTGGTTTGTGGTTCAAAACGAAGAATTGTCATGCATTAATTTTTGGGTTGGCCTGAACTGAGAAAAATCATAGTAACATTGCGCAGCATTTATGACCAGATACGATATTTTAGGCTATAAGATATAGCTCTCGCTGCCATAATATCACGTTCTACATGGTACATGCTCCTTTGTAGCATAAGGCAGCATATATAGTATGACCTCATATGCTATGTACATTGTTCCCTAAGCTATAAAAAATACATAAAAATGCAGAATTCTCATACACGGCGGGCTTTCCCCTATGTACATAGTTTCAACTCCTTTGTAACATAGCCCCAATTACTATGAGCATAATCTTGGAACATATTGTTATAATTTTGGAGCATTGGCAATAGCTTGCCAATGAGCTCGTAGAGTCTAGTGGATAGGGCGTCGGATTACGGTTTTAAATCGGTATTCAAGCAGGATTTATTTGTAATGAATAAAAAATTTTTAAATAAAATTTCAGTAATGAAAATAAGAAAAAAATGGTCACCTAAAATTGTCAAAAACTGAAAACTATCTTAAATGAAAACAACGCTTTTACTTCGCTTTTTATCAGGACTGTAATGCATATTAGCGAGGGCATAGATACATGGCGTTGCCCACTTTAATGCATAACTTTGCAAGCTGGAATACTTAGCGCTTACTCCCATAAGTTATTCGCTAAGCATTCTGGAAACAGGCGCTTTGTTTTGTCCCACAAACAACCATGAAGTGCATGAATTGTGATGAATTCTCAGAGGTAGGGGTGGAGCTTAATCATATAGATAAATTGTGAATGGAGTCTTAGTTATTGTTAGAAGTTGGAGCTATAGTTAGAGAATTTTTAAAAGAGGAACAAACAAATTGTGATGTTTGAAAATGCATTATTATATCTTTGCGATTCATTAGTTGGAGATATATAAGATTCAAGGAACAAACTATTTAGTCGTATTCACCAGCTTAGTCATCAGTTCTTTTGACAACGGTCTACAAACTGGAGTCATCTAAATTGACTTCGTCAAAGTATTTGTCAGGGTAATTGTCATTCGATGTTGTTGGGGGTAAGGTATGTAATATCTTTGTTACCAGAGCCTTTATCTCCTGGCTTTTTTCCACCAACTACAAATAATCACACCTGTAATGTTGCTCTTAATGTTTTACCCTCTCTTTTTTTAGCATACTTCTGGCGCTCCCCAAAGTTCCATTTTTCGCACCTCCTTTCAATTTTATTATTTACAATCTGGCCTTTTAATTTTAAATGACTAATGCTATGCGAACTCCCTTTAGTGTTTCCAAGTTTTTCGTGATGCTTTTTCAAGTCTTATCCGATTACTTTGGATTCCTTTTTCTCCGGTAGTCTATTGGAACATGTAGATCAATATCAGTATCTGGACATACTGCGCAGTGGAAATTCAATGTTTCTTATGTTGCCTTTGTAGTATTGAAGGTAGCTGATGTCGTCCTGCGCCGCTCACGCTTTGCTATAGTTATTACATGTCACGTGTCTTCGTCTTTTTACTTCTTTTCTTCGTAGTATTATTGGATATTATTGCCAAGTGTCACCTCCTCGTTTGTCTCATTTGTCTCGTTTGTTTAATGCTGTTAAATCCGTTCTGCTTATATTTGTTCTTTATCTTTTATGCAAGTTTAATATTCCTTTTCGTTCGTATGATGATCGTTTGCGTTTCTTGAAACTCCGTATGCCGAGAGCCCACATCACATCGTATTCTTGATGGATGTCTTCTTTACAAATTGTATCATGCTTTACTTTCCTCTGACATTTACCTGTCTCACTTCTTGCGTGTGTCTGATTAGCTGGTAAGAATGCACTTAAATTTGAATACTTCCCGCACTCTCTTTAAATATCATCTTGCTGTATCCAGAATGCTAAGAAGCCATGCCGAACACCAGTTTGATTCTCTGTCCATGTCTTTTTGCTTATTAATGTAGCTTCTAACGCTTCTTATCTTCATAGGTTTTATTTTATTTTTATGATTTTATACTTTATTATTTAATTATTTAAAATAAATGTACAAATAAATAACACCAGATGTCAAATAGTAAAGAAATTCGGAATTCCTCACAAATAGGGTGGCTACTTCTACAAAAAAAAATTTCATGTCTCAAGAATGGTTGAAGCTAGCTGGCCGATTCTAGAGACACAAACAAAGGGTAGCAGCTCCAGCGATGATCTGAATGTAAATGTTAAGAAAGCTGCTACATATTTGAAATCTAAGATGTAGTTTTTTCCCAAAATCTTTTCAATCTCGTGTTTCAGCAAGTGAAAGAAAGAAAAGAGGTTTGCGTTGCTTCATCAAAATCTTCATAGAAATGCAAGAGTAAACGTTTTGAGATTTTGTTGGTAGATGTAGCCCGATTTGTCAAAGTAAAGACTCGTGTCTGATTAGTATCTTGGCTCAACGAAAATAGTAGCTCATCATCCATATATTGAAGAACTTGGACTTGAAGTTGGCCTACTGAAATGAAGAAGTCAGCAGCAAATGCAGTATAAAAATCGGTCCAATGGCACAGCCTTGTGGAACTACTGATGTTATAAATCTTTTGGGAGAAGCTGTTTTATTAACGCTAGCTGTGAGTCTTAGTACTCTTCTGGAAATCCAAACTCGATTGACTTAAACAAAAAGCCTTCGCAGCAGTCTCAATTCCAGCTTCTCGATATCTAAAGCACACACACAACTGTTGAACTGTTTTGTGAATTCAAGTGAGACATAATTTAAGCATGAAAGTATGAGATGACGTACCGGGTCCCGTGCTTACGTTAAAAGCCAAACCCGTTATCAGGTATTACCTTCGTAAGCTCCGAGTCATTTTTTATTATTTCCATCTAAATAATCTTAAAAATCTTCCCCAAATGAAGAAGTAAAGAGATGGATGTAATTGGTAGCATCTTTGTTTTTATTTTTTGGCTATGGCTTATTGACTTGATTTTGCACCGAAAATATAAAATATATTCCTAAAAAATAGTACGCAAAATAAATTCGTAGACTATACATTTACTGAGTAGTGTACTAAGTAAATAACCTTAAAAGCACTTAGCATTATTAGACATATTAAACATAGAAATCCTAATTTTGTCTTATTATTGAGCAATAATAATATATTCTTGCAAACGACGGTGAAGCTACTATAAAATGCGAGCTGAGTCTATATTTTATAGAAAAATTACCAAGCCAACCACGCTGTTTAATAGTGTCATTGTTGAATGAAACAACAATTCAAAGGAACATACTTTGTGTTAACGATCCGATTTATGTCAAATACAGCAATCATAGGAGCCAAATTTTAGTGTACGGAAGTTTTAAAAAGTAGTAAAATGTAATTTTAAATAGAAATTCATACTATAAACAATTGATTTAGCATAAGCCATAATAAGTGTGTATGGGAGAAATATGAAATTAATAACAAGAAGAAGAAAAACTTAAAACAATAACAAATTAAAGTTCACAAAAACTTCTGATGCAAAATCCACGCAACTGCTAAATGCACGAAAAACTTCTTTTCTCGCGAAATTTTTCATTAAATTATCAAAATTTCCACACATATCACAGTAATTTCAACACTTAAACGCTATTTGTCTTAATGTCTCAAATCCTGTGGAAAATCGTATCCTACCGTCAGTTCCCTAGCTTTGCAAAGAACAAAGAAGAAATGTTCAAGACGTCAAGATAATTGCAATTCTTATGCTTTTTTTCTATGCATTAGAAGACGTGACTTGAAAACTATAGTAAAAAAGAGTGAAAATGAAGATTTTTTTTGGTAGCGAGCAAACTAAGCAGCATATTGGCAAGTAAGGATGTGGAAATAAAAATAATGGTTGAAATTGATCGTCGTTTTAAAGTTACTGCTGCTCGAAATTCGTGGTACCTAGTTCTAGATTTCTTTAAATTCGTTTATCATTTAACTCAATTTATTAGTTTCCAAGCATCAATTTATTAGTCCCGATGCTTAAATTTTTTTGTATTTACATCTACTCTAAATAATTGGATAGACTGAAGTCAACACGAAATGAAATATAAGCCCTCTTGGACACAAATTGGCTTTTTAAACTACTTAGTCTAGCGTCAGAATCAAAAAGCCTCGTGAACTTTTTTTATTCCACAATACCCATTATCTTCCCTCAATACATTCAAATATCATTTTGCGTGCATAAATGTAACGTTTCGATCTGGCTGTATGTATTGCACATGTAGGAGCTAATAGCTTAGCAAGTCCGTTGCATGAAAAATAAATTGCAATGGATGCGTATAGCCAGCGGTTCATTTAATTCATTATTTTTTAAATAAATGTGTTCTCTACCATATATCATAATTCATTATTGAAAAAGTTATTAAAAGACATAACATGGTTCTATTATCAAATTATGTTTTCGGCACATGGTGTTCAATTCCATTATCGATAGCTAATTGACGAGAAACAAAAAAACACACTTTACTACTTGTTAACAATACAATTTACCACTAACCAGAAAAAGAGCAGGAATTAATACTTTTTTTTTTGTTATTTGTATTTATATGAAAAATACTTCTCATTTATCTCGAATCCAAATTAGCTATTAAAATTTTCAATGCATATTTAAAATTGCGATAAATCATCAAATGAACAATACAACTACTTTATTAGCATTTTCATCCTCAAAATTCATGTTAATCATGTTGCCGAATAGATTAATAGCATCCATTACTATCGATTAGCCTGGCCCGTTTGCATTTAGAGCATGAAATTAATCAGTATGTATCTATAATATACGATTATGTAATTGAAGAAAAAATAACTGAATGCAATAAGGCTAGTTCGCAGTTCATTAATCTTGCAGGTTTGAATTGTGCTACTAGCTTAGCTATGCATGATTTATGCTATTGTTGTTCTCATTGTGAGATAGATTTTATGCTGGGAACCTATAAACTGCTATGATAATTACATTCTCACAGCTTCAGCTCATATTCACTTTCACTCTTTTGCGATTTATTGTGGCAAAGTTTTTTTTTCGTATTCATGATATTGCGTCGAGTGTAATCATACATACGAGTACATACTTTATCACACGCACGAATCAATGTGAATAGAAAACAATTCTTTTTGTGCGTGGGAAATTCTTTGATAATGCTCTTGATGACGATTATGTTGCAATGATAAAGTTAAGGCAATAATGCAATTATTTTTAGATTTTGTTTGGATTTGAATCATATTTTTTGGTATTCAGATTTATCTTGCAATAATTTTCTTCTGATTCTTTCAAAAGAAATCGCTAGCCTTGTTATAATACAATCATATTTTTTTATTGCGATTGTTAGCTTTTTCCAATTATAGATTTTTATTAAAACATTTAAAAAAAAAATCTGTGTGTCTAATATTGAAAACTTGCATGTAATTTGATAAAAAGGATCCAATTGCTTAATTATTTTAAATTAAGATCAAAAGCATTACTTCTAAATAATATGGCTACATTTTTAATTTGAACTAAAATCAGGATATTTGATTGTCAATAGCCATGCCTCAATACACTTTTCTTCTAAGGGAATAGTCAAATTTTACGTTTTACGGTCCTACTATACGATGTCGTTGCGAAATCCAATTACTATAATAAAGCCTGGAAGGCTTTTTTACATTAGATCAATGTAAAAAAGCCTTCTAGTGTGCTTTTGCACAGTAATATTACTTTTCTTAAGTATTTGATGAACATTCTATGAATATATTATAGTCGTTCTAAACATATTGTAGTACAATTTCTTATAAATATATCAAAAGTTGATATTCTGCTAACAAACAATGTTTTTTTTTTTATTATTTAAGGACATATTTATTTATTAATTTTGACTTATGTCTGAAGTACATATTTACACATGGAAATTATTACGTAGAAATTATTAATTTTAAAAAAAATGATTGTTTTTAGACAGCATTTGTTATTCAATCTAGTTTGACTTATTGAAGAGCTTAAGGGGGTATTCTGGTCTGGAAATTTGATCAAATCGATTTTTTTTTCTTTACATATTTTCAAAGTTTATACCTTTAAGAATAAGCTTTTAAAAGGATTTTCGGAAATTCGAATAATTTTTGGGGTTACAGCTATTTTTGTCACACGCCAACTAACTGCCCGAAACGAGACTCCAAGTTTTAAACGCGTTTTTCTCGGAACTACTTTTCTCGATAGGGTTGACATGATAAGCTCTAGGTGTAATGAACTGATTTACGTGAAATTTTGCACAAACCTTCGTAACACTATTAGTTATTGTCTGACGAAGGGATTTTTCAAAAAAAATTCCCTACTATTTATTAAAAATCCCCAAAATTGAAAAAATGAGGCAAAAAACCAACTTTTTTTACATGGACGCCATTTTGTGAAAAAAAAAGTTTTTTTTTCAAATCGTCTACGTCAGACGAATTTTTTTGATTACAGAATTCACCAAAAATTTATGTTTCAGACCACCAGGAAGGTTGGAATCATGTCAACCATGAGACAAGTTTTTTTTTTGCGCCTTCACTTCGCCGGCCTCTATCTACATCAATTTTTATTTTTTTATATTTTTTGAATACATTTTCGTATTTTCAAAATGTTAATAAAATAATTTAAAAAAATATATACCAAAAATGTTTAAGGGTTTTTATTGCGTCCGTAAAATCACCTCGATATCGAGCCTCTAGACAAGAATACTGCCTTAAACACCTTCTTGCTTTGTGTACAACTTGCTTTGTGTATCTCTGCGTTCTGTACGTGCTATAAAATTCTAAAGGACCTTCTTAGAGCGCAATTTCGGCGTGTGGGTATTTAATTTTTGTCTGTTCGCCTGCGATATCTAGCCAAAGGCCCATAATTCCGTAAAATAGTGAAGGTCTTAGTACCTGTTTGCAAAGTAGTAATTGTTTTTTTATTTTTAAGCTTTTGGTCTTCATCGGTGGAAATAGGGATTGAAGGATTTGATTACTAATAGCCCGTTTTTACTCTATGCATGCTATCTAAGTCAGTCTGCTTTTAATAGCCTGTTCCAAGTTTGTGGCCGTCCTCTGCTAGCTTATTGCTTGATGGTCAACAGTCAGTTTTTGTGGTGATTGTTGTGAAGTTTACCTGTGTCTTTTTTCAGTGTGATCTTCCATTTTTGAGAGTATTCTATAAGTGAGTTTATAAAAAAATAAAAATTCTGCAAGAATAAAGTTCTGAAGCTCTCATTCAGACCAATACCATGCTGATTTTTCGCGATTGTGCGCTGCTACCAAGAATGAAATAAGACTTGCAACGCGCAACTATTTTTCGCTTGAGTCTTCGCTGATCTCCAGTGACCTTGTATACCTTTTTAACTCTTAAAAATCTTCCTTTACTGCATATAACTCCCATACATTTAGATACATTACTTTTGCTCATTCAAAGGATGTTTGCGATTTTTCTTCGCACGGTTTTTTCTTTTCAGTATATTCTGAATTAGATATTTCATGCCCATTCTTTAAAATTTTATTTCGATTTCCCTCCTTGTTTTTTTCTTTCTCGACTTATCCGAAGTTGAATTATTTATATTTTCTCTTAATTGCAATTGCTATCCTGGCCCTGATTACACTCCTAACTTTTTTTGTAACAAATCTGACATCTGTCCTCTTATAAATTCTATTTAAAACCTTTGAAAAAACAAAACTTGTTATCTTCCTCCACTACACCTTGATGACGGAACTGAGGTTTATTCTCAAAAACAAAAGGCCAACCTGATAGCGGCAAAATTTTATGATTCTCACACACTCACACTTCACCCACTCAATCATAATTCTAGTCAGGCAGTTGATGGTGAAATTTCCAAACTATTTCGCTCTTCCACTGACTTCCAACTGCGTTCACTCTGTAAACCGTCCGAAATTTTCCAATCCTAAAAACTCTGAAACTGAAGTCTTCTGCTGGTGATGGAGCATGAAGCCCGGTTATATTTGTCAAATAATGAGGAAAAGCATAACAAAAGATGGTTCGCGTTAAAAACTATCAATGCATTGATCATTATCTGACTGTCTGGTCGCTTTTCTATTTATATGATTTAGAATATAGGATAGTAACTACAAGAACATTTCGAGAATGATGAGGAAAAAAACACGAAAGTGACGTTGGTCTCGCAATTACTCTAACATATGATACCCACATTGGGCGCCATGAACAAATTTTGACATTTACCTCTGATTTTTTATGGGACTTTACGTTAAAATGCTGTTTTCATTTAATTCATATTAAATTGTACTGGGGAACGATCTGAGCTTGTTTTTATCGGAATTATCTTGTTTTATTTATAATTAATTGGCAGACACTATTTAATTTTCAATATTTTGTAAGAACAACTAAATGAAAACGTTCATCTACGTCCATTGAATAAAAACTGAAATCGAATCACTGCTCCACCATACTTTGGTAATTCACGTATCTTTTCCTTGTTAATTGATACTTATTCGACGCTTGATACCCTTTTCTATCGCCTACAAATTCTCCCATAACAGAATCTCTCATTCAAGTTTTGTTGATACATAGGCCATAATACTTCTATATTACAAATTCTATTCGTATGCCAAAAACTCATCAGTTATAAAATCGTAAATTGATTCATTGTTTGTTCGAACCAGCTAGTCAGTTTCAGTTGGAGTCACTCTTTGAATAAAACTTTAGCCAAATGAATCATGAATTTTCACCACAAATTTGATTTCCAACTGAAGAGCCACAACAGTTCTATCCACCGACGGCTCCAGTCCTTTATTCATCATTTATCGTTGCAGTTTGGTGTATCGATGAAAATTTAGTATCCCATATTTCGGTTACATGCTTTTATTTTCAATTAACATCATTTGATGTCGTCTTGTACGAATAATCGCCGTATGTATATTGCTGGCCATCGAGGACTTCGACTTCTTTTGCGGCGCAGAGTTTACTGAAAATAAAATTTTACTATCGCAGGAAACGTTCTAGCGGTGGCTGTAAATTGACTGTATGTGAACATAGATATCGCATTAGGTTTGCTCCTTGCCACTCTTGATACACATGCTGATAAATTCATCGTGGCAAATTAATGTTTGGAATGAGAGGTGACGGAAATGATGACAAAGTTTCAGTATCAACGTACATAAATAAACGACGAACCTGCGAGCATGTATGCGTACAATGTCACGTACTTACGTAGTATGTAGCGATGAACACGTGAGATTATTTATGCGCGGATGTTACGTTTGGAATTCTTCTTAAGGACGAAATCAGATAAATTCCTTGAAGCGATTGTGGAAATTATTTTTTAATGCTTTACTTGATATGGTCGGAGGTAATAGAGTGCGAGGTGATATCGCTCAAGTTGCTTGATTTTTACATTAAAATATCATTACACGTATTAAGTCGATGGAGGGATGTTTTTCCGGGAGTTTAAATTTTAAGAGTTGCCTATTTTCAAGAGAGTTTTCATTAGTTTTCAAAATGTTGATATGTTCAAATTTGCACAGCATTCCATTTAAAGATGAAGCAATTTAAATTATCTGAAGTTTTAAATAAATCTTGACCAATAAATATTTAAAGTTTAAAAAAAAACTTAGAAATACGACAAAATCACTAAAGATAACTGACATGATACAACCGACTCACCCTAACTGCTGATATTGTCTCAAGAAATTCTCAGTAAAATCAAGAGAAACATGATACAAGCAAAAACGATGTCGCAATAATCATAAATGAAATTCTAACGCCACTTCTCTCACAGTGATAGTCCCGTGACTCGCAAAAGCACTTCATCAATCTATCTTGGAGCATGTAGTATGTGTCAGTAGATGGACACGTGTCATTCAAATCAAGCCCTTGTCAGTTTATCATTCATCAGAAGAAAAAAAAACACATATATGAAATGTGATATGAAGGTTCCCTGCAGGATCTCTGTATATTTTTGGCGCCACCATGCAGGAAGACCGATTCCTTGGCGCGCATAATAGTTCGAGAGTGTGTAAGACACCAAAATGAATAAATCGGAGTCAAGTAAATATACACTTGTAAATGACTTCGAAAAGAGAAAGTTCCTTTTTCTCCTGATTTTCGCAGCTCAGTAGCAAATTTGGGTGAACGTAGTAGTTGAGCTTGGAAGTGAATAAATGAATGGTTACAAGTATGTGAGTATTTGTGCGGATCAGATAGAATCTCACACGATATGGATAGGAGAAAATGATGATAAATAATCCTGTGGATGTGATTTCTATTTTCCACATAAAGCTTTAGAAGGAGTTAGTTCGGTCAGTACATTTAGAGGTTTAGGTATTTCAAAGGTGTACGTTTGGGTCGTAAGTTAATTTAAAATTGATTTTGTGAAAAGTGTGAAAATTAGCATATGTAGATTTTTTGCACGAAAGTTATATACAATAAAGTATCTTTGCACAATGAAGTAAGGCTATTGATCCTGGTATTTGGTTAATACGTACAAGGTTAATATATGAAAAACAGAGAAGAATATAATTAAAAATTTCACAAAATTTGTTTAGTCCTATCTCAACGTTACATTCCGTCACGGTCATAGACACCACCTTTATTTTTTGAACTTACAATCAACGCTTCAAAAACGATTGAAAGCAAAAGCTATATCAAACTCCAACAAATCAACTGACATAAGAATATTCATCTCTGTTTAAATCACATTCAGAATCATATTACTATCATCAACATGAACGGAACTTCCAAGTTATTTTTTGAGTAAATCACAAAGACAAAACTTTTGGAAGAGCTTCTTTCTATTCTATCTATGCCTTTTGTTTGTGTTATTCATTTATTGTTCTTGTTGTTCTAACTCATCTCAGCAGTAGCCAACGGATACTTCCATCATTATCAGCGTCGTCGGTTCAAGTAACACGAAGCTGTTTCGAAAGAAGTCACAAGACCCAACGATTTAATCGTGAAAAATCTCTTTTCGAATAAACTTAATACGATTCGAGTTTTGATTACGAGAAAACTTTTTAACCAGCACGTATTATATGTATGTACATAAATTTTTATTCTGAGAAAAAAGTTTCAGGGTGTTTTACGATTTTCAGTGAAATGGATGTAGACTTTTTCTTGTCGTTATCACTTGACATATTTGAAAAAGCAAATAGGGGATTTTTTGTGATAAAAAAAATTGAGCATTAACAAGAAGTTAAGATGGTAAAAGATTGCCCTTTTTAAGATTATCTTTTATATGAAAATATACATATATGTATTTTTTATCAAGTTAAAGTGTTTTTATTTTATGTTTGTAAGTAGTTTTAATTTCAATAAAAATATTGCTATCGTGCCCTTACTGTTCGACCTATTCGCATTGGTAGTTAATCTCGTGTTTCTCTGGATATTTTCTCATATTGTGATTTCTATACACAGAACAGCCTAATCGATTGATTGGTTTCGATTCGTAACTGTCCCAAGAACAGTTTATAGACTATGTGTTTTCAATTATTTAGAAGAGAGAAGTTCAAAGACAAAGAATAATTAACAGCTAACGGTAGTCAATATATACTACTGAATTGAGCGGAAATTCACTCGACCTTATAAATGAGTTAGAAATGCATTCAAAATATTCAATAGCATCATTTATATTGGTTAAATGTAAGGCTGCACATGGGCACGAAAACCATGGGGAGTTCTGTTCTCAGCGTATTCGCCCAGGGTACACGAAGGTATAACCGCCCACTAAGTCTACGTCCTCCTATTCTTGTAAGAGGTGAACAGCACCTTAGTACTCAAGATTAAGGCAGAAAGTCAACCACAACTACTACTGGATTTATATAATTTTTAGTTATTTTCATAGGTCTTTCCATCGCGGTGGAAAGTAGCTTGACTCGCACTCATACACAAGTGAAAAGAACCCGGGCACTCCATCTGTTCACCGTCTGCACAGTTTGCTGGGCTATGCAGGCAAGCTTCTTGAACGGGTACTCTGGCCGTCAGTACAATTAGCGATAATATGAATTTCAGTCCTTAGCCACAACCAGCAAGTCTTCTGAAAAAGACACTCAGCTACTTCAGCATTATTTCAGCTCTGCTGACTACTAGTCACTCTACAGGACTATTTTAGGGACCGATGGCTACTGTTGAAAGCGTTTGGAAGAGTTTTCTCAAATCAGGTGCAGTGTAGAGGTTAATCCTCAGACCTGACTTCTGGAATATCGTTTACAATGGACAATTGTACCTGGAAATGCAAACGGATGTGTTTCTGCTAGGTCACGCTAATAAAGTGGAAGCGATTGTAGTTGCTAGATGATAACTTTCAGAACAACCGAGTTTGCCCAACTCAGACCAAATCAAGACATAACGAAGTGGCCCTCTGACCATGGTCTCTAGCTGGCGCTGTCGAAAACAGGGATTGCATTGTTTGTTAATCGGAGGCTACCGACTACCATTTCTATTACTGTGGGATCTACAGAGGTTCAGACCAAGAAGTCGCTGAGGTATAGAGGAGTGGTTTTAGACACTAAGACACTGCGACCGTATTCGTAAGAAAAGTGATAGTGCTTTGGGGGGCGTCAGCTCGCTAAGTATGTTGGTGGTTTACATCGGCGGACATAGCGATGCAAGACCGACATTCCTGATGGCGACAGCCAGCTCCATCCTCCTGTACTAGGCTAAAATATTGGCAAACGTGCTGGAAACGAAGAAGTGCCCTATTTATCGCCTGTAGCTACTGCACTAGTGATGGGCGTTTCTGTTGTTTTCAGAAAACGAAAAAGAACTGTTTTTTTTTCAAAAATAACTGTTTTTTGAAACTTTTTGAAAACTTTTTTCACTCGACCAGCAGCAGATTGATACTGGGTGTTACCATTAGTGATAGGCGTTTCTGTTGTTTTCAGAAAACGAAAACTATTTGAAAAAAAAACAGTTGGAAAAAAACAGTTTGAAAAAAACAGTTTTTTTCAAACTGTTTTTTTTCAAATAGTTTTCGTTTTCTGAAAACAACTGAAACACCCATCACTTATGGTAACACCCAGTATCAATCTGCTGCTGGTCGAGTGAAAAAAGTTTTCAAAAAGTTTCAAAAAACAGTTATTTTTGGAAAAAAACAGTTCGTTTTCGTTTTCTGAAAACAACAGTGTTGAAAGAGGCCATGTTGGCAGTATTGTGAGTAATGTCGATAGATATATTTGCGCAAGAGAAGGGTATATTGCACGTTCTAAACCGGACAGAGCCAAAACTACAGCGCGCGGGTATGCGAGTCTTGCAGCTTCGGCAACATACATCGAAGGCAAGCAACAAAGGCCATTGAACGACGAGACTCATATGTCTTCCAGACTTATGAGCCAGTTGTGGCGACGAAGAGGTGCCGAATTCCAACGGAACATGTTTATTTTCGAAGGTACTGAAAGGTTACACAGTACTGCTGGTACTGTGTGGATGAATACGAGGATGTGCATCATAGTTGTTTGTGGGTATTCTTTTCGAAAGTTGAAGTAGCAACCTCAATTTCGCAATTGGTTGGGTCACAGAGTAAATCGCGGAAACGATGCAACGTAATGAGGATAACTGGCAACAATATATGATGAGGCAATACTGTGCGCAAAGCAAGAGCAGGGTTGCAGTACTAGCTGGCAGCTTCTGATGCAAGCGAAGTGAAATAAGTGCTAAGTCAAATGCGGAGTTTGATGCGAATTTTTTAGTAAATAAAAATCCAAGGTTTTGGATTTAAACGATATAAATAGCTACATATTCGCGTTTAGAAAGTAAATAGCTCAATGCTCGTAGAAAAATTGAATTTTGAAGAAATAAATCTGCTTGAATTCTGTATGTAGTATGCAGCATAGGCTTAGTTAATCACATATTTAATCACATATTAAAATCACATATTAAAAATTAATATTTATTTTTTTTTTCATTTTTCAGGTCAAATGACAAAAGGACACACAATATTTGGATATTTTCACCGAATGTAATAGGATTAGCGGTTTCAAGTCAACGGGTAAGTTGATTTTTTTAAAGATTATTATTTATACACTGAGGCAGCTGTCAACAGTGGTATTTTGAATTAAATGCAATTCACACTTTTCATTCAAAAAAAAAAAATATATGATAAAGTTCGGCCACATTTTAAGTATTATTTCAGTGACATGTTATGTTTAGTCTTTCGAAGTCGCGTAATTGAAAAAAATTAGAAGCGACTGTATTTCGATTGTTTGGTGCAGGGCCACCTGGGTTCCATTGCGATTCAACATTGGAGCAGCATGTGCAAAATTACGCTTCAAAAGCACTCTTTTGCTTTAATATACCATATGCTTTACACCATATACTTTAAAACAGTTTTTCTATGAAAAATAATTTATATAACTCCTCACTAACGACCTTCTTTAATAAAGAGAGTCTTTATAATATGACAAATAGCTCTTTAATAAAGAAGTAGATAAATAGATTGTATAATTCTTGATTTTCTTCGTTCACTTAAGCTATATTTTGACTTTAATAAGGAAAATTTTTAACGAATTTATGAACACCGCCTAAATTTATTTCTTTACTATACGAATTCACTTATGTCGTTCAGTTTTGGTACCAAAATTAAATGCATGCTTGATGCAGGCTACTTTTTGCTACAGTATTCTTAAAAAAAGTTTTACAATTCCTAATAAAACTGTATGAGCCAAATAATTGTCAAAAAGGTCGTTTGTGTTTTTTGGTCTTCTGCCAAATTCAAACCATTGCCAGTGAAAACACTATCCATTTTTTTAATTTTCATTTTTGCAAAGCGACCAAAAAATTTGACGATTTTTATAGGAGACTTTGTTTGTTTCCAATTTTATGTCATCGCAATTTATGAATAGTTCGTCAGATTTTCAATACTACGTCAATAATACCTCAAAAGCTGGTTCTGTTTGCATTCGATGCAATAACACCTGCATTCTCCATAATTCACGTCAAAACTTAAGTCCACTTGAATGTTACTCGAAGTCACAAAAAGAGCCAATGTTTGGCCTTTTTGAGTCGAGGCTTAAAATACCATGGGCACAAAAAGGCTCAAGCCAGGTTATTTCACAAAAAAAGGCTTAAGCCAGGTATTCACCAAATATTTGATGAATCAAAGTTAATGAAGAAAGCATCCAAAAAGATTGACGGGAAAAATATAGAATACATTAGATAACTTTTAGTAAGATGAGCTATGACAAATCGCCAAAATATAACAGACAAGCTGATGCCAATCAGCGACTCGTTCGCGCGGTGGGTGAATCCCGACTTTTCGCAAACTCGTCGTTCGATCGTTTTCAGCTAGATGAAGCCAGCCACCTTTATTTGCCATGCGTAACTAGAGGTTCGTGATTTTCCATTTTACACCATGATATGATTACTACGGCAAAGCAGAAAGAAACCTATGCCGTTACTGACCTAACTAGGAAACTTGTGGTACTTTGAAACTTCGGCCGCTATAAGTCATGTCCCATTACGTGTGTCCAGTGATTTTCATGCTATCTTTCAAAGGACTTTTTAGAGTTTTTTATTTGTTTACAAAATGAATCAGCAAAATAGATAATTTGATACAGCCCCGAATGAGGTGAAACGAAATCATTCCATTGTACCATTCAAAAATAATTCTAAGTTGGTAAGTTTAATGAATATAGTTGTGAATGGAATCTGAAATTTTCATTTGATGTAGAAAAGAATGGGATTTGAGCTATGGGACACCAGCTTCATTCATATACTAAACGAATACGCAGTGCAAAATGACACAAAGTTCACTCATTGTATTCCATTTCTATACTATGCCTAATTTCGCATATAAGCCAGTAGCCAGGAGACAAGTGGCATCCACAAAAACAATTCTATGCCAATCAGTTCGCAACGGTATATTCGAATAGTCTGGAATAGAAAGATATATCTTAAAGTTATTTTCTTTGGAAAGCTATGAGGAACGTAGCCCAGAGTCTAAACGAATCTCCATAATTTATAGCGTTCAATGGCTAAAAGAGAGTGCGATGTAGTATCAAATGTTAACTATTTTTTTTCGCTTTTGCAATTAATACCTATATTTTCATGTGAAAATGTTTCAATGACATTTAATCTATTTAATTTAAGTTCATTGCTTTTTTTGTTAAATTGATAATAATTATAGTGGGGCGACTGCTACTACATACTACTACTCAGGTTCACTATCTGTGTTACGTAGCTGTCTTATCATGCAATCGCAAACTTTCAACTATTTCCTATAGTACATAAGATTGTGTGCAATATAACATTTCCAAAAACCACTTTCAAATTAATCTCATCTATCAATCATCAAAATATTTTTTTTCATAAACCAGCATCATTGCCTACTGTCCGAAACGAGGTGGCCTCGTCTAGTCAGCTGTTCTTTCCACTTAAAAGTCAGAGTTTCGCACAAAACATCATTTAGAATCGAAATATTGAAAGTAAACATCGAAATGAATACACTGAAGATGAAAACGAATGTAAATCTTGAACTTGGGGGAAATGATCAAAATAATGGAACATGCCGCTATAATCGTTACTATGATGTTAGAATAAATACTAGAATAATTCATGCATCGCATCGCCAGCATGAAGATCATTTAATAAGTTGGTCAAACGTTCAATTTCAAACCGGCAGATTACTGACTTATGTTGTATTGCCGTAGCAAGGCTCTGCACGCCGATATATCTATCTTTCGGGAAAATGCAAAACTTTTTTGCGCATTTAGTGCTGAAAGTGGTTGCTGTAATCACTTGTTTTAAGGTCAGTCGAGAAAGTGCAGTAATTGTCCGAGGAACGCACCGAGTATTAGACAAGCATATACATATACACATAACTATGTTCATTCCAGTGAAATTAAGAAATGAGTAGATGAGGTAAACTCTGAATTTAAGAGGAATTTTGATAGCAAGATAAAAAAAAGATCGAATTGGTGTCGGCTACTGATTTGTAATGTAGATTGGATAATTTTTATAATTTTGTAAATGGATGTTTTCGCGATTGGCTTACGAATTACGGGAAAGTAGAATGGCTGCGCAAACTGAAACAATGGCTGCCGTCTTTTGAAGCATCTTCAATCGAAGAGTGGAGATGCATGAAAATTGGAAACAATGTCTGACAACAATATCTGCAAATCAACTCAAACGGTTGGCCTGCTTTCAAAAAGGCATAAAAATCGAAATAAACTACACTGTTCCAAATAATCAGTACCTTTATAATTAAGTACACAGTATGAACCTACGCACACAAACCCAACTATTTTTCTCGACATGAATTTCCTAATTTCGCTCTAAAACACCCTTTAAATTTCCAAGAATTCATGAAGCAGCATTTAATTTCCCGAAAATCATCCGGGACCTATTACAAGCTACAATCACTGTAACATTCATTAGCATGATTAATACCATTAATGCCAATTAGTGTACGTTTTATGTTGCTCATTAAATCGAAAGATACGCTCTATTGTTTACAGTTATCCTACTCGAAAGCTGAATTAAAATCTATTTCTCGGACTCTTCGGCTTGCATATGCATACAGCAGCAGCAGCAGCAGTAGCAGCTTCAATTGTACAATAAATACGTATGTAGTTATATTGTTCAGGTGAAGAATGCTATTCATTCTCTTATGTTTTCTTGATAGTAGTTTGATTCGTTTTGCACTTGATTCTGGTCGAGTTCACAATCCAACTGGCAGATGCTACATAAATCGCATGGGCCGTTTTTATTTATTTATTTATTTTTTTTTTAATGCAATCTTGATCGGATCTAATCGTTTGCCTGGAGAAAGCTGCATTACACATAAAACCCACTTACTTCGGTAGTTTATTATCTGGGTATCATTTCTTTTTGCTAGACTAAGTAAAAAAAATAGATTTGGGTTGAGATGCTAAAACTGATATCGGTTCAGAGGCGTGAGTGGTGATAATGATGAGATGCCGATGAGAAAATCGGCTTGGAATTATTCGCATTAAAATTATTTAAAATGCACATGGTGCGAGCGAAGGGTTTCGAGGTCAAATGGATTTAAGAGTAAAATTTTTGTAAAGTTTGATGGGAACAGTAAAAAAATTTACAAGTGCAAGGAGGCATGATAGATCTGATGACTGTGGTGTGATAATTGTGATGGTTTTGGCATTCTTTCTTTGCATGAAAATAATTCGAAAAGATTGTACAACAGCTAATAATTGGTATCAAAAAGCCAAATAAAAATTTCAAAAGGTTTTTAGAAGAATCACGCTTGGAATTCGCAGCATAATGAAGTCATTTAGGGACATAAAAGTCTTCTACCTTTTTACATTATCTTTGACCAAAGCTGACGTTACGCGCACTAGATCTACCTTCATTTGCAGTTTCGAAAAATTAAAGCTACGGAAATTCGAGACACTTTCGATAAACTAAAAAAAAACCATAACTTGTCTCGAGACCATTTTGTAAGCTGAACGATTTTTTTCGTCCGCCTAAGTAGAAATTATATATTCCTCTTCAGTATACTTACTGTTTTGCCTATGAGATAGCAAAATTAATATTAAATGAAAAAAACACTTTTTTCACTCAATATTTGGGTTTTTTTCCAGTTTTTGCAGCGTATGATCGCTTTTTGGTTCATATTGCATCAGTGTAAATTATTCCGTGCAGAATTCAACATACTGATCGGATGTGGATTCTGTGGTGGGAAAAGGATTTACATCGCAAGCTAAATCAAATTAAATTTTTGCTAAGTGGCTCGTAAATCTTTGAAACCATTTGGTAAGAATTCAATTTTCAATAGTATCAAAACCAAAACACTTCTTTATGCTTTCGGAGACAATCCGCAAGATGATTCATGTTCCCGTGTCTCATTCTCCGCTTAAAATTTACGCTTTGGAACAAATATACGCTGTCTATGGTATTGTAGGCAGAAAGAGTAAATGCTGATCATAATTAACATAGACATTTACCTTCGAAATAGAGCTGAGTACGTTAAATTTTAGGGTATTACATAAAAAAATTAAATTTTCCACCGGTGTACCAAATGGTAGTCATGTGGGACCTCTGTTGTTCAATATTTTGATATCGGATATTTCTGAAGTTTTATCTGACATTTTACATCTGCCAATCTGGAAATGTACTATACAATTGAATTGAATCGGTCTCTTTGAAAACTACATAAGTCAAGTTTTTTTGGAACGTACTTACACATACTTCGAATTTAGACTAGATTGCACAATCGTCTCTTGCCATATTAAACGAATCAGAAAATCATTTATTCCCAACATTGACTCGCAATTGAAATTCACATCTAGTATGAACTAATACAGCGTCATTCATATATTCTAGACTTTGTGTAATACACATACGATAGGTTTCTTCGCAAGAAGCCGTTTGATAGTTTTCCCAATAGACAAGCTAATCTAGACGCGATCTATGCTACCTACCTACCATACTCGTATGTCTGCATCTAATTCACCATAAGAGCACGCAGTTATATGCGATTTTCAAATGCAGTTTACCGGCAGCAACAGTTTCTCCTCATAACTGGGTCAAATATTCATGCAGTAATGCAAGGCACTTAGCCAGCCAGCTAACTGAAGTCAACGTTTCATGCAGCTCAGCCGTTTCGCTCAATCTACCTCATGCACCTGAGCGCCATGTAGCCAACCAACCACATATGTATATCATCGACTACCGTCTCTTGTTCTTTTCCAGCAAAATACACTGGGTGCATTCTGGATAAGACACATGGCTAGCATGTCCATTAACAATAGATGTGCGGTGGTGGTCACTGCACTGGGCTTTGATCGAAGAAGGTGCGAATGCATGGCTAAAAACAGTGAGTTGACTACGCGATTAAAAGAATAGGCCAGTGAAGATTCATGGGCTTATTTGCTTTTTACTCGCAAGCCTCTGTTTACTTCACACCTTTTGCAAAACGCTTCCAACAAGCGATTTGGCGATAATGAGGTGCTGCTGTGCTCAATTCGATTCATTTACATATGATTGCAGTCAGTGTTTAGGCAGGTTTCCGTTGGGTAGAGGACGTGACATTAAGATGGGTAGATACCTACCTACTATGGATTGCAGTTGAATGCACGATAAAAAAGATGGTTGACGTAAGAATGTACTGAGGCTCTTGAAATCTCAGTGTTTACAATTCGTGGGATAATCGTTTTCCAAGTCCTAATTTCAATAGATTCGTCGTATTTCAAAGATAATCTTTCAAATCGGTTTTTTCGACTTGAAGCACTTCATTTCGCTCTATCGGGGAGCACAAATCAAACATCATTCGGTAAGTCGACAGCCGGCTCACCCACTTTATAGCTACGACTATAATTGCCCATTCAACCACGGAATAATGGCATTCTTCATTGTCCTATCTTTTTTATTTTATTGCGACTTTTTCAATTGATTTGAGGTGTCACTTGTGAGTTAAAGTTCCATTAACCTCTCTGCCCAGTGGCCGAAGTGTGAAAACATTCGTTGACTGAACTGCTAACAAATCAACGGGCACCGCATTTAAAACAACGATTGAAATCGAAAACCGAAGAATTGTAATCAGCTGGCAATTAAAAATGTTCAAAGCGAGAAGAAAAGATTCGGGCCGGGTAAACGTCGAGAAAGCAATAAAAGCCGGCTGAAAAAAATTCAAAATAAAAAAATTGCCAGCATGAAACCGAGAAATTTAATGGTCACGATGGACACAGCGGGTTGGGCTGGCGATTTGAGGAGATGATGCGTGTAGGTTTTCAGTGTGCCGGCAAGTTGACGTCGGAAGTTGTTCTTCGCGTACTTTAAGTATGTTTCCTTGTTATATGCTCTGTTCGTTGTAATTTTACGGATAACGAGTTTATTGATCCAGCTGTCTGTTATCCATTTAAGGTTACGGCCAAGTTCAAGTAAGTTAGTGTAAATTTTGTATTGTGCCGTTGACCTCTCAATTGAGATCAAGTGGTTTGCTTGAAATTGCTCATTTTTTGGTACTGCGAAAGTTTTACTCGAATTTACGCTGTCTGAATGTATGGATTGGTTTCGAGAGGCCCATTTTATGGATTTGGGTTTTTTGTGCAATATATTTTTTCTCAGTTTTAGGAAAATTATTGTTTGTGTTGCATAATTTATTGAAAATATTATTGAAAGAATAACTTGATTACATTTAAAATCATTCATTATTTCATTGGCTAATCGTGTTGACAAGAAATTGAATATCACTGGATGAAATGTCAATAAAGTCTGCCAAACAAGATTAAACCTTGGCTGCATCTTTATGTATAAAGCATAATAAATGCCAATCAAAAATTAAGAAAAGAGAAAGGGCATGAACCACCTTCACTTCCAAACTCCCATCTTTCAAAAAAAATACAGTCGACCGCCATCAAATTGCACACAGATTTTTTCGAGTTCGTGGTAGTTTCTGCGTTATACCCCATAGAAACACCAACTTCGGTCCGGATCTAAATAAGTTTTACAAAGACGAAGGTAGTGTCTTGGTAGCAGGCGACCAAAACACTCATCATTACCACAGGGGAGACGTCAGAAGTCATCAAATTGGAGTCGAGCTACAAACATTCATCACGAAAAACCACAAAAGTTTGGATTCCCCTTAAAACCCTTGGCGCAGTCCTTAGTCATAGCCGAGATATAGGGCTTTCGCAAAATGTTCCTTGATGAACTCTCATTTGATCACAAGTCAGTATATACTTCGCAATTAGCGAGACTCGTTGAATGATGAAGATGACAAATTAGAATGCTTTCCGGGATGCAATGGCAAACCAACATTTCGAAGAAACGCTCGAAACAACCAGCGACATTAACAGAGCAATCAACATTCAGACTGAAAAAATGCAGCAGGCAAAAGAGCACAATACTATTCAAACTCCGACAAAAGGGCATAGCTTTTACCAACTCTAAGAGACATAAATTAACTCTTAAATTGGAGGATAAAAACTCGAACAAGAGCTAGGAGTACGAATGAATCTAGCATTAGAACAGAAGCAAACTGGCTTAAAAACGTAATAATTTGTTGGATCATGTAGCTTCGCAACGAAAAGTAGTCTGACTTTCTGCACAGCATGGAACCTGGGAATGACGATTATTGGCGCATGGCTAACTTTAAATTACTGTGCTCTTACCCATGGGTCAAATAGGCTGAAATTAAAATATGCTGGCCAACCAAAAGTCTTCGCCGAGGTACTGGAGCTTCAATTTCAAGAATTTCTTCCTCGTCAACATCATTTTCTGGAGGATGATATTGACAAAGAAGTAGAATTTTCTGAACCAGTAGACCAAGTCCTTGCTTCTGTGACAAAATGAGATTCGTATCAGACCAACCAATTTCAAAGAGGTCAAACAACTTGTCAGTGGGCTCATATGGAACTTATGACTGGCATATCTTCCTGAAAATACACTGAAGACAACCACTGACATTATAAAGATCATTTAATGAACGAGGAACTTCGTTGTGGTCTGGAAGACAGCAATAATAACAGTTGTGCCGAGACCAGGCGACGACCAACACTTCTTACAAAATTGGAGCCCAACAAGTCTTCTATTGTCCGTAAGGTAAATCGCCTAGCGCCTTTTTTTCAACCGGCTGAATGAGACAGTAGAGGGAAAATCCAGCATCGCAGAGGTATAATTTGGCTTCAAGCCACTTCACTTCAACGAAGTCTAGCTCACAAGAGAAGTGTAGCCTATTCATTAAAAACCGCTTAACAATGTGGGAAATATAAGCTGCAGTCCCACAAGGTTCACTACTCATCCCAATATTGTATAGTTTATATACAGTAAATGTTTCTAATGTGCCAAATGCAAAAATAGTCTTATACGCCGACGATGCAATCACAAACTATACTTCAAAGCAATTAAAACCCACAAATTTAGATAGATAAGCTATTGGAATGTTTTAAAAAATGGAAAATTCAAACAAACGCCACGAAAACGCAAGACATCTTTGGTACGAGACCATACAGACAACAGCCGCTGCACTTAACAGTCGACAACCAAACGATGAACTGGTATTGGAAAGTCATAAAATTGAGACTGACATTAGACAGCAGACTCGCATGGACTAAATGCAAAAAAAAAACAAGAGACAAACGATTAGTAATGTACTAAGTAGACTTGGACTAATAAGCAGTTCAGAGACCTGAGCATGATTAACAAAGCACTACGCAACCAACAGATTATTCTACCTATTCTGGCTTATAGGAGCACTGCCTTCTATCGGATGTACAAGGCAGACTACATATTTGTCAAAACTCGCTCTAAGGAAAATATTCAAAATTCCATGGTTCGGTAGAATTACAGGCATTCACAAAGAACAACGGGTTGAAATAATGGAGAAATGCATATGCAATGAGAAGAACCAAGCCTAGAAGAACATCCTAACAGTACTATGGGACAACTGTTATATTCCGGATCAACCTACCCATAGCGCATAACATTCCCCAAAACATATATAATAAGGAGTCCGCCGAAGTTCATCCCTTACGCCACATCTGTATAATTGGTACACCGCAGTTGAGTGAGCATATCTCTATCTGCTGCATATTTTATTCCTCAAAACAGTCACTGACTATCACGTCAAATCTTCAACGTTCCATAGGTTCCCTTCTAGAATATTTCAAGAAGTGAAAAGTAAAAATAAACACCGATAAAACACAAGCGCTCTTTATCGCCAGTAAAAAAAATACAGATGCCACGCATGTTAAATGCAAAATCCACCGAATAGTCTTTGGACAAACAATAAAAACTAACCTAAAAAGCTACAAATGTGTCCAAATATTACCCTTAGAATTATTTTTCAAATTTCACGATATGTTAGAAGCTCCGACATTGGGAATAACCTGGGAATGAGCTCAGTTAAAAAGATCATTCCAGACAGAGCTTTGAAACTTTTTGATACAACCGATAGACACTGAAAAAGGTCATTGGACATTTGAAAAATTCAAGATGATCTCGTCCGCTTTATTATCCTAGCCTAAGGCAGCTCATCGAATAATGCGGGAATACCTCACTCTTCTTTAAAAATAAACACACATAGCAACGTTCTCAGGATCTCAATACACTAACGCTAGCAATCAGGAATGTAGCATGGGTGTAAAAATAGCTCTCACTCCAAGAAAATCTTAGTTCATAGTCAGTTAGGAACGACTGGAAAATACAATAACCCATCCTAACGGGCGGTATCCAAAACTGCAATAATTGACACTTTTGATTTTGGACATTTTTTTAACTGGGGCCGAAGAAGTTGCCAACCCAGAGGATGGGAGTCAGAGTGCCAAAAGCACTAGTTCTAGCACAATATTGTTCTTAGTCAAAAACAAAGAGAGACAATTTAAAATATATTTTTGTGGGACCCAAAATCACATAATTAGACTCGTCAGATGTTTTACAGTTATTATATATCTAATATCAAAATAGAATATTTAAAAATTTCGAATGCAACAAATGCAATATACCACTAACTAAGTATATTATAACACAAATTTTTATCTCAGAAACATATGAGGAAAGTATCCGAAAAGTCATGTCTTCTAATAACATCTGACCCAGCTGCTTCTATGAAAACAGCCTTCAAATCAATACATTTGCTTTGTTTCGCTACTCATCAGCTCAAAGTATTAAAATTATTTAACAAGTACGATAGTACTCCCACAGAGATCAAGCACAGTATTGTAATCAATCGAACATTTAAGACCTTGACGCCATAGCTACCAGAAAACTTATTACAAAAGCCGTCAAAAATTAATAAAAATCAAGGTCAAACTACTTCAAATCGCACTCTAATAGCTGAATGTCAAAAGGTTTCATGATCGCAATAAACACCATTTTATCATCTTTTTTGTGACACCATTTCGAATACAACGTGTACTTCGAGTCGAACTTGCGCTGGACCAGAATGACACTGCTTAAAAATCATCATCATCAGCAGCCCAGTAATATCGCGTTAAAGCATGAATCCACCAAATCCGCTTTACTCAATTCAAGGTCAATCCGAACCTTAAGGGAACCATTATAAAACTATTTTCTCAACCATAATAGTTAATAACCCGAAAACGACCACTTTAAAGATATTATCACGTGCTAAATTATGCTAAAAAATGCATTTTAAAGTCTACTCCATGCCTCCACACCACAAATATAATTAGAGCTAATTTGTGAGAGCATTTGTTTTTGACCTCAGGTGAGGAATTTCTATGATTCCGGGGCAAACTATTTTAATTGTGCTTTAGCCTCCAGTTTTGGACGGTTATGCGATACTTTAAGGTTGAATTGTTTAAATCGTTTAAGTAGATACATATTTATTGGGCATTCTTTTCGTGTGATTGTTATTTTCAGTTTGTTTACGTTTCGCATTTGCTATGGTCCGAACGCTTTCAGATATCAAGTTCAATGAGAAATTTTTCTATTGTTTTTTTCCTTTGATAATTTTGTGGTTGGAGTATTTTTAGTTTAGTTTAAGAGTTTTCAATTTGTATTGTAAGAAGGAAGTGAAATGTATGAAGTGAAGGTTAAAATGATTTCATCATTAATTTTCGTAACGTGATAGAAGGACTGGCAGTTTTTTTTTTTACAAATAAATTGGATGTATTTCTAACTATCTTTTCACGGAGAAGCTAGAGGTAATTTCAATAGTTTGTGGCTACCATTATACGATCTAGCAAAATTGATTCTCGACCACGAGCTATTATTTTCAATAATTGGTGCAATAGCAAATATATCAGTGATTTACAAATGTAAGCTTTAATAATTCGATTAACTACAATGTCAGTTACTTTCGCTTTATATCAAAACTATTATTTTGACAAGAGTTCGATACGAAATTAGGTTGTTTGTTCGATTTCATGCTTGTATAAATTTAATCGAAAATCCCATCATGTTTCAAATAATTCCGTTTCTTTCCTTTCAATAAACTTCCGTCTATCCGAAATACATAATATTTCCTTAACAAAAGAACAATCTGTCACCGCACATTTCGATACTATATTAATTTCACGATGACTGTCTCCCGTAAAAGACATCTTGCAACAAGCATAACATGCATTCCCATTCAAATTGCAGAGATTGTTGCGACCAAAGGCAACGAAATTGTATCAGAAGCCTCATATGAACCGTGCATGGTATGTACACTTCCACGTCTATAACTCCAACTGCTACTACGAAAAGGAGGGAAACTTTGAAAATAGCCAAACTTCGAATGCATCACAGAAAATTGCATGTATTTACAAGGACTCAACGTTTGAAAAATAGTATCAACGACAGCAAGACGACAACGACGACGATGACGACGACATCGTTGTTGGTGGTGTGATACAAACGTGCGGCAGTGCTTGTAAAAAGGATCTGTGACGAGAAAACGTAATGAAAAAATGAAGAGGAAAAAAAACATCGTACACCATCATCGAGAGTTATTGCGAAAAAAAATTCTCACAGCTCGTCGACGAACATGATGCAATGTAAATACGAGGAGTCAACAGCGTTGAAGGGTAACTTTTGACCTTCGTTCGATTGAAAGACAGAATGGCTTTGATTGAACATTGTCGGGCGAATAAAGTGTGTCGAGCTTGAAAAGTGGGATGCATATTGCAAGAAGTTATTGTGATGATAGGTCGAGTAATGAGATTTAAAAATAAAGACGGAAAAAAAAATTTGTTGGAAATGTTATTCTTACAAAAGTAAAAACTTTCAGAAAGTTTAATGATTTCATGGGGGAATATGAAAAGTTTTGGCAAGCAAAATATTTGCACATAATTAAATCTTGATAGCCAATTGCAACTGTTCGTTTAAAATACTTGTGCGATAAGTTTGCATTTGCGGTGACGTATTTTTTTAAGGACATCGTTTAGATTGATAGGATTTAAATGAAAGCAACTCCGCCAAAAAAATTCATAAAAACTTAATATCATAATAAAACAAACATTTTATTCATTTGCACTTTACTTAATTGAAATGTGACAACTTCTCTAATGAAAGGGCCAGAAAAAACTTTTCACAACAAATACTATTCTATAAAATTGACAGAGGGTCAAGGCTCTCTTGTCTTATGGGGTCCCTAATGGGGAATTCAGGGCTCAAACTACCTAGGAAGGGGAACACGGTCTCTAAGAGATTAGTTGTTCTTTCCCTTGTAGCGCAGTGTGTTAAAAACTCTCTCAGCTATTCCCAGGAGGAAATAATAAAACTCTAATGCCGCGTTTACACGCATGGCAAATGTTGGCGAGCGGAGTGTGTAAATGGTCACCTTGTTTATTCTCGCCTGTTGTTTTCAAATGCGAAAACATGCAAGGAAGAAATTTGCCAAGTTCTTCGACGGAACGTTCGCCATATGTGTAAACGCGGCATAAGATGCGGAAAACCCTTGGACTTCCATGGGTAAGCTCGCGAGTTATCGAAGAGGTTGGCAATGGCTAACACGTTAATTTAACGCCCGTTTTTATAGTGGACCGTCAGATTAAGTTTTTTTTTCGAAATTACGCTAATTTTCATTAAATAGAAATTTGCCTGCGACAAAACTTCAAAATGCTATATCTTTTTCAAAATCAGGAAAAGAACAAATCAAATGGATAAACACGGAGTGTTCCTTTTTATTTTATATGCAGCTCCTTACAAAAAAATGTTTATTCTTTTTTCTGTTGTATGCAAACAATTAATAAATTCGACGCTTTGTTCACCTTGTACGATTGAAATTTAAAAAATTTTGAGCACAAAAATAGCTCTTCATCAAATTACGTACTTATTTTGCGAACAATTGAAATTTTCGATCCCGAGAACAGAATCAAATCATCATCAGATCAGTATAAAATCCAAAAGATGTATTGGTTTGAAGTAGCCCTGTGGCAGTGGCGCCATCTTGAAATATCACTAATCGAAAAACTTTTGCACCCCTTATTTTTTCCGATGCGGTCATTATATTACTACAAAGTTCAGACAGTAGGCAGAGTTGCCAATTTACGGAATTTTTACTTCCGCCAGGAAAATCTAGAGAAATTTTTTCGAAGCATCTACACGTTTTTCACATAAATTAAATAAGTAGAGGACTCTGATTTTCGATTTTATGATTATCGAATTTTTTTTGCGTTTTATGCACAGTGAATTTCGGCTTAAGGCGGTCGTCTAGTGTGTCAGAAAATAAAAATCAATTTTTTTGTAACATTTAAAACATGTATAGAAGACGTGGATAAAAGAATTTTCCGAAATTTGAAGCCGTTGAGAAGTTACAGCCGTAAACCGTACGAGGTATACAGTGTTACCGTAGGAGGTTTACGTAGACCGTAGGAGTTTTACGCTGACTTTCGCATCGAATATTCTCGAACCCAGCTCCTTACCTGACTCTTTTTTATAACTAAATTGTACTTATTGTACACAGTACTAATTCTCAATTAACGGGTACCCAGAACTGTTCAAAAATTCAATAATCTGGATTTTCGCTCCGAAGCATCTTTATTCTGGCGCAAAAGCCGTCGAAATCGCCACATTTCTTGCTGTGCTAATCTTCAACGAAGGGTTCAAATCTATCCTAAAGGTTATGGATGTCATGGGAGTAAATATTGGCCTAAATGCCCAAGCGTTCGTTCACCAACGTAATGATTCTCGCATCGACGGCTCAGAGAGATCCTTGAGCGATTTCGCCAAACAAGCCCGGATATCAAACAGAGAGAAGAGAACGGCCTTGCCTGACTTCTTTGAAGAAGAGGAAGGTGCAGGCATAGCAGATTGATGGTCAGACCATTTTTTTATTATGAATTATATACAACAACTTTTAAACGCGTTTTTCTCAAAACACGATTTTTTCAAACTGCTGCCATGATATCTCAAAAACTATTTGATTCATTCTGCGTAAATTTATGCAGCATTTTTAGTACATATATAATTAACAGTTGACGAAAAACAATTAAGATTGCTTCATTATTTTTCATTTTGCAAGCAATACCAACCCCAAATGCGTAAAAAAAATATTTTTGTTTGGAAATCTTACTTAATTTTACTTACATGTATCAAGTCTCACGATCAAAACTGCGTTAGGTTTTTTTAATTTCAGATAAGCAGAACGGCCGGAATCATGGCAGCAGTGGAGCACCTCTTTTTATATAAGTGTTCCTTTTGGGCGGTGTATCTCCTATTTTGTAAATAATGGCTTCAAAAATTGCACAAAGTTTGCTTAAATGTTAATAAAAATGATATACAATTTATAAATTATTTTATTTTAATGGTTTTTCAAAAAACAAATTCCCCAAAAAAGCATTAAAAAACGGCCTTCACACTAGACGACCGCCTTAAACCTAAATGATTGGTAATTTGTCTGCGCATCATTATGAGGCATTAACATGTGCAAGTGCTGCGGGGATTGTTGTATTTCCCTTAAACTAGGCTAGAAGCATTTTAACATGATGGCAAATGAAAACTGAATACATTTATCGAAGAAATTGAAATCGAAACTTGTGTTTGTCTCTGTGAAATAATTATACAAGATAGCTAAATGCAACTAATGTAAAAAAATCTAAGGAAAACTGAAGAAATATCCGCTCGATTCTACAGAAATTCCTTTTTCACTGGTTGCATCACTGGCAGCAGATTGATCTTAACAATTTGACTGCCTCGTCATTCATATTTGAATGACAGGTACTGAACTATAAACTGTTAATTAAATTCTTTTGTTAAGAAAAGAAGTCGTATACTCAGCGGTAGTTTTGAAGGACATGTTGTTACTTACCAATCGTTATTTGATTAAAATTAAACACAAAGTAAATGGGGTGAAAAGCGAGAGGTTTCGACCAAACTAAGCTTGACATTCAAAGGGTTAATGCAAGTAAAACTGTTCAGATTTTTAGTCACCATATTCGGACAATTTGGGAGTCGGTAGCTTAGCTGGTTAACGCGTCAGTTCGAAGCAGCGATCTACTGCCTGCGGGTTCGAATCCCGCCGTGCCCATGGCTGTATTTGTTCGTCTTGTGCTGTCTTAACAGTCGGCGACTGGGCATAATACCAGCGCTCCATTAATTAAGTGCCACATTAAAGCTTTAGTAGCGACTAGCGCTTTAGAAAGTAAGAATTAAATGTGACACTTAAAAAAGAATAATTGAATAATTGATATCGGCTTCTCCCATATGTGTCTCCCTACTGCCATCGCTAAGCATTTGCTTCAAAGGACAATCCTCTGAGCTTTGGCATTATCATAGAAAAAAAAAGAAGTACGATAATTTTGGTCCCTTTTGCACTAAGAGATACTACGTACTTATATGTTTTCAAATATAATTACGCTGCAACGAACTTAAGTATTATATATTTAAATTACGCAAAACTGGGACTTTTTTGTGGGTGGCAACCCTGAATATCTTTCGGCCCCTATAGTTTTCGATGCAGCCATCAGATTGAAACTAAATTCACAAAGTGGGTTAACCTGAACTTTCAAATTCTTTCTGATCCTATAGCTTGAGATGCAGTCATCGCCAACAACAATTTTTTCGTTTACGCACTGAGAAATGTAATCATGAAATTTTATGCTGTTGTGATGATCTAGCCAAGAGTATCAAAAATTAATTTAATAAGCATTTACACCATGTTCAACTCGAAGCGAATTCTATGGATTTTCTGGTTTTTTTTGAAAATCGGTGTTTTTAACAGTTCCTATGCGTTAGAGTTTTTTAGGTTTGTATCTTTGTTTTAAAGCTTATTTCGTTTATGGTGCTAATGCATTTGTGACGCAAAACAAAAAAAGGAAGTCCATCAAAAATTCAAAAATCAAAATTACCTTATAATACACAAAAAACTGCTTTATGTTCAAGTAATTTTATATTATATCGATTAAATGCTTCAAGCTGTATTTTCTTCTTTTAAAGTGATGAAATCAACTGTGCAAATATACTTCCGACAGTGAATCGCTTTAAAGTCACGACATTTGTTGTTGGTTTGAAAATATGAATCTTTACACAGACAACGGCAATAACGAACGACAGCTGATAAAAGATCAGTAGATTCAATTAAAAACCTACAATTTAAAATTTTGGCAGCCTCTATATTTACAGGGCTGTCTACTTCTCTACATTTGCAGTTTTCGTAAGTGCCTAAACCTTTCAAAATATATTTGACAACACCAAATGCATTTCACAAAAAGTGATCTCCATTTTAAACTAATACAACATTAGATCTAAAATCAGGTCTCCCATGAAATATACCTTAATTCTTCAATAAATAACCGACAAACACCGATGATCCAATTAAATGCAAAACCTGATTGTCTTGACAAGCATAAACTGTTAACGGTTACTTTGATAAACCATTTCAACTCGATCTATAAGTATGCATATAAAGCTCTAGCTCTGTGGGTACGTCAAGTATCTACTGTTATCGTTCAGTTTGTATCTATTTCGTGCTTGCAATATATTCTCGTTCGACTGGATGCAAGTTTAAATCCACAATTGAATTCGAAATGAAGATTTATGACATATTTTATAAATTCAAGTTTGTTGCGGTTTGCTTGTTGTGAAAAGTATCGCAGGTGATGGATGAGTAAATCGACACGTCGGTATATCGTAAATAGTTCTGTTGTTTTGTTTCATTTGATAGAAGTTTCAATTGAAATTTAAACTATTTAAAGACGTTCATTTACTGAAAGTATTGCCAGATACTGGGGAATTATCAAGTGATTACATCGGTTTGATCGGGAGTTATTTAAAAAAAATAAAAGTCTCCACGACAATACGCTGTTTTCACGAAGTTTTAACGATTGTGGTTACTAAAAGTAATCGGCCAAACATATAATAAGAATTTCTTTTATTCAGACTAAAACATTTGTAATTTTCAAAACCCAAAAGATTATAAAAGCATCAAGAACTATTGGTCGACATTTCAAAACGATCTATTTTTCCGTAGCACTAACATCCTGAAATATATTCGATCGATGTCCATAACTTTTTTTAAATATCTCATCAAAGGCCACCTTGCTCATGTAACATCTTGCACTATGCAATGCACTCAACACTACATACGAGCATGTCCCATAACTGACTTTAAAAGTCAAAGGTGCAACCATTTTCGATCTTACGGTACAACAACGCGACCTACGCCAAGCAAAACAAACAATCGACTTTGTCAATCGATGCACGAATCAAGGCTTTCGTGTTTTCAAACTAAGTCAAAGCCACAAACAAGCCAAATTCCATAAACTTTTCCAAACAAACGCGATCTCTACTCTTTAGCCGCTTAATCTTTGCTGTTTACCACGTTTGCACATCATATACATCGTCGCATCCATATACGGCCAACAAAAGACCATCTCGCAAGTGTTTTCGATCCGCGTAAGAAATCAAAGAAACATTTCATAAGACGTTTCTGATGTAACTCGGTAAGATGGAATGCACATGAGTAGATAAGTCGCGTGAATTTCAAAGAGTTACTATAGGTAACTACCATTCACAGTTGGGGGGCAAATGAGCTGGATCAATCAATGGTCATCGCAGTTAACTTCATGAAAACTGTTAGCCACTGATATGTACACGGATTTATCTGAGTTTGCGGTGTCACATTAATAAAAATCAAATCGATACCTTAATCAATCTTTCCGTGGATTTCGTAACTGGACAAAGCGTTTTGTAATCAAGGTGAGACCACAATTGGAAGATATCCGAGGCTGGTGTCGGATTGGAACTGAGTATACAATTGTCTAAGAAATTCAGGTTAATTACTAGAAGGTTTTTAAGGAAAACTCTCATGAGCTAAATGCACTGTTTTGATGGCACCTATGTAACGTGTAGTACATTAGTGTAACAATGTTTCTCAACCGCATTTTTCGTTTGACATTAATTGAGGTAGAAATTCGCTTAAGGCGTTAAGTGATTTTAATGGCATGGGTCGTTAGGTCGAATCGCAGAAAAGCATTGAGGACAGCTGCAAAAGATTAAAATATCACGCACTTTCGACGCATTCGGAGCTCTAGCTAGCTATCTCAATGTGGCAATGAAGCCAATTTTTTTCATGCGCTGAAGAAGGTGTTGGATAAGTTAATATGACAGAGACATAAACACAGCATAAATGGCACGAACATAATTTTTTGAGTAATATTACATTATGTACCAGCTCACATTTATTTGATGGATTAACTTACTATTTTAATGATCATCTTAAAGTAAGTGTGGTAGCTATAGATAACAAAAAATATTTCCTACCGCATAATAGCTGAATGTGACCTTTTCTGTTTTTTGAACAGCTTGGTTACTTTATAAAATGTCAAACTAAAATTCAAAGCTCAAAATAGTTCAGACATTATAGCGCCCAGCGTGGGCATACATGCATGAGATGTACAAGCATGACCGACAAAAATTTTTCACTGAGGTCGTATTTTGTGAAGGGCAGGCAAAAGGTTCAAAGATCCAGAGGTAGGCTTGAATGTAATGAAGGATTGAATGAACTCATCAGCATTCATCCTTTGTTAAAAAAAATGTTATGATAAACGCCAAAAAGAGTATTAATCAACGAGTAGCGGATGAGAACTTAGGTGGCGTACTTAAAAATGCTGCAAAACATTATCACCACACTCTTTTCGCAACATTCGCCTACATAGGACGATATAATATTATCGTTATATTTCGATAATATTTTCATGTATGAAATAAATAAGCATATGATTGACGCATCATCCATTGGAACCAAAGATATGAAACAAAACATAAGCAGCGAATAGTTTCAATTGGCAGATGCGCTGGAATTTTAGCTCGAAAGGAAGATGTTGAAACTTTTACCCTCGAAGATTATTCCTTGCACTTAAGTGGTTAGGAGTAGTCAGCGGCATGAAAAATTGAGAATTTTTAATAATTTTTCTGCAGTAGATTAATTTATTTTGTAAAACATATAAAAAAAAGTTTTTAGATTACGTTAAAACTGTATTTCTCATATTTAAAAAGACCAAATTATAGTCCTATCCCACAAATCGTGCATTGCTGTGACCATTAAAACATTTTACTGGTTTATATAAAATATCATTAGTTTAATAGTTAATCTACAGCCTGATCAAGGCTTCATTTCTTTTTTTTTGCAATAAACAAAATTGCGGCCTCCGATTCTTTACTCACGGAGTTTCAAGTTATTACACAATGTTATACAATTACTAGTTCATTGTTTATCAAACAAATATAGATCTTATTAAAAAAAATTAATTCCTTCGATAAAACTTTGGTTTTTATGTTTCCAATTAGCTGCACATTTTTCATTCAAATCTTTTGAGTCGTGGTCACCGACTTTGAAAATCTAGTTTCGAGAAAAATTCATTTTAAGTTTAACGCTCGATTTATACAAGGAAATACTAATTATTTAAATGCGTACACCGAGTCATCTATTCTTGGTTAACGTAAAAGTTTGTCTGCCGATGTGATGGAAGCTTCTAAGATATTGATTTGCTGTTTTTCTCATTAGCGCGTTCGTCTGCCACCTTTACACGCTCAAAATCAGTTTTTATGAGAGAGCCCCACACTATTTGTAGGATGTCTCGAAAAATAGCCATTGGATTTAGTTTGGATTTTCGGGTAATATTTTCAAAATATCAGGCTTTGAGAAAATGAAATTTGTAAAGAGTCAATTTTTTGAAAATCCTGACTACCCCTAACTTCTTAAGTACCGATCTGGCTCCGAGTATATATCTCTATAAGGCCTATGCCAACCCTGGCATGGTTTTTCTGCTTGCATAAATAACCATGGGATCATTAAGGTGACTATACTTTCACGCTGAGATAGCGGCTCTGAGTTTTTACAAACGTCAAACTCTTCAGGCGATAGCTTGTCAAGAATACCATCATTGCTTCTAATTTCGTGGGGGAGACAAGAGCGATTTTACCGTCCAGGGCAAACAGGGCCGATTTATGGCAAATGAGCCAGCCTTACAGATAGCAGGCAGTCTTGTTGCTAATTTGGCTGCTATTATTGAAGATATGATAAATGTCTGCTACACTAACTCTCAGCATATTCATAGAGCTTCCTTCTACATTTTTCCATTTCAAGATATCTCGAGGCTAACGCAAAAGATAACGCAAAAACCTATTCACCTATTCAAACCTATTCGACAATGGTACACAGTTTACTGCAAATCAGCCAACCAAATAGTGCCAACTCCAGTGCCACCTCCAGTACCACACCCTATTCAGAAAATAAAATTTCAACCGTCAACTCCTCTTGGGCTGACGGTTCTAGAAAGTGAGCCTCCAAAGTTCTGACTGGGCTAAAAAAAAAACGTCCTCTGACACATTGTCCTACAAAGACAAAAATTTCTTCCAGTGAACAACAAAATTCATTGAGGAGCAACCGCTCGCTTATACTCCTAGAGGCTCTGTTCGGAAACGACAAAGCTCGACGGAGCAAAAGAAGCATGGCAAGCATATTAGCGAAATACCAAAACTTATAGCGACCGCTTCAGGACTAACTCGGCTTTTCAATGAAATAACCGAAGAGTTTCTTATTTGAACTGTTATTGATGGCACTAATGCACATAGAATCATCTCTTCCAAGAAGCAAGTTGACCTAAGTTAAGAATTTACAGTAAACTGCAAAAAAACCAGCTCGGGGCTCGATGCAAGCTGGTCTAAAGGAGTTAGTCACGTAGTTAGTCACGCTCGGCCAATTTCTATGAGCAAGCGATCTTGAAACTGGGGGAAGTCTGGCAAAGCGCCAACTTAAAAGTGGTGTGTAAGGACGAGATTTCGAGTCCGTCAAGATGCAGTGCGTGTATTCCCTGCTTTGATTATGATCCAGTGGAAATTCTTAAAATGGATATACTTTTCAACCTTGATCTTCCTACGCGGGATTGAAAGGTTGCTGAAACTGTCGCTCCTGTCGATAACTGTCACTCTTCGTCGTAAATAAGAAGCACTGCCGTACTTAGAAGCCCGAAAGTGCATTATCAGATACGGTTGAGAAAAAAACGTTTAACGAACCTTTTAATTTGAGAGCAAGCTACTGTTGCTACTGTAAAATACTGCGTGGACTAGAACTGAGTTTGAATATGCTAGAATCTGATTTGAGGAAGCTTTCTCTCTGATCTGACGTTAAATAGATCCACCACCAATATTCTACTAGATTTGAAGTTTAATACTCGTATTCCTGGTAGTGATACAAGGATTAATGGTGTTATTTTGGAGAGTGGGCTCATCCATGTGTACACTTATGGCTCAAAACTTAACAACAAAGTCGGCTTTATTTCGTGCTCCGATGGGCTGTGTTTTCGTCTTCCAGACCTTTGCAGTGTTTTTCAGTAAAGCCCAGCGGCTATCAATTACTTTGTTGGTGCTTGAACAGAGCGAACAATTGTTTGGAGGCCTCATGTCCCTCTCCACATGAATAAGAAACCCTGGGCTGACGAATTCCTGTTCAATTGCAAGACAATTTTGAGTCTTCGCAGACAGGCATCACATCAGGCAGCTATTAGATTTAATCCTAGTGGTCTTCGTTGTGTTGTGGGCGTTCTCGTGAGTCACTGCCTCATAAGGCGTTATACGCAACAGTTTGACGCTGGTTTCAAAGATTTCTGTCGGAGCTGTGGCTCAGGATATCATAGAATGATGACTAAAAACAGATTAAAGTCATAAAACCGTCAAATCACGATTTTAACAGTCAATCACTATAATTAAACTTACAGATACCTTAAGTGTACAGTAAACGCAAGTCAAATATATTATTTATAGATTACGTAAATTTACATTCTAGTTATTAAAAATGTAATCTACACTACGGTTGCCACTAACACTCAATTTTTACAAAACAGACACCTGAACAATTTTATTTATTACAATTTAGTTAAAAAACGATTTAAATACAGGCCAATGAGAACTAATGATTGTGTACTAGAACTTTTAATACGAAACTTGCGCTCCGTAATTTTTTTTTTTTTTTGTTTTTTTTCAAAATTTATAAAAACAACAAAATTTTATCAGCTGCTTTAAATACAATATAATAATATTATTCGTACAGAATATTTAAATAGAATTAATCGATCTTATTTTTATTTTCAGAAGCGATCGGATATTCATTGTTTTGAATGAACCCTATTGAATGTAAGTACATGTTTGTAGTAAATTTGAGCTGATTTTTTTAAATCTACATATATTCATTTGATTCACACTAGTTCATAAAACCTTACCGTAGCATTCAATACAAGTATTATTGATTTTCTTCTTGAGGAACTTACCTAAAAAAATATTAAAATAATTTTTGATTTACCAGTCTTTAAAAAAAATCGATGAAAATATTTATTTTTGACGTTATTTTCTTAAAATATATTAGAAAATTTCATAAAATGGCATGAAATACAATAAAACCGCGTATCATAGCATTGGTCATAATTTTTTTGCGAACCTTCAAAAGACCCTAAGAACCTTCAGACCTTCACTGAAATTCGTCTCTTTTTATACCAATGGCAATACTCGTATTTTCATATAACTTCTAATTAATAACCAATCATAATTCTACTTAAAAAACAGTTCATTAAATTTTAATCCTCTCATATATTTATGTCTTTATCCAATACCTAAAGCTAGACTACGTTATCTTCTTACCATACCTCTTTCTGCCGCGATACACGCGTTTCTTCTTCGCTACCTATTGATACCTTCAAGCCGATTATTCTTCAGGCAGCGAAAGAACAATAAAATTGATAGACATGTGAACCTAATCCTCGTACGAATCTAATTATATACTTGATTCAAAAGGGCACCGTATGCCTCAGGTTCGAGGGACTCTTTAAATTGACTGGGAATCACTTAGTTGATTCTTCTTCTTTTTCGCATATAAATTGCATCATCTATTGAATTACAATGTAACAGTAAAACTATTCCCACCGTTATTGAGGTGTTGTTGTTCACAAAGGTGTCATTCTCTAACCGCACTAAATTTAATTATGTTTTTTTCGACGAGACGCGGCTAGTAATAATGGCGAGAAGAGATCGATTTGATAGATACAAGCATGTATGAATATCTATGAGATATCCGAGAGGCAAGAACAAAAGATTCATAATTGACTTATCAAATTCATAGGCGGACAAGTCCATAAGAGAACCGTTTTGTATTCTAATTTAAAACTCCAGACATTAGATTATTGTTATGAGGTCAGTAGTTAAAGTAACATTATTCTTCCATGTCCCTTTCTGCAACTTATCTTGAAATTTTGCAAGAAAAGTGAAATTTATCAGTGGGAAATTCTATTGTGTAAGTTGTAAAATTTTCCCTGGATTTACATTGAATAGGTATGCTATGTACTATTAGGCCGAGCTAGGTATTACTACAAGTACCGCATGTTTTGAAACGTAGTAAAAACCGGCAACTCAATTAACGACGTTTCTTGTGAACATTCCAGGAGTTTATCACATGAATCAAAATTATTAGGTGCTAGCTATATAGCGATAAATTGAGTGTCTGTTGAAAATTGCAGTCAAGGCAAAAACCCATTTGTCATATGATCTGGAGAGACTAAGAAAATCTGTCATCTGTATTTGGCTGGCTGGCTGGGAGCGAAGATGAATGATTATTACTTGTAATTTTCTTGAAGAATTTTCGATTCTATCTCGCGAGAGGGTATTCAGATGTTTGCATTATATCTCGAGTGAAACCACAGAAGATAATGATCATGTGGTGAATGCACATTATTTTGTTTGCCAGCTTGTTTGCTTCTATGTAACGAAGATGCATTGGAAGTTATGATGCAGTTGCTTCAAGTTTTTAATGACGTTTTGAACAAGTGCATTTGGCGTGAGTTTTACTGTAAGCTATGTATGCAATGTTGGCCTTAATTATGGCCAAAATGTAGCTGCGTACTCAAGGAGATTTGCATGAGATCTGGAGACTAGAATGTGCTGTTTGTGTTTCAGATATATCCAGTTTAATTCAGATTCATAATTTTATTTTTGGAGCTGAGTAAAAAACTGTATCCTGCCGTAGAAAAAATTCACTGCCAAGAGGGCTAGTCAGCTCTATAGTTGCTGACGTATGTTAGAAACGGAATCATTTATAGATTTTGATTAATTTTATGAAAATTTTTCGTGGTCGAATCGTGGTGATCCGGCACAAACGGTGACCAAGCTAGGATTGCTGGGCAGGAAGGTTTAAGCTGCTAACCTACGGCGAAATTCTTAATTTGCACCTGTTTTGTCAACAATTGGACAGTCTGAAGGAAGGAATCACCCAGAAGCGATCAGCTTTGGCCAATACGTGTTCCATCAGGAAAACTCGATAGTAACTCACCAGACGCTCCGGGAGCTTGGTTGCCAGGCTCTTATGCTTCCACTTTATAGTCCGGCCTTGGCTTCAAGTGACTACTATCTGTTCTTGCCCATGGCGAACGATTTTGCTGGTGAAAATTCGCCTAAAGAGAGGCTTGTGAAAACCAACTGTACCAGCTTTTTGCCAATAGAGACGAGTGCTTGTATAGGAGAAGTATAATACAATTACCTTCAAAATTGCAACCAGCTATCGAACAAAACGGCGCATATTTAACCTAAATCGTATCATTCTAAGTTTGCGAAATAAAGCCTTTATTTCACGCAAAAATATTAGATTATTGTATAAATAAATAAAAATATTAGATTTCCTTTTACTACACCTAATAATGATAATAAAAAGATGCACATGGAGAAAGTTCAAACAACAAGCCATGTTTATTGAAGAATAATAGAAAAATATTTATAACACATAAAAAGATAGTTCGTTTTCTATCAAGCTGGTATCATCACACTCAGAAAGACCCTGAGCACCAGAGACCATAATTTGTATACTTTTGGCGTTTGGTACATGGTTGATTTTGAGATAATGATAAATTAGAACACTTGATACCATAATTTATAGCGAACAATTTATAGAAGTAGCTGCTATGAATTACAGCTTACAAAGTAAAGTAATCTGACGAAAACTTCTAGTCAGGTCTAGAAGCTGAAGCTGGTAGAGAGCTCTGTTCAAACATTTAAATTAATCTACGCGAGTGTGGAGTCATTAGTTCCACAACTCACTTAACCCCTGATTTAACCCAGTTACCTATTCAGAGATATATAAACCCAAAGCTCAGTGCGCAGTCCCTCGTTCGAACCGTGGGTCCCAGACTTTAGAAACCTTTACTCTACTCATTAGACTATACGAACATTGGGTGCGTTTTTTTGCTCTGATACAAAACAGAATAGAACTATGCCGCAAAAACAGCGACCTCAAACAAAACAGCAATGCATTCGCTAAGACTGACATAGGTTGCTGTATTCGCTGTGGTAGCACAAAACAGCTGAAAATAAAAGGAGAAAATAACGAATATACACTACCACAATCGATAAAAAAAATAGAAAAAGCACTAACAATGCTCTGATTTATGGGAAAAAAACTAAAGTAAAGTTGTAACCGTTGCAACTAATTTCGCGTTTTTGAGGTCAGGTTAGAGATTCCTCTTTCACAGCCGGAATTTATATTCTATAATTTGAATGTATTATAAATTAATACTGCTCGAATCTGGATTCATAGCAATGAAGAAGAAGAAGAAGTTCTAAGTATGTAAAAAATGAAGCTTTTCCTACGAGGCTACACGAGCTTACTTATCCTAATGCTATACTTACCCGAATGCTATAAAGCACACTATAATGATATCCGCGAAGACTATGTTCATAGAAGTCACGACTATGTGCATAGAAGTTGAAACTATGTGCATAGCATGTATCTACATCTATAGCTCAGGGCATTATGTTCATAATACATAAGACCATAATTACCATCTTATGTCATCATTTTCGGAATATTTGGGTGTTCAATTTCGTCCTTTACTAGAAAATTGATTTTATTTTAAAAATAACTATCTTACATTAGAGCGACAAAAAAAATTTTTCATTCTCAAGATAAGCCAATTGCGTGTCATTCAAATAAATTTACAGAATTACTTGACCTTACCAATTTCACAGAATTTCTTAGCCTTGAAAAACAAGAAAATGTCAATTTTTCTTCCCACATAAATCTGACCTGCGCTGGTTTAGTGACCTAATTTTTTTTCAAATCTCTTCGGTTTCATTTTAAAGCCGCAGGCTTTTATAACCTTGAACTCGACACGTTTTGCGCTCTCTCTGTGCATCCAAACGAAACAATTAAGCTATTTGCAAAACATTTCATAACCGACCTTCCACTCCATTGTTTTGAAAAATTAGGATATTTATCTTAAGAGACATTTATCACATAGTAAAACCAACGCTCAGCACAGTAGCTGCCACATTACCACCGTTATTTTTTAGTCATTCAAATACCGGTCTGGTCGCGAAAGCAAACAGCCTGAAGCTAAGCATTTTTGTTTTTTTATTTAAAGTGCTTCAAGAAAGCTAATAAACCACAGTCCAGTATTAATCATTATGATACATAAATGGTGCGATTAACACAATCAAAGAAAGTATCTAAGGAAATGGAACGTAAATCTTCTCGTTGGTACAGTACCAGATTTTTCATCATGGAATCTGAATTAGAGCTACTTGCAGGCCTACAATCATTTGTTTGCCACTGTTCTCCTTCTTTGACATTTTTAGCATTTTGCCGTTTTTCCGGTCAATTGCAAATATGGCCAAGCCAGTGTAACTTGTTCTTTTCTCCATCGTCGCCAAGTCACGCGAGAATTCTATACTGTCATGTGAACGATAGATACAGATACACTTCACTATACGAGTACTATAATAGCGAATGGAGCATGTATCTTTTCAGATGAATAGATACACACTTGACTGTCTCAGCTTTTCAAGCATACCTATGTACGTAATAAAGTTTATTTGCTGCTAAATCAGGTCAGTCTGTCTCGTTGGCCCCTTGTACAGGCGGCAGAAATGTATATTTTGCAGGCGAAAAAAAAAACTTCACCGATACTACTGGACAATCGAGCTTGTTTATTCGGTCAACAAGACGACAAACATCAACAGCATCGATCTGTATGTATCTATTATACAATTTAAGAAAATTATAGAGTGAGTTGACGATTTATACACGTCGTTATGTTGCTGTCAGTATATCGGCTAACAATCAGATACATTTATTATCCATGGGAATCGGCAGACACTAGTCAGAGATTTTTGATCGATTGATCTATTGAGCGGTTTTTTTGCGGAAGCCAACATTACTTTGAACTAGCATGCATTGAAAGTCAGTCAAGTGTGATGGAGTAAATGCCGCAGACGACTAGTTTCTAGTGGGAGATATTCAAGAATGATGTGTTAAACGGTGAATGTATCTATTTCTCGGTGCGCTATTCAGATGAAATGGAGTATCAGCAGTGATAATTGCGATGTGGAGAAATTCTGCAATGGTCACTTAATGGAGAGATTGATGTATGCCTTAGTTCTAAAAATGGTCAAGAATGATGTTGCACCAGCTATTCGAAATAAAATTGAATCAAGCGTGGGAACTCCAAATATGTAGGTGAAAAATATTCTAGTTTCGGTCAAACAACATTCGAAAGCGAAATTTTAGAAATAATTACAATCATCGAAATCCGACCAATTGGTATTGCAAGCATCTTTTATTCACAGATTTGAAGTACATTTTCAGGCTGCCTGAATCGACGGAAAACACGAATAAATTTAACGCGATGATATTTAATTTTATGAGCTTTTAGAATTTTTTTTCTTAGCTATGGTTATAGGAAGAGTTTTAAATGTTTCACATGACTGACGATATCATCACCTTTAATAACGAAAACATCTTTCGACATGCTACCGATAGTCCACAGAGCATACTTTCATTTATGTGGAGTGAAATGGCTAGTTGAGACCATCCGTGACGTGTCCGTAACTAGAACGTGAAACTTATTAAATTTTCGATGAGCATAATGAGTAAAACAACTGTAAACGAAATACGGATGAGTTATTGATGAAAACATTCTGCTTGGTGCAATATCATGCATAAAATTACACAATGTATCTGAATTTTTTATCTTCGATCAATTCAAACTCGAAATATAGATGAAGATCTTATAGGAGCATTTTTAAATTTTAACCAATCTATATATGCACGTAGTAAACCTTTTGACAGAAACACTCTTTGAAAAAAAAACCGTTTTTACGCTTACACGTGCTCTCGCTTGTGTTCTAATTAAATTAGATTAGTATCATGTTTAATCAATATCTTTAATCCATTTCAAAGCGACTTGAAACAGCATCAACAACACGAGCACTGGCTGCGAAAAAAACTTTGCAAGATATTAGACTGATACGTTACTGTTCGCGCTCTTTTTTTTTTATCATGGACCCAACTGAAACACTAACGGCATCTTCATGCAGACAAGATTAAAACAAAACAAAAAAAAACCCAGTGAAATGTAATTATAGATGGAAGTTCGGAGACTAGAAAGAAATTGTTGGGTAGATAAACGTGCATATGGCTGACAGACTTAGGCTGACTGCTAAGCTAAATATCTGTAGGTGTATTATGTTCAGCGTTAATGAGGAAAGAAATAAAGGCGATTAAACCCTATTACCTAAGGAGGTTATTATTATGATAGATAAATTTTGTTTGGTGTCTTCCATAGATAGCGTGGATATTTGAGATTTTAAGCGAAGGTCGTGGTTGGGTTCATCCGTTTCGGGGACTTGGGATTGAAAAGTTTAATGAGAGTTTTCGAGTTTGTGGTTGTTTCGAAACAGTTTCTTGCACAGATATGAAGATTTAAATTGATTTAACTTAATACTTGGATTTTTTGAATGATATTCATGCCGTTTTGGGGATGCCAAGAGTATTACGTATGTCGAGATGGATTGCGATGTTCAAGCAAATGACTTATATTTACATGAAAAAGTTAATATGTAGTGTCTGAAGAAATTACTGTTGACGTGAAGCCAAGATAGGATTTATTGGGTAAGACATAAGATGAATACTGTGGCATTTTTGCTGTCATCACTTAAATTAATTGCGATTTGATTTTTTCTTTCATGGAGTCCATCTGCTGGATTTATGTGTTATAACTGCTATATAGAATGAAAATACTACCAGAAGACAGAAAGTAACTAATTGTTAACTAGCATGAATTTTTTGAAATGTTTTGTAATTAATATATTTTACCGTTGAAAAATATATAGAAAACTGTATAAAAGGTATCTATGAGTCCATTCAAAAACCGAATTCTAATGCACTAAATTTTGCACAAAAATTTTTTACCAAAAATTGATGGACAGAGACGTATGGAATTCGATATTTCGCCAAAAAGCAGAACAACTTCTTTAACGATTCAAACAGCCAATAAGAAAAGTTTTTTTAAATATATTGCAGGAAAAGTTTCAGAAAGAAAATGAAAAAATACCTTTCAGCAAAAACATTGTGCGAAGGCTCAAAGAAAAATTCGAATGTCGTCATTCTCTAACCATTGACATAAGTTTCACTCTAAAAATCAGCTCAACTTATCAGCTCACAAACTGAAGGTAGCGCTAACTCGTGTCCTATAGACTAACCTAAATGAAAAACAAAGATCTGAGCCATCGCAGAAGCCAAATACGGGAACTATGCAAATCAGCCAAAGTAGTTAATTGCAGAGAATGCTAGGACGAATATAAAGACATACTTGTATATGTGCAATATAAATCAGAAATATTGAAAGCTATATGAAGCTGCTAGAAGGAGCTATGCAGCAGAATTTAAAGCACCGCGGATATGGTAAGACTTGAGAAAATGCTAGCGAACACTCTGTCACGTCCAGTCTAGTGTGCAAGCCAAATTCAGAGGTCCGTAGCTTTACTCGCTAAGGCGCCAGTCCGAAGCAGCGGTCTACTGCCCGCGGGTTCGAATCCCGCTGTATTCTCATGTTTGTATTTGTTCGTCTTGTGTTGTCTTAACAGCCGGCGACTGGGCATAATATCAGCACTCCATTAATTGAGTGTTTCATCATAGCTTTAGTGGCGACTGGGCATAATACCAGCCCTTCAGGAAATAAGAATAATGTGGCACTTAAAAGAATAATGGAATAATTTTTCCATATGTGTCTCTCTACCGCCATAGCTAAACATTTGCTTCAAAGGGTAATCCCCTGAGCTTTGTCATTATAATAGAAAAAAATGGACAAGTCCTAGCTGCCAAACGCTGAAGATCCATCTAGACATTTCTGGGCATCAACACTTTCAAGCTTGTCTAGTCTTCCGATGGAATTCTGCGTCTCATGCTTTAGACCAAAAACAATAGCTTTCCTAATTGATTTTCATCTGGCTTGAATGGAGCCATTCGTGATAAAAAGGTCGCACATTTGAATTATAAGACTTCTGGAACATTTGAACACTACAAAATATTTTCTAGTTTACGGGAAAAATGCAAAGTGCTTCAGAAACAAAATTATCACTCCTATATGCAAAGGTTAGAGTCTTTTGTTCCACAAAACCCGAAATACTTTTGGAATTACATCAAATCTCTTAATAGTGATAAATAATTTCCATCAAATATGTTTCTTAAGGACTTTCATAGCTCCGAACCTAATATCATTGCTAATATGTTTGCTATACATTTTTCTAAAGTTTACACTAACTCTGTTAACAACCACGAGCCTCCTGAATTAAATACCAGTGTAAGCTTATCTCAATATGTTATCGGTTTAGACTCACTTATAAATAAATTGAACGCTGTTGACATTAGTAAAAGTGCTGGACCTGATGGTCCTTAGTTTAAGTAAACCTCTCTTACACATTTTTAATGAATCTTTGTCAATTGGCTATTTTCCATATTTTTGGAAGACGTCTTATGCTATGTATGTTTATAAATCTGGTAATAAGTCTAATGTGAAAAATTATCGCCCGATATGCATTTTATCCGTCATACCCAAACTATTCGAGAGCCTGATAACTGACTACATTTCACAAATTTTGAGGCCTCTAATAATTCCTAAACAACGTGGTTTTTGTAAGGGACGTTCAACTATTACAAATCTTTTAACTTATCATAGCTATATTAATACGAGTTTCAAGTGCATTTCATATATAAGTGTGCATTCATATATAAGTGTGCATTCTTCAAGTGCATTTCATATATACGGATCTATGTAAAGCATTTGATAAGATTAATTGGAATCTTTTGACAAAGAAGTTGAAAAATATTGGTATACATGGATCATTACTTGCATGGCTTTGCGAATTCATTCGTGATCGTTCACTATTTGTCTGCATTGATAATAATTATTCAAGTCCGTTTTACCCTTCATCTGGAGTTCCACAGGGCTCACATTAAGGTCCTCCCTTGTTCTTCATATTCATCAATGATATACCCTATATTTTCCAAGATATTGAGTTCTTATTACTTGCTGATGACCTCAAAATTTTTAAGATCATTACTTCAATATCTGACAATCATATTCTGCAGGCAAATATAAACAATATTTATTCTTACTGGGTTCAAAATGGTTTAGAATTGAATATAAGCAAATGTCATTATATGAAGTTTAATCGTCCATTAGCTAGATCTTCTTATGTCTATACCATGAACGGAATCGCACTAGATCATGCTGACTTCACAAAAGATCTTGGAATTAGATTCGACACGACGTTAAACTTCACAATTCATATTCATGAGATTACTAATCAGGCAACTCGAATGCTGGGTTTTGCTATCAGAAACACGCAGAAGTTTTACAATTTGAACACAATTAAAATGTTTTTATGGGAAAATAAAACCTTTTTCAAATAAGAGAAGGCGCTACAATTCACATTTCGATATCAATTTTTGTTTTTGAGCCAACTAGCTGTCCTAAGCAAGCTCTCGATACCACGCCCCATGCGACCTTTATGTATTGAAATTTATCTACCTCCTAAACTACTGGCCATACCATTCTAAAACTTTTATGATAAAATAAGTATACTTTAAGCTTTGTTTTGTTATAAAAATAAACAAAATTAACCAGGTCCAAATTATTCAAATTACGAGTTGAAGTGTCTACTTCCAGTTTCACATACGAAAAACATTTTTTTTCAAATCTTACTTCAAAATTAAAAAGAACAGCTAATTTTCTAAACCAATCAATATGGTTAATGTTTTTTTAGATTTTATTTTGAATCTCAGAATCCGCTTCCAAAAAAAACCTCTTATCAATTTGGTAAACTATTCAGAAGCCCATAACTCGGCAACTAAACCTCATAGAAACAAAAACTTGTGCATCCACATTCATATCTTTTAGAAGTACCATTATGCACAATATGAGCGAAATCCAGAACCTCGACTTTTTTTTATGTTTTTTTTATTTTCAAAGAATTTCGGCTAATACAGACTAGTAATATTTACAGATTTAAAACTTACAACAAATCAGTCAAAATGGACTGTTTTTAACTAAGCTCTTTTTCAAAGATGGTAAAGATAAATTAAAATCAAATTGATGGTAATCATCGTTGAAAAATCTTTTGATGGACGAAACGGGCTCATTGAAGGCGTAGTTGGTCCGACAGGCAGGGACAGATAAAATGTTGACTTGTCTCATTCTGTGACCCTTGGTATTGAGGCCAAATAAACCTAAAAGGTTTTCAGATGAAATTTTACCCATGAGGATCTTAGCAGCAAAGATAGTTTTGAAATATTCATGTCTCTTATTAAGTGTATTCATGGCCAGTACGTTAAGTCGATTAATGTAAGGAGGCAAGCGAAGAGGATCTGACCAAGCAAATTCACGCAAAAAAAAACCGAAGAAATTTTTTCTGAATGGATTCGATACGGTCCACATAAACCTGCTGATAAGGCGCCCAAACTATACACGCATATTCAAGTATTGGTCTTACTGACGCACAAAAAAGAATCTTAGTAAGATGTATGTCATGACATATGTACATCTTACTAAGCTTTTAATAAGATGGCGTTAATATGATCGTCAAAAGTAAAAGTACTCCTAAATCGAGTACTTTGTCAGAATAGCTTAAGGGAATACTATTCAAAGAGTATTCAAAGCTCAACGGATTAATTTTACACGTGTACGAACAACGGTACACTTGTCAATATTAATTACTAATTTGTTAAGGTCACACCAGGTCGTGAGGTTATTAAGGTCAGCTTGAAGTTCCAAGCAGTCGTGAATATTACTTAGATACCTTTTTAAAAATTTTGGCGTCATCAGCATTAGTGATGGGCATTTCTGTTGTTTTCAGAAAACGAAAACGAACTGTTTTTTTCCAAAAATAACTGTTTTTTCAACCTTTTTGAAAACTTTTTTCACTCGACCAGCAGCAAATTGATACTGGGTGTTACAGTTAGTGATTGGCATTTCTGTTGTTTTCAGAAAACGGAAGCTATTTGAAAAAAAGCAGGTTGAAAAAAACAGTTGGAAAAAAACAGTTTTTTTCAAACTGCTTTTTTTCAAATAGCTTCCGTTTTCTGAAAACAACAGAAATACCAATCACTAATTGTAACACCCAGTATCAATCTGCTGCTGGTCGAGTGAAAAAAGTTTTCAAAAAGTTTTAAAAAACAGTTATTTTTGGAAAAAAACAGTTCGTTTTCGTTTTCTGAAAACAACAGAAACGCCCATCACTAATCAGCATATAGTAAAATTGATGAATGATTCAGGACAGATGGTAGGTCATTTATATATAAAAGAAAAAGTAGAGGTCCTAAGTGACTACCTTGAGGAACACCAGATATGACAGCAACTTCAGATGATAGGGTGCCACGGAAGGATACGCATTGGGTACGACATTCCAAATAAGATGCTATCCAGGAAATAAATAGCTGAGGAAAGTTAAACGAGGACAATTTACACAAAAAATGGAATGATCCAGGTTATCAAAAGCCTTCGTGAAGTCAGTGTAAATACGTGTATCAGTGTAATTTCGTTGTCCACTTCACGTGAAATGCCCCAAATGCAATATTCAAATAATTTACGCTTACCAAATAACAAAGGCACCATACCACTCAAAAATCATCTCGAACAAATTCTCTAATTTGTTAATTAATCCAATAGGTAAATTCAAAATAGTCCTAAATACATTATTGAACAAATTATATATTTGCTAAGAACACATTTCATAGATAAAATCGAAATAAATGGTTGCGGTCACCAATCAGACAAATTTGCATACGGTTACCGCAATTCCAATCAACAAATATGAAACATTACGATAAGTACTGTCAGTTAAAACAATACATTCACCAAACATGAAATTCGATCAGTCCATAGCCTCATTCGCGTCGAAAATTGAAATGACAACATTCCAACATGAACACGTTACAGTACAATGCAATGTGCCACATTACACTAACAAATTCTTTCCACTCAAGTTGACATGTATCTATTCATATTTACATTCATATCATGCGTATGCCACATTGCGATTAAATCTAATTGCAAACTGCCAAACATTGGAGCAAGTGAACTGTTAGCTGCAAATTATGCCCCCAATTAACAGTTGGGTGGACGTGGCTGGCGGCAAGGCGTTGGCCATTCTAACTGCCATTCAGTCAGTGACCTGCAGTCAAATTAACATCATTTGCACATTTAATACACACATTATTCATTCATGGAATCATAAGATTCCATAAGTGGTTGGTTACGGAAAGTCAAGTAACCATTCACAAACATCACAAAAGCGAATAAACAATTTCTTGGCTCAGCTGTTTCTGTCTAGGATTCTAGATTTTGAGGGTGTTGTTATGGAATGCTCCGGAACATTCTGCAACGACACGAATAGATATAGAATCGTGAAACGATAGATAACCGTAGATAGCATGTAGTAGATGATGAGCTGTGATTGACAGTGAACATAAGGTGCTGTTCAAGAATGTTTAAGACGATTCCGGCAGGTTATGATGGCATTGGACGCATAAAGTGTGTGCGAAAAAGAAGTTGTAATTATTTTAGCAGTGATTATATTTATTCCACGGCAAGGAAGTTTTTGAAATATATTTTTCACCAAAGTACTTTTGGAAACAATCAATAGGTCCATTCTGGTGGACTTGGCGACTTGAAGTTTATTTACGATAGTTTTGATTGATTCATTGCATTTGATTGACTCATTGCACCAAACGGAACCGAAAATAAACTTCTTTTTAGGGTTTGAAATATGAAATAACACTACCGTTGAAATTCGATGTCATCAATTAATCAATCACTAACAATTCAAAATTTATGACGAATATTGCAGTGAGGTTCAAAATACAAATGTCTGAACTGTGAGGCATCTTAAGTTTGATTGAATGCTCATGAATATTGATATATACTTGCTGACACATCTTTAATTTCTTCATAGAAACTAATTTAGCCGAAGTTGTTGCGAAAATATATACTCTTTGCTCGGCATATTCTTCAAACTAGCTTGAATGTCAATGGTTTTAGTTGATAGGAGTTCAAAATAAGAGATTTCTACCAAAAATTACTTATGTTTAATCGGAAAATGGTTTCAATCGATTAAAAGATAATTTCTGGACCACTTAAATTTGAATAAAATCAAATTTTCTATAACTACGTTCAATTACTGCAATAATTATCTTCACATTTCTTACACCACACACTGCCCAGTTGAACAATCTTCAGCAATTGTGGTCATGTTGTAGCACGCGCTGATTGCTTTCTTGCTTACCTACTATTCTGTCTAAATGTCTTACTGGGTTCGAATTCGCACATATGGACGAGTGTGTGTCAAGAAGCGGAACTATCTTCAATTTCGGACTCTGTTTCCGTTTCATGACTAATACTTCAATTATGTTCTTGAGGCTAACAACATGCTGTCATAACGTTAATATTTTGTTTCCGTCCCATATATGAAGAGATTAGCTAACGGCGATTCGACCACAAACCGAATTACAATTACACGTACGAATCAATGTTTACATTGGAATCCATAGCCGAACTGGATGTATAGATATGTAGTCGAAACACAATTCAGCACGATAAATAACCGTTTATCCAGCTAATTTTATGTGTACGTACGAATGCAATTATTTGACTGCTAATTAAATTATTTGTAATTCTTTGTAAGCAAAAAGTTGTATGGTTTGATGAGGATTTCAGTTTATTTGGCAAATGGTTTGATTGACAGGAAGCTGAAAGATTGCCGGTCAGCGGAAAGGTGTTTGAAGAAAAAGGAACAAATGTTCGTTTATGCTGCCGAATAGTTGGAAGACTGCTTGTGAAAAGAATTAATCAGGGACCAGTGGTAATTTTGGTAGATGAGAGGGTGCAGCAAAAGAGTTCTTGAAGGCGAACATTTTCAAAGAAAATTCGTTAAAAAGAACTTTGAATACATAGACTAAGGACAGGCTTGTTATTAAAAAAGCCAAATTCAAATTAAATAGTCACAAAGATAACAAAATTAATCATATCCATGAATAGCAATTATAATGAATTGAGTTAAAAAAGTAACAGAAAAAACTAAATAATTTTTAGTAAGTAAAAATATTGAAAAAATGTATATTTTCGAATTAATTTAATGTGATTAATATAAGCCGATTTCAGTCAATTTAAAAATATGTTTAGGTTATCCATTGATTCAGGTTTCAAATAATTTTTTGCTTGGCTAAGCCCACGTTGGGCGCTTAATTTATACCCTCGAGAATAATGCTTTTATCTTCGACCATGCGTCTAAACCGTTGAAGTAGCTATGCAACATACATACAACGTCGTTGTTTTGAAGTCTTCGCGTGGTATTCCGAATTTCACATAACGTAGAAGTTTAATATTAAGTCTGAATACGATACATGACGGCGATTCTCTACTTGTTACATGCGTCACTGCTTGGACGATCTCAATTCCGCTAACTGCCACTTCCTACTTTGGCGAGGTGTTTGCTAAAAGCGTTGTGCCTTTTTAAAGAATTACTTCTTGAAATTAAGTAGCATTGGCTTCTTGTTTGTGGGCTTCCTGGCTCAAAACCACGTTCGGACGATTGATCGCTCACCAAGTTTTCATTCAGTGCGGCATGAGAGCTTGGTGAGGGTATCAGCGTTTTTGTGCACGTTACCTTGCTGGTTGGCTATATTGAAGCTGTATACTTGCAGCCTTTCAATCCATCGTATCTCTTGTCCTTTGAGATTCTGAAAATCGAAGAACAATCTCAGAGCAAATGATTAGTTCTCAGCACGGACCATAGAAGTATTTCTGAAACTGTTTGGTAGCTTCGACTTTCGCCAACAGTGCTCTTTGGTTGACTCAGTAGTTTCTCTCTAGCTGACCATCGTTCTTGGCTATTGATTTGATGTGACAATACTGCATCGATCAATATTTGTGGAAAATATTTTTTTTTCGGTTCGGGATACGCCAGCATCTGTGCATCACATAGCTCTTGTTTTAATTTTTAAAATATAGTTTGCACTATTAGCTCCAGTTAAACGACTGGTTTTTTCTCTATCAGCTGATGTAAACTTGACGATAGTAGCGAAATCCTCCGCAAACCAGCGGTAAGCCAAGCTCTTGAGCCAATGTTTATCCTTGTGCACTGCCCAATTTAAGCTGGGTCAGTTTTTACTCGTACAGCAAATACTACATGGCAAAGGTACGAGTATCTGACTTGGCTGCGGACACTTTTTGGGACTTCTCTACAAGTTAGCAGCTTTTAGCCTTCTGCGCACATTTTTACAAATTCCTGCTTTTCATTGAAAGTCACTTATTAGACGAAAAAGAATCCTACTTCTGACACCAATTTGTATGTTTTGTTCATAAGCTCGATATTTTCTCATTTTTTTTCTTTAAAATTGCTTTCAAAACCTGGCACGCCTTTATTTTATTTAAAACTCGAAACACGTTTGCTTATATGAACATTTCACAAGGCAATATTGCGTTGTTCTTCCCGATTTGCAAGTTAAAACTGATCTGCTAAGATTCGTTGAGGCAATTTTGACGGGCCCTTATTATTCTCGATTATTCTACAAATTCTAGAAACAAATTCTAATCTAGAAATCGCTCACTAGGATGTTCTGGTCGATTTGGACTTGCTTTTTCGAAAAAAAGCTCTGGAATTTTCTAACTCTAACGAATGTATCTTTGGTACATGTATATACACAAAGATACTTTCAAAATATCGGTGCTTGGAAAAAAATAGTTGTTCTATTATTTTAAGCCTCATAGCTATGACAAGTTGTCACAGAGCGATTATCATTTTGGAAATCCAATTGCTTATAATAACATTGCATATTTTTTAAAAATCTGCATAAGATGAAAAACAACAATACTTTGCAGAAAAATGATAAATAAATTAAGCTCGATATACATTTATAACCACCACACCACTTTCTTCACATTTTCTACCATAAATTATAAAATGCAACTTTGTCATCGTTGTCCATTACCGTCGCATATTGAAATATCAAAAAATGAACTCGAAAATTCCTTACCACGTCGAAAAACATTCTGTGAAATAAAAAATAAATAAAGCATGATACGGTTATCGTTAGCCAGAAACGTGTTTCAGCATAAATTTCAATAGATAAGACGAGAGGGCTGTTCACGCTTCTGAATAAAGTTCATATATCACCGAAATCGCTCACTTTACCTTAGCCACAACGGTTCAGTACACCATGATGCAGGAAGTATGCAAATCTTTGGTCAAAAGAAAACTACAAAGTATCCATGCACCTTATGTGCATTCGGAAGAGACAAATTCGTTTGCATTGGCAACAGGATGCATACAAACATTGTGGATACATTGTAAAAATAAAGAATTTAAGGAAAAAGTTCCTGCTGTTGGAAGTATATTGAAGGAAATGTGGATTTTTGTAAAGGTGAGAAAGTGAACTTTGTGGAAATACGTAAAACGATCCTTGTTATAATATATATCTTTCTTTTTCGATGATGGCCTTATGATACAAAATATAAATCACAAAAATAATAAACCAATATTCAAAGTCATTTTTAATTTTATTATGTATTGTGCCTTCCGATTTTCAAAGATCATCTTCAATACACCTTTTTTTCATTTTTATTTTGCTGGAAATTATCGTGAATTTCATCTCTACAATATAATAGTTGTACAAAACTAGTAGTTTTAAAAATATAGCATACCACATTAAAATGCATTAAACTACGCATCCCCTACTCCAAAACACATCCGTATGATGATATCTAAAACGACAGATACACATTTTTGAATCTATTCAATTAATTCGTTGTTCCATTTCAATACCCAACAAAAAAAAAAAAAACACAAAACCACACTATCTATTCACTGCATCTTCCTGTTCTCCCATCACGACCGAAAAACATTCACTCAGTCGACCCATTTCAAATGCACACCAAAATACATGGCGACATCCATGGCTTGATGTCCGCTTAGAGAATTCACTCTATTGAATAAATAAATTTTTTAACATAAATTTTCAGGGTAGAAAATTGTAGAAGAAAGCGCCTCTTTCGAACCAGCTCTCACCTGACTTCAGTTTTCCAAATAGAAGTTGGGAATATGTTCTGGGATAACATATTTGTGGAAAAGTCACTCTGATTATATGGATTAGTTGAAGTTTTCAGGTGAACCGATCTACGATATCATTTTTTGCGGGGAGAATATATTGTGGGTGTATGGAGCTGCCTTAGAAGTTTCACAGCTATCTAATTTTTCAGTGCTTAGATTTTTCCGAATGTGATTTTTCTCAGAGTTTGAATTATGTCACCTGGTCATTTCAGATTGGTATAGCGCACCATCAATGTTTTAAATTGAAGGGTTCTGATAGGTGTAAAAAATATTAAGGATGTGAGAAGAATATTCAATGCTATGATTTTTCCAGTTAGAATTTAGATTGTGATTCGACGGTCGAGGAAGCTTGTGATGCTCTGATGTAAAGTTTGAAGGTGAGAAGAATTGACATGATATTTCTGTGATATGTATTGGCAGGCACGAGAAATAGAAATAAGTTTATATGGGTTTGAATTAAATGCCTTTTCGAATTAGAACTCAGTCATTGGCAACGTATTTATAAATTTTTGTCCGATTTTTAGTTCAATTTGATTAATAATCAAATATTTCAAGCTTTCCGTTAAGTTACCGGCTGCAAGATTTGGTGTATGTACCAACCACATTGTTGTTGGCAGTTTAAAGCCATAATGGACCTAATGTTACTAAGTTTCGGCTAAAGGGATGAAATTATCAGATGTTCCTATTTCCTGTCATTTCGGGGACATCGGAATTATATTTGATCTATCTCAAGTTTTTGACATTGTCTAGTATTAATAGCTAGCACAAGAAATAAATCAATAATTTTCGTTTTTTTCTGAACACATTTTTCACCCAAAAGAAAAGTAAGTTTAAAGATTTTCATAAACTATCCAAAAGAAACGAAGTTGGAAAACTACAAGGATGGGGCTTACACTACTTCTTCTTGCTTATTAAAGTTTGAAGCTATTCTGGAATTCGCTTGCAACGAAATTAAGTTGGTGCAAAAAATTAGCAAATTAAAGGCTATTTCGCTAAATTTCGCAACATTTTCAAAAAGAAAATGAAACAAATTATTTTACGTTGGCAGTACTGTATTTATGGTGGAGTTTTATTAATTTAACCTAACGATGTAGCATTTACTTTGGTTGCTCTATTTTCCTGTAATATTTTCGGATTTTTGCTCAATAAAATAAGGAAGACATACTACAGCCTTTTTTGTTGGTTGAGACTTCAGTTACAATCAATGTATATTAGTGCTAGTAGTACCATGACTTACTTTACCCCTGATTTGACGTCAGTACGCACTCACAGCTGGGTTATCTCAAAGCCTGGCATGTGATCATGGCGGGATTTGAGCCATGAATGTACACGTTAGCTGTCGATGTTCCACCCATTTGGGTACTCACGCTTTGGTTAGCACTTGCCATTTAATGTTGCACATTTTTTGGTGTTTTTTTTTTCAATTTCATTCTAAAATTTACGAGATATTTGTTGGGATTAAGTACTTTGTTAAATATTAAATGTTGCTTGCCCGATACCATTGCATAGTTTCGCCAGCTTAGTGCCAAATCTTAGCACAAATTGCCAAATATTCTCAAAAAGTTAGAGAGCCTTCTTGTTTGCTCATTAATGGCAAAAGCTACTTTTTGAGGCATTCATTAATTTTAAAATTGTTTCGTCATTATTTCAACCATAGAAAATTACAACACGTAGTTTGTCAAAGCGACATACGACTTGTCTTATCTGGATACGCTTCCCAAATAGATGATTCTTTAATCGTAAGATACCAATGCTTGGGCTCTGAAGTTGCATTCATGTAGAGGATAGCTTCTTTTATCCCTATCAGTGATCTGGACTTCATTAATAGATCCTGGACACTCTTGTAGGGTGGGGGTATGATTACAAAAGGCAATTCTGATCCTCGACATAAAATGATAAATTCAACAAATTTCATAACTTAATGATTAAAAAAAGATATTCATTAAAATTACACATAAATCGAATCATCTTCATCTGCTTAAAGCTAGGGACAGATGAACACGTTCCTTCAAAGTAAAATTTTGTTTTCTTGTGCATGCCGGAGATAATACACTATTTAGGCCGTTTCAGTGCTCATTCTGGGAACCTTCCTAAGCAACAATTTGTGCCACTGTGATTATGTGTTTTTGGTTTCTCTAGGTCTTAAAGAAGAACGCAACTTGAATTGAAAATATTCGAACACAAAACAGAAAGGTTCAACTTTTCAGATTCAAATTTATAAACTTCATCAATTATCGAAAGTTGAAAATTTGCCGCATTTGCTATACTATTAACCTGACCCGAAACTTCCACACATTTTCCTCGCAACTTGCATTTGTTATTTTTATTGTTAAAATTTGGTGGCTGTATCTTGAAAATTCACCGCGTAGTAAATTCATATTAAGGTAGTTTTGAAAAAAAAACAAGTCATCACTGCATCAAAATTTATGCGGACTAAAAATTTAGAAAATGAGTGACAAAACTTTCATAGGAGGGATCAAGGTACTTTTCCTCATTTTTTCGCCTTTTTAAATAAGCCAAAAATAAACTAAATGAATTCAATTAAAAGAAATCACTGGATCCTGTGATGATAGTCGACCGCAGTTTCGGAGATGGGCTAAGAAAAAATACTTGCGAAAAAAAGGATGCCAACGATCCACAACAACTTTGATTTCTCGAAGCTGCCATGTTAGCTAATCAAAGATTAACTTCTGACACCTTTTAATTATTTCATTTGAAAAGACTAGGTTATTTTAGTATCAAGTGTCACTCTGAGGTTACAGGTACGGAATTTATCACAATCTTGTTTGAAAGATTCAATATGGATTTCAACTTTTTTATAATTAACCTAACAAGACGAATTACTTAAAAACTTACGGTAAAAGCAATAATAATAGACTGCGCCCAGTGTGGGTTAGTTTGTAAGTGATTTTTTTTGTCCATTTTTTTCATAGAATTAACCTTTCAAAATGGCAATAGAAACAGTTCCCAAATATCTTTAAACTCGGGTGGTCAAAAAAAGAGACTGTTTAAACCCATTTACACACCGCTTCTGGTGTCCATTGTGAAGATAACGGATAAATTATTTAGTTTGTTAGCTTATTAAGCTTACATTCATCTTATGTGGGATAATTATATGACTCTGTGATCATCACTAAATTTACAGAAGAGGCAGAATTCAAAGAGTATTTGATGGTATTGCAGTTCATTTCAGCTTCAACAACATTAGCTATAACTAGAGATGGGCAAAAGAGCTCAAAGCTGATCACTGATCGCTGGTGACGCAACATAAATCCAAACTTTAAACGCCTAGCTGCGTGGATGTAGCAATATGTTAAAAAATCTTCGACACAGCTACCGCCAGTTCTGCAGAATAAATAAAATATTTAGGGAAAATGCTTTCAAACAAATCCTTTTTCCACAGAACGAGAGCAACAAATATTCTTATTTTAGTGATGAGAAAGTAAATTTGATTGAAATTACTTTCGAAATTTCTTGCAAGGTCACATCTAAAACTTCATTGTAGAGTCTTCAGTCCAGCGATTGGATCAATGCACGAACTATGCTAAGTATAAATGTAAATGACTAAATACAAGATTTTTGTCTGTTTTTTTTGTGCATACTCGTATTATCCTAAGTTCGTACTTGATCCTTTCAACGGTTTATGCAAAAGCGATATTGCTAACAGGACTTATTGGATGCTAAGCCTTTTGAAATAACCATTATAATCAATGCCCATCATCAACATCTGATTAGAAAAAAGGCCGGGTTAATAAGAAAAAGAGAAATAATCATATGTTAAAGGGGTTTAGTTAGACTGTTAGACTGTGTTAGTAAATAAATTTAGGTACCACAATTTTTTGATGTCTAACTATAAGTTTAAGAAGATTTAAAGAATGTTTGATTCACATCAAATTATAAGACAGTGTGTGAAGTATGGTGAAATGCAAACATTTTGCACATTTATCAAGATAAAACTACAAAAAAACTCTCTCTCTCTCTCAATAAAAAGCTGCAATCTGATAACAGGTAATATCTGAAGAAAATTGTTGAAATATTTACTAATGGGGCTTATGCGAGGGGATTAAATGGAAAAAGTGAGAGCGTGCTACTGGTGCTTGTGAATTTTTTAACCGGAATTATAGTACCTATGGAAATTTAATACCTTGCAACCGATGAGACACAAGTTGTAACCACATAAAAATTGTAATAATTAATTTAAACTCATTTAAAGTCACTAGAAGCTAGCACTTTGAACTAATTTAAAATAAATTCAATTTGTCTGACGTGATTCGCAAACTCCAGACTGCAGGTGATTTATTTAGTACGTAAAATACAAAAAAAAAACCTTTTTATTTACTCAAAAACCAACTACAAGCACACACAGCTTCATCGGATTACACAACATATTCCACCGAAAAAATCCCAACCAGGACATCTACGACCACGATAACATTGACATTCATCCTGGCTACAAGCTAGTCGTCACTTACTACATAATACATGTCAGTAAGCTCCTCACGATACAACCATCGGGATTACCGACTAAATGTACGATGATGATTTATGGGGATTTATACGAGAGAGAATTTTTGTATTTGTCGACCAATCGTTCCAAAAAAAAAAATGAACCGTTCTATCAACAATTGGATGAAAATTATCTGATTTGGCTTTGATACGAACAAATCAGGATCGAGAGTAAAAACGATTGGTCATATATCAAAGCGAATTTATTACGGGTATACATATTTTATTCGATCGCGCTTTCATTTAATCCAAGCGTAAATGCAAAATGATTGATCTATCTTCACATACATATACATTAGTATAAATTAATCTGTATCCGAGCTCCGGTGCAGACATCATATATGCACTTCGAATACGATACACTTTCAATTAATTCCGAAAAGTAAATCCAGTCGACAGACAAACTTTTTCTCTGTGTTTCAATTCCGAACGGGAAACTAGAGAATTCAAGCAGACGTGCTGTGCAGCAAAAGCGTAACGGCAAACTGATAAAAAATGAATTTATTCAATTTACAGATTAACCAAATTTCAATAGTAAAAATAATAAAAAAAAATTAATACTATTTCACTCGCAACATATCAGATTTTCAGTTCAAATATTTCTGAATTTGTTTCGGTGAGTGGAATTGAAAATATTCATTTTGTTAATAAAGTGAAGATTTAGACACTATATGATGGTGGATGAATATGAATAGAGAAGGTAGAATAATATAGCACACGTGGTGGAAGTGAATGTGTGAACCTTGGATGTTGAAGTTCAATTTGATTAATTTTAATCCAATCAACAATGCGACTCACTTAGCGAGAAATTGAAATTGTATAGATATTTGTGTGTGTGTGTATGTGTTGAAAGCTTATTAATTGTATTTAATTTCAAAAGGGACTATAGCTGTTTGAGAAGATTTGATAAGGAGATTAAATTTCAAATAACGTCGATGACAACCTTTCGTATACCACTAAAGATGCAAGTTCATAGAGTAGAGGTGGCGATTGTCTCGGGCGATTATTTGTAATTTAATGTATCTGTACGATAGTAACAGTTCGATTGGAAATAGAGGATATTTGAGATAACATCGTATGGCCTTTTCATGACTTTTTGCACTAGTGCTATTTGATCTTACTTAATTATCTTCTTTTTAATTTTTCGCAACAGACAGAACATTCAGAGCTCATATACCTATAAAAATAAATTAAAATAGATTGCTGTGGTACTGCTAGAAGTGATTTGATATCTTTAAGAAAATGTATATAATACGCAAATAAATTAATAACACCATGCCTAGTTTGAATTCAATATTTCGATATTTTTAAAAATAGATAAAAAATTTGTCGTAGTTTTTGATGGCGTCCATGATGGAACAGTATTGCGAACAGTATAAAATTTTGCAAGTGCATCGTGACCATAAACTATTTGGAAACAAGGACTAGTTTTGTTTCATTTTTTTGCTTGAACTGATTAATTTGTCTACATTTTAATTATTTCACTTTTATTTCAGGCGTTGTAAGTCTCCTAATTTTGAGAATATGATGTCTTAAGAAATACTCTTAGTTCAATAAAAGATTTTTACAAGTGGTGCAAAAAGTTTAGGTATGATTGTGGTTTTTGAAATTCGTGCGGTGCATGAAGCGTATGTCAAATAATGGTATTCTCAAAACGAATTTCTGGTTTCATCTCTGGTTACTAGTGAAAAAGAGTAGCTTTTTTGACAGAGCTATGTAAGCCATCATTTCGAAATGCTCCGCACCCGTCATACCTTCACTTTAGTGGCAAGAGCGATATTGCGGAGCCACTCGAGCAATCACTGGAGTAAATAGAGCTTATGCATATATACACGGCAATACTTTATTAGGCTACCGTGTGTAGTTAAACGAAATCTAGGCTATTCTAACGTCGGAACATGTACATAAGTATACGATATTCGTATTGCATAGAGGAAAGAGCCAGCTCCGTGTGAATGAAGATAGAATGAATGCACGGAGCCAGCACCGTGTGCAGTGCGAATAGAATGTGAATGATGAGTACTGTGCGAATGATAGTACCGTGCAAATTATAAGAACGATAATCTATGAATATTGATCGTGTGCGGTTATTGATGGCGATATTTTCTGAGCACACAGTGTGCGTTTTGCGTGGATATACTGTGCTCTAGTTCATGAGTATTTGCGCTTTTTTCGTTGTGTGGTGGCTATTAGGCGGTGTATTTAATAGGTAGATTTGGTTTTTTGAAGACTATGCTGCATGTTTTGACAATTAGAAAAAGGTCTCATAATGAGTAGAAAGGTAAAAGAGACTGTGATTTTATTTAAGGTTTTCTATTAATTGTGGTAGTTTTCACTCGTCATTTTTACTAATGTTCGAAGATGATAAGAACGCAAATATGCCTATTTTTCGGAAACACGGCATCTGGTTGTGCTGAAGTTTTCAGGACACATTTATATACATATCAAATAGGTCCAAGTCTCACCAATTGTAAATAATGTTTAATCTTTTGGTGCCAGAGGCTATTTAAGTGGAATTTCAGGTATCCTTATCATTCTATCAACAAATTATTTTCGGAAAAAATAAGTTTGCAAAATTTATTTCACACGTGTTTTAAATACAGGTATGATAGCGTTTGGGAATGATTAACATTAACTATGTGTGCGCAAAGTGCCTAAAATAAAATCGAAAAAATTTAAACAATTTTCAATTGCGATACCTTTTGAAAATATTATCAAACCATTACAGAACTTAAAGGACATATTGACATTATAAAGTTGTAGACGCACTTAGGTTTTCGTGAACGTGCTGGCAGCCCTGCAGCTACGGCAAGCACTGAGAGTAAAAACTATCAAATTATCGACCCTTCTGAACATGTTTTACTTTTTAGAAAAGAGAAACTCATAAATAAATTGTATGCTTTGTCTAAACAGCCAAAGTAAAACTTTTGGAATTCCATATCGGACAAGAACGGTAACCCTTCCCCAATTTTTCTATATTTTTAGCATCAGAAACCTAGTTACGGGAACTCAACGTTTGGGTATAGTGGAAACTTCAGTCCCGCGAACGTGTGTTTTCAAAAAGTGCTTATTGAAAATAAATCTCGTTTATCGCCAAAACGAACATCACAAGTGTTATTTTTACACTATAATTTATAAGATACGAAGATTTTCATATACGATTATTGTTAACAATCAGAATGATTTTTTAAAGTTAAGTTATGTTATGTTAGATTTTGGCTTATTATTACTATTAAAACAGCGCTCATTGATGGCAAAATTTTTTCAGTTCAAGCTGATATTTTTCGTTTCAAGGTATCATGGTAGAACCTGGAAACCTTCTAACTCACTAGCTTACGCAATATTTTACTCAATATTTTCGATGCTTGCCAATGCGAAATTAAAAATAATATACATTTACCTATGGTTGTAGTGATTCAAAGTGAAGCAAAACTTTGTTGACTTACCTGAAAAAGAATGAAAATACAATTAGACATTATGAAATAATATTTCAATAAATGCAAATGTATGTGAAGCATTTAAAGCTGTTTTTAGATTATATGAAAACTTTTGAAATTTAGTCATGAAATATTTGTGATAGCATTGAAAATTTAAACATATTTTTTGATGAATTTACATTTACAAGAATTTTTTTCTTTTTTTTTCAGGTGAGTGATGAAACTTCAATCAAAAGCATTTCAACCGGTAACCAAATGAATATGACTTATTATTAAATATAAATTCGTTCTAAAAAATTATAGAACTTATGGAAACTTTTTTTCCCAATTTGATTGATATATTTTGGCCCAACCATCAAATCATATTACTACACATATCTTTGTCGTGTTGAGATAGTTTCTTTGAGGTGGACTGCCATGTTTCAACTAGGTTAGGTTAGGTTAGGTTAACGTGGCTGCCGATCTTCAGAGGCCTGACGACCAGCACACATAGGCACAGGAGAGGCCCGTTGTGATACCACAATATTTTAGTGACTCTCTTCTACTCACTAAAGTCAGGAAACCATTTGCTTCCTTTGAGAAACCGGACTATCCCCTTTAGCTTTACTAGGGAGAGTTCCGTCAGGTTTGACAGAAAGGGTGCACCAAGTGCCGCCAGTCTTCTCCTTGCCAAAGCCGGACACTGGCACATGAGGTGTAGGACGGTTTCCTCTTCATCCTCAGAGCCACAGCTCCGACAGAAGTCATTAAACTCTACGCCCAAACGTTGTGCATGCCCTCCTATCAGGCAGTGGCCCGTTAGAACGCCCACAGTGCAACGAAGGGCGCTTCGAGTTAAGCCTAAAAGCTGCCTGGTGCGATGCGCATCCATGGATACCCAGGACTACCTTGTTATCACAGAGGAAGATTCATCTGCCCAGGACTCCTTAGCGTCCTCAAGATATTTTTGCCTTATGGCCAGTTCGACCGATGTCATCGGTATACCTATTGAAAAGGAGCAAGAGACCTCGGGTAGCAAAGTTCCAAGCCTTGCTAGCTCATCGGCCTCACAGTTGCCCTGAACTAAATAACTAAATAAGATAGTCTCTAATCAACTAAATAAGATAGTTTTTTTTTTGCTTCGCACATCCTCCATTTTATCGAAAGCGATTTCGGAATCACAGTTCGAAAAAGCCGAAAATTTTAATTCAAAAATATGTCACCAACTATTTAAAGCGAGAGGCAAAAAAATTGCTCAGTGTATAACAAGAACTAACTTCAATGGCGAAAAAATGTCAATGAAAATTTCTATTCTATCTAGCGATAACATCAAAACAAATCGACACGAAAATTTGTGGAATTCATTTTCAACACTGCGCTTAGATTTGGTGGGTGCTTTTTGAAAAAATAACATAAGTTTTCGGTCAAAGAAGTTTCAGCACTTATTTCCAACGAAAATCAATTATTATTATGAATTTCCTGAAACTCTGATTAAGCTTCTTTAAAATCATGTATGCAATTAAATCGAAATTTCCTGTTAAATAGCTAATTTTCCCATCGATTTCAGCTGTTACATATATTATGGCTGATATACTGCACATTTTAATATATAAAAGGTTTGAAATAACAATAACGGGTATGATAATTTTTCATCTAATGAAATTTCTTGATAATACAATGTCTTGAAAAAAAATGAAACAAATTAAGTGCGCAAGTTGGTTAATACTTTTTCCGGAGCAACTAATAAATCATCCTTCTATTTAGTATAGTAAATGCTTGTAATGTTTTTTCACTTTTTGGCACCACATTTCCATCACACCCTCGACTGAAAACAACTTTAGGCATTATATTTTACATTGCCATTTTCCCAAATGTCAATGGCATCATTCCTATCAAAATTTCACGCAGGATAAATTACCATGCCATTTTATCAGCAGACCCATGCTGTTGCATGCATACAGCTTGCTACAAACTATTAACACCTCTTTATCACTCATTCACCTCTCTATTCTATTCACCTGAACGCTGTTTTTCCAAACCCAATCTGTAGATGCATATTATCCACAGTGACATAATGCACAGCCACGTGAACGTATGACTCTTTCATAACCAGCTTCCAAACCAGTACCATTCGTAACTAGGTACTGTACTGTGTATATTTTCCTGCCGGTGGTAGTCAGGAAAAATACTTGAAAAGCCAAAATGCCATTTTCGGTTTAATTAATGCGTCAGTTAAGGGACTTTATTGCTAACGAGAAACTTTTCCCGGAGGACTTAAATTGGAAAATGCTAAATATGTTTGTATATGTGGCATAGTGTCAATCCAACGAACTTTCAGACAGAAACAAACTGAAAACTTGCATTCAAAGATGCATATTCTCATCGATGCATGCCAGATATACAGTAGAGGGCTGCATGGAGCTTCTGCTGCACAATATTCAATGATTTGATGACTTCCTGACATTCTTTCAGTTGCTGCGTCTCGAGATATTTACGTATGTATGTGCGAAGTGTTTGTTGGCATTTTCCGATGATTCGAAGCAAAGAAAAGTTAAGAAGAATCATTGTAATTGAATATATAGAAGTTAAAGCGTATGTTCCTCAGGCAGGTAAATTATGTTTTAAATGAATAGGCACAGACAGCAACAGGCTTTCAGATTAATTGATATGACACATGGAAATGTGAATGAACTTCATTAATTTGCAGCTAGACAATCTTGGATATACATAGGAGGGTATCGTTATTATGACAACGGTTTAAAATATGAATGATTGAAGAAATTATGTTATTCCTGACTACATACAAATAACGCCAGGATAAAATCATACCACAGTCAATGTCCCAACTGGTTTTGCTTTGACATCTTTGATTGTTTGTCTGGTCAAATGTTTTGATGTTTCATATCATTTTTATTTATTTCACTTAATAAAAGTTTCTTAGATGTGGTAAAAATAGTAAAAAAAATTGTTTTTTTTTTATTAAATCGCTAGATTGTTTTTACAGGTTACTATCCAATCTTAAGCGTAAACCTGTGTCCTACAAATAAAAAAAAAGTATTAGTGAGCACGCAAAACATCAAAAGCTTAGGAGCTCATGTTCAGGCTTTTTCAGTGTAAAATATTACATTTAGGATTTAAAAGTTGGCACTCTAGCTATAAAATGTTGTATCTTGATTTAAAATTTTGATTTAAATTTAAAAATGCTTTTCAGTTTCTGAGTCTTTCATCTGCTTGGTGGATAATTCATAATTTTTAGATTCGATAAAAGTTCCACCCTAAGCTATTGTACTGATTTTCGAAGAAAACTATAATAATAATAATAATAATGATAATGACAATAATGATAATAATAATTATCATTAATGTGGGGAGACTCTAAAGTTACAACAAGTACGTACAAAGAAAACCTTCCAAATTATCGAGATTCCTGACATTTTTTTCGCTTTTTCTACACTGGCAGTTGACAAACTTTAAAATTCCTCCTCAGCTCACTTTGAGCACCCGAAATTTTCATTCTCAAAAACTCATGACCAGATCATCAGATCAAACTGAAATCCACAGGATATATTGGCCTTAAATAGCACCAGGTCTTATAGATGTTATTTCAAAATATAATCGGCTTTGTCGATGTGATGTCATCTTGAAATATCGCCAATGAAAAACACAATCTTTCCTCTCAATACTTATGATGTACGATTAAATTGAAATTCACACAGCAGTTTTACCGTTATGTAAACCAAAACTAACAGAGTTTTTGCAACGAAATTAGGAAAAAAATTGTTAGCTACGATAATTTGGTCATTTTTGCATTTTTGTGAGATGCTACCAAACATTTTTGCACTGAACTAAAGTAAAAAATGTTTGAACTTCAGAAATATAATATTTTTTGCGGGTAGCAAGCCTAAAATTTTTGTTTACTTGTTCAACTTCCGGTGCAGTCATCAAATTGAAGCGGAATTTAAAGAGTGAGTTGATCTAAACATGAACCAAATTTGATAGATTTTCGGTTATGGCACTGGGAAAGAATTGTCAGGTCTGGGCACTGTAATGATTTTTGTACCAAGAGATACTTTCAAAAAAATGTGATATGATAAGCACCTCAAGAAAGGATTAAACAAAAATAAGTGCTATTTTTCATAGACTTTAAAATTTTTTTAGATGGCAGCCCTGAAAATCTTTGCATACCGTTCCCGTACGACTCAGTCATAATAGCATACGTAGTTTACCAGACCCAATTGGCCACAATGCGAAGTAGATTTGATATACTTTTGGTGTCAGTGCTAGCAAAGCAGCGGTCGTTATTGTGCCAAGAGACGCTACCATTAAATTTCCAAGCATGATCCGTTTGGATTTCTTAAGTATTAAAATTTCTGCGGGCGCTAACTACTAAAATCTTTCTGCTTTTAATGCAGTCATCGGATCAAAGTATTTATTTTTTTATTAACATATAAGTATATTCAACAGATAAAAATCAAATTACTGAATATAGAAAGAACATAATAAAAAAACAAAATTAAGGGGACTATAAAGAAAAAAATTATAAGAAATAAAATCAAGTTAAACAAGTACAAATTAAAAAGAGAAAAAGGCGTGTGAGGCTCCAATGCTCAAATGGAAACCCTTTCATAGGAGGCAACAAGCGTAATGGAGTCACCTGATTTGCGGCACATTTGTTGCTCTTAGGACCTGACCTATGGGAACATCATGTTTGATGATTTGCTGCGCTTGGAAATGCCTGCGGATACGCTTTTGGTAGGTTACGCTAGTGGCATTGCATCGATAATAACTGCAAGATCTGCCGGTTTTGCCGACTCAGACTTAACCAAGTCATGAAGAGGATGGAGCGACGATTCGAGTTGGCGGCCTGAAAGACAAAGATCGTTTTCTTGACGAAGTGGGTGATACGAATTGCCATATTGATGCCAGCTGGCTCTGTCAAGAAACCAGCATGTTTATCAGGTGTCTAAAAGTGACCCTAAATACCAAGCTGACCTATGGGGATCTTATCCGCAGGATATGTGTCAGTTTGCTGAGCAGGCTGAAGTCCAGCATTGCCGGACTCAGTGAAACCAGATGCAGGGTGCCAAAATTTGAGGAATTGCCATTGCGCTAAGCAATAAAACAGATGTACATAAGCAGACAAGTTAGCAAAAAAAGTGGCAGGTCTGGAGGACAATACCGGACAAACAAGTAGCCTCACATTACGCAGCCAACGTTACGCAAATACAGATTGAACATAAGTTTCAAATTAAAAATGACATCAAGGTCTTTGAAGTTTTCTACAGTAGTTAGATGAAATCTCGAAAGAGAATAAGAAAACGTAAAAGGAAGCTTTTAACGCACATAAAACACTAGGTGACATTTTGATATGGTTAGAGCAAATCAATTTCTTTGGCGCAAATCATCTAAAGCCCAAATATTGTTTTGTATTTGTAGGTAATCGTTGAGAAACTCAACTACCCTAAGCTCTTTGAAATCATCACTATACAGTAGGCAGGACGAATTACTAACAGAGGAAAGGTCGTTGATAAAGACAAGGAATAATAGAGGGCCGAAAATTGAACCCTGTGGAATACCGGATAGATATCAGAACACGGAAAATAAGAGGGAAGGTACATTTACGGTACAAGTACGTCCTGAAACATAGAAGACAAACTAAGGTGGAAGTGATTCAGAAATATCAAAACAAATGCGCTTCGAGAAAAAAGGCTTGTGATCAACAGATTCATATGCTTTTGAAAAATTGTATAAGCAACATCAACTTGTTTCCGTTGATCCAAAGCAGAAGCAACATAGTTGGAGAAATTTATTATGTTGGAGGTAAAAGATCTGCCCTTCAATTTACATTCGGCCAGTACTGTGGATAAAACGGGAAGGAGGTTGCCTTACCGACCCATAAGCTGTAATAGTTGTTGAAGTCTGATAGGTGAATCAGCACGACCGGGTTGAAACGTTGTTCAAACAGTTGTCGACTCCGAAGAATGTCGGCTCTTAGATGATCTTATTTAGTGAGTCCACCTATCACAGTCTGATAGGTGGCTTGCAGATCTGGCAAAATGATTTTTTAGCAATCTAGACTAGGGGAGAGTAATATAGTGAAAGCTCGTCAGATCTGAGAAATTTCCGAAACATATTTTGGTCATTTCAGTCGTTTCATGGTTAGTCAGATCAAAGCAAGGAAGCAAAATATTAGTTAGTATTGTATTTTTATCAACTTAGTCCTACCCGTGGCAAAATTACATTAGTTAAGGTTTGAGAAATCAGTATTGCGATTATTTTTGGACATTATTAATTTGAGTTTGCATGATGCAATAAACTCGTGCCAATAATACGTCTTTAAAAGGGGGAATCACATTATATGAAATGAATAGAATTGCTTTCATCAAATGTGTGTTTTTTTCAAATACAAACAGCTCATATTTCAGTGACTGATTAGCCGAGATCCTACTATAATCGAAAGTATTTGACCCGTACATCAATCATAAAAATTGACGGAAAATGATTTTCTAAAATACATCGAATGAAATCAATTCGATCTACAAATTGATTTCCACTACTTGTCAACAACTTTGTTTTGTACGATAAATTATTACATTTCAACTCATCACATAACGCTTTTTCGACTTCTTTCAAATCTTCATTATCATCGTCCCGAATCGAAAATATTTCACACTACAAATTTCAATAAATCCATTTAAAGTACTGACTTTGAAAATCAGTCAGACATTTATCGCTGGCTCATAGCAGAGAAGATTTTACGATGTTTTCGTCAAAAAAACTCACAAATCAGTCAATATTTTCGGTGATATACGAATAAATCTGAAACGTTTTCGGATGAATATGTTGCGGTTGGTAGCTTGCTCATTTATTAGATTGTTGTGAAAGGCTGGGAGAAAAAAACTGATAAAAAGTTACTTTCGATTCGACCTAGATTTGCGTCGATTTTTGCAAGTTTGAGTAGTTCGATGCTGTAGATTAATGAATTCAATTAATTCTGTGTGACTTGTGCATTCACTTTGATAGTAGAGGCATGTTTTTGAGCATTAATTAATGTTTTATGCAGTTTTTCTTATGATGGAATGAAGTTCTAAAACTATTATTGAAGTTCTAAAACTATTAAGTTCTAAAACTATTTTTCTTTAATTTTCTTAGGTCCGATTATTACGATAGAATTATTGGAAGTATTTTCAGCTTTAGAGCATTTAGAATTGTTCGTTAACAACAAAATCGTTCATATTTCAGTACAAACGAATTCACAATATTGCAAACATAAACCATTTTTGAATTGCGTAGTAAATATTTTGACCGGTTTAATGAAAAAAACCCAAAACTATAATTCTCCAATTCTCTTGACAAATTCTGCAGCCAGACGACATTAAACCAAAAACTTTTCGATAGAAACGGCTGTCCTAGATTTCAAAACGATTTGCAGCGAAGATAAGCTATGACAGACTCACCGACAGCGCTACACAGGTATAGAAAATTTATTTGAATTTGTTACCAAACTTGCAGAAACAGTGAAAGTTTAGAATATGCAGATATAAATATTTGAATGCATTTGGAGTTGGAAATTTGAATCGGAATTGTGATTATAAAACTTCCAAACGTTTTTTTTTAATGCAAATCGACCGAAAGCAATTTGAAGAGAGAATATTTCGGTTTTCACTCGAAAATTATGCTTGATTAATGGAAGTGCATACTGACAAATATTTTTTACTGCTGTTGAAATCGTGAGTTATTAAGTTGATCGGCGAGAATTAATTGAAAGTGAAAGATGAAATGAAAGAATCGAAGATCGATTAAAGTATTGAGTTGCGGTCAATAAACGCGTTTTCATTTTACCATATATTGATTTTCACAAAGTTTTTGTATAATGGTTGCACTTTAAAGTGCGATTGATTAATTACTTTTCAATGTTCATAATCTTTAGATAAGTTTTGAAAGATATTGCAAACATATATTGAGGGATTTCCCGTTATTATGTTTTCTTTTTCGAATTGAACTCTAAATGAAATTGTTTAATAGGTTCAAAATACAAATAGAGACATAAATTGAAAGTTGGTCTCACCACATTAAGCCAATTTAAATACTGATTTGACAGTACTACAGTAAATCAAGTACCAAATAAATCCTCTTTTTTTAAAAAAAAAATTATTGCAAAATTATTTGCACGTTAAAAACGAAAAGTTTTACTGCAGCAAAGTAGCTAACTCGCTATCACTTCCACACCTCCCCTAAATCAATTTTCGTTACGTTTGATGACATCTAACATCAAAGTTCTCTAACATCTAACATCAAAGTTCTCAAGACTGGTTAACCAATCTCAACAAATTTCTAAATTAATCACAAAAAAAACCATTCCCCTCCGCGAAATTCGCAATTGCATACCTTCACGCATCACAACCATTCACTTAAAACACCTCCCAAACTAGACGACTCTTCTCTTTCAAATCTAACGAAAACCGTCACAAGATGAGAAATGTCAACGGTTCAACGAGTAAAGAGCAATTCTAATTTCCTGATTTTCTGCACTGAATTCCGGTAATTTTCCTGATTTTTCCTCTAGTCAGTCTGTGCACATTGCATACCAAGGAATTGCATCAGTAATCCGTTTTGTGGTTTTCCATGCGCTGGAAATGCAATTTTTCTTTATGCTGTCGGTAATTTTCAAGAAAAACGGATATGAAAAAAAGGAAAATGATGAGGAAAATAGGAAGGGAATCTGATTTTGCTTCCTGTGATAAAGATGGTGTAAAAATGTTATTAGAAATGGTGAATTCATGATTGATGGTGCAGAAGTTTGTGGTTTATCAAGATTGATGCTGGGACATAAATTTTGATGAAAATACTTGCGATATAAACCATGAAATATATTTTCGTAAACGGCTGAGGTCTTTTCCATAGTTTCTTGTGACACTGATAATTTTAAAAATTGACTAAACCAAAATTTAGTTGGCAATAAAATATTGCTTTAAATTAAATTGCATTATATAATTACTAAATTATTTGCAATCCATTGAAAGCCCCTAAAAGAAAAACAATTATTTGTTGTTTTTGTACACTATAGTTAAATTATAATCCGAATAAAAATACAGCAAGAGTGTTAAATTAAATCATGGAATGCCTTTATCTATATACTTGAAACTCTAACTCACAACTCAATAAAAACTCCAATGCAACTAACTAAACCAAAGTTACATTTCTTTTCTAGCACCACAAAAACTTATTCATCACTTTCAGAACCCCAGTTTTAGAAATTTTCATATTAATTTTCTTCTCATAATCCAAATTCCATTGTCCTTTTACACAATCGTCTGCATTTCGAATCCTTTCTATCTAGAATCTTCTCCAATTCCAAACCACATAAAAGTAACAGCATATTCAAAAGAAAATTACATTCTTTTATAGCCACCATCTCACCGTCTGCATTGACCAATTTCGTCGTCGTGAAAATGCAAAAATTAAATAAATTTTCCCCGAAAAACTCAAAGAAAGTAAAAACTTTTCGCATCAAATCACTTGCACAACTCAGTAGTTTTCTTCATTTCACAGAGATTGCGATGAGACGGTGTGCTCTGCTCATGCACGAAGATGCAAATTGCATACAAACTGGACTTGTGTCAAGTTCACAGATAAAATAGAAAATATGCAAAAAAAAATCTTGGAACAGATCTTTGAGGTAAATACACAGCAACTTATAGGTTATAGTGGAAACTAAACGAACTCTAGGTAAAAAAAACAGGACAAACTTTTCCTAGGACGCGTCACTTCATTTTTAAGTTGAAAGACTTGAAGAGAGATAAGCTCAGTATAAAGTGGTCAAATACAGTTGAATCAAGTGGATTTTGGATAAGGGTTTGATTTTGGAGTATGGAAGATAAAATGGCAATAAATGGTATTACGAAATGATTTTTTTTGCAAATAAAAGTTAGATGCTTGTACCAAAATTCAATCTTTGAAATTTCGTTAGATCTACAGCCTCTGAGGCTAACGAAATGTAATCATCCACAGTTTGCGCATTTATTGTTATTGGTAACAGAGCAAAGTAACAAACACCTTTCCCCAGCCTAGGAGTTTGAAACTGATTAAAAATTAATTTCTTTATGATTTTTCACACGAATTTACTCATGAGATTTACAGCTCATTGCGTTGCTGATATTAAGAAGAACTTATGTGTCGCTGAATCAAGTCTGAAATGCGATTTCAATTGAATAGATATGAAATACTAAACTCCATAGTTTATTTCTTAAAAGCTGAATAATTTATGTTATAAAAAAAAAAAAAAATTTTGCTTATTAGCCCGGAATGTTATTTGTTTGAAGGCTGTACCAATAGATAATACTACAAATTCGGTTTGGTGTTACTGTTATTTGGTCTTGTTAGTAATGTTCATAGCATTCAGACATATTGGCACACCGAGTGAACTTGAAGCGGAATGAACTTGAACTTTTCATCAGCGCCAAAGCAAGCGAATGGCTCTTTTTACTGTCAGTAACGAAACCGTCAGATGGCTAGTAAAATAGGTTAGTGAATTTAAATTTTAACCGTGAACTGGTCAAGATCCAAAAGGAGGTTTGAGGGAGTCAAAATTCGATCGTCTAAGAAGGCCACTGCTACTAGTGAATTTAGATTATCAGCCGTCTTTGTAGAAGACTAGACTTACATATGCTGGATAATAAAGTTATATTCACAAAAAAAGGTGAGTAAAGCTTCGAAAGTGTCAAATATTCGCCTATCTAGAGCCGAAAATTACAACCGATAGCAATTACGGCAGCCTGCGAGTTGGCAGCCATCAAAGTTCAATTTAGCATATCAAAGCTTTTTAGCTCAACTTTATCCAAGAACTGCTGCATAAGAGGATAGGTATTCTAATCTCCATGTTTTTGCCGGAAGCATGGGTTCTTACTAAGGAAAGTTTTCAATTATTTAATCTTTTATGATACATTGAGAAGTAAATGAATACATTTTTTAGCAGCTTATGCCTAGTACTATACTCTTCGCGAAACGAATTCAACGGTCAAATCCCATACAAAAGAGCTTTACTGACGAATTGAAAAGCTCTTTTTGTATGGGATTTGACCGTTGAATTCGTTTCGCGAAGAGTATAGTACTAGGCATTAACTGTAGTATACATCAAGTAGAACCACTCAAAAAAATAGGCCCTTTGGGGTCATGATTCAGTACGCTCCTAACTATGTTCTATTCACAGTAGATTTTTTTCTTGTTTTTGTTCCGCGACTTGTTCCTCCCAACAGCTCACAACACCGACGACTAGCCGGCAAATAATGCCACTTGGAAATGGTCAAGGCCAAAAGTCAGGTTATAATCTGTTGTGGTGACCGAGACTGTCAGCTGTTCCACAACGTATTGGTCAATAGAACTACATTTATATTCGCTGAAGCCGAAAATAGGCAACAGAAGCCTCAAATGTATTGATATCTGCAACAGCCGCTCAATCTATCTCAACCAAACATCTATTCCAAGTCATCCCCAACAACAAAATATTATTGTGAACGTATTATACCAGCCAGGACCCTTTAATGATATTCCAAAATCTGACATTCCAGCATCTTTTTCGCATATGAGTGTCACTTTGCCACCTATTCGTCTGTTTATATCACGGCTCTAGTATAAAGCAAGGGCCGAAACTGTTCGTTTTCATGCAGAAACAAGAAGAGGATACATGCCTGGACTCTTGCCCTGCAAAAAGCTTACACGTGACAACTTGAACTATCAGGAAATATCATCTTTCCAGCTATTCGCTTCGCAAATCGTAAAGTACTTACACTAAACGAATTTGTTCAAAAACTTTTCAAAGATAGATCAAACCTAAACCGTGGGCTTAGTATTTACTACCAAAATGACGCGTTTTAAGGACTAAAACCGATGAAATTAACTTATCTTTTGTGTTAGTTCGGGATGATATTATTTATTTCAAGGAAACTTGGCGAACTGAAGACTTTCGGGCCAGTATGTATCGTTTACTCAATAGCAAATTGGGTGCTGGAGTGATATTGAATAGTGTTGACAGGTGCTCACAGGAACCCTCCGCATTTATTGTTTGTTTATACTTCCTGTGCGGATGTCATTAACTGTCTCTAGCTTCCGAATCGTTGCTTTTATTTACGTGCCTTGCCCCCGACCTGTGTCAGTGTGTGAATGCTTCTTTGCCAAATCCGCCAACTACCTTAACAGCCACTTTCTAACCATGTATTGTGGGAATTTCTTATATTCTATCAAGGACCAACAAGTCTCTTATAACTTCGTCTTTTCTATCTTTATGTTTCCTCTCCTTCAATACGAATGAAAATGTTTAAAACTTAGTTCACCACATGTGGATCTACACCTTCACCGTATGTGCTTTTCATCCTTATCACGCTCTACTTTCAACTGAAATCTCTCATCCAATATTTTTCCAAGAAGAATTTCTGATTGAAGCTGTTTCAACTTCGTTAAAACTAAGTTTTCCTGTATACCTTCTGAGATAAGTTTAGCCAACAGGTTTTTCTTTTGCCGGAGATTGGATGCGGTTAATATCATCCAAAAAATTTACGGATTCCTCTCTGATGTTATCTCATAGTTTGCACCTACTTCTAGGCCACAAAAGTCTAATAATGTCCCTTGGTTCAACCCTGAAAATGGACTTGCATTGCAGTTGAAAAATTTTGTTAGTAGAAAATATATACAAGGGCACGGGGAGGAGACGTGATCGAATACAAGAGAAGAGCAATTTGAGGCGAATAGGACAACGAAAGTTTCCACGCGTAATTGCTGTAATGGCGTCGAATCATTTATTCAATCGAACCATCAAAATTTCTTTGGCGATACATCAACCTTCTCATACGATCTCTCAGCATTCTTCATAACATGTTCTTTGAAGTGATCGATGCTCCCAGTATTCAAAAACAAACTAGAATAACATTTCTTTTTACTTCCTCTGCTTTTCAGCTTCACTTTGTACCGATCTCTTGGCAGTTTAATCCATAATGATCTGCCTCAATAATAACATTGCTTGTGCTTTCTTCTCTGCGTTGAGAGTTCCATTATCCATTGCAACTTTTTTACTAGAATTTTTCCACCGCAATCGAAAATCGTAAAGATTTTCCCGACCCACTAGTGGAGTGATCGTCCTTGTATGTTTTTTTTTGTATTTAAAATTGTCAAATAATGTAAAAAGCACTATTTTAAATAAAAAAAAAATAAATAAAAAAAATTGTATTGCAGCCCTATATCCCTTCTTCTATGCTTTAGTGAATTCCTCGAATGCATTACATAAAACAAGCTTTATCTCTACAACCAACTTCTTCTAGCTAAAAAAAATCCTCAAAACCTGTGCTTCTTATAGTATTCTTTGTTCATAGTTTCATTGAATATTGCTGTCAAATGTGTTGTCATTAAATTTCGTTACACTTACTTTTTTGTGAATGATTGAATCAGTAAATAAATAAAAGTCTTACTACTATGACGGTCAGTGAAAGAATTTTCTAAACGAGTGAGTTTAACTTAGCAAAAACAATTTTGCCGTATAATGTTATAAATTAAAAAAGTCTTAATAAAAATCACCATTAACTATTTTAAACTACTCCCAAATACTCCCAAATTATCATTTTTGGGAAACAAAGCTCCAAAATTTAATTCAAAGTAGGAATAAAATATTATTTTAAATTGTGTTCTTCATAATAAAGAGCAGAATGAGTCACTGAACTCTAATTATTACAGGTTATTTTACATCTTAACATTAAATTTGAATATGCATTTGTTTTGAGCGACCTATTAAAATTTTAGGAAATGTTGTTCGTGTTTTTCAAGCGTGTCAGCTTTCGTGCTAAATAAATTTCACCGCATCTCCCATGTTTTTAAGTACTTGAAGCCCACATTGGGCGCTAATAGAGTTTATCGTTTTTATAATTCAGTCGTCACATCATTTGTTCACTCAACTTGTTGTTGTGACCACCAAAACCAAATAATTGGTTATTCAATATTTGCTTTAGAATTTCTTGCACCATAGCTTGCGAGGACACAATTAAAATAACAAATACCCGTAAGAATATTTTTGTGTGAAAAGAATGGCTTCTTGGCAACTCTTTTAAACGCTTAGGATTCATTTCAGGCATGTTTATTTATTTGATCAGTCTATTCAAATCACAAGAGACAATAATTTACAAATAGAATACATATAAATTAAATAAATTCGATCCAAACCAACTGGACCAAACTGGAAAATAGAAATTCATATGACTTTTGCACTTTCTTCATTCGAAATTTATTATTCGTTTTTTTACTCTAAAAAATAAATAGCTTGCAAAACGATTAGCCAATTAAGCTGCGTGTGGATAAGATTGATTCACGAAAAAAGTTTCCAACAAAGAACGTCTCGTGTAGAAAATAGCTTCCTAAAGCGAATATTATCTGCTGGCACGCTGGCATAATTGGAAATAACTTTTAGGCCCAGTGCAAACGAATGATCGATTCGTAGTCGGATTTAATTCTGGACTAGGAAAGCGAATTATTTACCGTCTTGTTTTCGTGACACAAATCTGAAGACTCGTGCTACAATTTCTTGAACGAATATGGTCTTGATTCGAATTCAAATCAATAAATAAACGCATCAAGCATTGTAGATTTACTCATGAGTAATAGGCTTCAGACACTTCATACACACGCTGCGAAACGCAGTATTTCGACATCAAAGCTAGATATGTACTTAACTTTTACGTTTTGCTGGAATTATGAAGTGTTGATTTAATTATTCTTGTAGTTCCCCATTCATTCGGATGGGTTATTGACCATCAGTTTGACGTTAGAAACCACCTTTGGCGCCAAAGCAGTTATGAAAATACTTTAAAAAGCTTGAATGAATGCTCTTATTTTCCGAACACTTCAAAGTGGCCATTGACTTTGAATTCCTCAGCCATCCATTCGAATAAGATTAGTTACTACAAATTGACTGTACAATTCAATAAAACGTTTCTTGCACAAAAGTTCAAACAGATTAGTAATAAGCGTGTGATGCGGTACAAGTACACGTACTTAGCTCCGTAAAGCGTTCAACGTGTCTTGTTAAATTAATTTCTATGGCTGTAACCTCTCGATCAACGACGCAACGGCCGTATTTTTCTCATAATTACCATTAAAGTACTTGGCTTTTGAAAGAGATCATGCACAACTATATCACGATTTAAAGTATGCTAAGTTTTCGGTAGCTGTTCGTGATTTTTTTCCTCGTGATATCAAGGCTCATTAGTTCGATGGGTTTTCATTAAGGAATTACTTAGTCGTGATGTCTGCAGCTGGTTGGAATATTTTTAAGATTTTCGTATGCGCAAAGACAGGTATTTTATTGATCGCGAGATTGTCATAGCGATCGCAGCAGTACATCCACGAACAATCAATGAACAACAAAATAGCTAGAGTCGAACCTTTTCGTGATGGCTGGTGATTGAAAATGGACTACACTGACTCGATCTTATTTATGTTTGGATCTTTAGATAATTTCCGGAATAATGACACAGCAAATTAATTGATGTTGATGTTGTTGTCAAATTGTGGATAGTCATTGTTTGGATTGCAATGCCAAAAAATCACGCAAGTACTTTTTCGGGTGTGTGGTGCCGGAATTGATAAGATGTAACGAATAGCTATGTAATTGCTTGCACTTTTTCAATAGAATTGTTGATTTCGCTTTGAAAAGTATTCAAAGGTTTTGCTGAAAATAGATATGAGAGATCAAAAAGCAAAACTCTTTTGCTAGCTGATATATTTTCAATTTCTTTTAAATTCCGATCGGCTAGCAAAATTTGGTGATTTACTTTTACTCAAAACCTGAAAAAATTACAGAACACCGCACCAAGACACATTTTACTATCATCTGGATATCGTGCATGCAATGAAATTGCTAAGATTTCATTCATTCGTAGTGAAAAAAAACCTCAACTTCATCATTCCAATCTAGATCAATAATCTATTTCTAATGGAGCATCAGCTTGTAGTCGATATATTAGTTTTTCAATTGAATAAGCTCAATAAAACGCTCTTTAGAATTATTTGCAGTGGAAAATATCAATGGATGTATTCTTCAGACAGGGAAACTTTTTGCCATGCAATCCGATTGCATCTATACAGTTCGCAATTTTTCAACTCAACGAAATATACTGCACGTTACACAGTATCAAATCAAATATAGTTGCAGGATATTCAGCCAGTAACTCACAACTAGCGAATCCAATCCCGGGATCCCGGCCAATTTCTGGTCCCGAAAATCCCGGGATTGATAACTCCTAATCCCGGGATTTTCGGGATCAGAAATTGGCTGGGATTTCGGGGCCGGGAGTCAAGAATTATCGGCAATCAAGTTACAGCAAGACTCGAAAAGTGCAAATAGAATCCATATTTATGAGAAAACAATTAGCTCACATCAAAATGCGTAAAGAATAGAGCAAAATAAACCGATGTAACAGTTAACAAGAGAATACAAAGGGGTTTGTAAATAAATAAGTATGGACTGTTTCGCATTTAGTGCATTCGTTACATCGAATGATTTGAGGAAATTAATACTAGCGAATGCATACACAGATTTACCAAAATCCTTAACAACAATCAAAAAAAGGTTGTTGGCTATGCAAGCAGGATAAAGAAAATAATAAAAAATAAGATATAACAAGCTAGTATCTCAGGTGAACGGTTCAGTTTGATGTTTGATGAATGGACCTTGACTGCAAATAGGTGCTATATAAATATAAACATCTACTTAGTAAATTCTTACTGGAGCTTGGTGGGAGTAAGAATATCAATGACAGCTGGAAACTACCTAGATATGAGTTTAATGTTTCTCTAGTAAAAGACATTGTTACCATCGTAACTGATGGGTCAAACGAAATGCGAAAAGTAGGCAGACTAGTTGGTACAGAGCAACATATTTGTTTGGCGCATAGCATCCACTTGGCAGTTTGCGATGTTCGCTATAATATGAGGTCCATTCCGGATAAAAATGATTTCCCGATAGTCTGAACGACGACCACGAAGATTTGGATGGTCCTGAATCAGCTAACTACGTTGAAACCGGTCGCCTGCAAGACACGCTAGATCTGACGAAGGACATCAGCGCATGCATAAAGAAAGTTCGTTAGGTAGTTTTATATTTTAAAAAAGCTCCAACGAAAAATAATAACGATCTTTAAAACTATGTCGGATCCGAGCAAGGCATTTAACTGTCTCCTTTAAATGGATTGTAAAACAAGATGAAATAGTCTCTTGACAATGCTCGAATAGTTTCCCATTTTGAAAAATAGTATACATTAATAGGCCTGCAATATTCAGAGCAATTAGAAGCAACAGAGTTTGATTCGATTCAGAAAATTATTGAAGTTTTACTCCCTGTAAAATTGGCTGTGACGGCCTTTAGTCGCAGACTTGCAAATTTATGCACTGCTAATACTTCATCAAGATTTGTATTTAGGCTGTTAGGAGAACAACGGTCTATTCTGCTGAATGCTATGAAAATTGCAATATTGGACCGAATAAAAGAGCGTCAGTGTACCGAGCTATCTGGTATGCTAAGCTATCTCCAGAGTCCACATTGTACCAGCAAAAATTTACCAAGTGAAATAAAATCTCTATTTTTGAAACCAAGCAACGCAAATATTAAAAAAAAATACTTCAATGATCTAGATGCTGAACCCTATGCTTGGTAGCCAAAGAAATGAAGAGAACCCAGTAGATACCCATATTGAATCAGAACAAGGTAGTCGTCAATTAACGCGACAAGAAGAGCTGCAAAAGTGTGAAAATAATCATTCACGAAATGCCGCAAGAAACTAATCTAATTAAAACCATTGCAAAAGAAATGAATCTTTTCGAAAGTGGTGGCACTTGCATAGTTTGGAGCAGGCGTACCAATATTTCTCGACCGTTTCCGCGGTTTCCAACATCGGGAATAAATTTAGAATCAGGCTTGGAGACGATACTTTAGATGCTTTGCTATTGCTTCAATGTTACTTCCGAAAAACCCAATGAACTTTGGCCGAATTTTTTATATGTTACTTTATTATGTATCTCAATTCTAAGAGTTGTGTTTCGTTGTTGTGGTTTTTGGTCGTGATTTTTTGTTGTAATTTGTAATAGATGTAATTTTTAATATCTGTCTTCATACTGTCAACGTTTTGGATAATTAAAATTATTGTTTTTATTTGCATCAATAATATAAAAAAGTAATAATGCAATTTTTTATACAGTTTTGAGCTTACTTATTGTTGTAGTTTGGAAATGATGGCAAATAATATAATCTGTTTACTAGAAACTTGACTTATTTTGTTGTGTTGTATTATGAATTTCAAATCCCGGGATCCCGGGATCCCGGGATTTGAGATTTTTAATCCCGTAATCCCGGGATTGAAAATATGGTTCGGGATTGGAATCCCTACTCACAACACATGTTGCATTAATATACGATTCTACATTGAATTCAGCAATAATTTTGTTCAGTTTGTTTTGAACATTCCGATGGAATTATTTCTGTAGCCTTAAGCATTTCTAAGGCGAACACTAATAAGCTCACCATCATAATTAGCAATTCAATATTGCTCATCATTAAGTGGTAGATGCCGTGAATTGAATTCCTTTTTTTCTAATTGAAATCGAAAGCAAATGCAAGCAAGCACATATGTCTGAATTGATGTTGGAGAAACTGAATTCAATTTAACTGGAAATTTGTTACTTTAGGAGCATTCCGAGAGATGCATATGAAAACCAACTTTTCATTTACATCTCAATCAATTTAAATGTTTAATTACAAAATTTCGTTGAAACTAATGAACATTTTAATGGAAATATAACCGTATTTTGATAATTTACAGTACGGATATGAACTTTGAAATGGAAAAAATCCTAACATAAAAATCGCAAGTTCTTGATTTTTAGTATCAAGCTTTTTAGAGTTATTGCACGCATTTTGGCATGGCAAAAATACGTTTAACTTCCTCAAAGTGAAAAATGAAATAAAATCCCTTCATTTATAGCTGCCTGCACGTATAATTTTCGTAATCTATTAAAGTACAAGTAGTCTATGTTTAACTACTTTTTCTAAATTTTAGTTTTATTTCATAATTTAACACTAATTGCAAATTATTAAAATTTTCTATTTGAATCTTAAATATGACTCCTTCTATTCAAATTTCAAAAATATGTTTTTCACAATCAGCAATTATTCAACAAAAAAACTATTCAATTATATTCACAAAAAGACTATATCTAGACGAATCCACGAAGTGATTCTATTTTTAGAACTAAAGTTTAATTTCAGAACTCATTCTCAATCTCTTCTACGAACAATGTTTTTGTTTTCCGACTTTACAGACCACACGACAGTAAAATCTCTTAAATCTTAAATTACTTTCTAACTTATTTCCAAAAACTAATCATTTATGCTTATCAGATGTGAGCTGTAAAAATTTCCATGTGGGTGAGCAGATTTTACACAAGAACAAAATTTATAAAATGGAAATGATGCAAATAAAAGTGGAAAAAGGGAGTTTTTAACACAAATATCACTTTTTAACGATATATAGAATTAAGTTTTGATAAAAAAAATTTATTGGTTTTTAACGAATGGGCTCATGACATTACGTGTTGAACCCAATTTCACACACATATATAACTTCCTTGGCTATTTTTGAAGAAGCGATTCCGGTTCACTGTTCACCACCATAAATGTTCGCTTCCACCGTCTGCATTGTTTGCGATTTATCAGCACATATCAAGGACTTAACGTATTTTTTGTCGGTTCGTTTAGCAATGTAATATGTATATTCTTGAACCACTTATTGTCAATATCAATGTCGTACATATTTTGGAAAGAAGTCTGATTTCCGGCCACGAGCTATTTGTTTACAAACCCATCAGGACAGAAGTGATAAGCTTCGTCGCTAAACCTGATTTTGCGATATTTCTTTTTTTATTTTTTCGGAGTCAATCTGTTTATCACGATTTTTCAAGCATTAAAACAAAGATGATTTTTGGTTAACCTTCTCAAGCTACTGATTGGCTTTGATACTATGGAGACATACATGCTAGAAGCAATTTTAATTCTTCCATTCAAAACAAGTGACCTTATTTTTGATTTGTAGAACACTAGGTTTATACCCCGTCACCGGCGACGAGTCATAGTGATAAAGAAATAATGGAGTATGGGTATTATGCCCAGTCGCTCGCTTTTGAAGACAACACAAGAAGAACAAATACAGCCATGTGCTTAAAGCGGGAGCTACCAACTCCTCAAAACTGTTTACTAGAGAGCTCTCAAAAATAGCAGCACGGGAACTGCAAGAAAGCAAATTCACACAAAAAGACTAAAAGCACAGAGCCACAAACAATATTTCATTACTTTAACTTCGAAGAAAAGGCAGAGGTGAAAATTGGAAAAAAAATAGCGAAAATGTGTTAACTGTGATAATGGGCATCTTGCAAGACACAATTTTTTCCAAAAACCATCAAATTTGAAAGCCTTCTCTCATTCGGCTTTGAAAGTTAATGAAAAAGCTTGTTTAGTTTACTAAGTAGAGCACTAGCTTCTAGCGTTGTCTGTTACTGGTCCAAATCTGGGTACGGATGGGGTACCGTGCATCGAACTAGTAGTTAATTTATCTCTGAGTATGTACTTAGTGAAAAGCGAGGCATCAAATTAATCAAGAACACCAATTCATCGGCTATGCGGTGGTGTGCTTTTTTACTTTATTGAAAGTTGCTACAACTCAGAAGCACTCAAGTATGCTGTTATTGCAATTGAAGTTTACCCTTAATCTATTACATGTACGAAGCAGGAAATCATCCAAACCAAAACGTCATTCAAATATATTTTTACTTGCATTAATTAATTATCAAAGTGAAACATTAATTCTGAAGTTAACTGCAGACTCGACTCGAAAAACAACATTGAAAAAACAACAGAGCTTGGAGTATGTTAATATGTGCTCGCTGCTAAAGCAGAAATTAAAGTACGCTATCCAGCAAATAGCAGATAGACCGTGAAACTTATTGCTAAGGGTGCGAACTAAGCAGCATCAGATTTTAGTCACAAATTACGAAAAAATTGACTAAAATCCTATTAAGCTAATAATTAAGGAGTCCCAAAAATCCCAATCACTAAATAATGACTACGTGACTTTATGAGAACACCCAGGCTAAAATTCAAGATAAGAAAAGAAAACCGACAGACCGGCATCGTCTCCTTATTAGCTAGTTCTTGGAATTCGCGGGGGTACGCGAATCTTCATGACCTCACTGACTCTCAAAACCGTTACCCTTCATCAACTTGGCAACATCAAAAGATACAAAATTTGACTACCGTAATTACTGTTCGTTACGAAGACACATAATTAATTATATTTCTAATTATATGATTTTCACTCATCAAACTTGGAAAATTTAAAGATTATATACACTTTTTACTATTCAGTTAGTCTATCGCTTCTGCCACGTTCTGATGAATATCCCTTTTTGTTCCAGAACTTTATTTAGATGTTGTTTGGCAAGGAAGGGAAAACCTCTATATGAGAGACGTCATTTTGACCAGACGAGCCATTCTTGTGGTTTATCAAGTTAAAGTGCCAGTTTGCTTTGCTGGGGATCAAAATGCCTGTGAAAAAGTAAAACTGCGTGGTTTTCTCGCAGAGCTCTCCCAAATTGAGTCGCGAACTTTGGCACAGAAGTGCCGCACGAAATCTTCGAAATAGCTCTCATACCGTAGCTATCTGCCATCAAAACTGAGATACATCTTTGGTGAGCGGCAGCCTTTCCAGCTAGTTCGTGAAATCAAGCAACTGGGTGATTCACTACTGCAACTGGGTGAACTGGACAGTTGGGGAGGTTCTGTTCTAGAATGGTTTTCGGTCTTGTAACTGCAGTGGATTTCGAAGCCATTACAGGCTATTCTAAACTATTCACCGGAATCCACCTAAGTAAACTTGCGACTTTTGCTGACAAAATCGCAGAGGTTTTTAATTAGCCCCAACAACATAAGGCTGCCGGTTAGGGGATGTCATAATTGACGCATTAGGCACTGACTTTCTCTGTCACCAGACATGCTACGTGGCAAGTTGTACCTTGGTGAATCCTCTCAATTCCATTTCTACCAAAGGCACGTACACATCGCACAAACTTCCAAAGCTTAGCTTTTTGGTTGAGTCATCTACAAATCGACGGATGCATGTCCACCTCCAAGAATACCATGCCACCACTATCAACACACGGTTCTCTCAACTCCGCCAGCACAGGGTAAGACACGAAATTTTGACCACTGACCCTTCAATTGTGTCGAGATCCAGAACTTTACTTTCCTAATACAGAAGGGTATATGCCCTCCTTCAAGAGCAGCTGGTCATCTCCACTTCACATGGTGTGGAAGCGCAATAGAGAATAGTGCCTTAGTACAGACGCTTTGAAGCTGTAAGCTTCCCAGATTTTGGAACTTAATTCGAAACTTCTGTCATAAAACAATCTTCTCTACAATTTTTCAGGTTGGTTAATTTTTAAACGGCTAGTTTTTTGTGTTGAGGAAAATTGGCAATCAGATTGGGGAATTTCTTAAGGGGGTGTTCTGGTCTAGAAATTTGATCAAATCGATTTTTTTGTTTGCATATTTTCAAAGTTTAGACCTTTAAGAATAAGCTTACTTTTGAAACATTTCCTTAGTATTAATGGTTTACCCCTAATATTGTAGAAAAAAAATCCCAGCTTTGCAATGGTAGATTCCTCAATCGCGACGATTACCTGTTAGAAACAAGGTCTCCAAATACGTAAAGTTGAATCTGACCACTAAATATAATTCTCCAAAATACTTTATGCTGCGTTTTGCTGAATCTGCACGATCTGCCAAACCAGCGCAGCAAGAAACTTTTGATCTCCTGGCAGCCTGATAAATTGTTGGTCCATTTCAAGACCCGTTTGATCACTTCTTTTTTCAGACTTCTTTCATTGGGAATCTTGCAATGATTTTATTTCAGATTATATCGCCAAATAATAATGATTTCATGTCATTTAGGAATGGTAATTTAATAATTGGCGTGTTTGTTTGGAACTTCATTTGCAGAGAAGAGCTCGGAACTTCACATTAGTAATTAACTTGTAAAATCCAAATTAAAATCATCCTTGAAACTAGACTATCAGCTGTTATTAATTCCACCTTCTATCCAACATTAACCTCCTACAATCTAATTGCAATTCAAATGCTAAGCAAAACTTAACCTCAAAATATGTAAATTTTTCCGGAAAGTCATCTCAATCCTATTTATTTAACTACTGATTCTAGTATGAAACTTACGTGCGAAACTACAGACGGTGAACATTGTTTCCAAGAACAGTAACAACACCAGTATCGAGGCGAAAATAAACTTCTCGTTTTCCTCGGGGACAGGATAGATAAAAGTTCACTGCGAACGAGAATCAAGCGGTGTCGCTATCATTTTCTCTTGTCTAGAAAAAAAAGATATCATCCGTAGATTTTCATCTGTGTCCTTGCCCACGTATGTGTTTTTTTTTGCTACTTTTTCCCTCTGTCGACTCGACTCTGTCCGTCTGAGTTTTAGGGCAAACCATCAATGGTACGGTATATGTATATGGCAGTGGTGTGTCTGGGGCGACATTAATGCACCAGCTGTGCTCCCACAATTACGGTTACTGTTACAATCCGGTTTTGTTTTTGCATTGTGTAGAAGGATATGGGGTAGATTGGTAGCACGGGCGTGGTAAGTTTAGTGTATTATTGACACTGGAATTTCTTTGAACTGGTTTAGTTTTGTTGGATTTATTTTTTTCTCGTAAAACAAGATTCTAAAGGAGCTTTGCTAAATTGTTTTGTTTTGACAAAACTTCTGTTTTACATATGAAGGCGTATGCATTTACGTTTGACAACGATTTGAGCCAATACCAGCTTTATTGCAGCATATTATATTAGGACTCTGGTTTTCGTCCTTTTTATAATCTGTAAAACGCTTAATATTTAATTTTAGCAATAAAAAAGTGTACAAAAATTTAATAACAGTTGAGTTAAGGCAGTATTCTGGTCTAGAGGCTCGATTTTGAGGTGATTTTACGGACGCAATAAAAAAAGCCAGAAACATTTTTGGTATTTATCTTTTGATCTTGATCAAACTTGTCTCATGTTTGACATGATTCCAACCTTCCTGCTGGTCTGAAACATACATTTTTGGTGAATTCCGTAAAAAGAAGAATGTAGAATTAGTCTGACGTAGGCGATCTGAAAAAACTTTTTTTTTTACAAAATGGCGTCCATGTAAAAAAAAAGTCGTTTTTTGCCTCATTTTTTCAACTTTGAGAATTTTTTGTAAATAGTAGAAAAAAAGTTTCAAAAACGTCAGACCAAACCTAATAGTGTTAAGAGGGTTTGTGCAAAATTTCACGTAAATCGGTCCATTACAACTAGAGATATCATATCAACCGTATCGAAAAAAGTAATTACGAGAAAAACGCGTTTAAAGCTTGGAGTCTCGTTTCGGGCAGTCCGAGTCGTTTAATGGTATGTTATACAGTTATACTTCAATTTTTTTAATCAGAGATCCCTTCTCATGCAATGTTCCTTCTTCAACTTAAAAAGCGAGATTTTTGGGAGCTATTTCACCCATACGAGCAGTTCGAACTTCTTTAGAAACTTGAGAAGCTCGTAGCTCGGAGCGGTTAATTCGTTGTTGATCGCGTTTGTTGGTTTAGTTGGCGTGTCACAAAAATAACTGTAACTCCAAAAATAATTCTAATTTCCGAAAATCCTTTTAAAATCTTAATCTTAAAGGTCTAAACTTTGAAAATATGCAAACAAAACAAAATCGATTCGATCTAATTTCTAGACTAGAATATCCCCTTAAAGTAATAATTCATCGAAAACACAATGCGATTAAACTAATGGCTCTAACACGCCTATGTCCATCAAATCCGTTCTGATAATAAAAATTCAAAAATTAAATTTTACACAAAAGTGCATTGTTTTTACTACAAGCCACTAAAAAGCTATAAAAACACCGAACCTAAACAAAGCTGTGCCACTTACCACATCTATATCTACAGGTAAAAACCCCTCTTCTACTCACATAAAAAAACCCAGACTGTCGTTTGATGCCAATGTGTGCACATTGTACGCGATGTTTGTTCCTCATCTGAATAGAATCCCGAGTCGGTACGCGCTACTACTCTTGTATAGCCAAGATCCTTTACTTTTCATTGTTGATAGCATTGTAATGACATCGCCAACGTTCCTATTGATGATGGAATATACCGCACAAAAAAATAACTGTGCGAAAAATATGCAGCACATAGTCATACCTCGGGTATAATGTACGAACAAAGTTCAGTCGGTCGCTGATAAAAGCTTGGCGGGGACAATAACATGCTGGAAAATAGCAAGGAGCGAATGCAGGACTAGTACGAATAGATGTAAGCGGCAGGTCGTTACACGGCTACGAATAGATGACGTTCATTCATCCATTCATTCTTTCATTCAGTCGTTCTTTGGTTCGTATAACGGGATCATATGATGACGAGATTAAACGGGCATTTCGATGAATACGAAATGTCCTTTCATGATATTGCCTTTGTCGCTGCCGCTACCCGTGTCACTGTGTACGGTAATAATGTACGGAATATGTGCATTAATGTACTGAGTTTACGTAGTACAGATTCGATTGCAGACAGAAGCGAAAATTCAATTCAGGTAATGTCAAAAAAAAAAAAGGATTGTGATAAGCAGTAAAAAAACGGAATAATTTTCATACTATTGTTTGAGTAGTGGATTATTTATGAATTGATTATGTTTGGCTTGGCTGATTTTTAATTTGCTACATGCAAATTGATAGCGGAATTTTCGGGTAGTAAAAAAAGAGTATATGGCATTGGACAGATTTAATGGAAATTTGATTCAATTAATGTATTCGTCCGGCATTTTCTTTGCCTACTGATTCAGAGTTTTAATTTAAATTTGAGTATTTGCCCAATTTGAACTAATGTAATCTAAAAACTGATTCCCAATTTGAATTTGTAAATTGTATTTGCGTAATTATTTATATTCTCATATTAATGGCAAAAACAAATCCGAATAAAATTCATTGCAATTTAATCAGGCACATTTTACATAGAATAAATTTGTCTCTCCACAGTCCGTTGCGGGTCTAGTGGTCAAATTTAGTGTATTTTTCATGCAAAACGATTATAATACGAATATCATTTGATTATTTGGACGACTCACTTTATCCATAATTCAACTTAGGTTCCTAGTCACAGCTGTAATAGCTGGTGTTATCATTTTTGAACGTCTATGGATTGATACGAATCAGAAAACACACACCCTAGCAGCTAGAGCCATATCCACTAGGCGATACAAGTTTCCAGAATTTCGGAGAGAATATATAGATAGATAGATAGATAGATATATATACTTTATTTATGGCTGATCTTAGTTTGTACAAATAAAAATGATAATTTCTTAATATAGAATTCAGACTATGTCTTTACATCTATATATGTATTTAATAGTTTATATTGCAGTTGATTTATTTAAAAATGCATACATATTTAAAGAAGTTGTCAGCTTACAAGGAAAAATTCACAAAAACCTTTGGGAACTTATAAACTACGACTAATTTCCTATAACTACTTAAAACTAGGAATAGACATGGTCAGGAATTAAGGATGCTATTAGTGGGTAATTAAATTTTTGGCAATTCCGCAGAAATTGATGTAGGTTCTGTTTAGCAGAATGATTTATGTATATATTTGATTTTACTAATACGGTGAAGTTGCTTTGTAGAAAAGAAACGCGATTTGTTTAAAATTATTTTTAAGTATTTGTTTTGTTGCGTTTGTAGTTTTTTCCTGTTTGTTTTGGCACAAGTATACCAGACAAGGGAGCCGTAAAGTAATATAGGCTGCATACTGAGGCAATAGATGAGCAGTTTGTTCGCGTATTGCCTTGGAAATTTTTGAAAATGCATTAGCCATATGAGGTTTGAATGTTAATTTCTTATCTAACCGGATGCCAAGGTATTTGATAGAGTTCGACTATTTTATTAGATTATCTAGGATATCGATGGAGCTATTTGGAAGAAAACGACGAGCGCGCCTCTTTGTAAAGAATATAGCCTGGGTTTTTCGTTTATCGATTTTAATTTTCCAATTGTTGTAAAACTTTTGAAGTAATGTCAGCCTGTTGATAATAATATCAGGGTTGATCGCAGTTGTGCACACCGCAGTGTCATCAGCATAGGTTGCAATAACGCATTCTGGAGTCGTTGGACGTCCAAAGTGTATAAATTATATAGGATGAGGAACCCCGGCGGGAACGATACATGATGAGGAATACATCTGCCCAACTTTGGCCGAAAACTTTCTGTTTGTCAAGAAGGATTTAATTATTTTTATTAGGCATTCAATTTTTTCAGATTTTTTTTCCGAGTTTCGGAATCGGCTCCCAAAAAAAACCTTTCATCAATTTTGTCAATTATTCAAATTATCCATAGCTCGGCAACTAAACCTCATAGAAAAAAAAAATTGCGTACCCACGTTCATATTTTCTAGAAGTACTATTTTGCACAATTTGAGCGAAATCCAGAGTCTCGACTTTTTTAGTTGTCCGCTTCACGTGAAATGCCCCGTCTACCAGATAATCTTCTCCAGAGCATTGTACCAATACCTCCTAGAAGTACGGGCCGTAATGCAGAATGATGACGTCAGAGTTTGCGGGAACAATGTCGCGAAAAACACACGTAGTCTTATCGGACGTCCGCGGAAAAATGCTAATTGTACAGGTTGTGTTAAACTGATTGAAGTGAAAACAAAGTGGTATATGTGGAACAGTGCTAGTGAACAGCTAAAACACAAATTAATACGGTGCGTGCGGTATAATTGGAAAAATTCGCAACGAAATGTTTATCGGTTGGTGTTAGGTTATGTGATGCTTCGTGTCGATTTACTGTCGATACAATTAATTGGTACAAAATGAAAGTTATGACTAAATATTATTATTACAACGCGTCCAAGCACAAAAAACTAACGTTTTAATCATATTTTAGCTTGAAAACCGCAAGTGAAATCTCCGTGTACATCGGCACTGCCTCTTGGAAATGTCTAAACTCCCCGAATAACTGACGTCATAGCTAAAACGATTACGTAGCATGACGGCGCGTACCTCTAGGTACGCGCCGTCATTGATTGTACATTGATTGTACACACCATTAACACTTTATTTCATCGCAAAAAATATCCCAATTGTCTAAAATTCGCCTCCACTTTCGTGATCCCTAAGCCCGGAAAAGACTTTTCCTCTCCGCAAAATTGGCGACTCATCAGCTTATTTTCATCCATAGCCAAACTGCGCTGCTAGTTTTAATTTTTGGACTCAAAGAGATTGTCACCGTGACAGCGTAACTCAAAAGTATATCCTAGATCAGAAACTTTACTCGAGAAATCGATGCGTTTCCTAAAAAAACAGCTATCTTCCTAATCTATTTTCAAATTTCTCGTTTCATTCACGTGGAAATTATCCGTTTCAGTCAAATAGTGAATGTGTACAAATCCGTAGATCCTGTAAAGCACAACGAGTAACTACTCTAAAATCCAAAATCCACATAACCATTGTTGCACTAGATGAAAATCTTCGGTCGGAATCATTCGTATGGACGAATCATGTGTATGTGTACAAAGGATTCGTCGGTACTATTTTCCAAAATAATGCAATAGTAATGGACATCATCCACCCTGTATATAGCTTCGATTTACTGAAGCAAAAGCACATGTTGATGATTATCGTGACGTACCTACACGTGAGCGAATTTTCATGCTTACACGGATTTTCGCGAAAATCTTTACAAGCACATGTTTATCAATTCAGATTCTGGTATAATGTTTTCTGTATTGTTTCGATTGTTGGTATTGTCATTGCCTTTGTTTTATGTTGGGTTTGTTCTTTCGCAACGATTCTGTTGTTATTTACTGTCTCTAAATTACGTTAGTCTAATGGATCTTATTGTGGCTGCACTATCTTGCTACAATAGTATCTTACTATCGTCGTAGTATCTTGTTTTTTTTCCTTTCGTGGCAATAAGTTTCTTAGCATACCACCAGCAGAGTGTAAATTAAAGCGCACTAGGGTGGAAGATGCAAATTGTTTTCGCCTCATACCAGTCACAGCGTTATAAATTGCTGGTGTGCTTTTAGAAATATGTGCACGATTTGGATGGGAATGGTGCATGGGAAAGCATGGGTAAAAATGCAAGTTGGTTTTATTCAATGCTTGCGGAGTTATAGGAGTAGAAAATTGTTCTTAATGGTCTCAAACTGAGTTGTAGTTTGAAAGAGATTCAAAAGATATTGTCAGTTGCTTTGTGTATAAGGGCTATATTTGTGGAACATATAGAAAATAAATTGTATTTGATGCCTTTGTTGAAGATATCTTCCTAAACAGCTTGTGAAGATGATATGTCCTCCACATGCGAAATTTTTTTTTTTGCTAAATCAATTCTTTTGAGATTGAAATCTTTCGCTTGAATACTACCCTATGACATTGACGAAAGCATATCTTTTTTTTTTGTTCTTGAAAATAAAAATGTTCAAAAGCACTATGTTCATACTTTTTTATTTAACTGGGTATCTGGATTTCATCGTGCATATGTAAATATTTTAACATTTATTTTTGGATAACGCTTCAGACAGTCATCATTGTTTTGTTATTGTTTATTTTGCTTAAAATATTTCAACTCCCTCTTCTTCTCAACACTCCGAATCATACAAATAATTTTCACAAAACCCGCAAACATTGTATTCGAAATGATAATAAAGCTCACCATAATATGTACTCATTTTTCAATCTCCGAAGTGAAACGGAAATAAAACATATGAAATGCATCAAATTTGTACTTCTACATTAACGGAACCTCCTCTTCGAAGTTAGCCATTTTCGTACTGTAAAGTGAAAACTTTTACGACATTTTATCCTGTCAGTATCCCATCAACAACATTCGACTATTTCACCATCTGAATTACATATAGCCGCTTACGATAAATGTCTGGTGCATTGGGGCTTTTTTACTATGATCATAAAATTTTCGTCTTGAGACTATTTGAATTTTCGTGTTCTGAGCGACGGTTAAGCAACCGAGAAACTATCAAGTCTTATTCGTTGGATTTATGGGTCGTGAGATATTTTATGATTGTTAATGCAGTTGGGTGAAATACTGGATAGTTTTCTGGTAACTGATTATTTTGTAAATGTTTTTATTGTCATGTTTTGTAGTTTGTAAAATTATTTTCAAACATTAGTAAAATGACATGAAAATTTGATTCTACATAAATATCTTGAGATTAGATGTGATAACTGTGTATTGATTTTTATTATTATGAATATTTTTTGTATTTTGATCTTCTGCTGTCTATTGCTTATTTTGATGGTGACTCATGCAATTGTTATGAGCTCCTCAAGTATTATTTAGACTACAGTTTTTGGGTCACAGAACAGTTTTTAAATAAGGTCACAAATAAAATTAACGATTAATCGAGTTCATACTTACATTTTCGAACAAAAAAGGATCAATTTATTTTCATCACTTACCTGAAAAAGAAAAAAAAAGTTTCAAGATATTGAAAGAAATAATGGATGAAATAAAAAATGTAAAAATAAAAAAATGTAAAAAAAAATGTAGATAGATGACCAAAGTTCGATTGAATAATTATTCCATAACTGGAAAATATCATTTATATAGCATTTATTCAACCAGTAGAAAACATCAAATCACTAAAATTACACTTAAGTTCAGATGATGCTATTAAACAGCACTTGGAACAACGCTTCACTGACAAAGATCAGACGTTTTCGACGCAGCAATCGAGATCTAATGCTGTTTAAAAGGTAGCAAAAGGTGTTTAAATATGGATGGAAATAAAAAAAATTACGATAACTTTAACTTTTTGGCAGCGGCGGGAGCTGTTACTCAACTACTACAAATTTGACAGTACTAGTCTCGGACGTTTTGTGTAAAATGGAGAAGGGTTATCAAATGGATGCAGTCTACACAGATTTCAGTAAGGCTTTCGACAAAGTTGGCAAACCTTCTCTTATTCTGAAGTTACAGAATTTTTGAGTCGCTAATTTCTTATTCAACTGGATTAGCTCCTACCTCCTTAATCGAATCCAGTTTGTATAGTTTCAAGGGTATTTGTCAAGAAAAATGTTTGTATCCTCTGGTAGGCAGGGTAACCAACTTGGCCCTATTCTTTTTTATATATTCATATAAGAGCTATTCAAAGTTTTCTTAAATATACATACCCCTTTTACTCTAGACTGATGATAAAAAAATTCATCACGTAATTCAATCAAACCTGATGCACAATTTCTCCAGTCAAAACTGGATTCGCTTAACCAGTGGCGAACTGCCAACAAGTTCTCCCTTAATATTGATAAGTACCAGGTTATAAGGTTGATAAACTATAACACCGACCTTTTCGGAGACGGTTTATTAGCTCGAGTTGATAAAGTTATAGATCTTGGCGTTATCATGGATGAAAATTCTGTTTTTACTTAGAATATAACAAAATAATTTTCCGTGTAAACAAACAGCTAGGCGTAATAAAACGACATGGCAAAGAATTGCAAACTTTACAGACTACTAAGTCATTGTATACTTCATTCGTACGGCCTCTCCTTGAATACGCATCTATTGTCTGAAGCCCAGCTTTTCAAATCCATAGTGATAAACTCGAATTTGTGCAGAAACAATTCTTGCTATCCGCTTTACGAGAAATGTATAACAATAGTGATTTCCACAGCCTACCATCATATAAAATACGGTTGGGTCATCCGAACTTACTACCACTTTCATTCAGGAAGATTGTTAAAACTGACTGCTTTGTATTTGACGTCATTAGGAGGTGTTATTAGAGCTGATTACTTCTACAGTAATATAGTGATGACTAACCTAATCAGAAAGACCAGGTTCGATATGTTGCCTTAAGGATTTCAATATAGACAGTGAACCAACCAAAATTCTAAGGTTAGTTAATTCTAATGTGAACCAAATTTGGTAGGTAGACTTTTTGCTGGACTACAAGATTAGGACTGCCAGCAACAATAATGTTTATCCTTTTTTAGGCCCGATTTATTCATACCTAAATTTGGACACATCCCAATTAAAAAATTAATTTACTTCAACAAAATCAATTGAGCCATTTACAATAAAATTCTGCATATACAGATGTATCTAGTTAATCGCGAAATGGTAATGGCTGAAAAGCGGGGGTTGGCAGAACTTTTCAACTGAATCGAAGTTCAGAAGAAAGCCTACCAAAAGTGTCATGAACAGCCATCAATGAGACCAAAAAGATTGGTAGTGTGCTAGATGTGGCTGTGAAGGCCCCTAGTCCGCATTAGTGGGGCATTCTTTAGTCCGCAACTGACTGATACTAGACATTTTTTTTTTAGCTTTACGCGGCGGGGGTGGGTCACTAGGAAATTATGTGAGCTTGCTATATGAAAAACAAAAGGGTAACCACAACACCAATACAAAATGCAAGGAAACGGGCTAACCCCATAACAGAGCACGAGGCTCCCAAACCAGACACAGCTGGCATGCGATAAAGCGCATTCCCTAGAAAGGGAAACTGGAAAACCAAGGGGGTAAAAACCGAAATTTCAGAGGCATACCTGGTTGGAAGTAGACAGCCTTAGATGCTGTGAGGCTTGCCCCAATTTCAAAAAAAAAAACACATTAAGCAAAAGTCCTCCCTTCAATAAATAGGTCAGCCAGGCCAGACGATACCTAAAAGGAAATGAAGACTTTTTTGGGCTTTCGCTCAGCAATTTAGACCAAACGGATTTTCTCTTGACGATTTGGCCACGAATCATATCTTATTAGCTCAGTGATTTCATCTGTGACTGGGTCACCCTTGTCATTATCGCACTTCTTTTGATTTGTGACTAGTTTTTTTCCCAGAAGCTGTTCCAGCAGGCACTTCCACTCTTTTCACTGTACAGATTACATTTTCGGCCCGTCTTAATTCACTTTTTTCAAATGTCCTAAACCTTTTTGTTAATTATTTTTGTTAATTATTTATACAATGCGTAGTTCTATGAAACATAGTGCAGCATTTATGATCGCAAACGTTGTGTACATAGTACCTTTAGCTCCAAAAATATCTAAAAAGGCCAATATTTTATGTATTATGAGTATGCTATGCACATAGTTCCAACTCCTAGATAACGTAGCTGCAACTAGTATGAACATAGTTTCGGAATACATCTTTAAAGTAAGCTAAATAACAAATGCTTTCCAGGAAGCTCTTGCAGCCTAGTAGTAAAAGTATCGGCTGTTCAAGTATAGTGTGACAGGTTTAGAACAAGTTTAGAGCAAGTTTTTTTTTGAAATGATTCAAAAATTAAGAAATAATATTTCAGGAATGTAAATAGAAATGTCCATTATGTACAATTGTCTAATGTATAAACTATCCGAAACTGTCTAAAACGGAAATAAAATTTTGAAAAATATTTTTTAGTTTTTTTTTTGTTGATTCCTAACCTAACAATTAAATAAATCGCAATCTTGTGGCTAAATTACTTTGCCTCTTTGCTCTTGTAATTCTTATTTTATTTTTGTTTGCCTTTTGCATTTTCTTTTTATCTTATAAGCTAATTAGCATATCCAGCTTTTCACAGTGGCTGCGACTATCTTGCCAATAGGCACTTAAAATCTACCTCTAAAACGGTGACAATGTCGCTTTTACTTTGAATTTTTTCAGTACTATAATTCATGGCGTTGTGGGCTATAATACATAGCTTTAAAAGCTAGAGCATATAGCACATACTCCTATGAGTTTTTTTGTAACGTATTATGATGTCAGGCGTTGTATCTGAAATCGACTGTATACATTGCACCAGAAGTACTCGTATATAAATTATGACCTCTAGCGGTCTCAGTGTATGGAACATCGTAAAAGACTTATGATACAAGATAAGTGGGGTTTCTTAGCAATGCTTGATGCACTGCAATCGAAATTCGAGGACGCATATCAAAAATTGGGATTTGTTTTAAAAGGAAAATACTATTTTAACAATGACCAACTCTGTCATGTTATCTAGTTTAGCTAAAAACTCAAGTTTTCTCGAATAACAGCCAAAATACAAAACACAAACCTACAATTAAGTGCATCCTTCGAAACAATTTCCAACAACTTATTACACTCTAATTCATGTCCATCTAACTATATTCAGCACTTGCTCTCACAAATCAAATAAATTCCTTCGAATTATCTTCAGCTTCCGATTACAAGTCTTCAACTTTTACCTGGCGTAACTTTTCTTGCGTCTTCTCCATGGCTTTCAATTTATTTATTAATTTACAGAAATGGACTTTTCAGCGACGAACAATACTTTTCGAAGTACTATTGAAACAGCATTATTTTAAGACAAAGTAAAATGGTACACGTGTATTTTATAGTGAATTTTCTGTAGACAATGTTTCGTTTCGGTAGTAAATTCTTCAGTTATGCGAATATTAGCGAAATTTAATTGAGACAAAACAGAACGAAATGGAAAGATCGTAATGGAGATAAGATAGTCGGCGGAAGTAGATTTAATGTTTAATGGAAGTGATACAATGTAAAGTAACAGAAGGCTGAAGTGTTATAGCTGAATGATAGTGGTGATTTTATGGTGATGGTGATGGTGCAGGATAATAATGAAAAATATTTCGAATGGGATTTGAGTGCTTGCAGTGCTATTCAATTACAATGTCATCACTCGTATCAATTCAAAGCTTTTTCATTATTCCTTGTCAAAGTACGAACATGGATATCCATTATCCTCTCGTAGAAACAATTTTACAGATCTTAAGAATCCCAATTGTCATCATTTCTGCGATGAAAAATCTACTTAACGAAAAACAATGTCAAGACAATATTTTTTGCTTAATTCAAATAATTCTTCATCTAAGAAATCGCTTCCATCGAAAAAAAATCTGCAAGCTGCCCTCTTTCAACTCCTCCATTTTGTCAAGTGTGCTTGACTCGAACCATTATTTCCCCCGCACAATAAAAGAGACAATTAGCCACTTAAATTCGTAGAGACCCCTTCTTAGCCATTGTCGGGAAAAAGTCAAGAGCCCATTGTCGTGATACTTTGTACTGATCAGATACAATCTTCCGCTCTCTGTACTTGTATCTCTGTCCTCCAGGAAAAATTATCCGTCCCCGAAGATTGAGCATTATATTTAATCATCGACGACTTTAGGATGGCATTGGCATGGTACCATTAGTGCTCGTGTGTTTTCTTTCGTCGTCCGTATTCTATGTCACAGTTTTGATAATAACTATCGCGAAAGGATATGATAAGATCGTTTGCACTACGCTGAAGATGGTTGTGAGGACGGCATGTGATTTTGTCAAAGCTCTGGAAGAATTTGATATCGTCCGGACCAGTGTAGGCATAACATACGGACTAGGCACTTGACAAAGATTTCAAGAGATTACAGTTGCTTTAGTCATCGTGCTCCGGATTAATGTATGTTTGCGAAGACATGAGACAAATCCAAATTTAGTTGCGATTGCAATACAGGTCTGTGATGGATCTAAGTTGATTTTTTTCGTTAATTAGATATGTAATGATCTGTGACTTTAGTGATAAACTTACTATGCATCAGAAAATTTAAAACTAACTGAATTCGCGAAAATAAATATTTTATTGTAACAAATGGGTCATTGAAGCTCCCTAATTATTTCACAATGACTCCTCCATTAGCTGAATAAATTTTCCATCTACCATCTTTCTCTGAAGCTATAAAGTACGATTTTCTACTCATCGCCCCAAGCATATACTCGTAGTGCACCCGAAACAAAGGATAATGCAACGAAGCACAAACACGAAAGAATATGGGGTTAGGATCCAATCACATCTATTATGTATGCACCAGGAAAAAAGATGCAAAGTCCTGGCTAACGAATTTTACAACCCATGTAAATCATTCTATTCAATCATCGAGCACTTACCTTCTAGCATGCTCTGGGCCATGAAATAGAACAGCTACAGGCCGACATAAACCATTTTCATGCTGTCAAGTGTTTGGAAAATAATAATCTCTTTCGTCGGTTTTGTCTGAGTAGTATGGGGACATTTTTTTATCACGAAACGTGGGAGGGGAGGGGGAGAAAAGAAGAAGAGTTTGACATTCTATATCGTAGAAAATGCAGTTTGGTGTCGTAATGGTGTGAAGAAATATATAGTGTGGATAGAAAGTTGAATTATTATGGAAATAAAGCAGGTCAATCTGTCTGAGATCAAGAAGGTTTATTGTATTTTTACGATCTTAAATTGATTTTATTAATGAATATTGGTTTCTGATATTAGCCGGCATAATCTATTTGGAAAACGTTAGTCTTGATTTCTTGACGGTAGTCTTAGTTTTTTTTTAATTTCCATACATCCTTTTTGCCTTTTTAGTGGGTAGTGGCAACGGAGATTCATACTACATGAATTAGAAATGAAAACTGATGACGTTTTATGCGTGTTTATGATAAATAATTTGAATTTTTCAAACCTTTGTGGGCGCTGAGTGCCTAAAAGTAGTCAAGTATTTGTTTGCATATTTTAATTTATCACGACTTTTGACAGAAATATTTGGGCATATTAGTGTTGACTAAAATTATGCATACATTATTTTTCATGAGTGCGCAGGCAGCCCATGAAAAAAATCTATCAAATCATCGACCCTCTTGAAAAAAACTCGTTTTTTGAAGAAGAAAAAACGTAAATGAATGATAAATTTTATAATTTTTCCCACCCAATTTAAATTGATATTTACGAAATTCCATGCTGTACAAGAACGGCGATCCATCATCATATTACCTCTATTTTGAAACTCAAAACGTATGTTCACGAGCCTAGATGGGATTCATCAGATCAATATTAAATTCACAGGAAGTATTGGTCTTAAATAGGACCAGGTCTGCTAGAAGTGATTTTGAAATATCGACAACCTTGTGGACGTGGTGCCATCTTGAAAAATCACTAAGAAAAAACTGCTTTTGACCCCATAAATTCCCACCCAGTCACCAGATTTTTACGAAATTCACACAGTAGCTAGAGCTTACTTTAAACCAAAATGGATAGAAGTTTGGTTGAAAAATTAATATAAAGCTGCCAGCTATGATAGTTCTTTTATCTTGAATTTCGTTATATCGCTCACATAAGAAAACCTTTTTCTTCTCTAACTTCCGGTGCAGTCAATCAAAAAGACATTCATACGGTAAATAATTCGGTTGAAAAATCAAGATAGGGTTGCCAGCTATAATAGTTTTTGAATTGTTATGTCACTTCTTGGCTGAACGATGCAATCATAAAATTTTCAAATGGTAATGATCTTATAGTGATAAGAAAGATTTGAAAACTTTTGCGAGAGGTAGCATTCAATTTTTTATGACCTTTATTACATAGAATGCATTCATTGAATCACAACGAAATTTGCAAAGTAGATTGGCTTATGTTGTGGAAAAAGTGGCAAAAGTAAGGAGTCAAAACGAAAGTAAGCTGAGGCGATTATCGTGCGTTTCAGCCTGCTATTTTTCGGGCACTGCACAACGATTGCTGACAGATCCCGGCTTGAAGACTGTCTAAGCTTGGTGGAATCAAGCAGATTGGAAACCAGAACACAAGTCCTCAGCTATGTTGATCTTTCATCATAAAAGTTATTTGCCCCCGTGATTGAACTGTTGCTTTGGACACACAGTTCTTATACAAGTGCAATGTAGGGGAAACTTCCAGTTTTGTTAATTTTTCGCTCAAAAGATGGGAGAAAGCCTTGGTATACTGCAAATTAATCTGAACATACTTTCAGGCATAGAAATGTCCGGAATTGATGTCTTTGGACCCTTTTGCAAGGAAACTTTGTTCGCGTGACCTCAATAAAATAAACTCTATAGAGGAGAATTTTCACTGGATCTCTGCGTTTTGCTTTGGAGGCTTGTCCATAGACAGTCACAAGATTTCGTGCTTCACCACTTCCTGATTTGGTGAAATTTAATCGCTTATAAAAAGTAGCTCAGCCCTATACGGTATCCGTCCCTGAGCGTCGAGAAACATCTCTGGTTAAGTACGACCTCTTGGTTGAAACCATCTTCACCGGTGGCAGGATTCTTCGTGGGATTTATGTACCTGATAATCCAGTGCTACACATCGATGTCCAGATTCAGCTTACCGACCATGTCTGGTCCTCATGCGAGGACCAGGAATTTAACAGCTGACATGGTAGGGTTTGGCAATATTAGAGTCCAAAATGGTGAATTGGTGCCGACTGCCAATACCCAGTTTTGGAGCGATCGATGTGAGCCACCCCTTAGATGTTTGGAGGTGACCGTCCACAAACTTTACTAGCGTGTAACTGGTCCTTATCTTTTGCCACATTTCGTTTTTAGGAATAGCGCACTGACAATCACTTAGTTTGCGATCCTCGTTAGACACATCTATCGTAACGATGAAAGAAGAAGACGCACCTTTTGCGTGCGTTTTCCTCCCTGCCTTTGCGGATGGTGTGTTTGTGCCAGAAGGACCAGCCTTTGCGAGGTTTTTTTTACTGATTTTGGCTGATTCGTCTTTTGTGAGGATTCGGGAAGAAACATATTTTCACCTGATACGGCCGTGGGAACTTCCAGCTGACGCTGTACTCGCCTTTCCGGAGCCTGTGATCAGAAAGGATACTATCAGCAAGTTCGAAAACTTGCTGGCTAAGGAATCGTTCACGATGGTAGCCTGTGAGCTTCCACTGCAACCATGGTCCTCTATTACAGTCATACATTAGGTTGTGGCCTACAGTCTGGCTGCCACCTGCAGAGATAATTTCCTCAAGATTCATCCTCATGTTTGCCAGGCACTTTTAGTGTTATATTTTGCGATGTACAGGCCACCTTCAACACGACAAGGTGGTACCTCATCGAAGGGGTAAAAAAGTAAGAGAAAACAGTATTAGACAATAACATTTACAGCAAGCATTGGTTCTGATGTGACCTGGGGTGAAATTCTGGATGCAGAAATCATGGCTGCCGTAAATAGCTCCATCAATTTTATCACGTGGATGCAAATGAGATGTAAGCAACATTTGGAAAAAAATCTAGACTACTTTCCGAAACTTATAGAAGTGAAACAGTTGAAACGTTTAACAAATTTCAAAAAATAAAGATTTTCTGTGAAAATATGAACAAATAAAATATGCTCGAAAATGGCCAACCATTGCTATAGTTGGCCATTCTTTGATGGCCATATCAATCGCTAAACAACAATTAAGCCAAATTAAAATCTATTAACATAATGACGCAATTTTTATGATATGCGGATCCAACACTAATTCGATCAAATCAAAAATGATGAATTACCTTGAGTAAAACAATCAACATTTTTCGGCGCCAACGAAAAAAAAAACGATTAAAAGCCCATTTAGAGCAAGCATATATCGAATTTCTTAAGCTTACTGTAACAAACAACCACAAATCGACCAGATGAACTTAATCTCCACCCCATAATTATACCGGAAAATTCACAATGCCTATTACTCTAATCTAAGTTCGAACAAATAAAAAAACAATCTGTGATCATAAATCAACATATAAAATAACATTTTTAGTAGCTCTAAGCTCTCGACTCACTTAAAAGCAAATAATATACTGCTTCGCAGTCATAAATAATAACTACTCTCGACGCCGCTTCTAACATCATCATCGTGCAATTTGTCAAGGACGAATCTATAATAACACCCAAAAGCTAAACATCTCATAAACTAATCACCATAACGAGCATGCACATTGAAACGCTTCGTACGTAGGCATATCTCGGAAGTGAAAAAAACGTTCCCGAAAACGCACCAATTTGGCTGAAGACATAGACGACTCTAATTTCAATGAGCATAAAATTGCAAAGAATTCAGTTCCGGCTATAATTTTGTCATATTTAGTAAAAGATACAATAACGCGTCTGGCAAGTTGGGAAGATGTAAATAAAAGAAAACGTGAATAATGTCATAAGTGATTACCGTCTGACATTTCGCGTCCACACAAAATATCTAGTTTGTATTCTTGACGATCTCACTGATTCGCAGATACAATTCGGTTCTATTAATAGACAGTGATAGGCGTTTAGAGCTTTACTAAAATAAAAATCATGTCAACGTTTTATACCTTTATATTCAGATCACTTAGGCCGATGTAAACGTATTCGATTTCAATAAAAACTTAATTATATTAATCAAAGCATTATTTTTTTCAATTAGAGATTAAGCTACTTAACGATATATCTCATTCGACCCTCTTAGATTTAGCCAATAACATGTCTTGACGATTGTATACAATAACAGTTAGGCTTTTTTCACAATTTCTAATCAGAGTAATGATAATCAATTCTTCTATCCTATTCACACTCCAAATATTTATTGATGACGGCGCCCGTTAGGTTATAAGCACACGAATGACCTATAAGCTTTTAGATATTTATGACGTCCGCCTATTGTATTTCAGATCAAGTTTTTCGAGACTATCGTGATATGCAAATACTGATTTGAGCTGAGAAGCTATTTTAAACGAATGACTCGATTATACGACATTAAAAATAAAATCGAATCGAACCCGATTAGACAAATTAAGATGTGTGATGTAATTGATGGCCAAAACGAATAACCGGTCGATTTAGTTTACAATTGATGATAATTGTAGACGTTTCGGATTTCAATGAAGTAGAGAGAGGATGTGCTTTGCATGGATTTAGAATTAGGCTAAACGGTTACTGCTATTAGGCAGGCTATTATTAAAGTTTTGAATACAAGCAATTGAGGCAAATGAAATGAAATTTTTTAAAGACGTTAATTAGCTGAATGTTTACTTTCTCTCTCCTGATGGTAAACATTAACTTGAATATATTGATTCACCGGTTTTATCGTATTTTGTTGAGTTGTTCTACTAAACAAAACGTAGAAATTTTGTAATCAATCGGAAGAACATATAATTGTCTAACATTCTTTATTCTCTCTGATTCGGAAGCTGCAAAAACAAGCAGTATCAATAATAGAAAGCATTGGGTTACTCTATTTAATAAATGACTGATTTACGTTTTTAGCATAAAAGTCACTTAGAACCCAAAGCAAAGGTTTAAAAGAGCTAGAAGTTTAATTTCTGCACGCGTTTCGTTTATAAAAATCTGTTTCACGGGGAAGAAACATTCAGCGCATCAAACGCTTTCATGCTTCACCTGATATTCCGCTTTTATACTCCACTTCCGAGTTTCTTTGTAAGAGTGGATAGTAGACTTTGTGTCGTATAATATGCCAAAACCTTCTTCTTCTTTGAACATACTTGACTCCTTTTTTCACTAGCACTCACAATTTTTCCTTATAATTTTGCTTTTTTTAGGACTCATTATCATTCCTGATAGCTGCAGCCAAGTTTCGATTCCCAGACAATCGTGCTGAGGTTGGCGAAGCAACAAATAATTGATTGATGTCGCATGATTGTAGTAAGTCCTTAAGTCCTTAAGTCGTTTTTGTTTTCCCGCTATTTTCGTCGAAGCTTTTTTTGGATGCCCAGGGTATATTGGATGTTGTTGGCTGTTCGTGGCCACTCTGATTTTTTGGTCAAGAAGCGAGATCAGTTCTTTTCAGAACTCGAACATTTTCATCTGCTGATTTCCTTCTTTATGTCTAACAAAGAATCTTCAGTGATGCCTCAGAATTCATATCGCGGACACCTACTTTCTGGCATTATGAATTTTACGCAACAACTTTTAAGCCTTTAACTTTTATCCATTACTAAAATTTTTTAATGTAACCATACTGACATATAATGCTATCCCGCAAAGAAGAAAATTGCAGTTAATAGGAAATTGAAATTAATGCAAAACAGTTCTTGAAGTTGGAACAATGGGAAGTTCCATTACCGAATTAGGTAAATAATTTCAGCAAATTCAATAGTAGCTTTTTTCCAGTTAGATTGTTTGAGATGAAAAACTGTGCAAGGCCACCGCAGTTCTGGGAAGTGACAAATTCATAAATTCGACCGAGTGGTCGTCAGCACTTATGAAGCAAGAAGCTTAACGACTGGAAGAAGAAAGAAAGAACCTTCTAGAAAGAAAGTTCCAGCTGTTGGCCCGTCAACGGGAACCGCTATTATTACAGCGTGATGTTGTGCAAATGGAAGTCGTCATTGCTGCTTAATGTGAGGGAGCCTAATGCCAAACTGATCATGTCTTCGACCGTTGCATTTGCTGCTCTGATGTTCATTTGATGACAATACTGGAAGTGCTTGCAAGAAACTGTTGATAACTGCTGCTCAGAGAAGCGAATGTGACACTGATAATCAAGTGCTTCCTGCTGCATCTGCAAAATCTATGCTGGCACCTGCTGTTAACACTGATGCTTGCAATTGCTGAGCCTGATTCAAGTGTCTTACTAATGTTTGCTCCTATTGTCACTACTGTTGAGGGAGAAATGAGGTCGAATGCTCCAGTTTTCACTGAATTGGGTCATACTGCTCTCCCGAATACTGATTCGATTATGAACATAAAGATAGATTATTTTACTGCCAGAATATACTGGAGGCAATGCGCAGCAGCCTTTCAAGCATTTCGTGCGAGATTTTGACGAGGGTTAGCCAAGCGTATGTATAGGATGACTTATAATTGGTGTACCTGAGGAGAAGAGAGTTAGCTGCGACAGAAATTAGCTGATAAGTTCGTTACCACTACCACTCTTTACATTGGTAGAGCTACTTAAAAAAGGAATAACCCAGGGAATTCACGCAACGCGAATAGCTGCTCGACCGCTACATGAAATTATGTCAGGAAGAACTAGATCTGCTGATCAAAGAGCAACAAATGCTTTTATACAATTGTAAATATTCAACCTATGGCTGGAACAAATATGATGCTGCAATCGACTACATCAGAGAATGTTACTCGCTCCTCGCCGATGGAGCATCATCAGAGAAAATCCATATGAAACATGCCTTTCCAGAAACTGTTTCGATTGCTAGACGCAGACGCTGCAGTAGGGTCATTGCAATTGCCTACATCACAGAAAAAATTCAGAAAATGGTATATAGCAACTAATCCATAGCAAGTCCAGTCAAAATCTACTGGGCAAAGATTTAGCATCATTGATTTAACTGATGACAGCTGTCAAGCTTGTATCGAGCTGAAAAACCTGACTGGTTGAAACACTGATTCTAGCTATGTACAGTCCTGAACATGAAATTGAGTTCCACACTGACGCCAACTCGATAAGCTTTGCGTTAAATAATTAGTGCATTGCTATCGCACTTACTCTGAATGTCGCGAAGTGTCAACAAATATGTTATAACATAAAACTGCATCTACATATTATCATCTTTTACTCTGCTTTAAATTACTTTCTTAACATTGCTGTCAATTTGAAGGACCTGGGCGTGATATTTGTTTCGATATTCAAATTCACTAATATATAATGTATATCCTTGGCAGGGCATCTACTAAATTTCTATGGCTTTATTATTAAAATTCTATGGCTTTATCCTTAGATCTCACAAATCTTTGGTTAACCTCTCCAACTGTTTGCAACTTTTCCTTTCATTTGTTCATAGTTTTATAGAATACTGTTGTCAAGAGTGCTTTGTTGCGAGTAAGCAAATTAAAGTGGTCAAATAGTTCAAAGAAATTTGCCTCAGCTGACTATCAAAGGAATTGAATCTATGATTTTTTGCTTATAACAACTTCAATATTTTTTTCACTTTAATATTGGTTTAAAAAAAGATAAAATTCGAAGGTTATCTTCGTGAAAACGTAGACCTTAAGTTACTAGATTGGAATTCAGCGATTATAAGAATCCTTAAATTATCAATGTGCAATTAATAGTTACAACAATTTTTCACTGGCTCCCTTCAAGGACCAATCACCGGGTGCACCCTGAATCACTCAAATATACCACACTTTTCCACCATTACTTACATTTGCTAAGAAAAATCAAATAACTTATTCATTCTAAGGAAAAAACCGCTTCTAAATGAACTTACTTTTTGAACGCTACAAAAATTCAACTCACGCAATTTGCACTTTCATATTTTTTTACGCAATAGAATAAAATTAAGTCAAAATTTCGTAAAAAAAAAAAATTATAAAAGAATAATAAATTTCCTAAGAGTTAAATAGATTTGCTATTGCATTAAATTCAAAATTTTTACACCAAAAAAAATATTTTTCAAATTCATCTTTTCCTTTCAGAATAGTAACTGAATCGGCTGAAGAGCCGACTAAGGACGACGTGGCGGTAATATCTGTAAATACTCACAACCGAATCAATTCAACGGAAATGGCAAAGCGAAATCGGATATCAATCAGTCGATATCTTAAGTTCAGTAGAACTTATAGCAGTTGGCTTTCAACATTTCTAGTGTTCATAGTAGCTATTGTTAGTACGACGCAAGCACAATGTCCATGGCAGCGTGATGTTCCTGATTTACAAACATCATGTTTATGTGCATATAACTTAGGGCACGAACTGTCTGTTCAGTGTGATCAAGTAAGTACTTATTATTTATTACTATTAATTCTTACTTATTTTAAAATCCCAAAATAAATTGTCTATGGAGAAGCAACTGAAAAAGAAATGGGAAAGAAATATTTGCGTGATTCTAGCAATTAATCAAATACTTTTTCGAAAAACACAAAAATATCAACACTGATTCGAACCTATTTCCAGGTGAACTTTCCAATTCTAATCGATGCCTTAAATCGTTTCGTCAAAAACAAACCAATCGATCTACTCTACATCAATAACTCCACGATTGAGAAACTTGAAAACGATGTGTTCGCCAATCTTCAACTGCACAACGTTCAGTTGAGTAGTTGCAAGATCAACCAAATACAAGATACCAGTTTTAAAGGACAAGAAACTTTCTTGAAAAATCTCAACCTACAAGACAATCTTCTTGAAGAAGTTCCTATCAAAGCACTACGAACATTGTCCATTCTAACTCTGTTAGATTTATCGAAAAACCGAATTACATGGATTCCCGACGATGCTTTTCAAGGCTTGGAGAAACTATCAACGCTGAAACTGAATGACAACAATGTCACTCTATCGCCGAACGCTTTTCACGGACTCGAAGGAACGTTGAAGAATTTGAATCTGAAAGGTACACGTCAGAAACGCGTTCCAGAATGTGTACGCGGATTAAAGTTACTAGCGTTTCTGGATCTTTCGCAAAACGGGATCCGCGAGCTGCCCGGACCGGCTGGCGTTCGAACTTTCGAAGGACTCGACTCTCTAACTGCCTTAAATTTGGAGCGGAATTTGATTCAGAACCTGGGCGAAAATGCTTTTTCCGGAGTACGAAAAACGTTAAGCTCGTTGAGTTTGTTGAATAATCTACTGTCCGAATTTCCCGTTGGTGCTATACATTCGCTCAAAGAATTGCGTGTTCTCGACATTGGTTTCAATTTGCTCACGGCACTGCCAGACGTGGCGTTCCGCGGAAATCCAAGCCTGACTTTGCTGGCATTGGACGGTAACCCGCTGCCGACTGTACCAGAGAAAGCCTTATTACATTTGAATCAGACATTGCGTGGATTGTCTTTGGGTGGGCGGTTCTTGCATTGTGACTGTAAGCTGAAATGGGTCGCTGACTGGATACGAAGTGGTGATTTACAGGTGAAGTTCAAATATTGTTAGCATTATTCTGTCGAAAGAATGATAATTTTGATTTTCCAGGTAACTTCACGAGAACGTAATCCACAGTTTTGCGGCACACCGACTCGCTTCCGCGATCGAGGCTTCTATTCAATTCAACCCGATGAGCTGACTTGTCCCGAATCGGACGTAGATATTAGCGGACCAGTTGGTCTGGTCGACTCTTTGCTTCCCACCAAACGAACTAGTACGACTTTGTCGACTACTTCCCCAACAACGCCAACCACACTATCGATTCTTACAACAACAACTGCTAGTACGCCCAAGAAAACAACATCGTCCACAACGCCAGCACCAGCTGAGGAAAACGCAACTACTTTAGCTGCACCAGTTTCCACAAAGAAGACTCCAGTGACGAAAGCTGGACCAACTACGCCAGCATACAAAACTCAACCACCAACTGCATCAGTGGTGGTCACAACTTTAAATCCTCTGAGCGCGGTAAGCATTTATTAAGTTTGACACTGAAAATCGAGTAGAATATGTGTATTTGACATGGCGGCATTTTGAATATCAAAATCACATGGTCATTTCGTGAATAAAGAGCAAATCTCCATGAGCAAATAATTGCCTTTCTATCCGCGGACATGTAACTCTCATAAACGTCAATGTAATCCAACCACATATTTGCTGAATTTCAATTAGCCGGTGTGCAAAGTGAAAACCATCAATTTCGACATAAATACACACATTGCTGTAAGCACACAGCCTTGTTGACGCAAAAACCAGCAAAACTAATTGAAATCGTAGTACCTCTCTACCGGTATGCAAATACTAATCTATAATCTTTCCACTCTATTCCATTTTTCATGCCGACATCACTCGCACGAATCCTCGATTCTTCGGGATCCAGCTTAAAACAGCCGCCACTCAGCATCAATCGCCATCGAGTAAATCTCAATCAACGTGGCGTCAAAACAATTCGTCCCACAAGCAGCAACGTCCTCCGCTCGTTCTGGGCTTCCCGCCAGGACGCGGCACTCGTATCGACGATTCGAACGAAGTCCAAGTGAAAAACGCTTTCCGTCAGGACAGCTCGGTCATCATACAATGGGACTCGGATACGGCCAATATTTTAGGATTTCGTGTTGTCTATCGTCTGTTCGGCGAAAAGACCTTCAAGCAAGGACCGCCACTAGAAGCGAGCGAACGTGAATTCAAAATCAAAAATGTTCCATCGCAGGAATGTATCGTTGTGTGCGTTATATCGCTCGAGGAGCTTAACGTTACGCCCGATAATGTGCCGTATTCACAATGTCGCGAAGTTAGGACGTCCTCGTCGCAAACATCGAATATGGATAAGATTACGATAGCAGCGAGTGCAGCGATTTGTGGAACGATTATTGTTGCAGTGATTGTATTTTTGGCAGCTAGCAGGTATGTATGGATTTGTTTTGAAAACATTGTTTTTTTGTAGCAGTGTGAAGGATGTGATTAGATTATGTTGTAGAGTTTTGAATGAATCAATCCGGTAGCTTCTCTATTGTGTTTCTAGAAATTGTGACGCTACGACATTTAAGTATCGAGCTAAGTCATTATGAAGGGTATCTCTCCTGTATAGCAATGACGTTCAAAAATATTTGACAATTGCCATTTTAGATTATTGATTCATTAATTTTGTTCATTGGACAGAAGCACTTTAAGGCCACTCAGTTAAAATTTCACAACAGTTTGAAGAAACCTGCAAATGCAGTGAAAAATGATTTTAAAAATTATTTGACTTATCGATTTGAAAAAACATCTTATTTTCCCTCACTGAGATTATGAGTGTGAAGCTTTAAATATTTTGAGTTATATATAATTAGCAACTTTTATTACTTATTTTTATTAAATCAGAAAACAGGTATTCGGTATTTTGATAAAATAGTTGCACTTTTCGTGTTCGCACTCTCTAATTTTGTTTTTACTGGAGTGAAATACTTGATTTTGCATTCGAAATATCTTAATTTGCTTCGTACTATTAAAATTCTCTGTACTAGCAAAGATTAAATCTCAGATCTGGTTGCTGAAAGCAATTTTCGTTATTCGAAAAATTGATTCAATCATGTTTCACCGCAGCTTTTAGAGAAGATGCTTATAGCCCACCAAGCTTCCAGCCGTTTCCCCTGCCTTTCCAGTAGTTGCTCAAGCTGTCCAGATCTATTGCTGTTGTTGTTTATTGCATTCTGTCTATATATTATTTCGCTCTGATTTCGCTTTCATTACGCTCTAATTTTGCTCTAATCGCGGTCTGATTTCGAAAGCGAAATTCGAGCGAAATCACAGCAAAAACAAAGCGAAAACAGAGCGAAATTAGAGCGAAATCAGAGCGAAATCAAAGCGGAACCAGAGCGAAATTAGAGCGGAATCAGAGCAAAACGAAAACGAAATCAGAGCGAAATAAAAGCAGAATCAGAGCGAAATAAAAGCGAAATTAGAGCGCAATCAGCGAAAAAAAGTGAAATCAGAGCGAAAATGGAGTGAAATTAGAGCGAAATTGGAGCGAAATCAGAGCGAAATTGGAGGGAAATTAGAGCGAAATTGGGGCAAAATTGGAGCGAAATTAGAGCGAAATTGGGGCAAAATTAGAGCGAAATTAGAGGAATTGGAGCGAAATTAGAGCGAAGTTGGAGCGAAATTAGAACGAAATTGGAACGAAATTGGAGCTAAATTGGAACGAAATTGGAACGAAATTGGAGCGAAATCGGCGAATTTGGAGCGAAATAAGAGCGAAATTAGAGCGAAATCAGAGCGAAATTGGAGCAAAATTAATGCAGTTTGCATCAAAATCTATATAAGGCATGCTGCGTTTCGAATCAAATTCGAAAACAAAATCATACGAGCTGAAGTGTGCTGCATCTATTTTTATGTTTTATAATATCGTGTCGTATAAAGATCTGGTTAGCCACTTTTTAAAAATGTTCATTTAATAATTTGTGGATCATTTAATAATTTGTAGGTTCTCGCTTTTGATTTTTGAATTAGTTTTCCCGATTTTGAATTTTGGAGTCTTTGGAAAATTTTGAAGGGCTTCAATCATTTTTTTTATTGGTTAAAACTTTTTTTTTGTTCGCAGATTAAGAAAATGCGTGTTGAGTGCTAAGGCTTCATTCGAATCCAAAATTTTGAACCTTTCGAGATGCTTATGTGAGAATAATCTAAATGAAAAAAATATTGACTGAAAAATTACAAGCAGTCATTAGAGGATTTTTTCCATGCCTTTTCTTTCAAGAATGGGACAAGCGATTTTTTGTGCATTTACATGTAGCTATTGTGATAATTTTAGAGCCACTTTAAAAGCACCAAACACTAGATTTAACCTTAAAATCAATTGCAAATCGATATTCGAACTTATTATCAAATCATCAAAACATAATCTAATCACATATCCAATAGTATTCAATCTCCATTTAAACCACAAATCAAAGTAACATTTACTAACTCAAACCACAAACTTACCTTCCCGCCTCCCAACTCTATCTCTTTACCAATTCCATTCCAGAAGACGTTCACGTAAGCTGCAAGCACTCAGCTCGCAACAGAAGAGCCCACTACCATTAGGTGGTCTGCCAGTAAATTGTTGTGGCCCGACAGGAAGCCCAGGACCATTGGGGTCAATAGCCACCCTATCAGCATTTAACAATCATAAGGTAAGGCATCAATGCAGTTCCATTGTCAATACGTATTCAAATTAAGTGAAGAGCGAACCGAAGAAAGGAACGAATAGGAGACGACGACCGTCACTTAAGCAAACGCTAACCAACTGAGCGATGACTACGAACTGAGTGAAGGAAGTGAAATTATGCAAATTCAGCGAATTGCAATTAATTTCTTTCGCGTCGATAGATATGCCAACGAGCTCAGTATTTTTCCACTACGAGAAACAAAAGTAGTGATTGGGAACGTCCGTTTAGCATTTTTATTTCGTTGAAACGAAAGGAATTTTCAGTTTTATTTCACTTGTTCGCAGCACTTTTCAATTTGCATGCTAAATACCTTTCAATGGTCGTCGTTTCTAATAAGTCTTCCTTTCGCGAAGAAAAACCCATTTATTCTGACCATAGGATAATGCATAATTCCACAGGAATTCAATGAAAATCGAAATGCATATTAATTACATTTGCTCAATACTAATCTGCACCAATTAAATGTAAAAAGAGAATAGAGTGTCAATTTTTGTATTATCCGACCTTGGTTCGATCTCGCTACTATTGAAGGATATTAGCCTTCTGCTCTAAATCGAGCGAATTTAAAGATGAGTCAATTGAAATGCTCTTAATTGCAGGATTGGGATCAGGTTTCAGCGTACAGCGGACGATCGATTCCACGACCCAGAATCTATCCGATGGAAGGCCAGGGAATAGCTGATGATTTGCGGAGTCATGCGTCACACTTTTCCGCTATGGGCAAGGTCGGCAAGGCCAGGTAAGATTTAAATTTCAAGAAGAAAAAGCCCGAATCCAAAATGAGAATGCCAGGAAATGAAAGAGACATGTTAATGACGAAAACGGAAACGACCCTTGTTGTAACTAATCAATCATTGATTTGCTTTTTGGTACTTTGGCCTGTATTAATGGTTAAATGTTTGAGCAGGTTTTCGATCAATGTTTTGTTTATTGAGTATATATTATTGGTCGGAAATGAATTTTGTATTATGTATACAAGCAAATTAATGGTAGAACGAAATACTTTCAAAAGACGACATCAAGAAAAATATTGATTGATTACTTGCTCAGCGATATATAACTTTAAAATCTACTGAAAAATATCTATTTAATCGATTGCCAATCGCCTGCTTTAAATTCGCAAAATTTAACTGTTTTAACATTAAATTAACACAATAAAATTATTAATCAATTCCACAGATCTATAGCTGATGGCCAATCACATCACAGTTTCTCGAATAATTCACATCGTGGCTATTTAGGTTCGGCATTCCCAACAAATCTCGTCAATTCGCGTCCTGAATTGCGTCAATCACGACAATCCTTGGCCGCTGCATCGGAACGAATGTCGCGAGCATCGTATGCTGGTTCCGTTCACGGTCCACAAAGCATAGCATCGAGCTCGCGTCGATCGCGGCCACGATCACGGTCTCGCGATCATCTAAATAGTGCACATCTTCATAATCATAGACCAGGAAGTCGGTAAGTAGATCATCACATTCTTCACCATAAACAACAAACAACAAGGTTCTAACACTATGACAACAAATCGTCGTGGATGCTGGTATAGATCTAGAAAACAGTATTGCACGGGAAGACTAAAAAACAAAAAGATTAGATGAAGAGATGAAGGGAGGTGACAAGATCATTAGTAAAAAGATAACTATAACTTTCTTGGTGAAGGCAATTATTGTCAGCCGTGTATCTTGGTGTGTTGTGAAGAACAGTTCATTAAATTTGATCGCAATCATCAAGAACACGAAAAAAAACATGATCATCAGACCATGGGTTCCATTGCAGCTGTGACTCAGATAGCTAACTTACTAATTCGATACGGCAGCCTGGTTCGAGCGATCTAAAACACTTTTCATTTCACGATCGTTCCATTTATTAACGTCTTGGTTGGAAAAACAATTATTATCGAGTTAGGATGACACAAATCGCTTTTGATTGTTTTTCTTGGTTTGTTTTGATTACGAAGCGATCAGTGGAGTTGGATTCGTGTGAAAGTTTATGAAAAGAAAATGAGCTAATAATTAGATTTTGATGTCAGCTTTGAAATCATCGAATTTATCGATGACTTGAGCAATAAGTATCTATTTATTACTCCATTCTAAGAATAACAATATTTTGAAAACTTTTTGTCTTTAAGCTCTTTAGATTAATTTATTACAATCTTTTACGCCAATTACAAAATCACCGATTTCGTTCCATTAAATTTCCAGCAGTTTTTCAAGTGAAGTCATTTGCTTTCATGGTTTAAAAATTTATAACAGTCGCGTTTTTTGCACCTCAATTGACGTTTGGTTGGGTTAGTAGCATTGGAAACAACACTGAGGTGGGTCATACCGGAGACAGACTACAATCGAATGTCGTTTAGCACAGGAAATTTAAAAGCTCAAAGCTCATTTGAGATTCGCGAACCCAGATTCGACTATATAGTCCGGGGAAATCTCACATGGTGCTTCGGAAAAAATAAGGGAAAGCTGAATTTTGGTGTGAACCTTGATACTGGCGTGTTGAACAAAATGTCAAAAGTCCCCATCGATCCGAGTGCTGCGTCACTTTTTATACGGGGTCAAAGGTCACCAAAAGTGACCTTTCCTAAATATCTCAGTAACGGTTACGTCTTCAGAAAAACAATGTATGACGAATTTGTAGCTCCAATAAAAAAGATTATATAACTTTTTCCTGTAACCATAACCGTTTTCGAGATATATTGATCTAAACATTTGTTACTGACAGCATCCTCTTTCTCACGGCATGTTAATATTATCCGATTTTGATTACGACTTGGTATGTTTGTGAGTTTGTTTTTCTATGTTTAACAGGCGCATAAAAAAAAACATGTAAATAAACTTTAGCTGGAAAAGTGTGCTCCGAAAAGTTCCCCCCATTTTATTATTTTATTCTCAATTGAGCTATGGGCAGCTTCGTTAAAAGATATGTATCTGTGATCAGAGGACAAACACTCCTGTGAAACCCTCCAGTCACGAACGAGATGACTTAAAAACCTCCCTGCGATTTGAATGATGGATAGGTAGTAGACCATGATGAAGTCAAAAAATGTCTCACCTCAGCCATTCGTATTGGATCAACCCTTCACTTCATTATAAGCATTAGAGTCAGTTTCCAGAATCAGACATAGTAATTTTTGTGGCTTCAGCCACAAAATCCGTGCGACGTCGCAGGATTGGAATCCGTGCGACGTCGCAGGATTGGATAGCGCAACGATTGTATGGTATCAAGCAACAAACAAATCAGCATGATTTTTGATCGATTTTCACTGCAACAGTCGTGCTCTCCTTGTCACAAAAACTGTAAAAAACAAGGACATTAATGATGTATTTAATAAGAACACACACTCATGTTTCTGCAAGCTATTGGGTACTATAAGTCTGGATACATTGGTACGTAGCCTGCGACCCATAGTTCTTGGATTAGCTCCTCCCCTGACCTATGCAAGCAGGGTAGCTAATAGTTAAGGTTAACTTGAAGTACGTTCATCATTATCAATAAAGGTTAGGTCGAAGTCCTCTTTCTCCGAAAAAATAGCGCTCTCAGTCTCCTAATCTGTTTCCAGAGTCAAGAAGTCAAAAGAACCACTCAACTTGGAGGTAGCTTCAACCCTGAAACCATCAACAAAGATTAATTTCACATCTGATTCTTCCTCAGATGCTAGCAATTGCTGGAGCCCTTGCCGAGTGGTGCCTATACTGTTTGAGCGACTTGCTTTGGGCCCCGTTTGCAAGATTCAGGACCTTTTCAACCGGAGCTTTTTGGCCTTTCACTTCGTTAAATGCGCACCTAATAACGTTATTTTGGGCCTCCAAAACGGACAGTGGTTTTTCCTTTCCATTGATTATGGACAGGCTCCTCGATTTTCACAACCCTCCAATCCTTTCATAGGAAGATATGGATTGATAAGTCGAATGAAATCAGCAAATTCATGTCCTGCATCTAGACCGACTGGGAATCTCGTCTCCATACACCACCTTTGATTTGGCACCTGGCCAGAGTTCCCCTAATTCTGAGATTATATACTCATAGCCAACCAACCAGACTAATTTCTTTATACCAGCCCGCGCCATTCACCGTAGGTGCAAGCTCATAAGTTACCTTTTGCAGTTTGCAGCAAACGTTAAACATAGCATACCTTATTTTAAGCCAACTTTACAAAAAAATGATTCCATATTCCATCGGCATCAATAACAACACGAGCCAGGCACTATTTTGTCATTTTATTGAAAGGCCGAGTTAGCCCTGCAGCAGTCGCCAGAAGCTTCGGCTTTTTGCAACTTTGTCTTCCGTGTTTCTTTTGCTCGGCTGACTTCCGATGTTTCTGAGCCGCATCTGCAGGATTAAGAGGAAGCGGGTTCCCCCAATAAATTATGTTGCCCGTTCAAGCGAATTTTTGACCGTGTTGTACAACATGTCAAGGGTTTGTTTTTCAACTTTTTCAGAACTTTGAAATCTAGCCTTCTGGTTAAGTATGTACAAGAGGAGGTGACGAATGAGCGTTGGGTGTCTGAAAAAGGAGTGGCTCCGAAAGTAGAGCTCATTCACCGCAACCTTCTGGATACTCCGGCTACAATTGGGTTTCTGCTCTTTCTCCGGGCCAGGTTTGGTGACCAAGGCCCCGGGACCACTTAAAGCAAGGATTGAGAATGTGCTGGGAGCCAATGTAGCTGACTCATTCGTCATATCTTCACAGTTCTCAGCAGTGTTAGCAGCTGCTTAGCCAACAATTTCGCCAGAACTCCACTTCCTGACGGTTTAGCACCACCTCATGGCAAAGTCGTTTAAGTCTCGCTTATCATTGGAGAGTATACTTCATTTTACGCCAAGTTTCTGCGTGAAAAATTTAAATTAGAATTTGTTTTCCATACAAAAAGCTCCCTACTCAAAACTACTGTCCGAGCTCGGATGTGGAGCCGAAAGCAGTCGTGGAATCATTTGGCTTTACCCAGGATGTACCACGAAATCTAGTCTAAAAGTATAACCAGCCCATTTTTAAAATATGAAGTAGGTGCAGCAATAGTAAGAGTAGGTTCAAAAGAGTAGATCTAGTACATCTAAGTCATAACTCTTCCATATACAGTTGAGAAGTGTAAGAAAAAGTAAGGTTAAAAAAGGGTTGAATTTTTAAAAATGGTTAAAAAAGAAGGGTCGAATTGCATCGCTTATTTATATTGTTCATTTGCATGTAGTTTTTTTCCTCATATTTTCTACTTTATTTATTATTTCTTTATTTTTTTTCTAGCTTATTAGCTGGCTGTATATAAATACGGTGAAGCCTTAAATTAAGCAGCTATAACACAATGTAGCCTACAAGCTTTTTGGAATCAGTGGAAGAAAAAGTATCATTATTCGCATTTAAACCACATAGATGGTGTCTTAAGTTTCCGAAATTCGATCCATCAGAATGATAATTTTGAAATTAAAACTTGAAAATTTCATTAAAAACAAAGTATTTCGTGAATCTTGAAAGACATAAGGCGAGATGTCTCTACTTAAGACAATTTTTTAAGTAGTATTGGGGATTATGTTGCCCCAAAAATCGCAAAGTTATATTTCATAATAAAGAAGATGAGCTTCATTCTGTGTATCTGATTATTAAGTTTTCGTATATTACGAAGAAGCTAATTGAAAATTAATTTTTATTCTAGGAAAAAAAAATTTAATTTTTTTAATTCGATTTTATTTTACAGCTCCAGTCTAAAACAAATTTAATCTTTTATTCAAATTATATCCTTTAATTTAGATATTCAACGGCCGGTTCAACGCATACGCTGAACAATTATTGTGACACATCAGATAATTGGACCGATCACGATATGGATATTTATATGGCTCGAAATGCTACAACACGCAATGGATTGGTGCCATTATGAGGACAACTTATCATTTCTTGATATTTTGATGTTATACTTAATTTAGATGAGGTTTTCTGACAACGATTGAACATACGTTCGATCATCGATCATTTCACAACGATTTGCAATGATTATGATCGACGTATGTTTGCACTATTGTATCGTCGTCAATTAAATGAAATGGAATTGATAAGTAGCCGTAATACGCCTAGTAATACAATATACTCATCGTCTAGTTGTAGTAGTTGTAACGATAATAGTAGTTATATACTGAATAATTTTAATATGAATCGTTATGACAACAGCAGCATGTATTATTATTCAACTTATGATAGTTTAAGACTACGAGAACTTTTGAATGATGGTGGAATTTATAGTAGCAATAGCGTTAGTAGTATTGGTGCAATTAACAATGATGATCACATCAATGATAGTTTCATATGAATTTAGAATAAACCTTTCGATTGGTGCATACTACAATTTACACAATAAAAACTAGACATGAAACAAGATAGTAAAATAAAAACAAACAACAAAACACATTCAAACACATACTCATAAAGTTAAGTCTCATCTTCTCATCATAGAAATGAACTCTGTACACATTGTAACAAGGACCACACGAGTTATACTTTTTTCGAAACAAACAAAATTAAATTCAGATATCGAAACTATGATTGGAAGATGACTACTCGTTCTAATTAAACATATCACTCGTTTTTTCATGTATTATCAAACATATAATTACATAGAGAGAAACGTGTTAGCCTTAAATTAGGAAGAAAAAAAACAATAAGTCAATGTATATTTAAGTATTACTGTTTACAAACAAAACACGATCATTTTCATGTCCCCAAACAAAATCATAGAAATCTTTTAACTCGGTCATGAAATTTGGCATGGATTTTTTTTTGAATCGTATGGTCTAAAAATATTTTTTAAACACCCCACATTAACGCAAATTATCATTTGTAAGTTTCATTTTCATTTTCAGTCGATTTTTTGAAAAAGTTTCAAACTTTAGGATAATTACAATAAATTGAGTTAATCGAGTTGACAATTCTTTAGGAAAAACTGTGCATGCAATGGGAATATTAAAATGATGGGATTTCGAAGAAGAAAAAAAGCATTGTAACATTTTTTAAGACTTACATAAAAACATACTTACATATTTTTAAGGGACACAATACAAAGATATTAAAATAAATTTTATATGTAAAAAAAAATACACAAAACACACATGTTTTTATTTTAGTTTGATTTTATGATTTTATTGGTTTTTAGTGAAATCAGCCTACTCTGAATAATGTTTACTATTATATATTGGAAACTACATTTTAAAAGGACAGAATTTTTCATGCACTCTAGAGACATTTTTAGTTATTTTTTGTACTTGACTATTGAAATTATTTATCAATTAATTTATCCAACTGGTACAAACGTTGAAAGAAACGTTGATTTTTTTGGTTAAAATCTTTTTTCTTGTTTTTAGTGTACAGTGGCGGACAAAAGTCTACATACAGCATCTTATACTAAGTTTCTAAGTGATTGGAAGCTTTAATCAAAAAACCATTGATGCAGTTTTTTGCAGTTCGTTCGTTGTAGCACTACAGCCCCTCTCGGGCCTTGGCTTCTCGCAGGTGACGCCTCCAGTTGTCTCGGTCTAATGACCGCGTCCTCCAATTTCGAAAGTCGAGCAGCTTTGCGCAGTCTTCGGCGACAGAGTCAGACCAGCGTTTTCTGGGTTTTCCCACTGGTCTTCGAGTTCCGTCGAATTCTTAGGTACTCGATGCTCGTCCATTCGTTGCACGAGACCAGCCCATTGCAGCTTCCGCAGTTTCACTATTGTAGCAACCTCTGGCTCGTCAAAAACCTCGTACAACTCGTGGTTGTACCTTATCCGTCATTGGCCGCACTCTTGTTTAGCTCCAATTATACGCCTGAGGACCCGTTTTTCGAAGGCGTTCAACATATTTGCGGACGCTTGGGTAAGGGTCCAAGTTTCACATCCGTAGCACAACACAGGTCTGATGATTGATTTGTATACTTGGAGCTTCGTCTTCCTGTGTATGCAGCTGGTCTTCAGTAGGGCCAGAACGGAGTAGAAAGTTTTATTAGCGAGCTGTATTCTCCGTTTAATTTCGTCAGTTTCACTGCCTTTCGTTGTCAATTTCGAGCCTAAGTATATAAATTCGTCCACATTCTCTAAATTATATTCGTCCAAAATTATATTTTGTCTAATGGAGGTCTTCTTTTTTGTTTGCGTCATGATTTTGGTTTTCGTCTGATTATTAGCGAGCTGTGTTCTCCGTTTAATTTCGTCAGTTTCACTGCCTTTCGTTGTCAATTTCGAGCCTAAGTATATAAATTCGTCCACATTCTCTAAATTGTATTCGTCCAAAATTATATTTTGTCTAATGGAGGTCTTCTTTCTTGTTTGCGTCATGATTTTGGTTTTCGTCTGATTGATCTTCAGGCCTACTTCTTTGGCTTCCTGATCAAGTTTCAACAGGAGTTCTTTGGCGGATGTGAAGGAACGGGACAAGATGTTAATGCCATCCGCGTAGGCCACTAACTGGTTCGACTTATACAGAAGCGTACCCCCTGTGTCGACAGGAATCTTCCTTATCACGTACTCAAGTGCTAGGTTGAACAGCAGAGGGGGCCAACCCATCTCCTTGCTTTAGTCCGACATTTGTGTCAAAGGCGTCAGTCAGACCGTTGTTGATTCTGACCTGTGATGCTGTCGACGTCATCGTCATTTTGGTCAGCCGGACTAGTTTTGCCGAGATGCCGAAGTATAGCATTATTTTGTACAGTATGTTTCGGTCAATACTGTCATATGCTTGTTTAAAATCCGCGAAAATCTGGTGGACGTCGATGTTAAATTCCCAGCATTTTTTAAGCACTTGTTTGACTGTGAAGAGTTGATCCGTAGTTGATCTACCAGACCTAAAGCCTCCTTGGTACTCCCCAAAGACCTTTTCAGTATCGAAAATATATTTATAAAAAACAAATACAAAAACTTTTCATAACAAACTTACAAAGAAATTCATAAAAGCGAAAAAAAATGACTTGACAAAAGTCTACGTACAGTCAATGCTTGCTTACTAATACGCAAAATGTTCTGGGAAACATAACAGTCCTTGTTTCGAGTTTGTTGCCACTTCACTCTCTGGAAGAAGGACCGTATTTGGTATACAGCAGCTAGCTTTTGGGAAAGCTCAAATTTTGCTATGAAAAGCCTAGGCTGGGGCCTGAAGTTTTCACTCTGTACCGATCTCTTTAGATACTGGTCCTTGTGGTTGAGAAACTACGACGCTGTTTCCAACTTCAGGTCAGCATGTTGGCCACTAGGTCGGACTCGATGATCGCGGATTTGATGCCTCTGTACAAGCCCCAGGTTGCAAAAGGACTTAATTCTTTCACTGACTTCAGTGAAAGAATTAAGTCCCTGCCCTTGATAAATTCGAAGAAATGTTTATGGGCTTCAAGAGATGAGCACAGAATGAGTGATTCCTCACTCGAAATATTTGTAATGTTTGGCACAACTCTTTGTGCCTTCATGCCTTCAATGAACTTAGGGATGCCCATTTTGTGGGCCATTATGTGTGGGATTTTCACCTTTTTTGGAATGACAGTAAGAGAAGAAGACGTACTGGACTTGTTATGAAAACTAGTATTGGAGTTTTTTATATATTTCATTTATTGTCAGGAATTATTTTCCTTTTGTCCAGCAAATAAATCAAACTCTAAGCTATCTTAATCCTTAGAACTCTATAATAACTCTCTTTCCGGGCACGAAAAAAAACGTGATCATCGATTTTTTTTTATTGCTGTCCTCAACGTTGAACAAATCTCCTAAACCGGATGTTTTTATTTCCTTTTCCTCATCATACTTAGTACGAGTATGCAAGTTTTCACATACTCATTCACGAAAATGAGCTTTTTTGAACACTCAATCAGGAAAAAAAAAATGTTTGAACAATTAAAACAATGTGTTCGTCCTTTACAGTACTAACTTCAGAACTATCACTACCTTGTTTGTACACTTGAAACTGCTAGTGACTGCTTAACGGCATTCAGTTCTTGATTAGAACGATTCGAATTTTTAACACTGTTAACGCTGCAAACAAGCAAAGCGAGTAAAGATAAGCACGTCAGAACAACGTTGTGTCTAGACCGATACTTTGATGCGGTTTTGTTTGTGTGATTTATTTGTGAAATAGCTTTATACCGTAATTTGATCGCTCAAAGTGACTTTAAGAAATTACAGAGAGTTACAGGTGCAGTATGAAAATCAAGATTTATTTTGTTCAATCAAAAAATAAATATTTCATATACATCAAGGAGTAACTTTGTAATACATTAAATTAAAAAGAAAAAATTAGGAAAAATAGTCAAAATGAAACTCTCTATGTTCTTAAATATTTCAATAGAATTGTTCGGTTGAACCAAATAACAAAATAAATTTGAAAATGTTGCTCAATATCGAACACAACAGACTATACTGAAAAAAGAAACCAAAACCAAAAATCAAAGCCCTTACACTTAGGACACACGTTATCATTACCATTAACCAAGTCATTCAATATTTCACATAAGTCCTTGTCGAAAAAAACTGCCCAAGAGCATTATTTCTCGTTACATCGCACGTGCGTCCATATCACAATTCGACCAAAAGCCAGCAAACATTTCTGTAGTGGTGTCGAGTAGCTTCCGATATTCAACCCCATTACCCAAACATTAAGTAAATAAAAGCATTGCATACAAAATCTTCAAACACCATTCACATCATTGTCATCATCGGTCGAGAGACGAATCCTACACACCAGTGAATCCTACACAAATGGAACGGATGTAGAGAACATTCTTCCAAAGTACCAATATTAATAAAATTTACTTTGTCCTTGGAACCATTTTTTTCTTCTCGCCTCCCATTGAAACGAGGACAACATGAATAGTTTCTTTGTCGGAAGATAACATTGAAAGAATGGTGCTAGTTAGGTAAATTAAGAAAAGTGATGTGCAAATTTGTCCCGAAAAAATGACACCAAGAAATTGTCCTCAAGTACGGAATGTCCTTAATGATTCATGGTGTGAATGTAGACATATGATTTTAAAGTTTTGAAGAAAGTTTAATCATGGGATAGTTTTCAAAAATAATTTAGTTTTATTTCTTAGGGAGGTATTAGGATCTGAGGAAGGTTTAATTATTCGAAGAGCGGAAGAGAGCTGTGGATGTGGTGCTTATTTAAATCTTTAAAAATGAGATTCTGATAAGTTTTATTTTTTTTTATTTTTTATTTAAAATCTAGTAGACATCTAGACAGGACGAGAACTATCCTCGAAACACCGAGGTCTGGAAAAACGCTTTCACAAAAAAAACTTTTGGCATTTAAATATATCGAAACTGAAGACCAACATGATATTTTTTTAATCAAAGATTCAGTTTAACCGGCAGAAACTCGTTAGGCTGATATTTCCTAAGACAGATATCAGTTTTCAGATCAAACTTTTTAAAGCTACAAGGTAATAAATCCGGGAAAATCCGTTTCAACTGACTTTTCATAGAACCTTTTTACTTAATTTTAAATTATTCTTAATAATTTTCTAAACTATTCTTAATTTTAAATTATAATCTCAAATAAATGTATCTAAACTATCAAATCACAAGCAAAATAAATCAAAAATCGAACAACTTTTTATATTGTACACAATTCCGAATTTTTCAATACGATTTTTTTTTACACAAACATCGACCACATTAAATATAATTAGCACGAACAAAAAATTGTTGTAAGATTGATATTTTTATAGTCAGAAATTTATTGTTAGATACATACATACTTCAATGTTCGTACGTAAACAGATAGCTGCATAGAAAATTCGATGTAATAGTAAAAATTATATGACCACATAAATATTACACCTTAGAGAGTAATAATTATGCACTAGCATAACAATTTGTTTTTATTAGACGCAAGTAAAACGAATAAATATAGGACATTTAAGTCTAATGATATTTTACGATGGAATAAGAAGAGAGTTATGGAAAAGTGTGGATAATATGCATTACGCAAGGGTTAAATGCGATCGTAATAGAAATGAATGGAAAAGTTTTTTTAAGTGAAAAATATGAAGGAGATGAGAATATTGTTTGGAGAATTTTTCCGGGTTGTAGTAGAGACAAGAAATTTTTCAGGATTAATACCTAACTTCCTTTGCTACGTATATTACCCCATATTTTTACGATGGAAAATATTAATTATATTGGAAAAGTTGTGTTGTGTTTTGGTATCGAACAGAAAATAATTGATTTATTACATTTGAACCTTTTAATTTTTTTATAAGTAACGCTTTTTCTTTTAATTTTTTTTTTCAAACAAATTTCGATTTATTTGCTTTCCTATGTACTTTACGCACAAATTTTAAATACATGCTATACAATCGCAAAGTGATGGGACTGTCTTTTTCATATTATGCATAATATCTGTTTGACTTCCTTCGTAGCTCCTTCTCTGGGACCCTTTTAGTTGATTTGTTGACACTCCACCACTTCTAATTTTTCCTTAGACGATTTCTAAGCTAAAGTTTCAACCCTAGGTGATCGCTTAGGCTGCTTCCAAAAATAATATCTATTGCTTCACCAATTCACTACCAAATCGTCCTTAAAAACGAATACGTTGTTTGTCCGATTGCACCCGATTCGAAAAAAGAAAACTTCTTCAGCGAAAATTGCTCTTTGAGGACATCTATCCACTAACCCAGTCAAAATCGAAAAAGCCTCATTTTTGCATCAGTAGGAATTTCTCAATCTGATGCGGGATTTCCCAGGTGCGTTGGGATCACTTACTTTAACTTCATTCAACTTCATCCAATTTTGGGACAAAACCATTCTAATACCTACAAGATCTGATCGTCGTATGACAGTTCTAGGTGACAGTCTTCTGTTTATACCACTGATAGACTGTTACGATTTCGGAAAGTCTACCTCTCGCCGATTGTAGGTCCGTTCACTAGCTCAGTTTCGGGTTCGTTTGAGCGTTCACTGAACCTAATATTTTTCCAGTATCATCCATTTAGACAGACCTAACCTCTGAGCATCTTCGTCAAAGTATCCCTCCAGTGTAAGCAAGCCGTAAAAATTTTCCGAGCGGGCTCTTATTCGCTCATACGAACTAGGTGCGCTGCCCACCGGAATCAACCGAGCTTAATCTTTGTAATTGTATATGCTTTGAGGCAGATTGCGTATAACTCATGATTTAGCACCAAATCGCGCTTTCTCACACATGAGTCCAACGATTTTCCATAAGATTTTCCTCTCAAACGCGGCTCAGAGGTCATAGTGTCTTTTGCTGAGCATCCAAGTCTTGGATCCACACATGAGTCCTAGTTTCGAGATTCTGATTAAATTTTGGGATTTAAAAAGTTTTGGTAAGCCTTACAAGCTTTGTTGGACTTGAGCAGCTACCTGCGTATTTCCTCTTGTTATTAAAATTGACCCAACTCAGTTGAAAGGCAGGAGTATTCCAAATTCGTACTCCACTACTCTGATTATTTGGCCAAGTCTAGGTGATTTTCTTGCAGATGATGGCACCACGCACTTCGTCTTTCACTCCTTCGGTTCATCTTTGTGCTGTCCGGTCGATCTAGATAAAAGATTCTTGTACAGCTAGGTCAGATTTTCCGATAAATCAATGTCATCTGCGTAAACCAGTATCTGGGTAGACGTGGTCATGATAGTCCTTTTCGTTAGCGTAACCAAATCTCGGATGACTGCCTCCAACACCAGGCTGAAAAGGAGACATGCCAGAGTATCCACTTTTCGGAATCCATTAAAGAGGTTGATTGGTCTGCGAAGCGATCTGGCCATTTTTACTTAACTTGTTACGATAGTTATGGTCAACCTACACAGTCTTGTTTATTTGTTGCAATTTCTGTGACCTTTTTCGGCTTCTCGTACACAAATCTACTTGTCCTCAAAAACAAGCGTAAAGCAACATAAATCATCATTTGCTCCCAAACGGAGATCATCGTCCTATGAGCATGAAGTTGTTTATAGTCTAGTAGTCTAGTTTATAGTTATAGTTGTTTAGGTCATATCAGGACCTTTTTTGATTGTTTGACTTTAGCTTCAACATTTTTCGTAAGAACTATTTTCTTTAAAAAAATAATTTCTTTTGCCACGAGCAGTTGTTGAATCAACAGCCGAAACAGATCTTTACATTACTTTGTGTGATTAAAGACAAATTAAAGAAGATAAATTAATTTTCGAAATAATATTCTCATGATCTAAATCGATGCTTCATATTTCAAAAACCAGAACACAGTTGATAGTTAACGAAACATTAGATTTTAAGTGAATTGCAATAAATAGCAATTCGTGTATCTGTACATAGATATAGAGCATATTTTGGGATCAATAACATAGTCATAAGTAAAGCGATATAAACAATTTAGTAATAAAAATTAGAATCAAAAGTTGAAGAAAAACTATTATTTAAATATATAGAAAATAAAAAAATTTCTAGAACGAATTGTTTGAATTGATATAAGTAAAAGAAAAAGAAAATTTGTATACACAAGCAAACATGATAACCGTAGCATGCCTATTGCCTTAGAACATTATAATATAATATTAGCAAATGCACCGATTATATTAACCATAGTTAATAATCAACTAGAAACAATTTTAGCGCTCGCTAAAATTAATAAAACATGTTTTATATAGACTGAAAGTTGCAATAATGCACAACTAAATACATATGCACAGGCATATTACAATGCAAACACCAATAATACAAGAGTACATATTGAACACGAAATGAAAATTCACCGAATAAAATACACGCATATAATGTAGAGCACAATTTGTAGACAGCATATGTGTAACGTGAAATTTAATATACACCGAATTACATAAAAACCTGTGTATACTCACAGGGATAAATTACTTGACTACGTACTGATATCAAAAATTAATATAATCAATGGAATCAAGTGCTTTTATTTTCTCGCAATTAGCATTCTCATTTGAAGCTATTTAATTATTCAGTAAATACAAATCGTTGCAATTGGATTACCCTTTTCATCTGTACATACACGAAGGTTAAGTTACGTTTTTTAAATGCGATATTAATAAAGCTATTTGATCTGATCAATCAGATATGAATGTGAATAAGGTACTTATTTTGTATTTGCAGAAAATTAATAAAATAAAGGAATTGAATGTGTTAACAAGTTTTAATCAAATTGCTTAACACCATTCAAATTGTTTTTGTGCAATCAATACAAAGAATATTATTCCGATATTGCCTACTATTGAATTTTTAATGGCCCAATTATAAAAATTAAAATTAAATTATAAATTAAATAATCGCAGCATTGTCCAACGACTGAAAAATGGTAACATAAAAGGTTGAAGTATTCTATTTTCCAGGAAATAATTACTTGTACTTGGACATTAGAAGAGCACCAATTTGCAATGCGAACAAGGCTCAGACACTACTGCTTTTATAGATCTTTATTGTCTTTAACATTAATTTCAATTTCAGCTCACATCAACAAGAGTACCTAAGCTAATACGTATAGATTCTGAAGGAAAAGAAAACTAAATATCTACAGCAATCACAATAAAGTACATTAACTTGGCAATAATCATTAATAATTTTAGCATCTGGTTGATTTACATGTCCTTGCTAGGGATTTATTTGCTGCAACACGATGATTTCAGCTCCCTCAAAATGATTTAATAAATAAATTTATTATGGAAAATATGTTTTTTTTTTAAATTTCTACGATTTAATAATTTTCCATAGAAAGCAGGTATTTTTTTTCAATTAAATATTTTTAAAATACTGAAACTGATACTAACGGAACAGTATTTTCTCAGAGTATGTTCAAAGTTTGCACCATCAGGTTGGTGTTGCGGGTTCGGTTGACATTCGTCACATAAAGGCTGTGCCAGCCCTCACATAGCCCCCTTGATATAACGGGTAGAGAAATGAGAATGGCAGAACTAAATGAGATAAGACCAAAAAGTTTTGAGGACTCCTCCTCCCCTCCCACCACAAACGCCTTTGGGCGAAGCGATTAAGCGAAAAGTTTTGCATATTAAGCGATATGCGAGGCAGCAAGGGCAAAAGGGCTAATAACTGCTCCAAGAAGCCTCTTGAGATTCCGAAAAGTTTGCGAGCTGAAGATGCGGAGAGAATTTCGGGAAAACTCAAAACCTCACAGCTGATCCCGTGAGTGCGAAACTCTGCTAAGAGGGATTAAAGAGGAAATACTTACTACATGCAAACGGGTCACACGGAAAATACTGCAAGCTGCCTCTGTGTAGAAGAATATCTCGAAGTACATGAAGGATTGCACGCTAGAAGTAGAAGAAGGCTTCGAAGTTATCTCCGCTTGTCGAAAGAGCTGGCGAAAGGCGGAAAAATTGTACCAGAAGACAAAACAAGAGGACAGCCAAATTCAGTCTCAAAGAAATACATGATATTAAGGAAAGAAAAGAAGCTATGGCTGCGGACCCCGGTGAGTAGATTAGATAAAGAATTAGTTAAATTAAATATTAGTAGATAAATGAGGAAAATTTCTTTCAAAAAAGATTTTCTTTCAAAGAAAGAATTCCAAAAGAGGACGAAAATTGCGCGGGAACGGGGGCAAAAAGTGGGAAGCTGTGATGGTTAAACCAGCTCCAAGAAAGACGTACTTCGAGGTCTTACGTGCAATTTACAAAGAATTTCAGTTGTACGAAGCTGACACACAAGTTTGCCGTATAAGAAAGACGGCAGAGTGGAGGTCCTACTAGAAATTACGCGATATGATATTCACATGAAACGCCAGGATTTGATTCACTGTACTGTACTGGTCAAGGAGCTGTGAAAATAATAGCTCCAAGAGTCATAATCAAGATATTGGACCTCGATTGCCTCACATTTGATGAAGAGATGACGGCAGCTATAAATGGCAGTCTTCGAGAGTGTCACATCCCACATCGCGGAGAGTAGATACAGTATAAATTTTCTGCACAAAAATTATCTGGACACACATTTTCGATGAACGCTGAACCTGCATTAGCATACAGACAAGCTAGTGCGAACTCATTGCGAACTTCCTTCTACTCACGGTGAATCACGGTGAAATATCCACCTCCACACGGTATCTACCGATCTTGCAAACAAAACAAAACACAGACTATTATTCATAAAATGGCGCAACGCGCTTCGTCGTGTCTCGGCTGAATCTGGCTTGCCAGCTCATATATGAGAGCTATCTGTTTTTTCTTTCTTGAACAAAACCCTTCCTCTGTAAATTCTAGCGAAACAGCCCAGCAGCATGCAACGGGATTGGATTAAAGGGTGTCCTTAATCCAGCGACAAGTTTTTTTTGGGTTTTGCCATCTATCAAACTTTTGACAGGTTCTTAACTGGACTTCGGTTCAGATGAGGTGCTCTGCCAGCCTGCTTTTGGTAAATTGCTGTACCGCTCATTCTGGAAAATACTTGGCTGTAACGTATCTAGACTAAGCAGAAGTGAGATTGTGGTGTCACTAAATGTATGTCGTGCGTAGGGACACGATGAAAGTACTGATATTAGTACGGTATCGATACTTTCGTTTGATACCAAGTAAAATTTTACTTGGATCGAAACTATTCGATATTTTACTCATATCAATACTTTGATGGTAGTATCGTATCGACATGTGACTGAAAAATTTTTATATGGAAATCGACCCATCTGTCTAAACTGAGCTACGAATTATGTCTTCGTACAGTAGCTATTTGAAACTCAAGTGGTAAAAAACAATAAATTGTTGCAAGAAATTTGAAAAAGATTTATTCATTAAAGATTTTATTTAATTTAGAAACAAAAACTAATCCAATTAAATTATTCATTACAAAGTAATTAACTAAAAATAAAGCAAAGTCGACAATTTGCCTGCAATAAAGTCTTCGTACACTTACGAAACAGTTTATGAAAATCTTAAAAACTATAGATACTTTTTTTTTGGTATTATTTAGTTGGGTAGCCTTTATTTTTAATCACGGTTTTAAGGCAGAGTGGCATCAATTCTACAAGTATTTTTGCATAGCTTGGCTCTATTTTCACCCATTTCTGCTATAGAGCCTGTTTCAACTTAGATTTTGAGCTAATAGGATGAGTCCTGATCCTTTTTTTGTAGCATGTTCCGCATGTGCTCAATGGGATTGAGGTCAGGACTTTGCGGCGATGTTTTAAGCAAATGTAGAATGTCTTACAACCCAAAAAAACACCATAAAAACTGTAAAGCACTGTGGCGGCGGCGTTATGGTATGGGGCTGTATGGTTGCCAGCGGCGTTGGAAACTTAGAAATAATTGAAGGAAACATGGATCATCAGGCATATATTGCAAATCTCAAGGGAAATTTGCAGCCAAGTGCTGACAAATTGGGTGAATCGAAGGATTTTTACTTTCAACAAGATAATGGTCCTAAGTGCATGCTCATAACACTAGAATGTTCTTGGCGTAAAAAATTCTACATTTGCTTAAAACACCGCCACAAAGTCCTGACCTCAATCCCGTTGAGCACATTTTTTTCACAAACTTTTTCAAATTTCTTGCAACAATTTATTGTTTTTTATCACTTGCGTTTCAAATAGCTGTTGTACGGGGACATTATTGGTACACTGTAATTAGTATCAACTTTCATATCCTAATGTCTTCTCAATGGACGAATAACAATGATATTAAATTAGTTTCAAAAGTGATATATGTATGTGTAAAAAGATACATTTTTGACTTGAGAGTGCAACAATCCTCGTGAACAATATCTGGTCTTCTGTACGCATCCTCATCATATCACTGTTTTTTATCATCGCTTATCTCCTCTTCAAAATTAACTTTTATCTAGTTTAATTTAGTTTAATAAATTTATTATTTTAATGTTTCTAATCCGACTCAAGGAATGCTCCCGTCTTGAGCGAGCAAACAAAACGAAATCTGATAGAATAGTTGCGATTAGCTCCACACGTCAGCTGAGTTGCGCTTTTGAGCCTCCATTTTCTTGATAAACCGTTTTGCTTCGGCCTCTGACTTATTTCCTTTGCTGGATGCTGACTTTGAGCAGAGTAATTCTTACATCGATTGCCATATTTTTGGCGTCGCTGTGAGAACGGGATTAATGAGTAATGGAAAGGAATAATCAAGTGAAGCAAACGTACCCGGCCATGTGTTCTCACCAATAAATAACCTTCCGAATTAGATCTGAATGTGTGACGTAAATTTTGTGTGCTTGATCCCGAGAACAAAGTCGCGGAACGACACCAGACCAGTTCCCGGCAGGGGTTTTCTCAGGAATTTTTCATGGGGGGTGTGTTCAGAATTTTAGGAGGGGTGTCCCTTTCGAACAGAGGATACAAATGTCCCTTTGTGTAGGAAAATTGTCCGAGTTAGGGGGGTGTATGCACTTTCCAGGGGGGTATTAGGGGGGTGTTAGGGGGGTGTAGGAAAATGTCTGGTTCCCGGCCCTATCATTATAATTGAAATCTCTGGCTTTGTTGGAAGTCTAAACTGACTGACTATAGTAAGTATCATTTGATATTTACTCATATCAGTACTGTCGCAATGAGTACGGGACTTATATCAATACTTGGTTCTGATACTACTTTAAAGTAAAAGTATCGATACTTTCTTTCGATATCGTGTCCCTAGTCGTGCGCTACTAGCACCAGGGGATGAATTTGCCGAGCATGCGATGCCTCAATGCCCTGATTGAGCATTCAAACATTCACACTTCAGCAAGCTTAAGCTTGAGCTGTTTGTAACAAGAGCAATTTTTAGCTGACGACCAAAATGTTCATTCATCAACGCTATTGTTACTGCCATTGATCAACAAAGACAGATGAATTTTCTCTACACTGATTCTTCTGAAGCCTTTAGCTCTGTCAACTACAAATATGATTTTTCTTGTCCGCTCTGCCCTACTAATCATAAAGGTTCTATCTATATTTTAGTACTTTCGAGATATTCACTGATTTGTGTTTTGATTTGTACTGGAGGTATATGCAGAGTGCATTTTTCAATATTGATTTTAACATACTTCCGCAAAAGATAGGTTTTTCAAATTTTGTAGAATAATGCAACGGAGTATATAGATATTATATATAGATATATAGATTTTAGAATCAGATGTTAACTGAAAATTGAGGAAAATGCAGATAGAACCTTTATACTTAGTAGAGCAGCGCTGCTCTCTTACTTTTTGCCTACATTTCTGATCATAATGTGGTTGTGTCAGACAATGCTATAGTAAAACTTCCCACTCTTTAGGAATAAGCTCACTTCACTATAAGTTAAAATTCAATAAAAGTAAACGGTGTTCCCGGCCATGGATTATCTAGCCAAATTCAAAACTACTTCTCAAAATGCTTTAAACTACTACTGATTAAATTAAAATACTCTACCAAATTTTAACTTTATATACATTTTATAAACAGATCCGTCGGAAAAAATATGAAAATAATTTTGGTTTCATTTTTTAGCAATAGATAGATCAACGAAAATAATCGTGATTGTTAATGACTCAGTCGTTAACGTGTCGTTACAATGTAATACTTGAGTCGTTACAATGTAATACAGAACCAGGAAAATCCACAGAACAGATAGATCACAAAAAGGACATTCGCCAAAGATTATCTAGTTTAATTTTATCTAGTTTAATTTAGTTTAATAAATTTATTATTTTAATGTTTCTAATCCGACTCAAGGAATGCTCCCGTCTTGAGCGAGCAAACAAAACGAAATCTGATAGAATAGTTGCGATTAGCTCCACACGTCAGCTGAGTTGCGCTTTTGAGCCTCCATTTTCTTGATAAACCGTTTTGCTTCGGCCTCTGACTTATTTCCTTTGCTGGATGCTGACTTTGAGCAGAGTAATTCTTACATCGATTGCCATATTTTTGGCGTCGCTGTGAGAACGGGATTAATGAGTAATGGAAAGGAATAATCAAGTGAAGCAAACGTACCCGGCCATGTGTTCTCACCAATAAATAACCTTCCGAATTAGATCTGAATGTGTGACGTAAATTTTGTGTGCTTGATCCCGAGAACAAAGTCGCGGAACGACACCAGACCAGTTCCCGGCAGGGGTTTTCTCAGGAATTTTTCATGGGGGGTGTGTTCAGAATTTTAGGAGGGGTGTCCCTTTCGAACAGAGGATACAAATGTCCCTTTGTGTAGGAAAATTGTCCGAGTTAGGGGGGTGTATGCACTTTCCAGGGGGGTATTAGGGGGGTGTTAGGGGGGTGTAGGAAAATGTCTGGTTCCCGGCCCTATCATTATAATTGAAATCTCTGGCTTTGTTGGAAGTCTAAACTGACTGACTATAGTAAGTATCATTTGATATTTACTCATATCAGTACTGTCGCAATGAGTACGGGACTTATATCAATACTTGGTTCTGATACTACTTTAAAGTAAAAGTATCGATACTTTCTTTCGATATCGTGTCCCTAGTCGTGCGCTACTAGCACCAGGGGATGAATTTGCCGAGCATGCGATGCCTCAATGCCCTGATTGAGCATTCAAACATTCACACTTCAGCAAGCTTAAGCTTGAGCTGTTTGTAACAAGAGCAATTTTTAGCTGACGACCAAAATGTTCATTCATCAACGCTATTGTTACTGCCATTGATCAACAAAGACAGATGAATTTTCTCTACACTGATTCTTCTGAAGCCTTTAGCTCTGTCAACTACAAATATGATTTTTCTTGTCCGCTCTGCCCTACTAATCATAAAGGTTCTATCTATATTTTAGTACTTTCGAGATATTCACTGATTTGTGTTTTGATTTGTACTGGAGGTATATGCAGAGTGCATTTTTCAATATTGATTTTAACATACTTCCGCAAAAGATAGGTTTTTCAAATTTTGTAGAATAATGCAACGGAGTATATAGATATTATATATAGATATATAGATTTTAGAATCAGATGTTAACTGAAAATTGAGGAAAATGCAGATAGAACCTTTATACTTAGTAGAGCAGCGCTGCTCTCTTACTTTTTGCCTACATTTCTGATCATAATGTGGTTGTGTCAGACAATGCTATAGTAAAACTTCCCACTCTTTAGGAATAAGCTCACTTCACTATAAGTTAAAATTCAATAAAAGTAAACGGTGTTCCCGGCCATGGATTATCTAGCCAAATTCAAAACTACTTCTCAAAATGCTTTAAACTACTACTGATTAAATTAAAATACTCTACCAAATTTTAACTTTATATACATTTTATAAACAGATCCGTCGGAAAAAATATGAAAATAATTTTGGTTTCATTTTTTAGCAATAGATAGATCAACGAAAATAATCGTGATTGTTAATGACTCAGTCGTTAACGTGTCGTTACAATGTAATACTTGAGTCGTTACAATGTAATACAGAACCAGGAAAATCCACAGAACAGATAGATCACAAAAAGGACATTCGCCAAAGATGGTACATCAAATTCATTTACTATCTTTTTTTAGCATACTACTTGCGCATGCAGTGAGAGTGATTTTAACGAAAATGTTAAGTACTTAAACTTTTCCGTAGAGCGAGTGATTTATTTATATTCATTCTCACAGTCGAATACATAGTTTTCGAATAAATTGGCGACTTGACGCTATGAAAACAAATCGGAAACATAATATAAGCGCAAGCTTTTCAACTATTTGATTAAAGTTCAGTGTACTGAAACGCATATATGAGACCAGCAATTCATGTGCGAGGTATATCTTAAGTTTTCTTGAAGTTATTTACGCATTGTTTGTTAACATGACTTACAGTTAAGATATCAATCCAATAAAACATTTTTCAATAAGGCAATTAACTGTGCAACTTACCCCGGTATTTGAAAGCACCTTTCGACACGATAACGCATTTCTTGCGCAAACTCAGCCCAAAGATGTGCAACTGCAGGAATGCCACCAAATTCTGTATTGCATATCGCTAATAGTAAACTCAACCGAAACACCAGTGAGTCTTGACAAGCAGACTTCACCTTCAGCGGATCAAACTGCAACAAAAACCATTCTTTTTATTTACATTCCCATTGCGAAAATCAAAAACGTACATCCGTTTCTCCAAAACAATATTCGTGGAGACTATTGTCTTGAGCATCGGGAAACATATAATATAGCATATTCATGAGATCATCATTTCCTATCGGTCCATCGGGTATATTCGACAATTTGGTCGATGTATTTTCCGCCGCTGTCTTCGAACCGCCACGCGTCGATAGCAAACTCTTGATACTTGGAATTCTCGATTCCGTTAGCAAATCTAATGGATTGCTACCCTCCATAAATTGATTGAAATCATATGCACTGCCCAAAATCGAGCTAAGGTTTGCTCCACTTTCGCATAATTTCAAATATTCGATACATATCTCAGTTAGTAAATATATAGGGTTTTCCCTGAAATTCGCCCGAACTGACCAACGAGGAGCGGTCAAAGGATTCAAATCGGAATACGACGGCGAATCGACAAATACGTATTCTGACATATCTGGCCACGTACAATGTAAAATTAGTTCGTTGACAGGGTCCAATGTGACTCCATAGGGTAATCTGAATGCCACAGCAATATCCGCATCGGATCCACTCGGCTCGTCGTCACTCGATTCTGTTATGAATGTAGCTCGTTTCTGTGGGCAGTATATTGAGCTAAAGAAGTCAGTGAGACTGAACGATAGGCGTGCAGAAATGGTAGTTGGGTCGATATAGCGCACACCGACTTTGCCTTTGAAAATGCTTAGAAGCCCTGAAAAATAGAATAAATGTGTTAGTTTGTTGAACAAAAGAAAAATAATAAATTCTCTTGCCTGATAAATATTTACACGTTGGAGGAATAGTGTCCAACGCAACAATATCGAAATTCGTTCGCATCGATGTCGTCTCATTAACACCCAGATAAACATTCAAATTATGCGACATAACCCGGATGAAAACGGGTATTTCGGTATTACTCTCTGCAACCGTCATACACGCAGAGCTTAACAGGACTCGATACTGACTTTCACTCACAATCGGATTTCCTGTCGGTTCAATTACGATAAAATCCCTTAGACCATACCAAACTGCAAGCGGATGAATTTTTTCCGACTTTTCATTGACAATACTAAAATTGTTCGCCAAACTCATTAGATCGACATGAGCTTGGCACTCTTTCTTTTTGGTAATATCATCGATTTCTTCATCATCGCTTGGCGGAGCGATGAAGGCACGATAACGTTTTACGCGTAGTTCAACATCAGCGAAAAACAGTATTTCACTTTTCGTATCCCATTCCGTATAGAATAGTTGATTCGGTTCTAGCGGTTTTCGAGTTTCGATAAATGGCAGTTTCCATTCATGAAAGATTTCCTCGAGACGAGCATTGAATATTTCCCATTCGGAAGCAGTAGTGAAATCTTGATGGAAGAATTCATTGTCGTCGATTTCTTCGGCCATAGTTGAAATGTGCAGGCTATAAGTAAAAACAAAGGAAGTTAATAGAATTTTCTAAAATGTATGAATTAAAATTGACAAAAATTCTGCATGAAATATTAAAAAGTTATATTTTAGATTCGTTTTCTTTCGCTTGGTAAAGGAAAGCAAAGGTCATTTTGATTTTGATCTTAATAGCCATTCGCCAGTGTAATTTTGACCCTTCCTACCAACTCATCGTGATTTTTGTTTGTCGGCCAACCTGGCTTTGATTCGTTTTCCAAAATATCACGACATGTAGCGATTTTAAAATTGGAGATGGCAGAGCATCTCGATTGCACTGAAGCCTGCCAACGGTGTGATGGACAACCATCAATGAGATAAAAAAATAATTAATTGTTCCTGAAGCAGAGTGCCCTACAAATGGCAGTGAAAGTCTCTAGTCCACATTATCAGAACAGAACACTCTTTTATTTATACCCGATGGATTCTGGCTTGCCGCGTTGCTAGCTCTACGCGACCGGGTTGACCTTTGATAGATAGCGAGCATAAGCTCCTGGACGAGGAACGCTAGGTAATGTTATATAAACAATATAAAATAATAAAGTCGCAATATAAAAAAATGTTGATGAAGGGACTTCTGTTCATACAGACTCACAGAGCTCTCTGGCAAGCCAGACTCAGACGAGATGCATCAAAGCGCGTTCGCTAACACAAGCTAAAACCAAAAACACACAAAAAATATGGGAGAAATGTCTTCATTTCAGAGGCAGAACTATTTGAAGGCAGACAATTTCCAGCCCCAGATGTAATTGGGACCTATACCATCTTGTGAGTCTGGCCTAAAAAAAACGCATAAGGCTGAACATTTTTCCTTGAATTAGACCAGCCTTACCAAGCGGTACCTGACACGAAAAAATCCTAACCAGTTATTACTCAATAATTAGGCCAACAGGTTTAAATTTAATAATACATTGTTATTTCATACCATAATATATATTATTTTAAAATAAAATATTTTATATAAATTGGATTTTTTGCATTCGGATTTTCCAATACTTTTACTTAACCGATTGCAAGAAAGTTGAAATTCAAAAATTTTACTGATTGGATTTGTTCCAAGAAAATCAAACACGAATTTATATCTACTGTTAAGTTTTATATACACTTCTAAAAATTACAAAAGCTTTACAATTTAGAGTTAATCTGTATCCGATCAAATTTTAAATATTTTTTTTTTCTTTAAAGATTAAGTCAACAAGCACGAGTCTCTCGACTTAAGCCTTAACAAAAAGATTTTAATTACACTTGAACTTATATGAATTCGCGAAACGTCCCGTTCCTCTTTTCACATGCTCAAACTTTTTCGCTCATCCCAGTTCGCAACGGGATATTTTCCTCGTTTTATGTGGCTATAACAGCCAATCAAGTGGTGGTAGCAATGCCATATCATAAGTAGCACACACGATGTTTTCTTAATTCTGGTAATGAATTTACTTCATAGTGGCAACAACCAGCCAGCTATATTATTAGATATTTCTAAAGCTTTTGAAACGATACCATACCACCAGATATCAATGGATTCAATGGATAGACTTTTAAACCGTAGACAATTTGTAAAAACAAATTCTTCCTTAAGCTCAGCACTTTAACGCATGGAGTACTCCGCCTAGTTATTTTCACTATACGTAAACGACATTTTCTACCAACCTATTTTGGGGAGGTTAGTACCTAATGGAAATGAAACTGTATTATATATTTTGTTATTGCCACCAAACCAAAGCCAAAGAAAATATATCGCTTTTGCTCCACGCCAAAGACGTGTCCAAGAAAGTCTTATTATAACCCTTCATTATTCAACTTATATGTCGCAATTTTCGCGTCACCCCTTAGTAAGGTAAGCTCAGACGATATATCTTGATATCGTTGTGGATCAATATCTAAAGTGGGATACTCAAGCAGATTATGTGGTAAATAAGCTAAGAAAAAAATATATTTCAATTCGTTTCGAAATCTGTCTATTCGAAACTCTTGAAGTGATGAGGATCTTTTATATCTTAATCATTCTCTCTTTCAATATGGAATTATTGTAACAAAATCGACTATAGAACCACTACTGCGCGTTTTCACCACTAATAAAATTCTTCGATTGTTTAGAGTTCTGGAGGCAGATACAGTTTCTGAATTACTTTTACATTTTAAGATTTGAAAAAGGGAGCTCTCCTAATCAATAGCAACGTTACTAGAGGAGGTAGTGAGGAGCTAATTGTGTTACCACTTCGCTGTACCAGAATAGGACAAATTCAATATTCTTAGGTAGAAATTAAGTTGTACAATGATCTATCCAGCCACATTAAAGAAGAATGGATAATCATAATTTTGAAAAAATCGGTCAAAAATACGTACATATATAAGAGATTTAATTTATATGTCTTGCAAGTTTGAGCGGAGTTAGCTGGTGATTTTTTGGTGCAACTAAAATTCTTTCCATTGTCATTTTTTCATCATCACTAGCTTACTGTCCGGAAGTATTTGCAGTGATTTCACTGTTTATTTCGATTGAATTACTTTTGTTCGCCTGAGTATCGTCACTTTGACGTTGTAATTTTTTTATAATGAATATCGTAATAAAATCATTGGAGCTTTTTCATACTTGAATACAAATTCCATGAATTCAATAGCACTTTTTTCGGATAATTCTATCAGCAGTATTAGAACTTTCGTAGTTTATAAAACCATAGTCTTTATATGCCCCCAAGAATTCTTTAAAATGCTTACAGTCGCAATTTTCCTGTATCATCCATAGGTCTGTTCGCGTACCTGAATCTATTATAATATATTAAAATAGATTCGCAGAAAGTCGTTTTTGTACTTTTGCTGCAAGCCAAATTTTGCAGCAAAAAGAAGCCAGCTGCCAAATTCTGTTACTGCTGCAGTTTGCTGAAGTACGCGAACAGACCTCATATTCGTTCTAGCGTTCACGAGGAGCTGGTATTTTCAAAATTGAACTGACTTTGTCTTCTTTTGTCGGATGAATATCAGATTCAGTATTCCGTATTCTTTCAACGAAATAACCTTTTTATTGAATAAATACGATTTTTATCTGAATTCAGTTCACAAGCTTATGAATGTTATTATATTGCCTTGAATAGCAACAAATTTGTCTTGCTTATCTTCAATGAAAAATTTATTAAATTGACTCAAAAAAATATGAATCTAACTAGGAAAAATTATGAATTCAACTAGGGAATAGAAAAAAAGAACGCAGGTATTCAGAATGTTCCCGAATTGAAAAGAACAAACAAAATAGTCGCGAGGCTGAAGATCGGTAGCTTGTGTAAGCATAATTATCGACCGAATTCAGGCTTGAAGAAATTCGAAGTCTTATCCTTCTCAATATAAGTAAACTTGATAAAAATATGCATTGAATTGATCACAATTTAAATGTTATGAATCAAAACAAAATGAGTTTGAATATAAAATTAATTGTATTATGATCAAATTCATGTGTATCAAGGAATTACTTATAAACCGGATGTATGATTAAAGAGTTAGTAAGGTAAATGTGTACATAATGTAAGAAAATATACAATACGTCAAAATATATATTTTTATAAAAATATATATTTTTATATTTATTAATGATGTCAATATGTAATGACACATGATCTTTCATCAACATAGTATTGAAAAAATAGTCACTAAATAGTACAATATAATGATGACCTGCGTCTGCAAAAGTTATCAATTTGCTGTGTTTTTCATTTATATCCTCTTTCATTTTCACAAACGAAATGTTTCCCGATCTTGCTTCAAGATCCTAGAAATATACAATTTATTGGAAACGAGTTTATTGTTAGTTTAATAAATTTTTACATTGATTGAATGAATTACATTGAAAAATATGCTTAAAATCTATTTTTCCGAATGAATCAATAGCGTTTTTTACGATTTTGCTTGTTTTTTTATTCCTCTTTTATTTCGAGCTTTACACAAATTTGCTTGTTTTTCTTCTTATTCTTCTTATTCCTTCTTCTTTTATTTCTTTTGATATGCTTAATCGTCGTTTCATTCTTAATCTTATTTTTAGTCTTATTCTTATTCTTTTTTGCTGAAACACCATTTCTATATTTTCTTAAGCGATCTAGGAAACCACCTTTTCGCATATGCTGCCAAAGTGCATTTGCTCCTATTTTTTTAAAGATACTGCCAAGCACTGTTTCCAAATCTTCAATTCTGTAACCACCACTGTTCTCTGCAATAGGCTGATTGTTATTTTCTGCATTTGAATCATTGGGATTGTGGGAGCCTATGTTCAAATCGATTTCAGGTAAGGATGATGTTTCTGCAATGCTTATATCGACAGTACTGTCCTTATCGATTTCGATGCATTCACTTTTAACATCCTCTAATTGATTAGTGACTCCACTACTTTCGTTAGTCCACGACAAGCATCGTTTAGTAAATTCCCAGGTTTTAGATACTTCCACGAAAGTTCCATTGATTCTGTAAAATTTTTGCGCAAGCACTCTGTTCACGTCATCGAAATCCTCAAATTCGATAGTTGCATCGCCCAGGTGCCTTCCTTTATTGTCCTTCAGAATTTTGACATTCGAAATTGTACCATATTCTTGAAAATGGAAAACCAAAACGCTCTTTGTCATTTCATTTGTAACGGGTTTAATTGTAATTTTTCGTGTCCCGTCGTCATGAGGCAAGAAATTGCAGCGTCCCGCGGGAGGCCGTATATGTTTCACTGTCACAGGTTTGCCTGAAATCATATGAGATTCTACTTTCATTGCTTCATCGACCATAGTTGAATGCGAATAAATGATGAAACCAGAACCTCGAACTTCGCGTTTTTTGTTTTTTATAGCGTACGCATCCAAAATATTGCCCCATTGACCAAAATACTCCCTGAGAAGCTGATCAGTGATTCGAGAATCTAAGCCTCGAACGATTAGTTGTCGAAACGTTTGAACCTCTAAATGGTTCGGATTGAGACCCTTTTGCCGAATTCTGCGGCGCATTGTTTCAAAGTTGTTGTTGTTGTTCTGAAGTGAAAAAAAGATGTTAAGAACTGAAGGTGTCAGATACGAATGTATAGTACTTGTCAATTTGTCCGCTTATAAACCCTTATCGTATTTCAGTTTTTTTAGGTCAGTATGCGAGAACGCGATCTGAAATTTGACAATCGTCAAGACAAAGAAACTATGCGTTAGAAATTATTTGGAAATATTTTGAGCGACTTCACATTAAGCATTGGAATTTTCAATAAATTATTTGGCTATCATTTTTACTAACATGGTATAAAAGACGAATTCAGTAACTCAGAAAATAGACAGTAGATGGACAATGATCGCTCCTGAAAATCAGAATTAACGCATAGTGCAAACCATTTCAGCTAATTGTTTCCAAAATCACCAAGAAATTAAAAGTTATGTGAAAAGGAGAGGTTTTTCCCGAATTAAATAATGCCACTTGAGTCGAAAATTTAATGTCGCGTTTCAAATGTTGGTTTGGAGAGGAGTGGGTTTTAAACTCTCTGGCTCTCATGAACTTTTACATATTTTCCTTTGTTTCTATTTCACTCTTTTGTAGTTATATTGTTGAGGGTTTTTCATGCAAAGGACATCCGGGACGGAATCTAGTACAATTGTGCCCCGGAAGTGCGACCTCTCAGGGTCGGGGTCGTACCCACGATTGTTGCGAAGCAGCCTCGCCGCAACTATCACACACATGCACACACCCACAAACATTGCGAATGTATTGCTGCATGCGACGGTCAAATGTATTGCATTGCCAAAACAGGCTTTGTATATGCATTTGATTGTCGCATGTGTCATTGCATTGCATCGTGTTCGTCGGCCTGAGCGCAGCTGATTTGCAGCTGCGTTATTGGACCAGCGAAACGGGAAATGTTTGCGTTTTGGTAGCTAGTGATGAAATGATTATCACACAGCTGAGCAACGATGGGTGATGGCAAAACGGGACGTGGCGGCGATTTCGACAGGGCTTTGGAGAGACTGACTGCTCGGAGGGGAAGCCAGGATTTAACTAGCGGACGACGGTGATGTGGAATGGAGATTGTTACGACGGTGATACTAAAAGTTAAAGTAACGGAAGTGTGAAATTTTTTTGTTTCGATCAGACAAAGGGGAGTTGAAGAAGCTGAAAAAAAATCAAAGTGATGAACATAAAATTGTGGAATAGAAGTTCAAAACGTATTTGGAGTGAAACGAGAAAAGAAATTTAAACTAGAGAACATATAAAAAAAGAAGTATGAAATACGTTGGAGATACTTTGAATAAAAGCGAATGTGCTACATCTGAATTCATCAACTTTGGACTTTGGAGGTTTAGCGGGTGAAAAAAGTTAAACGGTTAAATTTTCCATTTTATAGTTCCAAAGTGAAGCTAATGAATCTCAATGGTGGAGATGCATGTTAAAGTTTGCATGTAGAAGGAGGAATTACATAAATATTCATTACATTTAGTATTCTTTACATATTCATAAACTAATTATTCATTTCTTTGAACATTTTTCGTTTTGTGGGTATTTGGAGTTTGATTCCACTATTTGCCTTGATCTGTACAGTCATACATTTTTTCTTCTTATTTAGTATCGTACTTTTTTTTATATCTACGTACATTTTCGCTGCACATTGAAGAATATTTTCTTTGTATGATTGGTGTGCGCCAATCCCGGCCGGATTTAGGAGTCTAGTAAGTCCCACACCATTACTTCTTCACATGCAATATTGAAGTTTGTGAGCTTGGAATTTTCTTTATTAATTTGCCTTTTGAATTATTTCGTTAACTACTGGTTGAATTTTAATCTTTATATTAGTTTTTTATACTATCAGTTTTTTCATGGTTTTGGCATATTGCTATAATAAATAAAAATGTGTCGACGCTCAACTAATTAGTTTTTTTTTCATTAATGTTAATTCCTGCATGGATTTTCTCAACTTCCTTTCCATTTGTGTTTTTTCTTTAGATTTTTTTTTTTGTCTTCTTTCGGTTATCGTATATTTTGTATGCGTGCCGTAGCACGGAGGTTGCGTTCGTCCTGAAACCCACGCCGGATTGAGCTAGCTGGTAGGTTTAGCACGCGGGATAGAACCGAATCCGACTTCAACTAAAATGTTGCACTGATGGCAGCTCGGCTGCTTTCAGGGTTCGCAACAGTCTCTATTTCACTCGCTAGTGGAAAGCTTCGTTTTCGTTAGTGAAAAACTCTCGTGGAATTTGGATGCTTGTACCGTACAAAAGTTATGCGAACGATACGCCAAAGTCTGTTTTTATCGTCGGTCTGAGTCGCCGGAAAACTGTGGGGGGTAGGTCTACCCGTAAGTCATGATGGCTGCATAGGTCGGTCATTAGCGCTGTCTTAAAGAATATATCCGAAAGTTTCACTATACACTTTGATACTTGTTGATATGGAGAAGTCCTTATTCTTTTTGCATCAATGAGATTTTTCAATCCGTGGATATAAGAGCACTCAAATTAAACACGCTTGTGTACCGTTTTGGTCCCGTTCGAGATCTTTTGCAATTATCGTGGTTGGCATAGATATTTCATTGATACTGAATCATGCGTCTTATTTCTGAGAAAATATGTGTATATAATCGTGTATATAATTATTATCTGTATTAGTTCCATTGCTCAATGCATTTTGCAAGAAGTTCTATATTGTAAATGCTGTACTTGTCTCGGGTTCACATAGCTTACGAAAATACCAAGTGGTTGCCATTCATTTGGTTGCCGTTTTTATTGCTGTTTCGGAAGCGCCGGTTGTCAGTGCCAATTTAGAAATGTTTTACGTTTAACTTACAACAACTTAAATTTCTTCTCTGTTTTATTTGAAAGTAGTACTTGACATTTTTATTTCTTAATGGTGCATTCGCTGCAAAACGGACGAAGTTTTTAAGATGGCGCGTAGCTGCCTCTTATAATTCATTTTTACTAGGAATTGTCGTAGTTATATAACAGTCTCTGGCTTCTTGTGATTTTTTCACAGCTTGAACTTTATCTTGTGATGATTTGCAGCCGTGGGAGTTGATGACAAAGCCCAAGTACAACAACTCCGGTTGACTGAATCAACATTCCCCGAGATTAATAGACATACTATAGCCACAGCGTAATGAGTAGTTCCTAACCAGCGTACCAACTCCGTATATGTATACGGCCCAAAAATCCAGTGATCTAACCTGAGACTGTATTGTTGGTCAGCCTGGAAAGTTGGAAAAAATCGCATGGAGCAGAAAGAGATGCAATATACAATTCGGCAACTACATACTCAAGTTAGATTTTTCGCTGCTCACATACGGCCCACTCTCGCAAAATATACCAACATAATCTCAGGCTGCTTTGACAGATAATGCATTGCGTAAATGGAGGCGCATTTTCAAGGTCAAAGTGTTTTTTTGGGAAAGTGGAATAAGTTGGTACGCTGGTTGTTATTACGCTGTGCTATAGCTCCGGGTTTTTTTCATCCAGAGTAGTGTAGGTATCCGGCATGCATAAAAAAACAATCTGGAGTAGCATGCTCGGTTGGCAACAGTGTGTTTATTAGACATTTGCCAATTCAAAATTCAAATTTCAAAATAAAAATTTTCTGGCTAGAAAATTCGTAACAACGAATTACTTATAAACTAAATGTATGATTAAGGAGTTAGTAAGCTAGATGTGTGCATAATGTAAGAAAATGTGCAAAACGTCGAAATATATATTCATATTTAAGGGATCAAGGTTCAAAAATTTTATTAATGATGTCAGCAGAAGGACACATGATCTTTCATCAACATAGTATTGAAAAAATAGTCACTAAATAGTACAATATAATGATGACCTGCGTCTGCAAAAGTTATCAATTTGCTGTGTTTTTAATTTACATCCTCTTTCATTTTCACAAACGAAATGTTTCCCGATCTTGCTTCAAGATCCTAGAAATATACAATTTATTCGACATGGAAACGAGTTTCTTGGTAGTTTAATAAATGTTTGCATTGATTGAATGAATTACATTGAAAAATATGCTTAAAATCTATTTTTCCGAATGAATCAATAGCTTTTTTTACGATTTTGCTTGTTTTTTTATTCCTCTTTTATTTCGAGCTTTACAAAATTCGCTTGTTTTTCTTCTTATTCTTCCTTCTTCTTTTATTCCTTTTGTTATTCTTAATCGTCGTCTTATTCTTACTCTCATTTGTCGTCTTATTCTTACTCTTATTTTTAGTCTTATTCGTATTCTTTTCCGCAGGAACACCATTTCTATATTTTCTTAAGCGATATTTAACACCGTTTCGCATACGCTGCCAAAGTGCATCTGCCCCTATTTTTTGAAAGATACTGCCAACCACTGTTTCCAAATCTTCGATTCTGCAACCACCGCTATTCTCTGCAATGGGTTGATTGTTGTTTTCTGCTTGTGGATCATTGGGATTGTGGAAGGTTGCGTTCAAATCGGCCTCAGATGAAGATAATACTTCAACAATGCTTATATCGTCGTTACTGTCTTCATCGATTTCGATGCATTCACTTTTAACATCCTCTAATTGATTAGTGACTCCACTACTTTCGTCAGTATACGACAAGCATCCTTTAGTAAATTCTCTTGTTTTAGATACTTCCACGAAAGTTCCATTGATTCGGTAAAATTTTTGCGCAAGCACTCTGTTCACGTCATCGAAATCCTCAAATTCGATAGTTGCATCGCCCAGGCGCCTTCCTTTATTGTCCTTCAGAATTGTGACATTCGAAATTGTACCATATTCTTGAAAATGCAAAACCAAAACACTCTTTGTCATTTCATTTGTAACGGGTTTAATGTAAATTTTTCGTGTCCCATCGTCATGAGGCGAAAAATTACAGCGTTCCGAGGGAGGACGTATATGATTTACTGTCACAGGTTTGCCTGAAATCATATGAGATTCTACTTTCATTGCTTCATCGACCATAGTTGAATGCGAATAAATGACGGAACCAGAACCTCGAACTTCGCGTTTTTTGTTTTTTATAGCGTACGCATCCAAAACATTGCCCCACTGACCAAAATACTCCCTGAGAAGATGATCAGTGATTTGAGAATCCAAACCTTGAACGATTAGTTTTCGAAACGTTTGAACCTCTAAATGGTTCGGATGGAAACCCTTTTCCCGAATTCTGCGGTGCATTGTTTCGACGTTGTTGTTGTTGTTCTGAAGTGAAAAAAGATGTTAAGCTAGAACTGAAGGTGTCAGATACGAATGTATAGTACTTATCAATTTGTCCGCTTATAAACCCTTATCGTATTTCAGTTTTTTTAGGTCAGTATGCAAGAACGCGATCTGAAATTTGACTATCGTCAAAACAAAGAAACTTTGTGTTAGAAACTATTTGGAAATATTCTGAACGATTTCAAATTATGCATTTTTAGTAAATTATTTGGCTATCAAAAGTGCTCGCATGTTGGTTGGTAGATTTCCACTTTCACTAATATGGTATAAAAGACGAATTCAGTAACTCATCAAATAGCACAAGGCTCGTTCCTAAATGCCAGAATGGGCGCATAGTGCAAATCAGTTCAGTTTTCCGTTTGGAATATCTCCAAGAAAAGGCGGGTGAAAAGAATAGGTTTGGCCGAATTGGAAAAGCTTTGGAACAGAATCCACTTCAACTTTAGCGTAAAGGGTTTCGAACAGTTTCGAATTTTCACATTCATTACTTTCAAATAGTTGGTATTTATGAAAGTTATATGGGCACCTTTCAAACACTATTCATTTCACATAAATAGTCTTTAAAAAGCTTAGTTTCTCAAAGGACGTCTGTCTTTCTTTGCATCTGCTGAAACAAAGAAAGTTTTCTTCTTTTCATGGTGGCTTCCCAAGGCGAGAAATCTTCCTGTATTCAGGTGATATCGGAAGAGCAAGGTTGTGCTTGATGACTGTCTGGTGTATCCCGTTCATTGCGATCGGCATTGTTCGATGTGGTCAGATTTTCTGTATATGATGTTCGTTGAAACTTGGTATTCATAGTCGACGAAAAGTCAGAATTTCCATTCCTATTCAGCCTGTCGTTGTTTTGTATTGGAACGTGTTGTGTTTGCGACTTATTGCTTGCTAATCCCGAAACGAGAGTTCGGTAATTCATTTAAAATAAATGTTGCTTGAGTCTCTTTGTAGAGATATTTGAATTTTGGCGTTTTAATTTTATTGTAAATAAGAGGTCCGTTAGGCTGCCAGTGACCACATACGGTCCTGAATATTTGGTTCTAGTGGATTTCGAACAGCATTCGGAAGCACGTGAGAGTATGTCGCAAGGGTGTTAGCAACGAACATATCACGTTTGATTGACTGCTTGATTTGATTTGATTTGGTGTCCTGTAGGCTAACCAATTGGTTGTCATTTGTTTGGTTGCCGCTTTTATTGCAGTGTCGGAAGCGCCTATTGTCAGTGCCATTAGTGCATTCGCTGCAAGTAATGATGCCTTATCTATGCAGAATTTGCAATTATCAAACGCTTCTTCAGTTCTTCTTGCGCCAGTAATTTTTGTGCGAGTTTTTTGAAAGGATGCGTAACACGGTTTGCGTTTGAGCGGCGTTTGGAACCGCCCGTCTGAGATAATTCATTATTCAAGTCTCTGACTTTTTGTGTTTTTTATAGCTCAGGCCTTATCTTGTACCCGTGGGAAGTGATGGCGTAGCCCACGCACAGCAACTCCGGTTGATTGAATCAACATTTTCTGAGATTAGAGGCCCCCATTCAGGAGCAGTCCAAACGGCTTGAGTCCATTTGGCTTGAGTCCGCTTAGTTTAAGTCCAATTTAACGCGCCACTCAGGATAGAGACTCGATGCATTCAGTCCATTTCAGTCGGCCTGTTTATTTATTTATGCTGTGCTGCATTTTGTTTGTTTTCTTTCATTTATTTAGAAAATATTAAAGAAAAACTTGACGAAACGATTTTCTTTAATATATTAATGGATCCAAAGCATATGAAAGAATTAAACTATATGTTTGCAGTAGTTTCTCTGTTAGCTTGTGGTCCTTTGTATGAAACAATATGCGCGTTTTTTTGCTCCCCTTATCCATAACAGAACAATGCAGACGCATTGGAAACAACAACAACTCCTGTTATGGAAAGGGGGAGTTGTTGTTGTTCCCAATGCGTCTGCATTGTTCTGTTATAGAAAAGGGGAGCAAAAAACACGCCTAATATTAAAATATTTACAAGAGCAGAATTTTATTCAATTTTGTCGAGATAATTTTCATTTGTAACTTGTCAAAGACATTCATGTGACCCATATTCTCAATTAGCTGCAAAACAAAATCTTGGCCACCAATATCATTTGTGCTGAGTTATTAGAATAAATTAAATAAGCACAGAAACAGTTGATGAAAATAAGATTGTCACAGGTCGGCGTGTGAAGAAAGACTGCCACGTTGTTTGGACTAAGGCTTCAACACACACTGTCGAGCCAAAGAATGGCCCGATGGCCTGAGTCCATGAACTTTGGAATGGTTGAAAATCCAACTTGGTTGCTTCAGTTCATGAGCCCATTTGAGTTCTCCCACACACGGTGAGATTTTGCCATTTTTTGGATAAATGGACTGCTCTCGAATGGGGCCTCAATAGACATACTGTTTTAGCGTAAACGTTCAAAAACAGTTCTGATGTGTTCCTGATATTCTTTGACAAAAGGTGACCTAGTAATAATATCATCAATGTAGCAGAAATCAAAATCTGGCCATAGAATTTGTATGAATTCGAAAAGGCCAAAGGAGCGCACATTGTTACCTTACATTGCAGCTGACCGTTGAAATTCCAAGTACTTTCTTTGATTATTTCTATTTTTTACGTGTACTTTTGACATCATGTAAGGTTCATGACTTACTTTAACGCTGTAAGATGTACAATATTTTATGATGTACTTATACTTTTAATGCTTTACTACTTCGGTGGTTGCCACATATTGTCACATTTATCCAAATGGCTACTAATAAACTGGCTTAATTCAATTTGATTCAAGTTTTTATTTAAGTTTTTTAATGGAAATTTTCCTTCAAATCTTTCAAATTTCCTTAATAACCTCTTACAGAGAAGAAATAACCAGAATAAGCTATAAACTTACGTTTCTCATTAGCAACATATTCACGGGCGATATGTTCCTGGCTCGAATTTTTCTACACACATTTGTTTGCAGAATCACCAAAATAACAAATTCTCTTTGAAGTTGCAAAACCGACTTCCACAATCGCGCAATCATGCCAATACACGATCTATCCGCATGCGCAGTAACAGTTCGTGTCAGCTTGCTAGTTTCGTGTATGGGCTCAACATGCAGCAGTCTTGTTGCTAGTGTCCTAATTTTTAGGCTATAGATTCGGCGATAGGAGGACTCAAGGGACTCGGTAGACCACTGCAGAAAGGAGAACAAAATTCTGATAATTGGGAGTTATGCTAATGCTCATCACACAGCTTGGGGGAATAGTAACGTCAACGCTAGTCGTGAGTCACTCTTAGAGCTCCTCATTACTAGTAATTTGGCTATTTGATATAGCCAAGATGCCAACATACCTCACAGCTAACAGGCAAGAAGTACTAAACATCACGATTGTGTCAAACAGTGCAGTACATTTAGTGAAGAAGTGGAATGTCCTAGCAGGAGCTTCGTTCTTTGATCACAGGCATGTACATTTCGAACTAGGGAAAGATATCGTTAAAAGGATCTAGTACATGCAACCCAAATACACGGACTGGGAAAGCTATCAAAATAGCCTTACAGCGGGACTTCAGCTGCACTCGAGTTTTACTACAAAGATGGAATCACAAGACACTGCAGGCAAGGCTATCAGAATGATTTTCGAATCATACCACGATAACTGTCCTGAAAAATCAGTGCTCTCAAAACAAGGATGCCTTGGTGAGACAGGGAGCTCGAAAACTCAGAAGAGTCGCAAGAAAGGAGGTCAACGGGGCCAAAACTACATATAACTGAGAGACTTATAAAACGAAACTCACAGAATACAAGAACTAAGCAAATCCAAAAGAAAGGCGTCGAGCGCCTTCTGCGAAAGCCTGAATAGTATCCCAGAGGCTGCCAGGATACAGAAAACTCTGTCTTAAGGTCATCAAAGCCATATAGGATTACTTAGAGCTCCAGATGAAGGGATGATGACAACCTATGGAGACATGGGAAGTGCTGCTTAAAACTAGTGATGGGTCGCTCATGAGCGAGTCAATCAAAAAGAGCGACTCTTTTGAAGGAGCTGTGTGAGTCAACTCTTCAACTCTGTGCGACTCAGCTCTTCGACTCTTTTGAAAGAGCGACTCTTTTATTCCTCACTGTGCGAGTGAGGAATAAAAGAGTCGACTCCGTTGAATGAACACTGTGCGAGTGAGGAATAAAAGAGTCGACTCCGTCGAATGAACACTGTGCGAGTGAGGAATAAAAGAGTCGACTCCGTTGAATGAACACTGTGCGAGTGAGGAATAAAAGAGTCGACTCCGTTGAATGAAGAACTGTGCGAATGATGGATACTGATCGTGTGCGGTTATTGATGGCGACATTTTGTGAACACACAGTATGCGTTTACGTGCGTATATTTTGCTCTGGTTCACGAGTATTTTAGTAGCCAAATGTTGGCTATTAGGCGGTGCATTTCATAGGTAGATTTTAGAGATGAAGCGTATACACTAGAACAGGTATATGGAACAGGTTCGTATAGAATATTTTCGTTCTTCAAAAAGTTTTTAGGGCAAAAGTAGTTGAAATCGGACAAAATCGGCCAATTTGGGGTCAAGGTGGTTTGGGACAAAACGGGCCAAGACCTATTGCTGCGATAGAAAAATTTCGGTTTTGTAGGGGAGTAAGGGGTTTTTTCGCCATAGTATGGCAAAAACTGCCTTTACGATGCTTTCGATGATTGGAAGTGGTCGGGGAGTACAATAGTGATATTTTAAGGGCAAAAAAATTTTTGAGAGAGGAAAATGGGCAAAAACGTTCATTTTTAAGCGTATACACTAGAACAGGTATATGGAAGAGGTTCGTATCGAATATTTTCGTTCTTCAAAAAGTTTTTAGGGCAAAAGTAGTTGAAATCGGACAAAATCGGCCAATTTGGGGTTAAGGTGGTTTGGGACATAGCGGGCCAAGACCTATTGCTGCGATACAAAAATTTCGGTTTTGTAGGGGAGTAAGGCGTTTTTTGGCCACAGTTTGGCAAAAACTGCCTTTAGGACGTTTTCGATGATTGAAAGTGGTCGGGGAGTACAATAGTGATATTTCAAGGGCAAAAAAAATTTTTGATAGGAGAAATTGGGCAAAAACGTTCATTTTTCCAAAATATTTTTTTTTTGACTAGCATGAATTTGGGGACCTTTTTGAGTTGTTTCGGGCGAAATTTCCATACAAGTTTGGGAAAAAGCGGACTAGTTTCGAAGATACGGCAAAATGAAATCTGACGGAAAACCGTCCGAAAAAATTTTGGTAGCAAAATAACGGCAAAATTACAACAAAAACAGGCAAATGGAATACGTAGAGCTTAAATTAAAGTTTGATGCTATTACCAGGTGAAATTCTACGTAATCTATGCTTGTGCGCATTCAAGAAGTAAAAGAGCCACTATTAGCCACCTTAGGTGTCCTGAACTAAAATCTACCAACTCCTTCTTTTGATGAATGGAATATTATGAAAACAGCCCCTGATATATTGAGCATCTTCGATGAGGCTACTCTAGAAATAAGCAGTGAGAAAACAGTATCGATTTCAAAAATATATATTATTATATCAACGATTATAAGCTACATTTCAAAACTCTGTCTGAACGAATATAAAACTGCTGATGTACGCAGTTTTTTAAATGTGATCCAAAGAGAATTTTCAAACAGATTTAAATTATGTAAAGAAAATATGTTTTGCCTAGAGAGCGTTCTTTTAGATCAACGATTTAAAAGACTAGCATTTCAAAATGAATCCACATACAAACTTGCTTGTATACATCTAGTTTCGGTACCCACAGCACAAGGAACGCAAAATTCGCTATGGCGAAAATTTGATGACAAAGTCAACAGTGTAAGAACCCAGCAAAGCTATGTAGCTGCAGGCATTAACGAAATGGATAAGTATTTGCAACATGTAAATATACCCAGAACTGCTGACCCTCTCAATTGGTGGAAGGAAAAGAAAGATTTACATCCCAGAATCTGGAGATAGTGAATCAACGATTGAGTAGAGTGGCCACTTATATGGAAAGATTTTCAGATATGATTTTATGGTTTATTTTTAAATTTATATTATATGCTATATTATATTTTTAAAGTAATGTTATGTTATATTAGATTTAAGCTTATTATTATTAATAAAACAACAAAAAATAGCAATTTACTTTATACATTTGCAACCATAAAAAAGTTGCTTGAAGTGACTCTTTTGAGTGGCTCTTAAAGAGCGACTCTTCAAAGTGAGTGAGTTTTACGGAGCTGGCTCACTTCAAAGAGCCATTTTGCCCATCACTACTTAAAACACACTTTTATGGGTTGTAAAATTAGGATCAGTGGCGAGGATGAAGAAGAAGAGGAAGGCCCTGATTGGACACCTCACTCATCTCTGATGAAAGGTAACCAAAATTAGACGGAATCTAGGCAGCTCTACTACAAAGAATTACGGGAAAATTAAAAACTATTGAGGTAAACAAATAATAGAAAAGGCTTTTGATAGCAAGGAAATCGCACTATTCGCTTTCATAAACATAGAATGAGCCTTTGACCATGCAAGACACGACCAAGAGAGAAGTGATCACCCTCAAGAATTAGCAAAATGGTCGAGTAAAATACTAAGGTACCGAGGTGTGTTTCCAGAGCTGGGCGTGGCTCAACGCAGGCACTAGGAGGGGATCTCTACAGGGAGAGATATTATCCTCCTCCTGTGATCCCTACTAGTTGATGACCTTCTCATGCACCTTAAGGCTCGTTTCACACGAGACACTGAATACCCAGCTACTGTATGATTATAGAACTGTGGCCAGGACACTGTGGCTCTGTGTATACGTTCTCATTTATTTCTATGCCCCAGTAGTGGCTGGAGATTTGGTGGCCGGATACCGAGTGTTTCGTGTGAAGCGAGCCTAATACTAATTCGTTCGGTTACGTGGACGACATGACGGTAATAATAGGACTCACACGCTAATATCTTGAATCCAGAATGCAAAAAGACTTAAAAACAATGCAATGGTGCGAAGAAGAGGGTTCATCCCTAAACCTTTAGCAAACTAACATAGTACCATTCATCAGTATAAGAAAAATCAAAATAGTAGCCCTAAATATTAGGGACACAGTCGTGTGTCTACAGGAAGAGGTAAAATATCTGGAAATCCATTAGATAGGAAACTGACCTGGGACAATTATTTAAAGAAAACGACACTTAAGGCCACTAAGGAACTCATAGCAACAAAATAAATTGGGAACTATCTCCAAGACAGACACTATGGGCATTCGAAGAAACGGTGAGACCTATTATCCTATATAGAGCTACAGTGTGGTGGAAGCTCCACCTCAAAATTCACAAGGAAACAACAACATAGACTATTAGTCTAGAACCGACCTACAGGTACAAATCAGGAAATCCAAACGACCAAAGTAGCCTTCGGAAAGAGGTTCAAGGTCACAAGTCCATCATGAAACAAATTGGTGGAACTTGAGGTTATCTTAATCTTGAGGATTTGAAATAATCAAAAAAAAAAAAAATACCCTGGTTTTGATGACAAAAGAACAAAAGTGGCATAAGTATCTCCACAGTATAGATAAAGAGCGGGATGACTGCTACAGATATTGTGGAGAAACGGCTGAATGTCTAAAATATCTGTCGAGCACAAGTAAGAGGAAAATTAGAGCTCCTTGGCTCTCCTCTTCCCTCTACCAAGAACATAGCAAATGTCCCGTCAAGGAACATATCCAGGTTCATAAGAACATATAGGACACAACGCAGAGGAGGTGCAATAGTCCCTGAGAGTCGCAGTACTAGGGGTCTTCTGAGCCTACTCCATATAATCAATCAATCTCTTCGTCCATAACTATCGCATTCGCAGGAGCTTGTTAACACCATGGACAGAGAAGCTGGTTTTTTTTTCAAACTGAAGTGTGTGTTATCATACTTGCACCGTGCAGCCACACCACGGTATTTCGTATAGTTTCCACTAACTGGACTGCACAAAAAAGTCGCTGCTGTGTAGCACGCACATTGTACTAAATCAAACAAACTGCATACGAATCTTCAAGAATTAAATGCTAAAATCTGTTGTTTTAAAATACGAACCGTCCATGCCACCTACTGCTATTGGGCTCTTTTGTCAGCCAACGATTCAATTCACAGAGATTTACATGCAACTGGCAATATATAAATATCGACTGCTCTTTGGCATTTTATTAATATTGGCAATGTATTATAACAATATATTCAGAGGTTGTTATTCTATTATCCGCACATATTACAAGACTATCAAAACAAAAGATCATCCCTGCTAGTGGCTTTTAAAATCCTGAAATATCTACATGACATTTTATTCATTGTCAAGGTCTCAACAAATCAATAAACTCCCATTTCACTGAAAATCTCTCTTATTCAACATTATTACCCACCTTTTGTTTTCAGGATAAAATTACAGTCCTTCGTATGCTACACCGGTAATAACAATTATTAATCAACAGACCACCATCCACTTTCACTTAACAAAGCAACTGTGACGAAATGCTATTATCTTTTCATTTCACTTTGGTTGACATTTATCGTTGCCAATGCACCACATTACACACCATTACCAATAACAACAACAACAATGGCAATAACAAAAGTCAGCTGCTGTTGAGTAGAGCACAGTTCAGTTACCGATTCGAGAATGAAACGCATCCTACGAATGTCACATGAAAACAAACTATCAGATTAAATGACGTACATACCGACGGTCCAATTGGAATCCATCGATAGTTTTAAGTTAACTACGTGGGTATTTTACGATTTCTTTGGATAATTTTAGAATCCTGCTGCGCCCGAGACTCCTAATAAATGTTCTTTATTTTCAGATTTTAAATTCAATTATGAATACGAGTCTGGCGGCAGAATTTGCCATCGCTGAAATTCAGTGTGCTGCTACAGATATATTCGAATCCCTGGGAGGTGCTCAAATCGAGAAGGCATCCGACAAGGAAATGATAGTCTGCGTTGTATGCTGCAAAAGAATCCATAGCGATGAAGAGTACATTAATCATATGATCGATGAGCATGCCGACTCGGGTGAATCTAATTGCTCGCCGGACGATCCAGATTTGGATACCGGGCAACTGTCCTGCACTGCCTGTGCTCGCTCCTTCAAATCACTTGCTGAGTTCGAAATACATAAATCGGATGCTCACCAAGTGGATACAGCGATGGAATGTCCTAATTGCCATTACGAGATAGGTGAAGACTCGGAGAACAACGAAATATCTAATTGCCCCATTTGCAACTATGACTTGACTTCAGAGCCGGAAACGTTCCAGGAACCCTTGACGATATTATTTGAAAACGAAAGTGAGTTCAAGTGTTCGCGCTGCGATGAGATATATCCTGATAAAATTCTTCTGCGCGATCACCAAATCGCAGCGCATCCTGGACAATACAATGGTTACCTCTGTCGTCACAACGGTTGCAATAAGAAATTCTTCCAAAACAAAGACTACGTGGAACATCTAGAAACCCATAGGCTGAAATTTTGCTGTCAGTATTGTTTAAGATCGTTTAGCGGTGCAGCTGTCCTACGAATACATATCCGTAGTCATACCGGCGAGAAGCCGTTCCGATGTACAGTCTGCGATAAAACGTTTGCCGTTACAGACTACTTGAACAAACATATGCGAGTTCATACCGGCGAAAAACCCTTTATTTGCGATTACGGTTGCGGAACGAGCTTCAAACAGGCAACAGGGAAGAAAATTCATATGAACAATTCGTGTCCATTGCGGAATAAGAAACGGAAACCGGGAAAAAAGCCAAAGAAATCGGTAATAAAGCCAAAACAATCGGCAAAAAAGCCAAAACAATCGGCAAAAAAGCCAAAACAATCGGCAAGAAAGCCAAAGAAAAATAAGTAGTGGATGGCAGAGTTTGGCTCACATTGGGTAATCTATAAAACACGAAATGCAATATTAAACGGCAGAGTAATGTGTATGGTGCATCATACTTTAGGTTAAACCCAGCACATGCCTGAAATATTGGTGACTATTCAAAAATTTGGTTCCACTTGATGTCATCTTTGTAAATGTGATTTCTCAACAAAACAAAAAGGATTCGTTTTGAATTCAAAAGACTTCAGGACATTGCTCTATAATATCGTTTTTTCAAAAAGAACAAGATTAAGAGGAGAAAATCGGAACTCATAATCTGAATTAAAGCTTTACTGCTACAGCTGTATTTTTTTGTGTTATTTGTGAAAAAGTCCAATTTCACAAAATCGTTTAAGGTATAAAAAAACTTGTGACAGTCGTATGTAATACGTTTTGTACGAAAAAAATATTTTCATCGATCATAAATTTTTAGATAACTTCCATTTGATTTTAATGATTTGAAATTTGAGGCGAAGAAACAAAAGGTGAGTTGGTCAAAATCCACGGCAGACTAAAAACTGAACAAATGGAAGTGTAGGAGCCAACACGATGAAAGCTGATATCAAAATAAAGCCGGAAATGAAAAGACAATGAGTCAAATGAACGTTTTCTCGGAGAAGTGTTGCGAAAATAGAAGAATAAATCAATAAATATCGTCGCCCTCCCTCGAGGGAAGTAAGGGTAAGAAAAGAAACTTTGAACCCGTCCTGTAATTACAATACTATTTTCAATATTGCAATAGAACACATTTATAAGAAACATAGGTAGTAAGGATAAAATAGGTAGTAAGGATAAAATAGGTAGTAAGGATAAAATAGGTAGTAAGAATAAAATAGGTAGTAAGGATAAAATAGGTAGTAAGGATAAGGACATCATTTAAATATAATAAAAAAATATAATGAATAGTGTATTCATTGTGAATTTAATCAAATAATAAGATTGAAGATAATTCCAGAAATTGATCAGATTTGTCATCGTCCGGATTAACACGGCTCGATTCGTTCTCTGTTGCCCCCGAGCTGCTGGGAGTCAGAAAACGCGTTCCCGCGCATCCCGTTTGAGTTTAATCTGACAAGTCGCGATGAATCGTTATATAGAGCAACGTTGCACTATCAAACTTTGCGTTACATTTGGGAAATCCGCCACCCAAATGTTTCTATTGAATCAGCAGGCCATTGATAGTGAAACTTTGTCCAAATCACAAGACGTTACGTAGATCGCTCAACTCAATTCGAGTTTTTAGAAGACGAGGTCGATGTGGTGATTGAGGGCTTTTACATCGATCAACTCAATATGCAAAATTCTTCTCGATTTTCTTTTAAAGCTGATTTTAGCGTTTACTTGGATCAACCCAATAACAGAAATCGCAATCTTTCTCATTTGAATATTTCAAACATCGTTTTCTTGCTTCATGCTTCAAATGCTTTGTGAACAAATGACAAAATAAAAAAAAATCTGACAATCATATCTAGGAATATTTTTTTAAATGCATAGTTTCGTAATTTTTCGAAGATTTTTGCATACTTTGGTAATTATAATTGCTTGTTTCTTAGCATAACTCAGTGATTTTTCATGCAGATTTTGAGCCTGTGCGATATCTCGTCATAAGTCCTTAACACCATTTAAATTTCAAATTCAATTATCGTTTAGTATCTGGCAATCAAATACCTCACAGCTGATAAAATTACCTTCAACACTAAATTCGTTCAACTTCATTCTAGACAATTTCGATGATTGTATAGGTGATCGTTGCGTGGAGCGTGTACTAATATTGCACATTGGTCGTTGTGTGTGTGTTGTTTCGTCGGGCTTTGGCAGCTGGTTGAACACTTGATCCCCGTCTTCTTGTTATTTATGTCGAGAATCATTGAGAAAATTCAACTATTTTGCCTCCGTCGAGTGCAAGGTGTCCATAACTATACGACTTAATCCGTTCGGTTTGCCGGGAATTGTGAAATTCCACGTGAATTCCCGTACGTGAGTGCGTTGCTTCTGCATCGTATTGTGCGAAAGTTTCGTTCGTGCGTGTGAACAGAAAGCAGAGGTGGATATTTCGGCCGTCTTGTCGGTAAATTCGAGGGTCCCCGTCTGTTCGTCGTGTGCGTGAAAGAAGTTCTTGTTGTCGCGAAGATTATCGCTTGTGGAGTTCGAAAGTTAAGTGGGCTATTGTTGCTAGATTATTGTGCAAATTTTTTGCAAGTGCCTCAGCTAAGTACCCAGTGGTGGAATCGGAAATTTCTCTGAAGTGCAACCAGTTTCCGTGTCGTTTGGAACGGTGGCAGCTCAGAACCCGAGCTGGGGCCTCTACGGTGAAAGTGCATCGGCTGCCTTTTCACCTACGAACGGTGCGGGCAGGCACGGGGCGCAACTGTCAAGCTCGGCTTGCGAATTATGCGACCATTTCGGTAAGTAGAAGTGCAGGGAAAGGGTTTTCGTTGCAAATTTTTCACAAAGCCTGGATATGGAAGATCCAGTCCATCGGTGCAGCTCATTTCGTCTGAAGTTGCGGGTCGGCCCGGCATATTCCCCGTTACTACTTGTGCGTGGGTTTTGCACGGATATTTATGATGATGCAGGCCATCTGGAAAACGTTCATCATTTTGAGACGGTTTCGCGACAAGAAATCCTCAAGTTTCAGTGAAAAGTTGCAGTTCATCTGATTACGACGTCGGCGCTCGCGGTCGTTGGCTCTCAAAAGAAGAACCAAGCGCCGTCAAATGATGTCACACTGTTTCATGGCCGCTAGTCGTTTGACAGCTCAGTGAGTTTGTTGTGCATCGTCTTCGAGTTTCGGTAATATTCTGTGAAAAGTCACTTACTTCCAAAACATTAGCAATTATACATCGCTTTTAATATCCCCACTGCATCAGCCTTAGTCCGCGAGGACACATTTGTCGTGCAAACTTTCATTGGCATGCCTGGCCTGGGCTGCACTGATTTATTGTCTTGTCGCTGTCACCGCGGCGAACACATTGTTCCTGCGTCTACGCATTCCGCGTATTTTTGGAACAGTTCAAAGACTTTCCGCAATTGAAGTGATTCGGCGAACAAGACGCTTGCCAGTGATCGTACTAATAGTGAATTCTTGCCGGGTATGCTGGCCACTTTGTCCCACGATGATTTGCAAGTAATCGCTGCTGAAGCCTGTGCTCCACCACATCCAACCCCACACGTACTTTGTCCGCAAAGTAGTAGTGGCCGAGGCTCTATATCTTATCTGTCTGAACCCGTTCAGTATCGGTTAGTAGCTCGATTATGAAATTAAAAGTTACGGTTGACTATCACTCGTAAACGCATCAATTATTTCGTGGATCCGACTGCAGTCCCTGAGACGAAATTACATAAAAATCCTGTAGTCGCCGTGATGTCACACTGGGGCGCATCTGACATTTACTGTCGGGAAACTCTACTAGTCGACAAATAATCGTGATTTCATCGATGTAAACAAACAAACAAAAATTCTTTCACGTCGGCCCTGTCTTTGAGTCTGATCTATATATTTGTGTAGAATTGCGACTGCTTGCTAAACATTCGTTGTCTTTAGTGTCTTTATTTCTCGACGCGGAACTCATGCATACTTGTTTTTCTCCTTTCAGAAATCAGAACAAATGCATGGAACCCGATCCAATAAACGTCGGTTTTGAAAAGTGAAAAGTCCCTGGGAAATCAACAAAACGCTGTGGAATTGGATTAAAACATAACGTCTTGACCGTAAACAATAGATTTTGTCGGTGGTTTGAAGTGCGTGGAGTGTATTGTTGAAGGAATTGATTGTCTAGATTTGATAAGTGAAATAAATGATGAACTTAAGGAATCCGGGACCGAAAAAGGAAGGAAAGATGCGTATACGCGCTTTTCCGGTAAGTAATTTGATGTTTACTTGATTCAATCTTAATATAGTGGATATTTTTTATATTAAGCTAACTTAATGAGGTTTCAGATGCGCATTTCTTATCCTCCCCACTCTCTCCATCACTCAATCAAAATGCACGATCGTTGTGCAACACGATTTCATCATAAATAATATAGTTCTCAGGCAATTGTATATTGGTATAAAGGAAGACTCTTTCTTTATTATACACAATTGTTTTCATATAATGTTACGAATTACTTATCGACATGATTTGTGTTCAGAGAAAAGTATAGAAAATCCTTGTTTAGAGATATTCTTGTTAAAAATTGTCATAATTTTATTGAAATTTAATCAAAAACAACTCAGTTTTATAATCAATTATAATTTAGTTGTAGCAAATTGAAGAAATATTCCTACCTATAGGAGACCTCTTAGTGAAAACGTGCTAGAAATAACTCTGCAACAATGGATCAAAAGAGCAGTTAATAGAGAATTGGAGGCTCCTTGAAGGCATTTCATTTTCTGACCACTGCTACATCAGTTGCTGCTTAAAATTCAACGTAGCTCGCAATTACCGACCGTTTCGCAATCTCAGAAATACCAACTGGGAAACCTTCGAACGGGAAGTGATTAATGGCTTAGGCCCTCCTCCCAGGATTGTCAGTGTAGTTGATTTGGAGGCTGCGGTTAACACACTCACGGGTTATCTCAAAAGCTTTTGCACGGTCCTGTCCCCAAGTCAGCCAAACCCCAAAGCAAGGGCCTCACGGTTGTGGCATACTCCGATGACATTGCGATATTAGTCTCGGGCAGTTTTCCGCATATTGCTGGTTGAGGAGTGTGCGAATACCGTGGGCTTCGGCATCAACTCCAATAAAACTGATCTTGTACTTTTCACAAGTAAGTACTTAATTCCTGAAATAGCCCCAATCAGGTTGAGCTGCGCCAGGTCAAGTCTCACAATCTAAAACGGCCCACAGACACGGAGATCTGGTCGTCGACCGGATCTCAATTGATTTGCCACAGACACAGAGACTGGAATTGCAATCTCATTCGAACGTTGTTTTCGTTGAGGCAACACACGCTTTGGAATTGGTGTTTTCAGGTCATTTTCATTGTAAAAAAATGGAGGACATAAATTGTAAGCATTGTTAGCAAATGATGTTTTAGATAATATAATTTCGAACAGGTATACACGGGTATATGAGGCATCTGCTTCAGGCATCTGTAGCCTAGTCACAGATGCCTCTAAATAATTTTTAATTGGCGGTCATCATAACCAGGCAGTGATTGTTCGTATTAGGGGTGTATTTACTGATTTTCGAAGAAAATTATAAAATTGTATGTATCATGAGCTGGCAGCATTTGTGCCTTAATATGTTTCACGTAAAGTTATTTCGAACAGGTATGTACGGGTATTCTGGTTCAGGCACATGTAGCCCTCTAAATATTTTTTAATTGGTTGGTGGTCATCATGCGCAGGCAGTACTTGTGCGTATTAGGGGTGTATTTACTGATTTGGTGCTTTGCAAAGTGAAATTGATAGCGTTGAACAATAAGATATCCGTTTAGTCGAGCGTTAAAACAGATAAACAAAGCTAATCAAGCTACTTTGATAAATCGAAATGGAGCACAAAAACTGGATTATCTATTAATGCCCATGCCTCATTAAGAACAATAATAGATGGAGTGCCATCAAGAGATATACTAATCCTATGAAATAAATAAATCAATACTGGTCCAAGAGCAACAGTATCTTTTAGCAAGCTAGCCATCGCAAAACCAAATACTCTTGCTGGCAAAATCTAGCAAATCTTCTTTATTATCAAATATTGCAGCATGAGAACCATTATTATGTCACATAGATATTGCCCCAGCTGGAGTATCAGGTCCTGCAAGCCCTAAAATGGTACAAGGTTTCTCAAGGATCTGTCTTCTTTCCTTAATTTAAAATTTTCTTCAATTGCATCATTAATTCATGCAATATCTTCTGAAGTAAATTTATCATTATATACCGAAATTAAAGGCTTTATCCACTGCATTAAAAATATTCTATTAGCAGAGATTCAACCGCAGATCACTAACTCCAAAGGATAATGAAATTGACCATATATTTTTGTTTCACATCTATTCTTTTCGTTCATAAATATTTCCTGAAATATATAAAGCATTAACGGGACCATGAGGTTTGCTAACTGACTCTTGTTGAGCATATTCATATGCAACTCAGTCCGTTAAACCAATGATTTCGAATTATGTTACCATTACGTTACACTAAATTCAAATGAGATCTCCATTCTAGTCTCAAAATCACCACAGACACAGCAACGTGTTCGTCGACCACTAGCTCCGCCCACCAAATATCAAAAAATTTTGATATTTACTGCAACCGTTGCAGAGACTAAAAATGCAACCTGAGACTAGCCCACAGACAGAGATTTTCGTTGCAGATATCGCATATTGCAGATCTAGTTGTCGACGAGATCTCTCGTCTGTGGGCCGTTTAAGTATATGGGTCTGATTCTGGACAGCAAGCTCACCTGGAAGGTGAATTTAGAGGAGAGAATTAAGCAGGCAAGCAATGTGATTTACGCCAGCAAGAGAGTGCTGGGTAAAACGTGCTCTAAAGCACTGGATATATACGGCGATAGCCAGGCCTTTCCTTGCTTAAGGATGTTTGGTCTGGTGGCCAGCAGTGAATAAAACTACCTTTGCTAGTATGACGAACAGAGTTCAGCGGCTAGCGGTTCTCTGTACCACAGGTGCCTTAGCCTCGACTCCTTCGTCAGCTCTGAACGTCCTGCTTCATCTCCCTCCGCTTGAACTCTTCGTTAGGGGCACTGCCGCAAAAGCTGCTGTCAAGCTTAGGGAATCGGGGTACTACGAGTCACGATCCTTCGGCCACAGCAGAATTGAGCGGGGGTACACAGGTGGCACCGACTACTTGGTCCCCACTCTATGCTTCGAGCGGGGATATCAAGCAACTGTGGGGGATGGGCAGGAGTGGAATCGGCAAATGGGCGCAACAACTCTTAGCATCTACACTGATGGCTCTAAAACGGCTGCCGGAGTGGGTGCTGCAACTTTTTCCGCAGATGCAACTATGGAAGCAGCTTTTAGGCTTCCTAATCACTGTAGTATTTTTCAGGCGGAGGTTTTTGCAATACGTAAAGCCAGAGACTTAGCGCACGCCAGACATACCACAAGTGTGGAAATCAACATCTTTACAGACAGTCAAGCGGCGGTTAAAGCTCTGATGTCTTACACTTACAAATCGAAGTGTGTACTTGACTGCATTCAGGCCCTGAATAGGCTGGGCAACAACGCAAGGGTAAGGATTTTCTGGGTTCCTGGTCACAAGGACATTGAAGGAAACGAGAGGGCGGACGTGCTAGCCAAGCACGGGGTTAGCCTTCCCCTGTCAGGATCGGTTGACATCCCAACTCCAATCCAGACAATCAATACTCAATCAGCTCCAATATGATGGAAGGTGCGATGTGCAGATGGCATGCAACTCAGACCTGCAAGGTAACCAAAATCATGTGGGGTTCATACAATCTATTAGCGACTAAGAACCTGCTCGAATTAACGAAGACTGACTGCAAGCGGCTGGTCGGCATCATTACTGGCCAGTGCCTTGTATCAGCACATGCCATGAAAATGGGACTCCTAACCAGCGACACCTGTAGGAAGTGTCAAGAGCCGGGAGTCCCTGAAACAAGCCAACACCTTCTGTGCCACTGCCCGGCACTGGGGAAAACCAGGCAATGTTGCTTCGGAGAGCCCTACTCGCTGGTGGATCTCTCACATGGAGCGGAGCAAAGGCTTAAGGATATACTTCAGTTCGCAAAAAAGTCATACGGTTCCGTCCCGGAAATACGAATTTAAACGACTCTTTCCGCACAAGTCGCCCTGTCACCGTTGACAACGATGTAACCGTGGACCTTATCAAAACCGAACTGCATCAACCAACTCACGATATTGCACAAAGGCTCAACATTAATTATTCAACCGTCGCAAAATGACTAAAGCAACTTAGAATCATCAAAAAGTCCGCATGAGTTTTCCAGCCACAAGATGTTGAATTGAATTTTAATGAACGAATCCCTACTGGAATTACATTCCTTAGAACCCATTTTGAAATAGATTGTGACGGAGAACGAGAAATGGGTTGTTTACAGAAACATTAAGCGGAAAATTTGTGATGCTCGCTTGGAGAATCATCTGCAACAGTTGCAAAGGCGAATTTACATCCGGAAATGTGTTGCTCAGCATTTAGTGGGATTACAGAGGTGAAGACTGTTACGAGTTTCTACCACGCAGTCAAACTATTGATTCCAGCAAGTACTGCACTCAGTTGCAAATCCATGGCCAGGAATCTGCCTGAATTTCGCTTTGACATAAGTCTCTTCATTTAAAATGAGAGAATCAAATTTCTTCACATATTGATCGTATAATTTTTGAGACCTCGTTTTTACTACTTTCGAAGAGTACTACTTATCAAGAGAAAAAAAAACCAAAAATTTCTAAAAATTAGCTATAAAAAGTTCTGATTATCATTGAATTTTTATTTGGAAATTGCTTTTATTCTTATTTAATGATTATTGTTTTCAATAATCTTATTTGCTTCATTTCTGCTAATATTTTTATAGAAGCAATTTCTATTATTAGTTCTTCTTGTATTTTTTTTCGGACATGTTTTATCGGTGAATTTATGATTAGTGTCATTACACAAAATATATTGACCTATTTATTTGTTTTATTTTATCTTATAAAAAAAAAACTATCAATTGAATTTTGAAAAAGAGACAAGGATATATATAATAAATGAAGCTAAAATTTTCTCCCTCCAATGAAATTAGTGCACCCCACAAAACTCAAAATTATAAATAACTTACTGCATCCTGGCACCATCGAAATTCGAAATAAATCAATTTATATTTGCTCGGTCATCAGAAAAAAAAATCGAAATACATAAAATTTACTTAAAATTTGAATGTATTGTACTGTACTTTAAACCGGCAAATTTTTATCGCACAAATATATTTAAATGTTTATCTCAAATCGTACTCAGGTCTGTGTGCATTATCTATGATGACGCAATATTTTTAGACTAGACTGTAGATAAGTGTCGAGTTGAGTGACTCGATGGGTATTTTGAAACCTATAATTGGGCCGTAATCAGACCCCCTAAAATCTAGTCAGATTTAAATTTGATTGACAATGATAGAGATAAGTAGTTTAAAAATATATTTTTACTGAATTAATTGAGGCTCTTCACTCAGTGAAGTATTAATGTTGAACCTTATCTGTAAAATGGAAATATTTTTTATACTAAATTTCCATTTCCATGCTCTAATTAATAAGTATTTTGCCGGGAACAAAAACTTTAAAACTTTCTTTTGGCATTTTCCTATCATATTTGCCGAACTACTTACAATCTCAAACAAATTTTGAAAACACTTCGTCAAGCAACGTTGCTTTTAATTGTAGTATGCAAAGGGCATATTGAATTTTCCGGTTAGAAATTCAAATACAAATTATAAGTGACATCCGTTGACGTTTTATTTTCTGAAACTTTTTCTTTTTTGTTTCATCGCTTCAAAGTTATTCAATTAGATATCGTGTCCCGAACAGCTGAAACCAAAACCCCAACCGAATAATTCAAATTATGATGAATTTATTCCCGATTGGAAATTGCACTGTTTAACGTCATCGAAGTCTGTTTGAAATCAAGACAAGAGATCCTGTCATCTGTGATTGGAGGACCCATGTCGATATGCCATAGGAATATATACTATTGAAGATACGAAATAAGAAACGAAAACGTTTTTAGAACAACGGTTGCGCGAAAACAGGTTGAAACTAATATCAATAATCCATTGTCGAATGGATGCGTTATAGAGACAAATAAAAGATTATAACGATAAAGATTGTAACGCAAAGAGTGTCCTGTAACTTTTGGATTATTCAAAGATCCTGACTGAAAGAACGATTTGCAATGCCCAAACCTTTTCCTATGCGAAATGGATCGAGTGTTGTAAACAAAACACCGTCAGTAATGAGACGCACTCAAACTGAGGCAACTTCTAATGCTAGTAACAGTGGAAGTAGTGCTCAGTCTGATGCTTTGAAAAATCAATTGAAAGAAATTTACGAAAAGTATCCTCTGTGGCTTGACAAATATTTAGAAAATCCAGAAATAATGGTAAATATCATCGGAAAAAAATTAAGTGATTTTGTGGTTGCTCCTTTATTTTGCAACACAAGAAGGGTCAGTTTGAATGATTTCCAAGCTGACAGATATTGTCAGCATAAAGTATAAATTCGTTTCTGATCATTCCCCATGAAGGTAGAGGGTCTACATTGAAAAGAACAATATTATCTTATTATTTCAATAATATTAATATAATATCTCTTATGTACTGAAATGGGGAGTCGATAATCTGAACCTTCGACTCCGAATTGTTAACAATATTTCTTATATCATCATATATTTTCCTATCACTCAAAATCGGATTTAAACACTACCCAATGACTCATCAGTTTGAATTTTCTTATGATTTATCAACATCTTTATGTAAATCAAAACACAAAATTAATTTCTTTATAAACCCTAAAGATTTATTTATAACCATAAGTTCCCAGGAACAAAATGGCTTCGGCAATATCATCCTTCATCGAGGCACTCAGATCCGACTTTATTATCTTCAAAACAGAAAAATCTCTTCACACTGACTTGAGTTGGAGGAATAGTTTTTTTTTATAGTTCTTCATACTCGGAGCACTAAAAATTCGAGGAACAATAAGTTATTAAAGAATTGGACTGTCTTAAGTGTCTCAAACTTAAAGGCTCCAGTGAATTCAGATTTCAAATTTCACACCAAAAACAAAGAGCAAAGAAAGCAACAACTAAAAACCTTTGCTTAACCTCTTGTTTTAAGAAGCAAACCAAAAGAGAGAAAAGTTGTAGGGGCCCCCGAAGGCTTCCAATCTACCTCTGACGACAGATCCTGAAACGAAATTTCAGAGGAACTCTTCCGTTTAAATTCAATTTCTCCATAAAAAGCGGCTTACCCGATAAAAGAGGAGGCATTCCTACTAACAGCACTAGAAAAATCCACACTCAAAAATAATATTCCAGAGGACAGACCACCGAAGATAAAAAGCGAATGGATGAGGCCCCTAAAACATATAAAATATCCTTTATCCAGTAAAAGGCAGCGACAGTCAGCCTAAAGTGGAGCCTTACTTGGTTTTAAAATAGCGTTAATGCTGAAATATTTTCCCGAAGAACTTCTTACGACCCTCCAAAAGGATGCGACACAGAATATTCTTGAGAAAAGAGTTCTAGCAAAAATGCTTGTTTCCTTAGCATCACATATAAATTAGGCTACAAGTTCCTTCATTGCACCAATGGAAAAACAGCTGAATAGATAAGGGCCTTACAAATAGGAAAGAAATCCCTGATTCCGAAACCCCAAGACCACTGTTGGCCACTTCTTCAACTCAGTGGAACCGGCAGCGGATAAGTTCCTGGTGTTTGTAGAATGCCAAATCAAGGATTTCAATGACAAGTCCTGTAGAACGTTATTCAGAAAGCATAAAGTCCAGTGCGCTTTGCTAGTGATAGCAGCTGACCAAGCCTCAGTTTTCAGAATGACATTAACCTTCAGATTTCGCAATTAAGTTGACCGGGTTGAAAAATACTGAAGCCGGCGGCCACTCCAGTCTCCATTATGGCGACCAAAGTGCATGGAACTGAGAAATTCTACCTAAACGGCCTTAGAGCGGGACTTCGCGTCCTGCATCTAAATTACACTACCTAAATGGAATTCAAAGGCAAGATGGGTAAAAATAAAGTAATCCCACGACAACCCTCGAATGGGTCTAGGGCTTAAAGCTGGTAGAGAGCTTCATCACAAATTTACAATCAGTGTGCATACGAGTGTGGAGTGATAACCTGGATTCGAACCAGGAATCCCGCACTCAAGAAGCCAGTACTCTACCAAAATAATCTTGAACCAAAATAATCTTGAATCCTACAATGACAAATGTTCTGAAAGACTAATACTCCCGAAACGAGGATGACATGGTAGATTAGGTAGTTAGAAAACTAAGAAGAGCCGCTAGAACTGGGTCTAATAAGTCCAAAAACATATTTAACTGGAAAGCTAAAAACTAGAAACTCTCAGAATGTAACAAAAAGCTAAGAAAATCCAGACGAAAGGCTAGGAGTGGTCTCTGTGAGTGTCTCAACGGCATACCAGAGACTGAAAGTATACAGAAAGCTCGGTACAAAGGCCAACAATACATGAATACTTCGAACTCTATGTGGAGCGGTGACAACTTCCTTCGATAAAGTAAGATTGTCGCCCAAAACACACTTCCAAAGGTGCATAATTAGGAAGCCGAACATCCTAAGCGGACACCTCACTCACCACTGATTAAACAAATCCTTATATGAAAAGTAAAATAAAATCGTTCAAACCCTTTAAGTCGCGAAGACCAGATGGGATCATCCAGGTTCTGTAACAAAAAGTCACAGAAGAAGTGAAAACCATCCACTTTTTAAAGCGAGCATGAAACAGATACCAGAATCGTGGTATTAATCCCAAGGGTGGCAACAAACCTGCTGATTTACCAATTAGCCTCACATCCTTCATATTGACTATGGACCTATACCTGTACACACGGTGTGATTTCTTAATCAAGATGCCACTACACAAATTTCAATTTGCTGACCAAAAGGGCATGCCAACTTTATCAACCACACATAATCTAACACAAAAATAGAAAATTCATTATGTAGTAAGGAAATCGCACTATGTGCCTTCATGAGCATAGAAGGAGGAGCCCTTGACAACGCAAGATGACTCGCTGCACCATCTAATCGAAAAGCGAGAAGCCTCTCAAAAAGTAGTAAAATGGGCTAGTTAGTACTAAAATACCAAACCGGCTAAACCAGAGGAAGCGGCAAATATGATATAATCCTACAACAGGCCTGCAGATACACATCAGGAAAGGTAAAAGGCCATGTTAGTATCCTGGAGGATATGATGCCCATAATCGAAATGCTCGCGATAAAATAAAGACTACGGTAGCCTACGAGAAAAGATTCAAGGTCCTAATATCATCAAGAAACAAATGGGAGAATGGCCCAAACCCTTGCATAAAGTGGCGCCAATGTGGTATATGGATAGCTTGAACATGGATTGTAGAGCGAGAGCAAGGGTCATAGGACGCAGGTGCGAAATGCACTTCCCTCTTCCTTAGAAGCGAGAGATGCCTTAAATGAAATATAGGCACAGAACTGAGACAAACAAGCAAGCTTATACCCAGGACAAAGAAAGCGTTAAATTAACCTGCATTGGGCACATTCGGTGTTGGGCTTTGCTAGGGCTGATACGGACAGACAAATTCAAACATGGATTGAGAAAAAATCACATTTGCTGAACAGACGAATGACATAAGCCGAAATGGCACAGTTAACATCGACATTCCACAAGAATCCATAAGTGGCCCACTGTTATTTTTGCTGTATGTGATTAGCATCCGTGAAGTCCAAATGTCTGGTAAAATTGTTGATTTTGCTGAATATACTCTTTTGCTTTGTTCCGACAAACATAAAATAAATACAAAAAAAAATATAACTGGCTTCAACAAATAACCAACAATATCTATTATTCACCTGATTTAGATTTAAAATGTTGCATCAAACACCTCATTATTTAGAATTTTTATTTACATATTTATTGTAACAAAGCACATTTTAAGTACATCATTTTGAAGCAGCAATGAAATTTTAGATAATAATATTTCTTGCTTCGAAATACAATACTAACCAATTCTATTTTTTCCTCATCAGACCTCTATGGACGAAAAGTATGTTGAAACGATATGGGCAAGCCTAAAAAATGCAATCCAGGAGATTCAAAAGAAAAACAATTCAGGACTATCTTTTGAGGAACTATATCGAAATGCATACACAATGGTCCTACACAAACACGGCAATCGGCTTTATAGTGGCCTCCGTCTCGTAGTTCAAAGTCATCTGGAGGACACAGTTTGTCCGGATGTCTTGAATAGTTTACGTAATAATTTCCTGCCCAAGTTGAATCAAGTATGGAACGATCATCAGACCTCGATGGTTATGATTCGGGATATCCTAATGTATATGGATCGAGTTTATGTGCAACAGCATGATGTGCAGAATGTCTATGATCTTGGATTAATACTCTTTAGAGACCATGTAAGTATCTTTTTATCGAAATTGTAAAGATTTCAAAATATCTTGTCAATATTTGCCCTGAACTTGTTTTTCCAGATTGTCAGGCATCGCCAAATCCAAGAACATCTACGTGAAACACTCCTGAATATGGTAATGGCCGAACGGAATGGCGAAGTTGTGAATCACTTAGCGATAAAAAACGCATGTCAGATGCTTATGAGCCTTGGCATAAATACGCGTACCGTTTATGAAGAAGACTTCGAGCGCCCGTTCCTATCACAGTCGGCATCGTTTTATATAATAGAATCGCAAAAGTTTTTAGGTGAAAATAATGCAAGCGTTTATATTAAGAAAGTTGAAGTAAGTATAACACCGTCCAAAATCATCTCAGTGGTAATTTATTCCTTATTTTTCCTAGACACGTATTAACGAAGAATCCGCACGTGCCGCTCTCTATCTCGATAAAGACACCGAACCGCGTATCGTAAAAGTCGTCGAAGATGAACTAATTAAGAAACACATGCGTACTGTTGTTGAAATGGAAAATTCCGGTGTAGTGTATATGATAAAGAATTCGAAAACGGATGATCTGGCGTGTATGTATAAATTGTTTTCGCGTTTAAAGGAAGAAGGCTTGCGAACCATTGCCGAATCTGTGTCTGCATATTTAAGAGAACAAGGCAAATTGCTTGTTAAAGAAGAGGAGAACGGAACGAATCCGATTACTTTCGTACAGAATTTGCTAGATTTAAAAGATCGTTTCGATCATTTTCTGCATCACTCATTCAACAATGATAAGATCTTTAAGAACATGATATCGTCCGATTTCGAGTATTTCTTGAATTTGAATAGCAAATCACCCGAATATCTGTCGCTGTTTATCGATGACAAATTGAAGAAAGGCGGAAAGGGGGTAAGTAAAGCATTAAGGATCTTAAAATTATAATTCTAGTGATCGTAAGAATTGGGTGTTGTTTGACAGCGTTTTTGTATCATTGACCTGCATAAGATTACATTTTTAAAACGATACCGTATCGAAAATTTTGGTTTCTAAGTTTCACGTTACTTGATAGTAAACTACTTACTGATAATATGATATCGAACATATATTTGTTTCACGCAATGGAAAATAAGTATCGAGGGATTCGCCAATACCAAATTTGAAGCTGCAATAGCTAAATATTGTGTATAACGTATATCAACCTACAATTTTATATTTTAAATTTGATTCGATCTACACTCAAATTGAGGCGAGTGGTGCGTCTTATTTCAAATAATCCCCTCAATTCTGCAAGTGGCTCTCAAGCGGCTGATCCAATAGCTTCGATAATATACCTGAAAATTGATCCACTAAGCTGAAATAAAGAAATGAAAAACGAATTTAAATAAACCATAAATCTTCCAAAAACAACAGTTTTAGTGATTTTGTGTGCAAGTATGTAGTGCCAAAATCGTCCCTCGAGAATAATTCATATAATTAAACAAAAAAATTAAAACTTGCTACGAGAGAATTGTTTACAGTCAAAATATGGTATATGTAGTAGCATAAAATTAGATTTAATTCAAAAGTACACAAGAAATCCACTCCTCAAGTATTTTATCTAAAATTATAAATTTTTTTTAAAATTTTAACCTCCACTCCGCAATAAAAATTTACGTTAATTGTGAAAATTGATCGGACGAAAAAAGTGGCAAAGATTAGCGTTTGCTCTCTTGGTAGATGTTAAAAGTGTGCTCTCCACAAATAGCATCGTTGCGATAGTTGCATTGTAATTCTGCGTTTCTTTGATAGACAGAAAGTACTGTTACTGTAATTGTTTGTTGTAGTTTTAGTCGTGCATTTTACGAGATTGTCAGTGTTCAATATATCTTCAATATTTATTTTGATAGAACGGCTTTCAATCGAGGCTTTTCGGGGTTGTGAACGAATCTGCATGCAAAATCTCGTCGGCTTTATATGCCACGAAAATAAAATGCATTTATTAAGCTTAGGACTATGATAGCACCTATAAGTAATCTTCTATAAGACTAACGAGCAGCACTCATCCCTGAACATAATTAATCTACTGCTGCAATATCCACTGCTCCTTTGGAGCTGCGGTTAATTTATTATCTCAGGCTTGTTTGTTGTAGGATTGATCTCCGGCTGGTCATGTACCAGCACTAGTGAGGCGAAGATTAGAGCTGTTTGCCTCTACTCCTTCCACCATCTGGGACATTTGAAAATACGCGTCCTAGGACATATTCAAGTTCATAAGAAGTTTGGTACAATAGACCCAAGATTCTGATGGCTCAATGCATGGACCCGTTCCATGCGTGCATTTATTCATTTATTCGTTATTTTATATGAAACCAAAGGAAACTGCTTTATCAGTATTTTTTCCTGAAAACTGTTTTATATAATCTAGGCGTTCTGAGTAACCGGTGAAAGTTGTACCGGTAACAGGATCCATAGTTGAAGTCCCGATTTACCACGTGATCTGATTCCTACTACAACGAATGCCTTGAAGTTAATTTTCAACTTTGGCACTGGTTTAATAATCGTTGCATCACTTAACCGAAACCTCATGTTTTGTCTATTCGATGTCGAGATCGCAACACTTGAAAATCCGCCCGTAGAAAGTATGACGAGAAACTGGTTTCATTTAGAGCTAGTGAAGTGATTCATCCTTACTACACTTTTCTCTGTAAGTGTTCTTGCGCTCAGCCACGAATCTTGACTACTTAGAGTATTTAGATTTCGTTTCTGAACGGAAATTCAATCCGAAAACGCTTTTACTTTTACCTCAACTCGACCATGCTACTAGTTGAAGTTACAGCTTCTGCTTGCCATATATCTGGCAGATTCATATGTCGAATAATGATCGTTCAGGTATGGGCTTTTTAGCAATAGTGAATATTCTTAGGGAAATCCAACTGAAATTTAACTCTCAGATGAGAAGTGTTTGTCAATACTGACACTGAAATATTTGCCCTTGAAAAAAATCCAATAATCTGCATAAGAGAAAGGGTGAGGTTTTCGGAACTCAGCCATTTTGAAAATTAGACCTGCACACCAGAATTTGTCGAAAGCCTTCGCTATGTCGAACATAACCAGCCTCGAATTTGTACTCTTAAGCACTGTTCGGATGTGTTGACCCATTCTTGCTATCTGGATTCTATGGGGCGAATTGACTTAAATCCAAACAGCTTTTTAGAAAAAATATAATTCTGAGACTTTTTCGCTCAATTGAAATGCGTTCGACCAGTTTGGCTGTTCACAGGAAGCTGATTGGCCTCCAGTTCTAGAAAATGTTAAGTTTATACCAGCGTTCGGTAGAACCTTTGGCTGATTTCCATACATCTGAATAACTCTTCAGGCGGTGTATGGTGTTAATTATGTCGGTTATGATTTGTAGTATGTTTTCTGAGAGATGTTAGGCAAGTTTTGCTAAAGTTGCCTATTGATTATCGTTGTTTCACTACCTAAAGGTCACACCTTAACGATTCGACTTCCCGAGGTTTCGATCTGAGAAGGTTTGGGGCCACTCTTTAATATATGTTTCGTACTCCAAAAAGAACTCGGATTACATGTTCTTTTCGAATTGTATGTCCAAAGAGTCCGCAAAAGCTTTTGTTTTGTCCGCATTGTAGTATTTAAGGGCCTATTTACCGCATATTGATGGCGTTAGAGGTTTGTTTCTGGTCTTAAAGTACCAAGACAGCCACCATAGGGTAGTATCCCTTCAATTCTTTGCAATAAACTCTCCCACTACTACCGATTCTGATGTCGAAATATCTAACCACGTGTGTAGATTAAAAGTCCGTTTGTTTCTCGCTTTTTTCTAGGATCAACTTGGCCTCTAGTTCTTCTCAGGAGTTGAATCCTCCTCCGTATAAATACCTTAATCGGTTTTTTTCTTGCGTTATCGTCCATTTTCCTGCTTTATGACATTGATGAAAGTAAGTCTATTGTGCGACTCAAACTTCTCAGATGTTGTTTGTTTTTCATATAAGCGTGTCTTATTCAATTCGTTGATTTGTCTTACCTCTGGACCGTTAATTGAAACATTGTCCTACACTATTTTTGGTAATTTTCGGATATATTTCGATGTCCTTGCTCCAATACCTGGTTTGTTTTCGATCAACCTCCTTATTTTCATTTTTTCAGTGTGAGTAAAAATTTTCGGTCTGCGGATGTGCGCCTATTCTTTTTATTCAGACATTGGTACAAGCTAAAAAGATTGGCTACTACTTTTTACCAGCACCATGTTTCTTTCAAAAATCATTGACGTTGTTTTAGGCAGTGAAGTGCTTCCAATACAATGTAGCGTTATCACCCTTGCAGACTTGCTCTTGATACAGGCAAAGAGTCTTAATTACCATCTAGTTGCATTGAAAATGGTTTAACTGATTTGAACTGGGGTGAAAATTCTCTTCTAAATTTAAATAATGAAAAAATTGCTTCCTCTAAATAACCAAGCTCGGCCAACTCATGCAAAGCAGCCGTAACATACTGCATAATGATCACCTCCGGATACCTCACTAAATTATTCAATCGGTAGTAACAACGGAGACAGTTTACAAAGACCAGAGACGTACTGAATATGGACTAATGACTCGCACTTCCAATAGAAGGATAGCACAACTTTTGGCCAGCCATCCGATACGTCGAAGTTGTCAAAATTATAAATTTGGTTGAAATTCCATTTTTCTTCATTCAAATCTTCACACCAATCGGCTTTAAAAACCACTTATGACAACAACTTCCCATTTTTCAGCTTTGCATTTCTCTAAAGTAATTCCTAATAGAAAATTACTTTTTTGGTTTTTTTTATTGTAAAGACTGTCGATTATCTTGCTAAAGAACTCAAGAACTCAAGAATCTGATATTTTAGTAATATTCTGCTGTCTTGCAGAATTATTCAAGATCTACCAAAAAAAACCTAGCATAATTTAAAAATGTGATATATTCTGACTTATTCAAAGTAACACCAAATAAACCAAACTATTTACCTCAGAATAAAAAAAGAACTAGCCAAACAACAGCGGCTGGCAAATGAGACTGATCAGAAAAAGGAGAGTCCCGGAAGACAAAACAAATCGTACATGCAATGGAAAGCAAAGAACAAAGTAATATGCGTTTGCTATGCGGGTCACATTTAGCAATGCTTTTGCGAATCGGTCATTTTTTAAGATGATGAAATTCTTAATGAGTGATCAATATATCGAATAGTCTCTACCAATCACTGTTTTCAAAGTTACGATATTTTATTGCTGATTATGAGATGTGAAAGTTCTCCCATTGAATCTCGCCATTTCAGAATCCAATCCTTTTAAAGCTATTTTCAATAACTGATAAACAACACCTGATTCGTGGAATTTTTCCGTAGATCACAATTATTTCAAAGCCAGTAAACTAATTCTAGTATAATTTTACAGTGGTCTTGTCACGATTTTGAAGATTTCAGTGAACATTCATCAAGAAATTTGGTATTTTGAATTTTTGGTTCCTGTTTAAACGATTCATTTGTTGGTTTCGGTTCAATAAATTAGCCTTTAATTGTTTGATTTTACATGTTAAAATATGTTTGTTTCCTGATGTTTTCAAATAGTTTTTGATTTAAAATTTCGAATTCGTTTTATTTATGTCTGTTAAAATCTAAATTACAGATGACTGAACAAGAAATCGAAACAGTTCTAGATAAAACGATGGTATTATTCCGCTACTTACTGGAGAAAGATGTATTCGAACGCTATTATAAAACACATTTAGCGAAACGATTACTACTCAACAAATCGGTCTCGGATGATTTCGAAAAGAATATGATATCCAAGCTGAAGGTACGTAATATTTGTGGTGACATTTATGCACTGTAGAAATAAATTCTGTAACGAATGAGTTTTTTTTTAACTCAAAAATCCATTTTAGACTGAATGCGGAAGTCAATTTACCTCAAAGCTAGAAGGGATGTTCAAGGATATGTCGGTGTCAAACACGATAATGGAAGAGTTTAAGAATTATGTAAATAATCAAAAAATGTCATTATATGGCGTAGAATTAACGGTTAGGATATTAACAACTGGTTTTTGGCCGACACAGGTAAGCATAGAAACAATTCGATTGTGTATCTAAATATCGAAATTTACATTTTACAGTCAGCAACACCTAATTGTAACATACCAATGGCGCCTAGGGCTGCATTCGAAACATTTAAGAAATTCTACTTAGATAAACATTCAGGACGACAGTTGACATTACAGCCGCAAATGGGTCAGTTTTCATCAAGAACATGCTCATGTATAGAATTTAATCGTTTTGTTTTGCATTTGAATTATCATAGGAACTGTTTATATAAATGCTGTGTTTTTCGGAACTAAGGGCGAACCTGAAAAGGATAAAGATGGCCCGAGTTCAAGTTCACCTGCCATCGTATCGCCAACAACAACTCGAAAGCATATTCTGCAAGTTTCGACGTATCAGGTACGTGTAGAGTGTAGGTGCGGTGGCTTTGAAAGCCACCTTAGTTCTAATAAAGCACAAAGACAATGTAACTTTAATTTCAGATGTGCATTTTAATGTTATTCAATAATCGCGATCGATTAACCTACGAAGAAATCCAACAAGAAACTGATATTCCCGAGAAAGAATTAATTCGAGCCTTACAATCGCTGTCAATGGGCAAGCCGGCGCAGAGGCTTCTGGTACGAAATCCGAAAACAAAAGACATTGAACCCACGAATGAGTTTCACGTGAACGATGCATTTGTTTCGAAATTTCATAGGTAAGACTATATGGCCCCTGATGCTTAAGTGAATGATTTAATTAATATCTATTATCATTCTGTGCAGAGTTAAAATCCAAACTGTGGCAGCCAAAGGCGAATCAGAGCCCGAGCGAAGAGAGACGCGTGGAAAAGTCGATGAAGATCGAAAGCACGAAATCGAAGCGGCTATCGTCAGGATAATGAAATCCCGCAAGCGAATGACGGTAAGTTTTCATATTGATCGTCTATAAAAAACTTTCACAAATAATCATTATTCTCCCCTTTATAGCATAACCTGCTCGTGTCAGACGTGACGTCTCAATTGAAATCCCGATTCCTACCATCACCCGTTTTCATCAAGAAACGAATAGAAGGCCTTATCGAGAGAGAGTATTTGGCGCGAACACCGGAAGATAGAAAAGTCTATGTATATTTGGCTTAATAAAATACATCGTGAACGCAGAAAACTTCGCAAACACACATAAACACAATTTAGATACAGGAACAAAGCAAGACGAAGAAATATCGGTTAACTTTATTCATCACCAACACCCAAAACAAATGCCGCCCGTTGTGTAGTCAGCTCTTCTCGTCGCTTGCATCAACCAATTCGCTACCATCATCAACATTTCCATCATACTATAAATCCTGCAATCAGAACTTGTCATCTTATCTCGAAAGATCGACGAATCTCAGTAGATAAGATAGTAGACCGCGTTGCCGTTAAAACCTGGCGGAAATCAAAAACCTGTAAATCTGAAAATCTGTAAATGGAACGGATTTGTAGTACACATGTATACACTTAGCAACAAAACAATATAAAACGTACAGTGTTGTCACACCGAACAAATTCATTCAGCTAGGAAGAAAAGCTAAAGATATCACAGTACCAAAATAAACAACCACCAACAGCAAGAAAGAAAAAAGTCGACAATCTAGTTGAAAATAAAGCAAGACAGAAGACAGAAAACGGATCAACCGGTAAATTCGAAATAAGCGTAAATCGTGAATCAAATATTCAAAGACTATATCATTTTATTTTTTTATCAAATCCAAAACGAAAAAACTGTACTACAGCTCCTTTGCCATTTTCTTCCCCATGTACTCTCTTTGTATCCATTACCGATCGGTATTGATTTGAACGGTTTTTGACATTTTCTTAATCTATTCTTCCTTTTAATATTTTGTGTTTACATTTTGTGAGTCATCAAAGGACAAACGAAAAGCTACAAATGAGAGCAAATATTGCGTTAAAAGATTTTTTCGAGAATATAAATAAAATATGAGAATAATTATGCTATTGTGTTTGCGGTCTTATAGAAAAAAAAAACTCCAATAAGAATTTAAATGAAATTCAGTTCTGATGTAATAAAATTATATGATGACACTCGATCGAAATGAATCTCTCTAATTATCATGAGAAATGCAGAGTGACGATAACGGTGAGTTGAGAATGAGAAATATATAAATGAAATACGGAAATATAAAAAAATATGTTTTAGTTTATTAGAAGATAAAGATAAAAAAAAGTGAAGAATTATGATTAAAATTAAACATAAAATATATATTTTAAAAGAATTAATATTATATTTAACTATAGCGTTTTCTAATCTGATATTATTTTTTTCGTGAAAATTGAAATTAAGAAATATATTTTAATTTAATTTCAAAGTGTTGATGTGATGAATTTTTAAAGTTTTGAATAATTGAAGTGAGAGAATATCGTTACAGTAAGTAATTATGCGGGTTTACTGCTGTTACTTCTAAATTTCGGCAGAAGAAAAATGAAGGTATTATTTGTCCTGCACATTAAAAACCACTACATTTTAATTGTAACGTGCGAGTTGTTGAATTATGATATCGTTGATTCTTCGATTTTTTAACCTCTAATTTTCCAAGCTTAAGATTAAAACATAATTATGTACGTGCTTTTGGCATATTTCAATCGGCGACGACAATGGCAAGATACTGGATTCGTTGAAGGTAGTGAAATGTTTCGTCATTGCTCAACTTTCTTTGTGAGCATTTTTATGGTCAGCTCCGAATCTTGGCTACCTATGCGGCTCACAATCAGATATTTCCAAATTCAGGATGCAAAAGGGATTAATAACAAAAAAACAATGGTGCAAGCAGAAGTGTATATCCATAACTCTCCAAAGACCAACATAGTTCCATTCAGTAGGAAAAGAAAAAGCAATATAAGGGCCCTCAAAATCTTAGGGGCTCAGACCATAGCTGTACATTGATCCGGCTGGTGTAGGATTATCGGAACTAGTTTGAGTGCTGGCGGCTCGACATGGTTAGTTGATACTGCAGCTGCCGATTCCTGTTTTCGGGGTGTACGGGATTTTATTTGTGGTCACGTTGCTTTTGTATAGTTTGTCTTTTTCGTTATAGGATCGCTTATATTATAGATGGCTGCAGGAGAGAAGTGGCGAGCGATCTAGAACGTCAACTTTGTCAGTTTTTAAATTTTCTTGTTTTCTGGGTTGTTTGCATCGTGTTGTTTTTCGTATATTCTATGTAAGGTGCCATTTTGACTCGGAATGTGGAAAGGTAGAGGCAGTTTAGAGTGGAGAGAATGCAGTTTGCTTTCTTTTCCCGTTGTTAGGGATTTTCAGACTGATATTCTACGGAAAGCAGATTAACTATATATTCTAATGAAGCATAAAGCATAAAAGTGGCATCTAATTAAAAAGAGTCGGAGAGCTTAAGTTATTAAATTAGAAGTTTAGAGACGCGTATTTTAATCGTAAAAATAAATAAGCCATTTGTTTGTTAGATATTAACAGGCATTAACAGGTGTTTCTAATTATAAAGCTCGTTGATTGATATCTAGGGCTAAGGTAGCCAAGACGTTTTTTGAAATAATGCCTGGAATATCTTAGTCGAAAAATTTATGGCCTGCAAGTTTGCTGAATATTTCCAGAATCTAGTTTGTTTCAACACCTATACACTGCTTGCGTTTATTTCAATTTATCTTTCGAATCTGTAATATTATTTTCTACAGTTTGTTAAATGTCCAAATTGTTTAGATAGATTATTAACAACATCGGTGTCTAGTTCTAAATTATTTCCAATTCATTTGCATATAGTTATTCTACATTTAATTCAAGATTCATAGTTTATTTAGTACGTTTCGTTAGTAAAGCACAGATTCTATTGTTGGGCTATATACTGCAAAAGAGCAACAGATAAATGAAATATATCATCTATTTTTTCAAAATAATTGAAATTTGTGCAAGTAATTATCTCATATTAGGAACTTATTATAAATAATGAATCAATGACATCGTACCAACTTCTTCTTCCATTGCTTCCCCCTCGTACACCAACAAAAACCGCAAAAACAAATAATAAGCGTGACATGGGCGCTCTATCTATTGATAGCATATCGATATACTATTCAGCTAGCTTTTCTCCCATAGCATGCTAGCTAGACATAGCCAAGTCAGAGCAAACTGAACGTACCAAAGCTCTCGCTTAAGATACTTTCGTTGTACTCGTTGATCTGGGAAGCAAGCAAGCAAGCCCATATCAACCTGGGGGAGAACGGACGATAGATGTGTAGTGTTCGAGAGCGCACCAAACTACGTATACCAAAGCTTAGTGGCTCGCGATTTTTCTATCAAGCTGTATGTCAGTGCATGTTAAATTTTTCGAGTTTTCTTGACTTTTTTCTGCTTCTTCTCTTCACGTTTTTTGATTCTCCTCATTACGAAGAAACGCAATAAAGTAGTCCTGAGAAATCGGTTCAATAAGACTGGACATTTTATTGGAACAACATAAATTCAAGCAAGAAATTCGATCAAAAGTAATTTTATCTGAGTGCGGATTGCTGTTTTATAGATATTATTATTTATTTTATCGTGCTGTGTGCTGAGTTTCAACTTGTGTACATTCTGTGAATAAAGTCATCAGTCGATTCTTGCCGCGTAACGAGTGTTTTGTGTGAAATCAGTGTTTTCAAGATCAATTGTGGAAATGAATGAGATAAATCCGGATAACTATTGCGAGCCGGAATGTGCGGCGCAGGGAGGCTGTTGTGAACAAGGTGGATCGGTGACCGTCAATGAAAATAATACGATTTCGAGTTTACAGCCTCAGGCTGCAACACCGCGATGTCTTCCAATCGTTCGTTGTGACAATCGAACACTCTGTATCTTAGGGGAGCTGAACCGTATCTACGAGGAACGATTGGCAGATATCGACGAACAAGCTAATGGAAGCTATGAGGTAATAGTTTGTTGGACGTTTTGATTTTAACGTTGATTAACTAAAATTAATCAGTTGTTTTTATGCACTCACCACACCAAGGAGCGATAAGCCTTGGAGCGACATTTGATCGATTGATTGTAGGTTCGTTCACTAAAAACATAAGATCCAAAGAGAAATTGAACCACCAGTTGGAGCAAGTAGTAATGTACTGCTCTCTGTTTACAAACGTTCCTCAAAGTCGGTGTTATTCCATAGCTTGGTTTTTTTTTATCTGGTGAGAGCAAGTCGATGCTGGCGAGTAAAGTGAATGGTTCGTTTAGTAGAACGAAGTTGGACACAATTTGAATGATATATGGTACAGTGCAATGTGTTAAAAAATAAGCGATTTCAATCAAAAATGAAAAATAGGAAAAAATAATTCAAATCAACAGACAGGATTCAATATTCCTCCACATCATCCTATGCAAATATCGTGAAAGAATCTTCATTGCAGGAAGTGATCCTAAAACTTAAAATAATTAATAATAACCAATAATTAATTCACTTTTTATTTCCTAATAATTATGTTTACACACAATAAGAAATCAGTCCCAATTCTTAGCCAATGAATATTGCTAGCATATAGTTTATTTTTTCCTCCTTCCTTCCACTTCCTCCATATCTCAATCAGTATGCACGGTCCGTGTGCATCAACGTACTATCAAACCTATCGTCCTAGTACTTCCCAGACAATTGAAAATTGGTATAAGGGAAGATACAATTATTAATTTTAATTACACTTCATAACCAAGTTATGTTTGTCCTCATTTTTGATCAAAAGTCTACAAAAAACTCTGGTATCTTCTTCATTAAGGATTGGTGTTTTCGATGTGAGATTTCAAGTATACCTTGAACTCCATTAAGTTTTTCGCTGAGTTCGGCAATGAATTTTAATATGCGATAGTTTGCTGTATTAGATCCATCTTCAATCTATCCGTTCTTGGAATTGCAAGAAATAGATTTCTAGCAGTTCTGGTTTGCCGGCTAGTTATTACTATTATAACCCAGGGAAGAGATATAAAGTCAATAATTTCTTGATAAAGATGAGATAGTTCGTTAGCTGTATGCAATATTAAACAAAAAGACTTAAAAGAATTGATAAATGAATAAATATAGGTGGTAGTGTTAATTTCTTCCAGTTTATCTTTCATATAGTGACCAGCACTGGTGTGAGAGACGGCAAATAGTAAAATTTAAATAAAAAAAAACCATGCATCACAAGAAAATAAATTGCCAAAGTAAAATAATTGCTCTTGAAAGCAAAATAAAAAATTTTGTGCTATATAATTGAGTTAGGAACTACCCGATCGATTTTGCTGAAAAATGACAATTTATTTTTATAATGCAGTTTGTTTTTATATACACTTTCAGTTGATTAGTGGCTTGAATAAAATTGGGTTGGTAGTGCTGTTGTTTTTGCAGTGTTAGTTGAAGATAGATTTTATTCACGTTTCTGCTGCCACCAATAGAAACAAACTGCAAAATTTTCAGTAACATCAATGCTAATCATTGCAAAATTGTATAGTGAAAACACCAATATTTTCTGCGGTTAAGAAATAGTGGGGCAATATTAAGGTTTAACTTCTAAAATTTAGTCTAAGGTTTCTTTGTCACCGATTAAAAATCTCAAGTATCTCATCTCCATTTCATCTCTATACTGCATGGGTTATTGATGGAAATAGATGACGATGCTTTATAGCTATTAGTTTGTTTGATAATCAAGTAATGGATTTTTTCAAGGAGCCAATTGTAGTATATTTATAAATCATCCTTAAATTTTCGCTCAAGTTATAATGAGTCTCGACTAGCACTGAGGGTGAGTGTATCATCTACATTAATATTACGTTACGTGCATCGAAGGTTGTTAAATACGTTTATACGTTCAACAAGTAAGAAAAATGGAGTTCTGAGTTATGTCAATATTTATGCATTTTTTATCGCCTATTCTCCTTTAAATTGTACTTTCCTTATTCATTCTTGATATTATACTCAAGCTATATAGATACACGTATTATTTCCGTTCTTTTTAAGGTTTTCATAAAAAGTGTAATCTTAAGTTTTCCTTAAATTTAAAAAAATTAATGATGTCAAAGATTTGGGCAACTTGCTTGCCGAACGAGATCAGCTCTCACTTTGTCAAATTCAGGCTTATTTGCAGATCTGTTATTTCAGCAACACTTCTTATTACACATACACAACACAAATCTAAAATTTCTCACCTTTCAGTTGCTTATGAAGGATCAGATGCATCAGTTTATCTTTATCAAAAAACTAAGAATGATTTTGTTAAGAAATCATGGAAACACTGACATTTTTAGGTAACTCAATTCTGATAATCGCTCTTAGAGCAGAGCAAGCTTATTAATTATCTTTCAGCTTGGTGAACAATCACTGACTTTATTAGGCCGTCCACCATTTTCGAAACAAGCTTAGCTCTTATTATGTACATAACTTCGTACAGATCTACCAGGCCAGATGCTGCGCATTGAGAAAATTGAATCTATTGAAAAAATTCATAGTGTGTTTTTTCGATCTCCGGAAGACTCCTTTGCCGTCCGACGCTGGTCACGATCAAGGTTTCGACTCCCTGAGTACCCCAATCACAGCACTCTGAAAAATAAGATCTATCGGTCTTATTGTTTTCGATGCACGTTTTTACTGTGCGTATTGAAATTTAGCATCCAGAAATTTAATACGAAATTTCTCAATACTACAACTTGGAAATTATGGTTTTAACTGGACAAGAGTCCTCGTAAACGCATGCGATCTCTTCCATTATGGTTTGAGTCAACTTTCTTTGTTTGATGAGGAGTTTCTTAACAGCGCGGTACTCGATTTTGTCCATATTTTACACTTTCTTCCAGATTGAGTAGCTTGGTCGAACAAATCAAGGAACAATGTGCGGATATAAAACGCGGAAAGGTTTATAAATTTTAGGCATTTTTAAATTAAATTTATACAGAAGACTACGATTAAATTTATGTTGGATATATTTGACTGTTTCAAACAAATCCACAAAACAGGAAGACCGTTTTTATATGGCATTTTCCGGTTTTATCAGTGTATTCAAAAAACAAATAGTATTATATTTGGAAGCCGATTATGTCCTTCAGAGCTATTTTAAAAATTTTACCTGCAGCAACCTACAAGTCTCTAAAGCAGTACAAGACCTTTTGAAATGAAATGTAGATGTCCTCAAAGAAAAGTACTAATATACTACTACTTCTCCGAGGATTTATACATTCGTTGTTTATGTAAACCGTTTTTTGGTTTTCAGTTAAAATATCTTACATACAAAGAATGGGTCGAAATGCTCCTGAAACTCATGAAAGATCTAATTGATGTAGTTCAAGAACTTGAATACGAAGCAATAAGTCGAATCGAGCTGCTAGAAACGAAACTACAGTCGGAAAAGGATTCAACGTGCAGTACAAACACCGATGTTGGGCAGCTCAAGAACGATGTCTGCAATTTAATGGAACTGATACGTCGTGCATTGGTCGAGGGTGTATGGAATGTGGATGGACTGGAATTTAGTACAATCAAAATCGAAGATATTTTCGGTCCAAACGTGTAAGCTCATTAATCGAATTCTAGCTTACATAACTGAATTTTCGAAATTTTCTTTGATTAGGAATGTTACAGATTCATCATGTGGTGAACAAACATGCAACGTGAAATCACCGTGCAACGCTGAAATGAGTGAGGTATGTTTTTTCTCAACTTTTAGCAGAATACAATGACAGATTCAAAAAATGAAAATACTTTTAAAAAACATTTCAGATGCATAAACTGAAATCGTTGCTAATATGCAAAAGTCAGTTAGTATTATTGAAAATATGATTCTATTGTTATTGAATATTAGATTTTCTTATTCGCTGTTTCTTTGTTCTTTCTTTTCGTTACATTGTTTTTTAGTTTCTTCCAGTTTCCGTTGTTTGTTGTTTCCGATTTCTACTTTCGTTTCAAATGCAGTTTAACGGCATTATAATGCAACTTGTTTCGTCATATTTTTTCCGATTTGTACTTAATTGCATTCTTTTTTTGGTGCTTAGTGCAATCAAGAAACTTGATTCGGACAAGCAGACACTACTTACTGAATCAAAACAAAAAGATCTTCTGATTAAACAGTATTCGATGAAAATCAGAGAATTAGAAAAATGCATGCGATCTACAAAAGATAAAAAGAAGAATTTTACCTGTGTGCAGGTAATTCCTATCCATTTATTTTGAATAGATCGTTGTTGTTTCTTTTGAAAAGTTGGCATATTTTTGTTTCGAGTAGGTTTCTTTTTTTTCACAAGACAATATTACTTTGACGGTTTGACGATGTTGTTACTCAGGTGGTTTTTTAGTTGCTACATGGTTTCCTTTGCAGTTGGTGCATTTTCTGACATCTATGTGTATTTTTATTAAATTCTATTGTAGTTTATTGTAGGTGTCACATAAATCCTTCAGTTTGTTATTGTTTGCTCTTGTACTGCACATTATCAGTTTGCCTTTGTACATTATCAGCTGCTAAATGGCTCAACATGTGTATGCATACTCAAAAAGATACTTGATATATGACAAAGATATTTGATAGCATTAGCTTTGGCATTAGCTTTAATTTCTTACTCGATGGGCATTTTAATGATTTTTTTCACGTCTATGTTAGGGTTTAGACTGATGATCTCTTCTTTCAACTCTTGCGTGCTGTATTTTTGTTTGGGTCCGCTTATCATCAGTTGTGGCAGGTTCTCCTTGGTACACTCGATGTTATAGAGCGCTCCTAAGTTTTCCTGATCATTGCATTCAATTGCAGAACGGCGGGCCGGGCCCACCCTGACGAACCGCCACTGGTAATACCTTTCACAAATCCCCGTGGTTGCAATGCGAAGACACAGCTAAGCGCATCATAGACTCTGTTGAAAACGAGATGCTCCAAAATTTCTGAAAAGCAGAGAAGAATGTCAAAGAGATTGAAAATATCAAGAGGGTTAAAAGCAGTAAAAGCATTTAATGCTTGAGAGTCAGTATAATGAGGATGATGATCCTGTCTGCTCTTTAGAGCATGATATGCAATACCCCATCCATCCCTCTGGCATTGTAAGATTGAAATGTGCCTATTCTTAACTTTGTCTTCATCTCTTCCTTTCTTAAGGAGCTGCTCAAATGGCTGGTTGAATGTCCGCAGTTCGTCATCATTCCGCGAGGGCGTGTTTCCAGTAGCATGTCCTGACACTCGTTCTATATTCAATCCCCGTTTCTGTTACGTAGAGACGTAAATATACCGGGAGTGGCACTTATGACCGTCCTGATTCTAGCAGCATCTGTACTTACTTCGATGCTCTCACAGAATTCACTCTATGAGTCTTATCTCGATTTTGAAAAGCGATAACTTTTACTTCCAGCAGTCCCAGTCTTCAGTGTTTTCAGGCCATCTTGCTTTATTAAACGCCTTCTGTGTGCGGCCTCCAGCTTTCGTAAATTCGCCGCTCTCTCAAAGGGTAGTATTTTTCCTTACCGGCCTCTCCAGGTAGTAGTCTTGGAAAGCTTATATCAAGATTCCCGTTAAACGGTTCAGCTGTTCGTTAGTTCGTCCTCGAATAGCCAGATTTAGGGCTTATAGGAGCAAATTTGCCATTGTGCTGTTTTCGGGTTCCGAACTCTTTTGGGCAAGATTCCAGAGCTATCAATATTCCAGCATATCCATTGGTGGTTCGAGAGTACCAGCTTTGGACGTTTTTTTATACTTGAAGTTGTCGGGTTAATATCAATTAAATTATGAACGTTTTCTTCATCAACTTTTCATTTAAAATAAAAACGAGGTTTAAAAACTCGAAGAGTCATGATTATTCACATGACTCTTCGAGTTTCCTGATTTTCTTTTCATCCATTTAAATTCTGTGTTGTAAAACTTCCACAGAAAAACCTACGCCATGCACATTCTAATAACATAAATTTCTTTCTTTTCTTTATGTTTTGCAGGAAGAAAGCTTGAATGCTACCGGAGAAGATGCCGTCTTCAATGCATGTATAGCTGAACTAAAAAAGTGCCTGAAAGAAACCGAATCTCAATTGGCCGACAAACTTAAAGAAAATGTAATTTTCTATTTCAAGCATATTTGAAAAAAAAATAATTACATATATCCTTTAAAATGGCCGCTAAACAAACAGCAATTTAGTAACACGATTTTTAATTCAAGGAATGCTTACAAACTGAATTGCGACTGTACAAGACACAAGCATCGCAAAAAGATAAGGTTAGTACGTGTAAGACGTGTGAATACGAGACTAAACGTACAAATCTAAAGAAAAGTTGGTTTTGGTTTTGGTGAAAACAATGAAACAATAATAGTTCAGCGTTGATATTTTGTGAATATTTTGAATTTGTTGATCAGTTGCAGTTTTGAGTAATTTTTAATAAATTAATAGAATATAAATACTGAAAAAAACCCATTTTCGGTTTTTCAAAAATAATTAAAAAAATGAGTGGAAATTGTCGTGAGATGGCATGACAGTGATTTGAACAAATTTTTAACATCCCCACTTCTGTTTGATTTATTTTGTTTATTATCTTTTACATATTTTTATGCTTTTTTTCTTCCGTGATTTTTTGATTGTTTGTGATAAATGTTAAAACAAACAAAACTAGGCAATTGCTAATATGCGAGCGTTAGCTTTTGAAGTTGCTGACAAGCATGATCAGATCATTCAAATGCGCGATCAGTTGAACTCATTGGAAGAAGAGCTGAAGAGGGCACATAAAAAAGTTCAATTCAAGGACAACGTTATCAGAGAACTACGGAGAGAGATTAAGAACTCGCCTAAGGTAATGAATGACACGAATACAAATTAATTGAATGTAAGGAGGAATTCGGTTCTGGGATTTGGTGTGGTGGTAGATTTAAGTGAAATAATGAATTTTTCGTGATTTAAATAGAGGGTTTTCATGAACTTTGTAGTAAATAGACAGTTTGGGAGGTTTCATTTGTTTATTGATTTTGTTTTTCTTGTGCATGTACTTAGCCTATTTTTATTTTGCTTATCTATGTAAATTAATATCGCTTTTGCAATTTGTACAACGTCCAAAAAGTTTGTATGACTTTTATAAAACATAGTAGCAAGTACGTTACTAATCAGTATTGACATATTTTGACTAATTCCATGATTGAAACTAACTAGCGTCGGGATAACTAAAAAAAATACTAACCAATGTAAATAACCAAATACCAAAACCAATTTCTACTAACCATTTCGCATACTTACAAAGAGCCTCGCAATTCCTTTAATATTGGTGCTTCCTTAACTGTTTTCAGAACGATCGGGCGTGCCAGTGTCTCAGTAGCGGCCGAATTGATTCTGATACTGAAAAACAATCCTTCAAATCGGTTGTGTTCAACGATTTCGATAGTAGTTATCGATCGCAATATACAATGGTAAGTATCTTGGGACGAATTTACTTTAGATTGGATTTGGATAAGATCGTTTAAATGTTTAAAATATTTAAAACAAATAAAATTCGAAAGAGCCTCAGTAAATAAGTAGTTTACAAACTGGGTAATACACAAAACTTTTAAGAGTAACATAAATACATACTAAAACATTTCATATTAGCAGGATTCAATGATGGACCCTGAATTGGCCAGAATTGGGTAAGCAGAAGCAAACTACTTGACGTTTCAAACCATAAACATTTTTTCTTCGTATAGGAACTCTGCTCGCAATACAGAAGACCGATGTATAGCTACATTAAAAGACGAACTAGACAAACTTTTGATATGCCAATCAAATTATACCGTAGTAATGGATGATCAAAAAAGAAATATGGCTGTACAACACGAACGATTGCGGGAAATTGTGACCAAAATAGTAACAAAGAAAAATTTAAATATTTAATCGATTCTAAAACTACTTAACAATTTAGGTTGCTGATTTATCGAAATGTCGACGCAAACTCTTCTATATGCGAGGTCGTTTGCTGGCCATGAGCGAAGGGAATGACATAGCATCACGAATGAGCCCGAAACAAGAGGATTCAGGCTATATATCGCCGGAAGATATGGAACCAGAGTGTCATATAATCGCAACGCTTGGCTATCAAATGAACGAGATGCGAAGTGAAAACCAGGAGCTAAAGGAAAAGCTAAGAAATTTAGGAAATGATATAATAAGTGGAAACACGTCGGTCTGTGATAGATGTCAAAACTGTGCGAATAGCGAGAAAGTATTACAGGATGTGGCAAACGCCTTGTCGAATATCGTAAGTGGAACCTTTTTATAGCTATTTCTTCTGATCGTTTGTTATTTTTGCGTCGAACGAATTTCTATACTATGCCTAAAATACACTTTAAGAATCAAGTTCTAATGAATAACTATTCACCAGATGCTAATAGTATTCATTTTTTTTATATTCAACTCTGTAGAACATAAACATTAACGCGGCGAACTGAAAATAAGTACAGCTTTTAAAATTTAATTATTGCGGATAACGTCGTTTTCAGTTCTTTAGTCACCTTTATATGTATCAGATTTCTTTACAATGATTCATCATAGTGCTTCTTTGATTTCTCATCTAATTGATATCTGAAAAATTTGATGTTGATTTATGGTATTAAAATAGACAGATATTGCCAAAATATTGGCTTCGGATTGTGCCCTTTGAAAGTATATCCTAGCTGATGCAATTGTTATTTTAGTTTTATAAGAACTTTGAGGTGGCAACATTTAAGGACAAATCTGACGCGTTTCTTAAACGAAGCCCATATTTTGTACATTAAACTTAATTTGATCTTATTCTATACTTCCAAAAATCAAAATAAATTTGAATACAATTTCTAAATCATAGTAACACCCAAGGTAAAAAAACCACGCTGTAGTCTAACCTCTGGAGTAAGAATGGAGCTATCCTACGACGACTCTTTTCGGGTTTGAAGCTGGTAGAGAGCTTTATTCGAAAATTTCAAAATTTAAAAAATTTCAATTCAATGTGAATACGAATTTGTAGCTCAGGGGTAACAATTCATAATTACGTGAACTCAAAGCTCGATTAGCGGCCTCTCGTCCAAACGTGAATTTGAGAAACATTGCTCTACTCACTAGAATGCACGAGTTTGCAATTAGAACCACGTCGAGTAAAAAAACTAAAAATAAGGCAAAAAACGAATTTAAATTACAAAACATTTATGTTTACTTCATCATTTGAGCTGGAGAAATTAAAGAAGGTGCAGTTTAAGAGAGATAATCTCTGAAGTGGACGGTGCGATTGATCTGAAATTTTCAGAGGACATAGATGTACATATATAAGGACTAGTGCAGTGATTAATTAAAGTCAGATATCTTTAACCCTTTGACGGCGGTGGGCATTTTCAGGTCCCCCTATATTTTCATGCAGAGTAGATTTTTGTTAAAAACAAGTAATGGAAATAAAAACTTAGTATGTTTTATGCGTTTCCATGATAAAAAAAATTTGGGAATTATGAACCCTATGTGAGCGCGGAGTGCCTAAAAAAAGTCAAGGATTTTTTTCAAATTTCGATTTATCACAACTTTTGACGGAAACATTGAATCGTATTAAATTTTGCAGAGCGTATTGATGTTGACCGAAACTATACAAGACTGTGTGGGTAACCCTGTAGCTACGGGAGGCACGTGAACAAAAATCCTTCAATCGACCCTCCTGAAAATTTTTTGCTTTTTGAGAAAAAATTCACATTATTGATAAATTTTAACCTTTGTTCACCATGTCAGTTTAAAATTTTCAAAATTCCGAGTTGCACAAGAACGGGAACCCATCACCAAATTATCTCTATTTTAAGCACTCGAAACTTCAATTCACGAGAACTGATGACCGGATAGTCCGATCATTTTGAAATTTACAGGACGTGTTGATACTAATTAGGACTAAACATGATAGAAGTGATTTTGAAATGCGGATTAACCTGTGGAAGTGGTGCCATCTTGAAAAAACACTATGAAAAAAAAACTCTTTTTTGACCGATAACTTCCGATTCAGCCAACAAATTTTAACGAAATTTACACAGTACTTGAACCTTACTCTAAGCCACATTTGATAGTAATTTGGTTGAAAAATTAGAATAGAGTTGCTAGCTATAATAATTTTCATCACCTAAATCTTGTAAATTTGCTCAGCAAAATAAAGTTTTTTCTTTCTAACTTCCGATGCACTCATGAAACCAAAACGAAACTCATTTACTAAATGGATCATATTGTAAGCCTAATTTCGTAGAAATTTTCGGGTATTTCTGTACAAAGCTATTTTGCCATTAAATTTGCAAACATGAACGATCCTGCAATGATAATTAAAAACAAATAATGAGGTTTGGAAAATTTGAAAAAAAAATGCGGGTGGCAGGCCTAACATTCTTTTCACCTTTATAGCTTTCAGCGCAGTGAATCAATTGAAACGAAATTCACAGAGTGGGTTTAAGTTAACGTGAAGTAGATTTTATATATTATTGGTTATACTGCTAATGCAGGGCTGCCAGCACCAGTCATTTTCGTTAGTATTGCACCAACAGATACTTCCATTATATATTCATATGCAAAGCGTTTACAATAAAAATAAGGAACCAATGTTTGCAAACAGTTAGCAAATATTTAATAAATGTTAGTAAAAAAATAAAACAAGTGCTTGTAAGCAAATTACATTTTTGCGTGCGCATGGCATTCCGGAAATGGATGTCCGGTAGACATTTGATCTTAGACCGTCACCTTTTCTATGGTTTTTCTTTACGTGACCTAATCGGGTCTGCCTTCCAACCGCCCTCATTCGATACTGCGATTGCGAACCTTACGCATGGTTCACCCAGTAGTTCCATTGTAACAGGACTTAATAACATCTTTGTCATTTTCAAATGAAGTGACGAAACCAAGAGACTCTCAACGAACAAAAATGTCTCTAAAGCCATGAAAATTAATTTCCTTTTATTTGTTCTTAACCTCTTGCACCTATTCAGCTTACATTGTTCCAGGTGATTTAAATTGTAACATCAAAGACGCTTACTTCTTCGAATAAATACCTACTTTTTCAGAAAATACTCATATATCATACACAGACACCAGCACATACTCGTATGTTCAAAAAAAAAATAATATCATCTCGTTCAAACCATAATACTAACTCAAATTGGGCAAGCAAAACGCTATCGTTCCAAAAATAAGTTCATGTCGATGTCATTTTGACTAATCTAAATTAAGCTTCAACTGGAAAAGATGCTAAGATTTATTTCTGGAGACAATTTCTTGGATTTGTAGATCTGCTATGCATATTTATTTCCCATATCAGACTTTGTTGATTACTCATTCATTTCGCAGTTGACATTGTCTTTGTATAGTTTGGTTCTGGTTTTTTTGATTCGGTTTCCTTTCTTCAATTTGTAAGTTAAAATTCAATTTGACTTTAAAATTTCTAAAATATGTCACATTAATGTTAAGAAACTCATAAATTTATAGAATGTGTTGTAGAAAATATTATTTTAAAAGCTGCTACAATCCTTGAATTTATTGATATTTCAGTGCGGTATACCAATTTCATCGGAATCTTGCGACGGTACAGCAGATAGTGGTCCACTTTGTCAAGCTATGCTTAACTTACAGAAAGAATTGAGTGAAAAAAATCACGATATCCGCTGTTCGCAGGAAATGCTTGCCAAACAAGAGTGTGAAATGAAAACATTGCAGGAAGAACTTTGCAAATTCGAACAAGAATGTACTAGCAAAAACTGTCAGGTGAGATACATTTCATTGAGAAATATGAAACGTAAGTAGAATGGCTAAATTAATTGAATAATTTCAGATTGAAGAGCTACAAAGAGCTGTTCAAGTCTACAATAATTCTATTGAGCGTTTACAGGCTGCCAAATGTCATTTAGAAATGGAACTGGGCGGTTTCAAGAAAATGGTGAGTGGGTTTTGTTTATTCATTTTGTGGAGTTAATTAAATGTGCGAATGATCAAATGATTTTTTTGAAAGGATTAAATGAAATCAGTGACTTTGAAATTGAGCTTTGAAAATGTTCAATTACATTTTTATTGATGCGTACTTTGCTATGTATATCACTTTGTATATAAATAAAATTATTATTTGATTTATTTTGGTGTGGATGTAGAGAAATGAATCAAATTGATATCATGATTCAATGCATGGTGAAATGAGTTGCGATCTTCATTTAATAAAAACCAACATTTGTCGTCAAACTGACTTCAGATGAACTAAAATACTTTCGTGCTAAAAAGTGTGTGACTCGATAGCTATTTATAGCATTTGATTGGGTATGTGATTAAATAAAAATCGACAACAATTTATGAAGTTCTTTGTAAAAGAAATAAAACGTTTGAGCCCGCTTAATTTGGCTCCTCTTCATTGAGTGCTGACTCATTCTCTTATTTCTGCCAATTATTATCCATCTACCTTTACAACCAACATGTATGTTCCAATTATAGTACAGTCAATCTGCAGGTTGAGGTCGGAAATTAGTGCCTAGGACGTGAATCTTTTTTTATTCGATGACAAATGAGATTTACTAAGCAACCACGGGGGTGGACCAGTTCAACCCTTAGCGGTCTTTTGAAAAACTCAAAAAAACAGCCAAAAAATTTTTGAAATGCGTTTATCTCGTTTGCTATGCATTTCACAGAAAAATCGATTAATGATAAAATATAGAAGACGTTAAAATCTACAATTTATGTCATTGGAGCAATGCTGTACAACAAAAAATGCACACGGTAGGTGGCGCCAAAGTATCCAAAAAAGTGTTTTTCCACTTTTTCGCCCTGAAAATATTATTTTAACGCAAAAATGTAAATGCAAAAGTTGTTCCTTACATTTTTATCAACAACTTTTATTTAAACATTTTTTTTATACGACTTACCGTTTCAAAGCTGCAGCTTGCAAAAGTACGAAAATTCCAATAATCCACAGTAGGTACGACGAAATTACATACCATTAACAGCACGGTGCTGTATACGCTGCGCTATATTGCACTGTAACTTTGAAACGGTAAGTCGTATATAAAAAATGTTTAAATAAAAGTTGTTGATAAAAATGTAAGGAACAACTTTTGCATTTACATTTTTGCGTTAAAATAATATTTTCAGGGCGAAAAAGTGGAAAACACAGGACTGTGCACTACGCGATGTGATATTCTAAAGGTCCATTGTATGCCTAAATGTTCATAAATCTTAAGCACCTTTTCATGAATTATTAAAGAGCTTAAAGGGATCGAATCATCATCGTGGAACAATAACCCGACGTCGGGCCCTGGCTGCCTGGATTGTTGTCCTCCAATCCTCTCGGTCACGTGACTGCGTCTTCCAGTCTTGGAAACCCAGTAGCTCTCAGTCCTCGTAGTTTCGCTCCGTCGACTCGTCTTCGGTTCATAACTCGTTTCGGCATGCTATCGTCATCCATGCGTGTCAAATTTCCCGCCCATTGTAGACGTTGCAGTTTGACGATTTGGGAGACTTCCAGCTCATCGTACAGCTCGTAAAACTCATTGTTGTACTGAATGCGCCATCCATCTCGGTCGCTAGCAGCCCCGAAAATCCGCCGTAGGACTTTCCGTTCGAATGTGTCAATAATATTTTCAGTAGTTTGGGTCAGGGTCCACGACCAAAAAGAACGTCTGATTTGCTATTCGTATCCGTCGCTTGATTTCGTCAGTTTTGTTGGCATCATTCGATAGGTTGCTACCTAGGTAAAAGAGGTTGTTCACGAACTTGATGCTAAGATCCCCTACGTTGATGGTCGAGTGCGCTGGCGTCCTTTTCGTAGATTGAATCATAACTTTCGTTTTGTCCTCGTAGATTCGTAGTCCAATTTCCTTTGCTGCGGTGTCAAGTTTAAGCAGAAGTTCTTCTGCATCGGTCAGTTTTCAAGCCATGATGTTAATGTCATCCGCGATTCGCTGCCAATTGTGCCGACTTAAAGAGTAACATGCCGCTGGTGTTCAGATTTATTGCCCAAATAGCGAACTCAAGTGCCAGGTTGAAGAGCGTTGGCGCTATTCCATCGCCCTGCTTCAGGTCAACAAAAGTTTCGAAAGGATTTGTCAATCTGTTCTGGATCCGGACCTGTTTGACGGAGTTGGTCATCGTCATTTTTATGGGTCTAACTAATTTGGCCGGTATACCAAATTGCAGCATGATGTTATAAGTGCGCCTCGGTCGATGCTGTCATATGCTTGTTTAAAGTCGACAAACACCTGATATACGTGGACGTTGTATTCCCAGCACTTTTGGAAAATTAACTTGACAAAGGGATCTGCTTTACCATTTATTACTCAGCCCACGAAATCATCATTTTTTTCGATTTTTCAACTTAAGAAGAACGCGTCCTCGATATTTTTTATTGCAAAAGCCGTTGAAACAGTGATCCTCTGCTTTTTTCACACATCAATGTATCGAATCATCTAACTATTAGCTTTTTCATCATCATCTGTAATAACTCCAGCAATTTGGAAAATATATGGTTCAAGTTTGATGTGTTGGAAATAAGATCGGATGTTGTCAAAGTGAGTTTCGGGTGTATGTTTTATTGTTTTGAGTTTTAAAGCCTTACGATGCCTATTATCTGGAGCAATGGCTGCTGTTTGCTCTCAAGTAACCTGCGCAAATGATCTCCTCGGTTTTTCGGGACATGCTTTATAGCTAGCTGAGTGTTTCCCACCACAGGTGACGCACTTCGCCTATCAAATTTTTTTTTAAAGAGTTGTGGTGTAGCCTTTTTCATTCGACTCATCTGATATATATATGACAGGTGATGGTAATATGACCGTATTGTTTATAATTATGGCATTAAAAATATCCAGTGCGTGGTTTTTTAGTTCTACTATGCAAGAAATCAGCAAATCTCCTTGATGTTGTACGAGTAAACATAGATTATATTAAGCGCATGATTGAGGCTATGGAAAATGGTGTTTGTGTGCCGTGTGTGAAAGATGCTTGATTGAGTATGTGGGTCCTGCATGTGTTTGAAAACTTCCATGAAAAACTGAAGCAAGATTTATTTCAGACCGATGAAGAAAATGCTTACAAAAAGCTAATTAAATCTAAAGAGAAACTAGAGCTTGAGGTAAGTACCGGAAATATTTGCATCCATCATGCATCATACAATCATAACAATTCTAACTGTTTTGAAATTTCAGTGTCAAAATCAACTAACAACCATAAATAACCTACGACAAGCTTTAGAAGATTTGAAAAAATCGAAAAATTCACAAACCGGGCATAGTTCGCCTGTTGTAAATGCCCCATCGAATCTTAACCCGAGCAATCCGTTATGGGGATGGTGGCGAAATAATAACGTGCACGATATTTAAAAATGAGTTTGATGCCGATTATTTGACAGTTGTAGAATTAATTTGAAAGGAGAGTACGAGTTTGTTTGCTGATGCATAACTTGAGCAGTAATGCATGTTGATATTTTATGAAAACAAAAGTGTTGATAATTTTATTGTATTTTCGAGAAAAATATATTATTTTGTTTGAATAGTTTTAAGGATGAAATCGATTTGATTCGATGCCATTTTTCTGTACTTATACAATAGCAAGTAAAGAGTTTGAAGTTTTATTCTTGGAGTTTGTATTGAATTTAGTTTTGATTTTTGTGATTTGATTTTTTGTAGTCTGTTTGTCGATTTTTGGGCTCGTAAATTTAGTCCAATAAGTTTTTAGCTCAACGTTAATAATTTATTACGTTATTTTCTGTTAAAGATCTGCACGGATTCGGATCATGAAGTTCTTTCTGATCAATTGGAGGAACTATTTAATGAGGTATGAAATGCCGTAGACTAGAATCAATTCGAATTAAAAAAATATATTTTAAGCATACGAATATTATAGGAAAGTCATATTACGTTTTAAATTAAGAGGTTTGTAAAATTATTTTTACAAAGAATGATTTAATCGGTAAATATGAATGAAATTGCCGACAAATAATTTTGTCTGTAAATAATCCAACCGCAAATTTACCAATCATTCTGTTTTCCATGAATAAATTTTAATTCAAAAGTTAATTTATCAGTTTTTGGCACATTAATTTATTTTAATTTTAAAATGAAACATTTTTCTATTTACGTCGTGTTCTCTATAAAACATAAGCTGGCGATAGCATTGGTTCGCCAGCTATTCCACGTAGAATATTGTGTGCTGCGATTGTAGCCATATCGCTACGAGTTCGTAGTGTCGCTGATCCCAAATGTGGTATTAAAACTGAAAATATAAATACAATCATTTGAAGATGGTTTCAAATTATTTTGGAATTACTTACTCAAATTCGGAAGCTCTAGAAGTTTATCTGTCTTTGGAAGAGGTTCCGGTGTCATAACATCAAGTGCGGCAGCGGATATTTTATTGTTCTTTAGAGCAACGTATAGAGCCTCTTGGTCGACAATTGCTAAAAAAAATTGAATGTATTTGTTAGTAAAGATTAAAATAAGCATGATATCACAAATTGAGATCCTAGAGGGGCAAGATATTTTATATATCTTTGTTGATTATATGCATTTTGAGGTAATTTTCTTCAGTTTTGTATCAATCTACATAGCTATCCAATTTTTCGAACATTTATTTTGTGCTTCTATCAGTCCTTTCATCTGTTATTCTGTCTACCTATTCATGCAATTTTTAATCCATCTATGTATTTGTTGACCTACTGATTTCTCTATCAATTTACTCATTTATTGATAGAGAAATCAGTTTGTACATCTATCCATCTAGTCTACCGGTTTATTTATCGGTCTATTTATTTGTCCATCCTAAAGTGGTGTGATAATCTTAATTATCTTCAAACTATCGATATCTGTCATGGAAGTGAAGTCTATAGATAATGATAAAGCAGTATAGCATATGAAGGTAAAAATTGAAAATATCAAAATTAAATTCAAATTGTGTCTTTAACAGATAACAGATGAACAAAAATATTTTATTCTCCTGAATGATTAAGCCATATAAATAAATTGAAACATTAGACTCCTGATTGTTTTAAAATAAATTCAATAAATTGAACATCAGTTAAGAGCCTACTAATTTCAATTTTCAAAGAAAACATCTTCAAATACTTACGTCCTCGGGCCACATTGATTAAAACGCTGCTAGATTTCATCTTGTCGAAAGCTGCTTTATTGAAAATCCCCTTCGTTTCATTAGTTAGGGGTGCAGCAATGAATATAAAATCACTATTTTTGCATAATTCATCAAAACTAACTCGTTTTGCATTGAATTCTTTTGCTTCAGGCTTGTCGCTTCGACTTGTATATAAGACTTGTCCAATATTAAATCCTTGCAATCTTTTAACAATTGTTTGGCCAATTCCACCAAATCCAAAAATACCGATAGCAGAGTCTTTGATATCACGACCTAACATCCATTGAAGATGATCTGTTTCCCAAGTTCCGCTAAAAGATGCCAATAGATACGGAATTAAAAAGACTGCTCTAATTTAGACTATTATAATAATTTCTAGTCATTTTCAGTGCAAACTTTGTTAAATTTGTTGTGTACATAATTTTCAAATAAGTAACTGAATTTTTTTACATATTGTTCAAAGCAGCAGACCAGTTTTAATGAACCATATTTTTTGAATTTAGTTAACTTTAAGGACCAACATTTTAAAATTATTTTTCATTTACTAACTTGCTTAAAATATTTGATTGATTAATTTAATCTGATTCAATTTTTTATAGCTTTCAAAACCAAAAGCTCTCAAGTAATTGAATTCAAAGTCCAATATTTCTTTTGAGAGCTAGACATATTTTAATTTACCGACAGATTGGGATGTTTGGACAGTAATCGAAAAATTGGTCTTTGAATTTAAATGTTTCGAAAATATTTAATTATTCCAATGATTTATTCTCTTATTTTATACTGACTTACCCACAAACATGGACTCTGACAAAGCTAAAAAAAAAATCGACAACTTACGTTTCGATTTTCTTTCGTCCTTCATGAAATCTCCTGGCTGCCGATATCATTAAGCCCACTGCAATATCAGCAACCGCATCATTTAAAACTATCGGTGTATGGCCTAGAGGCATACGACGTTTCTTCAACGTTTCCAAATCGACATAGTCCAATCCAGCAGACATAGTTGAAATAGCTTTCAAATTTTTACCGGCTGCATCGAGAACCTCACTATTCAATGGCTCATGACAAGCCCAGAAAATACCGTCGACTCCTTTGCATTTTTCCAAAATTTCTGATCGTTTCGGTGGCCAACTTTTGCAAATAATTACTTCACATGCTTTTTGCAAAACATCAATACCAGCTTGTGGAACTTCTGGATGTGTCACGAGAACGCGTAAAGTTTTTTGAGCCATTGGTTTTCTGAAATAAAATTTAATTATTTAAATTGCATTTTGTTGCTATGGCAACCAATATGTTTTTACTGCCACTTCATTTGATGTTCAATGCAGAGATAATATGAAAAAGAAGATAAGACTAATCAATATAAGTAGAAGAAACTTAGATCATCTTATCTGGGAAGACACTACTTGCGTATACTGATAAAGCGATAGTGGACATGTAATAATTTTTTTTTAATAATTATCTTTGGTTCAATAAGCTTAAATATATCAAAAATCAATTACACTTCATAAGTAGTCAAAAAAAAAGTTAAACAGCCATTGGCAATAATAGCATCCGGAAAAAATCTATCTAGTCAACCGGCATATGCACAAGTAGCATAACACGAAAAATAAAAGTTATCACTGCCAGCTAAATAAGAACAACCAATTAAAACCAGTTTCATCATAAAACAGTTTGATTTAATACAAAATTTGACTGATAAATGTATGTTATGATTCTTCGCAATGAACGTACCAAACGTGTAATTTAAATAGTAGAACACAAAAAATTTGAATACAATCGCAATGTTGTGACGAACGTCAAGACGGCTAGTTATGCTTTGCGACTATCGGCTGATTTCATTCTGAGAGAACACGTCAGGCTGTTAGTATTCTCTCGAACTTTTTCTATCTAAGCTTTTGAGTAATCTTATACTTAGACAACAGTGTATCTTAAAAATTTTACTACATCAATTCAATGCCCGATTCAAAACTTCTTTTTACAACATTTTTTGGTGGCTAAAGAAAATGAATTCTGAAAATAAAGGTTAAAAAATATGTTAGAGCGAATATATAGTTTTCACATCAGTTTACATACGTTTCAAGACGCGATTGAAAAATATTTATGAAATTTTTCGAGAACGAATTAGTTTCCATTTGAATCTTCTCTATAAAAACATTTACCACAAATTTCAAACGAAGATATAACGAAAATAAAATGTTTTTTGGATTTATATACCGTATTTCTGAGACACATCATAAGAATTTAGCTTCAATTTAGAAAACTCATATGTATACCAAACCAAGTTTGGGGGAGGAAAATATTCTATGCACTTTGGTCTTCACTATACAATTATTAACAATAATTTAATTCTAGAAAAAAATCTAACTAAAGTACCCACGCTGGGCGCTACGTGTAAATAGTGTGGAATGGTGTCAGTATAATTCAAAATATTTGATTTATATACGTACTTATATACAATTTCAAAGAAATAATTGAAAATCGAGAAAAAACTGTTACTATAGTGGGAAAAATGAAAAAAACCACATCTCTCAATGGTATAGATAAAATTGCAAAAGATTATTTTGATAAGATATGTCACTGAAAAATACTATTTCAAACTGAGTTTCGTTAGTGTCATGAAGAAAATATTACAAAAAAATACTTTTGGAATAATTTTAGAAATATAAATAAATTTCATTTTACTATACTCAAGCTGACTCTCTGCTTAAAATAAATAAAATATAAAATTTATTTTATTGTTTCAAACGCGAAAAGTATCTATGAAATATTAAAAAGTAAAACAATATCAATGAATGTTATAAACAAACACTAAAAATAAATTTAAAATGGTTCAAAAATGGTAAAAAAAATACAAGAAATATTTTGACCTAAATAAAAACATATATTTTCGAGTAAAATTTAAAATAAATCATCTGACAGCAGCACTGTGTATAAGACCTATGAGATTTTTCTGAAACGAATTAATGAAAAATAAAATATAAAAATTATATGTGAAAAGACATAGAATAACTAAAAAAATAGAATAACGACCATTGAAATCAATATTTGCTAGAATTAATGATGTTTTTTAACATATATAAATTACATACAAACATATCAATAGTTATTATTAAAAAAATATAAAGATTGAGCATGACTAATGATTGAAATTTGTTTCAAAAATTATGCAAAATTAACTTTTTTCATTCAAAGCAATGAGCTACGTTTTTTTTTATTTATAAACAAAATATTCTCACATTTCTGTCGAATTTTCAAATTCAAATCTAAAATGAACAAATTTCATTTACAGTCTGTACGTTTAGAACGGATGTTATTACAAATTCGCGATGAAAATCTATCGTTGAAAGAATTACTTGTGGATACGGAATGCGATTTTCAGCAGTTGGAGAGAAAATATATCAATATATCACGAAAGGTAAGTGAAATTAATTATATTGAATATCATATCGGAATACTTGCATTGGATATTAAATTTAATTCATGAGAATAATAAGATACTAGGCTTAATTCATGGGAATAATATTCCCCAACTCGGTGCCTATGGGAACCCACCCTGACCCGACAAGACCTACCTAACGATTCTTTTTTGTTTTTAACAAATACTTTCGTCATACCTTTCGCTGATGTAAGAATTAACACGAACTTAAGGTCTGTTCCCCAACATCTTGGGTAAAAAAAAATTCTGGTAAAAATTTACTTTTCTGGTAAAAAGCTTGAAAATTAAAAAAGGGGCAAATTAGACGTCGTAGTTTGGAGGCTCACACCAAAATAATTTCAAATATACTGTGAGTCAAAAAAATTAGCATACACTTACGGTAATTTACTTTGAGAAAATATGCTAAAGCTATGTATCAATTTTGAAAATTGATGTTATCAATTACTTGTAGAAAGGTTTGTAACCCAATTCAGTAGTATTAAGATCGCCAATACTCTTGAATCACTTCTGAATTTGATTTCTCTTCTTTATGATAATTTTGACGGAGTTTGAGTGCACGTAAGAATCCTGGTTGTCTTTTCTCATAGTTTTCAGCATGATATTCTCTTGGGTGAAGATACTTTTTTTGTGAGAAACGTTAATAGTACTTCCTAGATGAGAAAACTTATAGACTGGAAAACTTGCAGGGTTGTTATCTTGCTTTTGATCGGAGTGTATGACTCTGTATATTGTACTATTTGAAAAAGCACTGGTTTGTGGCAAAATCGTAAATAAAAAAATGACACTGAATTTAATAAAAATAATGTCGTTTCCACATTAAAATATCGTGAATATGCATAAGAATGTCTGGTATTTATTGATATTTGGTGGGCCATCTAGTGGTTTTTTTTTAAATCATAGATTATTTTGATACTGAAAGCTGTTTGCCGCTCGAAATTTTGACAGAAAGTCAGTATCATACCTCGGCGAAACAAAATGAATCACTTTACGCTTGAACAGCGGTGGGAAATATTGAAAACTTATTTCCAAAGTGAGTGCTGTGTAGCCCAAACAGTGCGTTTTTTGAAAATTAGTTTTGGTCGAAATGAAGCACCCACGTGCAAGTTTGTGCAAAAATTTCCTGAGACTGGCATGCTAGTGGACACCACTCATGGCCGCCGTCATCGCACGGTACGCATAGACGAGAATGTGGCTGCTGTAGCCGAGAGTGTGAGGCTCACTCCACGAACATCAACTCGCTGTCGATCTCAACAACTCAACATTTCACGCACTTGCCTGAGGAGAATTCTGCACAAAGATCTCGAATTATTCGCTTGCAAGGTCCAATTGACTCAGCAATTCAAGGCGCACGACCATCCGCTTCGCTATTTGGGCCTTAGAACAGTTTGAAGTGGAGAACAATTTTGGGCGAAAAATCATTTTTTCTGACGAGGCGCATTTATATCTCAGCGGCTACGTTAATAAACAAAATTGCCGCATCTGGGGCTCGGAAAACCCGCACATTATTTTCGAGAAGCCAATGCATCCACAGAGAGTGACAATTTGGTACGGATTGTGGAGTGATGGCATTATTGGAACATTTTTCTTCGAAAATGAGGCTGGAAATAACGTTTCGGTCAACGCAGAACGTTACAGAGCCATGTTATCCGACTTTTTTTTACTGAAATTGAAGAAACGAATTTGGACCACCTCTGGTTCATGCAGGATAGCGCGCCATGACACACAGCCCATGACACAATCGATCTTTTACGCACCAAATTCCCAAATCGTGCTATCAGCCGTCTTGGTGATGTCAATTGGCCGCCTCGGAGTTGCGATTTGATCCCTTTGGACTTTGTTTTGTGGGGAACCGTGAAGGACTGATGTTATGCCAACAATCCAGAAACGATTCAAGCACTTAAGGCTAATATCATCCAAGCAATCCGTGAGCTACAGCCCGAAACCATCAACAAGCTCTTGGAAAATTGGAATGATAGAATGCGCTACTGCGAAGCCAGCCGAGGCAGCTATTTGAACGAAATTGTGTTCCATCATTAATTGGAATGTAAAAGCCATAATACATGGAAAAAAAATAAATTTTGTTCTTTTTATTGCATTTTTAAAAAGAAACTTGTAATTGGCCCATCCTGCACAAAATATTGATCTCCATAAAACGTCTTTATATTTCAGCAAACAAAAAGCCTAAACATTTTTCAAAACTTGTCAAAGAATGATGACTTTATGGGATCTCAAAGCACTTGCACTACCATCTCCACTTTCTTGACCTAAATACCATTGAGCACTATTGGGATTTGTTAGAGCACTCTGTTCGCAAACGAAACATTACATCCCAGTTATTTTTCACTCAAGTCTAATGAGAAAATTACGAATCAAAGGCTATATAAATCGGTTACAAGTAGATTTAAAATTCTATTTTTTTTTGTTGGAAATTTACCACCCTAAGATTAAGCTTGTTGTAAATGGATACAATTTTTTGAGATGACTATTGTTTAGGCTACGCTTTTTTTCTTTGATTCTATTTATAAATATTTGTTTGATCGCATATGATAGTTCTTAAGAAATAAAATCTAAAAGGAAGATATATCCTGCCTACAATAATATTTGATCCATAGCCCAAAATATAAAAAAGCAATTAGCTGCATTTAATGACAATTGAAACTTAATACTGGCAAATAATATGTTGGGTATCACTAGCATACAAAGTTTGTACGAATTATTACAAGAAAAGAAGTAACAAACACAGCAAAAAATATGACGTTATTTGAAGACAAAAAAAAATACGTATGAAAAATAATTAGAATGTATAATATTATAACCCAATTATCTAGTTATTTTGGACGGGCATAGTGGGCATAGTGGCATAGTGTTTAAGTCTATATTTCTACATCTATGAAAAATCAGTACTCCGTCACTGCTTCAGAAAAATGTTGAAAAATTAAAAGTATATTTTGATTTATAAAACTTTTCGAAAATGAAGATATTTTTCAGAAATTATTAATCGAAAGAAATGTGATATCAAAAACACAACCGATAATTGAACTTGACACGCCCAAAATAATTATCCTCATACTAAACTCCCATTAACTTCACACTAAACTCAATAGTAAGTTGAGGTTAGTTTGCCAGAAACAGATTACATGGAAAACAAATGATAGCTGTGTACCGTCAGGCGCCTTTCTTACTTGCTCAGTATCACCACCTAGCATTCAATCTCACGAAGGACTTTCTCAATTTCACTTTGACACGAAATCTAATATCTAATAATAATCACATCAAACGCTCACAATACGTCGATTTTAAATCGATTATGTTAAATTTCCTAGTTTCGATTGTTTTTTCTTTCTCAGTCAGTTGTTGTACTGACTTATTGGAGCCTATAATTGTGGTGAAGTAAGACAATTGTGCTAGTGATGAGGGGATTTAATATTGAAAATAGTCAGGATTGTTTGTAAATAATACTATTGATCCTTCGAAATATTTATTATGGGCACAGTAGTTCTAATATTGTGTAATTTGTATGCTCATACTCATAAGGAAGTTGTTCTGTTGAATCGAATAGGATGGTTGTGGTTTGCATGATATATATGAGAGTATTATACGGTTGAAATTTAGGTTAACCTGATTAATAGATAGCATTGACTATGAATTATGTATAAGTGTAGAAATGGGAAACTTGTCTTGGATCGAGATTTTTGTGTGAACATAACATAACAGAACAATACTAGTGGGAAGCAGTGCTTTTCAGTTGATAGTGAGTGATAAAATCGTTCTTCTGAGAAATTAAGGGCTGTGGAGATTGCGTTCTTCAGGTGCACAGATAATAAATACTTTTCCATATATTTTTTCTTCTTAAATAATCTTCTTGGATAGCAATACTTGAAATACTGAATTTTTATCTTCGATAGCTCTTTTTGGAATTATATTTTATTTTAGACACTTTTTTTTTATCATTGGTGTTCGTCAAAATTTGGTCCACTAAATTCACAAAAACATTCTTCATCGAAATAAAAAAAAACATATATATTGAAAAAGGAATATTTAAAGATGCTTATGAAATAAAGCTTATATGTATTATTATTTATGGTGATATCATTTTCATTTCGAGTAGAGTTCGATTTAACTAATTTAATTCCTTCAAAGGATGGCATATATTTTTTATATACCTTATTTTTCTTGCTTCTCTGGAAATAAATAAAATTCGAAACCAATCTTGTGTAGTCCAAATGAACGATTGAATGATGAAGCACTAAACAAAATCCAATCACAAAATCAAAATACAGACGACCTTGCTCGGTATAATACATAAATAATGTAAGCTATTCTTTCAATCCTATGATTGATAGCTTTTACATTACCATACAAATATCAGGATACAAAATCGAATGTTTATATTTCCTTGCATTGTTTCTTATGTGCTGTTTCAAGTCGACCTGAAGGCAGGACACTTTCTCACATGAGACGATTTACCATCATATTTATAGATCTATTCTTGTGTATCTGTTGGCATTCATATAAGGCTATATCAAGGATATAAATAAATCGCACGAACAATATATTTCTTCGGGGCACGCATGTAGGGAGTGAAGTAAGTGATAAGCTTGCCACTATGTTTTATGTCATTTTGACGTGTTGTCTCGTGACTTTCACCTAATGTCTCTTCCTTGCACCCTTCCTTTAGGACTCTATCCTTCTATCCAACACCCTACTACGAGTGCAGCCTACTGTCGATTTGCAAAGTCTATCTGTAAATTTGCTATGTATATGTACCCTCCAAGTATTTGTTTTGAATATATAGGATGGCACCTGAAACTCTGTTTGGTGGATTGATCCGACAAACAGACGACAGACATTCCGGGAGCGTTTGGTGGAATGAACGATATTGGAATGATAGAGTGTCGTGTTTATGTCTATTATTTTGAATAGAAACAGCCTAGGAGTGAAATTGAAGGGAAGAAGTAGTTTTGTGAAGTTAGAAGTATCTTCAATTTACTACTATCGTACTTTACTCAAAGTAAAAGTAGGTAAAGTATCTTGATATGCTCGTATGTACATGAACGATTGCATTTGGAGGTATGTAACTCAGTTTCTAGGAAAGCTATATTTTTGCATTGTTGAATCCTTCGAACTTTACTGAGTTTAGTAGGTTAAGTGGTCTCGAGGTATTCGGTTGGTTTTCTTGATGAGTTACGAGTAAATATTTATCTTTACATCAAGTTTGACTTGAAGTTTCGTTTGAAAAATTCATTTAAAATAATCAGTAAATATAAAAGTTATATTTAATAAAGAGAGTGTAACAAGTGCTTTGAAATTTATTACAGTTGGTGAACATATTATGATAAATACTCCGTCAATTTGAATAACATTCAACATCGTGTGAAACTGTTGCCTGTTGTTTTAAATTAAGATTGGTCGTAAAATTTGATTGTGATAATATTACCTTCTAAAAGGATTTGCGACTTTGTTATAGTGAATAGTTTCGTGACTGTGCTATTTAAATGAACGCGAATTGATTTTTTAGTCTTGTTTGTATTGCTTTTTCATTTGTTTTTGAGTGGAGTTTTAGTGCATCGAAATTTCATGTCTAACAACAATAATACGGATATTAGAAAGTAGAGAACTATTAGTTTTTGTGGATATCAACAGATTTTGAATTCTTTAAAATATATTTTTATTGCAAAGTGCGATGACACAATGAGTTTGTGGCTGATATTCTATTATTGATACTATAGTTTTCATTTATTTTTAATCATTGTATTCATCACTTTTCACATCAACTTATGAATTGAAAAAAAAACTTATTTACTTCCAAAGTAAATAAAATAATGACTATAGAGTTTTTTCGTATCATAACAAAGCTTACGCTAACAAATATGTTGTAGAACATTGTTCTTTTAAGATTCATTAGGAATCTGAAATTTATAAAGTTAAAACTGTTGGTTTAGGGAAAATATTAAACTGGGAATCTGTACATGAATGAAATATGCTCAATTGCCAGCTGTAGTATTGACTGAAATACAAAATTATTCAGGGTCTATGAATCGGTAGTGGATAGTTTGAAGGAAAGTTAAGTAGCCTCTTTGCTTGCAGCCTTTGTCGGGTCTGAGAGCTGAACTGGTAGGGCTCTCAACCACAACAAAACCAAATGTAGTGTATGGCTCAAAATTTGAATCACACATTAGACGCCAGTTGTCTACCCACTCGACTATTCAAGAAATAAAAACTGTACAAAAATTCGAGTTCTGCTGAAATTTTCAGGTAATGTCAACCTAGCAGGCTAAAGACAAGCAGATATTTCAACAATTCATACACGAATCGCAGACAAAAGTTCAGGGTGAGAGAAAAAAGTAGGGAAAAGAAATCTAGACACTGAGCACTCGCTGAAGCGTTTGGAATATCAGCTTTGGTTATCGAAAAGCGGACCCACTAGTTTTCTGTTATTGTTAGCAATTCTCAAGATAAGGTACGTAACAAGTTCCTTCGTCTTTCCTCCAATAAAACGCGTCAGCGTTATATCATAGTTTGGGCTCAGTGGCGAAAAGGCAACCTTGACAGGCAATGTAATTTGCCAAAATAGTAGCACCTTCTCTTTTGAACAATCCCAAAATTGTATGGCCCTTCTGATAATGTGTCTTCCCGCCCTATGAAATGTAGACTCGGGAATTTCCGTCGATGGATTAAAATTTCTTTTCCTTCAATACTTTTCCTCCTTATTGGGAAAATACCTTTGTTTTCCTACCTTAAACTCTGGAGGTGTTGAAATTATATAAAATATCCCTTCTTTCAGGCTTTTTAAAAGTGTTGCAAAAAAATACTATCGACAAGCACAATTCCATCAAGAGCCATTGGCTTTTTGACTTCTGTTTTAGGTTCCTCATTGACTTGAATTATATTGACTTTTTGGAAGCTTTTGATAAGATCAATCGTTACCTGCTGCTACCTATTTCTCTGGTTTTCATTCTATATCTTCAGCCGTAATTATAAAGGTCCTCTAAATGGTTGTTCATTCCCTCCATTTTATCTCTACTCTGGCGTTCCACAAAGCTCCATTCTTGGTCTACGACTACTAGTTCTTCTTATCAATAATCTTCTTTCTACATTGAAATGAGAGTCTTTGCTTTTATACTGATGATCTGAACTTTTTCCGTGGAATAATTTGTGTTATTGCAATCTGATCTGACACCTCCTTTCCATAACAGGTGCTGTTGTTGTTTCCAATGCTTCTGCATTGGTTAGCATTGTTCTGTTATGGATAAGGAGACAAAAAAAACGCGACTATTATTATTATGCCTACCTCTCCACTCTACATAGTTTTTACAGCCTGTGGATGGAGTATTTTTTAAATCCTTTAAAGGCTCTTTTTACGAGGCACGTAAATCCTTCATAACCATAAATCTAAACAAGAAAATCGGCCGCTTACAGTTTGGAAAGTTATTGTCGACTACATGAAAGAAAACAGCAACGGCAAATAACTGTATCGCCGCATTTTCGGCTACTGTAATTTCTTCGTTTAACCTAAATGCCATTCCCGATTAAGCGTTTTTAAGCTCAGATGGCGCCGCAGCTCTATTGTGGAACTCATTTAAAAGCCCGCATCGTTAACTCTCAAAGTCTATCACATCATTAAATCTAAATCCGATGCACTCTTTCTCCAATCCAAACTTGATTCACTTGATCATTGGTGCAATGAACACAAGCTCTTTCTCAACATTGCTAAGTGCTAAGTTCTAACATTGCTAAGTTATAACTTTTTCCCGAAAATACACCGTCTCACATAACACGTACTTCCTCGGCAATAATTTGTTAGTTCGAGTTGAAAACGTTGTTGACCTTGGTGTTACCTTGGATGAGAGACTCCGCTTCACCTTGCATTATGATAAAATATTTTCCCGTGCAAACAAACAGATAGGCTTCATCAAAAGACGTGCCAAGGAATTTCGTAACCTGTGGGTCACAAGATCCTCATTCATCTCACTTGTACGCCCCATTCGCGAATATGCATCCATTTGCTGGAATCCGGCTTTTAAAACCCACAGTAACAGAATCGAGTCCATACAAAAGCAATTCTTACTTTTTTGCATTGAGAGATCTATACAACCCTTGCAATTTTAATGCCTTTTCTCCTTATGAGTTTCGACTGGGTCACCTAAACTTATTGACACTTGCATCCAGAAGAAAGATCATTTCGGTCTGCTTCACATTTGACGTCATTAGAGCCTAGAGGCGTTATCAGAGTTGAGTTCCTCAATAATAAAATTGTGTAAAATATCCCTGTAAGGAGCACCAGATCCTCTCGATTACTTAAGCAATATACGCAGCTAATGAGTCAATAAATAGATGCTGCAGGATATTCAATAGCATAAGTAATATGTGGAATCGTAGAAATTATATGTTATTTGAAAATGTTTTTATCTACATATATCTCAAAATCTTTATAAAACTATCAAAAATCAACCATCTTTCTTTTTATCGATGATTGCACTTGCATCGCTTATAACCAATTCCATCATCAAATCTTCATCGTTTTCCCGTCCCAAATATTCAACATATTTTGATCTTATATTGTTCCATTTTCGAACTATACAACAACAAAATCAACGGCAATTAATGAACCCTTTATCTTGAATGCCAGCACGCGACTTAATAATTTCGCTTTACCTAGATTTGTACACATTAGTGAGATAGTTTCAGTGTGCGGCATTTCCTTGAGCTTTGAATAGAATATATGATACAAAGCTATCACGAACTATTTGCTTCCCTTGATAAGTGGCTATGTTTAGTTGTATATTTATGCAACAAGGATATTATTGTAGTATAATGATGATTGAATTTGACAATGAAATGCTGATATCGCTAGGCGTGATTTTGTTGTCTTTTTATTTTAAGCTTTATTTTGATTTACTAAATACACGCCAAATATGTTTCCGCATATAAAAATAGGTTATATTTGTTAGATATGGTTTGTAAGGGAAAAACTTTGTAATATATCCAGTAATTTATCTTAACAAAAGATTCATTGAACTTCTTTGGAAAATAAAAATTAAGGTTACGTTAACTGACATGGGTTGGATATATTCACGAAGACATGGAGCACAATCGTTCTGGCTTACCTCAGATCCAACACCGTTTTGATTTTTAGTTGAGGTTCTGTTATGTTGCTATATTATTGATGGTTGTCTATCACACTTTTGGTAGGCTCTTTTCTGGACTCCAGCTTGGTTGAAATGTCGTGCCATCTCCGATTCGGAAAATTGATAACAAAATTGTTGAATTTTTATTGCGCTGAAGCTTTAAACAGAAAAGCTCTTGTAGTCTAATAGACAGAGGACTGGCTTCTAGAGTATGGATTCTCTGGTTCAAATCTCGGGTCAGACGAGGGATTGCACATCAAATTTTAAGATCACTTAGCTCTGAATAGCTACCTCAGTTAGAATAAGAGAATCAGGGATAAAGTGAGTCCCGCAAATAATCACTCCAAGCTCGTGTAAGTTGATTGTAAAATTTGTAAAAATTTTTTTCTACTAGCCTCGGCCCTTAGACCCACAAAGTTTGTTGTGGCGCTAGTTGACTTTCTTTCGCCCAGAAATCAAATAAGTTATAGAGCTTATTTTAGACAATTCTAGCTTTGGTTTTACTTTATTTTCATAGTTATTATTTTAGTCCCTAGTTTTCGACCAAGTGATTGCCCAATGGAGCTCGTTTGCTCTTATACATGGTATTTTTCTCTGCCAAGTTTAAGCGTTGAGATTTCCTCACATTCTCATCGTAATGATTTTATGTAAATTGAGAAAAATCCTACATGTTCTCAAACTCTATCATTTAACTTCCAGTTATACTTTAATCCCCATCAAGAATTTCAAATCTTAAATGCCCGATCGCAGCAATTACGTCAAGAGATCGAGATACGTGGAGGTCAGCAATTGTATATAAATTGTTTCCGAAACATTCGCGAGAAAATGGTAAAACATAGTAACTACTCCTACTAGTAGAGACGCTTACTAACAAACAAAAACCCTTTCCTTGCTTTTAGGAAAAAGAATGTCAACGACGTTTGCAAAGCCAAGAAATAAAATATCGTGAAATTATCAATGACTTGAGTACAGAGCTAACAAGCCTATCGAATCAAGTCCAAGAAACTCAGAACGAATTGAATCGCAATGAATTTCCCGACTTTGAAGCATCCATGCGTCAGTTGCAGACTCAGAACGAGATGCTTCAGAGAACGATTGAAGGTTTGGAGCGGAAGCTAGCAGGCTATGATGCTTCGCTGAAAAAGAGTCAAATCGAGGTGTGTGTGTGTTGGGTTCTGTTGAGATTTTTTCTTTGTGGTTTAGTTCGTCAGGGAATAGCTTATCATGGCTTATATTACTCCTGAACAATAAGCTTTATATTCTTGATTTCTTCGTATAAATACTCATTATTTTTTTAGACAAGTTAAATGATTACTGCTTTTGGTTTCAGAATCACCAACTTCAATCACAAAACGCCCAATCTCAATGTATATTGAAAGAAAAAGATGCCAAATACCGAGAACTTTCGGACCAATACCAATTACTAGCCCGAACTGTGCATTCACTGTCGAGCAGTTGTCGCTGCGGTGCTATTGAAGTTGTCTATTCTACAGTGGCACAGGCTAAACGCGTTGCATTTATCCTTTCCAATGAGCAGCATGACGACTATTCGCTCCGAGTTTATTCGGGTGCTGAACAGCAAGCAGGAAATTCATACGAAATGGAAGAACAGGTAGAATTGTTTCACCCAATTTGACAATTTTGATCTTACCCCTTCACAGGTGAGGCAAATGCAAGTCCGAATCGATATGCTGGAGAAGACGCTGGAGAAGCGGGAGCAAGACTTGCGAGAAATGCAAACCCACTTACTTCAAAATGCCCAGCAAAATGGTGAATTAACCACTGAACTTTTTACGGCTCAAGATCAACTATCTTACCTTCAAGCAGAAGACGAAAGGCTTCGAGGTGTTGTGGACCGGATGAACAATGAAATCATGGAGCTGCGGAACAGTCGAAGGGAACGCGAGAGCAATTTGATGGGCGAACTGAATCGTGTCCGTCAGACTATGGATCAACATGTCAATGCATTGTCCAAGGCCAACGATACCATCAGTCTGCTGGAACGACAGATGCACAACTATCGAAGACAGGGCGATGACGCAAACAAGGAGGTACGAGGTACATCAGCTATGTCCGCTTGCGTGTGTATATTTTAAGGTAGATTTTTGTGTTTCGATATTCTTATTTGCATGGATCCGATGTTGAATGCAGAATGCCATGCTCAAGGCAGAATTGTACAAAGTAAAAGAGTCCCTGGCAACCCAAGATGGCGTTGAGAAAAGTCTGCGGGAACAGTTGTTGCAATGTCAAAGTGAAATTACATTGTTGAAGTGCGATCTGGAACGTTTTACGGTAATTAGAATGTTCTGTTCAGTTTTTCAGATAAGTTTTAAAAAAACCAGACATCTTTTTGTATCCACCGAAAGAAATTATACTTTTGGCCGTTTTTTTTATAAGGGAATACTTATTTTTGGTTTTTAAAGTGTTATAGTTTTCTTTCCTTATAATAAATCACAAATAATAAGAAGTTGCTTACTTTGCATTCAGTGCCTTTTTCAAGATATCGAGAATTTAAAGAAACATTGTGGCCGACTGAAAGATGCCAACTATGACCTGGTGAAAAAATACAATGACCTCGTCGAAGATTACAATCGCCTGGAAGAGGAATATAGGTACATTGTTCATTGATCGATTTTATGATTCAATGTTTCAATCATCTAGTGAAAACATATTGTATCAATTCAATTTTAGAAAATTATTGGACATAAAAAAAGAACTATTCACTGAAGTGGAGAATAGTCGGCAATGGCAGACGAAGCAAAAGGAACAAGACAAAATTATTGCTTCCAAGTTCAGAAAAATGGAGGAACATATCGAGTACGTTCAAATTCAAAACCAATTTGACTTTTGATAAAGTCTGACTACTTATTTGTACGCAAACATATAATTTCAGGACTTTATTGGACGATCGTAAAAAACTTATTTGTAAAATCAGTGAACTTCATCGTGATACGATTATAATCAGCGGTGAACTAGAACATTTCAAAGACATTTGCTCCGGATCATTAAGGTAACTTTTTTTTTTGTTGTGAACGATTTTAAAGATTGATGATAATTTTTTAGTCGTAGAGAAAAGTCCTAGACCCGATCCTTTCCTAACGTGTCCTTTTTTCCTTCTTCGTTTGATCTACGGGCCTGAACCTGTATGTTAAGTTTAAGCTTTTAAAACAAGGATATTTATATTTAGTAAAAAAACAGAACTTGTTTTGACAGTTTGATAATAATGTTATGTCAACATCTTTGTGTTTATATTAATGCTGCAATTAGTGAAGTACATGAGCGGATAAGTCAATCACTAGATTTAAACCATGATCATGTAAGATATTGATGAATATTATGCAAATGTATTTTGAAATGTTTCGATGTTTCCCATTGATTAGTATTGCACAGGTTATTTACCAAGTCAGCCGATGAGATATTAAAAACAGCCTAAATTTTTGGGGTGACAGTTGAACTCGGTTTTCAGTGGCAAAGCAAATTTACTTTTGATTGATTTCAACGGTCATTTTTTGTTTCACAATTTGGTGAAACTCGGTTTACTTTTGTTTATAACATAAACAACATTTTGCTCCGAAATCGATAAATTTTCATTTTCCTCATATTTCTAAACATTCCAATCTAAGGCATACTATATTCTCGAAAAAACTTTTAGGAAAATTGAAAATAGTTCTACAGCTGAGAAACTATTTTGCTTTATATGCATATTTTTTCTTTCGATTTCCAGAAACAATGTGAGGGGAAAGCAAATTTCAATCATTTAAATAAATTCTTATCGCGCGTATGATCACATATTCTCGTAATCAAGTTTACAATTATTAGGCTCCCAATATATTGATACTGGGATAATGGAGGGTATTGCTGGCAAGTAGAAAAACATACTGGAACGTGAAAAGTAAAGCTGTATCTCTAAAACGGTTTACAGACTTTGCATCATTTTCATCATTTCCACAACAACAAAAAACCATCGTTGAATATTCGGACAAATATTCGATTTGAGTTACAAATATGATTTAATGTTTAAATCAACCAAAAACTTTGGCTTATTTATCTAAAACCATCCAAACTAAAATAATGGAAACGATTGTGCGTAAGTTTTGAAGTCAAATATAGATCGAAAATATATTACCAAATTTTTCGCCCGAGATTAGGGAATGTTAGAATTGAAAAAATAATTTTTTCAAAAAAGAACCATTTCAATTTTTGTATGAAAAATTTGCTTATGAAAAAATATAATCTTTATATGCGAAATTGGCAACTCTAGGCAGCAGTGTCGAATTCTTTGATTTCAAGCTATCGAGAATATATTTGCCCAGGAATTTAACAAGTGAATTTTCTAAACTGCAAGTTTTAAAACTCACGATCATAGCCAAACTTTTCGACTTTTCAAAATATGTTCCCTTAACGTTCGTTAGGGTCTCTGAAAACCAAATACGTCAGTTTATTTGACTGCGTAGAACATAACTGGCAAAAAAGTAGATTTTATGATAGCAACTACCAAATTAAAATAGCTTGTGTAGACAATTTCGGCTACTTCATTAAGTCAGTTTGCGTCTAAATGTCAGGAGCAACCACAACCTAGATCACAAGATGCACCATTAATCATTTGCAAGATTCTCACTATCATGCTAGAGTCGAAGCCAAGATTTAGAAAATTGTACAGTAACCATCAAGAAGTGGCAGATCATATGTGTCCATGTGTCCAATGTGTCCATAGTTCTAATGAACATTTTTTTTCGTTTATGATTGTAGATTCTTTACTAGATGAAAATTTATTCAAGATGGCATTTTGGTTCAGTTCAGCTTTTTATATATTGAGTGCTGGTTTCTAACAAACAGTCTTGTTCTTAGTACGAAAAAACTCTAGCACATAGAAACCGCTAGAAAGGAATTGTCTACTTTGTTACGGCCAGCTGTTTGCCGTCACTCACTGCAATAAAAACACAAACAACAAAACAAAACAGTCGGGCGGTGCAATTCGGATGTCATTGCACTCAATTAGTGTTATTGAAATCAAATGGCATTCGAATTGCATTGCCTGTATAAAACAAAACGGGAGGTTGTTGCTCTGCAAGCATAAAAAAAAAAACAACAATGAAGCGGTGCAGTTCAAATGCAATCAACACCTGAGTGCATTTGAACTGCATTGCTTGATGTTCGGGTGATGCTTGCTGGATAGATAGGCTGTTGCGGGAGTTGGCGGCAACGGTATGAAGAGCTGAAAACTGCACTGGCCGGTTGGCGGGAGTTTTTGCTGCAGACGAGGAGTTGAATTTTGGCGGTTGGCCGGGAAGCAAGCGAACTGGGTTTTGGATGTTAGAGTATTTTTGGGTGGATGAAGTCTGGAAGTGCCGGATCGTGATTTTTTTTGGGAAGAAGATTTTGGAGGTTTTGCTTGAGACAGAGTGTGGCTGCCGCCGTTGAGTTTAAGATAGTACCTGTGGTCGAATGTGTAGAGGGGAATCCTTACTTAAACCGGACATTTCAAGATAGTGCTGCTAGTGTATAAAAAACTTATCGCGATTTTGACCGGGACTACACAATAAGTTAGAAAAAGTTATGGCGTTCGAAGGAATTTTATTCATGAATATGTGCAAAATTAACCAGTTGGTGGAATAATTAAATAAATTGTTTGACAAGTGACCCTTTTTCTCAAGTTCTTAACAAACAAAGAGAGTGCAAATGAATAGAATCGCCAGGAAAAGAAAAATAACGGTTTTTATATCATTCAATTGCCGTCGATTTTCATAGAGGTAGTCGGCAAGGCGATACAGTCTTGGTTTGAAACATAAACTTAATAATAAAAACGTGAAATTGCGTGAATACCTTGGAAATTGAAATATCAAAGTGATTAGGAAAGATTGGAAAGTGGCAACATAATGAAATTACTTTGTGGTGTAGCTTGTGAGGGCTAATCAAGTCTCCTGTTGATTCTTGTGCACGAAGTTTAGTGAAAGTTATAAATGATAGCAGATTAGACGAATGTTGCTTCTGTGTATCCGTTACGAGCAAGCCGATCGGAGTTTTATATTTTCTGCCTGATTTGTTGTGCAGACGGACGATCTGCTACCAGCTTCAGAGAAAGCAATTCTATTTTTCGCATTTGGGGATGAATTATTTTTGATTGTGTTGAATTTTTGCAATCGGGCACGAATTGGTTTATTTTGGAAAGGGCAACGAAATCGATTGTATGGGAGAACTCGCAGTAATTGGTATTAATGTACATACAGCAAATGCAGTGGACGAATCATACATCGGTGAAACAATGAACATGACGGCCTACTGATTTATTTCCATAGTAAAAATTAAGATACAATTGCTTCTGAGCTTATCATCCATTTTTATGATAACATCATTTTACGAAAAAGATTGTTAACTCACTTTGGTAATATTATAAAGCTTTACAGTGGATCCCGCATCACGGCGCCGTTATCCGGAATCACTGGTAAGTGAGATACTTTTATTTAAAAATTTTTATTTTATGTTGTTTTGCATTTATATGATTTGAATTTTAATGCGCATACTTTTAATTCAGTTGTTTTTCACATTTTTAGTTAATAAATTAAAATTTATTGTTATTGATATGTTCTAATTTTTGAATTATAATTTCTTTTTCTGAATTGTTTTTTTTCGGTATAATATATTTATTATTTTATTTGTTTTTTTGGAAATCTTGGGTTTTTATTTTCATTGTATTTTGGCAGCTTCTGCAGTAGAAATGGATCATTAAATCCAAACGATATAGGTTCAGTGGAGCCATGTGTGGGTTCCTTTTTTTACCCCCCTTTACCTGTAGGTTTTTCCTTTGCTGTGTGTTTTTTTTTGTTATTTTTATTTGCGTGACACAGCTAGGGCTTGGCCTGCCCCTCAATTACCCACGACACCGGTGACTAGCCGGCACCATTAGTCACGCGAGGGTAGCAGGCCAGGCTAAAATTTCTGTTGTGGTGGCGGCTGTTCACAGCTGTTCCGCAACAAATGGCGCCCAAAAATTATTGGTTATTCGGTTTTAGTTTTTATTACATTTTTATTATTATTTTGAGTAGTTTTAATCGCGCAATAATTGGTTTTAGTTTTTTCGGAATTTCCTTAGTTTTAACTTGTATTTGATTCATTTTTTTTCTGTTAATTTTCACTTATTTTTGAATTTCATTTATTTTTTTTTCTTAACTTCTCTTGCTCCGAATGAATGATCTGGTAGGCCGGGGTGACACTTGTTCCCGGGAGCACTTGGTTGCCTCAGCCATTTTTTTTTTTTTTTGTTTCTTTGGCGTAGATGGCATTTGTATCAGATCATTCATATTGGATTATATTCACTTAAAACATTTACTTTTTCTTTTCTCTTCCCTTAATTTCAACTTTACTTTCTTTCGTTGTGAACGGTCGCTACCACAACAGTGGCGCCTACACAGCTGTTGTGTTTGTCAAGTGTTTTAGACCGGAAGATGATACTGTGGTTCTGGGCCTGATGGGGGTTGAGCGTCACTTATATCCTCGTCCGCGAGTCGCTTAGCATGACTAAGCAATTTGAATTGAGTGGCGCCTTTACACTCTCATCAGGTTGGGGTGATTCCGTTGATGCCTTGCGGACCCCATATCCAGCAGTAGCTGTCGATGACTATATGTCATCAATTTTGAATTGGGTGTTCCCTTCCGGCATCTTCTGGGTTGCTCCACCCGGAATCATGGTGCATCTTTCCTCCATCCTTTTGTTTTTATTTTCCTTTTCCAATTTTTATACCTTTCCTCCCATCCCAAACTGCTCACTGACCCGTGGTTTCACTGAACCTATGAAAAAAAAAATTTTTTATTCTAACACATACATAACATTTTTATCGTTTTTTTTATTTATCATAATTTTTACATGATTATTTTATTCGGGAGTCTTGGATTGCTTTGTTTGATTTTGGTTGGGTTGTTGAAGCTGAATTTCATATTTTATTAGTGATTTGTGTTCTGACCTGCCTTAGTTTTATTTGCTTCAAAGCTAGGTGTTTTTTTATTTGAGGAATATATATTTGAATTTTTGTATTTGAATTTATTTAGGTCGCTCTTGAGTGAACGGGTTCGAATTCCTTTTTATTTTAAAGTATAGCTTGTTGTGTGTATTGAAGACTAGCTGCGTTAGATTCTTTAAACTTCTGCTTTAATACGTACAATGCCACGCGCGACACGTAAGCGTAGACCAACCACAAATGACTCGGGCTTTGAACGGTTGAGCCGAGCTTTGGAAAGGTTGTCCATCACTCCGCCAGCAGAACAGCATCCCCCGCACAACTTCACGGTGCCACAGCAAATCATTCCAAGCGGCGTTCCTGGGCCATCATCAGCACCTGACCATTTTCATTCAACGGGTCATTTGGATGGAGGCGAGATGGGTCCAGGAATTCCAGCAATCCCTGTTGAGTTAGACAGGCAAGATATAGCTACCAGCCTTAATGCTAGTAGGTCCGCTGCTGGTATGCCACCGTCAAAGTGGACGATTCGCTTCGATGGCACTTCGACGGGTCTCAACGTGACTCGGTTCTTGTTTAGAATCAAGTCCATGGCGTCGAGCTATGGAGTTCCGTTGGCCGTACTCGCTCACGACCTACATCTGCTTCTGCAAGGTCCAGCAGAAGAGTGGTACTGGCGTTATATGGAGCTCCATCGCTCGGTGACATGGTCTGATTTGGAACGAGAGCTGCGGGAGCGTTTTGAGGACCGTCGAAGTGACGTTGACATCCGGCGTGAAATCGACGCTCGCATTCAAAAACCGGGCGAGTCCATTCAGGTGTTTTTTGATGCGATCGAGGCAATGACGCTGCGGCTCAACAATCCATTGTCGGATGTTGATTTGCAGTGCATATTGCTGCGCAATATGAACCGCCGCTTACGAGAACACTTGGCTGGACTTGAATTCCGTAACGTCCGCGAACTGTTACGACGTTGTGTGGCTACCGAAGCCGTATGGTATCCGTCGGGTCAACGAGCTGATAGCACCCAAGCGCGACGCGTGGTCCATGAACTGTGTGAGCCTGAAGATGATGATACAGCTCATTTGGTGGAAGCAGTCACCCCATCAGCTCGCGCTACTCTAATGACACGCAGGTCCAAACCAGTGGCATCGTCAAATTCTCGTCCAGCACATCCATCCACAGATCTCCGGGTCTGTTGGAATTGCCAAGACCTGGGGCATTCTTACCAAGATTGTTCCGTGCCTCCGACCAGAATTTTTTGCTATGGCTGTGGAGCTCCTGATGTGCTTAAGCCCAGATGTGGACGATGCAACAGCTCGGGAAACGCCAGACGGATCGTGACGAATACGGGAATTCGGAGCGGTCCATCTTTCATCCAACAAAGGCGTCCCGAGACTACGGATGTGGCCACCAATGTGGACCCAGAGTTGTGGCGTCGTCAATAGGATGCCAAACATTAACTAGGGCTGACACTGCGACCCAAACACCTTGGTCTGCAAATCAGCCTCTGACTGAATCTTGTTATACCCCCACTAGTTGGTCGGCCTCCGGAGATGGCCGAACTTCTCGTCGCACACGCTCCTTTAATTGGTCATCGAGTTCTACTTTCGGGAGATCATGGAGGTACTTTACCTTGCGAAAATTATTGAAACAAGCTTGCGCAGATTCAATTCTGACACCGTACGGGGAAAACCGGCCTTTTGCTGAATTCGAAATAAAAGGTCGGAAGCTCATGGGGCTCCTTGACAGTGGAGCTAGCGTGAGTATACTTGGAGCGGGATCTTTGGACCTGATTGAGGATCTTGGGTTGCAGATGTCAATGCTGCAGACTGACATCCTTACTGCATCGGGTCAAAGGGCTCCCGTTCTGGGATACGTGCGTGCGCTGGTGCGATTCAACGGCCGCTTGAAGATGGTACGATTTTTAATTGTTCCATCTTTGACCGGTCGCGTATATCTCGGAATTGATTTCTGGAATACGTTTCGGATTGCGCCAGTGCAAGTCTCCGCTGTTGAGGTTTTGCCCGAAACACCCGCTGTTGGTTTTCACCATTTGCTTCCTGAGGATCAGCAACGTTTAGAGCTTGTCAAACAACAGTTTCCATCGTTCAATATTTTGGGGCTTGGTAAAACTTCTTTGCTAAGTCACCACATTGATACTGCTTCCGCGAAACCCATCAAGCAGAGACATTACGCTGTCTCTCCAGCGGTCCAGAAGCTGTTGTTTGATGAGCTAGATCGTATGCTTTCCTTGGGAGTAATTGAGGAAAGTCACAGTGCGTGGAGCTCACCCGTAACGCTAGTACGCAAGCCAGGTAAAGTGCGTCTATGTCTAGATGCCCGAAGGTTGAATGAGGTCACCTTAAAGGATGCGTATCCGTTGCCCTTGATTGAGGGGTTGCTTTCGCGACTTCAGTCCACTAAATTCATTACAAGTCTGGACTTAAAGGATGCCTTTTGGCAAATTCCTTTGGACGCGGAATCTAGGGAGAAAACGGCATTTACTGTACCCGGCAGACCCCTGTACCATTTCACGGTCATGCCTTTCGGTCTGTGTAACGCACCGCAAACTATGTGCAGACTGATGCATCGGGTTATACCTCATGAGCTGCATGACAAGGTGTTTGTCTACCTTGACGACTTACTTATTACAAGCTCGACATTTGATGAGCACTTGGAACTTCTTTCCACAGTTGCACAGCTGTTACATGCAGCTAAACTCACCATCAATGTCGAAAAGAGTAAGTTTGTTCAAAGGGAAATCAAATACCTTGGCTATGTGGTCAGTGACGGTATCCTGAAGACAGACCCCGAGAAAGTGTCTGGCATCGTCTCTTACCCAGTACCGAAAAGTGCGAAAGACGTGAGAAGGTTCATGGGAATGGCGGGCTGGTATCGTCGTTTTGTTCCTAATTTCGCTTCCGTGACAGCACCACTGACAGACTTGTTGAAAAGCAAAAAGGCTTTCCAGTGGACTGAAGGAGCGGGAGTGGCTTTCAATAGGGTTAAAGAACTGCTAGTTTCTGCTCCAGTGCTGGTGAATCCTGACTTCACCAAACACTTTTATATTCAGTGTGACGCCAGCACTACGGGTATCGGGAGCGTTCTGTTTCAGAAGGATGACGATGGTGGAGAGCATCCCATCGCTTATATGTCCACGAAATTAAATGCTGCGCAGCGCAACTATAGCATCACAGAGCTAGAATGCCTGGCTGCGGTGCACAGTGTCAAGAAATTTCGAGCATATATCGAGGGGCTGCCTTTTACCATCATCACTGACCATGCTAGCCTTAAATGGCTCATGAGCCAACAGGACCTATCTGGAAGACTTGCCCGTTGGAGTTTGAAGCTGCAGGGCTTTGATTTTGTCATTGAGCATCGCAAAGGGTCACAGAACATCGTACCCGATGCGTTGTCAAGGGCACACGGATGCGGCGAGGAGGTGATGGCCATTACTGGATGTTTGCCGGAGCACCTTCGGGTAGCTGCAATAATTCCCGAGACAGCGTTCCAGGACCCAAAATATGTCGAGTTGGTAAATCAAATCGTAAAACAGCCTGACCGTTTCATGAACGTTTATGTTCGGGATGGGCGGGTTTACATTACCACCAACACGACAGGAACGCTGACTACTGACATTCCCACAACCAAATTATGGGTACCGGAAAGTCACAAGCAAGAGCTGATTCTCCGTGCTCATGATGATCCATTGGGCTCCCATTTCGGCATTCGGAAAACGATTGAGCTTCTGCAACGCTATTATTATTGGCCTCGTTTAAGGCAAGACGTTGCAGAGCATGTCAAAGCTTGCAACACATGCAAGCAAATTAAACCTCCGAATGCCGTGATGCGACCACCGATGGGCTCATCTCGAGACACGGATCGACCGTTACAGCGCTTGTTTGTGGATTTCATGGGCCCATATCCACGGTCAAAACAAGGGAATGTGCAGCTACTCGTGGTGCTCGACCACTACACAAAGTTTGTGTGGCTCAAGGCCTTGCCAAAAGCTACTGCTGAGGCCGTGATTAAATATTTGAGCGAGATCTTCCTGACCTTTGGAGTGCCTGAATTCCTTCACTCTGACAATGGGGCTCAGTTTACTGCAAAGGCATTGGCTAAATTCTTAGGAGAATATGGGGTCGAGCAGATATTCACTCCCCTGTATTCCCCTCAAGCCAATGCTTCGGAGCGAGCGAACCGAAGCATCCTCAACGCAATCAGAGCCTACATAGGGGATGAACACCGGAATTGGGATGAGCATTTAGTGGAATCATGTGCAGCCTTTCGAAATGTTGTACATGAGGCCACTGAATGTTCCCCCCATTTCCTGATGTTTGGTTATCACCCTATCCAACATGGCTCTGATTACGCTCTTCTGCGACAATTGAACGCGTTTGAGGATGGGGAGGTGAAACTGAGCACTCATTGTGATCGACTGCGTCTCATACACGATCGAGTGAAGGAAAAATTAACGCAGGCCTACGCAAAGGGCGCACAAAGGTACAATCTGCGCAGTCACGTTAAAACCTTTGTTCCAGGGCAGGAGGTTTTCGTTCGAAATCACGCCCTCAGTAGTGCGGCGGACCGTTTCGCGGCCAAGCTTGCCCCGAAGTTTGTTCGTGCTAGGGTTCGTCGTCCACGAGGTCTTGTGGCATATGAGCTTGAGGACGAGAACGGAAACTCGATGGGTGTCTACCACGGCAAGGATATCCGTTAGGATTCATGAGGCCTCTGTCTCTGCGACTAGTTGTTGCCCGGCGTTGAGACCCTTCTCCTGGGGTGAGTCGTCCCCACGCTGTTACGGCCAGCTGTTTGCCGTCACTCACTGCAATAAAAACACAAACAACAAAACAAAACAGTCGGGCGGTGCAATTCGGATGTCATTGCACTCAATTAGTGTTATTGAAATCAAATGGCATTCGAATTGCATTGCCTGTATAAAACAAAACGGGAGGTTGTTGCTCTGCAAGCATAAAAAAAAAAACAACAATGAAGCGGTGCAGTTCAAATGCAATCAACACCTGAGTGCATTTGAACTGCATTGCTTGATGTTCGGGTGATGCTTGCTGGATAGATAGGCTGTTGCGGGAGTTGGCGGCAACGGTATGAAGAGCTGAAAACTGCACTGGCCGGTTGGCGGGAGTTTTTGCTGCAGACGAGGAGTTGAATTTTGGCGGTTGGCCGGGAAGCAAGCGAACTGGGTTTTGGATGTTAGAGTATTTTTGGGTGGATGAAGTCTGGAAGTGCCGGATCGTGATTTTTTTTGGGAAGAAGATTTTGGAGGTTTTGCTTGAGACAGAGTGTGGCTGCCGCCGTTGAGTTTAAGATAGTACCTGTGGTCGAATGTGTAGAGGGGAATCCTTACTTAAACCGGACATTTCAAGATAGTGCTGCTAGTGTATAAAAAACTTATCGCGATTTTGACCGGGACTACACAATAAGTTAGAAAAAGTTATGGCGTTCGAAGGAATTTTATTCATGAATATGTGCAAAATTAACCAGTTGGTGGAATAATTAAATAAATTGTTTGACAAGTGACCCTTTTTCTCAAGTTCTTAACAAACAAAGAGAGTGCAAATGAATAGAATCGCCAGGAAAAGAAAAATAACGGTTTTTATATCATTCAATTGCCGTCGATTTTCATAGAGGTAGTCGGCAAGGCGATACAGTCTTGGTTTGAAACATAAACTTAATAATAAAAACGTGAAATTGCGTGAATACCTTGGAAATTGAAATATCAAAGTGATTAGGAAAGATTGGAAAGTGGCAACATAATGAAATTACTTTGTGGTGTAGCTTGTGAGGGCTAATCAAGTCTCCTGTTGATTCTTGTGCACGAAGTTTAGTGAAAGTTATAAATGATAGCAGATTAGACGAATGTTGCTTCTGTGTATCCGTTACGAGCAAGCCGATCGGAGTTTTATATTTTCTGCCTGATTTGTTGTGCAGACGGACGATCTGCTACCAGCTTCAGAGAAAGCAATTCTATTTTTCGCATTTGGGGATGAATTATTTTTGATTGTGTTGAATTTTTGCAATCGGGCACGAATTGGTTTATTTTGGAAAGGGCAACGAAATCGATTGTATGGGAGAACTCGCAGTAATTGGTATTAATGTACATACAGCAAATGCAGTGGACGAATCATACATCGGTGAAACAATGAACATGACGGCCTACTGATTTATTTCCATAGTAAAAATTAAGATACAATTGCTTCTGAGCTTATCATCCATTTTTATGATAACATCATTTTACGAAAAAGATTGTTAACTCACTTTGGTAATATTATAAAGCTTTACAGTGGATCCCGCATCACGGCGCCGTTATCCGGAATCACTGGTAAGTGAGATACTTTTATTTAAAAATTTTTATTTTATGTTGTTTTGCATTTATATGATTTGAATTTTAATGCGCATACTTTTAATTCAGTTGTTTTTCACATTTTTAGTTAATAAATTAAAATTTATTGTTATTGATATGTTCTAATTTTTGAATTATAATTTCTTTTTCTGAATTGTTTTTTTTCGGTATAATATATTTATTATTTTATTTGTTTTTTTGGAAATCTTGGGTTTTTATTTTCATTGTATTTTGGCAGCTTCTGCAGTAGAAATGGATCATTAAATCCAAACGATATAGGTTCAGTGGAGCCATGTGTGGGTTCCTTTTTTTACCCCCCTTTACCTGTAGGTTTTTCCTTTGCTGTGTGTTTTTTTTTGTTATTTTTATTTGCGTGACACAGCTAGGGCTTGGCCTGCCCCTCAATTACCCACGACACCGGTGACTAGCCGGCACCATTAGTCACGCGAGGGTAGCAGGCCAGGCTAAAATTTCTGTTGTGGTGGCGGCTGTTCACAGCTGTTCCGCAACAACTTTTGAAAATTTTACCTAACGTGCTCCTTTCTGCGACCAACCCGAAAGGTCAGATAGGATTTGTAGAGAAAAGAAGTAGGGAAGGAATGGAATCGACGGAATGGAAGGGATCGAATTTGTAGGGATGTAGGGAAGCTAAAGGCTAGAGAGATTTTTAGCACTATATCTCGTAAGAGTTTAAAAAACAGAAAAATAAAACATTTCACTAAAAAACGCTTAACGTAGAAAAATTTGAGGGTAGCACGTCTTTGTAAAACAATTATGAAAATTCTCAGTGCTAGCAATACTTTGCTGGCACTGCCATACCTGTTTGACGTCGACGCATACCAACTCTTTATTTAAAAAAATATATACCATAGCTGGCGCTAAGATCCATTCACTGTGTGATTTTCGTTAGAGTCTGATGGCTGCATCGAAAGTTTCAGGGCAAAAAAACTTTAATTTTTCTTAGCGATTTTCGCTAACTTCTATCAAACGTATTCCTATTAATGAACAATACATCCTTTGAATTTCAATCGGAAATGATATAGAATACGAACGTAAATTTCATGTGCTGAAAATCGAGGTAATTTGGTGAAAGGTTTCCGTTCTTGTGCGATAGGGAATTTCGAAAGCTTGACTGTGTCCGCAAGCATAATATATATTAATCGTTGGCATTTTTTCTAACAAACGAAACTTTTTTTTGGGTTGGGAAAAAGATTTTCTGTTGGCTCTTGGTTTAGTGACTAAGCTACATCAAAAACCACACAAGTGCATTTTTTGTCCACATCAGTGTGCTCTGTGAATTTCAAAATGGTTTGCAGTTTCTGCAGGAAGTTATCGCAATTTGAGGTTTTACAAATTTTGTTTGCCTACGTTTTCCTGTTCTATACTTATTTTTTTTAACCATTTGTTTCCACAGAACTATACACATAAATACTCTAAAATGACCACTGTCATTAGAGTGCTAAAAATATTTACTTGCATTAAAATGAAGACAAAAAAAGATAACGATGGAGACGCTAAAAACGAACCTATATACTATATTTACATTTTTTGTCACATTTCGACACATTGTTATTGTTTTGGCTTCAATTAGACCCATTAGGTAGATATCTTGCATATTTTTTGGCTATGTGTTAAGCACTTTGCAAACTCGTGTAGTATCAAAACCATGTTTGAACGTATAAAGTTATTGAGTTCCACTTGCTAAAGCCTAAGGGGTTCCAAAAAATATAACGCTTGCGAGGTTGCAGGGTCATTGTTGTCAACTTCCGTTAAATTAATTTCTTCTTCAGAGTCTTACTGGCACTCTTTAAGAGGTTGAGAAACAGGTAAATTGGTACCATTTGTTACTGGCCGTGTTACCGATCCTATGCCAGGATATATCAGCCTTCGCTTCTTTTTTCTATATTTAGCGAATTCAAATATTATAGATTTAGTACACTTTCATGTAAAAGGTAATTTTGATATAGACCAGTGCTATTTTTTCATCAACTTATTCGAATGTAGATGTATGTATGGAAATATGATTTTATTTTTGGTTTTTGGGCAAAATTACTCTAATAATTTTCTTTCAGTGATAACGGCATCGACACTTTTATGCTATCTATTACAGACAGTATTGCTTGTTGTGAATATTCGCTGCTTTTATTTCTTCTTCATAGTGGTCCTACCAGAACATTCTCACCTCAAAAAACTCATTACTATCTGGTGTTTGAGAGTATGCTTCTCGTACTTTTCCATATAATATAGTGTCCTATCATGTTCAAACTTTTCTCTTCCACTGAAAAATATCACAGTTTTCGTGCTACATGCAGTATGTTTTCTTTGTTACAGATTTGTATTTGTTATTATTTGTGTTTCTGTCCCTTTTGCGGACCATATTTGCCTCGCAGTGCTCATACACAGGTTCTGTTTCCTGGAAGGCACGACTGCTGAGAATATTTGGACCAAATTTTTGCAAAAACAGTTAAGTGGACAGCTTTGGCTCTATATTTGACTGTGTATGTGAAAGTACCCCAAGCTGACAAATAAATTCCTGCTGCATATAAATTCAATTAAATTCCAAGCCATGCCCGTCCTTTTGCTCATAAAAAACTCAGAAGTATAGTCCCCTGCTCGTTGATTTATCACATTTCAATTAATTTTTGTATTAATTACAGAGTTGAATTGGTTCTATTTCATAAACCGCAAATAGTTTGATATTTTATCGTCAGTTTTTTTCATTTATGGTATATTTCATAAAATTATGTATACTACACTGAAAAAAATCCACATAGCGCCCAGAGCCATGTAACATAGCGCATTATTTATGGTCCCATACGCCATGTACATAGTACTCTGAGCCATGCAATATGGATCCCAGCGCCATAATGTCATAATCATGTGTTTTCTCAGTGTAGTATATTACCTACATGTAAACTTATTTGAAATTATAATAATCTGTGTATCTTTCTTCGGCTAATTTGGTGAAAATACGTTAGATATTCACAAATTTTTTAGTTTATTTTGCGCAAAATATAATTAAATGACACATTTTTAAAATTCCACATTCATATTTCCCAGGTCGACACAATTATTCGAAAAATTCGACGAACTGCAGGAAAACTATCACAAACTCGTTCAATTTGGCAAGAAGGTGTTCGACGTTCTTCCGACTGACAATAAATAAATGTCCCAATATCAAAAGACAACCGGACGTGTTCATTTCACTAGAACTTCGAAATTCGCTTGAGAATTCTTAAAGCGTTGTTCATAATGACGAAATGGGTGAGATAAGCCAACGCATATCTGAAAAAATACGCATTATTTTATTTAGCTACACATTTTTATTTTTATATATATGTATATGTAATTGAATTTTATATTTAACTACAAAATCAAATACGAAAAGTTTTTTTTTATTTAACTGTAATTTTGCAATATTCATGTCTTGTATGTGTATAAGTTTGTGTAAATAAATGCCACTTTAAATAGGATAAATCGAATGCAGGCAGTTTCATTGAATACCTTGATCAATTCCATTTACGTATTTCCCTTTCCCTGGCTAGACGTTTAAAAAATGCAATTTTTCGCATCACAATAGTTGTCCCTAGAATTCTATCCTAACATGGACATAATTTCAAATTACCAATGTCTGACACGAATCGAACTTATCATTCCTCTATAATTTTATTCGTCACAAAAATGCGATCGTACACGCCAGGAACGGCTAAGAATAGCGAAATAATAGGCAAAATTATTCCGAACATTCGAATGATAACAATCTGAAATTTCAATTTCGATTGCAACTTGCACTTGAAGCATGCGTCCGTCTGTCTTCGACAATGGACTCAACGCGCAGTCATTGTTTTTCAATGCTCCTTTGCGGGACCAGTGGAATATAAATTGATTGTATCGCATCTCAATAAAATCGAATTAATACAGTCTGCCAGCGTTTGCAGCGTGTGATAGTGACAATGTACCGGCGGTGAAAATCTTTAGATCTTCTCCAGAGACTTCGATCCAAACATGGTCATAAGACATTCTATAAAGTTGAAGTTGTTAAAATGCTGTAAGACTGCAATGCGAGCGTTGTACTTTACGCTTGCGGCCTTCTCAATAAAATGCATTAGGAGTGAAATATAACATGTAGAATTCAGATAATAAAATGGTTGGGTTATAAATGCAACTATGCGAAAGAATCTATGACGATGGCGTGGAGTAAGAAATGAATGTAACTTCGATACAGTTCTCTTGCAATCTGGTCACAAGGGTCCAGTCTGAACAAAAGTCTGATGTTTCCGTGATGGATTTCATTCTGCATTTCAGTCTTTTTCAAATTAAGAAGCACACCTTAGATCTTATAGCTGTATCTCTAATAATTCGATCGATTTCTCTTCCTTCTACCTACATTCCTGCACTGGCTCCACAAAATGGGCAGCCAACAGCCGTCAGTAACAGTCTATATAGTAGATCTCTTTTACGGTCGAATCACAACTCGACATCATAGGGCCTATGCGTACTTCATCGAAATGATATCTAATCAATGGGGTTTTTCATCGTTACATCTGCGCGCATTGAAAATCTCGTAAAAATCATCGATGTGTCATTCAATTCAACTCTTTTGTTCGGATTGGTAAGAACGGATGACCGGATGAATTAGATAAATCGTACGGTTCAGTAACATTCAAAGAAATCTTCCAGGTGTGGAATGGACCAATTAAATGCTGATTAAATCTGATAAAAATGATATTTTTTTCTAGGTCATGCTCTTCCATACAACTAGAATAGGTTTTTACTAAGCTTGTACTGTTAATTCAATTTGAATGAGAGCGGTTTGTTGGTTTTTGTTCAATTTGAATTTTCAATTGAAAGATAGATGCAAGTATAGAATTCGAGTAATACTTATCGTGTCCTAAATTTGCTGCAGGAGTATAATGGCATTTGTTTGCTTTTGTGGCCCTATGTAGGGCAGTCAAGCTAAAAAAAAATGTAATTGTTGTATAGTAGCATGAATAGATTTTGGGTTATTTTAGATGCTTTTAGGGATTGAAAAATGGTCTTCAAATGAAAAACGTCAATATGAAGAGGATGAAATGTGAACAAAAAATACTGTAATTTTTCCACGTTATGTAAATCTTACAGACCAAATTTCTCGCCTTTTGAAAGAAAACTAGGAAGCTTTCTTTATCTCGTTTTCGATTTTCATTCTAGTACTCTTTTGATTGATTTGAAAGTAAATAAATATTGAAAATGAAAATTAATTATATTTTATGCTTGTTTATGATAAAGTAATGGGAATTATATCCCCAATGTGGTCGTTGACTGCGTAAAAGTAGATAAGAATTTTTTTTTTAAATTTCGATATGTCATTACTTCTGACAGAAGCATTGGAACATCGTGAAATTTGCAAAAAGTATTGATGTTGGCTAAAACTATACACTCATATACTTACAAGACTGCGCAGCCAACTACGGCAGGCACGTAAAAAATCCTTTAAATCATCGAAACACTTGAAAACTCTTTGCTTTTTGACAAAAAATTCAATTTGAAAGTTTCAAAATTCCGAGCTGTACAAGAACAGCACCCTATCACCAAATTACCTCTATTTTTAGCACTCGAAACTTCTGTTCACGAGAACTGATGACCGGATAATCCGATCAATATGAAATTTACAAGGCATGTTTGCATTAACTAGGACCAGCTCTGATAGAAGCGATTTTGAAATGCAAGCAACTCTGTGGCAGTAGTGTCATCTGGAAAACTCACTGGGAAAAAAATCTGCTTTTAGCCTACAACTTTCGCTTCAGCCAACAAATTTTAACGAAATTTAGTGATAGAAATTTGATAGAATCAAATATTTTCGAATATGATTTGGCGCCATATACGTTTCTTTTTAATTGAAATAATCTGACCTCATTTCAATAACGCTGTATCAAAGTGTGTCTTGTTTGTTTTAATGTTTTATTTTTCATTCAATGATGAACATTTTGATATGAAAATAACATTTTTATAATAAAGTGGAATTCAAATAAGATTCGTTTTTTATTTAAAAGTGTTTCAATTTTTGATTTAAATTTGATTCTATTAAATTTTCAGTGGCGAAATTTTTCTGAGTGTGCATGAGCCAGTTCACCAGTGAAAATAATTTCTTTGCGGTGAAATGTAATATTGCACTTGAAAGTCATTTGTTTCTTTTTCAATTTATAGACAACGTAAAATTATACATTTGACGCTAATTAGATACTCAATGTCACTGTAGGTAAAATTCAGTTGGTGCTCCATTGATTAGGAATTCATATTTAGAAAATGAAACTAAAATATGTGGTCTATAGTTGTGTTTATTGACTCCGAAAAAAGAGCAGAGCATCTTAAGACAAGTTACAATAGCGCAGCTGTCAAAAAGTCGAGAAAGCTAGAGCAATTTAGAGGTAAAAAAAGTTCGAGCAAGTAAGAACAATTGAAAGGCAATTCTCAAAATTGATTGCCTTTAAGAAGTTGTACCTGTCAATCTACTAATAATAGGCTCTACTCCTAGAGATTCTACTTTTCACAATTTTTTGTTGAAAAAAAAAAAATGTTTCCGCTCTACCAAAAAAGGTATGGCAGCAAAACGATTCAATAAGATTATCTGTAGAGTATCCCCTTGTCCATTTTTGATCCAGCAAATTATTATTTTCACAATTCTGCGTTGCAGGAGAATAGTAGCACTTCCCCAAATTGCAGAGTTTATAAGGACTCGGATCTTCTGTTTAGATGAACTCACGACCAGATCATCAATCAGATTAATATGAAATTGACAATTGGCTTTAGACTAGATCAGAGGTGTGATAGAAATTATTTGAAAATGTAGGCAACTCTCCGGCAGCGGCCCCATCGTCAAAAATCATTCACAGAAATAAATGCTTTACGCGCTATAGCTTCCGATTCAGTGATCAGATTAAAACGAAATTCACACAGTATTTTGGCGTTAGAGTAAGCCAAGTTTGGCAGAGTCACCCATTTGTTATAGCAACAATATTTTTTAGGCTATAAATTCCTTCTCAGAAGAAAAATTCTTCCATTCCCGTCTATGTTGTTTGCTCCATAGTATGTATGTGAATTGTTTGCCAACTTTTGTTCCTTTTCCTCCAGTAGCTTTCCTGCCCTGGTACATGCCTCTGATCTTCTACTCCCTCTTTAACTTCTTGTAATCCTTACCAATCTAATTAAAGTTGAGAACACATTCGTTGTTGATGTCGTTGTCGTAGCCCTACATCCCCTTTTGGATCTTGGTTTTTACTAGATGACGTTTCCAACTGTTTTAGTTCACTGACCACGTCCTCTAATCATGAAATCTGAGCAGTGAAGCGTAGTCTTCACCGACGGAGCCACACCAGCGTTTTCAGGGTTTTTCCACTGGCTTTTGGCCCTCGACTTTTCTTTCAAATACCTTTTTAGGCTTTCAGCTATACAAGGCCTCTCGGTTTGTTCCCGAACGGTTTCAAATTTCGTAGACAACGCATTATTGGTCTATCGCTCCAACCTCCAGCCCCCAACCCTGGAGTACAGGCAGGACTTTATGCCTTTCAGATATTTTCTTTTCCATCGGGAGTTTAATATCACGAGAACTTCGTCACCTCCGAACATTCTCTAGAATTTTCAAAAAAATGAAGTACACCAAATCTTTTTTTACACGGATTTTTTTTACACGGATTTGAAGTTACACGGTTCCAAAATAAATCCGATTTTTTTTTTTTTTTGGCTTTTACGGTTTTGAAATCATTGTCTCGCAATTATATTGATATGCAGGTCGAAAAGTAATAGGAAACCACCAAGAAACCCGAGAAAGGTGGGCGTCGTACTTCAAAGAGCTCCTAAACCCCTCGCATGCCAACCCACAATAACCACTTCCAACCGACTCCATTGGTGGATGAGACTTTTGTTGAACCTCCGACCCAGGAGGTACTCTGCTCTACAAGTCCGCTCAAATGAACAACTACAATATAGAAAACGTGGACAACTTCGTATACTTAGGCACACAACTGACGACAAAGGGAAATGAACAGGACGAAATAGAACGTAGAATACAGCTCGCGAATAAAGCCTTTTACTCCGTCCTCGAAATTCTAAAAGCCAGCTGCGTACACAGGCGTACAAAGCTCCAAGTGTACAAAACAATTATAAGACCTGTGTTATGCTACGGATGCAAAACGTGGACTCTCACACAATCGTCCGAAAAAATGCTCAACGCAACTGAGAGAATTCCTACGACGCATAATTGGAGCCAAACGAGATGGAGACCGATGGCGAATGAGGTACAACGATGAGTTGTACGAAATCTTCGACGATTCACGCGCCAACAGCCCAAAGGTGTTTAGTTATTACTAATTACCCGGTTACGCCTCAGGATATCGAAAGAAATTTAAAAGTTCCGAAGTGCAGAAATTTAAAAATTTGTAATAGGGCGATCACGGACTTTTTCTGCAGATCGAAAACATCTACTGGTGAATACAAAAAGTAATCGTGGAATAATTTATATATGTATCTTACAAATATTTTTTTGAAGCATTTCTTTTCTAGGAAACAGTTGAAAACAGTTACTATGTCGAAAATATCAAAAGTTCGTAGCAGGCAGACTATTTCTCTACAAGTGAAATTGAAAATCTTGGACCGTCTTGCAAAAGGAGAAGGTTCGACATCTGTGGGCAATGATTTTGGATTGAACGAGGCTACCATCAGAACTATCAAAAAAAGTGAAAACGTTATCCGGAAATCGGTCATCACTTCATCAGAGCTAAGTTCGAAAACATCGTCGTACATTAGAGATGAAGTGCTTGTGAAAACGGAAAAATGTGTTGTACTTTGGATGGAGGATTTGTTGCAAAAGAGACTGCCTGTGAACGGAGCTATTATTAAGCAAAAGGCTCTACGAATTTATAAGGAACTCCAAATATCAGAGCCGTCAACAAGTCGAGTAGATAAGAGAAAAGAATTTTCTGCTAGCGATGGGTGGCTAGCAGGATTTCTTAAAAGAAATGCATTCCATAATTTAAAAATTAAAGGAGAAATTGCATCAGCAGACGAAAAGGCTGCAAAAAGTTTTCCGGCGAAACTAGCCAAAATAATTTAAGATGGTGGCTATACTCCCGACCAAATTTTTAACGCCGATGAAACGGGTCTGTTCTGGAAGAAAATGCCTTCTAGAACATACATTGCAAAATCGGAAAAAAACTGCTAGTGGGTTTAAAGTTGCTAAAGATCGAGTGACATTTTTATTGTGTAGCAACGCTTCTGGCGACAAAATGTTGAAGCCTCTTCTAATTAACAGATCATTAAGGCCACGAGCTTTGAGTGGGAAAAACATTCAACAGCTACCCGTTTATTGGAGGGCGAATAAAAAGGCCTGGATGACGACAGGTCTATTTACAGAATGGTTCGGAGAATGCTTTGTTCCTGAAGTCAAGAAGTACATGGAACACCGATGTCTTGATTTTAAAGTGCTATTGGTCATAGATAATGCACCCAGTCATCCCATATTAGAACATCCAAATGTGCAAGTTGTCTTTCTCCCACCTAATACCACGTCTTTGATCCAACCATTAGATCAGGGTATAATCGCTACGTTCAAGCTTTATTATATTCAACGAGCATTCCAGCATATTTTGGACGCAGTAGAAAACGAAAATGTCAGCATTCTTGAAGCATGGAAAAAGTATTCGATTTTGGATTGCATCACATATGCTTCTATGGCCAAAGACAAATTAAAGGCATCAACACTAAATTCGTGCTGGAAAGCGCTTTGGCCAGAATGTGTCAAGAATGATATTCTAGTGCCCCAGACATCAATAGAGTCTTCAAAAATTATAGCCTTGGCACATCAAATCGGCGGAGAAGGATTTGACGACCTACAAGTTGAAGACGTCGAGGAGTTGATGGTAGATAGGCCTTTAGATGTTGACTGTTTGGTTGAACTAGTAACGGATGGCAGTAATGCTGAGAAGCACGATAGCGATCATGAAGAGGATGCTGAAAATCAATTAACTGCTAGTTCAATTGGTGAAGGACTAGCAATTGGCAAGCAGATGGTGAGCCACTTCCTAAAAATTGATTCGAATATGGAACGGGCCCTAAAATTTGAGCGAAATATCAACAACTGTCTTGCTGGGTATCGAGAGTTGTATAAAGAACTCAAAAAACCCAAAGTTCAACTTTCGATAACCGATTTTTTTAATAAAAAGTCAACGGGACAAGATCATTCGGAAAGTAGTCCGGCAGTTCAAAGCTGTATTACCACGGATGTGGATATCACGAATGACGAATAATTATATTGTTATATCTTTAATTGTATTGCTAATTTTAGGCTGTATCAATAATGTATTTAAATATTTAGTAATCAATAAAGTTACATATGTAATAATACTACTTGTTTGCAAAGCAGAAACTATACATTTGTCATAACTTTTTTTACACGGTTTTTCGAACAAAATATCGTGAACTTTTTTTACACGGTTTTCTCAAAAACGTATCTACCGTGTAAAAAGAGAGTTGGGTGTATAACAAATTGATTTTTAGTCATTTCGTTTCGCAAGCTATGCATTCCGCCTCTTAGGGATGAACATACCTCCCGTTTCATGCCAGCTAATAGAAATGTACAAAAGTCTTCAGCAGTTCTTGTATATGACCATGAGACAATACATAGTGCACTCTAATGACCGCTGCTTGTCAGATGGGATCATACCAGTCATACCACACCAGATGGGATCATACCAGTCAAAACACCATTAACTTTTTAAGGCATAAAAATTATTAAGTAATGTTGGAAAAGTCGGGGGGGGGAAAAGGCTGCGGAAAAAACTCAAATCATTCAGTAAGTCTGTTGTGAAGGCTAAACGCTTGCTAATGCTACACTCTGTTGAAAGCTTTTGAAATATTTTGAGAAATTTATTTGAGTGAAAGAAATTGTAGAAGCTATCATTCCGTCAAGAAAGGTGGAAATCCATCAAGTCTCCAGAAGGCTGATGCGATCTAATTTATAATACCAAATTTCACCTGGTATTTACACTAAAATCTTCTTAAACTCATAGCCTTACCAAACACAAATGTAAGTCTATTAAAAGATTAATTTGTTGTCATGGAGTAAGTGAGAAAAAGTAAGAAAACAGTGGCCCGGATGATTATATCTCCAAGTTTGTGATTGGACGAATTTTCAATAGTTTCGCGTTTTTTGTTGAAAATCTTATGACTAGCTTGGCTTGCTTGAAAACAATTTCAGATACAGAAAATCGTTCTAACAATTAACTGGAGGTGCTTTCATGTGAAAAATATTGAAAAGCATTAGATCTTTCATCGAACTAACTCACCCAACTCCATCAAAGTAGCAGTCTAAGCTTGACTACCGTAATCATTTTATAATTTAAAACACAGAAAACTGAACTTACATACCAGACTTATCTGCTTCTATATATCCGCATGCTCCGATCGATAATATTTTGCACGCTCTGCGCAGACCACTTTCGTTTCAATTATCAGGAAATTTATGTACGGGGCAAAACAATGAAGGCAACCAAGGTGTGATACAGTTCAGTGCGATCATATGTTCTAATATTGAAATTGATTTCCATTCTTTCAAGCCACGACTAGTAGGAGCAGTTATGCAATTTAAGAACACAAAGCAACAATAAAACAAGAGAACTTACACACCGGTCAGAAGATTGGAATAACTGGAGGTGGCTGTTTTGATGGCAATTGTTTAGAAACGTTAGCGATTCAGGTCACTTGCACCATGAAATTCGATAGCAGGAAATAAATTGCAATTGAAAAGGCCCTTGGTCGTGAGCGCGCCAACAAAACGTAGAAAGGTGGATGACTCCGAAACTATAACGACACAGCAATTGCTTGGTACCCATCGTTCTACACTTGACATCCATGACCATAAGCGTGAAAATGCACTTGGATTTCGTTTTGATACCTGGAAGCGATTTCAGCTAAGACTTTGTGCACAGTGTGGAAAATATCAAGATTGCCGAGATGATAAGCGTTCATTGCGATATTTAAACGTCTCGGAGAAAATTGGTCCCGAAGCAATTAAGGTGACTTTTCCATCGATATGCAGCGGTAAGTGGTGCACCATGAACGATCTCGCCGTAGGCAATAAGCAACTATAGTTCTGAAACGATAGCACAAATGGTTTTCAGTGTATACTTTCTCTTGTCCTAAGCTTCTGTTGAAGCTGGATGTCATTTGGCGATGTGTTCTGGTGTGTACGATGATATTGATCAGTGTGATCACTATGAATGTTCATATGAAATTATTTCTAAAGGGATAGTAAGGTTAATTTTATTTTACCTAAGGATTTGAGTTAAATTTTAGCTTCTTAAATTTATTTTGGTACGTTAAATTTGTTTAAATTAATAATGCAGAGCATTACCCCATCCTTTCAACCATATGCACTTTAAAATCATATTCCATATCAAGTTTTCCTTTTAATCACTTCCAGTGTCTCCATTACACCGACCAACAAATTGGTGTCACATTCGCATATCGTCAACCTAATTCGTTTCCTAAAACCTCAGGCGGAAGCTCACACGACCCACTTTACCCGCGCCGTGCAATATAGGCACAGAGCTCGGTACATGATAAACGAGTCGCTCTCGATTTTCTTGTATGCAATCGACTTGATCCCTCACATGATGCATTTCGGGCCATTCTTCAAATGACAGCGAGATGCATTCCTTATTGCGGCCGTGGGCACCTACATAGGCACCTTGCGATCAGATCACAGTTATTTAGGTCCAAATACAGTTTTCTGGGTCGAAATCTGCAAGAAGAGTGAACATGTTTTCCACTTGACTGGACTCGATGCAGTTTCAGTGCATGGCTAAAAGTATCGTAGTAGATAGTGTTTTGTTCGAACTTGATTTTCACTTGTTCAGTATTTTGTGCAGTTTGATTTATTTGGATGTGAAGTGAGCGGACGTAAATTGTCTGGGAATCGATGAAGATTTTGACTTGGGTCTACAAAATATTGGCTGGTGTTTGGTTGATCTTTATTGCAAGTGAATTGGAAATTAAGAAATATAATTTCTTGTAGATTAGCAAAGAGAGATATTTGAAAGCAAGTCTAATTTTTGTACATTTCTTGCAAATAGTACAATACAAATTTTATAGCATACCAAATATTAGATTTAGCTACCTCCCTGGCTGAATTTATTTTTGCATAAACTAATTATTTCTTTCCATTTTCCGTTCTCTGAATATTCTGTTTCTACCTATTAAAATGCCAATTTATTGCGAAACCTGTGGTCGAGTGCCTTGCTTGCTCAGGCTGCTCCTAACAAGTTGCATTTTTACTACAACCACGAACAACATTCAAGCAAGCTACTGGCATTCGTAACGATATTTGAAAAAATCGTCAAACAGCGTGTGTTGGAGTTAGACCATTAAACAAAGAATTCATGTCTGCAATCCATATATGTATATAAAACCATACTAGCTCTTGTACCAGATTTGATTTACAATCATCGATATCTAAGCACCTTGGCGGCGAACACATAAAACAGTGGACCACTGATCAGGACAATTTACAGAAAATTTACTTTTACGTGGAAGTCATCATCGAAATTTACGACCTCATGCCTACAATGTTTGCCTGCTTTAACATCTTCCGCAAAGAATATTCGCTTGGAAAGTTTTATTTGCTGTCTCGCCATATTGACAATATGCTGTTCGAAAAGTTAATAACAATGGAAGATAAAGCAGAATTGGACATTGTATTTTACGGATCGAAGTGTTATTTTGTTGGATCGACCGGACAAGTCGCGTTGGAAAAGATTGTGTGCGTAGGACGAAATCGAATTGTGAATGCCCATAAAACTCCTTTTGGAGAAAGTCATTATAAGATTTAGATATAATCGATATAATCGATCAATATCTGGAATATCGTAAAAAATGTTATTCTCGTCTGTTTATGGAGTGGGTATTTACTTTCACTGCTACAGATTTTACTTTCGCATTTCGTTCAATTGGGAAATTAATTTTCTTTTCTGTATTGTCATTGTAGCGGTGTAATAAAAAAACATTTATGAATTTTTTAGTAAATTCTGCTAATATCATGAGTACATTTAGTGATTAATACTATTACTATAAACTCTTGTGTGTAATACACTCATATACGTACTATCAGAGCTCTAGGAGTTCCAATTTTCTAACAGTTCGCGTTTCTATATTTCGTCCCACGTACTCGATTTCACAAATATTAAAACGAGTTTTTTAATTAATAATTGCACGTGAAATTATTAGTTAAAACCGATTGCGATTCCAAATTTCTATCCATCTCGAATTTAGGTCATCCCAATAAGAACATTTTCAACGATCGATTCTGCTATGAACGCTCAGTGAGCCCAGCAGGTGTCGCAATCGTATATTCTATCCAAACCTGTATGCGCAATAATTAAGCACCCAACGTGGGCTAGTAGTGTGCTACTAAGTACTGTCTCGCTGGGCAATTGATGAGATTCTGCTAATTACTGTGTAAAACTGTAGAAACCTACTTTACAGAAAATCAGAAACCAATGATTGATGAATTCGATTCGATCTGGTGCGATTTTCTAGAGTGCGAGCATCTGTATCAGGGCTCGTTTAACTTAGGTGAGCGTGAATTCCGAAGTCTTTTCAGACTATCGTATTCGGCGATTTCTGAGTAAAGATTACTTGAAGAAGTGGAATTATTGAGAAAATAATTGCTAGTTATCTTAGTAAATTACCACATTTTTCAGTATTGAGACTAATTTGTTGGGCTCATGACCCCTGGATAAACTAAAATGAGCTAAAATGAGCTAGATTTTTATTGGGACCTTTAATTTTGTGAGTTCTGATTTGCGCTGCATATAAAAACTTACATGTCCACTTTATATTGAAGATATCAACTCATGTTTAAAAAAGTTTTGATAATCACGAGTTTTGACAACTATACAAACTCCAAAACTGTTAATGCAGAAAGTTTGAATAAAGTTTTACTGAATAACATTTCGCTCACTTATGAACTTAAGCTTCAATATTAATATTCAGAAATTATAGACTATCATGTAGAAATTAATTGGTAATTCATTATATAAATAGTTTTCAATAGTCGTCAATGAAATAAAATACTAAAAATTTTAGTGAAAACAAAACAAGTTTTGAAAACCACAGTGGAATCAACTGCACCGTCAAAATCATATTCCAGAAGAGATGAGAGTATCATTCTATGTTGCATTCAGAGAACCATGAAATGCACCTACCTCCTAAACTACTGGCCACCCCATTATAAAACTTTTATCATAAAATAAGTACATAAGTACATAAAATAAGTAAAATAAACAAAATAAACCTGGTCCAAATTGTTCAAATAACGAGTTGAAGTGGTTACTTTCGGTTTTACACAGGAAAAAAAAATGTGTTTTTCAAATCTAATTTCAAAATTAAAAAGAACAGTTAATTTCCTTTACCAATCATTATAATAAATATTTTTCAGACTTTTTTTTCGAGCCTCGGAATCGGCTTCCAAAAAAACCTTTCATCAATTTTGTCAATTATTCAAAATCCCATAGCTCGGGAACTGAACCTAATGGAAAAGAAAAATTGCGTATCCACGTTTATATTTTCTAGAAGTACCATTATGCACAATTTGAACGACATCCAGAGCATCGACTTTTTTTCGTTGTCCGCTTCACGTGAAATGCCCCATATATTATATTTTAGTTTGAAGAATTTATTTTTCCTTAATAGCTAGATTATTCCATGATCTAGACAGACACCTCGGCTCCAACTAAGAATAAAAGCAAATAATTCTCGGAAAATTAACTAGAGCCGATTACTCCAGCCTCATCCTTCGTTTCATTTTGTCCCGTCCGGCTTGCAAATTCAATGATGACCCTTATTTTCGGTATAATTATGCTTCCACCAACATTGCAAAAAATAGAGTGGGTGCTAAGTATCGAGCTTCGGGCTACCATATAGACTGATTCGAATTTTCAAAGCTCCGATCAGAAGCCAAACCTACACTCAAGCAAGCTCTGCGTGATTACTTCTATCAAATCATCGGGTCATTTCAATCGGCATAAATCCTTTTGGTCTCACATCCACTTCCTGGAAAATTCCCATTGTTTCTTTGGTTTTATGCTCTTCAATAAAGTCAATGCTTCTAATCAATTTGTGATCTTTTTGCGGACTACTTTTTCTCTATCTTTTTCAAACAAAATCCGATCTCGTCTTATGAATCTCCGCATTTTCCTCTTTGATACCTATTTTTTATTTATGCCAGCCCCCAGAAAATTGGGCTCTTACTTGAATGTTTCGATGTTAATCTTTTTGTAGTCCTACGTTATTTTTCCTCGGGCACTTTTTCGAGTTACTGGAAATCTGCTCATATTTCTTCGATCCATACATCCAGTAACACAAGCTGCATATCTTATTATTATTCTATATCCCTCCTTTCTTGCTTAAGTAAAGTACTTGAAGGAGCTGTTCGCAGTAAGCTACTTCTTATTCTTTATCCCTTTCTGCTGTTTGGGTTGATAAAAGGCACATCTTTCACCTCCAACTCCTTAACGCTCACTAACTTGGTCATTTCCCCTACACCAACAGAAGTAATTTGATGTTGTAAAATTTTGCAAAGGCTTTCAATTTTCCTGATCACAAGCTTCTTTTTGCAAAACCTGAAGGTTTTGGGGGAATCTTATCTTTTCTTGACCTGGTTTTTTTGCTATATTTCTGGTGGAAGTTGTGTGGCACCTTTGAATTTTTGTGCCTTTTCCTGATACTGCCCATTTTTCTCAAGGTTCGTTCATAAGACCTATGTTGTTTCTGGTCTTAAGTAATAATCTCCATTTTTTTGTCCATCCTTTTTGTAGTCTAGTGCTGAAGACTTTAAGATATACAGAGTAATTGTGAGTGATGCTCAATGAACTATTTTACTCTGTATCTAAATGTCATTAAATGTCTTATACTTGTAAAATGTACCATCTAATATTTTTCTCTTTCTTCATCCAAATTATGACTGACGTTTATTTTCATTCACCGTTATTGCTTATTCTTAGGAGACTCAATTCACTCGAGCTTAGTGCTAAAACGTTAACCTTCTTTCAATTTACAAGGCAAATCAAAGCCTTGATTCTGGAGGTTTCACATGATTTTCGATCTCTTATTATTGGTTATTAATCCTCTGTACATTATTGTTTATCACTTCGTCTGTAGGGTCATTAGTCTATTTTTATGTTTAGTTACATTATGCTTTAAAATGGTAGTATTACCAATCTTAATTCACCTTGTTAATTTTGAAGTATCTAAATTTTAAATTTTGTGAACTACTGTTATTTATTGGCTTTTCTCTTTTTTTTATCTTTTTCATTGTGTTCTTGTTATTGATTTTAAGCCTGCTAAAATGAAAAGACAATAAACAAATAACTAAATTACCATCAATATATTGATGCATGTGAAGAAATTTAAAAATTATGTATCTAGCTTTCAAACGATTAATTGGTTTTTAAATTAAAATACTTAGTTGTAAAAGCTGGCAAAATTTGAATCAGATTAAATTAAATATATAGCTGCAAAGATCTTAATCTACGGCTTAATCATAAATATTAAAAATCATATAAATAATTTAAAATAATCCGGGAATAAAATTACTAAAACTGTCAATTTTAAATTGCATTTTTTATTTTAGAGCAACATTAAACTAAATGTACACCATCTTGCAAAAATGTTGGTCGGTCATAAATATGTATTACGATAATTAGATCCCTATGGCTATGAAGAAATTCTCAAAGATAATAATGTAGAACGGCCCAGTTCAATTCAATTCTATTAGAAACTAGGCCATATTTTCCTGAGAATGGAATGATGCGAAGAATTAGATCATTGACAAACTACTACACTCTAAAAAGTGGGTCTATAATTAATACTTTGATAATAGGAAATATATTCATTTTTTCGTTTAAAATAACGAATCAAAAATTTTTTTACACATTTGGTGTGCATTTTTTGTTTTTACGTCATATTAGCTGAATAATACACAGCTTTTTGTAAAATGAAGCAAAAAGAGTGTAAATTGACTAGTTTGCTATTCACCTTTGCGCCAAAGCCATAAAATTGCATCATTATTTGGGGTAAAATTACACCACTTGGTCGTAAAAAAAATATTTTTTTTACGCACATTTGTAAATTTACATCTTTAATGGTAGGAAACCAGTTTCCTACTATTTTAAGGGTAAAATTCAGCCAAAATTTTTTTGAGTGTATCTGCCGCTATGGTACCTCAAATAATGCTAAAGTTTCCGTTTCAATTTCAAACCACATTATTATTTGCGTAGGATTACAATTTATTTAGTTTATTGACTCTTTTAAAACACTTTGCACATTTACCGGCACATTACTTGACCCAAGCTCAATCAAGTTTCGCGTTGAACAAAACAAAAGACTTAGGCCAGTAACCCGATTTCGAATATTTACTCTAACGTATCAATGGCCATCGGAGAGTACTAAAATCTAAATTATACTTTCATTCAGCTATTTCCTCATCTTTGTACTCGTAACGAAATCCTGAAAGCGAAATCACGATTTCATGGTGAATCAAATGATGGCAGAACGTGTTGTTTCCTCTGTAGGTACGACTTGTTGCGATTAACAATCTTTGTGCAGATTTATTTATTTCATGCACGTCGGTCGCTATGGAAGATTCCTCCTGGCATCTAAGTCAAGAGCCGCTGTAAGCCTATGTACGCAGATATTAGATGGAGACCGTGATCATGACGGTGAAATGCTGGATACAACGGTAATAGTCGAGTAATTGATCGTGTGAACTTGGCTCGTTTATGTTTTGTTGAGCTGACAATATGTATAATGTACGAATATGTTTGTCCATGGATATGTTTATGAGAGTCCGCAAGTTCAAAGTTAATGTTTTGGCGGAGTTTCAGGCGGTTTTTGAACGGGTACAGATAAAGTTTGAACGGGAAACGGAATAAAAGTTAATTATGATAGTCAAAATATTGATGGTGTGGCACGTAATAGTGAAATAACTGATTCATAAACATCATGTTAAATTTATTAATTGATTTGATTTATTTTGAAACTAAACACAAAATATTAGTTTTGAGACAAAATTCATTTTGTCTTGAAATTAAAGTGATCCTTTCTATCTGTTAATTTAAATGGATCACTTAGCTAACATGATCGATAAATTTATTTATATAATCTTTTGTATTTGTCAAGTTTAAACTTTTCCTCCCGCAATCCTTAATGATCCTAAAATATCCATGCATAAAAAATTTATAAAAATTGCCCGGCTTAAATCAAGATTTTTGAATCCATAAAGAGCAATGAAAATACTTTCCAGCTATTCATAGAATCATCTGTACATTGTACTTGCATAAGTTGCACATTATTGTTTGAATCGATTTTTCCTTCCTGCTCACTAATACGAGTATGTATTTCAAATGAAGTTTACAAACATAGAAACATAAGCAGCAATGGCAACGACTTCCAAGCAGAAGAGATATGCAGCAACAAAGAAGAAATGTTATTCTTCTTTTGATTTTCTCAGCCGTGATATTACAGAGCTTGGAACAATGAGAATGAATTGACGGATGCATGTTTATATCCGCCAGTCAAAGGTCTATGTAATGGACGTTCAAGAAAAGGTCAACGGTTAGAGGAAATTTTATCAGTATATCTTCGCGCAGTTAAATTCAATTACTCTTGAATCTTGGGTTTGTTAGCATTTGAACTTGATTTGAGTGGTTTGAATTTATGGGGTAATAAATGCATCGTAAATGTGTTTTATGACAGTGAAGAGAATATGATGAGGTCATGTAATGAGACCACGGGTCATGGTCTGATGGGGTCATGATTTGAGCATAAAATCAGATTGACTGAAAATTGAGCCATGGAAAAATATATTTTTTGAAAATATTAACTTGAGCAGCAGTTGAAATTTTTCTACGTGCAAATACACATGTGTATATAAGTATTTTTTCACATTATATTTTTAATTGAATGAACTAGTTTTGTATATGTTATGTTCACTTGTGCTTATGCTTCACTTATGCTGCTAGATCAAATTTTTTTGCAGGAATTAGTTGCTTAAAAGAAAGATACCGCAAAGTTTTGGATAAACGTCTATTAAGTCCTATGGCAGGGTAGTTTTTGTAGATTAAGGAAGTGTTGAAGCGTTTATTACTTTGTTTTGCTTTTAATCTGATTTTTATTTATGATAATTTAGCTTCCTAGTTTTAAATTTCAATCTCAATAAGAGGGATCAAATAAATAAATAAAAAAATCAAAGCATAACCACATCATATCCAAACGATATAATTTCCCAAGCGACAAATTTTCTTAATTTTGTTTTCGGAAGTAAAGGCATGAATAATACAGACAACTTCATCTTAATACACTTCCCTTTAATGTGGTAGCAATGTGGCACCTGCGGTGCGGTTGCGGCTGCGCAACCGCACCGCAACCGCACCGCAACCGCACTGCAACCGCACCGCAACCGTACCGCAACCGCAACCGCACCGCAACCGCAACCGCAACCGCACCGCAACCGCACCGCAACCGCACCGCAACCGCACCGCAACCGCACCGCAACCGCAACCGCACCGCAACCGCACCGCAACCGCAACCGCACCGCAACCGCACCGCAACCGCAACCGCACCGCAACCGCAACCGCACCGCAACGGTTGCGGTTGCGGTGCGGTTGCGGTGCGGTTGCGGTGTGGTTGCGGTTGCGGTGCGGTCGCGGTGCGGTCGCGGTGCGGTTGCGGTGCGGTTGCGGTGCGGTTGCGGTCCGGCTGCGGTGCGGTTGCAGTGCGGCTGCGGTGCGGTTGCGGTGCGGTTGCGGTGCGGTGCGGTTGCGGTGCGGTCGCGGTGCGGTCGCGGTGCGGTTGCGGTGCGGTTGCGGTGCGGTTGCGGTCCGGCTGCGGTGCGGTTGCAGTGCGGCTGCGGTGCGGTTGCGGTGCGGTTGCGGTGCGGTGCGGTTGCGGTCGCGGTGCGGTTGCGGTTGCGGTGCGGTTGCGGTGCGGTTGCGGTGCGGTTGCGGGTGCGGTTGCGGTGCGGCTGCGGTGCGGTTGCGGTGCGGTTGCGGTGCGGTTGCGGTGCGGTTGCGGTGCGGTTGCGGTGCGGTTGCGGTTGCGGTGCGGTTGCGGTGCGGTTGCGGTGCGGTTGCGGTGCGGTCGCGGTGCGGTTGCGGTTGCGGTGCGGTTGCGGTTGCGGTCGCGGTGCGGTTGCGGTGCGGTGCGGTTGCGGTGCGGTTGCGGTGCGGTTGCGGTGCGGTTGCGGTGCGGTTGCGGTTGCGGTGCGGTTGCGGTTGCGGTGCGGTTGCGGTGCGGTTGCGGTGCGGTTGCGGTGCGGTTGCGGTGCGGTTGCGGTTGCGGTGCGGTTGCGGTGCGGTTGCGGTGCGGTTGCGGTTGCGGTGCGGTTGCGGTGCGGTTGCGGTGCGGTTGCGGTGCGGTTGCGGTGCGGTTGCGGTGCGGTTGCGGTTGCGGTTGCGGTGCGGTTGCGGTTGCGGTGCGGTTGCGGTTGCGGTTGCGGTGCGGTTGCGGTGCGGTTGCGGTGCGGTTGCGGTGCGGTTGCGGTGCGGTTGCGGTGCGGTTGCGGTTGCGGTTGCGGTGCGGTTGCGGTTGCGGTGCGGTTGCGGTGCGGTTGCGGTGCGGTTGCGGTTGCGGTTGCGGTGCGGTTGCGGTGCGGTTGCGGTGCGGTTGCGGTGCGGTTGCGGTGCGGTCGCGGTGCGGTTGCGGTTGCGGTGCGGTTGCGGTTGCGGTTGCGGTGCGGTTGCGGTGCGGTTGCGGTGCGGTTGCGGTGCGGTTGCGGTGCGGTTGCGGTGCGGTTGCGGTTGCGGTTGCGGTGCGGTTGCGGTTGCGGTGCGGTTGCGGTGCGGTTGCGGTGCGGTTGCGGTGCGGTGCGGTTGCGGTTGCGGTTGCGGTGCGGTTGCGGTGCGGTTGCGGTGCGGTTGCGGTGCGGTTGCGGTTGCGGTGCGGTTGCGGTGCGGTTGCGGTTGCGGTGCGGTTGCGGTGCGGTTGCGGTTGCGGTGCGGTTGCGGTGCGGTTGCGGTTGCGGTGCGGTTGCGGTGCGGTTGCGGTGCGGTTGCGGTGCGGTTGCGGTGCGGTTGCGTTTGCGGTGCGGTTGCGGTCGCGGTGCGGTTGCGGTTGCGGTGCGGTTGCGGTGCGGTTGCGGTGCGGTTGCGGTGCGGTTGCGGTGCGGTTGCGGTTGCGGTGCGGTTGCGGTTGCGGTGCGGTTGCGGTGCGGTTGCGGTGCGGTTGCGGTGCGGTTGCGGTGCGGTTGCGGTTGCGGTGCGGTTGCGGTGCGGTTGCGGTGCGGTTGCGGTTGCGGTGCGGTTGCGGTGCGGTTGCGGTGCGGTTGCGGTGCGGTTGCGGTGCGGTTGCGGTTGCGGTGCGGTTGTGGTGCGGTTGCGGTTGCGGTGCGGTTGCGGTGCGGTTGCGGTGCGGTTGCGGTTGCGGTGCGGTTGCGGTGCGGTCGCGGTGCGGTTGCGGTTGCGGTGCGGTTGCGGTGCGGTTGCGGTGCGGTTGCGGTGCGGTTGCGGTTGCGGTGCGGTTGCGGTTGCGGTGCGGTTGCGGTGCGGTTGCGGTGCGGTCGCGGTGCGGTTGCGGTGCGGTTGCGGTGCGGTCGCGGTGCGGTTGCGGTGCGGTTGCGGTGCGGTTGCGGTTGCGGTGCGGTCGCGGTGCGGTTGCGGCTGCGGTGCGGTTGCGGTGCGGTTGCGGTGCGGTTGCGGTGCGGTTGCGGTGCGGTTGCGGTGCGGTTGCGGTGCGGTTGCGGTTGCGGTTGCGGTGCGGTTGGGGTGCGGTTGCGGTTTCGGTGCGGTTGCGGTGCGGTTGCGGTGCGGTTGCGGTGCGGTTGCGGCTGCGGTGCGGTTGCGGTGCGGTTGCGGTGCGGTTGCGGTTGCGGTTGCGGTTGCGGTGCGGTTGCGGTTGCGGTGCGGTTGCGGTTGCGGTGCGGTTGAGGTGCGGTTGCGGTGCGGTTGCGGCTGCGGTTGCGGTGCGGTTGCGGTGCGGTTGCGGTTGCGGTGCGGTGCGGTTGCGGTTGCGGTGCGGTTGCGGTGCGGTTGCGGTTGCGGTGCGGTTGCGGTGCGGTCGCGGTGCGGTTGCGGCTGCGGTGCGGTTGCGGTGCGGTTGCGGTGCGGTTGCGGTGCGGTTGCGGTGCGGTTGCGGTTGCGGTTGCGGTGCGGTTGCGGTGCGGTTGCGGTTGCGGTGCGGTTGCGGTGCGGTTGGGGTGCGGTTGCGGTTTCGGTGCGGTTGCGGTGCGGTTGCGGTGCGGTTGCGGTGCGGTTGCGGCTGCGGTGCGGTTGCGGTGCGGTTGCGGTGCGGTTGCGGTTGCGGTTGCGGTTGCGGTGCGGTTGCGGTTGCGGTGCGGTTGCGGTTGCGGTGCGGTTGAGGTGCGGTTGCGGTGCGGTTGCGGCTGCGGTTGCGGTGCGGTTGCGGTGCGGTTGCGGTTGCGGTGCGGTTGCGGTGCGGTTGCGGTGCGGTTGCGGTGCGGTTGCGGTTGCGGTGCGGTTGCGGTGCGGTTGCGGTTGCGGTGCGGTTGCGGTGCGGTTGCGGTTGCGGTGCGGTTGCGGTGCGGTCGCGGTGCGGTTGCGGTTGCGGTGCGGTTGCGGTGTGGTTGCGGTGCGGTTGCGATGCGGTTGCGGTGCGGTTGCGGTTGCGGTGCGGTTGCGGTTGCGGTGCGGTTGCGGTGCGGTTGCGGTGCGGTTGCGGTGCGGTTGCGGTGCGGTCGCGGTGCGGTTGCGGTGCGGTTGCGGTGCGGTCGCGGTGCGGTTGCGGTTGCGGTTGCGGTGCGGTTGCGGTTGCGGTGCGGTTGAGGTGCGGTTGCGGTGCGGTTGCGGCTGCGGTTGCGGTTGCGGTGCGGTTGCGGTGCGGTTGCGGTGCGGTTGCGGTGCGGTTGCGGTGCGGTCGCGGTGCGGTTGCGGTGCGGTTGCGGTGCGGTCGCGGTGCGGTTGCGGTGCGGTTGCGGTGCGGTTGCGGTTGCGGTGCGGTTGCGGTGCGGTTGCGGTTGCGGTGCGGTTGCGGTGCGGTCGCGGTGCGGTTGCGGTTGCGGTGCGGTTGCGGTGCGGTTGCGGTGCGGTTGCGGTGCGGTTGCGGTGCGGTTGCGGTTGCGGTGCGGTTGCGGTTGCGGTGCGGTTGCGGTGCGGTTGCGGTGCGGTTGCGGTGCGGTTGCGGTGCGGTCGCGGTGCGGTTGCGGTGCGGTTGCGGTGCGGTCGCGGTGCGGTTGCGGTGCGGTTGCGGTTGCGGTTGCGGTGCGGTTGCGGTTGCGGTGCGGTTGAGGTGCGGTTGCGGTGCGGTTGCGGCTGCGGTTGCGGTGCGGTTGCGGTGCGGTTGCGGTGCGGTTGCGGTTGCGGTGCGGTTGCGGTTGCGGTGCGGTTGCGGTGCGGTTGCGGTGCGGTTGCGGTGCGGTTGCGGTTGCGGTGCGGTTGCGGTGCGGTTGCGGTGCGGTTGCGGTTGCGGTTCGGTTGCGGTGCGGTCGCGGTGCGGTTGCGGTTCCGGTGCGGTTGCGGTGCGGTTGCGGTGCGGTTGCGGTGCGGTTGCGGTGCGGTTCGGTTGCGGTTGCGGTGCGGTTGCGGTGCGGTTGCGGTGCGGTTGCGGTGCGGTTGCGGTGCGGTCGCGGTGCGGTTGCGGTGCGGTTGCGGTGCGGTCGCGGTGCGGTTGCGGTGCGGTTGCGGTGCGGTTGCGGTGCGATTGCGGTGCGGTTGCGGTTGCGGTTGCGGTGCGGTTGCGGTGCGGTTGCGGTGCGGTTGCGGTTTCGGTGCGGTTGCGGTGCGGTTGCGGTGCGGTTGCGGCTGCGGTGCGGTTGCGGTGCGGTTGCGGTCGCGGTGCGGTTGCGGTGCGGTTGCGGCTGCGGTGCGGTTGCGGTGCGGTTGCGGTGCGGTTGCGGTGCGGTTGCGGTGCGGTTGCGGTGCGGTTGCGGTTGCGGTTGCGGTGCGGTTGCGGTGCGGTTGCGGTGCGGTTGCGGTTTCGGTGCGGTTGCGGTGCGGTTGCGGTGCGGTTGCGGCTGCGGTGCGGTTGCGGTGCGGTTGCGGTGCGGTTGCGGTGCGGTTGCGGTTGCGGTGCGGTTGCGGTGCGGTTGCGGTTGCGGTGCGGTTGCGGTGAGGTTGCGGTGCGGTTCGGTTGCGGTTGCGGTGCGGTTGCGGTGCGGTTGCGGTGCGGTTGCGGTGCGGTTGCGGTGCGGTCGCGGTGCGGTTGCGGTTGCGGTGCGGTTGCGGTGCGGTTGCGGCTGCGGTGCGGTTGCGGTGCGGTTGCGGTGCGGTTGCGGTGCGGTTGCGGTGCGGTTGCGGTGCGGTTGCGGTGCGGTTGCGGTGCGGTTGCGGTGCGGTTGCGGTGCGGTTGCGGTTGCGGTGCGGTCGCGGTGCGGTTGCGGTGCGGTTGCGGTTGCGGTGCGGTTGCGGTGCGGTTGCGGTGCGGTTGCGGTTGCGGTTGCGGTGCGGTTGCGGTGCGGTTGCGGTGCGGTTGCGGTGCGGTTGCGGTGCGGTTGCGGTTGCGGTGCGGTCGCGGTGCGGTTGCGGTGCGGTTGCGGCTGCGGTGCGGTTGCGGTGCGGTTGCGGTGCGGTTGCGGTGCGGTTGCGGTGCGGTTGCGGTGCGGTTGCGGTGCGGTTGCGGTGCGGTTGCGGTGCGGTTGCGGTGCGGTTGCGGTTGCGGTGCGGTCGCGGTGCGGTTGCGGTGCGGTTGCGGCTGCGGTGCGGTTGCGGTGCGGTTGCGGTGCGGTTGCGGTGCGGTTGCGGTGCGGTTGCGGTGCGGTTGCGGTTGCGGTTGCGGTGCGGTTGCGGTGCGGTTGCGGTGCGGTTGCGGTTTCGGTGCGGTTGCGGTGCGGTTGCGGTGCGGTTGCGGCTGCGGTGCGGTTGCGGTGCGGTTGCGGTGCGGTTGCGGTGCGGTTGCGGTTGCGGTTGCGGTGCGGTTGCGGTTGCGGTGCGGTTGCGGTTGCGGTGCGGTTGAGGTGCGGTTGCGGTGCGGTTGCGGCTGCGGTGTGGTTGCGGTACGCACCGCAACCTCACCGCCGGCACCGCAGCCGTTTTAGGGTTTTTATTCTCTTAAAAGGGTTTTAATTCTCATTATTCAGAAAAATAATCCATGAATCACAAAATCAAATTTTGTTCTAGGCAATATGAATAACATCAAAATCACGGTTTTATATAATGCTATCAATTACAGTTTACGGTCCTTAATCATACAACCTCTTGCCAAAGTGATACTGCGATCAATATTTTGTTTATCTTTATTGCATTAAACTTAATTCTCGCCAATCAACAACAAAGTCAAAATGCAAGTAATCGGGCATTACAACATCGCATTTAATTCGGAAGGATGACATAAAATTGTAAAATTAATCTCTCGGAAGATAATTCTTATCGTCGAATAAGTAGTAAAAACCGACGTAATTGACGCTTATAAAAACCTCGAAGCATGCAGCAAAGTTCAAGTTTGTGCGTATTGAAGAAAAATATATGAGAAATGATGACATGATTGAACGTAAATAAGTAATTCGTTGCCAGAATTGAAATAGCATGCTTATAAAATCAAAAGCAATTGAGTATGAATTTGATAATAATCATCTTATCAATTGCACAGTCCGTCAAATAAAATTTGTTGTCAAATTACGAGTGCATACTAAAAGCAATGATCAAAGTGCCGATGAAGGTTTTTGTTGTTATTATTGCTCTTTTGATCTTGTAAAATGACATGAAATAAATTTCAAAATGCGCACAGTTGAACGACTTTGAGTCAACTATTCCTTGGACTAAACTGTAGATATTCTACAAATTCAGTTTGTGAAAATGATCATTTTTTTTACTCATTAATTGTTTTTCATAAATTTTCTTTGTCATTGTCCTTGTATACACAATGAAAATGTTTTTTTTTTTTAATAAATAAATTTCGTTGAACTACTTAAAAAATACTAAAGAATTTTTTTTAAACTGTAAAATTATTTACATCTTCGGTTTGAAAAAACTTTGAAGAACGATAGCAGATATTTATCTTCGAGTGTTTTTTTAAAAAAAAAGCAGAATAAGAAATAAAAGGCAATGAGAGAACTGACGTAATGCAGAAACTTGATGCGATTCGAATTTCTAATTATTTAAACTATTAAAAATAACGTCGTTGAAACTTTTTTCACGAAGCGAAATGCATATAAAAGTTGTGGTATGTATTGATATCTGTATAATAATATGTTTCATGCTTAGTCTTTTCAGTATTAATAATACATACTTTTGTCGTAGAAAGTTTACTTCCAAATTTAAAAAAAAAAACAAAGCAAATTTAAGGGTATGTCTTTGTTATTTCGAACCGTCTTAATCATCCATGATTAATTTTTTCGTCATTGCACTTCGTTTTTGTTTATCATACTTAAATATGAATACTTAAATGTGCTGCAAATGTTGATTTTCATTACGTTAAATGACATAACATTTAATTTTGCTTTCGATATCTTTTGAAAAGAAATTTTATTACAGCATTTATTTCAGATTTATTTCAGAGTAATCCTATTTGATTTCATTTCATTTAAAATATTGAATTTAAAATAAATAAAAATAACGAACTACTGACCGAAAAAAATGCTGCACGAGCAGATGTTCGGTCCGAAAATTTGTTTGACCGTCGTCGTCGTCGTAGCACTACAGCCCCTCTCGGGCCTTGGCTTCTCGTAGGTGACGCCTCCAGTTATCTCGGTCCAATGACCGCGTCCTCCAATTCCGAAATCCGAGCAGCTTTGCGCAGTCTTCGTCGACAGAGTCAGACCAGCGTTTTCTGGGTTTTCCCACTGGTCTTCGACCCTCGGCCCTTCCGTCGAATACCTTCTTAGGTACTCGGTGCTCGTCCATTCGTTGCACGTGACCAGCCCATTGCAGCTTCCGCAGTTTCACGATTGTAGCAACCTCCGGTTCGTCAAAAACCTCGTACAACTCGTGGTTGTATCTTATCCGCCATTGGTCGCACTCTTGTTTAGCTCCAATTATACGCCTGAGGACCCGTCTTTCGAAGGCGTTCAACATATTTGCGGACGCTTGGGTAAGGGTCCAAGTTTCACATCCGTAGCACAACACAGGTCTGATGATTGATTTGTAGACTTGGAGCTTCGTCTTCCTGTGTATGCAGCTGGTCTTCAGTAGGGCCAAAACGGAGTAGAGAGTTTTATTAGCGAGCTATATTCTCCGTTTAATTTCGTCAGTTTCACTGCCTTTCGTTGTCAATTTCGAGCCTAAGTATATAAACTCGTCCACATTCTCTAAATTATATTCGTCAAGAATTATATTTTGTCTAATGGAGGTCTTCTTTCTTGTTTGCGTCATGATTTTTGTTTTCGTCTGATTGATCTTCAGGCCCACTTCCTTGGCTTCCTGGTCAAGTTTCAACAGGAGCTCTTTGGCGGATGTGAAGGAACGGGACAAGATGTTAATGTCATCCGCGTAGGCCACTAACTGGTTCGACTTATACAGAAGCGTACCCCCTGTGTCGACAGGAATCTTCCTTATCACGTACTCAAGTGCTAGGTTGAACAGCAGAGGGGCCAACCCATCCCCTTGCTTTAGTCCGACATTTGTGTCAAAGGCGTCAGTCAGACTGTTGTTGATTCTGACTTGTGATGCTGTCGACGTCATCGTCATTTTGGTCAGCCGAACTAGTTTTGCCGGGATGCCGAAGTATAGCATTATTTTGTACAGTATGTTTCGGTTAATACTGTCATATGCTTGTTTAAAATCCACGAAAATCTGGTGGACGTCGATGTTAAATTCCCAGCATTTTTCAAGCACTTGTTTGACTGTGAAGAGTTGATCCGTAGTTGATCTACCAGACCTAAAGCCTCCTTGGTACTCCCCAAAGACCTTTTCAGCGTATACATTTATCTTATCCTTTAATATTTTCGTCAGTATCTTATAGGATGTACAAAGTAGCGATATGCCTCTGTAGTTTTCGCACCGAAGTTTATCTCCTTTTTTGTGGATAGGGCATATGATGGATTTGCACCATTCCTACGGTATTTTTTCTTGACCCCAGATGTTCTGGATCAATTTGTGGATGGCTTTTATAGGGCAGCTTCCACCATATTTAATTAGCTCGACCGGAATCTCGTCAATGCCCGGCGCTTTGTTGTTTTTCTGGCTTTTTATGGCAGACTTGACTTCTTCCAGCGTTGGAGGTGCGATCGGGACTTCGTCAGAGATGTCTATCGGCTCTGATATTATTGAGCCATGTGCAGGATTAAGGAGTTCTTTGAAATAGCAGGCCCATCTCTCCTTAATCTGGCTATCTTCGGCGATGATGTTGCCGATTTCGTCTTTACAGAGTGTCGTCTTGGGCTGATATCCGCGTCTTAAACATTTCACTACTTTGTAAGCTTGTCTAGTTTTATTGCTCGCCAGATTTTCGTCAATGCTCTTTAATTGCTCGTCATAATATTTTCGTTTCTTACATCTAATGATCTTATTTGCTACTCGTCGGAGGTTTTCATATTTTTCTCTCTTCGTCCTGGTGTTCCTTTCAAGGAATTGTTTATATGCCTGATTTTTCTTGTCCAGCGCATCCTGGCATTCGTTGTCGAACCAGTTGTTTCTTTTGCGCCGGGCTTCATACCCAACCACTTGTTCTGCAGCGGATTTGATTGCTGTCTTCATCTCCATCCAGACCTCGTCAACCGGCCTCACTGTGTTATTTTGTAGGATGGGGGTAAGCTTAGTCTCAAGAGTTTTTGAGAAGTTTTCTGCTACTGACGCCGTTTGGAGCTTTCCGATGTCGAACTTACGCAGAGGACTCGTCTTCGTCACGTACGCCTTTGACATGCGACATCGATATTTGGATTTGACCAAGTAGTGGTCCGAGTCACAATTTGCTCCTCGAAACGTCCGAACGTCAAGTATGCTGGATTAGAGCCACCCGTTGTTGCGACCGACTTAGCTTCACTAAGCAGTCGTCAGTACAGCATAAATTTAAAAATTTAAATTAAGGAATCGTCTGAAACTTTACTCTGCGTGCATTGTCCCTGCCGACTAGCTAAGGCTGGCCGTGGGCATTTGGGCCGAAGATCCCTTCGTGCTACGGCACGCGGACGGAAATGGCATTAAAAACGCACACAAAGGGAATGGAGAAATAAAAAATTCATGTATTTCATTTCAATTTCATTATCTTTAAAGTTTTACTCAAACATAATTAGGTTTTTTTTAAATTATATTTGCTTCAAATTACAAATTGTGAAACTAAACAAAAAACAATAAATACATATTACCAAGCAAGGATGAATAAAATTCAAATGTTAAGTATCTCAACTGAATTCTTAACTATTTAATTGAATCCTGTGCTTTGAGTGGGCACCAATCTAACCCAACCCCAGCCGGAATCACTTTAAATCGATCTTGAACTAACGAAAAGCAGTTTTTCCCCTTAGTGGTTTTTCAAGATGGCACCACTGGCACAAATTGGCCCACATTTCAATTTCAATCGCTTTTATCGGACTTGGTCCTATTCAAAACCAATACATTCTGTCAATTTTAGTAACATCTGACAATCATGTCGTGAGTTCTCGTGAACAGAAGTTTCTGGTGCTAAAAATACAGTTGAATTTGTGTATGGGTTACCGTTCTTGCTCGATGTAGAATTTCAGAAGTTGTTCTTTGGCTATGCAAGCAAATCATAAAATTTATACATGAGCTACTTTTTTTTAAAAAAAAACGACAATTTTTCAGGAGAGTCGAGAATTTGAAAGCTTTCACTTTCAGTGCTTGCCATAGCTACAGTGTTGCCAGCATGTTCATCAAAAAGCGCATACATTTTAAACTAAGTTATATTAATACGTATTGTAAGTTACATAATAATTTGATAGGTCTGTCAAAAGTTATCACAATTCAAATAAATTTGAATTTTCCCAATATTATTTAAGGCAACTAGCGCAGACATAGGGCCAACAATTTCTAAATAATTATCACGTATAAATTTAAAACACGTTCGAAATTTGCTTAAATTTTGCAAATGCTATTTGTTGAGGGAATAATAGGTATATTTAAAATGTCACTAAATTGCCAAAGGGTTAAAAATAATTAGCATTTGGCGAGACCAGGAATTATTTTGCAAATACATCAATGTATCCTGAATATATATATATATATATATATATATATATATATATATATATATATATATATATATATATATACATTTTATATATATACATTTATTTATTTATATATATATATATATATATATATATATATATATATATATATATATATATACATATATATATATATATATGTATATATACATAAATATAGAAATATGAATTTTTGGCCAAAGCGATCTAAATGCTAATGTCCTTCGATTATTAGTTAAAACTATTTCTTCCAATGCATTAGCCAAAATCCCTGAAATATTGCGGTCTACATTGAATGATGCTACACAATTTTTTCCGGCTCTTTCCTGCAGAAAGTTCTGCAGAAACTTCGGCAATTTTTACAAAAATTTCGAAGTTCGAAGAAATTTGAAGTTTTTACAAAAAGATTTGCCGTTTTTACAAACACTTTTACAGTTTTTTAAAAAACTGCCAGTTTAGCAAAAATTTTAGCAAAAATTTTCGCAAAAATCTTTACAGGTTTTCAAATTTTTCGCAATTTTTGTGAATGTTTTGCAAGTTTCGCAAAAGGTTTTTCAAGTTTTGCAAAAGTTTTGCAATTTTAGCAAAATGTTTTGCAAGTATTGCAGAAATCAATCATATTTATGATGATCTCTTCCGGTTATTAGTAGTAGAAACGATTATTAATAGTCTAAGACTACTAATAACCGTTTGAAGCCGAGAGTAATTTGTATATCTTTGTCAAACTATTGTTATCCGTTTCAGCACCAAATAGCATACAAAAGTACGAGTATGACAGATCTGTGCATGTTAGACTTCTTTGTATTAAACTTAGTATCTACTGCTTTTGCGTTTTTGTTTCGCCGAAACGAATTTCACGTGAAATTTATTTCGGCGAAAATTTAGCTTGAAAATAAGCAAGCACTTTTTAGCGTGCCAAGTTGCTTCTTGCCGTCAAAAGTTGTTTTCGGAATTGAAATTTTCGGAATTGAATTGACACGTGTCTCCAATCGTTTCACGCCAATTTAATTTGCGCAATTCATTCTTTCGAGCTAAAAAGTGGCATTTGGTGTTGGAATTTGAAAATTAAATTGTGCAAATGTCTTTTCAATAACAAAATCGATCGAAAATTGAAACATATTTTTTGACATTCAATCCATCAGAAATACTCAGTTGTTCTGTTTTCTTCCATTTTTGAAATTTCCGCTCGAAAGAATAACCAGGTAATGGAGACATGTCAAAATGTAGCTTCACGATTAGCTTAGTACCGGTCTTAAGTCGTCGATTGCCCACACTGGGCGCCAGTTTGTTACTAGAAAAATTTCAATGTCCCAAAGTGTTTTGAAAACGGTTTTCCTGTAATAGTGAAATTTAAGCCATAAAAATATCTTCCGACATAATAATTGAGCATTAAAAGTGATGCATAAATAAAATGACATCTAGTATTGGGTACAAACAGTACGAGAAATAAGCTTCATATGTACATACAAACGAGTGCTAACTACCTATGGACCCATTCACATGTTCATAGCTCTCGCTCGTAATACATTTATTACGAATGTCACCTCTATTTTTTACAAACATAATAAAAACAATAGCTGCTCTGTCATATCAATGTCGATAACGTACTTGGGCACTACGCAAGGCTGGTCAATGTCAAGGTAATACGATCTTCATTTACACATCCCATCAATTTGCGAATATTAAGTTTCACACTGTGCGCATATCTACACAGTTACATACACCGTTGCAACTATTTTCGTTGATTTAAATTTAATACTGAGATTCATCTCGAATTTTACAACTGATAACGGCGCTGTGTTGTCAAACACATCATTTTGTAAGACTGAGTCTAAATTTGCTGAACCATGTCTGCTGTCTATTTGATCTATGGAATCGATAGGTGTACGATTCGTTGCATAATTTAATGTAGTATCTGAAAAAGAATACATGAAATATGATGCACTCTCATTAAAATCGAATTTCAACAGATTAATTTTATGGAAATTTTGTAATTGAGTCGATTAGTTCCAAAATGTTGTTGATAATGCAATATTGCAAAGAAAACAATCAATCGGAATGTGGAATTTTCGGTAAAATGATACTTTTATGCAAAATTTCGACGATTTGAAATCAATTAAGAAACTTTGAAACTACCTATTTACCTGTATCGAAAGATTGACGAAAAATTTGAAATTCACGATAAGTTTTTTTTTCTTGATGCGAAAATGGGTCAGATATGTTTTGGGTTTTTGTTTCATTCAAAATAAAATTCGTTTTTTATTTGATTGAGCTATAAAGGTAATGAAAAATTGATTACTTAAATTAATTTTTGCAGTTTTTCAAATACAATTCACATGATATTCAGATATTAATCATATTTGTGTACAAAAGTACTTGATTAGTTAAAAGTAATTACAGTTTTTCAGACAATAAAAACTACAAACATGCGCTCATCAGATTTCACAACAATAGATTTCGAATAATTGAGATTTTAAGCAACTTAGTTTCGCAATTGAAGGCCGTTATTCATCCCTTTCATTATTTCGAAAATTCTAAACGGCATCGACCACTAAAAATCTTTATCTTCGTTGCGTATCGCATGATATTGTAAAAATGACTAGATCGCACGACATCTTCACACATTTCGAAATAAATTTCAACACTATCATCATATTTTATAAAAACCGTTGTTTATGTCCCGTACTTTTCGCATCTGTCTTTTGCATGGATATTGCCCACAAGAGATTAAGTTAAATTCGTTAAATAACATCGTCGTGTCGGACACCAGAAATGCGATCCGATTTCATACCTCACTGTGAAATGAAATGAAATAACCAAAACAAGGTTCGTATGCATCGTATCTATGTATCTTTCGTCGATCATAACTTAATTATGCAATGTTCGGATACGAATCATCGTAATGTTAACGTTTAGCATTTTTACAATATCGTTTCGCTTTTTTACGTGGACAATAGCCGTGTCGTCGTTGTGGCATGATGCAAAGAAAATATCAAGCAGCTTCAATGCTGGCGGTGACTATACTGCTATAGTTACCGAACCATTCTTTAAGGTATGAAAGCTATTATTTTCAATAAATTTCGGTGACAAATTCGAATCTGCAGAAATTCAAACGAAGCGAAAGAAATGCGGAAATATGTGTCAGATGTTGGTTACATCGTCGCATGTTGATAAATCGATTTGCTTCGTGAGCCTTAGATGCGAAATGAATATGGTTGGCGCTTTTTCGGTGGGCTTTATTTATTGACTAGTTTAGGCAAAACTGTGTTTTGAATTATAATATTCTGATTTGCATTTGAGTTTATGATATAACTGCATACGAGTCGGAGGAATATGTTAACCTAGCTTAGTTTTTATTGGTTGAAGGTGTTCACGGTTGCATCATATTTGTGGTTAGAGGTTCAAAGTCTGCAAATTTTGCCAATTAAAAATGCATGCTGGCCAGCATGAGCTGAAATCAACGCAGAATACTAACGATTGATGACATATTAGGATGTCATAGATTAATCAGCAGTAAATTGAAAGTTAAAGTTATGAAACTAGTCACAAGAAGTACTCAGGCAATTTGTAGTTTGAATTATGTGTTCATTCTAATACACAATGCTACTTTAGGATGTATCCAATTCATTAAAAATATTTTTTAGCACTGTAAAAGGTTCACAAAATAAATTTCATTCTCATTAATGATTTCCTTTCAAATTGCGAATAAAATCTCGTTATTTATTTTTCCAGTTCCTCAGTTTAATTTTGTTTGAACAACAAAAAAAAACCTGTCTTCGGTATAGCCCAGCAAATTAATAGTAAAACTTCTAAAAATTTTATAGTAGATAATAAAAATTAAGAGTATTGTTTTTTTTTATTTGCATCCACCATAAACTGTAAAGATCAATTTTAATGTCAATCAGCTATTAGTGAATCATAAGATCAATAAAATTTGATCTTTCGGAAATTGTTTTGTTGCTGTCATTCAATACCAAAATGACGGAATCAAAACTGAAAAATATCAGAAAATGATATTTTTTTATGGTTTTCGTAGAAAAACTAACATCATTTGACATTTCGTAGAGAAGCTAACATAGTAGATATTTCAATTTATACTATTGGCAGTAAGAAAAACATGGACAAAACGAAACACTGGCAACATGTTACATATACCTAGGCAGCATAATTCATTCAGACTAGGTTCTCTTCCACCGACCTTGTGACGTTTCAAAACTACTTCAAAAGAAAAAGTCATTACATTTTCTGTTTAGTACTGTAGTTTTTTTTCTCTTATTTTTCTTAATTTTGAATTTGTACCTTTTCACCTTGATTTTGTTTTTAATTTTTGTTTTTTTTTTATCATTAACATTTCATTATTATTTTGTGCTTTCTATATTACATTCTTTCATTAGTAGATTCTTTGTATATTATATATTTCTATATTCATTAATTGGATTTTATCTGTTGAATATGTAAATAAATAAATAAATATAGTAATTACATATGGTGGTTTTTCCCCCCTAGTGTAGATGGCCAAAAAAATCAGCTTACCAGATCCCCGCGTCACCTATCACCGCGAAGTATGTGAAGTTTGACTTATTAAAAAAAGGGCCATCTACAAGCCCACGAAGTTCCTAGTCGGGACCCGTCTAAGCACTGCTTCAACCCGGTCGTGCTGACTCACCCATCGGTAACAACGGACTTCAGAAACTACGACAGCTCATGGGTCGGTAAGGAAACCTTCCTCCTGCTTTATGCGCAGCACTTTCTTAACGTATGTTGAGACTGCGCGCCAGTTCTCCTCATTTCGCAGCATTGCATCCACGATCGTCTCAGGCATTGCCAGGCCGATCATGGACTCAATGGCAGCTACTGTTGTTTAAAATTAATTTATAAGAACATTTATGGATCATATGGTAATATATTTTATTTTGGTATAGTTCATTTAATGGTAATAAAGAAAATCCTCAGAACTTGAAGCGAAACAGCAAGGCAAAATGAAAGAAGCCAAGAAAAGACTGTAATGCTCAATGTCAATCGAATATGAAACTACGATGACTACGATGCAATAATAGTATACTTTACCTTGCATACTTCGGAGTCAAACTGAATCAGATTATTGTAGGCCGCATACACAACACCAGCATATCTGCGCAAAATGTGATTGCGCATGCAAATTGATCGTGTATGAGCATGCACAGCAATCAGGTGGGTTGAAGAGGCCTGCCGACAGACAAAGCTGGACACAAGAGAAGAGACCCGTTCTGATGTCACAGTAATTTATTACTCTCTCAATCTGCTTCCTTTAATGAACTGCACTATCTCCTTCAAAATGACCAGAGACAGTTCAGTTAGATTTTAAAGAAAAGGTGCACCAAATGCCGCCACCCTTCTCCTTGCCAAAGCCGGACATTGCCCCATGAGATGGAGGACCGATTCAGACTCAGAGCCACAGCTCCGACAGAAGTCATTAAGCCTTGCGCCCAATTGTTGCAGATGACGTCCTATGAAGCAGTAGCCCGTAAGAACATCCAAAGTGCAACGCAGAACGCTTCGAGTTAAGCATAATAGCTGCCTAGTGCGATGCTCGTTCATGGATATACAAGGCAGCTTGTTATCGCACAGGCTGATTTATCTGTCTAGGGCTTCCTAGCGTCCACCAGATATTTTTGCCTGATCGCCAATTTGACCAATATCATCGGTATACCTATTGACAAGGATTATGAAATCTCCGGTATCAGGGTACTAATCTTAGCAAGTTCATCGCATTCACAGTTGTCCTGAAAACCCTTGTCTGGTAGACGGATGGACAGCTTGAGATTCACCACTCCCGACTCTATTGTTTAGCTTTGAACCATCGGTGTACACATAGACCAACTTACTTTCAAGGGTGACACCATCACGCCATTCATTCCTACCAGTAAAGCGAGTAGTGAATCCAAAATCTATTAGAAAGTGTGGAGCGAGCGATGTAGTCAACACCTGCTGCGGCGGATACTCCCTCAACCAAATTCCTCGCATGGTCGAACACTCCTCTGTTCCATGTGGAGATACAATTCAGTCTTACAGCGTGCTGTAAGATTAGTAGACTGGTTGGTAGCTGATGAAACAACATGAAAAGTGCCTTAGTAGGGGTGGAGCGGAGTGCTCCAGCTACCAGTTGCGCAGCCAACCTCCGAACTTTTTCAAGCTGAAATTTGCCATCCCAAACAACAGAATTTTCTCAACGACAGCGCTTTAAAGCCAAGTAACAGTACGATGCTTTAGTCTCCAATTCGTCCCTATGGCTCTTTTACAGCATCTAAGTGCATTGAAAGCCTTCCGCGCTCTTTCTGCTATATTGTAGCTCCATAATAACTTCAAGTCGCGGATAAGCCCTAAGTACTTGACCCTCTGGCTCAGGTCAATGGAGACCCCGTTTAATTTCAGTAAATCAAAACAAGAAACTTTGTACTTCCTTGTAAAAAGCACTAGCTTCATTTTTCTAGAACTCACATTTAAGCCGCACTCACGGCTCCAACGTGAAAGTAAGTCAAGGAAGTGATATAACTTAGCATAGATAAATACTTTCTCAACACTGATACAGCTATGTCGTCCGCATATGCAATCACTTTGCAGTCGGTATGGTCCAGCCTCCTCAGGAGCATATTCAACGTGGTGTTCTACATCACCGGAGAAAGGGCTTCACCTTGAAGTGTGCCCGTGCTGACTCCTCGACGTACGCGAGCATTCCCCAAGGAAGAGATTACCAAGCTGTTTTTGAGATGCTGCACGATAAAAACAACCAGCTGCTATCCACATGCAGCACCGAAGGTGCCTCAACAATTGCGTCGGAATTTACGTTGTTGAAGGCCTCTTAGATGTCCAAGACGCGTGAAGCGTATATTCCTTAAGAGCAAGAGATCTCTCGACTTGCTCAATGAGGACGTGAAGAGCAATTTCGACAGATTTACCTTTGGTATAAGCGAACTGTGACTGCGAGAGCAGCTTAGGATCGATTGATCTTTTAATATCGTAATCAATGATCGTTTACAAAGGACAGAGTTAAGACTTATTGGAGGACAGTCCTTTAGCTAAAAGTTTTCCTGCTTTAGGGATAAACACAATTCTAGTTTCCTGTTAGCCGGTGAGAACATACCGGAAGCATAGACATGCCTTATAAATTTCTCTCTGAGCCATGGCAACGATACTACCATGGACTGCTGAATATCAGCTGCAAAAACGCCATCAGGGCCAGGAAATTTAAATGGTTCAAAAGAGTTAATAACCAACCTCAGTTGAAAATTGGATATTCAGAGTGACGGCGTTGGGCTGGTAGCTTGCTTTTGCACCGCTGCTTGAGGACAATAATTTCCCGGAAAATGTGCTTTCATAAGAACGTTTAGAGTATCTGCGCTTGAACTAGTCAAAATGCCCTCAGAGTTTCTGATGCACCCCATAGACTTCGGTGTCGTGCTTAAAACCTAAACTTCAGCGAAGCAATTCGCCTCTACGTTTCCGCAGAAATATCTTCTTGAGACCCTCTTTGCTTTGCGTATGGCATACTTAAAAGCCCTCAGCTCCGTTTTATACAGCGACCAGTCATTAGACCTTTTCGTACTATTGAACTCCCTCCTACACTCTCTTTACAGGGTGCTGATCTCCATATTCTACCACGGGGGGCCTGAGATTCTCCCTGGCTATGGGTGGATTACATGCTGCCCTAGACGCGGAGTTGAAAGAATCAGTAAGAATGTTAACCGCCTGATCCAATTCATGGTAGCAGTCAATGCTCTTAGGAGCAGTTTCCAGTAAGGATCGGACCAGAGATTTAAATAACTTCCATTCCGTCCTCTTTCTGTTAATAAAGCCTACCTGCTCAGCTGAGCTACGGTCAGCCATATTGAACGATATTTACCTAAAATCAGAGAACAAACACTCCTGTAATACCCTCTAGTTACGGAGAAAATACGAGTGCCACCCACTGACCAAGGTAACGTCATGGACCTTCCTACGGTTTGAGGTGAGGAAGGTTGGTTCGCTGCCAGTATTGGCAATGCAAAGGTCATGGGCAAGGATGAAATCAAAAAGTTTCTCACCTCGGCTATTTGTGTTGGAGCTGCCTCTTACTTCATTATAAGTGTTAGAGTCAGCCACCAGAATAAGAGGCACACCAATTCTCGTGACTTCAGCCACAACCCCCTTGATAATGTCACAGGGAGGGCTAGGGTCATGATCATGTGTAATGTAGCAAGAAACAAACCAACATGATCTTTGATTGATTTCCACTGCAAAAGCCATGCTATCCTCGTCACAGAAATTGTATAAGACCAAAACATTAATGGAATTCTTTACAAGAATACAGACACGTGGTTTATTTAAGCCGTCGGGTGCTACCAGTCTGTATTCATTGGTGCATAGCCCGCAAACCCGGTTGTTGGCAACCTATGGTTCTTAGATTAGGATTAGCTTCTTCTTTGTCCTAGGGCAGCTGATGCTGGTTTCGGATGGTGATGGTTAATCTGAAGTACCTTCACAATTAGTAATTGTTGATAGGGGTTAGGCCTCCCCCTCGAACATTGTAGCCACCTCAGCTACTTCCTCTGCATCCAGAGTTAAGAAGTCCAGGCAGCCACAGGACTCGGAAGTAGTTCCGACGCTAATCCCATCGGCAAAGAGGGATTCCACATCCTTTTCAAGTGGCCTCTGCCATTTGAGCCACCTGTTTTGGGACAGATTTCACAGTCACCGGATCTATCGAAACAGAGTTCTTTGGCCTGTCGCTTCGGTAGATTCGCAGAGCCAATTATTGGACCCCGTACCTGAAAATGCCCAGTCGGGCATCAAATACCGGCAGTGTCTCTTCATCAATGATGAAGAGGACTTCCTGTTCATTGTTTACTGGTTTGCCAATCTTCAAAACCCTCCAACTCAACATAGCAATATCTAGGTTGAAGAGCCGAACCATGTTCAGGACTTTTACTGGATCCGAATGGAAACAAGGAATCCATGTTCTGCATCTTGGCTGACTAGGGATCTCATCCTTAAGCACCACCCTAATCTTGGCACCTGGCCAGAGCTCTCCAGCTCAGAGATTGCCCGTTTGTATAAATCGACCGATCGTTGGTGTCCGCACGCAACCAGCCTGATTCCTTTGTACTGGCCTGTGTCGTTCATCGTACGTAGAGGACTCGAGCTGGCCTTCTACCGATTACAGCAGTCTGCGAATAAAACCTGCCTTATTTTAAGCCAGTTTAGATTATTCCGAAGGAAGATCTATTTTTAGGTGAAATAACAATCCTACGCAGTTAACTTGGGTCCAAATGGAATTATCTGATCAAGCTCCAAGTTACTTGAGACGTTTTATTGACTACAGTTTTGTCGACTGTGCTCTGTATCTAGGCTACACACATATTTTTAATGCCGCCCCTATATTAAGCAATCAACCTAGCCAAGTTATTCTCGCCAAGCTAGTGAGATTAGCTTCTTTATGGCTTTCTCTTTATTTCTCATTCTTGGTATCAAGAGCTAGATCTTTTCCGTGAAAATAGTTTTGTCTCGAAGAACAGGTAAAGAGTTTCCAGAGATATCAAAGAATAATGGATACAAGTTCACAATTTTTTTTGAAACCAAAAATAATATTTTGTCAGAGGTTTCAGTGTCCCAAATCGAACGTCGTAAATTATTAACTGGTCGTTGGCGTTTAAAGTTATTCTTGCATCTGTTTTCTTATCATTTTTATGATAAAAATTTTAATCCAAATTAAATGTAGGGTTTGTAATATATCCGAGAATTTCAAATGAGTTGCTTTTTCAGTCAAACGTGATGGTTTTGAAAATATTCACCTTGACTTTGACCGACCATCAACCTATCTGCTGGGCTTCTATAGTTCCAATTACATGTAAAAAAAGAAACATAGGGTAAGAAGCTCAAGCGATCCATGAATCGCCCTTCTTTTGAATTTTTAATTAATTTGACTTAGTTTTATTTTCTTTAAAACCCATGGCTCTGGTTGCATTCTTCACACCCCATCTTTTCTTCCAAACAATTTATTATATAGTATTCTTTCCGCTCAGGAGATTTTCCCACGATTGTTCTGTCAACGAACAGACAAAAGAAAAATGTTCTTTGGTAGCATGCAAGCGAGTATCAAGTGCAGACAGTTGACGGTCGATTGAAAGAAAAAGTCGAAGTTCTGTTGCGTCATCTGGAGTCGAATGTGAGATAGGATTTATTCAAATTCACTCGAGTTAATTGAACTTTAGGATAACATTTAAAAGGGCTTGTTATTTTTGGATACTTCTTTGATGCTCTTGGATCTGAGCACCGATGAAATTCGAGCATCGTTCAGAGTTTGTATTCCAAACTACAGTCACAAAATGATCAGTGACCTGTGGCAATTAAAACCGGAAACGCATTTCCGTTTTAGTTCACAGCCTACTTTGATCCAATTTTTAGATTCAGTGACTTGAAACTTTTATTGGTTATGCATCGATGGGTTTTTCGTGAGAATCGGACAGTGTTAGAATTGTCCACTTTTAAGGTTCATTACCCAGAATGCAGACCAAGCACAAGTGAGATGGCCCTTATTATTCAGTCTGTCGATTATTCTAGCTATTTTGTACGAACTTATATCCAGTTGACTTTGATACATGAGCTTCAAAGTTGATTGCACTATAATTAAATTTTCTCAGTTGCAATGAACTTCTATTTGTCTACAGACACAAAAATAAATGCGAAGTAGGTACTTGAATCATATCCAGGTAAATTTTATCTTAGTAACTTCAATGGCAAATAGTGCAATAAATAAGGTCTTACAAAGTGAAACTGGCAAATTAAAATGAGAATGACTCAAACAGCGAGATTACAATAGAAGAAAAATCTACTAAAGAACTGCCTCTAAATCTTTCCAAGCATTTAATTTCTCTCTACCTTACGGCCTTAATGTGCAATTATTATTATTATTATCCAGTCTGTACTCATTCCAACAAAGTCTTTTCACCGAATCTATGCTCTCTTGCACACATTTGGCCAACGATTAGCCTTTACGGTCACCGGTTTCACTTAATTTCCATGATCTTCCGATTTGCAACTTCAACGGGAGCAATATACACTTCCATAAGGTGACAGCTGAAAATAATTTAGGCCCGAAATCACTACCTTGCGTCCACCAACCATGCGCTCGCTCAGCGCAAAACTAATCATTGTCTCGCGCATTCCGACCAAGGTAGACATTTTTCTTTCGGTCGAATCGTAAATTAAATTCTACTTAGCGTATTTTTTTTCTATCTTTTTTGTTCGAACTCCACGGAGTAAACAATGGGTTATAATTCGCCGGTTAATTAGCCGAAGCGTGTGATAGAACGTCTGACTCTGGGACTTTGTCTATGACTACGGGCTGCATGTTTTACTGTACCTTCGGCAGGAGTCTTATGGATTTGTTTGCGATGTGAGAGTGAAAGTAAAATATTGGATAATGGATTCGGCTGATACGGAGTCGAATCGAAGGAGAATCAAAGAGAGAGATGTGTAGTCGTAATTACGATTTGCTGAAACTGCCAATTATTGTTGTTGTAGGTGATTTTTTGATAAATTGCATAAAAGATGGTTTGATAATTCGAATGATTTTGTTGTTGTTGTTACTGTTGGAATAATGGCTAATTAGCTTTTCAGTAATATGTAGTTTGGCGTGATTGATGTTATTTTAAATATAATTTATTTGATTTTGATTGGATGGTACATAATTTCAAGTGAATCTATATGAAAGTAAGATAGTTGTTAAGGTAACTAATCAAGCGATTATAATGAAAATGAAACCACGTGCCTGGCGAAGAAGGTTTTTATATATTTTTGAGTAAAAACCATGACCGTTTGACCGGTAATTTCATCAAAATTGAAGAAAAGATAATTTTCAAAAGATGGATTTATGTGAAATTCACCAGAAATAAATATCAGACATATCAGGCTATGGCAAAGCAACTTATTAAAAAGTGGTATTTGCGCAGATAATACGAAAATCAAAGGTGACTACCTTGACTTCTATCATAGCTGTCAATGCGTTTCAGTTGAGGTGCGATACAAAGAATAGAGTGAAGCTGGTCACTTACAAGAGTTGACTTCCGTGTAGATGAAGAGCTACAAAAGTAAGAAAGAAAGCCACAAAAGAAATAAAATAAGAAATTATTATATATATTTTAGTATGAATACAATACAAAAGAAACATAAAGAACGTAACGAAAGTCAATTTCATGTTTTCTCTTATTACTAATGTTCGAAGAAGAACATTAGTATTAAAATCACTTTGGTCAAAAATTCATATTTGTATATAAATATATATATATATATATATATATATATATATATATATATATATATATATATATATATATATATATATATATATATATATATATATATATATATATATATATATACAGTCACTCAAAGTGAAAATGATCCACTAGGTGCAAAACAATTGCAACGTAATTTAATGATACAAAATAAATTAAAAATGGACTGTTCCTGCTTAAAGATGATTACTTCAGATGTGCAAAATCAGTTTTAAATGTGTAGTAAGTAAAAAATTTATTCGATTGGAAAATATAATAATATAAACAAAAAATGTATATTCCATAGTCAAAATGAAAATGATCCATCAAAATACAAAACACAAAAAAAAATATAAATCAAGAATTTTCTTTAACAAATTAATATTTAGTGTGAAGGCCCTTGGCGAGCCTAACAGCTGATAACCTCTTTGGCATTGAAGCAACAAGTTTTTTTGTGAATTCTGGGGAGATTTTCGACCACTCCTCCAGAATGACCTCCTTTAATCGATTTCGACTAGATATTTGATGCTCCCTAATACGCTCTTCTAAATGGTCCCACAAGTGTTCGATAACTTTTAAATCTGGTGATTGTGCTGGAGTTTCCATAACTTTGGGACAATGATAGAGCATCCATTCTCGAATGAGTAACGACTTATGTTTGGGGTCGTTATCTTGATAGAACTGGAATTTGTCTTTAAGACCCAATTTTTCGGCGCTGGCAGGTAAATTGTCCTTCAGAATTTGGAGGTACATAGATTTATCCATGTTACCGTCAATAACGTGAATATTGCCGACTCCATTAGCTGCCATACAGCCCCAAACCATTATCGAACCTCCACCATGTTTTACACTTGGACGAAGATTCTTCAAATTCAACTCTTCATTCTTCTTTCTCCATACTCGAACCTTCCCATCCGATCCAAAAACATTGAATTTGCTTTCATCAGCAAATATAACGGTATTCCAGAAGTCTGGGCCATGCAAATAGTACTGAGTCACAAATTCTAGCCGACGTTTCTGATTATTCGCACTTATTAACGGTTTTACTCGTGGGGAGCGACTGTTATATCCTTGTTTTCTTAGGACAATTCTTATTGTTTCGTCACAGACCTTGATATTCAAGGCCTTTTCAACGTGTACGCGAATTTTCGGATCACTAAGCTTCGGATTTTCTCGGATGAAGTCTACTATCCACCGTTCGTCACGATCGGAAAACGCTTTTTTGGCACTTTTTCGAACCTTATTATAATAATACGATTGTCTTTAAATCGTTCAATTATATGCTGTACAGTTGAAGCACTCTTGTTGACAATCTCTGCTATTTCGCGTTTACTTTTACCGAGCTTGAAATGATGGATTACCAGCTCCCGTTCTTCGTATGTCGTATGGCGACCCATTTCGAAAGAAAACTTCCTCAAAACGATAAATGTGCAACAGGTGACTGCACTCAGCGAAAGACTAAAGTCAACTAAGGAAATGTAAAATACATGTCAACAGCTGATTATAAAATCTTAGTAGTGAACTATATGAAATAAGTACAATGGATCATTTTCATTTTGACCCCATATTCAGCCTTCTCGCAAAGATTGGCCCGTAATTTCAAATGCAATGTAACAATTTTGCGTATAACTTGTGTATTTGTTGCTTACACATTAGGAATTACTTTTGCCTAGAAACAAAGTAATTTCCAATAATATAAAATTGTATGCGATGCACATCAATTTATTGTCACTGGGTGGATCATTTTTACTTTGAGTGACTGTATATATATATCATCAAAAAATTTCAGTGAAAAAATCTCAAGAACGCACCATCCGATTGAACTGAAATTTTCAGGATACATTGGTGTACATGCAGAATCGTTATCCCTTTGGATCCGGCGGCCATTTTAGTGATATTTTAAATATACCCATTTTTCTGTCAACAAATATCTTTACATAATACATCAAATATTATAATTTTTTAAAAATATTTAACCCTATGTGTGCGCTAGGTGCCTAAAATGAGATTTGGAAAATTTGAAAATTTTTGAACTGCGATTACTTTCGACCAGATTATCAAATCATTATGAAAATTACAGGACATATTGTTGCTACTAAGTTGTAGACTCGTATAGTTTTTTTTATGAACGTGCTGGCAACCCTGCAACTACGGCAGGTATTGAAAGTGAAAACTTTCAAATCATCGACTCTCCTGAAAAATTTTCATCTTTTACAGTGAAAACCAGCTCATATATAAATTTTATGCTTTGTCTATACAACCAAAGCAAAACTTTTGTAATTTCACATCGGACAAGATCCATAACCCTCCTCCAATTTACCTATGTTTTAAGCATCAAAAACTTATGTTCATGATAACTCACGACCCAATTATCAGATACAGTTGGCGTTCACAGAGTGTACTAGTATTGAGTAAAACCAGATCTGATAGGAGCAATTTAGAAATGCGGGCAACTCTGTGCCAGTGGTGCCAGCTTGAAAAATTATAAAGAAAGGAAACTGTCTTTTGTCCTATGAGTTCTGATTCAGCCACAAGATTTTCATGAAATTGACACAGTAGCTGAACATTACTTTAAGCTGTGTTTGGTAAAAATTTGGTTGGAAAATTCGGTTGGTGCTGCCAGCTATAGTAATTTTGGTGTCTTGGGTTTTGAAAATTCACTCAGGAAAATAAAGCTTTTGCCGTATAGTTTCCAGTGTAGTCATGAAATCAAAGCGAATTTGATATGATTTATGGAATGTATTATAAGCATTGTTCAGTCTGGTGAAAAAAAACCATGATAGGGCTGCCAGCTATTGTTGGTTTTGTATTTATTTGCAATATCTTTACTAAGTGAATTTATCGTAAGATCTCAAACGGTAATGATCTTGTAGTGACAGTAAACAACAAATATTCAGTTTCCAAAAATTTGAGAGCTTTTGTACCCCTATAACTGCCAATGCAGTCATCGGATCAAAACGAAATTCGCAGAGTAGGTTTATTTCAATGTGAGGCAGCTGTGATATATTTTTGACTTTGATGCTAGCAAAGGGTTGCCAGCGTGAGGCATTTTTTGCTATTTTCGTATCAATAAATGCTAACATAAAGTATTCATATCGCGAACATTTACAATGAAAATAAGCTACCAATTGTTCAAATTTTCTAAGTTCTAGAAATTTCTTGGCTCCAAACATCTTTCGTTTTTTTACCCTAAGCATCTTTCTATCCCTGTAACTTTCGACAAAACCATCGGATAAAATTGAAATCGATAAAGTTATTTGATTTTGACGTGAAACAATTGTGGGAGACTTTTAGTTGCAGTGCTAGTAAAGTGTTGCAAGCACTAAGCATTTTCTTTGTTTATGCTATGTTATGCTGCTTTCAAAGTTTTGTAGTGTTTGGCTTTCCTAAATCTAAAAATTTCTTAAATCCTTTTTCAGCCCTATGAGTTTAAATGCATTGTTAAGATCAAAGTGATTTTGCACTCGAAACAGGTAGGAGCACATGTGGTAGAATATGCACTCAAAATTTGCACGATTCTTCTACTATTCATCGAACATTAGTATTTATAGCGGTTCAGGTGCGCTAGAGTTTTTTTATCTACTTTGTTTCACATGGAAGAGATGAAGTCAATTGAGCGCTTCAAAGATTTCGCATTATCGCTTTAGGGATCAAGCTTGGGAAGGGAATAACTGAAGGTGGATTGAAAAGGAAAATCGGAGCAACAAATTAAATTGATCAGATTTTTCTTGGATCCCTGTTATATTTTTGGGGTGGATCCAGACAATAATTTTGTTGATCTTATCCAGAATCTTGTTTACAACTTTCTCTTTTAAAATATAACGATCAAATTACAGTGCACCAATGACGATCAGAATATACAAAGTCGGTCCAAGTACGCTGCCCTAAGGTACTCCAACTTAAATAATATACCACTTAAAATTTACTTCTTCCTTTATATTTCTGAACAACTACACGCTGAGATATACATATATAGATCATTCGGCCTGCAGTAGCTTGTCAGTAGTATTCACGTAAGGTCCTGCCGAGAAACGTCCTGGTCCTGCCTTGCAGCACACCTGCGATTTTCTCTCGTCTCCTTGGTTCAATCTTTGCTTCGATTTTTTTGCCACTGCCTGCAATACGATCTATCTTCTAGTCCTACCCAGGTTGTGTAGTTTCATAGTTTTAAAATATTTGAGACAACTTTTTTGAATAATTTTTGGAATTTTTCTGTGGTACCTGCTTGAATATCAATTTTCGCCTAGTTTTAACTCGAAAGATTTTACTGATTTTAATTCCTTCAGATGCTGTAAAAATAATGAAATCTTAATTTTATTCAGATGTATAATGAGATTTGAGTCCATATTTTGCCTAAATATGCGATATGTACGAGGTTTCTTCATAAAAAAGGTGATTTTTCTAATTTCGCGGGCTATGTCCATTCGATTTTCTTTTTTGTGTCGTTTTGGTACACATGTCCCCGATATGCACTACAGGCAAAAAGTTAAGACCACTTAGGAATCGAGAAAATAAACAAAGTTTTCATGGTAATTAGAATTTATTTATTTCTTGATAAAATATAATTGATTACTTTTTATGTAATTTTCAAATGTCAGCTTATTGTTTTTCTAGTTACAAGTCAAAATTGATAATAAACAAAATGAATCTTTTTCTACTTTAAATTCTACATTCATCAAAATATCCCCCTTTGGCATTTTTTACTGCTTTAGTAATCCTTGGCATTCTTTCAACTAATTTTCTTGTTCCACCCTTCTTGAAGAAGCTCCCACAAGTGTTGCTTTGACATCGGACAGCGTTCATGTACCCTTCTATCAAATTCCTCCCATAACAATTCAATTGGGTTACAATCAGGTGATTGTGGGGGCCAGGTCATATTCAATAGTATTCCATCATTCTCCATTTCAGCTAAATATTCTCTGCATAATTTAGAACTGTGTTTGGGGTCATTATCTTGTTGAAGAGTGAAATTTCACCCAATTAACCGCAAACCTGATGGTATGGCCGTGCTCTGCAAGATTTCCTTGTAACGTTCTTTAGTTAACGTGCCATCAATTCGAACTAATTCACCCACTCCAGCAAGCGTAAAGCACCCCCAAACCATAACACAACCACCTCCATGCTTTACTGTTGGTACTACACAGTTCGCGACCATTCTTTCTCCAGCAGATCGCCTGACATAAACCCTCCGTTTGGAGCCAAAAACTTCAAACTTTGATTCATCTGTCCAAAGCACTTGTGACCAGTCTTCAATTGTCCACTCGCTATGAGTTCGTGCCCAATCTAACCGCTTTTGTCTGTTATATTTTCGAAGCAGAGGTTTTGTGGCTGCTACACGCCTCACGAGTCCAACGTCCCTTAGACGATTTAATACAGTTATGGACTTTGAATGTCCTGCGTTGAACTTTGCGTGAATTTCCGGTGCACTTAACTTTCGACCCCTTTTGCTCATAAGCACTAGAGTCTTATCCTCTGGTTATGTTGCCACTCTGGGTCGTCCGCTCCTTACAGCATCACCATAGCTTTCACTGTCCTTGAATTTAACGATAGCATTATGTACAGCAGTCTTTGAAATTTTTACTTCATTACTGATCTCTCTTTCTGACTTTCCTTGTTTATGAAGTGCCACAATCACACTTCTATCTTCCGGCTTAATACTGCGCGCTTTTCACGTTTTGAACAGAAATTTTGTCAAAACTTTGCTAAACCAATAACTAAATATCACAAGTGCACGGAATAAAATTCGCTGAAAATAACAATCCGTATTATTTGTCAGCACAAAAACTCATAAATGAAATATTTTGAGGATAAGGTACCTATTTATAGGAATTTTACAATATTTCAAATCCATAATCCCAGAAATTTCAAAGGTTTATTTTAATTACTTTAAAAAATTGTAGACACCGAAAGTCTTTAAAGTGGAAAAAACCCAACGTATTTTATTACCCTGACTGAGAATTTGTAAATCCCATGTACATTTTAAATCCCTTCATAGCAACCCTCCGTGAAACAGGCAATTACTGTAAAAAAAATGTACTTGCAGTTTTATAAATCTAAGTGTGCTTGGATGTGGTCTTAAACTTTTTGCCTGCAGTGTATGTTGACACTATCAGCCGTTTAGCATTTTCAGTTTGTGGTTGATAGATATAAAGGTTACACGTGTTCTAGTGTGCTTGGCGATTTTTTTCTATCGGAAAAATGAGTCAAAGAATCTGTATCAAATTTTGGGTGACCGAAGCTACAAAAAAAACACGACAAACTCGGTCAAATGTGAGGATTTTGCTAATTGGTTTTTTTATTACAATGGCGTGGTGCATCATAAGTTCTTCCGAAAAGGTCGTATTGTAAATAAGAAATACTAAGTTGAAGCTATGCACCGTTTGCAAGAAACGATACGAAGAAAACTCCCCGGATTTGTAAAAAAAAACAGTTCATGGCATTTTCTATCACTATAATGATCGTGATTTTTTTGAGCAAAAACAACACCGTGATTCACCGGACTTGACCCCCTGTGACCTTTTCCCGTTCCTTAAACTGAAACTATTCATGAAAGGACGGAAGTTTATCACGATTTTAGGATATGAAGACCGCATCGCTGGAAAAGCTCAAGGCCATACCAAAAAGCGCATATCAGAAGAGGATCAAGGCTTGCGAAAAGCGCAGGCGCAAGTGCATTATATCTGAGGGGGATTACTGTGAAGGGGACAAAATAGATACTGATGAATAAATAAATATTTTTCGAGAAAAATAAAAAGTCACCTTTTTTTGAACAAACCTCGTATATGACTCTAATACGCAAATCAAAAGTTATTCTTTAATTTTTTTGGCAAAAATAATCCCACCATCAAAATATTTGTTCGCCCTGCATCTCTAAACTGAAAAATTATATAAACACAAACACTGCACATCCTCAATCATTATCTCTTCAAATTCATCGCCATCCGTTCGAATGCTACCTAGTAGTTACTTTCTTCGATTGTCCGAAAATCACAAGTTCCGCATTCGTTTAATTTTACCAAGCTAATTGCATGGCCGAAAAAAAAATTACGGCGCCAGATCAGTTCAAAAAAGCAAGATACCGATTCGTATCATTCGAATTGAACATTCGACGAATCGATTCGGCTTGTTTGTGGTTTTGGTGATCCGTTCAATAGTATACTCAGCACAGTGCAGCAGGCCCAGGCACCCGGCCGAGTCATTAATCAGTTGATTGATTCGGCATGCGAAACGGACTTGTAAGCGATGCATTATTGTTTAAAAGAAGCACTCGTATGAGCGTGGGATTGCAAAATAACACAGAGATACATATCATCACACGAAGGCATACGGTGGCCACTCGCTTCCACCCAAAAAAGATGAAATAACATCGCAAGATACTATCCGTGCAACGGCAAGCTGAAGAAGCTTTAATAACTTAATATCATTTATCACGTTTTATTGATCATACATTCGGTTTGACTCGTATCTTTATTGTTACGACAATTCATTTCTTGGCAACAACGGAGGAAGCGTGGTGTTTGTCGGCATGAGCGGGAAAATTTGAACGCGCCGTGATGCTTTTGTGTTGAGACTTAGATCGATTCTGAAATTGGATTCTTTAATATTGTGATGCTCTCGATTAAGACCGACTTTAAGATATCTTAATCAATTCTGGATGGAAGCAGACGCTAGTGAGGAAGCAACGGTCAATCACCTGAATCAATAATTAACTTATAACTTATGATGTTTGCTGGCATGCGTGTCGAAAAAACAATCAATAATGCGGTCAAGGAAGTTTACTGGCTAATTTCAACGTAACTGTCTATATCCGTTGTGCTTTGAGAGCCGTATAGTTCACTCGGACCAATCATATTTTTCCTTTTGAATTTATCACGAGATTAATTACACCCGTTTCAGTTCAAGTGCGATAAAATTAATTAAAATGTTAAGTGATTCTTTTATGTGGTGGAATTTTTGCTGTAATCATTTGCGGTAAAGTTTTAAATTAGATCAATTTTTCTGGTATTTATAGATGATGTAATAGTTTTCACATTGCTTAACCAATGTATCTAAACATTCGACACATCTATTGATGTAGTATAAGAGTTAATTTACAGTTGAAAAGAAGGAAGGAAATAGAATTTAAACAAATTAATGTCAAAATTCGACGGCCTTTAAGAATACTGCTACAATTCTGAGTGAATCAAGGCTTACAATGTTGTGTGTAATATGAAAGTTTCTGATTTTTTTTCCTATGATACTGCCATAGCTAAGGAGTTGCCCTTTGAAACGAATGCTTAGCGATGGTGGTAGGGAGGCGCATATGGGAGAAGCCGATATAAATTATTCCATTATTCTTTTAAGTGCCACATTTTTTCTTATTTTCTAAAGCGCTCTTGCTATGCTTAGTCGCCACTTAAGCTTTAAATGTGACACTTAATTAATGTAGCGCTGGTATTATGCCCAGTCGCCGACTATTAAGACAACACAAGGCGAACAAATACAGCCATGGGCACGGCGGGATTCGAACCCGTGGGCATTAGATCGTTGCTTCGAACTGACGCGTTAGCGAGCTAAACTAGTGTCAATAAGCTTATTTCGAAAAGAGTAAATAAGCAACAACGCAGATAAAATTTCACATACCTGATTAAGCAGTGTCGATGAAAATGTAACATGAACGAAAGTCAAAGTGGAGTGAGGTTGGTTCAAGATGCTCTTAGATGGACTCAAAAATAGTTAGGCGGTAGCTTGGCAAGCAAAACTTTGTTTTAGCAAACAAATTCTATGCGCCCAAATTTGAAAACTTATGCCACGATACTAGCCCAACTTAGTTTAGACCAAACTTCTTGGTTTCTCATGGACTGAAACTTGCATAAGAAAATACTTTCATCATTCTAAAAAGACCCTCATGATTGTTGTTTGTTTTTTGGATTGAGGAGAGTTTAGCATGCATGAAGTTGAGAAATGGCTGTATTCAATTGAACTATTAAAATTTTTTTAAATATCGTTATTAAACTACTACCTTCGTATAAGAAGCTTCAGTTAGTTTTCAAATCTTACATGCTAGTGATGTGCACCCCTGGCAGTTGGGGGCGTGTACATTTTGGACGGAAGTTACGTTATTGACTTAAAGTCAGAAGAAGTTCCAGAATTGCAATGTTCGTATTGCAAAAGAGTTTGAAAACCAAAGAAAGTACCTACGCAAGTTGTTTTTGCTTTTCTATGTTAGATATGGAAGGTCTAACGGGTCAGTTCTTTTCAATTGCTAAAGTTTACGATGGGTCAGTATTTTTTTGCTAGCTTGTTGGGGTGATGAACGAGGATTCAAATATATTTTCTGTTCTTCATTGCTTCGGCAATTGTCTCGATCCGCAGGTCTTTATGAAGATTAGCGTTGCAGAAGTACCACGGTGCTCCGATGATAGATTTTTGATTGAGTTCTCTTGATGATGTTAATGTTTGATGGGAGAGTCGCTCCACAGATTTGTAAGCCATAGGTCCAGATTGGCTTTAGGACGGATTTATAGACGAAAGCTTTTGAGTCGAGAGAAAGTTTTGACATGCTATTGATCATCCATTTGAAGTTTATGAATTTAAGCTTCAGTTATTAATTTTTTAGCTTCAATGTGCCGTTTCCAGGTGAGCCTCCCGTCAAGATGCAATCGGAGATAATTCCCTTCGTTAATTTGAGCTATAGGTACATTGTTTAGATATACTTGAGGACAGAGTAAGTTTTAGCAATGTGAAAGTAGCGTGGATGCATTTGGTTTCGTTCATTTTGATTTTCTATTTTGCTACCCATTCTTCTGGAAGTGAGATGTGAGCTTGCATTATTCGGGACACCATAACAGGATCTGAATCAGTACATAAAATGGCAACGTCATCCGCAGAGGTAGCTGTAGTTGTTTTGTCGCTTATTAGAAGATCAGATGTGAAAATTGTGTGAAGTATCGATCCCAAAACATTTCCTTGAGAAACATCAGCATGCACACGATGTTTAGCGGTAGATTAGTTAGATAGTTGGTTGGTCAGATAAGAGGGAAGTGTAAAATGTAAGCTTTTCGGAAGCATTGATTTAATTTTGAAGATCAATTCTTCGTGCCAAACTTTATCGAATGCTTGAGTTACGTCTAAAAAGACTGCTCAGCAGTACTTCTTGTCTTTCAATGCTATTATAATTTTTAAGGCGATTTGATGGACCTGTTTTATCTTCAAAGCCCGAATTGATGTTATGAAATTTTTTTTTCATCTTCAAGTATTGGCAGTAGCTTTTTCAACAGACCTTTCTCGAAAACATTAAGGACGCAGAACACAAGACTAATAGGTCTGTATGACTTCACTTGAGAAGAGTCCTTACCAGAATACGACTGGTGGCAACTGTTTGAGAATGGCATTGGTGATGAGGTCAATTCTCACCAGAAGCTTTGCTGAGTCGTCCTTTAGTTTGATGAGACTTGTGCAGCTACCAATTCCTTCATGACACTCTTTTTTTCTTTTAATAGGATTTTAATTGATGAAAAGTATGTTGCTTTTCGAGTTGAAGGGTGCAATTCGATTTTAGGCGCTGCGGTGTGAAATGCCTCCAAGACATGCTCATTGGGAAGAATAACCACAGAAGACATCTTCCGGTGATTTGTTTGATAATCTAAGAAATATTGAGTTGGTGAGGCACCTCATGAATGCATTCCCGTTGGTTTTGTCCGAATATCCTCAATAACAGCAAGCAAAGTTGGGTGACATCTCCAGAGTAATGATGACAGGAGAGTGATCTGAGGACAAATCAAAAACTGCTTCTGATTTTGCGGAGTTTGGAGATATTCCCTTCGCGATTGCGAGGTCCATGAGTTCTGGAATTTTGTTGGTGTCTGACGGAAAATACGTTGGCTGGCCGGTTGAGATATGCCTTAAACCATAAGTTTGTAGTGTACCAAAGAGTGATTCGCCCCTAGGTGTTATGAGTCGAGATCCTCAAAACGTTTGTTTCGCGTTAAATTCGCCAGCCATAATGAATTAAGTTTCCAGTGATGAGATGAAACTTTCAGTGATGCCATGGCGAAAAATTCATGGGCGTAGTGGTTATATATTATATTAGGAGTACAAAGTGTGTAAGATAAAAACTGTTTAAGAAAAACATATATATATAAAAAAAGACCATATGAGCCAGCAGGCCAAAATAGTATAGCCGCTAGACTTTAAGCTATCATAGCTAATTACACTTTGAGCTAGGTTAAGAATATACAACTAAAATGAAATAAAATATTTTTAATTTCATATTTTTAAGAATAGAAATTAGTTCAGTCCGTTTTTTGGTCGACAATGAATTTATTTCAGGACAAAATGAATGGACAGATTGATCAAAGTACTTTCAATCGCTGGCTATCATCTCATTCAAATTTATTCGAATCTCATCCTAAAAAAAAAATAGCCCGTCTTTTGAGTTAGATCACCTTAGAAGCCAAATTTCGATTTTTGCAAAAGAAGTGAACCGGTGTACGGTCAAATCGTGCTGCGTGCATTTGAACAACCAGTAATCAGAAAGAGCCGAATATTGAGAATAAAGTGGATGCGGAATTATTAGGTATATATATTTTACGACTTTAACGACATGAGGTGCGCGTTGTCTTGGAGAATAATAACTTTGTCATGTCTTTACTCGTATTCCGGCCATTTTCTCGGAATGCACGGCTCAAACGAATCAATTTTAGCCTAAACTGATTGCCCGTAAGAAAAGATCCGGGGTTTAGCAGTTCATAATATCCATTGCGCATCCCCAGTCACAATCCGATATAAAAAAATACCTTTTGTTCGGTGCCTTTGAATCAGTAGCTGAAAATGAAAAATCGCCCCTCAACGTCTCTCGAGTTTCAGTTCATACGGTACTTTAATTTCGCATCATTTCCATGGATCGCAATCATAGGAAAACTGCTGCTTGCGTCACTGCCAATAATTTTGTAAGCTCTTCTTGCATTTGACTGGGATGTTCCATTACTCTGTCCACGATTTTTTTGCTGTCCAGAGCGAGGCTTGTTTTCGACGCTGAAAACAACATTCTTGAAAGGTTAAATCCATTTCTTACAACATATCTCAGTACGAACAGCGTCACCATAAACTTCCAAGTTTTCTCTAGCGCCACTTTTCTTAATATCGAGATTCATATATCGAGTACATTTTTTATGAGACTGTCGTCCAGTGACAAGTGGATCAGTTTCAAAATTATTTAATAAAATGTTTAACTCTCGTTAGTTGGTCACAGTTGAAATTATTCAATTAGTTTTCTATTAAAAAAGTATTGATCAAATTTGATTGGCAGATATTTTTGGATAGCAGCTTATTAATGGCTGTAGCCTTTTAAAATCCAACATGGCCGCAATCAGCAGTCAAAAATCTCTCCTCGGAAATAAAAACCCGTATGTCAGTTTTTCAAATACTTTCATAGCTTTGATATTTTCTAATTTTGTTCTTGCTTGAAAAGCGAATTAGCGTGGAATGTATAGATTTTAGTTGCGCCTTTTTTTTTATTCCGTCCAAAATTAAGATACAAAAATTTTTCAAAGAGAAAAACGATGAGAGAGCGAAAATCTTTTTAGTTTTGTATGCAGAATATCAATTTTAAATATCATTAGATTTGAAGCCGTTAATGAAATGTAGAAGTTCCTCGCAGACAGCATCCATTCAAACGAACCAATGGTAAAACCATTCGTACAACCCATCCAAGAACATAATTTAGATTCAATATTCCATAAATAAATCATTTTTACTGTCTGAAAAACTCGAAATCCATTGCAATGTCTATCCACCAGGAATCGGAAATGAGGAACCGTTCATATGTTTTGGTGAATTGCAAATCTTCACTGAAACGCATCTACCGCATCCATTACGCAACATTTAAAATCGAAATCCTCGAGCGGAAAACCTACGACTCAAGATGGATTGTCAGGAAAGTCGTAAAGTGTGTATGCAAAAATGCTAATGCACCGCTTAGGCGATGGATGGATGACTCGCATAGATTAGCAAACAGTTGGCTTGGGCAATAATAAGGTTCGCTGAACGCAGCTTAAGTGTAAAGATCGGACCAGTGCACTGCTACAGTGTACTGGCTACGAAATGGTACTGAATTTTTAATAATAGTACGCAATCTGATAAGATGGTGAACATGTAGATGCAATTCGATAAAGATCTTAAGTATGTTGTAGAAAAAGAGGCTAATTATGTCTTTTGTTTCGAGCTGAAGATATATATTTGATGATTTTCAGTGATACAGGCAGCGTGACGCAGAGGCTGAGTAATGGGATGAGAGTCAACTCGGTATCTACTCTGAATAGTATGAGTAATTGTGATAAGGGAATTTCCAAGCAGTTGAGATAAGAGGGATGAACTAGACAGATGATTACCAAGTAAATCCCGACTGGTTGATAAGCAACCAAATTAAAATTTCTAAAATTAAGTCATGCAACGATTTATTGTTCAGCCATTCAGTAGCTCCCTTTAAAATGTGTGTCTATTCCCGTTAATATTTATTATAATAAAAATTAACCTCTTCTAATTACACTGCTGATCATGTAAATAGCGAAAGCCGATTCAGAAATTAGCTAACCTCATTTCTTTTGTTTTTGCCTTTGGAGCATAAAAAATAACTTCCGAAATGAATTAAAAACACAATTTCCCCTGCAGGACTACTACAGTGTCAAGCTGACAATCAAACGCGTCGCGAGTGCCGGGCAAGTCCAAAAGTAATTTGCCTTTTGTGAAGTGGTAAACTTAATTTATACAGTACAAATAGCTGAAACGCGTGTGATTTGCAAAGCTGAAACGAAAGTGTATAGTTGTTTTTTGTGACAATTTAGTGCGAAAGCAGGAAAGCAAAATGAAGTGCATAGTGCCGACCTGTACGAATAGGATGAAAAATCGACAACCTGGACTTTCATTTCACAAGTAAGTGGTCAAAATAAAGCTTTTACAACAGTCTACTATCGTTATTTGCAAAAAATATTTCAATGTAATTGGTGCTTCATTAAAAAAATATATGATTTTAAAAGCCATAAAAGAATTGTTTACATTTTGTTTGCCATCATGACATTTAGTGTTTTGAAAAGTCAAAGTAGTGGCGTTCATTGTTAGCTTGGGGGCAGTTTATGGAATAGTAACATGGGTTAATTTTTTTTTAGATTTCCTGAAAACGAATTGGAACAAATTATATGGAAAACTTCTATAAATATGCCGGAAGTTGCAATTACAAAGCTTACTCGTATTTGTTCGAAACATTTCGCTGAGCAACATTTAATCAAAGCCGGCCGGGCAACAAGACTTACTGCCCTTGCGATTCCGGTAGTTAATGAAGAGCATCCACTTAATTCATTTGTAGGTAATTCGAACGTTCGCATAGAGTTGAAACACAATAAATTCCACTTTCAGAATAATCCTATGATAGTAAACACGTGTGTGGAAAATGTGGATAATTGTATGGACACGGTAAGGTTTATATATATATTTATATGTCTACATATATATATATATATATATATATATATATATATATATATATATATATATATATATATATATATATATATAATATATATATATATATATATATATATATATATATATATATATATATATATATAAATATATATATATATATATATATATATATATATTTATATATATATATATATATATATATATATATATATATATATATATATATATGTTAAATATTATAAATTGTGATATTCAAAATATATTATCTTATTCACAAATAGCACCATATTTTAAATTTTCACAGAATGATAGTGCAAGCCTCGAGCTTACATCAGTAACGAACAGCATCAGCGTTGATCCTTCCCCTGTAAGTCATGCACATCATTATTATTATAAAATGCATTAATTTCATTGCAGTCATAGTTTCATAATCCATAATTGTATTTTTAATAGGTAATCTGTAGAGCTGAAGAAATGGATTGTGGCAGTTTTTTCGTAAAAAATGTAAGCTTGCTTCATATAACTTTAAAAATTGCTTACATATTTTTATTTTTAGAAACATATTGAAAATATGGCGAGTGAGGGTGGCAGCACAAATATGAGCGCCAAGGAATTTGTGACCACAGTGAGTTGTAATTTAATTTAGTTCGGCATGCAAAGGTTCTTTCGAAAGCTAAGGTTCAATTCAAAATGGTTTTTCTGAATTGGTCAGTAGATCATGATTTTGGATTTAGTGTTTTTTGGGGGTTAATACTCATGCATAGGTTTAAATGTATTTTAAAAATGCCAAATTTGGTTTAATTAACTTTTTTTACGTTCCGCGATTACGAAAAAAAATGTATTTGTTTATACTGCGAATATTTACATTTACGATGGCAGGTTTCATTTTTCATTACTATATAGCTTCACTTTACTTTCGTGTACTTTAATTAATATTTTTAAGGGCATATACGGGGAACATTACAGAGAAAATTAGTACATTTTTATATATTGAAAGAATAATTTTTATTAAAATGTTAAACCTGTCGTAGGCATCAAATACGCGTCCTGATGAAACGAATGCCTACATTAGGATGTTGGAAGCAAAAATAAGAAAACAGCAAGTAGTAATCAAGCGAAAAAACCAAATTATCCATAATTTAAGACGGAAAGCCCATCGAAGAAATAGAAAACCCTATACTATACAAGATCTTTTACAAGTTTTGAAAGAGAAAAACCTTATTTGCGAAAGCACATGTGAGCAACTTACTAATATTGGTGCCATAAACTTACACATACTAGAAAGGCAACTAAAAGTCCATTCTTCCACTAACGCGAAAAATTCATACGACCCGGCGACGAAGGTGTTTGCTCTGAGCTTAAATTTTTTGTCTCCTCGAGCGTACGATTATGTAAGAGCAACATTTAGTAATTTTCTTCCACACACCAGAACATTGAGAAGATGGTACGAGACAGTAAACTGTGAGCCTGGATTTATTAAAGAAGCTTTCCAATCAATTCGACATGTAGTTTCATCTGCACGAAATGGGGAAAAAATATTTGTAAAGGTAGTTTTCGATGAAATGCACATAAGGCAGCATGTCGACTGGGATGGGAGAAAATCACACGGTTTTGTTGATTTCGGCGATGGGGTCAACAGTGACATTTTGGCCACACAAGTACTAGTTTTTTTAGCTGTTTGTATAAACAAACCGTGGAAAATACCTCTAGCTCATTTTCCTATCTCAAGCATTACTGCCGAGCAAAAATCTAACTTAACATCTCTTTGCGTCCAGCATTTGGCTGATACTGGCGTTCAAATAGTAGGAATTACTTTTGATGGAGCCACGACGAATCTTACTATGTCCAAATTACTTGGCTCGGATGTGCGTGATACCATGTCCCAAGGATTTGTGACATTCGAACAAAATGTAGACCAAATTGTACTCCATCCAGATCCATGCCATATGCTCAAACTTGTAAGAAATGCATTATCAGATTTGAAAGTTATCGTTGATGGTGAGGGCAAACAAATAAAATGGGAATATTTTCAATCTCTTTTGGAGCTACAGGAAAAGGAGGGATTACATTTAGGAAATAAATTGCGAAAAGCGCATTTGTACTTTTGCAACCAAAAAATGAAAGTACGTCTTGCAGTTCAAACCTTAAGCAAGTCTGTAGCAGACGCACTGGATTTTTGTCGTGAAGTTTTGCAACTGAATGCGTTTTCGGGAAGTGAAGCAACATGCAAATTCATCCGTATTTTTAATGATTCATTTGATGTTATGAATAGCAGGAATCTTTCAAATTTTGAGACCCTTAAAAAAGCGCTTTCTGAAGATAACGCTCACGCCATATTTAAATTTTCTGAAGAGGCCATTTGCTATATAAGACAGTTGAAGCTGCTATCGGGAAAACCTTTAGTAAATTCAAGACGAAACGTAGGTTTCTTGGGCCTAATCGCTTCGCTACGGAATCTGAAAGTGCTCTACGATCGTTTTATAGCCACAAAAATTCTTAAATTTTTGCCGCTTTACAAAATCAACCAGGACCACATTGAACTTCTCTTTGGCTCAATACGGTCTGGTCTTGGAAACAATAACAACCCCACCGCTAGGCAAATCAGAAACTGCTTGAAAAAGTTGATGGTAAGATGCCAATTAAGAGAAGGGGGGATTGGAAATACAATACCACTAGAGCAGATTTCCATTTTGAATTCGAGTAAAGAAAGCACGGTGCAAAAGATAAATGAAACTTCTGCACGTAATGCCATGACAAAATCTATCGAAGAAAATACACTACATATCGATGATAAATTTCTTCATGAGCATAGCTATGCAACGGACCCAGGAAGAATTTCGCAATACACAAAGTATGTCGTCGAATACATAGCAGGATTTGTTGTATTTAAGCTTTGTGAAATTCTTCATTGTGATTGTTGCATTTCAGCTATTCAGGGTGCTCTTAATATAAAATCACTTATAAAATATAAAACTAGAGGATTTTTGAAAGTTCCATCTGAAAGTGTAGTAGCAATATGTCAAGAAACGGAGAAAAATATTCGAATATACCAGTACCGTGGCCAGAACAATATTTTGTCTTCGAAGGCATATCAGTCGATAATTATCTCCGTCCAGAAACACTGTGTTGGCAAAAATTTATTTGAGGATCATTCTGACCACATGTCCAGCGGACAACACTATAGTCTGATCGTTAAATTAGTTATTGAAAAATACTTAAAAACTAGATATAATTTCATGGCCAAGAAAATGAGCGAAAAAATTTCTATGCGGCAGTATTATAATAAGATGATACATTTTAAGGGAATGTAGACTAACATTTACTATAATATAAGAACATATTTATGGACCTATTTCAAGATTTTTCAAGATTTTCAAGATATTTCAAGATATTCGTTATATTAACATTATTCAAGATTACATTTATTACGAATTTATTTATTTTCTGCTACGAAGTTGGACGAAAGCCGTAATTTCGCCAAAGCCGTGTCCCAAGCCCGGTTGAAAGAGAAAGAGGGAGGCTCTTGTCCATTTCCAAGTTAATTTTGAAACTCCTCTTAAAATGCCTAATTATGTTTTCGCGTTTTATACTAAATTCCACGTATAATATCTTTTACCGGCTGTGATCGACAGCTTTATTTCAATATATGATTTATAGATTCTTATCTTATTCAAGAGAAAATGAACTATAGAACTAGAATTGTGGACACAATAATTGAAGATGGTATATACTTCAAAATTAAGGAAAGAACAAAAAAATAGCAAAATCTCAAAAGCAAACCAAATTGTAAATTTCCATATATATTAGACTTTATAGAAAATTTCATATTTTTTAATAAATTAATGCTTAACATTTCATATTTTTCAATGAGTTCATGTTACAAACACATTATAATACATCATATTCAAAGTTAATCAACTCATTCACCAAAGGCAGAACACTTTTTAACTTTATTAAAAGTAGAAGCTTACATCATTATCGAACAGCATATGGTTTTGTTCTTCCCAGTAAGTTATATTCATTGTTATTATTACAAATGAATTAATTTCACTAAAGCCATAATTTTGAAATCCATAGTTTAATTTTTCATAGGCATGTGCGTAAACTGAATTATATATTCAAAGTCAAACATTAAGGTACGTTGAGCAGTTCAAACATTAAGTATTTTTGCATTTTATCGTAATAATAATAATATTTCACTAGAAATTTTACATACACATAGATTCCGACTTCAAGTATAGTACTTTGCATTTTCATATGCCACATGTTTTTCTCGACCCCTACGAAAAAATGAAAAATTGAAATTGCATACGCCTTTGGATTGTCGATTTGCCGTCGGTCGCGGGGGCTATTGGTGGAAAGTGATACAGTCAATGTCGACTCCATGCTGTAGTGTTTATTTGTAGCATTTTTGTACGGTTAATCCTTTTAAAAAATCGCAATAAATCGGTTTAAATCATTTTATCACACTTCTTTTTATAAGAAAAGAAACATGGAGGAAAAAAATATTTGAGAAAAAGCACTATAGAGAAAAATCGATGTTTTAAGGAAGATGGTCACAGTATTCGAAAAATAGCCGAAAAATTTGACAGAATTAAGTTAGTTGTTAATGATTATTTAAAATAAATTGATAACTAAGGAGAAAATATGAGAGGAAAGGGAAGATGGTGTCATCGTACCAATTGGAGAGCACTCCCATTCATAAAACACCAATAATCAAAACCTGGGCTAGAAGTCAAATTGTTGACTTAATGGTATGTCCTTCTGCTCATCGGATTTAAACTTCATGGAGAACGTTTTGAATTAGTTAACCCGAAAAGTGTACGAGTGTATCATTCATTTTATTTCTTCTGTTAGGTTTGGGCCGAAGTCAATGGGCAGAGTGACCCCACAACATATTTAGTCATGGTCTGCTTTTCCTTAGGTTCGTTAAATGAAGGCGTATCTCCCTTTTCAGATGCCAGCATACGTGCTCTGACACATCTCGGCTGGGCCTGGCTTGCCAGCCCATGCCTGAGAGCTACGTCTGGTCCAAACTGTATAGAATGATAAGTGAGCGAACTTCTTCCATTTTCCAGAAAAAACACTTTGACCTTGAAATCTCGCCTCCATTTAGGCAATGCATTACCTGTCAAAGCAACTTGAGAGTGTGCTGGTATTTTCTGCGAGAGTGAGCCGTATGTGAGCAACGAAAAATCTAGCCAGAGTATGTAGTTGTCGAATCTTATCTTGCACCTCTTTCTGTTCCATGCGCTTTCTTCCAATTTTCCAGGCTGATCAACAATACAATCTCAGGCCAGTTTACTGGATTTTTGGACCGTATACATATACGGAGTCCACACGCTGGTTAGGAACTAACTTCTTACGCTGTGGTCTGGTCCTGTACGGTCAAAAGCCCCCCCTTCCCTTGTGTTTTATTGCGACTAGTATAATTTCATTGACGGATGAACTATACATAGCGTCCTACCTTTTCTGGGAACTAATCCCCCATTTTCAATGACACACCCCAGCCACGCAGAGCTAGCAAAGTGGTACACCAGTATCCGTCGGAGTCGGATGAAAGGGTGCCCAGCCAATGCGAACGAGGGTCACGGCCATTTCTAGGGTAACCCGCTCTCGGGCACTTATTTTTTTCAGACAATCACTTACCCTGCTTGGTAGGCTCTCGACTGGACTTCGGTTCAGTTGCAGCTTCTAGCCAAGTAGCTGCCATTCATTCAAATCGTTGCAATTATTGTATGATTCAATGACCGAACAAATGTACCAACATAATTTGAACAAAGAACGACCAAAGTTCGAGGTTATAAGAGTCCTTATTCTATTGAGTTAATTTAACAAGTAAAAACTGTCACTGCACCCAAACAAAGCTGAAGAAAGATAACGGTATATCAGCGCTCACCTATGTATCTCACATGAATGTAGGGGTAATCGAATTCTCTTTCATTTGGGTTCTTAAGCTTAATGTTCCAAAGGCAAAAACGAAAAAAATATGTAAACTAATTTCTGATTTTTAAAACTAATTTCATAGTATATAATTAAAGGCCTAAACGATAATTTACAGGTTTTTTTTATCACAATGCCGAAAATTTTCGAATACAATATTTAATAATTAATAAAATGATGTTGTAATTATGAAACGAATTGAAATCATTTTGATATTCAGCACTATTTATGGTAAAACTGGACTTGATGCCCCACACAGCTGTTGCATGAATCTCGCCGATAGATGTCGGGCTAATATGTTTGTGCGTTTGCTTTTGGGGCTTCTTTTCTTTCTTTTCTTTCTTTTTCTTAATTGTTTTATCTTCTTTTTTATTTTTTTGTATGAATTTGTCTGTTTTTCTTCATTTTTTCAACCCTTCTACCACCTTTTCGCCCTCTGGTGGCGGGATTTCCCGGGTGTGGGGCATCAAGTCCAGTTTACCCCTATTTATTAGCATTGGGCTGAATTAGTATGTAAAGCAGAACACGCAGTTAAGATTTTTCTCCATGTGTCCAGAGATATGAAAATCATACAAATGCATTGATAAGCTATTATTCTCATTATATATACATCCTAACTATTTTTATGCATCCATGTTTCTGAAACAATCAATTAAATACATTTTACATTCGATTTCGAATAAAATGCTATAGGTACTTCACAGAAATTGTCATATTGAATAAAACATATTGACTATGCCTTTGGAATACGGACTTTTAAAAATTGAATTCAATTTTCTCCTAAACTCAACTCACCTGACAGGCTGCCTCCACTAGCAATTTCCCATTGCATGAAATTTGAAATTGCTAGTGGAGGCAGCCTATGGCATGCAATATTTTATGGTCTGCCATAAATGGTAGGCAATATGGTATGCAATTTGCTCGGCAATCTGCCTTGCAATATTTCGACAGTTCTTGATTTCAAAATGGCGCTGAACCGTGGGCCTGGTTTATTTTGCGTAGGGATTCTGAATTCAAAGGTATTTTTTGATTTCGTTGAGCAATGAAAATAGTCTACAGAGTATGAAATGCTGGGAAATTGGGGAATTTCTTCGCTCTGCACTTCAAATAACTCCTTAAGAGCATTTGACGCTCAGATACAGCGCACGTCTCTCTCGCTCAGAGGCATTTTCGAAATGATATTGCATGCCATGAAATTTCCCACGCACAGATTGCATACCATAAATTTGACAGTCGTTGCAATCGGAAATTGCAGAGAAAATTGCTAATCGAGTCCCGGTGTGAACGCGGCCTGATTGATTCCACTAAAGCCGACACAAAACATATGCTTTCAATTACCGGCAATATCACACCGGGGCTCGACTAGCAATTTACCCTGCAATTTCCGATGGTAACGACTGTCAAATTTATGGTATGCAATCTGTGCATGGGCAATTTCATGGCATGCAATTTCATTTCGAAAATGACTCTGAGCGAGGAGGACGTGCGCTGTATCCGAGTGTCAAATGCTCTTAAGAAGTTATTTGAAGCGCAGAGCGAAGAAATTCTGCTACTTATGAAAAGTTCACGTGTAGGATTAGTTACTTTTTGGATAAGCGGGTGAAATTTCAGACGAAAATGTAACTATTATATGATTTGCTGGGGTACGAAGGGGAATGAAATAAAAGTAATTTGAAAAATCCACCAATCATCAACTGGGAGTCTCATAAATTTACTCATCGTCCAAAATCGAAATTATTTCATTTTTAAATCAAAAAATTATATATAATTTCACCATTCCGCATCAAAATTCGATTTTTTTCGCTTTTTCCCACCATTTCATATTGTGTGGACTATTTTCATTGCTCAACGAAATCTAAAAATCCCTTTGAATTCAAAATCCCTACAATTTCCTATAAGAAATAAAACATTCCCACAATTCAGCGCCATTTTGAAATCAAGAACTGTCAAAATATTGCCAGGCAGATTGCCGAGCAAATTGCATACCATATTGCCTACCATTTATGGCAGACCATAAAATATTGCATACCATAGGCTGCCTCCACTGGCAATTTCAAATTTCATGCCATGTGAAATTGCTAGTGGAGGCAGCCTGTCACGTTCAGCAACTCGTATCCAGAAATGTAAGCTTTCAATTGATTCTGATTTCCTATAAATTCTACCATTCAACATTTTCATTGAATGCCAATGGAAAGCCACAACACGTTCAACGAGAGAATGCATGGAGTGCAGCTAATTCAGCCAGTGCTTATTACAAACAGCTGAACAGCTTCAAATCCACTGCGACCGTAGTGCATTTTTCGAATCGACTCGGTTCACAACAAATCTTCGCCTCGTCCGAACTCATATCGAATTGACACCCGAATGTTTATCAGCTGCTAAGCCAGGGCCGGCTGATTCAGCGACTAGGCAACAATTTCAACAGAACGCGGGGAGCCACCGCTCAAATGCATGTTTCGCTGGTATCGGGCTGAAGACTGTGATGGAGCCCGGGCCGATGGGGTCGGTTCGGATCTTCACGTTTTCTGCTTGCTTAGTTTGTGTGGAGCTGTGAAAAGATTCGTTTCGTGCTGGCTGAGTTGCGGCGTGTGTGTGCTAAATTGACGATTCTAATCTGAATTTGGTCCGAGTTGAACGCTGGCGCCAGAAAACTAATCGCTGCAAATCGATAATCGTCGTCAGCATCGTCCCGTCAACGTTTCCGTGCGTGGAAAACGGGAAGAAAATGTCTTTGGGTGGCTCGTCGCGTGCCACTTCCTGGATTTTTTTCGATTATCGTGACAATTGCCTTGTGCATTTCGACGGCTGTGAGTGCAATTGCGAATCGATTGAGTGTGTGGTGGAGTGCCGGCCGAGAATTCTACGCCAGGATTTGTTGTTTTGGCGAACGGGAGCGGAAAAGTAACAGTTCTTCGTTCACTGCACAGAATAAAAAAAATATAGTTTGTAAACGGATTGCCTGCATTTCAACTGGCGAGTGAAAAAGGTGAAAACTGTCCTGCGTGCAACTGACCTGTGCCAAGCGTGAGTGCATTGTTAGTATTCGCGCCACCCTCCTCACACCCCGTCCAAGGTTATAACACTAGAGCAGGGAACGGGCGAATATTGGAGTGTCGTGACGAAATCAGTGCAAAATATCACTATCGATTTGTTCAAGTGGTGCATTCGTAACGTTTCATTTGGCAAGTGAATTTTTCGGAAGTGTGTGGAGTTCGCTGCTCCCCGTCAACTGTGACGTGGCGTTGATCCTTCGCTATTTTTTCGCGGAAAGTGCCCCAATTGTCAAGTGGTGTGACTATCGTGGAAGGCCGCGACACATTCGATTCGCAGAACTGACTGGCAGTTCGTTTTCATCTGTTCTTCGCGTATTTTTCGCCGCCCGTTATTTTTTTTCATATTTCCGATTTTTCTACTTATTTTCCCTACTTCCGTGTATTTGCTATTAAAAATTATCGTCTTCAGTAAGGAGTGTGTTTAGTGTACGCCGAACACATGCTTACTGAGTCTGTTAACTAACGTTAGAAAATATCCTTAAAAAATACAGCAAAAAATATTTTCGCAACAATCGTCGAAGCTCAGATTGTTTTTGGCCTTGTGGTTCCTGTTTTGATTTGTCGTACGTCCGTGCAAACTGACGTCCAGAAGGTCTAGTCAATCGTCTGGATTGTAGTCTGCTGATGTAAATCGAAAGGAGCAGTGCAGAGGAAAAAACGAAAAAGATAGCAAAAGTCCAGATCAGAATTTGCGAGCTGTTGAATTTTACCGGAAGTCTGTGGTTGACCGCCCCCACGTCCACGTGAAGCAATCAAATCTGCGAGATCCTGCGAGCGCACTGTCACACCTGTCGCCGGATTCAAGCTAAGCCTTTCGCTGGCCGTGAATGACAACGATTCCGTGTGCGTTTCTGATATGTTGGTGAATATTTTCGAAATTCTCAAAAGTTATGTGAAAATTTCCTGTGTGCAATCGATCGTAAACGACTTTCGTATTGTGAACTTAGTAAATTGAAAACGTTGAGAACCGGGGAAAGGATTGAATTGCCTAAGTTTAATTGTCAAGCACAACTAGAAAGTTAACGAAAAGTTACACCTTTAGTGTAGTGTTGTGGGTGGTCTAAGTTTACAATAATCGAAGTGTTGGCAGAACGAAGTGTGATCGTAAGAGCCTTAGAGTGAAGTGTCTGTTAGTTTGTAAGGTCGATAAATATTTATTGAAAAAAGTGATTAAATTCCCAAGTGTCTGGCAGCTGCCAATTGGATTATTTAACTCATCTGATTTTAACATCATATCCTGCGAAAATGGCCGAAGAAACCATCCCGCAAGTACGGAAAGACGAAGCACATACACCAAGTCCCGTCAAAAGACCTCTTTCGTACGCATCCGTGCTGAAATCCACCTCCACAACACCGGATCTACAGCCGGAACACGATAAGCTGGTACCCGCGACGAACAAGGACGAAGTTCCGCCTGCAGACGCCGTCCCGTCTCCAAATGCTTCCGAAACGCCTGCCGTACAAAACGTCGAGAAAAGTCCCAGATATGGCAGAAGCACTTCCGGTGACACTAACAACGGAAGCTGTCAGAAGATTGTCAGAAACAAACTGAAAACAGCTGGTTGTGAAAATAAAACGACAACAACGACGACGCGACAAAATTGCAATAATCCTGATCGCGGTTACCATTGTATTACGGACTCGGACGTTTCGAAGGGTGACGGTTGTGAGCGAAGTTTGGCCTTGGGAGCCGATCTCACAAAGTTCCTGTGCGAATGCAGGAATCGTGAGGGATGTGTCAGTTTGAAGGATATCCTGAAAGCGTTCAATGCCCCGATCGGGGAAGAACAAGCCTGGGCATTGATCTATCAAACGATCAGAATTTACCGGGACGCGTATCGGAGAGATGATTTCCGATTGAAGGATCTACGAGTGCCGGACGGTGTGGAGAATCTTTGTGTACATAATGATGGAAGCGTGCATATTCGATGCCGTAGAAATGGTGAGTCTTTGTTTGATATTAAGTATGTTGACCCTACGAAAAGAAATTCATATAGATTTTCTGATTGGGAACAGATATATTTGTTTGTAGTATCCGTATTGCTCTTATCTAGCATGAAATATTTTCGATGTTTTCAGCCCTCGAGAAATCTATAGCTAAAATACTTTTTTTCCTCCTTCCTTCCACTCTCTCCATCACTCAATCAGTATGCACGGTCCGTGTGCATCAACATATTATCAAACATATCGTCCTAGTACTTCTCAGACAATTGAAAATTGGTATAAGGGAAGATACAATTGTTATTAATTTTAATTACACTTCATACCCTAAGTTATATGTTTGTCCTCATTGACATGTGCCCAGAGAAAAGTCTACAATAAACTCTGGTATCTTCTTCATTAAGGATTTGTGTTTTTGATGTGAGTTTTCAAGTATGTCTTGAATTCTATTATATTTTTTGTTAGCTTTACCGAGTTTGGCAATGAATTGTAATATGCGATAGCCTGCTGTATTGGATCCATCTTCAATCTATCCGTTCTTGGAGTTGCAAGAGATAGATTTCTAGCAGTACTGGTTTCTCGGTTAGTTATCTCCAACACAGTGCGGGGGGTGTTAGGCCATTTCAAATTGTTGCTCAGGATGTTAAAAATCAGTTGTTCCCTTTCAAAATTAACTAAATAGTTGTTAAGTAAATATTTAACAATCCTGTTCGAGAGTAAACAGTAACTGTTGGTGTTAGAGTCAGCATTCTTAGCATAATTTTAATTGCTTTCGAAATAAGCCTTCCAATCAACTCGATGTTTTGCTTTGATGTCTGACTCCATAAAATAGTTAGAAAATAGATAGAAAATAGAAAAAAAAAACTAACAGAAATTTACCTCTTTTAACTTTCTACATATAATGAGGGCTTTTTCTAATTTCCTAACTACCAATACATTCAACATAACCTTGAAAAAACCAAAAAAAGCAACTTCTCATGAGCTTTTTCTTTTTTCTATCAGCACATTCTATAGTTCAGCACGTGAACTATATATGAGGAATAGAATTTCTCTACTAGTGAATTCACTGGTACAGGATTGCTTCCAATGCGTATACACTGTTCTCTGCTGGATAGAGGAGCAAAAAAACACGCCTAGTATATAAGCATTAAACATCACTAATTTAATTCTCGTTTCCAAGAACTCCTATTTTCATAAGGCTGCAATCGTTGGTGCGACTTTATGTCTGATGTGGTTAATGTGGTGTAACCATGACTTTTTCTCATCCAGGATTAAACCAAGATATTTCATTGATTCAGCTTTTTCCAGACGAATTCCATTTATCTGAATAAAGGGGTTCATAGGACATTTGTTTTTCTGTTGGAAAATGATGTAGTTGGTCTTGTTGACGTGTATAAGCAGTTTGCTATGCCTAAGCCACACTTGGTATGTTTCTAGATCTCTATCAATTTTATACTCCAGAGATGGTTCATCCTTTCCAGAATATAAAAGGAGTGTATCATCAGCAAAAATGACCAATTTGCCAGACAGCTGGAGATGTTGGATGCAGTTCACATACAGGATGAATAGTACTGGTCCAAGAATTGATCCCTGTATTGAATTAAACTTCTTGCTAATGCCATATTTTTGGAGGCGTTGAAGCAAAATTCTGTGGTCAATAGTGTCAAAGGCCTTCTTGAGATCGACAAAAATGGCTGCTACATAGTTACCTTTATCCAATGAACTTTTAATAAATTGGACTGCGTCTAATGTGACCGCTATTGTATTGCTGTGTTCTTGGAAACCGTACTGAATTGGAGCTAAAATTACTGCCTCATTGATGTGTTGCACTATACAGGAATTTAAAATTCTCTCAAATATCTTGCTTGCCTTAAAGATTGGTGTTATTCGCGCCAACTTAAGGCAAGGAGTAAAAGAACCCGCCTTTAAGTGACTATTAAAAATTTTCGTTAGAATCTCCGCTATTTTATTTTTAAGCATTTTGACATATTTTTAATTCCCAGCTTAAGTTTCTTTACATCTAGCCATAGGTTTTCCGAGCCCCAGTCTCTTATTTCAATTATCTCTTATGAATTCTAGCTTCCTAATTCTCTCAATTCCAGCATTCTCCTTCAAATCCCTGCCACTAGCTCCTGTAAATTTCTCTTCTTTTTTTAAATATTAGGCCCTTACTCCATTAAATCTCAGTATGTTATTTTTTTTTTTTGATTCCCAGCTCCTTATTTTGAAATCTTATCTTTTTTTTGTTTTTAAAACCTAACATTTTCTACGTGTGAATCTCACTCTTTTATTTTTTAGCTCCTTTTATCTACTGCTTTCCATTTCTTTCCTGTCTTCTCTGCTTTTTATTTTCTAGTCTCCTCTACCACTAAATCTCCGTCCACTTTATATTCCAACCTCTTTGTTCTCACACTAAGCCTTCTCTCTTTTCCAATGCTCTTCTTCCATCACCCCCTTCTCCTTGTTTTCACAGCCTTCTTTTTCTTAAACTGCAGCCTTTGTTTCTATATCTCAGCTTCCACCTTTGAATCTCAGCTTCCCCCCTCGAATCTTAACTTCTTCCTTTAATTCTCAGTCTACTTAAATCAATCCCGGCTTCCTCCTATAGGAGAAAGCCGGGATTGAATTAAGGGATTGAATTGAATTAAATATATTTTATTCAAGAAACCGACTTAAAATTCAGCCTCCTCTTTTTCAATTTCGGCAACTCTCATCTTTCTCCTATAAATACCGATTTATTCCTCCATTAAATCTCAATTTGCTCCTTCTTTCACTTTCAGCCTCTTCTTTTCTGTAAATCTTAGTATCCTTAATTTTTTACGCTATCTTTCCGTTATAAACCTGTTTCCAACTCAGTTAAACGAAAAATTTAAGAATGACACGGGCAAACTGTTAAACTGTCAGTTGATTAGGGGTGCTGTTAGCCGTGTGAGCATTACAGATCTGTCACAGCAACCTACTACAGAGTAAAGTCCACTCACTTCTTATATGTGATCTTGCTTTGGATGGATTCTTTGCTTTTGAGGTATGTGTAGAATAGCATAGCAATGCAGGTGATGGAAGAATTCGCGCGAAAAGTTTGGAAAATGTTCTGAAATTTTCGTTCTTAACGGAATTTAACTGCGAATCCATATAATTCGTCTGGCAATCTTCTTTAAAAAATAATCAAAATTCCAGCAATGTATATCTAATTCACGTGCCCAATGAGTTAAAAAATGTTTAATCATCTCCAATAAGAGGCTCGTGCGAAACAAAAGAATGTATAATACGAATGTTGGCTAAAAGATAATTTTTTTTTGGCACGAACATAAACTGGCAAGGTGTAGAAGAAGGTCAAAATCATTTTTGACACTCCAGATAGATTTTTTTGGATTTCTGACTGATCGTAATGGCTCACTGATATAAGTAATGGCCTGTAAAAGAGCAAAGACTGGACGCACAGAAAATAGCTTCTATCTGACTCGAATCGATCGGCCTTTACCAATGTCAAAATGTCAACGTCAAAAAATTGTGCTATAATAAATCGTAACGTTATGGGAAGATTTTTAGCATTTGGCGCCAAAATGGCGAATTTTTGAATTTTTATTCATGTACCTACTGTAGCTAGGAAGCTAGGAAGTTCACTCTTGGAAACTCCATGCCATCATACATGTTGAGTCACCCAAACAAGAAAATTGGATATACATAGATGTCTTCCTGCTTTATGAGTACTCTCATTATAAAAAAAAGGGTTAAGGGCTGCTGTTTGACGCAGAAAGAAAATATCAAACAAAAAATATGGGACGAAGCAGCAAAAGACTGAAATAGGAATTGAGGCATTCCTCGAGGCCTGCAGCTCTTGCTAACTTCTTCCGGTAAAAATTGTTTTACTACTGTACAGTCAAGTAATACCACGAAAATCCTTGCTGGCTCTCGGGGTTGAAGCTGATAGATAGCTTAATTCAAAAATGTACAATCCATGTTTACGGGACTGGCGTGGTTATTTCCCTGACTCATTTTTCCTCTGATGTAACTCTGGCGCCTATTTAGAGCTAAGTTAAGATCGGTGCCCGGTCCCTGTCAGAATCTGGACATGAACCAGGGACGCCTTTAGATTAGGCACACGAGATTCAAATTTCAGTCCTACTCCAGATATTTCATTAAAGTAATTCAAACTGATTCAATGTTATTTCATCAAATAGTTTGAATTCGAACGGCCAAAATGCGAACTAAAAAATCGCAGGTCAAGAACTAACTTTTTCATGTTTCATTTCGTGTGTCATTCAATCATTTTGTCAAAAAATTCCAAAAGTAACAAATACCCCAACAAATTACCAAAAATCCTTCCATATCTGCGAAAAAAAAACATGTTTTCTTAAAAAATTCGCATACCTGTCAAATGTGAATTTCGCAATTTCACTCATTTACATTTTTTGCCTATGCATTTTTAGGTAGATATTCGATTTTATACCGATCGATACATTCCATTCCACTCGATCGTCGCATGTCTCATTTTGACTCTACACATGTATCTAATTTTTCAACTTTCAAGTCCAAACTAGTAGAATGATGGATTTTTGCATGAAACTGCAATCAATAATCTTTTCGTATTTTCTACGATCAAAGGCAACAACTGTCGAACGCTATCAATATCAATAAAAATTGAATGACTAATTAACATGGCTTAACAAAATGACTGTGCATAAATCGTTGCCATGTAACCTTGCCCGTTAGGTGAATTTGGTGAAAATATAATAGAAAACAAGAAAAAAATACAAATATCGGTCAGAAATTGTTTTGATTTTAATAAATAAACGATGATAGAAAAATGCATTTTTTTTTTGGGGAAAAATTGATCTTTAAGATGCAACCTAATAAACTATAGAAAAACGCTTTGTTTTCACGCCTACATGCTATTGGAGGCCACAAATGTTTTTCGAACAATTTTCATCAAAATTTCTTTATGTAATTATTCCATCGATATTCACAAAAAAAAATTATCAAAGATATTTACGCGACCAAATAATTTATGTATCTTCTGATTCAATTGAATTAAAAATGCATAAAAGCTTAAAATCGGTGTCAAGATACTCACTTTGCCAAATGACCGCACCTATCTCTTTGATAGCGTATTAAAATCAAATTATAAAAATCCAAGTATTAAAAGTATCTTTTTTTCATACACAAGTAGAGATATTCGTAAATTCCATCTTTGACTTGAAAACATGTGAAAAAGATGTAAAACTCTCCCGGCTGTAGTTTGGAAGTTGAAAGATCTTGTGAAAAGCATTCATGGTGGTCGAGATAAAAATTTGAATATTTATGGTTTGGTGAAAAAAACTATTCTCATAGGTGCGATAGACCATGAAATATGTATGTATTCCGAGAAAATTTGTTTTAATTTAAAATTGAATGGCGTTTTTTTTTCATTTATGTCATATGTGCTTTGAAATAGAAAGCAACTGGTGCTGTTTCGAATTGATTAGTTCCAAACATCAGGAAATTTTATGAAATTCTACAAACAACTCTATTTGTCGTCTACTTGCTAACAAAAAGGTCATTTCATTTCAGTAACACATCGATCTGTATATCACGTGTACTTCTCATCCATTTCATTTTTCGTAAAAGTAATTTTTCAGTAATTCCACCGGAAATTAGCAAAGATTCGATTCCGACTAATCGTTTTCCTTGATCAGGCTGTATTTTCTAATGCTCGCTCTGTTTATTAGCGGAGTTTATTGGTCATTGTAAAGATTCAACGATAAGATGTGACCCTGGGTGATTGCTTGCAATGATTAGATGTTGTGTGCATTGTGCGCAACATGAAAAGTATGATGAGTAATCGCGAGCGGAGCGTGAAAAGTGTGTTTGAGGTGTGATAAGAAACTAATCGTTTCGTCGCCCTTTCGACTGAAATGAGTGTGTAATTAGAATTTGTCGAGACAATAAACTTTGTTTTGAAGTTTCATTTCGAGATTTAAGCCCTTGTAGGTATTATGACCATTGTTACGAACATGTTCGTTCCTGCATTTTATGAGTATTGCATAATGCCGCGTTTACACACATGGCATATGTTGGCGAGCCGAGTGTGTAAATGGTCCCCTTGTTTATTCTTGGCTGTTTTTTTTACATACGAAGATATTTAGGGAATTAATTTCACAAGTTCCTCGACGAAACGTTCGCCATATGTGTAAACCAGGCATAAGTTGTGAGTAGATGTAAAGCGTTTGAACTCATCGACAGAGAATCAAAGGATATTTGCCTGCTACAGAGCCCAATCTACGAAAGTTCGTTTCCGAAAATTTTTTATTTTTTGAATTCCTTTCAAATTTTTTGGCTCTCATTTTCATTTTTTGAGTTCTAATTTATTGAAACTTTCATTATTTTATTTTGAAATCCCTGTTTTGTTCTCATCTCTTTTTAAATTTTTAAACAACCTTTCTATTGACTTTCGATCAAATTAGTATTATAATCAATTTGCTCAAAAATTAGAATAGAGCTACTAGCTATGGTAATTTCAAATGGTAATTATATTTTAATGATAATAAACAACAAATGTTTGAATTTTGAAAATTTGAAAACTTTTGCGGGTGGTAACCCTAAAATTCTTTTTACCCCTGTAACTGCTTTCCTGCTGATTGCAGGAGCAGCGAGCTACATATTAACGGCTAGTAAAGAGGCTCTTCTAAACCTTGAACCCTTACGTCTCAAGATTCAAGCCGAAGTGGCAAATGACGCTATAAGTCTACAACAAATGGATGCCCTCAAGGTGGTGTCCTATCACCGCTCCTGTGGAGTATGCTTGTTGACTCCTTGCTGAACGAACCGCAGCAAGAACGGCTGCACGCGCAGTCTTATGCTGATGACGTAGCTGCACTGGCTGTCGGTAAAGATCTGAATGTGGTATGCAGGAATACACAACGTGCATTGGATCTGATTGACAGTTGGTGTTCGAGGCACGGCCTAACAGTGAATCTTGGTAAGACGAAACTTGTTTTGTTTACCAGGAAAAGAAAACTGGAAGGGCTAGTGCTTCCTAATATGAAGAGTGTAACCCTTCAACTTTCAGAGGAAGTCAAATATCTTGGAGTAATCTTGGACAAAAAACTTCTATGAGAGAATCATGTTGAGGTGAAGCTTACTCGTGCTTTAAACGCTTTCGTGCAGTGCAAAAGAGCTTTTGCCGTCACATAAGGTCTAAAGCTAGTGATGTGAATCTGCATAGCAATCATAAGGCCGATGATCACGTACGCATCCGTGGTGTGGTGGACTATTGTGAAGTTATTGTATGCTCGCAAAAAGTTGGCCACTCTGCAAAGGACTTTGTGCCTAGGTATCTGTGGTGCCATGAGCACTACTCCGGGTGCGGCTCTTGATGTGCCCCTCAATCTGTCTCCTATCGACATTCAAATTCAGAGTGTGGCGATGAGCTCTGCCCATAGACTAGCTCAGCTTGGCTTATGGGTAGGAGAATATGATATGGGGCACTGCTCTATTAGGGGTTCAATGCGTGAGATCTCCGCGGTTCTCACTATGCCTTCGGACGCTCGAGTGCTCTTTTTGACTTCGGGAGAAGGTACGAAGTAATCTTCTTGAGTAGAAGTGACTGGGACGATCCAGATCTCTATACGAGGGGATATCCCGAGATCTTCTTCACGGACGGCTCGAGGACAGATGTTGGTTATGGTGGTGGTGTCTATCTGGATTCATCGAATGACAAGTAGGCTTCTTCTCTTGGAGAGCACAATTCTGTTTTTCAAGCAGAAATATTCGCTATCCTGAAAGCTGCCTGTTGAGAAATTCAAGAAAAATGGAGAGGAAAACGCTTTGCTATTTGCAGTGACAGCCAAGCTGCATTGATGGCGCTGCGTAGACCGCTGACTGCTTCGAAAATTGCCCAAGAGTGCAGAGCACGATTGAACTCTGTCATCAGATTCAATAGGGTGCATCGGCCATGGGTACCGGGGCACTGTGGTGCTGAGAGAAATGAGATTGCTGACGCCATTGCGAAGCAAAGTTCGGGACTTCCACTGCAGAGCCCTGAACCCGCCTTGTATGTGCCGACCGCATCTGCACGTGCCATTCTTCGGAAGGGGGTAGTTGATGCTCACAAAGATAGATGGATGACTGCTGGTGTGGCCAGGCACACGAAGGTCTTTCTTTCAGAGCCCAATCATGTGACTGCAGAATTCTTGTTCAATAAGAGCAGGAAAGTTTGTAGAGCCTTGACAGGCATTCTGAGTGGACACAACTGCCTAGGAGGACATATGTAGCGAATAGGTGTTGTATAGGATGACCTCTGTTCATTCTATTTAGAACAGGCTGATTCTGCGGAGCATTTGCGCTGTGAGTGCCCAGCGCTTGCGCGTCTCAGATAAAAATGCTTTGGTTGGAATGTGCCACGTATGCAGAAGATCGCCTTTTTTCCCCTATCAGTGATCCTAGATTTTATAAAATAGTCCGGTAAGCTATGGTAGGCAGGGCGTAATGAGTACAATGGGTTATTTGGCGCCAATGCGCCTCTCTCTCTCTCTCTCAGCCCACACACACACACTCATAAGTCTACAACAGGTTTGCAGGTAAAAATCAGGAGATCTAGAGGGCCACCTTAAAGTAAATGCTAAATAAATCTTTGAGAAAATACTCAAGGTCACTATTTTAGCAACGATCAAATGGGAGGATGGCACACTCTTTTCACACAAAAGGGCGCAAATGTGGTATTATGTACGGCTCAAAGATAGAATGAGGAGTATAGGAGCAAAGGTTAGTGGTAGAAGAACAGTTGCAAAAGGGCATTTCCCCTTCCATGAGGAAGCTATTATCTATTGCATCAAACAGAATTATGTGGAATACTTAAAGCCACACATATGATAAGCAAAAGAAAGCATGAAAATCCTATCGAACAGGCAAGCGGATCTCAAAGCTATCAATTGCGATGAAATAAATTCAGTCTACTCTCAGAAATGAGAGTAAATGCAGTAAGGGAGCTGAGCAGTTTCGATCTGATATAAATTTCCACCCATGCTGGGCGCCAAGGTAACGAGAAAACTGCTAATAAGGCCAAGGAAGAGATTAAATTGCCCTACATTGGTCCGGAGAGTTTGAGTAGCTTCTTGTGTATGGGGTTCTTGGTTTCAATCCGGGTTTGTACGATGGATCTAATCACTAATATTATGACTCCACTCTTTTATTCACATTGATTTTGAATTCGTGAATAAAACTCTCTACCAGTTTCAATTCCCAGATCCAACAAGGGTTATCGTGGAATTACTTTATTTTTACATTGGTCCGACTTTTTTATTGTGGCTTTACGAAAGCTGATACCGAAAGAGCAATTAAAATATAAGCTAAGAAGAATGTCGAAATCTACTGAATCAATCTGGAGGACTTGCAAAGGTTCTCTCAGCTTCGATACCAAAAGAGTAAAAGAAGCAGTGGCTTTCCGTAAAAGTGGCATGAAAGCCCAATGTGGAGCCATAACAGGCCATCTTTCTAGCAAAATGGGTACCTCCAAACTAGCCGAAAATGTAGGATACTTCCTCACACTCTACCAGGGGCATAAGAAAAATCGCGTCCGTAAACATTGCCAAGTTCATAAGAAACATGGATATATTATAGAACATAAACTTTTATGTTTAGATCAGACCTAACTTCTGAAATAAACTAAAAAATATTTTTTGTTGGCAACAGAAATCGACAGTCAATGCTCAGATATTCTATTTGAATTACAATTGGTTGAAATTTCCATTGACATAAGAATAGTATCGATTTTTGACAAATTATGTTTTATGTGAATTCTAAATAAAATCTAAATGGGGATGAAAATTCGCTGCGAAGGATCATTTCCGTTATTCTGGGTTTTTAGCTCGGTGCTTTAATTAAAAAGCAGCCGTTTTTTTTATTTCAATGCTAAAAGCTACCTTGAATATAATTTGTCATTATCAAACGTATTAGTGTTGAAATCTTCTCCTTTGTCAAACTCATAAGTATAACAGGTAGCCATGATTGAAGAGCTCAAAAAGAAGACCCAAAATTAGAAAGATCGATTACTAAACATCATAAGCGCAAACGCCAAGTTTCAAGTACATAGTAAAATCACTCCTGAAGGTTAACGATTTCCGACCCTTCTACAGTTTAACTTCACTTACTATTTTACATACCCAAACGACCCAATTTTTTCATTATTTTCTCATAACCAAGAAATGTCGCTAATTATAAGGTCAACTGATAAATTTACTTTCCACAATGTCCTCCAACGAAAATCTTCTGCTGATACTTCAAAAGCCAATGTCTCTGCATACACCTTTCTCCTAATTGGATTTCATGTAGCCCACGAGCCTGCTCTTGGTCGGACCGATTAACAGAATCGCTTCTTATGTGAAGCAGAGTGTAGTGGTTACACTACATTGATTGATGAATGGATCGAATGCATACTTGATCGACGATCGGTTACTCGAAATGAATTGAAGATCGAATCTGTCTCATGTACGTTGTTAAGATGACGCTGAATGAAGACGATGATGCTGATCGTGAATGCCTTAGGGCCGGTGACCTTCTTCCATTTTACAAAAATCACACCATCACAGTACACAGTATCCGAATTCTCTAACCCAATGGCCTCATTGCAAAGACCGGGGACCACTCTCACTAATTCCCAAATAAATCATGAGTCGTCCATCGAAACACGTACACGACAGCAGGTACTGCTGCAAGAAATGAGAGTACGAACAAAAGTGATTATAATTAAGATCTCAGCGATCATCGCTGATCTTGTTGCGATCTTCACTGATTCTCAAGGCGACCTGTGGCAGTAATGCTTCGCGCAAATAATTGGCAACGTTTTCATTTGCTTTTTGGAAGATCGGTCATGGGACGGCGAAGATGCAGCAGCAATACCTGCTCGTTAAAGAGAACACAACAGATCAGATGGTACTAACAAGTCAGGTGGCGGTAACTTCTTTTCCCGATCATGTCAATGATCCACAACCTGGTTAATGCGTAATTCGTAAACCAGCCCGGATGCATGATCAGACGCATGCCGATCATTTGTCGTGCTCTCCATTTCAGCTCGACTGACCCAGACACAGACTGTGCAAGTGCGAACGCGGGCAGACCACGCACAAATAGCGATCTTTTCATTTGTAATTATCAAAAAGAAATGAAATGAAAAGAACAACATAAACTCCGTGACTGGATCTCCTCTTTTGATGATGTACGATACAAAGTTGGATACAAATTCGTATTCGGTACAATTATTGTTGATAATGGTTCTTGGATGGATACTTGACCAACTTTTCGGCAAAAAAAAAAATTGCCAGTGAAATTCGATGAAAACTACTTACTCTTACTTATGCTGTTCGAGAAAAGAAGAGTTTGTTTTTTACGGTTTATTCTTTCGTTTTGTACGTACACACACAAAAAGACTCACTACTCGTGGTTTGCATCGATTTCTTTTTTTTTTGACAGATTACATACATCGCAGTAAGAATGTTAGTTGTTATCGCCAGATATCGACGGTACTAATAATAGCGGTGATATCGATGCCAACGAGATGCATTGGAGAGGATTTTGTTTTGATGGCGGAATTCGGATGATAATTATCGACCATATGAAGAAAAACATGATATGGATATTTACTGGTTGAATATGACGAGCTGAGATCGTGACTAACAGATTTGGTAGGAGGATGCTTTTATGCATACTACATATATTGTTTATTTGCCTGTCGCTTATCAATAACAAATGACTTCATGACGTGCGATTAGATTTGTGCTGAAATTTTAAATCTGACTGTTTTTTTGCCTTGGTATCTAATAAATGTTAAGTGAAATTTCTATTCAAGCATTTAAATGTTTTGTCGTGGTTAGCAGTTTTTTTTTGCGTTGTTTTTCAAATGTTTGGTTGAATCGATGATTTGAGAATCAAATATTTGGTTCATGTAATTGTTTGAGTATATTCGAAGTTAAAATAACATTTTAAGAGGTACACTATATTTTCTGAGGAAAATTTATCACTGGATAAATAAAGAGCCAAAACTCGTCAATAGTTCCTGACTCACAACTTATACAGCTGATGTATCATAATCTTCAAAAGCATCCACAGGAATTATTGTAACTACAGCAAAACTTGACGCCTCAAAGCGTGCAGAAGGACTCATCCGTACATACACCTTGAATCTCTCAACTTTCAATCAACGCCATCGCCATCAAAGACTCATCTTCGAATTACGACTCCAATGGAAGTATTCATTTCCAGACTAGCTTACGTTAACTCACACCGAGGATCTTCTCGGTTACATCACGGAGAAGTTTGGTGTGGACTCTAAATCACTCATTTACCGTAAACTTACAAAAGATGGTTTTCAAGAGCAGGCGTCGAGTTCATTCAAATTGATTTTCTCATCAAGCTTTTCGATGGTCAACAATCTTTCTGGTTCCCTGGTGTAATTGTACACGATAGTCTAGAAAAATAAAAAAATAAACATCTTTTTACTATTAAAATACAAAAGCCCTAACAAACAAGCTAGTTTCTTTTTTTCGATATCTTTGATTATTTATGATATCGTTGGATATAAGTCGAGGATGTTAAATAAAATTCATCACAACTAACGTAAATAAAAATTAATGATCTCCCACTGCAAGTGGTCATATCCGTCTAGTTTGCACTGTAAGCTGATGTGAATCAGTGCCTACTTTTGAAACCACTTAGTTAAAAAAAAATTTCAAATTTAATCATCCCTCAAAAACAATTCCATGTTAGTTGTCTTTCTTTACGCGTTCTCTGGCCTCAAAATCTTTCCTTAACATCGAAACACTACTATATTCTCTAATTCTTTCGGCATAGATGTCTTCATAGCCATAAAAATTCAATCTCCTCCAAATTTATTGGCAGTTGACTTAACAAATCTTTTGACTCTGTTACTCTCTGAGTGCTCCGATATAAGTTCTCTTATTGCTGTGTGTTAGTTCCTTGTTTATATTCCCTGTGCTAGTAGTACTGATGACTGTAATGAGTACTTTGAATCATTCGATAGCAAGTAAATCCATCATTTCTAAACTCGAAATTCATTCTCTACGGTGACTGTAGTCTTCTAACTATGCATTGGCCCTCTACTCCTCGTTTTCCTGAGGTAACATCCTTTCCTTTGTCAGTCTCCACTACAGCCCATCTTGATAAGATTCGCGATCAATTGTAATCGGCTTCTTTCATATTTGTCTCCCTACCGCCATAGCTAATTATTCGCTTCAGAGGGTGATCCTCTGAGCTTTGGCATTATCTGACCATAATTATTAATAAGAGCCTTTCTGAATGCCGATTTCCGGCAAAAATTGGATGGATTGTGGAAACAGACCACAATTCATCCAATTCCTCAATCAGATAATGAGAACTTTGCGAAAAATATTCCCAATCTCGATCTTTTTCCAAAGCTCTTTAAACGGTACCTGTGTGACATTATCAAAAGTGAATACGGACATCTCATCGTAAAGGAACAACATGGTTCCCTTGCAAATCACCCAACATAAACAAATCTCGTCTACTTCACGAATTTCCTTGCTTCAGCTCACGAGCTGTATATACGACTTCTCCAAAGATTTTGATCATTTTGATTACAGCCTTTTTCTTTTTATTGGGTTTTTCTTCATGGATTATCAAATTGGTAAAATGACACTTCTGCGCCTGATTTTGTTACGCTCGATACAGTTCCTGTATATCCCATTCGTTTGAGACCAGAACCGATGATCAACAAGGTTCCATCAAGGGTCCTTTCTTTTTCCTGTTTTACGTCAACGATCTGCTTCCGTTTCTTTCCTGTAAATGTCTATTTTCTGCCGATGATCTTAAACTCTTGAATACAGAGTTCATTGAAGATTGTAGCCTTCATCAATTCAACCTAACAATTTTCGACAGTTGGTGTAAAGCAACTGGTGTAAGAAGGTGTTGTACAGTAATGTGGTAACTAGAAAGCTTTTTTTTGCTGTAGTAACGACCTGTAATTTTGGCATCACTTTCCTTATTTTGATTAAACGAGATGTACTAGAATTTATTTTTAAAGTCAAAAGGTGAAATATATCATTTAGCAATTTCAATTGAAATTTTTGGACGCTAGATTTTGATGCTCATTGCAAAAATGTGCATCGAAAACAACAAGACCGTCAGATCCTGTTTTTCAGAGAGCTGTGAATGCAGTACTGAAGGGGTCAATTTGAAAACCTGGCGGAGGTAGGTCAACGAATGACTTATCTGAGCGGCCGAAACTCTTCCAAGTCTAAAAAATTACCGATAGTAAACACAACTTGACGCCTTGCCAAGCATCTCCTATATTATGAAATCGCTTCAAATGGTGTCCGGCGTAGGTAATAAAACTTGTTTGGGGTGTCCCAGCCCAAGTGGGGAAAATAATTTATGAGCATTAGCTCATGACTCCCATGACTTTACGTCTGATTCCATTCCTACTGACATGTCTTTGAATCGCCTCCCTTGCCGTTCTTACTTTTGCTGTTCAGCAGAACAGTTAGCTCTCGTTTGGACATCCTCTTTATAGCTCTATCTTCTTCTAGCCGCATACCTATCCCTTCCCATTCTTTTAACTACAATCCTTTAGAGTATTATTTCCGTTGTTCTTTTAAGCCTTAGGCTCTGGGTGCAACCTGGAGGACTACTCTACCCTACTAAGTATAAACGTTCTATTTACATTTTAGTACTTTCGAGATATTCAATGATTTGTGCTTTGATTTTTACTGAAGATATATGGAGAGTGTATTTTTGAATATTGAGTTTAAGATACTTCCACAAAAAATAGGTTTTTCAAATTTTGTAGAATGATTAAATAGAGTAAGTAGTTTTCCAATCCGGTGTTGAAATTAGAAAAATGCAGATATACTTTTTTTGCTTAGCAGTGCAGTACACTGGATCTACTGGGTTTGGTGGCTTATCGCCATTCACAAGTCCGAGTTGTCCAAAGGGCCCCTGCCCTTCTTTGCGGAACAAACTACGCCATCGTTTATCTTGGAGGTGTCTTGCACAGGGAAATTTTTCTGGGTCTGGTTCGCACTGATGTTCAGATTGCGTGTGGTTGGTGTATTGTCACCATCATGTCTCGTCAGTTTGACCAGTGCTTTGCAAAATTGTCATGTGTTGATAAATTGTAATTTTGCTTTTATGTCCCTTGCCTCAATCAGTGCAGGTTTTTGAGTGGTAGACGGTCCTCCATATTGGGCGTTCCCCTTTTGGAAGCGTCCCAATTTTTTTTTTGTATTAGCTCAGTTGTATTAATAGCCAGACAGCCTGCCAAAAAGCGGACCTGATGGAAAGTTTTGATCCGGTCTACTCCAATAATTAGGCCGATTAGTTTTATAGTAATCAGTTTTTTTATTTCATCCAGTCAAGCTCAGGTTTTCAAAAATTCGCACTATCATCATGGGTATTAACATTTCCTGCCTTTAGCTTGTGATTTTAGTAGTCGACTAAACGATCTCTAAATTTTCCTAGCATCTCTTGCCCTTTGCAACCATGCACAGAGGGAGAGTTTTTGACAGGTTTGCGTTTAGCACTTTAAATTATGCAGTAACACCACCGGCTGACTACGTTGCAGAAGGCATCCACTGCTGGGACATCTCATTTTCTGTGCCCGATGATTCGTTGCTCCTCGACTCTTTTTTGCACCGTGTCGCAACTCTCACACGCCAAACACTAGAAGGAAATTTTCATCTACTCAATCAACACGCCCATCTTCTGTTCACTGGGCCGGCGGCCGAATGGCTCTGGAGATACCACCGGAATAACGGCGGTGTCGAGTGGAGCCATCTCTGCGATGTTTTGCGGGTTCGTTTCGGAGATCGCTTCTGCGACTTCGAGCTCTTGGAGATAGAAAGAGATCGCTACCAGGAATCTGGCGAGTCCTTTGACACCTTCCACTCTGAGGTGCTTAGTCGGCCGCAGGGTCCAACCAAAAGGAGATGTCGAATTGGCAAGAACCCTTCGACCGAACCTGTTGCCCGACGTTCGTTGCACGTCGGGCATTTTATTATTATATCTTCCCTCCGTAAGGTTGATTCGGCAAGCAGTTTTCCGAGTAGAGAACTTCAACACCCCCGCGTGAGAGCTTCTATTTCCAACCGAGCCCCCACTCGGAACCACTCGAAAACCGAAGCACTCAACTCAACGGCTTCACACCATCTGGAAGAAGGTCCTACACTGACGACGTTCGAATCGGCGTAAATCTGCTTCGAAGAGCATCATTTCCACGAACCTTTCAGAAACACTTTCTCAAACGCTTCATCCTAGTTGAAAACGAATGCCAGGCAGTCGAATCTCAAAGCTTCCCTGAAAAAGTGAGAGCAAGGTTGGTTTTTCATAAAATGCCAGCGTCCATGTACACTGGGCTCATACAGGAGCCATGGGTTTGGGGCACAGCAACCTACAGACTCGGAACATTTTATGATGAAGCACCAACGAGACCAAGTACCTTTGTTCTGGTTTCCATTCTACTTAATGCTAATTGGGTCAGACAGTTTTCTGGTCGGGACCTAAATATAAGCAGTCTTTGTGCCGTATCGAGATAGTTTGCAGGCTTCAGCTTGCCTTCCTCCTGATTCCTTTCTCCTACTGCTATCACAGCACCTGGAGGATCAGATTCAGTACGCTGAATCAAACAGACTGAAAACAGCCGAGATTTGCGATGTCAACTCTTAGCACACCAGCTGATGCAATTTTAAATGCAACATCAGAGGAAACAGACTTTTTGATTTTATAATTTCTACGGGGTTGATCACTCTAAACATTGGGATTTCTCCCAGCTTTGTCGCCCCTTAAAGCTGTGCGGTAATCTATACATGACTATGTTCGCCCGCAATAATTAGATCATTAAGCGGATGGCGCGTATTGAATGAGATTTCATTCTCTGATCACCGAAGTGTGGTGTTCTGTTTGGCTACGTGTCTAACATCCATAGTGGAGAAATATAATCGTGGTTGACCAGTTTAATAGACAAATAATAGGTTGACTGCTCACCTGGAGCAGATATATTAAGACGGTTTCTCGATGGAACCAGGAACTGCAGATATTCGGGAAAGATAATAAAAAACTCCTTAATCGGGGTTGTAAGAGCAACGTAGAGAATGGCTGGATCATCTAAAGAATCTCACAAGGAACTTCTAAAAATTTGGTGCGGGAACACTTCAATTCATTTGCAAGAGCGACCTCGAGTTTGTACAAGGTCTTAGAAAAAAAACTAATTAGGTAAACTGAACTCTCTAAAACACTCTGATAATGATTTTACGGAGACGAGGACAGATTCTATACAAAATCTACGCTTTCTGATTGAAATGCGGAAGATTTTGCGCCTCTGACTAGTCACTTTTTGCTGCAGTAGGAAATAATAGATAAATTTATGTTCACCAGCGATCATGTCCTTTGGAAAGATCAAATCATGTCCTTTGAGTGGATGGTATAATAACAACTCGGCTATGTATTCATCCATATAATACTCCCGATGACCATATTTGGGCATATGGTTACTTAAATCACACCACTTTTGCGATGTAAACGTAATTATCCATGTACAGCTTTCGCACATCATAAGTTCGATTAAACTGATTAGAAATAAATACATACGTTGAAATTATTACTTTAAACTACATTAAAAAAGATATTAAATGAGAAAAATTAATTAAATAATCTTTAATCAAAACATGCATCGTGCAATTCATGTTATCATAGGAAAATATGCCTTCTCTGCTTTAAAAATACTATTTAAGCACTAAAAAGTACCACTAAAACCTAAATAATTACCGAAAATTGAACAAGTCATATGGTTCGCAAGATGTGAGCCTCCACATTTGCTGCATTTTAGCTGTGACATCGTTCTATGGGAGAAAGGCTGTTGGTAGAAAATAGCAAGTAAATACACTAAAATGCGTAGCAGGTGAAGAATTGGCTACATCCTTATCTCTTATGAAATTTTGTAATTTTTCGATGTTTTTGAGACGAGAAGCGGTGGCTTTAAAATGTTGGATTTTACTTGTTATGGAGAACAATCTGAAAATTGAAGTTTTGGCTTCAAGTAACGAGTTGATAATTTTAGTCGCCCCAAGAAACCGTCACATTCATTCAGTAACGAAGTATAGAATCACAATCACTCCAGTTTGGATGTCTGTCGGTTGAAAGCGACGAACAATTGTTTTTATGCGGAAGTATTTTCAAAAAGCTCGATAAGGATAATACACTTTAACAAATAGTTAAATTATGAAGCATTTTAACAACATATTACTAATCAAACTAATTCTCTACACTTAGTCCATTTCAAGAAAGAGAAGAAGATGGAAATGTCTTCCGAACTAAGTATATTTCAATGCTTTCAATATTAAAACAAGTCGCTAAACATAACTAGTTACACATTTACATCATTTTCGTTATCGAGAAATCAAATTCGTATAAGACATATTTACTAGTCTTCAAGCTCAAAATCTTTTTACATATAGCATGTATTCATTCGAGAGAGTTTAATTGCCACCAATCAGAGTTTCGATAACAACTGAACATTTCAAATTTCTCCGTCAGTCGTTGAATTCGAAACTGACTCAGAGATACAATTGAGTAGCTATATCTAATCGATGTTTGATATAGATTTGTGACGGGCAAAAAATACGCAACAAACACAAGTCAATTGAAAAATCAAATCGACAATGAAATAATAGCAATATTTTTAAATAAATTGCAAATTATTGATACTACTGTATCTAGCCTGTCATACATTTTTTTTAAACTTTCTTTTTTTCGCTCATGAAATCAGAAAAAATTCCCCACATGTAAAAATTTTGATATCAGATATTTTCAACTTGTGACTCGACTGCCTCCGTTTTTCTGCACAATCACGCTGTTTACGTGCTCTTGAATAAATCTGATGTCAAATTTATCAAAGAATTTGACAAAAGTGCAATGATAAACAAAACAAAAAAATTGCGTGTTTTTTTTGCGTTCGATTTTTTTTTCTTCACTTTCTAGCACCACTTCGATGAAATATCGAGTTAGGAATTTTGATAATGGCTAGAAAATTCGATTACGAAAATCGATTGAATAATGAATTATTATTTATGTTCGCATGCAACATAGCCGTGCAAGGTTGAAGTGAAAAGATTTTGGTCCTAAGCATTGCTGCTATCGTGCCGTTCCGCCTGCTGAGTTAATATTCAGATATCTTAAACGATTCGAATTGATGTTTTTGTTTCTCGATGTTTTGATTCCGAGCGGATAGAGAGTAACCCGTGAAAATTTTCTGCATTTGATCGATTGTAATCGGACTCCATTACTTCGTTTGGGCTCGTAGCTATAGCCGCATTGGCTTGTGGTGGTGGTGGTCGTCGTCAATAGTAGATGGTATATTGTGCGCATACCAGAGCCCCCGTGGTGTCTTCCTCGGGTCGAATACGAATGCGGAAGATCGGAATAAGACTTGGTGTTTTGTCCATTGTCAGTGATAAGATCGCACGTGTTAAAAAAGCTGAAAGGACACATTAGATACTATAATGACAGCAACAAGTGAATGTATGTGTTCCCTTTAAAAGGTTTTGTTGCATGCTTTGACGTTGTTACAAAACACTTCATGTCATTAGTTCAAATCATTTGATTTGATATTGTAATGAAAGTGAAAATATACAAGCTGCGTGATATTGTAGCGTTTAATAGGGTATTTAATGGGCATACAATTGATCATGTTGATTTCATTTTCAATTCTCAGATTAATTTTTTGTTACTTGCATGCGGTTTTACTCAAAGCAATGGTGAAAGAGGATCTAAAACTCAATTTGTAGCTAATTGGAATAGAACAATACGTAACTCAGATAATTAATTCATGTTTCTTTTAATGAATTTTCGTAGAATATAAGATTTATGCGTTTACCTGTTCAAATTCGGATGAAGTGAATTGCCTTTACTACATTACAATCACGAGTACGCCAAAAATCATTCTTACGAATTTTCGTAGATTTTTTTTGTTGTGTGATGATGAGGTTATATCAGTTGCTCAATCTCAAGACTGTAAGTAGCTTAAGTATACACCAAGATACCAAAAGATTCGCCGCTTTAAGATTAATTAAGTTTGATAAAAAGAAAAATTAATACTAAAATTAAATATTAAATTCACAGATTATGTAAATAATGCCGCGGTTCCAATGTTGACGTGCAGTGGAGTGAGTTTGCGCAACATTTTGCTCTCATGCACTTTCAAATATCATCTTCTCTTTCCGAACAATCTATAAAATCTCTGATCCACATCAGAATAGTATATACTTCTAAGAAAAATGTTTCGAACATGTTCGAATTTTCGCATGCAATAATTTATAACAGGTGGTTTTTATCAAAGCTCATTATAAATAAGACAACTCAATTTTTAGCTTGGTGCTTTTTGTCGCTCAAATTCTTCATCATTTTGCAAATGGCATTTTTTTTAAATTTTAACAGCATCAAGCAGCTTGAATATTCAAAAAAATCAGTCATCCAGGACTTTTGACACGAATGGAAATAAGCGTAAGAAAAACGTCAAAAAGTTAAAGGTGCACAGTCAATGTACGCGATTCCTACGCGCTTCATTATCGCCTGCAAAAAGCTCGAGTTGAGTTTAGCCATGCAAATGGCCACTTCTCCGCGTTGACGTTTAACAATTTTTCTTTTTCCAATTTCGAATATCTCCCATCGGGAACAGGCTAACTGTACTCTGAGCGTCAACGAAAGTACACGCTGGCATTAGAAACGTGGCATTATGCTGGCAAAAGGGGAAAATAAATTATAAATTACACAAACATAATAACTATAAGAAAATTAAAAAATGCAAGAAAAACGAAATGAAAACAAATATTTTGTTATATTTTCTTATTTCAAAAATAGGAAAGAAACTGAATCGAAAAAGAAAACAGTATTAAATGAATAAAGTAAATTATACTCTCTAGGCCCTCCATAAGCCTAAAAAGTTATAGAAACTAAACAAAATCATAAAAAAATTACAAAAGCAATGAAAAAGAAAATAAATAGACGTTTTAAAAGTGCTAAAATAAACCAAAAATACATAAAAAAAACTAAGAAGTATCGAAAATTCAGAATAATTGTGTTTTAAAATAAATAATCATTAATAAATAGATCGAAAACACGATACCGTTAGAAAACAAGACTTTAAAAGGTTATATATGTATTTTATTTTATTTTTGGCAAACACGAAAATATAAAAATCTAGGGTTTTCGCGAAAGGAATAAGGTGTCTTCGCATAGAACAGTTACACTAACTTTTCTTCTAATCTCTCGTATTTCCTTTTGATTTTGTTATTGAATTTTCAAGTTGTCGGTTTCAAAAAGATCTAGTTTATTTATTTCAATTTCCATTTCAACGGGTTAGTCCCCAATTATAAAAGTAGCAGTATTTAAAAAACAACAGAACGTCAATATGTATGTAAATAAAAAAAAATCATATGAAACTCAAAAAATCATATATAAAAGATGCAATAATTAATTAAAAATAAATGAATTGCAAATTTTAAAAAACATATTTTACTAGAGGTAAAATCGTAAGTAAAAATCAATACGGAATTTCCAAACAAAACTTATTTTACGTGTTGGAAACTAAGTAGCGCTTTGAAAACTCTCGATTATTTTACTAGGTATTTTAATGGCCAATGCGTCAAAATTGGAGTAAAAATTTGAGATTTAGCTAGAATGAATCTGTCATTTTCAAAAAATATCATCTGCTGATTGTGGGAATGCGAGCTGAAATTGCATTTGCATTATTTCAGCTCTTCCTTCCAAAGAGGCATCTTCCTGGCAACCTTTGTAATCGTTTTCTGTTCTCTAATCGTGTGCTGGAAATAACGAATCTAAAATCCCCAGGGCATCCTCTTCCAAGCGAACATTAAGTCGCATTTGGCCGAGTCCACCAGATAATAATTTGTATCCTTGGCTGTATGGGACCTGATCAACATCTTCGCAGAGGATTTTCCAAGATTGCCTTTTCCTCCATTTTATATGTACTTCCAGGTCTTTTTCGACCTTTTTATGGTTCGCTACAAGACGTTCCTGGTGCAAGAATATATTGTTTTGCCCTGTGTCTGCTTGCTAGGTCTCATCGCCTCAACTCCGCTATCACCTCGTCAACAAAGCTTCCTCCTGTCCCACTTTGAAATATTCTACCCAATTTTTATCCGGCTAAAGTTTTATGAATCTGGGCTTTTCTAAGACAGCCAGAAGATGATGTAGTTCTGGTCACTTCCAGAGTACTCCTCCATCACCTTTCAGTTCCATGACATAACATTGGCAGTGCCATCGAAACAAGAGTTATATGAGGTATTGGGTATCGGATAGGCTGGTGTCGAGCGATTATTAATCACCAACATACTCAGCCTGGATGCCATTTCCACAATTAATTTCCTCCTTATGCTTTGAACCGGCATCCCCGACTCCAAATCTCTTGCATTACAGTCGCCGGCTACTACTAGTTTTCCAGAAGATGTCGCACAGAGCGACCTCCAATGCTTCTATCTTTTTACGAAATTTCCTTACCGGATCATTTGGTAGAAAATAAAAGCAGCTGACAAAGCTTACGCCTCGATTTTCAATCCACACATATTCATCACCCGACGCTTGCCCACTAACTCTGACAGGCCGTCTCCACTAGCAATTTCCCATGGCATAACATTTTAAATTGCTAGTGGAGGCTACCTATGGTATGCCACATTTTATGGTCTGCCATAAATGGTAGGCAATATGGTATGCCATTTGCTTAGCCATCTGCCTGGCAATATTTTGACAGTTCTTGATTTCAAAATGGCGCTGAACCGTGGGAATGCTTTATTTCTTTTGAGAAAATGTAGAGATTCTGAATTCAAATGAAAATAGTCTACAGAATATGAAATGGTGAGAAATTGCGAAAAAATCGAATTTTGATGTGGAATAGTGATATTATATATCGTTTTTTTTTATATAAAAAAGAAATAATTTCAATTTTGTTGATGATTGGCTGATTTTTCAAATGACTTTTATCGCATTCTCCTTCGTACCCCAGCAAATCATATAATAGTTACATTTTCGCCTGAAATTTCACCCACTTAACCAAAAAGTAATTTATCCTATACGTGAAGTTTTCATAAGTAGCAGCATTTCTTCGCTCTGCACATCAACACATCATAAGAGCATCTGACACTCAGATGCAAAATTCACTTTTTTCCATTTTCATTTAAATTCACGATGTTGTCTGCTTTCAATGAATGACAAATGGGTAATTCCATTGAAAATCGACCAATTTTCAGATAATTTTTGAACTCACCTCCTTGGAATTTGACAATAATCTGATATCCAGAAGGTCTAGTGAACTAATTATCGAAAATGAAATATTTTTGGAAAATATGGTATATGTCCGGATATATGGCCTCTTGAAGTTTTTGAGAAACGTCGGTTCGTGTGTCATTCAAAAAATTGTATCAAATCTTCTACTTTACGTAGAGCCTTCAAATATAGCTTGTTGGAAAGGAAAAGGTGTAGGTATTACAGGTATAACACATAACTCAACTACTTATATTCACAGTGAAAATTTCAATGAAATCTGACGATAGCGATAAAAGACCGTTGGTCGATTTTCCGTGGAATGACCCAAATGCAAACCAAATAGAGCAGCTTGCTCAAAATTTTACAGTAGTCTATTAATAGATGGCAATTGACGGGAGCTGTGTTGTATTTAAGATTACTGCGCGGGAAATCGGAAAAGCCACTGACTTATCAAACTGCCCTCGTAAGTCGGTTAGCCTATTTGGTTATCTAAACAATGCTTAAAAGTTGACTGCAAATTACTGCTTAAGAAAAGAATCTTGTTGGCAAACAAGCAGTAGAATTTAACACACCTTGGAAAGAGTCTCACAATTTTCCAAAATTGTTCTATCTTCGATCCTCTGGAGCAGAAAAAAATACTTTCTTTCATCTCGTCTTTAAAACTCCCATTGCAAATGTATCATTTGACTATCTCAAAATACCATCTAATTTCATCGACACAATAACACACTTTATGAATTCATCTATAAATCCACCGAATCATGGTAACCGTAGTCGCATTACAATTCAAACTACTCATCTAAACGACTAACATCATTGCAATCATACGAAGCAGTTTTTCATATCAAACTAACGGTCTCTCATTCCACCAGGAAAACGCAGACGACGACTTAATGACATGAATTCCATTCATTTACTCTCAATCATCTCAAATACCAAACAATTGTTCGATCGTTACACAGATGCACAACATTTCAAATGAAATTCAAATTCAATGATGATTGTGTTAATTTTCTTCTCGGTAAAGACGATGAATAATTTTGTATTTATAAGCTCCATCCTAAAAAAAATCCAATTAAGTAATTTTCATTAATAAAAATTTCCATTTCACTTTTTCCTTGAATAATTCCATGATAATTCATTACGTTATGAATTTGATCGGCAAATTATTTTCCTTTTTCCTGTAAAAATTACTCCGTGAATTTCTTCCTCAAACAATATTTCCGCGCATCGTTTAATATCGTACTCAATTTTTATAAATTTTTTCATCTTTTTCTCTCGTACTATTCGATAACTTTTCAATATCCAGAATGAATAGGCATAGGATTCGTAGTGGCTTGTGAACATCTTTTTTTTGCGTATCTTTTTCCACATAATTAACGAATTGATAATTCAATTTAGTAATTTTCGTCAAATTTATTTCATATTTTTTGCCTTGAACTTTTCATCGTTTTTACAACGTCATCGCAGTCAATTGCAAGTTAAAACTCTACAGCATCTCGATGGTTTTATCATTGCATTCGTATAGCACACGATGTTCAATGAAATGTACGAAAATTATTTTGCACTTCGACTGCATGTCATAATCTGCGCGAAATATTGTTTGTGTCGGTGTTTATTTCGTCTATTAATTTTTCCCCAATTTCGTATCATTGATGTGTTTATTGGACGTAAAATTTATCAGACGCTTTTGAATTGCAAGGTAAAATTCAAAATGCAAACAGATGTGTGTGATGTGATGATTTTCGTATGCATGTGTGGTGGCATGCATAGTAAAGTACGAAGTTTTTGTACTTTCATTGTTTTTATACGGTAGAATGATGAGTTTTGTTGATGGTGCTTCGAAGTGTAATGTACTTGTCGATAATGATCGAATGATGGGATGATGATTGAGGCGATAATGATGCTTATTGATTGGTTTTTGAAAGATAGAACGGTTAATTATGTTGTAGATGTTATTCGATTGAAAGGTTATTGGATGTATGATTTACAGTTATGATTAATGTGTAATGAAAGTTATTTTGGAAAATTCTCAGTGTGCAAAAAATTTCTTTTAAGAAGATTGATAGGCGCACAAGTTCACGTAAAATATGATATTATGTATGTAGGCTTACGGTGAAGATTTTTTTAATAAATATTACGATAGATATAGATCCACTGGGTCATTAAGTCTGCGGAAATAGTTAGTAGGTACGTCATTAATGAGGGTAGTTAAGTGAAATGTTATGAGTTCAAAGGCTCATTATTTCTTTTAATCAAGCTATTATTTTGTCAACTATCGTCGAGGAAGCAATTGAAGCGAAAAAAGAACAGAAAAAAATCAAAAAATAAGAGGAAAATTTGCCCAAATAGCCTTTTGCATGACAACGCACCTGTTTACAAGAGTTTGTCCACCAAAGTCGTTTGGCGTTGGCATAATTATTTCAAACCACCCACCCTACAGCCCTGACCTGACTCTCAGCGATTATTATTTTTTCTTAAAACTGAAAAAGGAACTACGTGAGAAGTTGAAAACTTCAAACGGTGAAGAAGTTCTTTTTCGACAAATGCAAATTATTTTTATTTATTTATGTACCCCTTGCACTGATATATAATTCCAAGCAAGAAAAAATAATGAAACATAAAAAAGAAAAAGAACAACAAAATTAATTGAATAATTTGAAAACTAAAATTCGAACTAAGGTAAATAGCAATTCAAGGTAACATTCTCAATACATGCTTGAATTGTAAATAAAACCCTAGCGCATCAGAACCGCTAGAAACACTAATGTTCGAAGAACAGTAGAGGATTTGTGCAGATTTTGAGTGTCTATTCTACCACTAGCTACTTGTCATACTTAAGACTAATACACCCTTAGCTATAATAGACCCTAAGCCAATTTAATTTCGATGACTTCATCGAAAGTTACAGCGATAGAAAGGTGTTTGGGGCTGCCAAATGTACAGACCTTAGAAAGTTCTAAAATGGTTTACTTCTGAATACTTAATGCAAGCATTTATTGGTACGAAAATAACAAAAACGCCTCGTGCAGGCAGCCATTTGCTTGCACCGAAACCAAAAATATACCACATCTGCTTCACGTTGAAGTCAACCTGCTCTGCGAATTTTGTATTGATCCGAGCAATGCATTGGAAGTTATAGGGATACAAAGAAATTTAGGGTTACCATTCGCAAAAGCTTTCAAATTTTCTAGATCTTTGTATTTAGTGTTTATTTTCACTACAAGATCACTATGATTTGAAAATTTTATGATAAAATCGTTTACTAAAGAGACGCCAAAAAGATAAACAAACAACCATAGCTGGCTTTTTCCAACTAGATTTCTACTGAATATTGCCTACAATAAGTTTGATTTGCCATTTGAATGACTACACTGGAAGCTATAGGGCAAAGAACTTTATTTTCCTGAACGAATTTTCAAAATTTAATACACCAAAATTACCAAAGCTGGCAGCTCCAACTGGATTTTTCAAACAACTTTCTACCAAACGTGGCTTAGAGTAAGGTTCACCTACTGTGTGAATTTCGTCAAAATCGAATGGCTAAATCAGAATTGATCGGGCTAAAAGCTGTTTTTTTTAGTGATTTTCAAGATGGCACCACTGGTACAGAATTGCCCGAATTTCAAAATCACTTCTATCAGACCTGATCCTACTTAATACCAATACATTCTGTAAATTTCAACTGTATCTGATGATCGATTCGTGAGTTCCCGTGAACAGAAGTTTTTGATGCTAAAAATATAGGTAAATTGGGGAAGGATTACCGATCTTGCCCGTTGTAAAATTTCAAATGTTTTACTTTGGCTATGTAGACAAACCATAAAGTTTATATGTGAGTTGCTTTTTTCTAAAAATCGAAAATTTTTCATTACAGTCGATGATTTGAAGGTTAGCGCCTGCCCTAGCTACAGGGTTGCCAACATGCTCATTAAAAGCAACACAAATTTACAACTTAATAGTACCAATACGTCCTGAAAATTTCATAATGTTTTAATAGCTTTGTCAAAAGTTATCGCAATTTAAAAATTTTCAAATTTTCCCGATACCTTTTTAGGCACCTAGCGCGCACATATGGGGTTAAAAATTTCCAAAGCATTATCCGATTCACATTTAAAACTCGTTCCGAATTCATTTCGCTAACATTATTTTTGTAAAAGTTATTTGTGGACGGAATAATAGGTATATTAAAAATATCACCAAAATGGTCGCCGGCGCCAAAGAGTTAAAGATAATTGACATTTGGGGAGACCTGGACCTATTCTCCATATACACCAAGGTATTTTGAAAGTTTCAACTCAACCGGATGGCGCGTTCCCAAGAAATAGTCACTTAATTTTTAAGGATGGAAAGACGAGAGGAGTAGGGACAAAAGAGAATATTGAATTAAAAAAGCAGCGCGTGAGTGAACCTACGCTGAGCAGATTCAATGGCGTCCGATAAATACTGAAAGCGCGGAAACCACATTTGGCACGCGTATTCTAAAATATTGCGTACTAAGGAGACAAATAAATGAATACTGGAAGAAATGTTGGTAAACATACATATACGAAGAACGCAAGACAAAGCCAGCAATTCTAGAGGCCCTGGACGTCATATATATGACATGAACATCAAATTTTAATTTAGAATCAAACACCACGCCAGGTCTCTAAAATACTGGACAACTGACAAGAAAATACCAGACCAAGAATAAAAGAACACATGTGGAGTATTTTTTTATAAGAAAGACCAAGGTGACACTTCAAAATGTTCAGTGGCAAGAAGTTTTTTTGACACCAGAGTTGGTGATAGGGAATACACCCGATGCAAGGATAATGTTGTAAAGGATAGGCGGCAAACAAGTCATAAATAGTAAAGCAGTAATATCATCAAGATACATAGAATCAGAAACTGAGGAATTGGATTTGAGGGAACGGATGTAGGACCAAAAGGATTTAGATTGATTAGAACAGATTGAAGCCTCGATGCTCAAAAAGCAATCACGCATTGCCCGCTTGAGTACTTTTTTAGCATCAGAACGTAAACTATGGAATTCCTCAAAGTCAGAGGGTGGACTCGTCATCTTCAGCTTTTCACGAGCTTTTCTCTTAGCTTTAACAGCATCAGAGACTTTCAATGTGAACCAAGGTACATCATTAGGTTTGAGAGGACGTTTAATGGGAGTGAAATGAAAGATAAGGTTAGAAAAGACAGAGTTAAACTTGGCCAACGCACAATTAACATCCAATCCTTTAAAAAATGAATACCAATTGATAAAGCTGATTTCCGAGGATATTTTCCGAAAGTCAGCTTTGAAGAAGTTGTATCACTGAAAAGAAGGATATTTGCTGGAAGTTGAGGTCAACATCAAGCAGGAGAGAAGGGTAATGATGATTGGGTTGCACATAAGCAAAAGGAGCAGGAGAGAGAAAGGGAATCTAAGCGAAGGCTGGAAAGAACTAAATCGAGAATTCTGTTATTGGTGTTACGATGGTAGTTAATTTGAGAACAAGAACAAAGTTAAAAAATGGAAGAAGTCGCAGCAGAAAGGTGATTGTAGGATAGTAAACTGAGGTTATTGGAGTCTCACACCACAGTAGACATGTTAAAGTCGCCAAAACTTAAGAGGGGAGTTCAAGGAAAACAAGAGAGGATGAAACTAGAAAGTTCAACGTTAAAAGGTTCGTATGTAGTGATAGACAAATTACTGGGGATATAAACACAACAGACCAAATCCAAAGCTGATAAGCCAAATTCAATTATTCTACCCGATTTTCGTGTCATATTTTTTTTTCTAAACGTTTTTATTGAAAACTATTATCAATACTTTTGACTAAATTGACGGTATGTTTTAATGCTAATGCAGATTACGACAACTCTCGACCAAGTGCTTAATTCTTTTCTCAGTCGAGAGTTTAATTTAGTTTTCTATATTTCACCATTTCAAAGCAGTATTTTTTTTTTTGCAATATCTAATTTCATTTTATTTGTATTTTCAGGTAAGTTGTCATATGATCGACGAAATTGTTTTATCACATCTCAGTTGCACGTAAGTAAGCAAATTTCTCAAATGTTTACCCTCTAAATACAATACCCAATCGGCAACTTACTCTCAACTCAATTAAAATTTAAATTAAATTGTTCCTCATTTTGCTTTACAGCCTTTACAAATTTGATTAAATTTAAACTCAAACTTCCTGCACCACTAAAATATGTAACAAGCATTACAAAACGTCTAGCTACCCAGCAATCAACTTTGAACGACTCACTTTATAATTAAATCCTCGTCGCTCTCTATAATTCAAACATTTTCACAGCTCTGCTCTACATTAACTTCGTGTCCCATAGAAGCAAAACGAATCATGATTCCATAACGCAGAGAAAAAGTTGAAATCAGTATAATGCTGTCACTAAAACAAAGGAACATAACTATGTCCTTGAGGATGTGAAATTCCTTCAAGATTCACATTTCCATGCAAAACACTCGCCCAACATCTTTAGTACTTGTCCATGTATATGGCTACGTACTTTGGAGGCTATGTGTAGCTTCGTTATTCATTTTCAGCATAAAATGTGTAGTTTCCCGCACCCAGCTGTTCTGCGTTAGTATCTATTCAAGGTCACCAGTCATGCGCTGCGAATTTCAGCGGTAGCTATGTCGTATACCGCCCCTGGGGAAGCATACATATCAGTGCACCCTGTGAAATCATGACATACTCTTCCTGCTATGAACTCTTAAAGTTAAGAATAGAGATATGCCGGCATGAGAAAAGGACATAAAAATATCTTTAAAGACATAGGGTGGGTTGGTGACAGTGAATTTTCGATGTCTGCCAATATAGATGATACAAATCGGAATTCCGAGCAGAATCTTTTGTGAAAAAACCGCTTTGGGGTAGATATATATGTTAAGGGATAAATTTCAGTTAGCCACTTGGGATGCAAGCCAAATGGAGATAATGTGTCGTTGGTTGCCATCAATTTTCACGTTTCCCAAATCTTTTTGGAAGCAAGAATCCCAACTTGTGTGATGAAATTGTACCCACTGGTTAGAAGAATATAAAATAAAGTACCGGCAGGACATTCGTTCTTTAATGGCTGCAAATAATACGTGCATACATCCTCAGCAATAAAAAGATACTTTAGCACCGAATCCTTCTCAGAAGGATACTTAGAAGTGCCATAATATCTCGCTCACTATTCTGAATGACGTTTGCTTCGTGATTACTTATTTGTTGGAACTGAGACTGGAGTCCTTTATTTGGCTTTTTACGAACTCTTTCGATAACTTTATAGGGTTTGTTTGACGTGACTGCTGACGAAATGAAAAATACACCAGAAGGCTTATCAACAGAAGCATGTTACCTTGCTCGTGCTTGAACAGAAGTTGAATTCCCAGCACACACACACTTCCCTGAGGTGGAATTGATTTCAAAGAACTTAAATCGGCAGTTTCATGTCGGAATTCTTTTTCTTTGGAGTGATTCGTGTGTAGGGTATAAAAGTTGATTATGAGTGATTGACGTGTTTTTTCGAAGTGATTTATTAGGTCTCGAATTGAGAAGTGTTGCTATCGATGCAAGTTGTAGGAGGGGTAAAAGATGTTGAAATGGATAGAAACATATTTCAACTAAAAACTTCATAGAAAGTTGGTTTGATTCTATTATGTAAACCTTTTCCATTTGTTGGACAATGCTATTTACTTTGGTTTGCCTATGCTTATTGCTGGAAAAGTTTCCAGTAAGCCATGGTGAACGGTGCTTAAAAAATCAACCCCAAAAAACTTCATTGCCAAAGAGTTCTCTGTGTCCCCAGCGACTTTGATATGAACATTGTTTAGTTTCATGTGCTGATATCTAACTTTCTCGTTGTACTTTGTGGTTCTCGTTAAAAACTGAGCCATAAATGGCAGTAAAATCTCGTCTAGTCTAATGGGTATATCAATGGATTCTGGCGTTTTAGGTCCCTGGGACGCTATTTTCACGGGGAGCATGCATAAATGGCTTATTGGAGCCATCTGTACGCCCGAGTGACTGCATAAGTCCGTCTGTACGTCCGTAAAACATTGTCGTTAATTCCACATCCCGGTCCCTAAGTGGCTTTAGTCCCGACTCCTAGCACAGAAGCAGGTTTTTCGGCCACTTCTTAGTTTCCGGGCTGTAGAACCTGCCAGTGCAAAGAAACAGAACTTTCCATTCGAATATCTCCGCCTCTGCCATAGCAGTTTTGGACCAGGTAATCCAGGATAGGGAGGCGTAATTCAGGATAGGCCAGATTAGGGTCTGGTAGCAAATGGATTTACCTTTGATGGTTGAGATTTGGCGAAATGATGTCTGATGCGTTGAAATGCGGATTTGGCAGCTTTCATTTTATGCCGCACATAAGGACGAAACTTCAAAAATTCGTGAAAACCAGCACCGAGATACTTCAGCGATAAATTAGGAGAAATCTTAGAGGTTCCGAGCGAAATAGCGAGTATTTTGATATTTTTCCAAATAGTTTAAGATCCCCGATACTTAGAAGGATTGCGAAATACACAGAGGTGTCTCTTACTGCTATTTAGTTTGATGCCCCATTCATCATAGTAAAGACTTAGTTCTGCCATGTAGTATTCCAGGCTCTTCGCTGTTTTGAGTGGATATTGGCTTAACACGAATAAGACCATGTCATCGGCATATTGAAGAAGTTGGGCTTGAGGTTGGCCCACTAGAATGGGAAGGTCAGCAGTGAATATGGTAGCTAGTCAAAATCACATGCAACGTACGACTGGTTAAGCTTTTAGATATATTGCAAGTTGCACTCGATTTACCTCGACTTGATTCTCTTTATGGCAGCTGGACAATACTCTTTTGACCCGCAGCAATTATATGCTACTTCTTGTTAATTGAAGTTAAGTGTTTGCCTGAATGGCTGGTATCGATAGTAACATGGACAAAGTAATTTTTGGGGGGCTCTTATCGACACAAGTCAGTTAGGTGAAAGAGTCAAAGCTATTTTCTACTTTTTGGACGCCAAATTCCTTCACTCTCGTCTGGTCATTCGTTTCTCTCCTTCATTATCTCCCTCTTATTCTTCGCCTTCACTCTCTTTCTTTGTTTTCACTCTCCTCCTTCGTCTCTCTCCTCCTTCGTCTCTCTCCTCCTTCGTCTCTCTCCTCCTTCGTCTCTCTCCTCCTTCGTCTCTCTCCTCGTTCGTCCCCACTCTCATTATTCGTCTCTTTCCTCGTTCGTTCTCACTCTCATCATTCGCCTCTCTTCCATCGTTCTCACTCTCCTCCTTCATCTTCCATCTCCTCCTTCTCTCTCCCACTGATCTCATCATTCTCTCTCCCCTCTCTGGTCTCATCATTCTATCTCTCCTCTCTAGCCTTATCATTCTCTCTTCTCTCTGGTTTCATCATCCTCTCTCCTCTCTGGTTTCATTATCCTCCCTCCTCTCTGATTTCATCATCCTCACTCCTCTTTGGTAAAATCATTCTCTCCATCTTCTCTGGTCACATCAATATCTCTGTTCTCTCTAGTCTCATTATTCTCTCTCTTCTCTCTGATATCATTATTCTCTCTATCGTCTCTTCTTGCTCTAACCTTCTCACTCCTTTTTTATCCCTCTTCTCCTCTGTCTTATTCTCCTATCCTCCTTTCCCCAATTTCTTCTTTGCTTACTCTACTCTGTCTGCCGTATGTTTCCGCCCGTTGCTCCTTTCTCTCGATTGTTTCTCCTTTTTCATTCTCGCTCCAAAGAATGGTTTGAATGAAGCTAGGGTGTTCTGACTAGAGCCCCTCAACAATTGATCTAAGTAGCTTTATCCAACGTGTACCTGGCCATATTGTAAGTTCGGATAGCTGTACGAGGCTACTGACATACTGAACTTAAAAAAAAAGTTCACTCCTACTGCTCATATCTTATAAACAGAATAGGCTAGAGACTACAGATACAGTATTTAGGGCCTCCTAGATAGATCAGATAGCATTTATTTTGGCTTCTTTTTTTAGAGACAAATATTCTAAAGAGCTTCAACGTCAGATCGTAGTGTCATATGTACAAGGCAATGAAATATTGTCCCGCTACAACCCTTTTGGAGTCTCGAGAATTTGGGGCAGTAAAGGCTCAATATTTATAACCAAAATTTAAAAATGTGGAACGACAAATCTTATGCTTTATATTGCAATTGGCTTGCACTGGATTTACTCAAACATCAGTGTTTAGAGTTCCGTTTGTGCCTGGATTCGAACCATGGACCCTACACGATTGGAGCCAGTGCTCTGTATACTGAGTTTTACGAGCTACTCTGAATATGTGAGGCCTCCTTTATAAACAAGCAAACATGTACTTTGGCGCTTGAAAAAACGCCACAGGCGTATTAATCGTGGAAAAGAGGAGTAGCAGCTTATCAAATTTGTTGCAGCAAAGATTGATAAGATACGCAAAGGTCAAAGTAAAAGCACCCAGTACGACACTACAAATTATCTTGAATATTTGGAAATACTTCACCATATGGGGGCCTAAATGAAAAACGAACTCGTAGTTTTTCCATCGAGGTCACTGAAGCAAGATTGTGTTGTTGTTTTCAATGCTACTAACCTAGCCAGAACTCGATATAAGTGTGAAAAAAAGCGAATAAAATAAGACAATATGAATTTTAACTTGACCGCTTTAAAAATGAAATTTAGCCGCCAGTGTCTCTCCATCAGATCTATTTTCAAATACCTTCAAAATAATCATAACAATCATTATTCCAACAGTACAGCATCAACTAAGCAGTATTCTGAAACTATACCCTGCATTTCTTTATAAATCAACACTCATGGCGTTTGTGTTTCGATTCTTCAAGTGAAATTTTCTGCACTTGATACCTGATCTCATTTCAGAGCACTGATCCCAACCTTTTCGTTTTCAATGCCCTTCGCAATTATGCCAGCAAAACAAACAAAACACTCATCACGATCAAAAAAAATCGCAAATTTTTTTCCTTCTGCAAAAATTTCACCACAAACAACTCTTGCTTTCGATTCACCACTTATATCGGGACAACGATCGTTTGCAGGAAGCTCTTTGTGAAATTGACCCGAGGGCTCTTTTTTTTTATGCATGACATGACACTCTTTTAAACACATATATGCCTATTACTGGGCTTTCCATTATCAATCTATCGATCTTTGATGTCGATATTTCTTCGACGGTCTGGTTAATTACAATTAGCTCTTCGAAACAGTCCGATCTGCTTAATGTCTACATAATCACAGTTAACTATGTATCTACGAGATACCAAATCTTGACAAGATACTAAATCGAATTGCCGGGGAGTATGTGTTGCTGTGCTAGTATGTGTGCTAACGAAACTGACAGGACGGAGCACCGAACGTTTGAAAGACGTCAAGAAATTTTCAAGACGCACATTTTGATGGATGAATGATGTTGCATTTAATTGCGACCGTGCCAAGTCTGTCCGAAATGTAGTGTGCAATGTTGAATGTTGAACATTTGCCGTTTGGCTCGGTGTGTTGTTTCAGTTATGTTGACTTGCCATTTCGTTTTCATTTTCGATGAATGGTGAATGGTGAAGAAGAAAAAAAAACGAAAACAATTCGTTGTTCAGTTGGACTGATACGATTGTGGTTACGTTTAGAAATTCATTAGCAGAAAGGTGTATGTAAATATTATCTTTTACACTTTCGTTAGATGATAATGTACCTGCAGTTGTGTACACTTTTCGATTTGGTGGATGATTGTTGGTGGAGGAGTGTGAGAAATGTTTTCCGAATCTAGTGTTTTTCGTTGGATTTTGTTATTTCATTTGATGATTTTCAAAAGCTAAGCAAATTTTCAGTAATTTTACTTTCGAAAATGTAAATACTACAAAGTGAAATTAATTGCGTATATCATTATTTACTTATCCATCGATTAGGCAGTTAGAGTCAATTGAATGTAATTAAGCGATGAATCGATTGGCGAGGTTTGAAATTGTCAGATGAATATTAATGTAAAACCAAAAATTATTCATTGAGAGTGCATAATTATCAAATTGTATGTACAGGTGATGTTTATCAGAACGGAGTGAAATAAACACTAAATACTTTATTCGAATTAAAATAAAAACAAGTGATTATCATTAAAAAATAATCCAAATAAAAACTGGGCTATAGATTATATAAAAACCTAAAAAACAATCATAAAAATTGTCTGAAATAAAATGAAATATGTTTTTGAAACACATACTTATTTATCAACGTATTAAAAAAATAGGAAAATTAAACACCAATATCTTAGTAAATTTCTGAAATATAGGATATTAAATTTTGGATTGGAAAGTCTGAATCTCGTCTCGTGAGATATCAACAAAATATTAAAGGATAATCCTCCATTGCTGATCAATTTTTTCAACTATAAGACTTAATCTCACAAGAACGAGACAAATACCGTCAAATGTGGAGGTCATCATGCTGCGAACGATAGATGATGTCATGAATGAATCGGCGTCTATCAAGCTTCATTATCACAAATAGGATTAAATATAACTCGTTGTTCCAGAAGGATAAGAGAGTCATCATGGATCAGCTTATTTTCAATGCTTCAGGAATCATTTAAAATTCAGAAGTTATCAAATGATGAAACCTCTAACTTTAAGCAATAAATTTTTTGTCTGATAAGTTTGATGTGACTGGGGTGTAAATTTCTGAAGTCCTAGCTTTATCAATGACAATAATAGAGATCAAAGTAATATTAGCAGAGTACATGTGACCATAGTGTTTGACCTACCGAGTAGACAAGACAAGCTAAGCTACCTTATTAGTCTTTTATTTCTATCATAAACTTTTTGAATGTGTCACTTTCTGTTTCAGGGTCCAAGTCGATCTTAGCCGTAGAAGCATATTACATGCTAGCAAACGCCCGGCACTCGTTGATTTCCACTCAATAGGAAAAAAGTTGGTTGTTAGATTGTTAGTTGGTAGTCTGTGAAAAATTTGGCTGAAGTCCTTTTAGGTTGATAATATTTTCACTTCTTTCGCCTTGTGCGAAAATTAATAATTATTATCCCCTTTTGTGAAATTTTTCCAAATAGCTGGGTGTTAGTCTTCAACTCCCTACTGAATTTATCCTGTTTATAATCGCTATATTTATTTTAGTTCTGAAATACTCTTATGTACCTATAGTGGAGACATAAATACTGTCACACCATTGAACGCACGTATTGCGCCATGAGTGTAATATGCCGTTCACACTACACTCTCAATCAGGCGATTTCGATCAGCTGATCGCTTTAGAGCTAAATCAACTTAAATCTACCTGATTACCCATACATTTTTTTCGGTGTCTGACAGAGTTAATCAAGTAGATTTAGAGTTAATCAAGTACAAATCAGGTACTATTGTGAATTTTGTCCCTGGTGAATTTTTCTCAGAGCGCGGTGAATTCCATCCGTGAGAGCGAGAGTAGATTTGAATGAAATGTCATTCGAATTTCGGTCTAAAATAAGGAAAACTGAATAAAAACGGAGAATTTGAGTTGTACAAAGTGAAAAGAAAATGTTCTTGCATATTCCTGCACCATTTTCAACAACTTTCACGCAAAAAAAATTGTACACATAAATTCGAATGACATTTCTCTCTCTAAATCTCCTCATTCTAAATCACTTCGGGTAGTGTGAACGCTTACCTGATTAACTTGACAGATTCTAAATCTACCTGATTTAGAAGTGTAGTGTGAACGGCATATTAAACGCATGGCGGTTTTGACATGTGGGTTTTGATGGATGGTCTTTAGGTTGTTTCCAAAAAAAGTCTCTTGCGGTGGAAGGTTGTAGCTGAAGAATTGCAAAGTAATTTCTTTTTTCTATGGTTTGCAGTTGAGCATACGTGAATCGACGCGTCATAAAGATGCATTTCTGAGAAAGAGTTAAAAATTTCTTAATCAATGATAAAAGTGTATTATTAAAAAAAAAATCAATGATAAAAGTGTATAATTAATTAAAACCCAATGGCCATTTACCGATAGGATAAGATCAACCCCGGTTCCTCGAATAAGTGAGTCATTTAGTGAGAAAAAAAAATACAAAAAATAGCAGTCTCCGTTAACGCGTTACCATGGAGTGGATAGACAAAGGAAACCGCATCGCTGTAATTTGCCTACATAAGTGCAAACGACAGTGCAAACTTCGAAAGACGAGACACCTTCCGGTGGTGCAGCCACTCGGAATCAGCCGAAGATTTGTGTATCGGTGTGTTGTGGGCTGGGAGTCCCCTCCATTAACGAATGCGGCAAAAGTGTATTCAACAATCGAGGATACTGAAGACGTAAAAGACCGCCAGCGATCTGGCCGCCCGCGCAATGTACTCACGCCGGAGTCGTGAACGCTCGGATCATAACAAATCCGAAAACAGAAAATTATGGCGCAAAAGACGGATGTGAATGTGAAATCCATGAGCCGCATCACCAAAAAAATACTTGGATCTGCGGCTGCGGGCCCGGAAACACCGCACCAGAAAATCGCTCACCGCCGCTTTGAAGGAAAATAGAGTAAAAAAATGCAAGCGGCTCTTGGCGGAGTACGCAAGCAAGGATTATAAAAAAAAACCTTCACCGTGCACGGGAAATTCAATCGACAGAACCATTGATCGTAATTGAAAGCGTCGCGAGTCATTCCCCAAGTCGAGAGAGGCCATCATCAGGTATCAGTCCAGTCATGGTGAGACGTAGCCTATGAATGCAACACAACTGTTTTTTTTTGTGAAAAAGGTGTGAAAACTTCTGCAAAAGTGTATTAACTGAATTGTGAAGCCTTCTAGCCAAACCATTTTTCAAAACCAGTATTGGGTGTTCCAGCAAGATTCGGCGCCAGCTCACAAGGCCAGAAGACTCACGCCTGGCTTGAGTGGAACGTACCTGGATATTTGGACCCAGATGACTGCCTCTCTGGCAGCCCCGACTTGAGTCCGATGGATTACACGTTATGGACGGTTTTGGAAGACATATTCTGCCATAGAAGATACAAAAACATTGAATCCCTTAAGTCTACTCTGGTCAAAGCTGTGAATAATTTTCCTCTGTATGAACTGCGTGCTGCGATAGACGATTGGCCAAAGAGTCTCAAAGCCTGTATGATGGCGAAGAGCGACCATTTCGAATGACATTATTTTTTTTATTCGACACACATCCACTTATAATGAATAATAGTTTCAAGAAGAGACCTTAAGCCAATATTTTTTAATATGAAAAAAACCCGTGTGACCGTATTTATATCCTTACTGTGTAAAAATAAATTTAATTTCAATCCTGCAGATGCTTCCTTTACCACGCCCCTCCTAAACACATGATCAGCTATTTTTATTAAAGCAGCCACGCTTCTTTTCGGAATTGATTTACAAAAAGGTTTTCTTATGTTTTAAGCTATCAAGTTCTGTTTTTAGTCGCATCTAGATTTCTGATAGAAAAGAAAATGGTGTCGCTCTGAATCCCCATATCCTAGAAATTGTTTTGGCCAGATAGATGAAGCTCATCTTATAAGTTATCCTAAAAAAATTTAAAAGGGTTTATTCTAGTTTTTTTTTTTTACAAACGTAGACTCCAAATGGCGTAAAAAAGTCCTGGCAGCTTCAACGTAAATTGACAGATCTTAGTACCGGATCTAGTAAAAGACTTAAACTTTGGTCTGTGCGAAGCACTGTAAAATTGTCCCGCTACAACCCATTTGAAGTCTGATATTTGGCTAACATCGCTGTTATATCAGTATTAGCTAAAAAGGTCATGATTTTTCAATAACGGATGAAACGGTGATTGTGATTTTCAAATCACTGTGATTTTAAACAGTGATCACATCTTTCTCATGTGATAGAATTAAGAGTAAATACTTGTATACTATTACTTCTATAATAAAAGTAAATACTTTTACTTACTAATAAAAGTAAATACTTTTACTTACTAATAAAAGTAAATACTTTTCACATCAAATTTTCATGCAGTTTATGAATAAAATTGTGATACATAAAATAATCAAAATTCTACCGCTTCGAACCACTGTAAGAAAAACTGATTTTAAAAAAAATTGTAAAAAAATTCGAAGATATCGCTTTATATTGAATATAATTGAAATTTTCACCAAGATAACTTCTTTTGCTTATAATATCACACCAGGAATATAGCATCTGAAAATTGAATGGTGGCACTTTTCAGTGGTAGTAGGAAATGCATGAAAAGCTATAGGTGCAAACGAAATATATTTTTCTTATTTCCACCTACCTACCTATACTAAAATCAACCTGCAGTATGAATTTCGTTGATCTCATCATCCGGTCGTGAAAATTTCAAAGTTTCTGAATAGATTTATCAAAAAGGGATCAAATCTTCGCATTTTTTCCCGAAAAAACCAAAATGCTGAATAATCTTTTTTAAAGAGCTGGCTAGATAGTAACCAATAATCACAGCAGCAGCGTATAAGCAGCTACACGTCCTGAGAATTGATAAACATAAAACATCAGTTTCGCATATTTGCTTTTTTCAAAATTTTATTTTCCATAGATAACTCGAAATTTCACTAAAATGTGCCCTGCTATCAAAGGGTTCAGTGTATCAATATTTTAACTTACTTATTACCAGAGTTGCTTCTTGTATACCGCAATATTTCCTGAAAATGTTAGTTTAATCGGATAATGCACTCTTGAGATAATCTCACTAGCAAAATTTGTCTCGAACACAAGTTTCAAATTCACATGCCAGGAAAAAACCTTAGCGATCAAATTCACAGCAATCGAAATCACTACTATCCTAATCACAGTTATCCAAATCACAGCGATCTAAATTGCAGTGAACCGAAATAGCAGCTTACAGAATCACAATTTTCGTATTCTGTGACTTCGTTCTTTGTGATTTTGGTGGCTCTGTGACTTTTTTCGTTGTGATTTCAATCACCGTGATTTTGAAAATGGTGTCACCGCTGCTAACATTGATTTTTCATTATTCTTGAAAAATATCGTTGATTGATATATTGGCGCAACACTTTCTCTCTTTTGGGTATTTTTACCAACTAAGTTGTCTTATAAAGTTCAATACCAATTGTTCATACTCGTTTTCACTGAACACAAAGCTTTCTCAATAACCTCCTTCTTCCGTGTTTTCTCAAGACTAAATGTATCCAATATAAAACCAAAATTCACTTAGAGTGTGTTACAGAATTTGTTACATTCACCACAGAATTTGCGAGTCTTTGATCTGAGACTAAACTTTGTAACAATTTTATTGTGCCTCTTATATTTTCATAATAATTGGAAGAACAGTTCTGGCGTCATTGGAGTTACGTTACTGATAGCTAATGGCGCGATACCTGCGCCTACGGAGTCCAAAGGGTTAAAATAATTGAATTAGGGAGTGTTCCATGGGAAAACTTCCTAATGTACTAAATAAGTGAAGTAACAGCCGCTGATTTTACCCACCATAATGCTGTTGATTCTGCTGTAAATTGACGCTGCCATTCAACGAATTGACTGTCATTTATAATGTCGCATCAAAATAAAAAAATGAAATATAAAACTAAGTCATCAATCTAAATATTTCAATCTGAATTCAATTCGGAAAAGTATGAAAAATGTTTAAAATCGATTCACTTTTTTTTTTTGGTTTTTTTACTAAAATGTATGGATTTGGCGTGATAAATTATGAATTTAGTTCGAAAACATTCTGAATTTAAATCGATCAAATTATAGATTTGTTTGAAAATTTAATAGAAAGCAATAAAAAAAAAACTACAAATCATTTAGATATAATCGTTTTTAACAACGTTCCAGCCCACACCTAATAAATTCATTAGAAAAAACTGACTACCAATATTTTGCATCAGATAAATATATGCTTATTTTCTTATGCTAATAGTATTCTTAAATTAGCTTACCAGTATCATTGGCATAAAATTCTCTGAATCTCTAAAGATCATTCAGTTTTGGCTGGCTACTTAAATTGCAAATTTCCTTAGATGCAGAGCGATTATTAGGCTTTATTTTTGCATCGATTTGAATAACATCGAAATATTTCCTATTAGTTCTACGCATCTTAAACTTTCTACGTCAAACTAGTTTTTTCGCACAGAATTCATTCATTTTTTTTTATTCTTCGTTCTACGACACAGTTACATAACTCTACACTAATTTCCTCTTCTGAAACTTCCCACAACGTTTTGCAGCATTTACTAAAATATGTAATTTCCAAAAAAAAACAACGAGGTATTCATCAAAAGCTTCCTTTCATCATTCAAAAAAAAAAAAACAAAACTTCGCATTATATAATTATCAAACCAATTTAAATTCTCTTCGAAATCACTTCTTCAATCACAAAATTAATTTTCCCATAATCATCATCTAAAACACCAGAAACCTCCGCAGGCATCATCTTCTCCATTCAAGCCCATCAATTTCGAAAAGTCGTTGATTTTGCAAAAATTTCATTACATAACTTTCGCACAAGAAACCATCAATTCCCAACAATATGCTCCTCGAACCATATTTGCCTATCGGCCAACGATCAGTGAACTGCTTCTTTTGCATGTATGTACAACACATAACACTCGCCGCCCCAATCATTACCATATTTCACAGGCCAGCGCCAAGTCAAGAACCTTCTGGGCCTGTTTTGGCTGAAATTATTTATGTATGATGTTATTCAATTATTCCCGTCACGTTTGCATAACGATCAATTCGAAATATGTTGAATATCGTATCGAGAGTGGTTGGGACATGTGTGATCGGAATAACGATAATCCGCGCAGATTTTTTTTTGCATGTTTACATGTCCGTTTTAGTGGGATTTTGATAGTAATTCGATTTTTTTGAATGAAAGCTGCGGATTGCTAATCTCGAAATGGTGTGTTATTGCTGATAAGCACGCACAGTTCGGTTGCAGAAAAAATCTGAATGTCAGTTGGTATTTGATGAAGGCCTCTTGGGACGTGTTGCTGGTATGATGTCATTGGAAAACGAAGCTATTTCATGTTTCCTGGAAACAATCCGGAGTACATTTTCGTGAATATATCGCAACGGCATCTGCTGGTGATATTCTGTCGATGATCTCACTATAAAGAAATATAAAACGTTTTAACCAGCACATGTGGTGCAGACATAGAAACAAGTATGAGACAGCATTGCAAAGTTTACGACTGGGCCTCTCTACCACCAAAAGCCATGGCAGTCATAAAATCACGAAAAACAAAGCAGAGCAAATCTTCTACCTCCTGATGAACTTAGACCAATGATATCATGGAACTCGACTGAGCGAAGGAAAGTCAAGTTGTGGCTCGTCTCCCACAGTCTGTTGATCGGTACTTTCCCTTTCTTTAGCGATTAACCGCGAAACATAATCTGTATGTAAATTTTGCGAAATGGTTTCTTATCGCAAATGAATCACTTGCCAAGATCATCTTACGCTTCCTGTGCATTTACCAAACGCAAAACTAGACATACTGACGAATAGATGTGGTTGGTTTGGTTCGGTGGCTCTGCAAGAAAATTTGCAGGCTTTGAATGGCTGGTTATACAATAATATGCTGAGTGAGTAGATAGATCTTGGCTTGGGTGCAGATGCAGATAGATAATAGTCGCTTTTTTGATTACATAAAATTAGAGTAAAATGATTATAATAAAAGTTGAAGGTAATTAAGTAGTCTTTGTGTGAGCTTATCAAGCTTGATGCCACTAGACAATTGTTACAGTTACTCATTTACTTACTTGTATCAATTAACAAAAAAAAAGTATGCATCAGATCCTTTTGTAACGTTGTAAAATTCTGTAGAAAATTGGTAAATATTTGCTAAAATTAAATTTGTAAATATATAAGTCAAAATGTGCTGGAATAGCAAAACTAGGCGCACAGCTGACGCATAAAATCAAAAAATCAAAGCATTAAAAGCAGCTAATTGAAGGATGAATCTTATGACGAATTCAGGCAAATGACAATCTCGCGAGCAAATAATTGAGAGAATCATACAAATCAATGAAAAGTCGCAGGAGATGCTTCCAAACAAATACAGGAGTTATAGGTCTTCTATTTCAAATAGCTGTTGAATTTTACTCATAGCCCCCAAGAAGCAGTTCTCTTGTAACTCTCCATTGCAAGAAAATTTTTAACTAGTCCTGAAATGACGAAAAACAACAAAACGTTGTGAATTGAAATTCCAGAGAAACTCATCAAATATAGCGGTAGAAGCATTTGAAAGCATAAACATCATCGGTGCTTCAACCGGAGTCCGGTCTTGGCCTCCTTCGACAAATTTTTCTATTTGTCCCGATCGCAACCTAACGTTATCTGATTAGGCACCCTTAAGCTCCGAGCGTCCTGGTCAACGCCATCCCTCCAGTGCAAACAAGGTCTCCTCAGCTCTCGGCTGCCGTGAAATCTACCACAAAGGTTTTCCGACCAGGTTCCTCTTCGCCCATACGAGCTAGGTTCCCTGCTCACCGGAGCCTACCGAGCGTAATGTAATTATATCTGCTTCAACGTGGATAGCGTACAACTCATGGTTGTAGCTTCTCCGGAATCACCCTTTTATTGAGAGAAGAAAAATGGACTATAAGTTGTAAGTGAGCCCGATCGCGGCAATGAGCAACGATTATAGTGGGAAATTTGGAAGGGGGGCTAATGATAGCCAAGCCCTCGGGATACTACCGAAATGAGCCTGATGAACCGACAATAACTTGGCGGCCTGAGGTCCGAAGATTGATCAGCATCTAGTACTCACGACCCGTCTTCGACGAGCTAATCCGATCCCAATGAGGCCAAATTCAGACTTCAACCTTTCTTGGTTGAGTGGTAATGCTTGCTCCAATGGCTGGATTTTTTCACCACTTTCTTTTAGTTGCAAAAAAATTTTTTCTCATACCTATTGTTCTGTATGTCGCCTTCCTCGTTTTACAGCCGCAATCTTAAGGTCTTCCTGCCCTTACCTGGTCTCCTTGGTATTTCAGAACTGATATTTTCGATTTGGTCAGGATTTTCACTTTTAATTCTCTTCAGTTTTTTTTCAAAGCCATAATGAAAAAACAAAAAAATTGTCTTCAAAAATAATAGTTTTAGACGTAGTCTGTAAAAAATTCTATTAAAAACTACTGATTGCGATAAACATAGAAACAAAAAACATTCCAGTCTGGAGCCATACAATTTCGCACATAGTTTCGAAGAAAGGGGTTGTTAATCAACCCAATAATAAAAATGAACTTTACATTGAATTTCTCTCTCACTCTCTCGGCCTTACATAGTGGAGCAAAATAAAGCTTTTGAAAATGGCTTAAGTGCTGGTAAAAGAACATCTATTTGTAATTTTTGGTAAACTAAGAGGGTATACACTTTTTCTACCGTAAATATTTAATGCGCTTCTCTAGATAGTTCACGATAATTTTTTTCAATTAACACAACGTCTCGTTTATTAATCTCTATTTTTGACTTCGGACAGATTCTTCAGCGTACTTAAATGTATAAGTAATTTCAGGACTACAGTTTTGAATCCAAATTTAAGTATGTACTACTATTATTTTTCAAAAAATATTAAGAAAAAAAAATCTTGTACAAAAATTCAGATAATATAAGCCAGTATCTGGCTTGGCTTGGTGACGATAGTTCCCCTCGGTGACGTGCCAGAGTCTCTGAATGCTTTTTCCAACGTCAACACAAAAATGCAGGTCAGATCAAACCTTTATAAAAGCTCACTGAGAATATTGAACGGTCCGGTCTCATGGCAAACAACGTGAAAACCAGAGAAAACCAGAGATGGAACCTTGGGGAACACCAGAAGTAAGATAGAAAGGGTTGGAAGAACAACCATTGAAGAAAACACGGCAGATGCGATCATGGATGTAAGAAGAAAGCCAGGATATAAGGAAACTGGAAACACCAAAATTACAAATCTTTTCTAACAGCACTGAGTGGTTTACCCTGCCAAATGCTTGCGCCAAGCTAGTGCAAATCAAATCAGCTTAAAGACCGTTGTCCAAAGTACACGCCAAAAACTTATTGAATTCCATTAAATTAGTAGTCATAGAACCGCCGTTAATGAATCCATGTTGCTCTTTAGAAAATAAGTGACTAAAAGCACTATGAATTCTTTCATGAACGATCAGCTCAAGCAACTTACTAGAAAACAATGGAAAGCAAGACAGGAGGGACATATGACGGTAGTTGGCAACATTACCAATGTCCCACGATTTTAAAATTGGAAAAACATTGGCAGCTTTCCAGCTGGAAGGGAAAACAGAAACGGACAAAGTCAAGTTGAATAAAATAGACAAAGAAATACATAAGCAAGATGCAAATTAGGAATACAATCAGGGCCGCTGTTCGCTGAGTGATTCAACGAGGGAACTAGGTTTTCCATTTCCAGAGGATTCATCATCACGAAATCCTCATGAGAAGACAGAGTCGCAGCAGAATTCCCTGAAGCAATGTTAGGAAAAGGAAGAAGCAAAGAACTTAGCAAAACAAATCACATTTTTTTTCGGAATAGAAGCAGTAGTTTCCTCCAGAAAAACCATCAGGACATCGGTTACTAGTTTTAAGGCTTCGTGTTATTTGAAGAAAGACACGCTTCAATATGGGCGAAATACCCACGTTTCGCTTCTTCAACAGTTCTTCTAGTCACTGTTCACAAATACTGAAAAGCCTCAATAAATGAACTATGAAGAAATGTATTTCGGGCCTTATCGCAAAGATTTAGAGACTGCCCCAGAAAACCAAGAAGAGCACGAGACATAGTAGTAAACCTATACACAAAAGAATTAAGGAAAGAGTAAAAAAAAGAAAGAGCTTCATTGATTTTAAGCCCACGAAAGAAAAAAAACCAGTTGATAGTAAAAAAGTTGAAAAATTTGACAGCTGGTAGTATAAGTCATATTCTTTCTTTAGTAAAACATCATTCCATCTAAACTTTTGCATTGCTTATATACAGACAGGGCTGAGTAGCTCGGACTCTCTAACGTTTTATGAGGAAATTCGCTGATCGTTTGACCGTTTTGTTTAGCGTGGTCGTCGTTGTGGTATCAATCTTATGCCGAGGGTAGCTGTTGGGTTTATAATATACGCTCGGAAAGCTTTATGCGGAAGAGGTTGTCGGTCTCTTGCCAACCTTATTTGGAAGGGGCTAACCTGATAAAAATCGCCAATCTTTCCTGAGAAAAGATTGTCCGCAGCCACCACGAAGAGGTGAAGATCAGACTTTAATCAGTCGAGATAGAACTACATGCTGTTCCCCCTATTCGACTGATCGCTTTGGCAACGACTTTAAAATAGCTAAAATAACGGTTATTGTTCCCCCTTTATCTAGTTAGTAGCTCAGAAAACATATGATCCCAAAGTTAGGAATCTAGGTGTGATTTCCCTATAAGCAGGATCAGCATGAAAAGAAAACTTCAATCCAAATGGTCTGACAGAATTTAAGAGCTAACACTATGTTACTTAATGCTTTAGCATCTTTTTATGTCAAAATCGTGTGTGAGCATGATTAGCGTACCAGTCGCCAAAGATTCGTACGCTTGATACACGTATTTTGACGCACATTGTCCTCCCTATTTTATGGAGAGTTTACATGCTTACAAATTTGGGTCCTATTTTTATTTCTTATAGTTGTCAAATATTTGAGATTCTTTCGAGGTCATTTACATCAAATAAATCCATCAAGCCTTTGATACGAAAAAAGGTTACCAGTACTCTAGCTCTAAGTACCAACCTATTTTATATTTACCTCAAGAAATTGCCATCCACAACACAATATCTACTCCTATTAACATTGTCAACAGTGTCACCACCGAATACAAATACCACTTCAATAACATTAACATTGTCGGACTTCTGTCATCATCACCAGCGGCATCATAGCTTAATCATCACTATGGTAATAAAATTTCATTCATCTCCACTAGTCGGTGGCCAGCTTCAGTCAATCGTCATGCTTCAAGTTCCACTAGGTAGGTACTTGTCTCAACAATTAGACAACATGTGTGAGTAAACAAAATCGATGATAGCAAAAATACCCACTCTTCTCATGTGATTTATAGTCGCTTTGAAATAGTGACCGACTAGCCGGGCGGTGCCTTTGTTCCATCAATATTGATCTAGTTTGCGGTCGACAAACCTGATTTTCAAAATTCGTACTGTTCGCATCGTTTGACGATTTTGTTGGAATGACTTTGACATGACTTCAAGCAACCGGACAGCACTCGGCGATGAATCATGAAAAGCTGTTGCGATGCGAAATTGAAAGGTATGCTGCTAGTGGTTTATGGGTAGGCATGTGTTAATTTGATATTAATTGATCGATTCAATAGAAATGTCACCTTGAACAGTCAGATGCCAGGGCGACCTCCTTTAAACTAGTGAAAACTAGCAATTTAAATAGTAGAAATTGACGAGAAGAAGAAGGTCTTGCGATCGAGAGTGAAATTTCATAAACTTTTTTAAAAACGACATGAAAGTCGGTAATTGAAAGATATGATACGAAAAAGTGCAAACAATAAATCTAGGTCCTCATGTTACAAATAGCTGTGTCGAATTATTTTTATCTAGTTTTTTCTTCAGTCTGTTTTTCGAAAACGAAAGCTAAAAAAATACTTGTTAGATGTAGTTTTTGTCTAATTAAAATGAAATTACCCTTCAACTCGACGAAATCTATATTCTTTTTATCTATCTTTCTCAATCACAGATGATCATGTCACATCGTATAGTATCAAATAAAATTAACTGACTAGTCCATAGGCAACGGTCGTCATGAAGAAAAACTGAAGATTGATGTGACAATATAATTACTGTCGACATTGAGACACTGAAACCTACGACTTGGAAAGGTGTTAATCCGACTTTATCACGGAATTCAATCATCATTGCGGCACTCTTACTCACGTCTAGCCAAATATGCTTGAAGCACCTTATGAGATTCATTTTTATCTTAGATCTATGATTAGGCTTTCTTTCCACGACTAACCGGTTGCACTAATGCTCCTACTAATCCGTCCCTTTCATCAAAGATACGCATGCAACGTGATCGCAGCCCTGATCAATTCATCTCAATATACGACACATTGTAGCGACAGAATTAGGCTACTTTGACAGTTATCTGTCCATTGAATCGAATCGAATGACTTTTGTTACGTGATGTGAAGTACGGTATTAACAAGTGGCCGGTCTGATATTAAGCCTTGAATTGACTAATAATAAGTTGAATTATTTGTCACTGGTTGTTTTTGTGAAAATATTCTTCAGATTGAAGAGTAGGTGAGTCCGTTGGGTGTGACACTTATTCAATTTCATCTGGTGTTGAAAATCAATTTGTTTGGTTGACACAGAGATTGAATCCGTTGTACTTGAACTCGATTTTTTTATTTTTTTTTTTTTTTAAATAATGCGCTTGAGAAAAGTGAATGTGGAAGTATGCAGTCGACGGGTTGTATATTTGAAGAATCAATTATGGACAATAACAGGCTTCAAAAAGTAAAGTGAAATCTCTCAGTTATTATGTAGCCTTAGCCTAGTTTTAAGAAAAAGGAACAAAAATATAGAATTTTTCACAATTTTCAAAAATAGGTATGCTTCTCCGATGAAAGCGCTCATGCAACGATGCAATAAAGCACGAGGTACCACATTCGGCGAGGAGAATAAAAGGAACCACGGACTATGTAATATGTTCACTTATCAAACAAAATTCCGTCTTTCGCATTACTTCACTTCGGTCGTGCTTGCTCATTTATCAGTGACCCGTACTTCGTAAACTACCACATCTTATGGGTTACTAAAAAATGATGCGACCCTGCGCCAGTTGTCCTCTTTATTTTGGCACAACCAAGCCACTCGAATACTCAAAGTTGCTCTTCGAAAAATGAAGGTTCTGTAAGAGAACCTTTACCATTCCAACCAACCATTCGACGACCTCCTAACGCAGCTAGTCTGTGAAAATAAGTCTTATATCGTCCTGATTAGAAAGCTCTACAAGAGGAAAAATTCGTCTTCTTGGCTTTCGGATGCAGCCGGGTGCGTGGCGATTTAGATCGCCGACGCTTTCATCACAAGTATTCGTGGCCTTGGCTATGGCGTCGTCCACGTACGGACAAAATACAGAGATAACTTTTTTGAATTGGTACTGTTTTTCGAATAACTCATCTCAATTAAGCTCAGTAAAGTAGAAATTCAGTCGAGGTTGAACGTATAGTAAAGGTGAAGTCGAGGTTGAACTTGTTGTTACTAAACACGGGCTAACATACTGAAGGTCCAGCTTCGCAAACTCATTCTCCACGTTATCTTGGCAAAGGAAACACTAGCGGCGTTCGTTTGTGATTGGAGGGCGATGGAGCAAACGTATACTCTTCCACTTCAGCATCGTTCATTCTGGAAAATGTTTCGTTTGAATGCAACCTAGCTAAACAGACGTGTAAAGGCGTCGTCACCAGAGAAAGTTCCACTCATAGGGTCCCAGTGACCCGTGAAGTAGTTGAAGATACTACTACTAGTATTACGGGGAAGATTCACAGAGCGTGAGATGCTTCATTGCCCTAACTGAAGCCCTTCCATAGAAGGAAGCAACGAAATTGGTGAACTGAGACCATATCGCTTTGGCATGTTAGTGTAGGGCACAAAAGGTCAGAAATAAATCGCAGGCTGTCAAATTTGCTGCAGCTTTTACGTCAGTAAAAAATGAGTTGGTCAAAGCCATTAGTAGGGGCAAACTCAAAAATGGCAGGCTCTTTGCGTGGCGGTCAGTTCGGACCCGTGAGCGAGTGGTACCAATTGGGTACTCGCCAACTCAGCTGCATACGGTCAGCACTCCTCGCGACGTGATAACTCTAAAGCGCATCGTCGGCATGCTGTTGCCAGCGCAAACGCAAAAGAAGAATCATAACCGCCTTATAGCTCGGCTATCTTCAAATCGTTATACAAAAATTGCGCCACATGCTGCCAAAAAATGACTAATGCATATTTACTTTTTGGTGTCTAAACTTATATTGGTGGTCAGTGTCGACCAATAATTTGACATTCCATGCCAAAAAAATCAGATGTGACAGATAATCGCGTGAAAAACCAAAAGAGAGGCAAAGTGGTGTGGATAAACCATATGTCAAGAACGCTTTCGTAGAATTATCGTCCTGAATGAATCGATGAAGAAATATATCTGACAGTTATAGCTTGTATATAAAGATCATTTTTCCTGATTACCCAAATTTACTTCTTCGACTTCCCCCGACAAACACAAAGAAATTAATTTGAATGCGCAACTGTTATCCGTCTGCACTAGTCAAACCGGTTAATCATCACGTGTTTAAAAAGCGACGGTTAATCATCACGTGTTTAAAAAGCGCTCGTAATAGTCAATGCCATTGGTAAGTTAGTTAATACTAGTGTCAAATTGAGGGTTGACAATGTACTCGCATTAAAGAGACGCTATTATATCTAATAAATCTTTATACGCATTTCAAACCATTTTAGTCAATTGTGCCAATATTGCTGACCGGCCTAACTAGAGCATCCACATCTCACTGTTGTCGAAAACCCTACCTTTATTAAGGTAGGCGTAAGTTGACCTGCACGTTAGACAAATTTCAACCAAAAGTTTCAACCTTGTTGACGACGAATCGATCAATCTCCTCATTGAATCTCTTGAACACATACGCAATGTAGGTTGTGTTTCATTCCTTTATCGCTTCATCCTTAGCTGTTATGGGCCATTCAGACAAGCGTCCATGCGTCCACGCGTCCATGCGATACAGCGTGTTTTGCTTACACGAGTCAATTTGATTTTGTTTATATAGGCGGGTCTAAAGCGAAGGAGGTGGAGTATGCTGATTCATGTACAATCGATTTTATAATGATTTCTTTCGCTCAGTGGCATGTGTGGATCGTTGATGATCATTTAAATATATGTTTTGTGGATGATTATTTTGTTATATGATGATGTGGATAATATTTTTTTTGCATCCTTACGTGCAGGACTATTACGAAAAAATTAGAATGCATACGAATATCTAGACACAAACAATTTTATATGAAGGTATATATAGTCATATGGAGGAAGAAAAAAATGGGGAAAAATTGAGGAATGGGAATTAGTAATGTTTTAAAATTGATCACGGAGATGTTTTCAAATATTAATTATTATAATTATTATAATTCAAATAGTATGAAAAGAAAAAAAACCATCGTTGCAAGCGTGTAATATCCATCCTCTTATCAATCCATCCATCCACTTATCATCTCGAAATGACAAAGAGCGAAAGTAAAACAATTAAGTCAATGGTATATCAATCACCGTATCCGACCACTTTCGCCTTAGCCCCGCGTTAAAAAAACTGGATTTGAGTTTACTTGACTCGTGTAATCTAAAAACGCATGGACGCGTGGACGCATGGACGCTTGTCTGAATGGCCCATTAGTTCTAACGAAATATTTGTAACGATCCCTGATGTAGATGTCCCTGTTTGCAACACGCAGCGTGTTAGTCGGCCGCATCCTCATAGCCTCCTTCACGTCAGTCCTTCTTAGGACCGACCACATTTGTATTGTCCACTAGTCCTTCCGACTCAGAGCAATACAAATGTGGAGCAGGTTTCCTTTAACTGCCTTATCTCACAATTACAGTTCTTAGATGATAATCAGAATAAGCACTGGTACCTCTTTCATTTTTCTTTCACTCTTTTGACATAGCCTTACTTTTCTTCTGCAGAATTTTGTGCCCACTATGCAGGCAATATTATAAAAAAAGATCATAATTACTCTCTTCCCTATCAAGCAGCCGTATTAATATTTTTGGACCTTTATCTACTTTCTACCTTCATCTATCTGGGGACGATCAGTTTGAGCGAAAAAGAAGGAAATTCACTTGGGTGTCAAAAAATAACAAGAAACAGAGAAAACAGAAGCGAAAAGGTGAAAAATGAATGGAGTATGTTGATAAATAAACAGGTGATACTTTGTGATGAAACCAAAGTAACATAATTAAACTACATGCATGAGAAAATGTAGCATGAAAAAGCATTATGGACAGTGTAAAGCAGTTTGTTGCTCGTAATTTAATGGGCCCTAAGTATTATTAATTTATAAAAATTTGTAAGAATTCTTCTGTTTTGAGGACAATGCTGCGTCTCTCTCGTGTGGTGTTTTTCCGAAACATCCTATAAAATGCCCATTTACAAAACAGGTGACAGATCTAACGTTGGAAAATTTTTTGAAAGTTTGATTACAGATCACATTACTCCTACATTAAGACCTCTTACCATTCCAAACCAAAATGGATTTCGCAAAAGAAAACCGACAGTATCTAAACTTATAATCTACCAAACTTTTGGTAACATAAGTTTACAATCATCTCTTCTAGTTCATTCAATTCATACAGATTTGATTAAAAGGTTTGACAAAATTAAATGGAACTTTTAACGCAGAAGTTAAAAAATATTGGATTTCACGATACATTACTTAAATGGTTTGATGAATTCGTTCGTAATTTAGTTAATAAATTGGAAAAAAGCTTCCACCTATAGTAATTTTCGTCTCCTAAATCTTGTAAAGTTACACAGCAGAATAAAGAATTTTGCCGCTATAACTTCCGCTGCAGTTATGATATCAAAACGAAATTCTTGTAGTCAGTGGACCTTATTGTAACCCAAATACCATAGAAATTATGTTAAAAAATCATGGAAAGGTTGCCAGCTATGATAATTTTTGTACTTTCCTGGCATTTCTTTACTAAGCCATGTTGTCATTAATTTTTTTAAAATTCTTTTCACCCCTATAACTTCGAAGCCCAGTCATCCAATCAAAACGAAATTCACCGGGTGGGTTTAATTCAACGTGAAACAGATTTGGTTGTGGTGCAAACATAGGGTTTCCAGCACCAAATATTTTTGCACATATTGCACCAACCGATGCTTCCATTACATCTTCACATGCAAAGTATTTACAATAAAAATAAGGAACCAATGTGGAAATTTTCTGAATTTTTAAAATTTTTCGTATGATAAACCCAAACATTGTTTTATCGCTGAAACTTTCGAGAAAATCTTGGAACGAAAACGAAATTCTAAGGATATATGTAGCCATAAAACATTGTTTTTCGTCTATTTGTCTTGTGTAAGAAATGGTTGATATAATACTCCAAAAAAGTGTTTTACGAGTATTTCCACATTTTTTTGGACATTCAAAGATAATTTCTTCGAAAATTAGTTTTCCAGCAGTTCTGATGCGCTGGAGATTGTTTTATTGATTGTGCTATTATTTAAATAAATATCTTTGATTCTTTGTTGTATTATATTATAGCAACAGTAAGATAGGCTCATAGAAACGAGAAGAGTCTGATCACATAGTCATTTCCGTCCGAAACCCATTTCATCAATGTTTGCATCAATGTAATAATGTTCCCTTCCAAACTCTACACTATTCCATCACAAGATCTCTAACAATATTTTGAAATGTATCTTGAAATAATTAACTTCTTATTCGAGAGAAATATCAGAAAAAACTCTGCTCTTGGAAATTGTGCTTTTTCAGTTCAATTACCTGTCTTCATGCGTCCGATATATAGGAATATTTAATAGTCTTTTTTTTCAGAAAATTCTAACTGCTTCACTATTTTTTCTACACATTTTCATTACAACAAAATCGAAAGCAATTTCACTAAGCAATACATCTTAATTTGTAAATACTCTGTGGCCTGACCGAACCGCCTTCAAATAATAAACCTGTAACATCAAAAGCAATGTGAAAAATCCATCTTAATTTAAAAATTCTGTTATGTACTTTAATACACCAAACTTCAAAGCTTATCATTTCAACCACAAATATTTGCTCCAATTTCATAGAATCCATTCGATATAAAAAAAAATTAACTACATGAGCGAGCACGCCTTCAACTCGAACTATCAACAACCTGTTAGTTCTTGATCAAGAGTGCCGTTCCACTCGAAATTTCGTACGGTTCCACTTTCAATTTCCATCAACAATCTAGGCTAAATTAGTCATAAAGAAATCTCAAATTTCTGCGATAACCACTTTCAGTACCGCTTTAATAAAAATCAACTAAATCATCGATCGGCTCGAAAACTGGCTGGATCTCCAAACTCAAATCCCAAACCCAAACCAAGAGCAGCTTGTACAACAATTTCCTTATTTCAACACAAAACTCGATTGTAGTATGTTTGAATAGCCCAACAGCCACATTATTGGCCAATACCGCTCGTTTACTGCGCCGCCTATGTGTGTCGAAGAAAGCAAAAGTTTCAAATTGAAATATTAATTTATTTGAATTCACTGCACGATTCTTGGCTAGATGTGCGGATTTAATTCTTGTCAGAGACAGTTTTCGGTGTAAATTAATTTTAATCTTCGATTCGATTTGCGTGACAGCGATCTAAATCAGGTGCGGTCGATGAATATTGATTTTGTGAATTAACGATTTTTTTCTTGACTAGTGTTTGCCAGTCATTTGGGATTAAAATGCTGCAGCGGGACCGGTCGGTCCGCAAGGAAGCAAAAAAGTGAAAAATCATATTCAAATTTTGTCCCCAATTGCCGCTGAATACGTAGCGGTAAGAAAACTTGTTGAATTCGTCACGCTAATAAATAGTGACGTGCTGTTTGCTCTTCGATTGTGCAGGTCAAATAGAGATATGGAAATATTTATCAAGTTATTATACGTTGAAAATTGTGGGCGTCATACTGATTTATTGTTAATTTTGTTGCTAATCGGGCTTACATTGGGTAAAATTCGACATCAACTTTTTTTTGTGCAGAGAAAGATACACGAAAATATCAATCAATAAAATTTCTTCTCCAGACAGAAACTTTTGCAGATAATATTTTCTTTTTCGAACAATACCGGTAATACAACACCAGCTGACTTTCAAGAATTTCTCAAAAACATCATCTAACCTAACCACATGTTTCTCCCATTCATTCACCGATCTGCTCACACCGAACCGTCATCGAAATTGGCGGCTTGAGCTGTGAAAGCCTTTTCATCTTGTCTTTTACATCAACTTAATTATAATAAGTGAGAGTTGATCGTAACACCGAATTTGGTCAAACATTATCATTTTCGATGGTTCACCGCATCAATCGTTAGTCGGTGTATACAAATTCTCTAGTTTCATCCGATCGGCGGCTTGATGCCACCACAAATGGCTGTAGCCGGTCTCTAAAAGAGCCGCTGATATTTTCTGTGGGCTTTATTATAGTCATTATTTTAAAAACGAGTATCTATTCAACCTGTCTAATGGCACTATCAAACAGAGTGCATCTCATTTGCATTCGAACTCTAGACAACAAGTCAGCTGTCGGTGGCGGCCTGTCAAGATAATGGTAGGCTCTAAGTAAAGCTTTCCTATTGACCTTAAAACCGACAGATCTGAATCCGAAAAACGGAACCTTTTGCTATCACTCATGGTAAAAAAATTTGTTTACCTAAGCTTATTACGCTCAAAGATGGAAATCACCATCAAAAGGAGCTTAGTGCCAAGACCATAAGCCTTAGTAAGATTTTTCCAATTGAAACTGAGGACCATCTTCACTTTTTAATGCGACAAAGTCAGCTGTCTTAAAGCTTTCGATAAGACACTATCGTATTTCCGTTCGCCCAAAATAACATTAGGCTCAAGTTAGGACGGAAAGTAGTGAGCTCTATGATGGAATCTGTTTTTTTTATTATTTTGTTAACAATGCCTTGTGAGTGTCTCACCTCGATTGGAATGTTGCTGGTAATGTTTATCTATCACTTTAGCGGAATTTATGTTTTCTTTATTGAAACGTTGCATCACACATGAAGGGGGAAACACGAAAATGTTATTTAGTACGTAATTGGGAAGCGTAGCTAGATATTTCGTATTCGATGAATATCTGTTGGCATATGTAGCACGTACAGCTATTTAGCGAGTGGTGGGTAGATGTGGCGATATTTCGAAGGTCGAATGTAATCAAACTGTTGTTTTTCGATTGCATTACAAAAGCGGTGGGTCTTGTTACAGAACTTTACATCGAATTTGAACAATTTATTAATTAACGAATGCGTAGTAGTTACATGGATGACCCGATTCGGTGGCTGTAGGTGCTGTGGTAAAATGGTTGCTTCTGTTAGTAGAGGATAAATGGTTCTTTCGTGCAGTAATCTTTTACAAAGCTTCGTGAATTCGAGGGCTTGACGGTAGATCGGTTGTCAGCTCAAGGCAACAATTACCCGATTTAAGTTAAAAGAGTGGGTTGGATCCAAACTATTGTTAACACAAACTGGGTGTAGGTTTTTGACCCTACTCAAGTAATTTAGTTGCCGTCATGCCAGTAATAGCTATCGGATAGTAAAATTAGCACTAGTAGAATTTTCAAATATTATTGTGTGATGTAGTAAATTTGTACAAATGAACTGCTACTAAAGCATCAGACACTATAGGAGTGGTTGATAAAGATCTGATAAGCAAGAGCTCAATTTATCTTAAAATAATAATCCTTTAGGTCAAATTGCATGCACATGAAATATACAGACCACAAAAAGCACAATACATGGCGTATGAAAGTCGCGAATTAAATTTTTCTTGGGCCACCATCCCACCTAACCAAACCACTCGTCCTGACTCAACTTTTCTAACCTTTTCTTTTCCTTCGATTCAGGTTTTGAAAGAGCTATTTACTCACCGTCTCAAACATCGAAACTTTCAAGATCATTCCAAAACGCGCTGAAACTAGTGGAAGTTTTTGAAATGTAAGACTATAAGACTACCATAAACTCAAGGAACGAAAAAAATAAATGTCAAAAAATATTAATATATCAGTGTGATGATGATTAGTGGGAAAAATAATTCAATGTTTTCTCTTCACACGATGTTGAGCATTCTCAGAACTAACTCTTTTTTGTCTGTAACTACGTGAAGTCCATCTTCAATCCCTAAGCTAAATATAAATCAACGGCCTTTGCATTTTGACGAAAAGAATGCTCTCTGCAGGGTTGTCAGATTGGGCGACTTATCGCCGATTGGGCTATCTTTTTTATTATTGTGCGATGTTTTATTTGGACAAGTCGTTTGCTACTTTGTGCTATTGTTTGTTCCACATTTATGTTAGTTTCATTACAAAAAATAAATGTCCGTTTCGCAGTCTAAAAATCAGTTCTAACTCTTATCGTTGTGATTTTTTCTCCATCAAAATGATAACAATCAGCTTAATATACAACTAAAAATCTGCTTCTGCACTGCTTACTAAACACCGAAATGTAAAAACAGTTCAATCAAACATGATATAGCACATTGTTTGGTGAATAAATCAGACATTTATCCTCATAAATGGAACCTGATTAAACTTAGTTCTATGAAAAACCGCCAATAAATATTTCTAGCAAAATATGCAAACCAAATAAATCGTCTTTGTCAAACTTTGTTAATTGATGATGGTTAAAAACTATTCCGAACATTTCTAACGACTACTAATTACTGCCAACTGGTTGATTTTTTCAAAATATTTCTGACAACCCGGTGTTAGAGTGCTCGCAAATCTTGACAGCTCTAAATTTATTGGGTCTGATGGTATCCCACTCACAGTTCTGAAGCGCTACGTCTTTTCTTTAGCTAAATATTGATCCTCATTCTTATCAGTGCCTCTTTCATCTGAACCTGGATTCGAACCAGGGACGTCACACAGTAGGAACCATTGATCTAGCCGCTAGACTTTTGAGGCAACATTTTAATATCTTCTTTGGATCCCTCTACGAATAGTAGCCCTGGTAGTATTTGTAATATTTTCGTCAAGTTCCTTGCTTCATTCTTACGTGTTCTTCTCTCTGCCTATTGTATTTCATTTGATTTTGTCTGTATGTGCTTTTACTAAAAGCTGGAAAGTTACCGTTGTTTTACTGATTTTGAAATCGGGAGACATTTGTATTTCTACACACTACCGCTCAATATCACTGGTCTCCTGTTCCCCTAAGTAGCGTGAGCGTATTGTTCATGATCGAATTTTCTAAAGACCAGCAATGTGATCCACACTGCCTTCGCGAAAGCACTGGATAGGGTAAATCACTAAGTATTGTTATAAAAATCACATAATTTTGGAGTTACCGGCATTCTTATTTCCTGGCTTTCTTACTCAAAATTTAATAGCACCTGTAGTGTTATCTTTAATGATTTCTTCTTCCTCCCTTTTCCATTATTCTTCTACTGTTCCTCATTCTTGGCGCTCATCTATTTACCTTGTTTCTTACTGACAGCCCTCTTAACACCAAGTCTGATTCTCCTTTAAATGTAGATAACCTTAAGCTTAATCGTACAGTCCTCCTATGCTCAGAGCGCTAAGTCATGATGAGCTCCAGTTTCGCTATCTATCCTTACCTTTTGACATATCTTGCCGAAAAATGGAATCGTGCGTCGATAATTTTGGGAGAAGTCATTGCTGTAAATATTTGAAATGCTTCTGATAAAGTCTGATATGTCGTTCCTTTTAGCTAAACTACATGCATTGGGCCTTGACCCCAATATCATCAAAACGAGCTCGTTTTTCTTTACAACCACTCACTTTTCGGAAGTGAAGGGCCAAAAAGGAGTTTATTTTCTCATTGATTTTTTAAGGTGGCACCACTGCCACAGGGTTGCCTACATTTGAAAATCACTTCTATCATAGCTAGTCCTAGTTATTACCAATATGCCATATAAATTTCATATTGATCGGATTATCCGGTTCTCGTGAACAGAAATTTCGAGTGCTGAAAATAAAGGTAATTTGGTGATGGGTTGCCGTTCTTGTACAACTCAGAATTTCGAAAATTTCAAACTGACATAGTGGACAAAAAAATAAAATTTATTAATTATTTGAATGCTGTGTCAGAAAGCAAAACAATTTCCAGAGGGTCGATGATTTGAAGGATTTTTTCTCCGAAGCCTACCGTAGCTACAGTGTTGCCCGCACAGGCTTAAAACTCCATGTTTGTATATTCCTACATACATTTAGGCACTAAAAAACGTTTTTTGACAAAGCCCACATAAACGTTTACGCTGGAACCGGTGTATTTGATTTCCCTTAAGACATAACGTATCATTACCCTTGTGGAAAACTATATCACACATTATATTACATAACTTGCTGACATTTATACGTCCCCTCACACAGTATAGCTGCGAGTTATAATTGGAGTTATAATGGTACTATGTAATATAGCGTGTGGGGCCATAATTTCTGCGCCATGTAATTATGGCGCTGGGAGCCATACTGCATAGCTCAGGGTACTATGTACATAGCGTGTGGGACCATAAATGCTGCGCCATGTTACATAGGCCCACGCGCTACGTAGATTCTGACATTATGATGCTGGGAGCCATATTGCATAGCTCAGAGTACTATGTACATAGTGTATGGGGCCATAAATAATGCGCTATGTTACATAGCTCTGGGTGCCATGTGGATTTTTTTTCAGTGTGGACACTTTACTGAGCTACCAGCTTTCATTTAAAACTACATTTTTATAATAAAGTACACACATCAGGTAACATAATATATAATTAGTCTCTTTCGTTCTCTATATTTGTGAAATCTGCGTTTTGAAATTTTCCCAGAAATTTTTCAGACACTCTACCAGCATTGCGTCCAACTCCACTTTTATATGTCGAATCTGCTGTTGTTTTTTTTTGGTCTGGGAGCTATTAAGACTTTCTCCTTTAATGTGTCACACACATATTCAATGGGGCTTAAATCAGGGAAATTACCAAACCAATCAATCTACACATTGGAAAAGTGCGCATAAAGCGCCTGTCCGCCTTGGCTCCGTCTTGCATCGAAACCACCTCCTTTCTATCACAAAAGCAGCGAGGTCATTTTCCCTGTAATGTTTTCCACTATTAGGGACTCCTTGCTCAACGAAATGAAGTTGGCTTTTTCCGCGACTACTCCGCCAGCTAGCATGACTTTCAAGCCGAATTTCGGGGTCTGTATTACATAAATATTCACTGAATCGCTAGATCTCATGGTCTTATTCTGTCGATTGGGTATTGGATGCAGTTGAATTCATGACTCGTCCGTAAAGAGGATGTTTACACGTCGCGGTCCACCACGGGCTTTGACATCAGCAAAGTTTTTTTAGTTTTTGACAGAAGTTCAGCCGGTCTCGAATTTCTTATCGGAAAGTGAAGATTTTATGGAATGCTTGTAGACTTGCTCCCAGTTAGTGGGTCGAAAGTCCCCGCTGAGCAGTTCGCCTCAACAATTTGTTCGCGGCCTCCGGAGAGCTTCTAAGCCGTTTCGTCACTGCTCGCGTTCCTACTTTTAGTTTATTTTCAGCCAATGCTCGAATCTTTCTATTTGCTTCTGTAGGAAGTACGGCTGGTCAACCACTTCTTTTCGTAGCGTAAACGTTTCATTCTTCGGCGTTGCCACATTTTCGTCAATGTTTTACATTTGTTGTTACCCGACTGTAGTCCAATTGATGCATGCGCTGAATTTCAATACACTTTTGAACTCAACTATTTTTCATTATTATCGCAAAAATATTTCAGCTCGATCTGTTGAAGATTTTTAAAGTTTTTCAGGCTTTGACTAAAGGTCGTTCAAATCATTGTCCTTATTAAAATCAATGAGCTTATTGATCGGATATAACTACTGAGATACTGACAGACATTCTCTAAATGCTAGAACAAGAGTGTCTCACAATTTTCATTACATATAATCATTTTTTTTTAAACTAGTCAAAACAAAAAATTGATGTTGCTTTACAAAAATAACTCCTCTTAATATGCCTTAATTTTCAGTTTAGTGTGTTTGGTTGTGGGAAATATTAATTCATAGTTTTTAGTGAAAATTTAAGAGTGCTTTATAATCCTGTTCAAAAAAAGGGACATGACACTTCATTTTTCACATTGGTTTGAGCCAGTCTTTATTAAGAACCAGAAATGTTTGCAGCGGATTTAATTTATAGTTTGAACTGTTCCATTCATCGAATGTCGTTTCAAGTATGATCTCGTTTCACTATAGACATCCCATGTCATCAGCAGAATGATAGTCGGTATCTTTTCTCTTTAATCTTACAAGGTCACTTAGTCTGTTAAAAGCAAAAAACTATAGTGTTAAATGCAGCAGATATAAATTTTTCTGCATGATGTACATTAAGCTATTAAATATCAAATATACTTCTCCAAACATAAAAATTAAGAAAAGTATTTTCTTCTCTTTCCAGGTGAGTCTTCAGTCAATTATCCAACCAATAAAATCGATTTTCATTCGAGTAAGTAACGGAGTATCGAAAAATTATGCACCAAGCGCGCATGCCAGTCGCATATTTCATGCAATTATCTTCATTCGATAATGCAGACGTAAAAAATAATTTCCCTCGATCGTTTGATTTGCTCGGATCTAATTACACTTTTTTTTTCTTCTTTGGCATCGTTTCACGTTCATGGTAATTGCTGACTTGCTGCTGCCTGACCATAACTACCATTGATTGGTTATTGGCTGTCTCGTGTGTTTGTGCAGAGCGTGTAATACGAATAAATAATAGAATAATAGGCATATCCGCAATGGTCGAATCAACATGCTAATCGAACCCAAATGTTTCTTCCTGACTTCGAGCCAGACTGGTTACGTTGACTGCAATGGATGCGCTGCAGATTAGGTTTTCACATAGTACATAGGTTTTTTTGTTGTTGTAGACTACGATTTTCCCATTTTGATCTTTCGTTTAAGTTAATTGTTTCTGGTGCCAATCGCACTGGAGCTGCATTGGTGATGTTATTAAAGTTTTACGATTTCTCGGAGATTTTGTCGAACATGTTCAGAATGCATAGAAAAATAGTCCATAAATGGCCACTACTGGTGTTATGAGACGTGATAGTGGTAGTGTTGTTTTCTGAGCTAAAATATGAGAATTATGGTAAATTAGTCGTCTCTGTGAATTTTATTTGCTTTTTGACATTTTCTTCCTGCATAAAAGATGTGAAACAAATTCAAAAATAACACTTCCAGTGATTTTTAAATCTGAAGCATTTTGAACCCTTCCACTAATTCTTAAATAGCCTGCTCAGTATGTAAAACAAATTAGCATTCAGGATTTTAGGTGAAGGTTTCTAGATGAACGAAAAGCTATTAAACTTCATGCAGGGTCACAAATTCTACGCTACTCACCTATAATAACGACCGACCACAAACTATCATGCCAACTTCATTCTGCCATCGTAGCCATTCCACCATCGTCTGCAGCTACTGCTACATTTATCCGCAACATAATAAAATTCCAATAATTGTAATAACAGTGCAGACATCGTTCGAATCGTAGCATGCCAAGCAAGTACATGCAACCATGCAGCGAAGTGTGCTCCTCCGGAGTTTTGTTTACAACAAAGAGCACCTAGCGTCTACTACTGGCTATTTTTACCTTGCTTCCAGTTCATCGTTCACTGCACGCTTCAGTTTTCCATTAGTGTTGTATCGACCCCATGGTCCCGAGGGCAAAATACAATCCTAGAACAAAATCGTTTCACGAAATGAAGGAATGACCAGAAGCAAGAAATATAACTGAATCCATGCTCCAAGTAAAATTGATGAAAAACCAGACAGGTGCAAAAATTCTTCAGTGATTACAACGAGAGGTTTATCTTCTAAGCATTGATTTGTTATTATGGTTGGGCTGTGTTCGGCAGTTTTTTTGCGGTGCGTTCTGTGAGCTCGGTTCTTGATTAGCGGCAAATTATAATCGATAATGGAGCATAACGAATGGTCAAATGAGTAATGGATGGAACCGCCCTGTGTTTAGATCTTAATGAAAATTTTCGAATTTAATTGCGTTTGAATGAGGGCTTTCTACATTCTCGCAAAGAGCTTTGTTTTTGCTGAACGCATATGTGTGTGGCTGTTTTTCTAGCATGATCGACAGTTTTATGGGAAAGAGAGTGTGAACTTTGACGCCCTGATATATTTTCCGTTGAGCTAATTGCGTTTTTAGTTGGACTGAGTCTAGCCTGAAAATGTAATCACTGTTGCAGAGTGAAATTTCACATCTTGTTGTGTGGCTAAGCTGAATGGGATTTCTAATGTGAATTTGATTTGAATTTCAATAGCTCTGCAGTCAAAAACCTAAATCGTACTTTGAGTTTTGCGAATTAGGTGGTCTTTCGAAATGAATGCAAAATTATTAATGAAAATGTTCATTTTTTTTTGTATACAGAGAAATTACAGAGGGGAGTCGGTTGCTAAGCTTAGAATCGGCCTGTTGATTTTGTTAGACACCATAGATTTTTGAACCGCCCGAATAATCATTCTATCTGGCTCTGCCAACTCCTGTAAAAATGAGAACTCTAATAGCATGGGAACTAAAAAAACTAAAACTAAAATCGGTGTAATGTTTTTGAGCTATCCTCTAAAAGCTATTCATGTCAGATGTTGTAAATCCCCCATTGCTTCACAGCATTGCACTTGTTTGCGGGTCTAGAATTTGAAGTCGGTAGAGACTTTACTCACAATCAATCTATACGAGTGTAAAAAGTCCAGTTCCATCAATCACTTTAGCCCTGATTCGCCTCAGATATCTACTTAAAATTTTTAGTTATAGATAATTGTCACCACAAGATAGCGTCTATTGGCTTGATTTCTTGAGCATTAAGTGGGTTTACATATTTTTCAACAAAATCATCGCTGTTTGTCCTCATACCATTTTATTGCTTCTTAAGCAATTGTTTTCTTCGAATCACTGACTCTCTCTTTATTTGGTGTCGAGGTTTCGTCATGAAGTTGCATTTAAAATACGACCCATCGTTTCAAAATGTTCTTGCACTTTGACCAAGAAATTTCAACGTTAAAGTCTAATAATTTTTTTCAGCACCTGTTGTTTTTTTCGTAGACCTAAATATTTCTTTTCCTAAATCTTTTGCAAAGTGCTTTTTGATGTACGCACTTCTTAGCAACATTTCCAAGTGAAGAACCTTCACTCAAAAAAATTTTGGTTGAATTTTACCCCTATAATAGTAAGGAACTGGTTTCCTACTATTAAAGATGTAAATTTACAAAAGTGCGTAAAAAAGAATAGTTTACGTCTGAAGTGTTTAAATTTTTTACGACCAAATCGTGTAATTTTACCCTAAAAAATTATGCAATTTTATGGCTTTTGCGCAAAGGTGAATAGCAAACTAGTAAATTTACACTCTTTTTGCTTCAATTTACAAAAAGCTGTGTATTATTCAGCTGATATGACGTAAAAGCAAAAAATGCACATCGAATGTGTAAAAAAAATTGTGATTCGTTATTTTAAACGAAAAAATGAATATATTTCCTATTATCAAAGTATTAATTATAGACCCACTTTTTAGAGTGTTTTTTGAAAAATCGCTCCTGGTTTTTTCTTCCTTCTACCTGATCTCGACTTGTCTTCACCTTTGCGATTCCTTTTTTTATTGCGCTTTGTCCCGTCCATTTTCAAGTACCTGTTACCTTTGGCAATCACATAAGGTGAATAATCCTTGTTTTGTTGCGCAAGGTCTTTTCAGGAATTTCTTCTCTTCTTGACAACCTTTTTGCGAATGATGAAATCGTTTGAATTTCTTCCCATTTTATATGTTTTTTTAAACCAAGGAGAATTTTTGATATAACCTTATACTATGAAAAAATCATTTTTTAATTCTCATAAAATGGCGCACAGTTTTCTGGAACAGTCCTTACATCCTTACATAGCTTATCCTTAGATAGCATCCACCGAAAAAGGTAAAAGTTCAGTAAGTTATGTTCACATATGGTGAATGTAAAAGTATGTATATCATCGATACTCTTCGAGAGTGTGCTGATTGTTTGTGACGATTGATCTTGCTTGAGAAAGCTTTGTTCGTTCATTCAATTTCGAAAAGGTTAATTAAGAAGATCCGCGATTACGCGAAATGCATTAAGCCACCAGTATGGGGACATTTGCCAGCTCCGATAGCTAGGTAGAGCTGCCAAATGACCAGAGACTTCTGCTACCTTTTACGTATTTCCGTGCCCATACTTTTTAATCAGAGCTTGTCTCTTAGCGTTTTTAATTTGTATTGAAAAACTTTCAATGTTTTGCTGACATTCAAGCTAAGAGACATTGAAAACGTTTCGAAATATCGGCCTATATTGCTGTCCGGCTTTCTTATACTTTTCGAAAGACTCGTTTATAATAGAGTTTACTGTGCTGATAAAGATCAAATTCTCAAGGACCAGCACGATTTCTTTAAGAGTCGTTACACTGGACTAATCTAGTCGGTTTCGCAACCTCTGCTTTTGACACTAGACATCAGATTACGTTATTTATGCTGATTTTTCTAAAGTCTTCGATAATATGCTACTCCAAAAGCTTGGCCATGTCCCGCATATTCGATCACCTATTCTCCTTGTAAAATTGTTCTGAATGGTTGCGCTTTCTATCCTTTTTAAACCTCTTCCGGTATGCCACAAGGTTCCAGACTCGGCCTTCTGCTATTCATTGTTGTTATTATTGTCACTCCGTTTATATTTACATCTGATTCTCAAGTTTGTGCTGACGACCTAAAGTTTTTGAGAGAAATCTCTTCTCTCAATGATTGTGTTCATTGCAATCTTCAATTCATCCAAATGTATTATTATGTCCTTATCAAATAAATCTATTTTTTGGCTTTCAACTATTCTTTGTCTGATATTGAATTACTTCATGTTGATCAATATAAAGATTTGGCTACTTCTTTGATGTCTAACTGAAATTTGACTTACATATATGTCATTCTACTTCTAGGGCGTCTAAAATTTGTTCTACGTTACTCTGGTGAAGGTTCAAATCCATCGAACAAACACCTGAGATGATTTGTATGTCCGTCTTTAATTCATACATGCAAATCTAGTCGCCACCATCTCCGATATCTAGCGTGATATTCCAGCTTGTTCTTGTAGGTATCTTAGCTTCGAAGTTCCTGTCAAGGCTTATTATTTTGGTTCATGTCAGGTGAGTTCTCTGGCCAGGACAAAACGTTACGATTATTCAGCCAAAAATGCAGTAACTCTCCTGGCTTTCTGACAGGCTGAAAACTAATTCTTCACCGCCAGGGAACTATTCCTCAAACTATGGTAAAAGACGAATTTCTAATACTCGCTTGTACTACTCCTGTTTCATTGTGCCTTCTACCATGCAAAGGAGTCTCATGTCCTTGGAAAAAATTGCAGACCACTTCATGACGGTGACCGAACGTTCAACCCTCTCCACAAAGCCATCTGGTTGGAACTGCTCCCTAGAGTGTCGCCAAACGAAAGAGCTTTTGTCGACTAAAATTTAGAGGATTGATTCGCCCGAGTATCATTCCTGTCAAATATAAGAATAATCATTAACAGTCTTTAATGACTGCAGCCGGACAAGATACACTGTTTCTGCGGTTTTTCAGACTTTTAGCGACTAGGTATAACACCAGCGCTTTAGAAAATAAGAAATAAATGTGGCACTTAAAAGAATAATGGAATAATTGATATCGACCTCTCCCATATGTGTCTCCCTACCGCCATCGCTAAGCATTCGCTTCAAAGGGCAATCCCCTGAGCTTTGGCATTATCATAGAAAAAAAAAATACATATGTCTCTTATTTTTCGATCCCAAAGAGTGGAGATCCGTTTCCTCCTTAATATGTAGAAATGCTACAGGCTGCTTACGTTAGTTTCTTTTTATGTGGAGATTTTTCTGTTGTTCTTGCCATTTTAGGCAGTGGCACCCGCCAGCTACGCGTATTGCTTAGAGTTCCGATATTAAACTCATTGATCTAAAATCCTTTCCAAGTCCCGATATTAAACTCATTGATCTAAAATCCTTTCCATTATGAGGATCCAACCTGCCAAGTGTCTGAATGAAAATCACTATAGTTTTTGTTCTATGCTTGGATACTACTTTACCGTACAACAATGATGATCATATCTTCTCTCTGCAGCATGATAGGCGAAGTTTAATCCATTTCTGTGGCTGTACAAGCTCTCAATTATATTTAGATAGATATATTTTCCCCATTCCATTTTAGCCTCATATTTTGCTTCCCCTGTTAACTGCTGCCACCCATTGGTCATTACACGATACCGTGTTGTATGATTCCGAAACTCACTTTCAATAGAATATCCACACACTCGTCCGAATAACCTACCCGATCCCCGGTTCCCCCACTTATAAATGTAGGCACGCTGAGAACCACACTTTGGGCCTTGCTGATTTTGGCGGCCTCTATATTTTCTTTGATATTCTCACAGCAATCTCTCCATTAATCACGTCATAACTTCTTTTTGAAGAGCGAGAATTCGATGTTTTCATTTGTCCAAGTCTTCAGCATTATTGGACTGCCTTCCGTTATTAAACGCCCTTCGTGTGGTTACTAATATCTCAGTACTATATATATGGAAATTTACTGTCAGTTTGCTCATTATTAAATTTGAAATTAGGACTCGATTATCCATATCTCTTGGCATTGGCTAATAAAATAAAGTCCTCATAATTTTCAGGATTACTGGATATTACTGAATTCCGATTACTTTATGCCCCAAGTTATTTTCAGTATAATACAATTTTCTATCCCAGTGTTGATACCATATAATCACATTCCACTACAGTGAGTAGTCAGGCTTCTATTTATATTTTGGCTGTCCTAAAGCTTTATTCTGACCAATGTTTTAAGGATGTATAGTTTGGTGGTTTGTGCTCGCACCAGCATCGACAGGGAAAATTGCCGCCGTTGCGGCCCTCACATTTAGCACAATAGCTCTTGCATCTATGCTTATCCGATAATTCAGGATGCAGGCGTTGATCGCAAGTATCATAAAAATGTAGCTCCAATATGTAAAGCTCCTGAGCTTCCTTTCCACATATTGTGTCAAAAAGAGTCAATATCAAATGTGAAATCAAAATGTCAAAGCGATGAAGTTGGCTTAATGCTAAACCCGTCTTAATTTCGGTTTTTTTTTTAAATTTCGTGATTAAAATAGCAGCAGTTGTCTACAAAACTAATACGGGTGTTCGTTTTTGCACGTCAAAACATTTCGCTCTATAGACCTTGTAATTTAATGCCTGCTTTATTCAAAACAGACATCAAATTCTCCGTTTTCGATCTCTCAAATCACTTGTCTGTCTACCCATTGCCCAGTGAAATCGCCCTCAACCCAATCACGATACCTTAAATCTGATTAATTTCTTCAAATTCCTTTTTCTCACATTCAATCAAAATATACCGACTTTTTTTGCCACCGAACAATATTTACAACTTAAATGCTAACTAGTCAAAATCATCCTCGTTCACTTTGCTTCTTAAGGCACTCGGTGAAAACGAACTAAACTGCCACTTAAGCATGCACGTTCGGATTAATTTCACTTGATTTGTTTAGAAAGGTCGCTTGGCCAAATTAAAAAAGATACAGAGATTTACTGTTCCCAGTCTAGTTGTTCGCGCTTCATGTTAATGTGATAAAAGTGGAGAAAAACTTTCAGATATGGTTCAGTTTGGAGAGCAACATGGAATGTCGTTTGAGTGACCGTTGTATAGTTTTCATGCAGATTTTAGCGATCTGTTAGATGCTTTGACATTTCGAATTTTTTTTTTCTCTCTTCCTAACCAGTTGTTACGATTGTCGATTACATAAATGAACTAGGAGATTTTTATGATCTGAGATGATACCATCTGCAATTTGAAAGATGTGTTTCATTTGCAAGATGCTTCAGCGTTTGCCACTACTGGGGTCATTAAAAAGCTGTAAATCTTTTTTGTCAGCCGTTTCGGCCTGAGAATAAATTAAAACTAAACGGTTGCAAATAGTTTGCCAATTTATCATGAATCGTTGTTGTTCTTTGAGTGAGCGAATGTCTGTGGCTTTTTTCTTTGCAACGAATTTTCAAATGTAAGCGGCTTAGAGTGTTAAAGCTTCAATGACACACGTTTGCTGTGAAATTGCATGGAATGAAAAGGTCAATGGAACAGAGATTTTTGTGTGAGTTAAGAATGAAATTGAGTTCTCGAGGAGATTAAGTCAGGTTGAGACTTAGTTCAATATAGCGGTACGTTGTGTAATTGGAAATATAGGTGTGTTGTTTTCGTTTCTTAATGCGGCTTTGAAAACTGTTTAGAAGTGTAAAATTCTGTCATGTTAATGAATTGATACTAATCGTCAAAGAGATTTTAAAAATGATGCTCAGAAAAAACAACTAGGTTGAAACTTAATTATATGGGCTAGATAGGATTCCACTCTAATGAAAGTAGGCTAATGATGCTTTCAAGCATCCAATTTCGAAATGAGATTTCAAAATCACAGAACAGTTTATTTTCAAGTGCTTAGCGTCAAAAGGAAGCAAAAAAGCAAAACCCAAACAAGCACTGAATATCCGAACAAGTAAGCTGCATATCAATTCTTCTGAATATTTCTTTATCATTAGTGCATAAACCTGTCTTACCTAAAAACTAAAATTTCAAATGATTCGATTATCTACTACATTTATTCCTCATTTAGAAGATTGTCAAGGTTAAAACAATACATCTTTAGACGATCTTACTTCTATCAGTTAAAGCCACTCTCATAGACCTGAAATTTTATGGGGCACAAGATACCTTAAATGAAAATTCCAATTTCATTTTTGTTTGGTGTCCTATTTTTTTTACAGAAACTAACTATTGAAATGAAATACGCAAACTGTTTTTCAAAACACTTTTCGAACGACGCAGTTGGTGGGAAAATCCAACTTGGGGAAACTCATCTATATTCTCGTATTATCCTCTTTATTTTATTTAGGTGAAAACTGAGCTGACATTGCGTTCAAAGATTTCGTCCTCTTTTTCAAAAAATATGATGGCATTTTTGTAGATCTTTTGTTCGTCAGATGTATCCTATGTAAAATGTCATGCTGACCTAAAAGAAACATAGAGGGCAAACACCTTTACCGATGCAGTTGAGAAATTTTTGGTGACGGCGGGATATGGAATTCGCTTACATCTATAATATAAAAATGTATCAAAACATCTTTAATTTTAGTGCAACAAACTTGAAAAAGGTTAAATTGCATGAAATGTTGGAACAAAGTGGAGTAATCCTGTTGACCTTTTTTGTTGGGTTCATAAAAATGTATCACCTATCAGGTAAGTTGTGGGTTCCTTTCTAAAAAAAACTGTTCATCTTTTGAGGTGAATCAGCCATCGGACCATTTTCCGACATCCCCGCAATTCCTGAAGTGCTGCATGGAAATTTCATGTGTCATTGATGAAATCAAGTAGTAGTTAAGAATAAAATGGCATAAGAAAATACACTGTGAACCAACCCTTATTTCCAAGAACATCTGTAAAAAAATTAAATATTATTAACTGCCACACCTGGAAGAACATATGTATTTCTACAAGACTCAATAATACTTTAGCGTCAAATGCCACAGAATCAGGATATTGTTCGTTAGGTTAAAAGGAGTGAATATAAGACCAAAAAGGCGATTGTTGGAGAGTAGAGATGACTCTATTTTAGCAATTTAGCTGCGTTTGGCCAATATAATATATTTCTTTTTCTTTTGAAGCTGTCGTGCCTTTTGAGATACTGATCGAGAGAAATAGTCACGTGCTTTATCGTTTTTTACGAAGAGCAGTACAAAGAGCAATCGAGAACCAAGGAAGGAAAAACTCGACTTGATGCATGGGTCAAAAATTGAAGCACACAAAAATATACAAAAAATAAACGAGTAGACAATACAAAATAACACAGAAAAACAAACAAATCACATCCACAAAAACAAACACACAAACATACCAGCCAGACATCTATCGGCAAATCGTTTAACGGCTTAAGGGGCATGTAGTCCGATTTAGCCCCAAGGAGAGAGGTTGCCGCAGCAAGGAAGAACTACTACGGGAGAATGATTTACTACAAAGAGAAAAAGACGCCCTTATTAATACCGAAATTACAAAAAAAGGAGAACCGTTTGATACCGTTGATCAAACTAAAGCGTGGCTTAAGATAAAAAAAAAACGTGCGAAAAAAGAGAAAAAAGATAACCGCTTATTAGGTTCATAAAAAATAGATATTTTATCAAAAAGTTTTTACGTTATCCTGTATTAAGGGGTAGTACCGGTTAGAATGCTAAAAAAACAGATTAATTTTAAAAAAAAAATTCACCTCCTTTATTTTGCATAAATTTTAAATTTTGCATGGGTAAAATACACGTTTTGAAGATTACGAAAAAAAATATTTCTTTATTTTTGTCATTTTTTTACTTATTTATAGAGGGCGCCAAAGTTGACGTCTCGAAAAATGCCTCGTCATACTGCGGACAGATAATCTTAGGAATGAAAAATCTGAAACAAAAAAACCAAACCGCATTTTAAAGAGGAAAGTTTCTTACGTAGTAATTTACCACAATATTTAAAAAAAATGATAAAAAAATGGCGGTTGTTTGAAAATATTTGTCGAAAAATTATATTTTTTGTTCACTTTGTTTCGCTTGCCAAATTTTTGGCCTATATTGTGGTAGATTACCACACAAGATACTTGAATAGTGTAGTGCACCAAATTTGACTTAAATCGGTTCGGCCAATTCGGAGAATAAGTGTCCGCAGTTTGAAAAAACGTCATTTCGAGAAAAAGGGGTTTAAAGTTTTTTTTCCATTTATTTATTGAATATTATTTAAAAAATATGTTTTTATCACCTACAACTGCTCAGTTTGCAATCCCTGGACCATACATAAGTATTCTTGAGCTCACATACGCCAGTTGTTCTTGCATTTGGGCAGTTTTTTTTTGGCCGAACGCGCTTCCTTTGCCGCTTTTTCTGCCTGACTTATGCGCTCTTCATCTTTTTTTTTCGCAGTAATTAAAAGCAGCGGTCTGCAATAAACTGCCGTAACTTCTTTATTTTTGAGAATATCTTAATAAAATTTTGAGACGTGATTTATGAAGGTATAATAAATTGAAAAATATAAAAAACAAAAAACTGATTTTTTCAAAATTATATCCGGTACTACTCCCTTAAGATCATTTTTCTGCTGAATTAATTTTGACGCAACTTCTAAATCAAAAGAACATCACAGAGGCATGCAGAAGAGGCGTCAAAAACTGCAAGAAAAACCGAATTTAGCATATTGTAAGTTTCTCTGTTTTCAATGTATGGTAGTACGAAAACAAAACCAGCATCATATGATTCAATCGGTATTAAGCCAACTATTAATACAATCTTACAATAATTGGTACCTACACTACTCTTTCTTGTAAAACAAAGTGTAGTACCAGGAGTGAAGAGCGACAGGTGAAACAGTGCAATATAAACCAAAAGACTAGAATATTCTTATTTCAGCGGATTGGCTCAATGAAGTCCAACTGAGTTTATAAAAGAAATCAATTATGAAAAGTTTCGATAATGAAGGACAGAAACGTATGTCTCGAAAAATATCTAAAGACATAAATCAGAAACAACCGTAAATATCAGCTGCATCATAAAAAAAGAGATTTATTTAAATTATTCAAACAGTAGTCTAATTCAACGCTTTTAAGACACATCGACTGTAACAATCAAACTGTCATAAAATGTAATCGGGTCCTAAACTGTAAAATCGTAAATTTAATGATAAGATTTCTGCATTCTAATATCTAAATTTTGCATATCAGACAAATTAACACCGATTCTAACTTCAGATATCAGTGCATCGAACATTTCGGCAGCTTCAAATTATTCCCACTTTCACTTTCGCGAAAAAAATTTGGTGATCTCCAAAGTTCTCCACAAATACTTTTTTGATTTCTAGCTGCGCCGAGACTAAAGACCAGTAGCAGCTTACCAGTCATAATCAATGAGTTCCGAAATTAAAATTCCAAACGAAAGTAATTTTTTCGTATAATTCGTTTGGGAAAAATTTAAAATAATTAACTAAACAGTTCGAAGAAAATTATACTTTTTCGCTGCTAGAATCTGAAGATATTACTGATATCGCGCAACGAATCCACCTGTCGGCCCATCAATGACCACAGTAGTGTCCGGTTCAGCTTTCAAGCCCGGCACATTATCATATTATCATTGTTTAGGCTTTTGTTATTTTAACGCATAGAAATCGAAACGAATAGAGCGATTGCAACTTGATACTGTGATTCGTGCAGAATCTATTGTTTCATCAGATAGAAATTGCCAATTAATATTAAACTGATAAGTACCACGTTAGAATGACGGATTAGTAGTTTTGCGTGTTGTTTTTGTTGTTGTTTTTTGTTTTCGTTTCGTTTTCTCAATGTGCATAATTTAACACACACATGAAAAGTTATTTGAAAATTGTATTGATAAATTTGAAGAAAAAAAACTTTCATCGATCATTAGATGGGCTTTTAAGTGGAATTTAGTATGGAATTGGGATAAAAGAATTTTCCTTTTCTATTGTTTCGAATTGAAAGATGCATCTTTTTCCGAAAGGGAAAATCGTGTCAGGGCTATTGAGAATCGACGCGAGTGCTAATTTGAGACTGACCGTGTCTTATTAGCTAGTATTAATTTCATGCGTGTTAGAAAATGCGAGTGGTTTCAGCAAGACAATGCAAATAAATTTGATTGAAAGTGATAGGAGAGTTGGAATTGTTCATCTGGGCTTGGAAATGAAGAAGAAGTTTCCATTTTTAATAGATTCATACAAAACTTGATTTATTTTACGATTTTAAATTACACAGGCATCATTCTCCGAAATATTATCATATTATTTCATGACAGCACATATAAAAACAATTCTAATCATATTCAGTTATTTCACATGCACAAGTTCAGTGCCCCCCATTCGATCATCCATTTAAACCGACATCCATCAATCCATCATTACCCATGTCTGCACACCAAAACCACAAAACCAATGAAAAAAACTTGCTATCTATGAATTTCCTTTCGATAAAGTAGCTCACCGAACTGCTCTCAAATTACCATCTCACACATCGTCCCAAGCATTGTTGTATCTGGTAAAACGCCTTCGATACGTCTATAACCTTCGAAAAAAGTGAAATTCATTTTCCCAGCCCATACGAAGAAAATGATAAAAAAAAAGCTCAGAGATAACTGAAAGTCAGAAACAAGGAAAAACAAACATTGAACGATCACCACTTCTTCGTCTAATTTGAAATGCGTGAACAGTCCAAATATTTATTGTATTCGATCGAATTGCTTACGAGTTACTTTTATCTACGAATTGTGAATAGTACAACACTTACTGAAGCGTAAAAATAACAAGTTCAAATCATACCAAAACTTTGTTCCAATTAAAGTCGTTTTTTTTTCAAGCGAAGTGAAATTACGCTCGAACTAAAAAGTATGCAATGCACATAAGTTAGGAACTGAGAAATTTAGATAATCGATTGGTTTCCTTGAGAAAAATGTGATGCGTTTAGATTACGGCCAGCAGCGATTAATTTGCGGTCAAGTCAAGGTTATCTGCTTTTATCTCGGTTTTCATTTTCAATCTCGACTTGCTATCGAGTCTTTTGTGTATTGTTTCGCGTGCATATCTAAAGTGCTCTCTTAAATATTTTCAAAAAAGTTTGATTGTTGTTTCAATACGACGCTTGAAGAATTATATCTTCATATGAAAACCATAGTCAAGGTTAGTTCTGGATGTTGATGATGATGAGAAAATAACTTTTTACTGATCGTAAATTTTGGGTTCAAAAGAATCTCATACAGTTTGTCTAGACAGCCCAAAATAACTAAGACTTTCCCACTTATAAAAATTCTCTAGATCGAAAATATGTAAGAAATATAATTGTACACAAGGTGGAGCACAAATCTGGAATTCTCGTAGGTCGAGAAAATAATTCGGATAAAAATGGTATCCAAAGCTCGAAATCAAATTGTTCTAATTCGGTTTTTTTTTTAATTTGATTTTTATTAGATTTACGAAGTTTACTATTTTTATTTATTATTATATTATTAATATTTTTTTTTATTTTTTTATTATTTTTTGTTTAATATAATAGAAACTTCGAAACATCCTGCTGTTCATATATTATAGTCATATTACAATTATGCTTTTTTGAAGAAAAAGTAGGAAAAAGTTATTCGTAACATTGTGTGTGCTTCATTCTACCAAAATACGCGACCCATAGAACATCTGTTTGCTTACTACTTTTATGTTTCCACCATACACTTATATCTCACCCTATATCGTTGTAATTCATTTGAAAATTGTCCAGAAAATACGAACGGAATGTCATGGAAAATCGAGGAAGCAATAAAATTCAAGTTGGTTTTTTGAAAAAATTTCAGTCGCGTCAGATAGACAAGCTGCGATATCTTCAATTCATAACATGTACAAATAAACGGTCAAAATCCTAACATGACTATTCTATAGACGATAAATGTAAAAAAAAGAGCACGTAGAGCGAACTCTGTCTCTATGCCTTTGGATTGGCATTTGTTTAGATATTTGTATAACAGCAGTACTAAAGAAACATAAATTTACGAAAGAATCATTGCTAAAATAGACAAAATTGCCAGATTGTAAGCTTTAAAAATTCACACAGAATGTAAAGTTATGCTGTGAAATGTAATTCTATATAAGATGCTGAAGTTTTCATTTTATGAAATACTGATTTTAATTCTGGGAAAATTTAAAACTATAATATTGTTGAGCATTTTGCTTGAAAACACGCTTCGTGGGTTCGAAACTCTCCGCGTTTATGAAAGAACACAGCCTGTTTATTACTACTGAACACACTTTTATTCATTTCATTTATTAAATTCGTCTAATCCAGACTATAGACATACAATAAAAATTAATTATTCGTATGCAGAAATCGTTCAAGTGATGCTGTAGATAAATGAAAATCAAACTTATAATAAGCTTCGTTAAAGCATCTACTTATTGCAGCGACTGGTTCATTGCAACCATAATTGGTCCAATGTTGAGGAATCGACAAAAAGTTCACCCGCCTGACACGTTTATTATTAGTGTTAAAATTAAGTTGGTTTAATAAGTAGTTTGAGTCAACGGTGCCTTCCAAAATTTTCGCGGCAAATAAGATTTTGGAATTTTGACGTCGAGAGCTCAAGGTATCCATTCGTAAAAGATTTGATAAGGAGGTAGATGTCTTCGGTCTTGATAAGGAGGTAGATGTAAAGGGTCATAACGGAAGACCGCCGAGGCAGAAACGTAAGAACCTCTTTTGAATGGACTCAATTTGGTCTATGTAGACTTTTAGATATGGTGCCCATATAATACTTGCATATTCGACAATCGGTCTGACTAAGTTGCAAAATATGGTATTAGTTAGAAAAATGTCGTTGAATTCCCTCGAACGTCTTCGGACGAAACCTAAGGCGTTGCTAGCTTTCACAACGATTGAATCGATGTGATCATCAAATGTGAAGGATTGATTCAGCAACACTCCTAAATCGAGTACTTTCGCTGATCTATTTAAAGATATACTCAAAAGTGAGTATTCATATATTACAGGATTATTTTTGCGTGTGTAAGATATAATCGTACACTTGTCAAGATTAATTAAGAGATTGTTATCGGAACACCAGCTGGCAAATTTGTTTAGATCCTGCTGCAAATCATTGCAATCATTAAGGTTTCTCACAACTTTGAAAATTTTAGCGTCATCGGCATAAAGAAGAATAGAAGATGACTGCAGAATGGAACCTACGTCATTAATAAATAAAATTGTGGAACACCAGACGTGGTTTTAATTTCAGATGACAAGGCACCACGAAAGGATACACGTTGTGTTCGATTCGTCAAGTAAGAGTCAACCCAATTTAAAAACAAGTAAGGGAATTGCAAGGAATGAAGCTTAGCTAAAAGTATAGAGTGATCAAGCTTATCAAAGGCTTTCGTCAAGTCTGTGTAGGCGCAGTCAGTTTGGAGGCCAGCTTGAATTGAGTCGGTTATTTGGTGAGAAAAGTCAAGCAGGTTGGTTGTGGTTGAACTACCTTTCATGAAACCGTGCTGATACGGAGCCATAATGGATTTGCAATGAAAGGCTACAACATTCGTGACTATGGCTTCAAAAAGTTTTGCGACGCAGGGAAGTTTTGCAATAGGTCTATAGCTGCAAGCGTCATTACGAGTCCCTTTCCTGAGTATAGGAGTGACGGTGGAGTATTTCCACAAATGAGGAAAGATGCCTGTTTTTAAGGATACATTGAAAATATAAAACAGCACAGGTAGTAGTAATGACACACAATATTTCAAGACCAAATTAGGTATGCCATCTGGGCTAGGTGTTATATTACTGTCAAGTTTATTAACAAATGTGATAATAGTATCCTCGTCAATTTTTAAATCCTTTATCTCCAAAGAAGAAACTGTTGAGTTCATCAAGTAGGGTGTAAAGTGTTTGGTTTTTGGGAAGTTCGCACGATAAGCTTTACGGAAAACAGAAGCAAATAAATTACTAATATCAAGGGGATCATCAAAATAGGAGTCGTCAGATTTAAATGTGAGTGCATACCCATCGTTATAAGTCTTAAAATTAACGAAATTCCAAAATCTCTTAGGTTGAGCTTGAAAATTAAATTTTAGCTGTTGTGTATGTCTATGATATGCAAATGCAAGTTCTTTATGATGCAGATCTCGTAATGTAGAAAAACGTTGATAGTCAGGTTCTGAGCGTATCAGGCGAAACTTTTTCCAGGCTTTGTTTTTGGAATTTGTCAAATGGCAAAGCTGTGGAGACATCCAAGAAAAACGAACCTTGCTTTTATTGATGGTAGTTGGCACGCACCGTAAAAACAGCTAAACAACCGAATGTGGAAATAAAACGTAGCTTTATCTGGATTAGGTTCCTGCAACACGGACGACCAATCAAAAACAATAATTATCACAACTAGATCAATTTACTTTGCATTCTACAAATCACTCAACGCGCCCACGCACATTCATTGTCCTAATCAACCCGCCAAGAAACGCACTTAATTCGCTTTTTCAAAAGACTAAATTCGAAAGACTGTCATTTTCAGAATGGTCGATTCTGATTGCATGCTTCTCAGCTATTCGCGAATTGTCTCGCCATATGGGAATCTGTTGGTGTTTTGGCTTCTAGAAGTTTCTTATCAGCTTTTACTATGGGATCTTCCATGGGATTTTTCCGTTCTATGAGATACATTAGATGTCTTCAATGGAGATAGGTCAAGACGATATTTCTCCGTCTAAAACCTGGCTAGTGTGAAGCGAATTTTTTCGCTCATGTCGCATTTTTTTGTGCCGCATTTTCTTACTGAAAAAAGAAGACTTGATACGAAAACCCCGCCATTTGAATGAAACCCTGGGCTTTGAATTATTTTCAAAAATTTTAAAATTTTCAATCAGCAATAAGTGAAATGAAACGCCTTATATAAGTATCATTTAAACGTTAAGCTGAAACTACGATTTGCTTTTTAGCTAGATTCAAAAACTAAATAAATGGTTTTTGCGAAATACACCAATAGTAATGCTGACTTTACTAAACTCGTGTAGCGTGGTGGGTAGCGCACTTGCTCCTGGCGTGTGAGGTCCCTGATTCGAATCCAGATGCAGACGGGCTACCACATACTGAGATTTCAGTTAACCTCGAGCTAGTACCTGAGTCAAATCAAGGCCAAAGGAGGTGTGAAAGTAGTCATTTCATACTCAGACAAAATTTTGGCTATGAAAATAGAATCTTTGCAATCTCAACTCTCCAAAATCACAAATTGATTTTAGTGGGACAACGTTGCTATTTTACTGCGTACTAAGAAAATAGACTTTCGATGATGTATGAAAGCCAAGCTCTTTCTTGCCATCTAATCAAAATTAGAATCCCGAAGGAATTGGGGTTTTTTCGAATAATTGCGTAAATATACCATCACTATCTCAAAGGACCTGTGACATAAGTATTACCTATCTTTTTCAGCGGGACCAATCTCATAGTAAATTCATTTAGTATGCAGTTTAGTATACATACTCTTATTTCCGATAAACTAAGGACATGTCAAACATCCATAGAGCCTAAGACACCTTCGCCAATCTTAGAGTTCATTTTGACGAGATTTGAGAATTCAATCAATCAGCAGTCGATATACAGCTCCTTACATTTCAGAATCTTCTAAAATATTCAAAATCTCAAAATATTTGAAACAGGGCTAAACGCAATTTTTGGTAGTTCGAATCTTCTAGAAATATAGACAAAAGCACCAAGGAACTGAATTTCGGGTGCTCCTGAAATTCAATCCTTATGACGATATGAAAATAAACCAATTCTGTAATTCAGCAAATCAAATAAATAAAAGAATTGGGCCCGCAATTGAGCCCTTGAATAATACTGTCCGAATGGTGAGTTATTGTCTGGTTTCGCGTAGTTACAGAATTTCGAATTGAAAATTCATCGATTTTTTCAAACCGCACCATTATTTTGGTGGCATATGGAGAATTCGTTCACGTAACCAGCTCTCTATCTTCCGAATTTTTTTTTTTTTTGACTGTATTATCAACTTCTTTCTGCAAGCGTCTCGACCAGGTCTACAAAAATCCTTCATGTAAAATACCCAAGAGTTTATGTAACAGAAATTGGTTGTAGCGTACCAAATACGGGAACCACGATAGCTAAGGTTTCGAAAAAAAAATAAATGATCCAAAATGCTAACACGACAATTTCACAGCCAAGAAATTTTGAAAAGAGTAAGCTGAAAGTTTGCATAAAATTTTGCAAGTTGTCGATATCTGACATAGGAATTGGGTGGCAGTTTATAGAGGCAACAAGCAAAATGGGAACAGGTGTGGTTCAAATGAGGGGAACAATGCACAGCCTGTAAGGCATTGGAGACCAAATGTTGTAGAAAAAATGTAAATGTGCGTACAGCTAGAAAATAAAAAAAGTTTGAAAAGCGATTAACAAGGTTAGTATATATAAGGTAGCATATAAGGTTATCGCATCGAACTTATAAATATATTATAATTATAATATAAATTTAATTTTTGGGGGAAATTGATAATAATATTACTGGATGGCTTAGCAAGTCTGAAACAAAATTTATTAGTAGGTTTTTTTTCTTCGAAATAATGCTAGAAAATGAAAAATATCCTTCCATATAATATAATGTTCTAATCATTTTACTGCTGAGAATTTAAAAAAAAAATATAAAGATATTAATTTTTTCCTGATGCAATAAACTCTTTCATTTTTTTCAATTCTAAAAATATAAGCTTAACAACAATCGATACGTTTTGAAAACGTATTGAAATCTAACTCGACCGTATTTTAAAACTCAGCCATGATGATTCACTATATGGTCCTAATACTAATATTCAATAAAACTTAATCATTAAAGATAGAAAGCTCCGATAAGATTGGCTCAACAAAAGCCAAACAATTCATATATCAATGCATTGTGATTTCAACAAACCTTTGAACTTTCTCTCTAATCAACCCAAACAAGCTGAAGCAAATTCATCTATTCATAATGCAATATAGTAGCATGCAATCGTACAACAAATAGTGTGAGCATTATCACATGCCTGCACAGATTTTTATCAAAATCAAACATACTTTTATTGGGCCAAGATCATCATGATCCACGTTTAATTGCCAGGCATAACACTTGTCGACCCAAAAGTGTTACTTGAAAATAGCCAAAAAAAAAACCACGATTTATTTAGAAATTCATAGATTGTGTATTCACAAGCGATATATTGCATTATCTAGAAGATAAGCAAAAGGCAGTCAAGTCAACGTATTGTGAAATTTGTCATCGTTTTTATTTATGAATTTTTCATTGTGTGGTGCTTTATCAAAACGATCTGTTTTCAAATGTATGTAGTGTGGGAGTCAGTGAAAATTATTTCCATGAAAAATAATGTAATTCAACATGTGAAAAAACGTTCATTCATGAAAATCCACCTCATGCCTTCATCAATAAGCTCTATAGTAGAGAGACATTGAATAGGAATAGAACAGGTTTGGAAAATATTTTGAAAACAAAGATCAGATGAAAAATAGAGTTACCGTTCTTACTTCTATTTAGATATGATGAAGAATAAAAAGATGGTCCGAGCATAGTGGTGTGAAATTCAAAAAAAAAGTATAGTTTTTCACGAATAAATATTCGCTAATCATGCGTCGACATTATTACCTACGTTTGAATTCAAATGATTTTATTTACACTATTTACGAAAACAATTAGATACGTTTTTCAAGACGCAAACATATTTCTAACGATCTTTTGCCTACATGACATGTGAACCACACAAATCAGTTAAAGGAAGTTTCAACTTGCCGAAAATATATTTTAGTGCTAACTAATATAACGTTCAAAAACTAATTTACACTTCTGATAGTAAATTTAGATAGCCTACCGACATTCAAAACAAATATTGGGGAAAACATTAACAAGTCTCATCTGACAACCCTCGCAGTAACGAACTCTTTTCCAAATCATCTGAATCAACATAAGACAATGACCGTAACCAATCACACATCACTATCGCTATCGATGGACCACCATCAGAAACCATATCAAGCCATGATCATCATCAACGATAATCTATGTATCTCCGGTAACGGCCAACTAAAACTGATGTCATTCTTAACGAACTTTCTTGACCGGTTCTTTTTCGCCGATCATTCTTCACTACAACTGTTTGATACTCTCTTTGATTCTTCCGTCTCTGCATCATTAATGATTCGATACGGACCTGTTCCGCCACTGCCTACGTTCTAATCAAACGAATAAACTTGATTCGACCCATTACAACGGGCAAACGTAGCTTGGAACTTTGCAAGTTAATGAGAGGACACAACTTCATTCATCCAGGGAGACTTACAGCCAGAATGTAACACACTCACACATTGGTCAGAAAGAGGAAGTGTTTAGAACTTGATAATAATTCGAAATGCGTTTTTATAACGAAAATCGTCGAAGCAACGGTTAAATTGAAAGAAATTTCAAGAAACCTGTTACGATGCCCGGGACCAATGCTCACATGGATGGAATATGGATTCGATGTTGCTGTTGTTTGGTGTTGTTGTGTTTTTCAATTAAGTGCAACCGACAATTTATGGTTATTTGAAAATTAGCGGGATGAATATTATTAAAATGATGACTAAATTGTTTGAGTTGGAGATTGATAAATTGATGTGTAATTGACAGTTAAAGATGATTTGGTCGTTGAAGAAATTCGTTGAGATGCTTGCATGTTCTGTAAATATTTGTGTTTTAGGTGTAGCAAAACGATTTTGCTAGAAGATGATCGGAAACGTCAGGAGGATTTCTAGAAAATTATGCTATTAGTTGGACTAATGAGAATAATCATTTGTAAATTTGATCATTGTCATTTGTAAAGTTGAGAATTTGTGAAAATTATCTGTTTTCAATTTTATTTGAGCGCGCTCATTTAGTTGAATTTTTGTTTACTGAGATGATCCATGTGTCAAAAGACACTATTTTTAATTCAATTTTTTGTAGTATCATATCAACCATTTCTTATCCGAAGCAACAAAAATAATTTCCCGACTGCATCTCTTATAACATAAATGATGAAAATGTTCAATGCTGGCAACACGTTTCCAATGAAACAGCAATAAGTCTACCATAACGGGCTCTTGCTACAATCAACATATCCTTTGAATTTCGTTTGAGGCTGCCATTCGAAAAATTGTCAAAACTCGGAAAATTTAAACATTGGTTCCTTATTTTTATTGTAAACGATTTGCATCTGAATATATAATGAAAATATCTGTTAATATAATATTAACAAAATTGACTGGTGCTGGGAAGCCTGTGCTGGCAGGATATTTGAAAATATACCAAATCTGCTTCACGTTAAGTTAAACCCACCCTGTGAATTTCGTTTCGATTGAATGACTGCACGTTACAAGAGTGAAAATAATTTTAGGATAACCACCCACAATCTTTTTCCAATTTTCGAAACAACAATATTTGTTGTTCATTGTCATTGCAGGATCGTTCATACTTGCAAATTTAATGACAAAATAACTTAGTAAAGAAATGCCAAAAAAAAATTCGTTAAAATTTGCTTTCTTAATCGCAAGTTATAGACCAAAAAGCAGTGTTTTCGCAGTGATTTTTCAAGATGGCACCACTGTCTCTCAATCACTTTTATCAGACCTGGTCCTAGTTAATACCAATATGTCCTGCAAATATCATACAGTTCATTTACAGTTCATACAGTTCTCGTTTTATCAGACCTGGTCCTAGTTAATACCAATATGTCCTGCAAATATCATTACAGTTCATACAGTTCTCGTGAACTGAAATTTGGAGTATTGAAAATAAAGGTAATTTGGTAATGGCTTGCCGTTCTTGTGCAACTCAGAATTTTGAAAATTTTAAATTGACATGGTGAACAATGGTTAAAATTTATCAATACTGTAAAAAAATTTGTCAAAAAGCAAACAATTTTCAGGAGGGTCGATCATTTGTAGGATTTTTTTAGGAGCCTGCCGTAGCTACAGGGTTGCCCGCACAGCCTTGAACTATAGAATGTGTGGATAGCTTTAGTCAGCGTCAATATGCTCTGCAAATTTCACGATGATTGAAGGTTTCTGTCAAAAGTTATGACAAATCGAAATTGAAAAAATGCCATGCCTACTTTTAGGCACTCAGCGACCACATAGGGCTCACTATTCCCAATATTGTTATGATGGGAAAGCATAAAACATACTAAGTTTTTATTTCTGTTACCTGTTTTTTACAAAAATTTACTCTACATGGAAATATAGTGGTACCTGAAAAGCTCATTAAAATGGCCGCCGCTGTCACAGGGTTAAAGATATCGTAACTTTAATTATTCACTGCACTCACTAGTCCTCATATACATCTATGATCTCTTCTTTCAGCTCAATCAGACCGGCGACTCCAGAGATTATCTCCCTTAAACTGTTTGCTGATATATGATTTTTGCTTTTGCTTATAAATAAAGAATTATGAATTTTCATCGAAACGATTTTAATACTAATTTTCTTCGAAAATCAGTAAAAACCAGCCTCGTGTCGTCTAGCTGGTAAAGCACAGCCCATGTCGTGTGGTGTTCCAGGTTTGAATGCAGATCTGAAACTTATAAGTGAGGCGATAAACGAATTATTCACATTAATAAAATTTGGAATATGGAAATGAAGTCATAACATAACATATCCACTCTCCAAAAACTTGTCTCTTTAGAGAACGTTCTGGAGTAAAAAATTCAACATTTGAAAAGAAGATGCAGTCTTGAAAAACTCTTGATTATTTTTGGCTATATTTTGCCACAATAGAAAAATAGATAAAACGGAGTAAAGTAAGAGAGAATGCTGGTAGAGGGTAAAAAATTAACTTACAGCTTTTGTTCATACTATAGCATGAAGTTTAGAAAACTTTGGTCACAAAAGAATACAAATTTATTAATTTTTGTAATAGAGAAAAACAAAAATAGCAAATACTAAGTCTGTTCCCTGACTCAATTTCCAGTATAATCGTGATCCTACGGGCACACAAACTTACCCAAAATGCGCTCCTTATTTTCCGCTAATCCAAGAATAACGTCGTTTTTCGGTTAGTGGAAAGTTCCCTTCTTGCAAGAGTTTACTCGAAATTTTTTTGTCGGCGATTTATCGCCATGTGGTGGTCTCGATTTTAAAGTAGGTTTTAATTAGAGACAGATATATGAAACGGACGTCATTTTTGGCTTTTTTCTTATTATGGCAGTTTTTGCCCTAAACTGTTTCTTTGATATCTTGATTTTTGGCAAATTTTCTCCCACAACAGAAGTAGAAAAAAGTTTGCGTCCGGAAAGTTAATTAATTTATAAAATAATTTATAAAATACTCAAGCCAAAATATTTGTGCTACTAAAAAAAGAAATAAAGAGACTTTTCCGCTTTTTGTTTCATTGCTTTATTATCAGAAACTTTGCGTTGTTTTTCGTTATTGAAGCTTTTCGTTTGGTTTACTTATCTTAATTTTTACTATTCTGCAGATTTTTCGTCATTATTTTTTTCGTTTTTCCGACCTGCTTTTGATGCTTTTTTCGGGTGGGTTTTGTTTTACTTCTTTCGCTTCCAAGCTTTTTTGGGTTTTCCTACATAGGTTGCTAATATTTTTGTTTTTATTCTGCTGATTTTTCGAGTTTGTAGCTAATTTTTGTCAAGTATTTTTTTTTAATTTTATTTTATTAAATACTACGTTGCTTTTTATGCTATTCATATCAGTTTGTTTCTTTTTTTTGTATTTTTAACATAATTTTGATTCTTAATGTTTTATTCACTTGATTCTAATCGTTTTATATACTTTTTTGTCGCTTTATTTTGGTGGTTTTCCGTACTTTGTTTTACTTTAAGTGCAAGATTTTACCGAGTTTTGTTGCTTATTAATTTTTATATTAAATTTTGCTTTTTGTTTAAAAATTATCTGGATGAAAAAATACACAAAAACATCAAATTCAATAAAATATGTAAAAATAAAGTAACAAAATAATAAGGACAAAAATAAGTATCAAAAATTAACAAAATAAAATAAAACAAGCCAAACCCTAAACAAACTGAAATTAATTAAATCAATTTTGTTTTACTTAATTTTGTTATTTTTCTACTTAGTTCTTTCATATAGTTCTTTTATTTCACTTACGTATAGTTCTTTCATATTATATCTGCTGGCTCTTGATATTTTTCTGTTTCGAACAGTTGTTTTTTAATTTTCTGATTTTTGACATTTTCTTTTCTTCAGTTTTTTGCTGCCTTCTATATATTTTCTATATTATATCTTGCTACTTTAATATTTTGTACCATATTTTTTTCTTTGATCTTGCTGCTATTATGCATCATTTTTATTTTATTTATTTTTTATTTGCTTTTGTTTCTGTTTCTTATATATTTTTGGAGCTTAACAATTCAGCGCAGGTGACTATCGAAGGCCCGAGAGCTTTTTTGAAAATTGAAGGATGTCTTCCAATTTTTGCTCTACCAGTCTGAAAATAAAATATTTTCTTTTTTTTAAATATTTTGTTTTTTGTATTATTTTCCAATTTTATTAGGTTATTTCTAATTTATGATAACTGCTGCAAGAATATTTCCCATATTGGTTGGGTTTCTCTTTATACATTTGTCATTCAAATTTCGTCTTAGTCAATTCTGTTACGTTTCTTCAATTCATGGATATGTCAATTAGTATTTTAAATATTAAATTCACTTTTGTTTAGTAAATTCAAGAATTTCTCGAATTACTCAAATAAATACAAAAAAATTTCTCAAAGCCTCTTTTTCCGTTTTTTTTTTTAAAGTCTGAAGACTACTAATGACATTTACCTGTAACGATCAGTATTTGGAGACCGGAAACTAACTGATTCATTTGATACTAAATAGAAACTTGTAACCATCTTATCTTGATACGATTAACTAAATCTTTAAGCACATATTTTTACGAAACCTTAAAGGATCAAAATCAACAAAAACAAAGACTTACATTATCTTGTACTAATACCTTCTTGGGCAATATACTGTCACCAAAAAGATATCATAGATATCTCAAAAAAATATGTTTTGGGTTTTTCTTTTGTGTTCTAGATTATTCCAAACATACGATTAGTATATTAGAGTCAATTTTACGGTCGGCAGATTGTTGCAAATCAGAAGAACAATTATACAAAAAAACCGATATTTACTAAAAGCTTAATTTTATTTTCAAAAGGCAAAGTTTTATTTGCAGTACTTCTTTTAAGATAAAAATACGTGTAGAGAGCTAAAATCTGAACGATGTTTTCGTTCTGTTTGTGTCATCGTTGTCATCAACATCACAACTTATGTGGAAGCTAATTGACTGTGTTTTGAGACGAGTTATCATAATAAATATCATTATACTGCTACCGAAATTATCTTTTGTAAGTTAAGGCAACGTAGCACCTCCAAATTTTTAAAAAATCGATTTTTGTTTTTTGATTGAATATGTTAGAATGAAGGTTTTAAAACATGATTTTAATAATATAAAATTGAAATTCTAAAACAAAAAAATTTTATGAGTATATATAGCGAAGCGCCCCAAGATCATTTTTTCTATGATTTTCGTTCACTTCGCTATATCGCTACATCGACTTAAGCCAAAGTGTAGACAAAGATAAATGAGTCATCTCCTTTAAAAGAAGCAAAAAATAAGCTAGCCTTGGCAAAAAAAATAAAAAATAGCTGTAAAAGATGTTTCTAAAAAAAAGTGTAGAATCTCCAAAAAAAGGTCCGAAAAAAGTTCACCTGACACTAAAATTAATGAAAAATTTAGCCACGCATTATGGCTTAACAATACGACGAAATCCTGATTCAGTTGATAATATGCGCAAGGAAATTTGGGCAGCATATTACCACACAATTTCAACTGATGAGAACCCTCAACACTGTTATTGTCCTGTTGGAGAAACGACTTGGTGTAACTGGCGCAAGGCGGAGGCAGCGGGTGATAATGCATTAAACAATTTCAAGCATCCTCCACCTTTAGATGATGAGGTACAAGAAATTTTAAAGCCTATTTATGATGACTTATCAACAGAAGATTTATTAAAGCGTTGCTTGGGCAATTTTGCGCAGAATAATAACGAAAGCTATAATTCTTGTGTTTGGAATTTGGCCCCCAAACATACTTTTTGTGGGAAAAACGTACTAAATATGGCTGCAAATATTTCTGTATGTACATTTAGTGAAGGATTTATGGCTATCTTGAAAAAAATGCAAGTCATGGGAATTACAATTGGCCAATGTGCGCTGGAACATGCAGAGCATAGAGATGCTGCAAGAATTAACCAGGCGGAAAAACACTCGACTGAGGCATCTAAAGAGGCCAGAACTGCTCGAAGGGAGCAAAAATCTTTAGAAGAGGAGGAGTATGAGCAAGAAGAAGGTGTATTGTATGGTCCAAGCATCGCAGATTAATTTTCGATAAGATTTATTGCAAAAAATATTGAATTTTAACTTGAAATGCGATTTTCTCGAAACAACGTTTTTCAAGTTGGCGTGCATGATTGAGAAAAACAATATTATCCTATCGTTTTGAAATTTTAACACGTTAATTTGCACATGTTAATGCTCAGAATGAACCTCGGATGAAAAAATCGGCATTAAACTTTTTTAATTATAGCCGATTTTTGGGGGAAAAAAAACTCGATTTTCGAAAAAACGCCGCCATTTTGTTATTTTTCAACCAAATTTTTTTTTTTTAGTTCATTCCAAGGCCGCTTTGATGCTGGTCAAAACCCCGTTTTTGTTTTTTTTTCAGACTTTCCTGAGGGCAGTTATCATGCACGCCAGGTTTTTTTGGTGTATTTTCCAAAAAATTGTAACAGGCGACAGAGGGCCACAAAACATTTTTAACAATTTTGTTTATGTAGTCTAAGACATATAAAGTATGTGTAAAAAGTTTCATTAAGATATGTCTTTTTATTCAATTAAAAACAAGCCTTTGAAAATAACATTTTTTTTTTCAATTCGAATGTGCTACGTCCCCTTAACGCATCTTACAATTGTTTACGTGTATTTTCACGTTAACAATTGTAAGATGCTTAAGCTTTAGGGCTAAATTTTATAATCTATCAAAGTCGATAACAAAACTCAAAAAAAAGTCTAGCAAACAACAATCCATCTCGTTAACAATAGTTCAAACTCAATATTGCAACATTATTGTCATAACCCAGAAACGCGTATCTTAAAAAACCATCCTCCAAATCAAATCCATTGAATTCCACTATAAACCACACTACGAATATGAAAATATTAATTATCTCATAAACTAGAAACTAGTCAACAGCGACAGACGACCGTTGGAAACACAAATCCAAAATGACAGATATATCTACATACTCAAGATGCACTTTGTTCGTGTCTTGCTCAACACATGCCTACTCCGATGTTGACGATGATAACTTTATTACAATATTTTTTCCCTCATTTCTTGCTATAATGCTTCTCTGATGACATGTATTTATTTCCATTTCATGGATCATATTTTTTCCCTTGCCGAGACTTTAATTAAAATTTCATCGAAACCCCGTGTATGTCGTTGTCGTCGACTTTGAAGCGACCGATGTTGATCATGGACTGTATGCACTTTTGTTAGTTTTATGATTTATTTTTACGATTGAATCTCAGTGCACATTCTATGCAATAAGAGAAATTGCTGAGAAAATTACATGACTTTCGTGGAATTTTTCGAAATTCTCTTAAAATCTGTATCTGACGTCTTATGGACTAATTAAAGTTTGTTGAAAGCCTTGAAGTCAATTTAATCGTAATTTTTTGTTTGTGTTTCTTTCAGATTCTGCCACCTGCACCGTTTCGTCACATAAAAAGGTGAGTTTTTGATTAAACTTTAAATGCATTTGTGGGTTGGGCTTGTTTATAGGTTCGCTGACATACTGAATTCGATATTCGGCAATAAAACAACATTTACGATGTGCGATTACTGTTGTTAAATATGCTGAACTTTAAACACTTTCTTGAAAGATTTTTGCTGGTTGTAAGATGTCATGTGATTTGATTTGTGTGTAAATCAAGGTGATTTATAAGTTATCTTTGCTTCTGTGGGGTTTTTATTAATGTTCAAAACATTAATGAAGACCTCACAGAAAATTTTATGAAAGTTGTTAATTAACGTTGTTGTTGCTTAAATTTGTTTTTGAAAAGAAGACGTGATTTTCTTGGAAAACTAACTGGAAAGCTTTTGGCAAACACTCGACAATATTATGCATGAACAAATTGTGCGATGGATTTGTCATATCAGGCTCGGTAAAGTTCTTTTATTTGATGATTCAAGTGCTTTGCGGGGTGGTTCACCCACGGCGACGATTTCGCGAGCTGATAATAGATCTGCGTATTGTATTTAAAATTATGAATCACTATTGTACCGCAATACATTCACTTCACTGCACTTAGACTGCCGTTGATTGTTTTATCGGCTTATTAGATATATTAGAATGAAATCGCAGCGAAATGGTTATTAGCTGGCGCGACTTTTTGTATTTTATTAAATGTAGCTAATAAGCGTGGAAAATAATACAGAAAATATTACGTCTTAATATTTGACACAAACATTTCTTTCAAACAAATTACTAAGTCCCAATATAATAACACCCACACTGGGCGCCACTTATGTAATGCGGCGTAGCCTTACTCCTGGGCTGACAATTACATATTATGTGTAACTAGTTTTTATAGATGAGCTTAATCACCACATAAGCACTAATATCTACTTTGATAATAATCATTTAGCTGAGCTATCTATGTGTCTTAGGATATATAATTACAATATTTCATTTGTGTTAGTAGTTTAAAGCCGATACAATATCTCAATTGTGAGATTTATTCTAACATTTTCAATTCGCGAATAAGCAAAAGTATACGTATTTCATTTGAAAACTCAAAAGAATCCAATTGAATGACAAAGATATTACTAAAAAAAACTGCCACATCATGACATTTGTTGAAAACTCTTTCGAAAACTGAATATTTGATCAGATAGATATGAAATATCCAAACATTTACTTGAAAATTATTTCAATCTGTGTATAAAACCAAGTGATCTACTCAATTTTATCCTATCCGATGTCATTCACACATATTAAATTGATTTCTTTTGGTCATTGGAAATATTCTTTATGCTAAACAAAAAATATCAGGAAATAATTGTATCTCGTATTGTAAAAAAATCAGTTTTTCGAAACTTATTGTTAGTAGCACCAGCTGCTATGCGTGAAAAAGTCATTGATATTCTAGAAGTGCTTTGAACCCCTTGAGCATTTTTTATTCGTAACTTGACTATAAAATGTTCCTCAGGTAAGACTCAGTGCAAAAATTTAGTAAAAACAACGGTTCATGTCAGCTACTAACACTTCATGTTGTCTAATGGCAAAATACTTTGAGAAACCTCTTTAGTTACAGTTTCACAATCACAACCTGAAAGGAGTCTCCAATACGCAAGCTTGCTGCTTCAAACTAAACGATCACTCGTTGATGGCTAAAAGTTGAAAAGAAAGAAGCCATAGTGCGCTAACTGTGAAGGTGGGTATCTGGCAAGAAACTAACGTTTTTTCACGCTAACCAAAGCATATGAACAAAGCTATTTTTCAAGTGGCTAGCAAGCTCAAAGTTCTCTTAAAACACCTTGGGAGCACCGCCCGCTCACCTTATGTTTCTCCTCAAAGTTTCTCTTAATTCTTCATTTCTCTTAATACTTACATTGCTTAATAGCTTGATTCAAAAACCAGTCATTTGTATTCCAGATAGGAATGGTAGAAGGTGCTTTGTGATATCAATATTGTTTTCTTGAACAACGATAGAAATTGAGTTTGAATGATAAGTCTGTATTAATTATCCGAATTAGTTACAGACTTAATGTTTTGAATATTTTTGTGGTTTTCCAGTTCGTAAACTCGAAATTCTCTTCGGTTTCTAACATCAAATCAAAAAAAACTATCATTCATAAAACAATCACAGTTCTAGAAATAATGTGCCGTCCTCGTCTTTATAAGTATAAGTATTATATCTCTCGGAAAATCTAGGTAATTTACGAACATACTTGTCTGAGTTTCTCATCCAATTTGTATTAAATTAATTTCGCTTGATTGTTGAGTTGTTGGTTTTTGAATAATCAACTAAAAAGTCAAGCAATAAAAATCAGTAAAGCTTGATTGTTTTTCGACTAAAATTTTTAACACGACCTACTCGGCTGTTTTGAAGTAGCAGGTCACTCTTTAAACTTTATAATCTCTACCTCATCAATAATGTTCGCTTCCACGGCTTAAATATATTTATCACCATATACCAAAAGCTTTACATAGCTCTACAACAAGGAATCAAACGTGGAATTGACATCAAACCACTCAATTCACTGGTCTATTTTGCGTTGTAATGCAATGTTTCTGTCCAGGCATCGCTGGTTCAATAGTTTAGTGAATTGTATAATATGTAGCGCCGCTCTAACGGGATCACATATCTTCCGGATTAATTTTGCTTATATTTAAAAAAAAAATAACCAATGCTCATTGTCCGGTGGTGTTCTCCATCATTCGACAGCCTCAGCCATGAAGAGTACATCCAATGGTAGACTTTGTGTAATTGAATCTCGTGAGTATCTGTTGGATGTTTGTGGCAAAAAATGTCACATTTTTCAAAAAATCAAGCTTGAAAAATGTCTTCAAATCACAGTGCCAAGCAACACAAAAACAGAAGCAGATGACGCTTAAACTGGCGAGAAAAAAAAGCTCATTTACAACCTATTTTCATACTTCTGATTTTACTACTTTAATAAAAAATCAAAAACAGAACTGTATCGTATTGACAAGATAAGTAAAATAGACTGAGATGATGTAATGCTTAAAGCTAAAACAAGTTGAAATGATGCCCGAGTCAAACTAGGTGCAATTCATTGATCGCACGGATGCAATAATTGGTGTCAGACGTGGAGTTATCTTCACATCGAGAATGCAGTCTTGGAGTGGAAATGGGAATCGACAGATGGGCTCTCGCATAAAATGCAGTCCATAATCTCTGGCGATAAAATGAGTGACGTATTCAAAAACCTCCATGAAAGTTTTTGTGGAAGACACGTAGGAATGAATAGTAATAATAATAATAAAAGTACGCGAACGATTCTACTGGATATACACTCCTGATGTCGAGAACTGGTGCCGGAAATGTTACCTCTGTGCTTATACATAAGAAGCCTCGAGGGAAAATGCGACCAGGAGCTGGCTTACTGTAGGCTCACAAAAAAAACTTCTTCAGTTGCGTGGTGATATCTAATATATCAATATTTTTTTTCAGTTTGATTTCCAAAATAGCAAGCTCCGCAGGTGCAATTGCTAACCTGTCAGTTTTGACAAGCATAAACATGCTTCTTTGGTATCCATTAACTTCGCATTGAACCTACAGTGCAGTAGCTTAGTACCTTCATAGCAGAAAAATATATTGTCTGTTTCGAGAGTCCCGTTTAGATATGCCATTTGCCACTATCGTAGAGCGGTCATGATAATATAGAAGCTCTGTAATCTAAATATATTTAGCTTAAGGACTTTTTACATCTCACTACCTTTGCTTCCTGCTTAGAAGGAGGCTACAAAAAAAGGGTCACCATCTCGCCAAATTACTATTTGACATTTGTTGAGCTCACTCTGTAGAATAAAATACAAATTTCTTCGAATTTAAAACTAAGGTAAAGCTGAATTTTTATAGCTTTCTCAAGTAGGTGAGCATTACGATCTCAGTAGGTGGTGCAAGTGTCGCCTTTTTCGGTGATTATTTAACTTGGTATCTGACATCTCCAGTAAGATTCAATTATAGTCATTTGTTTGAAAACTACATTCTCATTGGAATTCAAAAACGATTTTTTCAAACACTTAACTTTTTAATAAAGATTTTTTTTACAGTAGGCTGTTTCCTACCCTTCTCTTTAGTGCTCCTGAGCAGCATGGACTCATAAAAAGTATATCTTCCACCTTCACTTATTTTGTTGCCTCTACCTTAGACTAACAAAAGCAAGTTGATGTATACACAGATTTTGGACTTTCAACTCAGTTGGCCGTAGACTTTTTCTTTTAAGGGGAGAAATACATATAGACCCGCGAATTTTAGTCAATTTTGAAGATTTTTTTTATTAAAGAATAATTTATTCTACATTTTCCAAACTTTACATATGATTTATTTATATTTTCGTCTATTACAAAAAAAAGAAACAATTTTAAAATATTTCAAAATGGCTGATTTTCAGTCCAGTATTTCGGGAAGGTCGCAACGAGAGTTGTCAGTTGGCGTAGTTTGTAGCCTCTGTAGTGTCAATCGAAAATAATAAAAAACAAATTTTGTGTGATTATTAAGGTTATGTTTCGTAGATGAACCTAAAAAAACAAATGAAAAATAAAAGTTTGCAAAATGAAACACTTTATAACCATTATTTGAATTTTCAGCCAAATTTTTCAATCGTTTTTGCTAGGAAAATTTGTTTTTTTCCAAAAAAAATTCAAAACAAATAGGTTCATATAGAAACTAATATCACTCAAAAGATGTGTGCGAAATTTCAGAGTGATAGATACAAAACTTTTTAGGCTATCGTCCACGCCGATTTGAAAAATTGTGTTTTAAGAAAAACGCGTTTAAAGTTTTAAAGCTCCACCGACCTGGGGAACGCCGCGCTGCCTTCAACTGATTATAACTCGAGAACTAATACGAATATCGCTTCAAAACTTTTTTTGGTATATTTTAAGAGCATTTCAAACATTTTGATGTAATAAAAAAAATCGATTTTTTTTTTAGCAGTTACATGTATTTTCCCCCTTAAAGCTCGAAGGTGATGGGGTATCTGGCCTACTTTTATCCTAGTGATTATACTCTGTTTCTGGTCGTAACGGTGCTGCATCTGTGAATTCCTGTACCTCTACCGGATGCTGCATTCTTTCTAGAGTCCCTGAAGGTTCGGTACTTGGTCCGTTGTTATTCCTCGTATTGATCAGTGACCTCCCTTCATTCGTCCATTCTCCATATCTTCTGTTTGTTGATTTTTTAAGATGTTGAGACGAATTGAATCGATAATTACATCCAGTTGCAATTTATGTCGAGTAAGTATGAGTATCTTCAAGAGGAAAAAGGCTTCGAATATTATAAAATTATGAATTAGACAAAAATTACCTGGATAATCCCTCTTCTTATTTACTTAATCATTTTTGTATTATTTTGTAATTTATCAAAGATAAAATTGCCAAAAGTTGAGAAACTGCCAAAAAATGGTAGCCACCATGCATGTCCCACAAAAATGATGTTATGTAATACCGTGTCCGGATTATGAAAATCTATTCCTAACGTTTTTCATGAAACAGTCCACCATACGCCTAATATAGCAAATTATTCTCGCTACCTAAAATGTACCATTTGACATTATTTTCAAACTAAACAATCTAAAACCGTGACTCCCTCTGACTTATAGGTCACCATTTAGTTCAAAAACCCATATTTGATTTAGATCATATCTCAAATGGGCGTCTATTATCCAAACTAAACTGTTTAAATTTCACAAGACCATACTAAATCCGATCTGATTTAACTGAAAAATGCTTAAGTTTGACTCAACGATCTTTCTGCCAGCCCGTAACTACCAAAGGTCAAATAACTTAGTCTAAGCTGATAGTATAGCCATTCGAAACGTGAATCTGATTCAACCAAACGATTTTGACAAGCCCAGCCAAGTCTGCATCAGGTAAGAGCGTGCAGCACGACAGACGTTCTAGGGAGTCCAACTACTATACTTTGTTGCTTCTGGTAATATCTTCTCCTAATTAGATCGAATCTGATGAAGAAATTAAACCGATAAATGAACCACCGTCGTTGAATCGAATGAACAATGGACAGACCTCTGGTTGGTGCAACCAAACGACCAAAGGAACGTTCGATTTATGAATAGTCAACATGCCAGCATGCACCAGTATGACCGGACGAGCATTAGATGCACTACTTTGCATGTAACATTCAACCGAATCGATGAAAATCCCAAAAAAAAGCATGTACAACTTTGCACAAGAAGGAGTCTTTGGGATCTTCTAGCGTGGTTTCACTAGTTTTCCAAGTCACGACTTTTCAGCCATTCGAAATCTCTCGAGCTCAGATTTCTGTATTTCTGTTCGTTCGGCACTGTGGCTTATTTCAAAGTATATACTGTATATGTACCTTCTGGGTTTGATATCTGACCGGTTTATTTCTGCAGTAGATAGTTTTGCAAGTCATGCAAACAACTTGTCTCGACTATTTTCAATATAGTAGAAATACTCTGGGATTTGTTTGGTGTTCGATTTCCAGGCGCGCCAAGCAAGCAAGCAAACAGGCAGGAAGAATCGCTTAATCGTCGGTCATAATAATGAAGAAGGTGGTCGGTCGTCTTGGCGTCGATGCTCGGTGCATAAATATCCGACGAGAGTACAATGAAACAGCTGGCGGCTTAGATGGCCGTTTGTTCGAATCGTGTAGTTTAATAACAAATATTCGATAAAAATCATCAACATTGTAATGGATGAACAAAAAACAGGCATTGTGTGTGAAAGTTATTTCTTTTGTTGGAGAAGCTCTATCTTGTGGTGGTTTTGTTATTGGAATTGTAACTTCTCGGACCTGTGGAGGATTTTTTTAGTTTGAAGGCAAATTAATGGGTACTTTTGATAGAAATCTTAAAAAAATTAATGATCTTATCAAAGTAGGTTGGTGTTTGATGTGTGATGAAATGGACTTGCATCCGGCATTTTCGGAATAAAAATCGCTGATCCAATTTGTTTTGGTTTAGTTGGTCTAATCTATTCCTTAAACTGAGAACAAGAGAAAGAAGAAAAAGAAGTGAGTATTGGGCGAAACATAATGGAAAAGTGATGGTATATTTCCTTTTCAGGTACCATTTAGTCTGGCTGCCCTAGTAAAATGTAGGGCGAGTTACTACCTTTTTGAGCTCATGGCTCAAAACCTTTCGTACTGTACGTACCATTTTTTCAAGAACTCACCAATGCCGCGTAGATTGGCAAACCATTGGCAAGTTGCAAACCGGCAATCATCTGCTGTAGATTAAAGCATGCTCTGTTATTGCGGACTAGAGGCTTAAGTGGTCATATCTAGGCCACCCTGCTCCAAGGATAAACAACTTTTTTTTGGCTCGTCGATGACTCCCCATCACTAACTGATGACATGCTTTCTTCTGGACTTTTTTTCAGTTGGAATGCCCTGCCATCCTGCAGCTCTTAAATCGCTACAAACTGCCTCTGTCGGTTTCATATCTGGCGGGAATAGCTAGAAATCAAGATAGTTCTCAAATACACTGTAAACAAGTTTCACCTAATACACAAGCTGAAGCCAAATCACGCCATAAAACACAGAATCCACTATCGTTTGTGGACACTGATATATACAGCATATATTTGGAGAAATATTATCCCACGTGAATTTCGTATATGAAGTTTTTGTGCAGGTTTTCATGGTAAACAAACAAAAATTCACATAAAACCAATAGTTAACGATGTTATTAAAAATAACTGATTTTCTTGACATACGATATTTGAGAATTTCTTATTTTTATTGTACACGATTAGTTATTTTCACACAAACTAACGGATTAAAAGTTATCCAAGTATCTCAGCATTTTCCACGAACTGAAATAACTTATTTCTGGCTCTATTCTTTTGCCATAGCGAAACACAACAACTTCTTTCTACATCTTTATGTCTGAAATGGCGATTTGATATGCAAGTAAACCGTCATATTCTTCTGACAATATTTTGTTTGTTTTCGAAATCACTGTTAATCTAGCTAAAAAAAAAAAATACTTCTTGCAAAGACTGATCATTGAAAATAGCAACATAAAATAGGCTAGTAAAAGATTCAAGCCGCATATTTTTCCTTTAATCAACAAAGCCTCGAATGTGTGCTAACTGCTAAGAAATTCATACTGCCAACTATAGGATCTGTTTGGTTATCGTTAATCCCATATAGTAGTCGGTTGTGTTAGTAATTCTCGTATGTTCATGTTTATTCATTTATGGTAGTACGTGGTTTGTAATCAACGGTTAATATTGTAGAACTTGCGAGATTTTTTGAGTCATTCAATATATCTACCTCTATTGAAAAGATTTAATCTTGTATTGCATAAACAACTGATGTAAAATATTATTGCTTCTTTTACTTTTTGCCTGTTACGTGATTTATCTGTCCCTAGCACCTCATAAATACACTATGGAAGATCTAACCTCTTAACTAAAAAAACCAGATTGGTGAGTCTTGATAAGCATGAACTCAAAGTTACATTTTGCACTAAAATTTCTGGAAGTAAACTTTCGACTGAGAACAATCAAATCGAAAACCATTCTACAGAGCACGACGACAAAAAAAATACGAAACCACGTATTTTCAAGCAAACTTGTTTAAAAGACAGTTTCACGTAAAGAATAGTACCAAATTGTTCCAATTTTGCGTGTAAAATTTGTCAAATTTATACCTCCTCGATTATAGTTGGTTACATAAAATAAAAACTTTTACGTCAAATAATAGCATTAGATAGGAAAAAAGAGTTACGGAAATCGTATTAGTTCTCCGTATAGTGCTTGCGCTCAAATATTTATGCTCTTTTCTTGTTGTCTTCTATTTTCATTTGTTTCAAAATGAACTTTTTTGTTAATTGTTTTTTTTTTAACTTCAGCATATCGTTGATTTCCGGAAGCACGCCATAGCTCCACCAAAGAATTTGATCGAGACAGTTGCCTGAGCATCATTTTTCAGTAATTCTGTCCTCATATCATCGGATAAACTTCTCTCTCTCGGGCTAAGAGCCTGCCCAACCGTAGCCTTTCGATTGATTTTAGCAGTAACCTCACGCTCGATATCGCTCATATATTTTGTTTTTGTCTAGGAGGTGGAATTATCGTTTACTGTCCTATCGGTGGCCAAGTAGCCATCTAGAGATCCTCTTCTCGAACGCGAAAAAAGCTAAGGGCCCAATCTCGAGCTGATGATCCTAGAGGCCGAAAAAGATGAAAACTGGCAAAGATCATGGTCTTGAACAGGAGGAGCGTGGACTTCTTGCAGAGACTTGAGCGGAATTACTTTGGTGGACTGAAAAGGGTTTACGTATTTATTCATGACTTTGATTTCTTAATTGAAATATGTGAATTATTTGACTTCTCTCCTATATTTCTCAAAAGAGTGCTTTCCAGTGTCTTATTTCTCGCCACTTTCGACGTGATATGCCACCATATAGTTCATTGTCCTCTTATTTTTATGCAGCCCCTGCCCTGCCTCGATTTTCATGAAGGATTCGTGAATGTCTTGTTCGTTTCGGCACATAGTGTCAATGTCTTCAGCGTGATTCGGAGAACGGATGCTCACCCCAGTATCTTGGCTCTGTTTTTCCAATGTTTATCTATTTACCCTCGGCGGACTGGTAAATATTTCGAGTGTCAGCCTCTTTCAAGCTTGCTGTCTTAATTTTTACCACTATGGGGGCTCGTAGGTTATCTGATGTTAAGAGTTCGAGATATTGCGCAAACACGATAGTGGTCTGGTCGATGTTGGCACTCCGATATGCTCGCACAGTCCACGGGCTGCTAATGCGGCGGCGATCTATTAACATTTGGTCGGTTTGACTTGCTGCAGATACCCATATGACTTTTTTGAAATTTTTTCGCGCAAATCTCTTCTTGATTCGCTGCTAACTGAATGGTCCACAATGCATGATTATTGGCATTTTCAACATACTGCTACTACTCCTTCCCTATTTTTTCTGTCAAAATTACCCTGTACGGTTTTGACACAATCTATGAAGTAGACATAAAGTGATGTCTTTTTCATAAGCGATAGCTCTTCCATGGGGAAGTGACCTTTAATAAGACTAATGTTACAGAATTTCCCACGCACGCCCAAAGTGTATAGTTTTGAATTTATTGGCTGTAAATCCAATGATCACTGGTTTGTATTTCTATGTCTGGGAAATTTGAGCCGAGTACGTGGTACACGTTTCCACAATCCGAACAAGTTTCATTGTGGAATGATCGTCAGACGCCAATATTTTTCCCCATCTTTCAGGCGGCGGAAGATTTCCTTGGCGAAAGAGTTTTTCATCTTTTTCGTTAGACCATGAGTCAAGCCAAATTTTGATTTTCTCATAGAAAGTGTCTTTTCGTATATTCTGGCCGTTTTTCCTTCAGTGCTTGGCTCAATTGCATCAACTGTAGCCGGTATCATTCATAGCAGCTCACAGTATATAACAGCTTTCTGATACCACCATAGTGTTTGGAGCGCCATGAGCTTGGAGCCAAGAATATTTGGCTTGGCAGTCGATGTTGAAGCATGGCCCAGGCTATCCAGACGATTTTTTTACATTAAGGGCAATAGATCTATTTTTTATCATTCGCTTTTTTTATGCCATTGAAGCAGTTGCTCGCACATAAAAAAGCCCCTTTCGCCGTCTCTTGGCTTCAATTCGTAAAGAACCCAATTTCCCTGTTTTTTCGAAACAAAAAAAAAACAATAAGCAGTGTCTTGGCGTGTAACACCTAATGATTTTGCTAATTCGTTTTTCGGTTGACATGAGTATTCATCGAGTATTGCATCCAAATCTTCGTCTTCGAAATCTTTTGGCTAAGCTGGACGCTCTTTGCCTTCCACGTCCAATCACCACATCTCTCGCACGTTCAAATCGATGGAACATATTCAGGATAAGATGAGCAATCGATGAGCTTCAGCTGCAATTTTCCATATACCAATATTCCAGCAAATGGCGCTTTTTTGGCTCGTAATTTAATTAACTGACAACATAAGAAACTATGTTGTTTACACTTCAAACAAATCGCACTTAAGAAAATTGAGGCTAATAAATGTAACTTTAACGTGTATATATGTACATACCTAGTCTAGCCATAGATTCTGTCCCTATATTTTAAATTCAAATATTTAAATAATCGAATGACATATGATTGATAACTCATTTCTTGTATCAAGACATAAATAAATCTCGGCCTGCTACAAATGTCCCAGTTGGTCTCATAAGTCTGAGCTTGACAGCATGTAGTAGTGGGGTGTCAAAGAGAATCGTGTTGCCGTAATAGCGCTGCCCAAGTGTAACAAAACGTCAGCAAAAATTTTTAGTTTGTTAAAACCGCTCGGTATAACCAAAAAATGCGTCTACTGCATAATAAAAAGATTCACCGAGATGTCTTCTGTCACTGACAGATCCAGAAGTGGCCGCCATTTTGAATCAAGGACACCAGTAGTGATTAAACCCGTTGCCGAATGAATGAGAAGTCCTATCGCAAAACAAAAAAATCATATCGAGAGATATGAAAAGACCTGAAGCTAGGCGCCTATTAACGAAGCACTGGACATCACTTGACGGCAGCTTTGCGCCACATTAGAGCGATCATAGCAAAGAAGTTTTGGCAGCAGCACGCAAAAAGTAGTTATCGGAAAATCCTCTTTAAGGAATAAAAAAAATCTTCACCGTAGATGTTCACCAAAATCGAAAAATGCTCACCAAAATGATAGGGTCTATGCACACAGCTCTCAAGAAGCTTCTGAAAAGGTTGTTAAGGTGGAAAGAGGCCATCGCCCGGCGTTGGTCATTGTTTGGTGAGGCGTGTCGTATGAGGGGGTCATTAAGCTTCATTTTTGTGAACGAGGAGTTAAAACATAAACAGCCAACTATCAGACGGATATTTTGGAGCCCGTTGCTAAGCCATTGACCAAAACCTTATTTTCCAATAAGATTTAAATTTTTCAACAGGACTCAGCACCTACACACAAAGCGCAAACCACACAAAGTTGGTTAAAGGACAGATTATGCGACGTTTTAGAGCAGAAAGCCTGCTCGAAGCCTCATCGACACATTAAGTCGTTGAAACGTGATTTAGTGGCAGCACTGGCATCGATACTTATGGAAAAATTCGTGGGGCGATAGACGAGTGGCCGGATCGATTGCAGAAGTGTAAAAAGGGGAGGGGGGTCACTTCGTATGAAGGTTATTTTTTAAATAATTAAATAGGCAATAAAGAACATATACGAGTATAATGACTTTTCGTAAATTTTTTTTCCAAAATTCAAATTACACATCATTTTATTAGGGACACAATTTATGGTATAGCGTATAGCGTTAATATATAATATTAAGACAAGGAAATTTGTAAATAAATAAATAAAATAAGTATCGTCTTTTTTAGGCCTTTTTGACTCTAAATTCATCTTGTGGAGTCTGATTAGACTGCATTGATCAAATTGATTGCATTAAAGTCGTACTGATTCGGCATTGTCGACATTGTCAGAATTATTGAAGCTACTTATCTGCATATTAATTAAAGAAAATGTATCACTTAAAGGCCCTCAAAACTTAACATGTGCTTTGAAATGTAAATATATCCACCTTTTAATGATTAAATTGCTAAATACTTTTTCGTGATTAAAATTTATGACAGAGCTTTATTTACTTTCCTTTTGAATTCATATCTCATGATAAAATAAATACGAAAATCCCGTCAAATATAACCGATTTTCAAAAACAATTTGCTTCATCACTCCAAATTAGACCCAAACCTTTACTCAGTAAAAACGACAATATTCCGATAGCCGAAAAATATAGCCTAATTTTCACCACGTAACTCCATGATATGTTTTTACATGTATTTGCTGATAGCACCTAAGGTCAATGAAAGAAATTAGAAACACTTGAACGTAAATAGTAGATTGCGTGAATTTCAGCAGAATTGAGCATAGAAAAAATATATCAAACACTTGGGCTAATCGATAAGCTTTTTTGGACTTGGTTTTTGCTGATTAAGTTGTGGAATGATTAGTTTTGACATATCGTTATCGGTAGGTGATAAGTTTATATAGTAACACAAGCGTCGTCGTCGTAACTGATGGACTTCGTTACGTTGCAGTGGTTGTACTAATTAGCTTTGAACGGTACTGATGCGAAAAATTTGACGACTGAAGATAAGGAAGAGTTAGTGGTTTTTGTGATTGAAGCGATATAGATGACCATGAATATGTGGAATGGATTTATCAACGACATTTTTTGTACGTGTTTTTTGTGTGAGCTGTGACGGAGAGTGAGTAGTCAAAATTATGTTGATTTTTATTTTAATAGGAAAAAACCAATTTTTGATGCATAAATTCTGCGACTACCTCTACTACACTCACGTTTCGGACTATGTAATATAACTCAATAATAAATCGCTATCGCATACTTCATCTGTCCAAGCAACAATACGCAAATCGAATTCCACGAATAAAAGTGAAATTAAACTTTCTTCTCTCCCGTAATCTTGTCAATCATTACCATCTCACAATGTCTTCATGCCAAATTCACTTTTACAACCAAATAAAAACAGTCTTTTCGGCCACTTCATCAAATACTATCTCACGCGATCACAAGAAGATATGTATGTACTTTGCAGCACATTCCAAGTCATTACATCAATAATAAGTAAAAGTGATCCCGTCGAACACACGAGACGACACTGACAATGACATGCTAATTGTTCCGAATTTCGTTGAAAACGGAGACACGAACAATTTGCACAGATCTTCCCGATTTCATTATGAGGCAATTAAAAGGCACACAATCATTAGATTATCTCGCCTTCATGAGCGCTCATCCTTCACCGATTTGTACGACAACGACTCACCGAAATTCTATCGATGAAAAGATACAAACGACACATAGCCTCGAGGACCAGGCTGCGTGTCTCTAACGACATATTGTGCATCAGCCAAGAAATCAATCAAAATTATGCGCATTATTCGAATAATTACGTACAGGGCCTTGTCAAATAATCGCTTACGTCTTCTTTTTTTTGCTTTAATTGGTTTAGCCTAGCAGTTCGAATCCGAAAAATCCGAAAAATTTCTTCTACTAATTATTTTCTTCATGTCTTGCCAATTATTTTGACACGGGGAAATGGCTATCTATCAATGTTCCAATACTCTCCAGTGTACTGTGGGGGAGTTCAAAGCCCTCATGGATCGTAATAACAAAAAATCAGAAATCAGTGATTTTTTTCTTGAGCCAGTTCAGTTTTTCGACAAGCGATAAATCAATCAAACAGCAGTCAGTTAAGCGTGTGATTGAATTTCTGGTGAACATGGAAGCAAATCAAAAGGTTTATTGAAAGAGATGAGTGAGATTCAGACTCTGTGTGATATAATTGCTACGAGTCAAATTATAATTGGTTACAGAAACGATGAGAGGCTATTGCGTTATACTATAGCCAAGGGCGAATGGTGGCATTGAGGCGGTATCAAAGCGCAGAATTTTATAGGTTTATTGTCAAAAATGATAATTGAAAATCATATTTTCAATTTAGTGTTGCATGAAGTGTTAATCACGTAATAGAAAGATTAAGGCAAGCTATTAAATTCTAATGATTTTCGGATCCACAAGTGTCAGCTATTGATTTATTTTCGTCAATGGCATTGTGTTTATTTGAGACTGAGGTGAATGCAGCTTATTTTAGTACTCAGATATATAACTCTATAGCGCCAACCTACTTAACGAAAACCTTGTTCTACTAAAGATCTTTTATCGAAAAAGAATGCATTCACATTTGATGAAACAGGAGTTTTATGTACTGTGGCCCTCCCCGTTGTCTGAAAAACGACTGATAGAAGCTTTCACAAGTGGATGTATCACGGTGGCTGTATTTGAACCAGAGACCCCACATACTTGCTGCCAACTGAATTATTCAATTTTCAACCTGTGGAACTAACATAACTATCCCGATGCTGCACGATGACAGCTGACAGATCCCGGTTTGAAAACTTTCTGATCTTGATGGCATAAAATAGAATAGAAAAAAAGAAAACAGTTCCCTCACCTCATTAACTTTCCAACACAAACTATTTTTGACTGCTGTCTTAAAATCTTGGCTCCTGTACAAAGGCAAAATAAGAGGATGCTTGTAGGTTTTAAAAATTTTCCATCATTAAAAAGCATGACAGGATGGCATACTGCAAATTGAACTGAATAAGTCTTATACCTCTGGGTGTGAAATTATTCAGAATTTATGTTAATGGATCTCCTTGCAGCGATCCTTAATCAATGTCCGCTTGATCTCAGTGAATATAATTCCGGGAGAAATCCCGCTGGATCGAAAAGGTTTATTTGAAGACATATCCATTGGTACTTACAAGAAAGTATTCCTCACATCTTCTTGATTTGGATAAATTTAACCACATTTGGTACATCTCTATTTGCACCGAAATGCTTCCCTGGTCAAGTAATAACATCAGGGTAAAACTGTATTTACCAGTGGTTGGATTCTTCTTAAGATTTATATATCTTATGGTGCAAATTCATGCCTGGATTCAGCTTATCAAACATGCCACTGATAGGCCAGGGGCAAGAATCAAACAACTGATATGAATAAGTTTCGCAATATGGGAATCCGAAATGGTTATTTTGGGTCGATTATCTTAACCTAGTCGCAAAAAGATTCATATGAGCCTTTGATGTTTTATGGAGCGGAAGATTTGGAAGTGATCGCCAACAAACCTCGCTTAAGTGAAGTTGTAAACTGGTCCCGACTCCGATATATTCCTCCACAACTCATCCCGAAAAATAGCACCTTGACCATCAGCAAGCGTGCCATCATTGCTAGACACACCTATCAAAACGAGGACATAGCTTCTGCTTACGTTTTAATACCTATTTTTGCGGATGATCCGTTTGTTCCTAAAGAACTGGCCTATCTCGCTAATTGTGGTATTTTTTTTACATTTCAACTTTCGCTTCTTTCTTACGTTTCTTATGAATTGCGCATCTATGATGGCCGGTACAGAATTTTCCGGTGTAGCTTCTCTGCTCTTTAGCGTTATCTCTGAATCCCGTTACAACGAAAGGCATAGAATTTGTAAGCAGTACCCTATTCTGCCTACAGGTGAGCAGTTTAATTAGTTTGGCATTGTCCAATGAAATCCATACATTTTTCACTGTTTTGACTTTTCTGCTCTCCTTCTCCGGCAGCTTTCCTTCTTATCGCTCCTTCTTGCGTTTTCCGCGACTGAAAGCCTCCACAGACTTGCAGGTTCCACAACACAAAGCATTTCTTCCTCCTATATTTCCTATGTTCGTATCGTTCGCACTAGCAGGAGCTGTCTCCTTCACTTCTTCCCTTCTCTTCTTTTGTGAGGATTCAGAAAAAGGTATCTTTTCCTCGGGCACGGCCGTAGGTGGACTTCCGACTGAAGTTGCACTCGCCCATCCGTACGCTATAACCACAGGCTATGCAACCATCAAGTTTGAAGTATTGGTACCCATGGAATCTTCCACGATAGTAGCTTCTGATCTTTTGCAACCAGTGTCCTCCGTCGTAGCCATAAATGGCGTTGGGTCCTGCCAAATCCGAGCTCCTGCCGCCGTGCTGGGTGAGCCCAGCGTAGGTGAATTTCCAGACTCAGTCTGGATGCCAGTTGCCGCGATAGATTTCTTGGGATTTATCCTCATGCTGCAAGTATCCCCTTCAACGAGTTAAGACGACGTAAATGAAAAAATATCCATCCATAATAGTCTTCGTGGAATGCTCTGACCCGAACTCATTTCTTCTGCTCCTATGGAGGGTATAAGCTGCGTTAATTTTTCATTCAGAGTAAACAAGGTATACGCCATGCATAAAAAATTATTCTGAACGCAAAAAGGCAGCAATTGTTGTTCTTTCAAATACTGATTTACTGGCCTATTGTGTATATTTCTTGGCAATGTCTCTGTCATCACGTATAAATGTTTCTTCACTGAGTTCTTTTGCTTCATTCTTTCTCAATTTCTATTCTATTCCTCTCCTTATTTTCAGTAACGTTAGTATGCAATATGTTGATTGTTTATGAATGCATACTTAATTTTTTTTTTTACTTTTGTTTACTTTTCTTTAGTCATTTCTATGTCGTGACTTCTTTCATCATTACCTTTTTTTCTTGCTAACAAATAAACTACCTACTATACAAACAACAAAATTCTGTATCTACATTTTTCCAGCGTTCCTCTAAATTATCTTTCCCTTTCTCCTGCTTCGTATCCATGCATGCAATCTGGTCCTAATCCCCTCAACTTCTTGTTCATGGAGTCTCTAATTTCCAGGTAAGGAATGAAAACCGTTCCAATCCACTTAACAATTTCCATCAAACTGGTTTCTACAAAATATACTAAAATCGGCCATATCAATTAGTATTATTTTTTCAGGTCATTAAATGTAAATGAATCATTTTCAAAGTCTTATGTCTTCTGTTTTTATCACATCTTTCGCTTATTTCTCACCAAACGTCCCCTTAAACCAAATGGTGGTCCTTGGTTTGCTTTCAAAGTTTCGGATGCGTTTGATGCTAAAGATAAAAGTTGTAAGAATCTAAAGAAAAACCAATGGGGTCGTCTTTTAATCTCCAGAATTTTCGTAGTTTACCCGTTTAAGCAAAAAGAGCAGATATGTGATCACTTTTCGAGCATCAATGTTTCAATCTGTTCCAATCAACCAAAATTTTTCTGGTGATACATCCGTTCCGTTAAGTCCAAACCCTCAGTTGCTGATTTAATGTAACCTAATGACGCTATCACCAAAAAACCTCAGGCTGATTCATTAGCTATCCATTGCTCATTCTGCTTTAAAAAGGCGCCAAAAATCTCAGAGTCTACTGACTTTGCTCGAACCTCATCTAGCCTATACTTGTATTTTATATATTTTGAGTTAATATAGTTTTTAAAAATCGAAAATTTACTGCATATTCTTGCGCATGAGCAGCATTTTTGATTAAAAGCCGCTCCATAACGACCAGTGTTATGCTGTTCTCTAATTTTGTCAATTCTGGATCCTCTGTGCCTTCGGTTTTCAGCCTTCAGTTGAAGTCATTTATACAGACTGCTCGAAGGCTTTTTGCTGTTTGTAGCTTAGTCTGGTTCTCAACAAACTTTAAGAACTCGGCATGTTAGGTCTCCTTCTTTCATGGTTTTCTTCCATATTCCGTAGCCTTCTCCTAAACAGTTCCATTCTTACCCGTTCTTTCCCACAGTTCCGCAAGGATCTATACTTGGTCTTTTACTTTTCATCTTGCTTGTTAATGATCTTCTTTCTGTTACCAATCGCATCAGTTTTCTCTATGCGGATTACTTACCATTTTACGGAACAATCAAATCTATGGACGATTGTACTTAACTATTGTCCTAAATTACTTTAGCCTAGCCAGTTTGTAGTTGCTCATCTATTTATCAATCATTATCAAGGGCCTCTTTGGTTTTCGGCTTCTTATATGTTTACCAACATTTCCGCGTGTATTTATATTCTGGTTTAAACCGCAGCATTCTAGAAAACGCTTGCCAAGTATGGTTTCCTTGTTTCCAATAGTGATTTGACGCTATTGAATCAATTTATCGCAGGTGAAGCCTCATGCTTTTTTCCCCTATTTTCCCTTCTATTCTCGTTTTCCCATTCTCCATATCTCCTCTATGGAGATACCTATACTCTTCTCATGTGGATATTTTCTTCCGAAACTTAGTGATGCCTTTTTCGTCAGATCTTAGAGTATGTCAAGAGCGAAACAAAAAAATATTAATTGTCAATATATGTGTGTGTGAGATGACCTTCCTCTATTTTACTGACTGCTCCCAAAAATATTCGCCCAGATGCCGAAAAGTTTCAAAAGTCGCTATGGAGGGCCGAAATACTTATTCTTTTTGTGCAATTTTTTATCTATCGAATAACAGTCGTAGCATTGTTGACCATATATATCTTCTTGTTGTCTGATCATACGTCTGACCATCACGCATTTGTCTACCCAGCTTGATTCTTTTCTTCATTTTGCCAATATGTTTACGTTTAACTTATAATATACAAAGAGATAACCCCTACTAATTGCACTTTTTGATATATTAAATGAATCGGTCTTAAAGCTTTTTTTCCATTCGAATTCTAAAGGTATGTATCCATATGTATCATTTTCGCGTATCGTATCACCGTTGCGTATCAGTGGATACGATCTCGAATCATATTTGGACAACTTGCGTTGCACAAGTCGCGTTGCATGATTTGACATTTGAGTCGTTAACTTGTCAATATTGTAGTGCAGTGCATAGATAATGGAGTGGAATAAAGAAAACATTCTTCAATTTATTGAAGTATATCGACGATATCACATTTTGTGCAAGGAATGATACGATACTAAGTGGAGTCATGTGTGGACACGTTGTGTTGTACACTATAGATTCGTGAATAAAAGCGTTGCAGCTGCGTATCGAGCTTTTTGCAACGGATCGTATTGATGATACATGGAATATTGAGTAGTGTGGACACCGTATCCGTTTAGTGAATGATACGCAACAGGGATACGATACGGAAGAAATGCAACATATGGATACCTCCCTTAAGTAGAGTAATCTCAAGTTAAACTTTGTCGAATCTAGTGTTTGAAGTTGGTAGAGAAATTTATAATCAATATATGCGAATATGGAGTCATTAGTTCCACGACTAGACTACACAAGCTCATCAATGCTTACATGTCCAGAATATACTCAAACAAATCTTTTCCAATTTTTCTCACTAAAACTCAATACAAAATTGCCCCATAAAAAATATGACGTAAATCACTTGCTTAATTCTAACATATGTAACTAATTTTTCGCAACCCAAACGTCGTTATCCAACGCACATCACATTTCCTATATCCGTGCGATTATCGTCACATAAACCTACTTATTCACACACCACGTATAATATTAACCTTTATTTGATTGAAAAGCGGAACAATAAGTCAATATGAATTTGTCACATGCGCTTTAATCCTTCTTTTGCACGCATTCATAGGAATTTCGTTCGTTTTGTGTAGGTATCTATACATAAATCTATTTATCCATACAATTTATATGCAACTATCTAGTCATAACTAACTCTCATTTCTATATGGGGAAATATGTTGTCTGCATCTGACAATGAATCGCGTAATTTTTAGCGTTGACATTGAATTGAACTGTGTGTCGCTGTGTACTTGAAAGTACTGAAAATATTAATTGAATGATGATGAATTGAATTGAGTGAATGGTTTGACGATTTGTGTTGTCTGCAGACTGCAGGCATTGTGCAAGATATTTAAGTGCGACAGCGCGATATTGTCGTAATTTTGTTCAATAACCTGTGGATATGCAGATTAGAGCGGATGATGATAAGTTTCACTGATGAAGCGAGCAATTTATGGTGGATGCAATTTTATTGTGCGGATTTTTGACGACCTGAAAACGATTATTCAATGCTGCGTCTGAATACTAAAATGTATCTTTTATTTATCGAATAGAATGACCAATGCTTCCAAAAAATTTATTAGTTTAGTGAAAAGTTTCAACAGAATATCTTAATGTGATGTTTAATTTAATTCAAATGTAATCTAAACAGTCTAAGCCTTCCTGCGCTAGTTAATTCTAGCCATGAACAAAAATTCAGTTTTTGAGTTAAAAATCAGACGCGTGTAATCGAATATTTTTAAGGTATCGATTCAAAAGATTTGAATCCTCCAGGAGGTCCAATCAATTGCTACGGATTATAACTATTTTGGAACGAGATATCATGTGATGGAAGACTAGTTATTTTCTTGAAAAATCGAAGAAATATCGCATCAAACAGAATATTTCACTGAAGAATATTTAAATTATAGCTGAAGAACATTCTTTTTGAGAAAATTTTTAATATAATTTGTATTGCAATGAGTACTACTGTAGTCTTTGATAATGAAAATAGTGAATCCTCAGCTCACTTCAATTCGACAAATAAACAATCGATTCAAAGTTTAAAGCTCTGTTGCATTAGATAAGCTAGTGATAGTGATATTCGAATGGCTATTTATGGACATAGAAATAATATCAGCCGGAGTCTTAATGCAATTTTCGCCAAAAAAAAAAATCTCTCCATTTTGACCAGCAATAAGCTCCCATTTTTGTTTTGAAGAGCAATGTTTTTCTATTACTGCAGCGTTTGGAATTTTCGATTTGAAAAATTTTTTTTATGGATAGTTAATAGCTGTAAACCAGTTACTTTGGCACACTTTTTCCGGTTTTTATCGATCTCTCAAACACAACCCAAATTTGTGGCAAAACTGTTTTCCGTGTAGAAGGGGAAAAAATCAATTTGTCTATGTCAATTTGATTTGATTGAATTTGATTGAATCTTTTAATCTATTATCTATTTACAGAACTATTAAATGTAACTCCCAACACTATAATATCACAATGTACATATCACATGTAATACAGCATAGCATTTATGGCCTGATAGGTTATATACATAGTACTCTAAGCTATAAAATATAGCCAAAAAAGCCGAGTTCCTATTCAGTATGGGCTTTTCTGCTAAGCACATAATTTCAACTCCTATAGAACATAGCCCGAACTACTATGAACATAATCCCCGCGCATATCACGGTAAAAAATTTAAGTTTGAAAATTCAACTTTGTCAATATTTCTTGATTTAATTCACAATTATGTGATTTTTTATACTAATTTGTTGAAAAATTTTACTTGGTGAAGTTGAAAAGCTAATATGCAGACATTTTTATGTCAAATATTGTATGACACTTATACTTTTTTGGTATAAAATTCTGATAAAACCAACCAGCAAAGATGAAATTTTTCCGGAGTCATAAGAAAATCTAGGAATTTATTAGAAACAACAGTATTTTATATATGTACCAAAGTAAACTGAACATCGTTCTTTGAGTGCGTTATATTTTTCAGTTTTTTTATTCCAGTAGTTTATAAGTAACCATCCAAATGGTTTTGCGTATTGACGAAGCGTATCATTTTAGTTCGGTATTTCAAATAAATTAGTGCTTTCAGTGGTTCTAGTGCTTTCAGTGATTCAAGTGCTGAAAGTGCAACTAAATTACAAGAACCTTATTCAAAATTGAGTTGAATTGGGTCGAAATTTCAACCAGATCCGTTCGAAAAGGTAAATAATACTTCAACAAAACAATGCGAAATCTCATCATTTTAGTTGAATTTTATACATAACAATTTTTTATACTTTATTGATGAAAAACCCAACCACATTTTGATGGACCTATATATCAGCCCATATTGTTGAACATTCTAACTCAAAATTTTTGCCGTGATCATTAAATTAGGCTAAATAACAAAAGCTTTCCATATAGCTCGAGTAGTCTAGTAGCTAGAGCGTCGGTTCTTCAAGAATAGGTTCACGGGTTTGAATCCAAAGTAAAGCTCGACTCGATACAACTGACTTCTCAAGATAGTGCTTAGATTGGCAAATTTGATCCATAACTAACGATTCGGATCACAAAAAGTGTGCCTTAAGCCAGGTTTCGGACAGGCAAATGCTATGATGCTGTGTGTGTGTGTGTGTGTGTGTGTGTGTGTGTGTGTGTGTGTGTGTGTGTGTGTGTGTGTGTGTGTGTGTGCAATATTGTAAGCTTGGAATCTAAAGAGCCTGGTCTTCAAACTTCTTACATTTTGATAATATTATGCAAAGCTTATTATATTTTAGGTTTGGTCCAATGTGGGAACTTCAGGTTTCATTTATAATTGTCGAGGGGGGACAGAAAAAGATAAAGTAAGTGTGTTTGAATAAGCTTATCAGCTAGTTCTGTAATCCTTTTTATGTTTGTAGCACTCAAGCAAATCCCATATTATCAAAAAATATAATGCAGTAAACATCTGCTTGTTAATATCTGCTGTGGCGTTAGTTGTAGTCAATTATGTTGTTGGCTAAGCTGTGTCTGTTACTGATGAAAATGTTGTGGCAAATGTTGTTGATGATGTCGGTAAAACTACAGCTGAAATTTTAGTTGATACTGTTTCGTGCTGATTATGTTCATCTTGCAGTTGTAGTTGTTGAGGAAGTGAAAATAGCTGCTTCGTTGATACATCGCGTTTTGATGGTTTTGGTTGCTAATGTCGTTTTTTTGTTGGCTGTTGCAGAGATTTTCCATAACAATAACGCACCATGGCAAGACAGACAATTGAAGCGTTAAGAACCACATAATTTAAAGTTAAAAGCTGAAATATATATCAGTCAAGTCGCAAAATATTTAATGATCGTCGAAATGATGTAATGAAAAGATCGCTCTTCCGCTTTCACTGCTGCTGCCCCTTCGTTTTTGAGTAATCCATGCACAATTGTTTAGACATTTTAGCTAAATAACTATTAATTTTTATATTGATTATTTAAAAAGAATGTTTTAATAAACGAATTAGCAAGTAATGAAAACCATTCATATTCATGAACGCTCCAGTTTATAAAATAATGTTCATACTTAATGAATATGTTACATTTGACAAGCCAAATAACTCGTTATAAAAAATGTTTTACAAAAATTAGTTCGAATTGTCATTAATATATTTCGTTTTTCTTTTTCCAGGTAAGCGTTTGCATCTATGCTTCTACGCCTTATTGGATGGTAATATAATTTGCATGCATAAAATAAAATTCAGTTATCTTAACAAAACAAACATCCAGTGATTAATTTTAATTTTTCCGTCCTAACGGTATGATGTTTCATCTTCTACAAGAAATGCAGATGATCTATTAATTTGAAACTAATACCTACTACCCATCTTCACTCAAGAATACATTAAGTATATACGAACGAGATTCTTTCTTTTCTAACAAGACAGTTTAGAGCTCGTCTCATTAGCCAAAGATCGAAAAAAAACGAACCACACGAAATCAGAATAATTTAAAATCACTCTGATCAACAACAATGCCTAGAAATATCAAAATCAACTGAAAAAAATTTGATATCATTTGATAATCATCATCATCATCCTCATCATCCTCATCAATTAAATGATACATTAGATGAATGTTATTTTGTCTTGTTTCTGAAATCAATCTTCGTTAATGCGTTGAACCGGAGATTTTTTCTGCCACATTGTTCTCATTCTTTCATTTCTGCACCTGGTGGCTCTGGAGTTAATGGCAGATTACAAAATAATGAAAATTGGTTAGGAGTAAAGAAACAGCAGTGAATTGTTTAACAGATTCCATTTCAAAAATCTTGTTTTCTCATTCTGTTTGAATCCATTTTGAATTACGATCATATATATGCTTAACGCTTAAATTCGTGAATGACCGGATGCAAAAATTCGAAGATTAATAATGGTGTGTTTAATTTTTAATTGCGGTTGTTTGTGCAATACTGCATGCAAATTGAATTTATGTGTATTTTAGTCGTTAATTGGATTCTTTTTTTATTTCTTTACAAGGAAACAAATTGATTTCGGTTTTTATTACGTGCAATAAAAATCTAATGATGAATCTAATAAATGAAATCAAATCATTTAGAACTAATGTGCATCATTAATATGAAAAAAAAATATTGATGCTGTTTCAGACGTTGTTTAGTTAACTTTCCCTTCGCCATTCAATTGGCAAGCTGTAAAAGACTTTCTAATATTTTTTGTAAATTTTAAAAAACAGCTGGAAAAAACTCTTAAGTCCTCCAAAACAATTTTTTAGATCAAATATGAACTCAACTTACAACTCATTACATCAATTAAGTCTAAATTTCATTTTCCCTAAAGATATAGTCCAATAGAATCCAATCTTTTTGCAGTAGAGCACCAATTCATAATATTTCATAAAACAGTAATTATTATTTTCATAAATTCAATCCAAACATTGAATTTATGGTTCATCATCCATGATCGAACCTCTCATCATATCTTGATTAATCATCTAAACAATTCCTTCTCATCTCACATTTGAAAACCTATTATTTTCAAACAAAAAAAAACACAGTTTAAATCAAGATAAATTCTAACTGTCGATTTCATAAACTTAATCGTTATATAACCGCAAAATTTTCATCCGCTCATATATCTTACTTGCATTGCCTTATTCATCTAAAATAAATTCACAAAATACATATTACCAACAAATATCAAGCAAAAACAAGAATACCAAAGCATGTGTTTAGGTATAGTGTGAAGCTTGACAAAAAAAATTGCTAATAATTCAAATTGTTGTTAGTCTACGTAAATTGTATTAGATATTATGCCACCGTTACAATTACCCAGATCGATCGATCTTTTCGATGATAGAATAAGCATAATGGGTTGGTTGTATGGCGAAGAAAGAAACGAGAGGGAATCGCGGTAGGAACTTTGTAAGCTTGCGAAATTGTATGAGATCGATGAAACTATAATAGATAGTAGATTGGTAACAAACAATCAATCTTCTACAATCCAACCGGTATAATCTGTAGCAGATTTGTTATTGTTATTGTTATGAACGTTATTGTGCTTAGCTGATTCTGAAGTTGAAAAGAGGGCAATGACTGGTTTTGAATAAGTAGTATAGTTAACTTTGTGAAATAGTGAATGTTCGTAATGTTTATGAGTAAGTTCGCTGCAACTAACAAATGCCATGTTTTAGTATGGAACTGTGGAAATATTATCATGGTATATGACCTTTGAATATAACCATTTTTCAAGTATGATAAATCAGTAGCAACAAATTCACGAGTTTAAGGCTCTGTAAGTAAAGAAATTACGCACTAAGTGAAGAAAGGATCAAAGCGAAAGCTCTTTTTTTCAAAAATGTTTTGCTCAAAACTGATACATGGGGTCCTTACACTCGTTAAAAAATAAAACTCTATAAAGACATCACCTAAAAAAAATAATATCGCAAATGTCAAAGTAATATAGTGTAGCATTTGTGGTCTCATAAGCTATGTATATACAATAGTAGTCTAAGCTACAAAACATTGATTATTGCTTCATAGCGTAAACTCCTATTTATTATGCGATTTTCTGTTTTACACATAGTCTCGGCTGCCACGCGTATAGCCTCAGATCCTACGTATATACTTAGTCCCGACGCATATCATTCAAGCATGCTTTATAAATTCAACAGTTCAAAAAGCTCGAGTATACTAGTGGCTAGAGCATCGGCATCGAGATCCCTGGATCGAAACCAAATCCAATCAGACGTGATACTTAATTCTTATCAAGGTCTATAATACATGGTGGTGAGGGCTATAATTCATGACTTCCTAAGCTATATAATACTTAGCGCCTTCTTATAAAGATGTTTCAACGAATACTGGCAAGCACGTTAAGCACTATAATTTATCACAATGCTGAAATCAACTATGTTTTCAACACCGGAAGTATATAATACTACTGAAACACAATGTACCGTTGTGGCTTGCCGCTATCGCATTCGATGTTGTTAGAGCTGAAGCTGGCGCTGTAGCTAATATCAAACACATTGCTTCATCCACTGCATTGGAGGCTGATAGCCGTCAAAGTTTGATTGATGTTGAATGTTTTATTAAATAGCCTAAAACACGAACTTTATCAGATTTGTTCATGTTTGACACTTTACGGGTTTAAATTCATTCCATTCCCGTCAGTAATTCTAAGTCCTTGTGAAACTTAAAAACTTACCTTAATCTTAAGTTGTTTCCTAATTTGACCCTCCACCGTTTTCTTTGGTCACCTATTAGTTGTCATATCTTCAACATCTTGGTTTGATTTAATTATTCTGCTTTCTTTACGCTTGGTATTTGTCTTTCTTCATACATTATCATTAGTTATGTTATCTTTGATATTTCATTCAAATATTACAAAAAAAAAAAATTTAAGAAACCAACATAGTCAAATGCTTCTTTAGATTAATTTTTCAACAATATTTTCACTTCTTTTTTTCCTTCCATTCCTTCTCTAACATTTTGGTATTCCGTCCTGTTTTCTATACCCTTTGCTACCTCTTTTTTTTAACTATTTTCCCACTTCTACTTTTTTCTTTTATTTTTTCTGTTATATAATTTTCCTTCTGTTTTTCTTGTTCTCTTCTCTATAATATTTCATTTTTGTTTAATGTCGCCTCCTCTGTTTTTAATCAGATTATTGTCCAGAGAAAATAAATACAAGAAGAAAATATACGAGAATTGAAAAGGAAATAAACTCTTCTTTTTATGGCGTCTATTTTTCTCATGTATTTATCCTCTTCTTGTTGCTTCTTTTCGTTGTTTCCCTCTTCTTATTTAATCTTTTTGTTTCTTCTTTTGGTGTACTTCATCTTTTTTTCTCCTTATTTCTCTATGTTTTCATTTCTTTTTAATTCTGTTTTTCATTTCTTCCTAATTCTTCTTTTCGCCATTTATTCCAAAGTCTTATTTTTCTTCTCGGCTCTTCTCTTTTTGTGTTTTACTTTTCCTCTTCTATTTACTTCTTTTTCCTCTTGTATTTACTTCTTTTTCCTCCTCCTTTTCACTACGCATTTTTGCTCTCCTTCTCTGCTCTTTTTTTTGGCTTTTTCTTCCCTTTTTTGCTCTTGTTCCCCCGTTTTTACCTTCTTTTATTCCATTGTCCTTCTCTTGCCTATTTTATATTTATTCTTGCCTATTCGTTTATTTTTCTTTTCACCTCCTTTATTTTTCTTTTTTTCCTGCTTTATTCTTTTTCCTTCCTTTGCTTTTTTCCTCATTTATTCTGTTTTTGTCTTCTTTTATTCTTCTTAATTCCTCCTCTATTCTTCTCTTTTCCTCCTCTAGTCTTCTTTTTTCTTCCTTTATTCTTCTTCTTTCCTCTTTTCTTCTTCTCTTATCCTTTTATTTTTCTTTTTTTTCTTTCGCTATTCTTTTTTCCTGCTCTATTCTTTTTTCCTCCGTAATTCTTCTTCCCTTCGTTTTTCCTGCTTTATTCTTTTTACCTCCGAAATTCTTCTTCTCTCCTCCTTTATTTGGCTTTTCGTGTTATTCGTATTATTTTCTTTTTATCCTTTTTCCTTAATTTTCTTTTTCGTTCTCTTTTCCTTTTCTCTTTTTGTTTCTTTCATCCCTCTTTTCTTCTTGTTTCCCTTATTTTATTCCTTTTTTACCTCTTTTGCCTTATTTTATTCCTCCTTTTTCCTCTTTTCCTTTATTTTATTCCTCTTTTTCCTTGGTTTTGCCTCTTATTCCTCTAATTGCTCTTTTTCCTCCTTATTTTTCTCTTATTTTCCTCTTTTTGCAGTTGCTTCCATTTTATTCCGAAAAAAGAAGTTAAACTATTGAAAATGGTGAAAAATAAGCTCTAAGTAAAGGAAGCAAATTAAAGTTTATGAAGAAAATAGAAGAAGATAAAACGGAAAATGTTTTCTATATTTTCTCTAAGTTTTCCCTCTCCCACTTTCCTCTCCTCATTTCTTTATCAATGTTTATTTCTTTCCTTAATTTTCGCCTGTGTTTGCATTCGCTTCAACTTTTCGGTTTTCCCTCCAATCCTTTTCGTTCTTATCCTGATCTCTTTTTCTTTTGAACTTCTCATCCTTCTTGCTTTCTTCTAATTTTCATTTTCTACTTATCTTCATTTGTTCTTCTTTTCATTGCCATTCTTTATTTGATACGTTTTTCCTTTCTTCTTATTGTTTCTCATTTTTCTTCTTGTGCTCTTCTTTTTTGCTCCTTTTTTGTTTTGACTCCTCAATCTTTTCGTTTTCTTCTCTTTTATTCGCCTGTTTTCCTTAATTTAATTTATTTTTCGTCTATTCGTATTTCTCTCCCTTCCGGTTTCTTTTCTCTTTCGATTCTTTTTATTTCTTGAATATCCTTACTTATTCTCTATATTCTTTTCTACTACTTTCTACTACTATGTTCTCTTCTATTTTTTTCCCTCGTTTTCTTGTTGGGTTTTTTTTTCTTTCTTCTCTTTTTTCCTTTTTTTCTCTTTCTCTCTTCTCTCTTGCTTCTACATTTTTTCTTCTCTCCTTCTCTCTTTTATTCTCGCTTTTGTATTTCTGTCTTCTTCTTTCCTACCTTATTTCTCTTTTTTTTCTTTTTGTTTTTTTGGTGTGCGTCTATAATACAAATGCACGTGAGTCCGATCGATTAGTTTGGCGACCGGTGTACGATAGGTATAAATCTAAAATTATTTCAAATCATAATCAATTGAACGCATCCTGTAATTTATGTTATTAGTAATGAAAAATTGAATTGACTTGAAACTATATCTATAGATACATATATATTGTATCTAATCATATTCCCGTACACACCTGCGCATGATTGATTCATCGCCAACACTGTATTGTGTACATTCGCCAATGTACTAGAACATTCAAAGCCACTGAACTGATCATAGAGTTTTGCTTTTCTTTGATTTTTTCAGATACTCAGATTGTTGCGGTATAGATAATCTGAAGAAAATAATGCATAACTGATTCGGATTATGGTTTCGTAGAGCACTTTGATAATAACATCTGAGCGCAGTACCGCCAGAATACGTAATCGATCATCGACTACATTCTAACGGATTTTCTTGATCACTGTTTGATGTAGTGTGTCGACGATTCAATAGAATAACAAAAGCTAGTTCTGAAAATATAAACCTGTACTTGAATGGATTAGTTTTAAATTGGATTTCGCTTGCAGGTGTAGGAGATGTCAAAAAATGATTTATGATTTTGATTTGTTTGATTTGATAGTGGGAAATAAGAATCAGATACAAGATACATCAGTGTTGATCTCTATAGTGCGTAAAAGTAATTAATTGATTTTTTGTATTTCACCAAAAGAATAAATTTGAAGCCTGAAATAGAACAGCAATTTATGAAAAAGAGCTATTGGGCCGCCAAAGCGTATTCCCTGATCTAGGTTGCGCGGTGAAAATGTGCGGCATCCAAATATTAGGCTCGAAGTTCGAGTCTGAAGATTCGTTCAGAAGTATATTGTCGCCTGCTGTGGCACGATCTCATCCCATTACAAATGAATGTATGTTTTTCATGGCGAATAAAAACTCACAAAGATTCTGAAATAGACCCCTGCGCTCAGTCACAATATCATATTTCGAAACCACAAAACTATCTTTCTTCAACGCATTGCTGCTAATTCAATTTAAATTTCTTTCAAAAAAGAAATCGCCAACTATTATTATCTACGCATATTCTGCGTCATTAGCCAAAATTTATGCATCTAATTACGAGAGAAAAAGAAAACAACCAATTCCGTACCATCCTGCTTTTCACCTTTAACTTCATTCACAATGCCATTCCATTCAATTCCATCACTTCTGAAATTGCACTGAAGCCATAAGTATGTATCTTCTTGCAATATAACAAACAATTGCCTAGTTTCCGTGTGAGAGATACTGTTTCCCTCATCTGGCTAAGCAGACTCAACATCTATTCAAAGGAATTTCGCATGATTTGTGCCTGTCTTCATTGTAAACAGTCTGCAAATTTCCTATGCGCATAGTTTTATTCTTACCATAGTGGTCTCTCATCAGCACAACCTAACTAACCTAAACCCATGCGGAGAAACGAGGTGATAAAGTCAATAAAATTTTATTATGATTAATTTTTCCGTTTTGACGTTAGTTTTCATTAAGTATAAAACTATGTTAGGAACCCGCAGTGCATAGGCAATAATTGTTGTATGAATGTTGTACCTATTCTCCATGTCGAAGCTCGTTCACCATTAAGTGGCAAAAGCATGGGTTTTCAATGAAATGTTGGTGATGATGATAGTGATGCGGTGTTTGGTTGATAGGTTGATAGGCAGTTTTCTTGATGATAATGATGTCGAGAATGTTGAGAAGTCGGTCAGAGGTCTTTCGGAAAGGTCGTCTGTAATGAAGTGAGGTGTGTTTGGTGTTTCCAGAGATATATACAATGTATGTGGATTTCGTTGAGATGCAGATGAGTTTTTGGAGTGAAATTTCAAATGGGTAAACTATTGTTTGCGGCGAAATGTTGAGTGATGTTTGATGCTGGTGATAGGTAATGATGGGAACAGTTCTCATGGTGCCTATTTTTTCAGCATATATCATGTTGCTTATTATTTCATGCGCGGTTTGCACGGACTAAACGAATATTTTGATCGAAACCTTTTCAAGATGAATGCGCTATTTTATTGCATTCCGAAACACGAAAATAACTTATTCCAGATCTTTTAGCGAAAAAATTAGAATATCCACAAATCATGCGATAAAGTACCATAAAAGTACATATCTTTTTTTTTTATTGCATTCAGGCCCTGAACAGACTGGGTAACAGCAGAAGAGTCAGAATCTTCTGGGTTCCCGGTCATAAGGGCATTGATGGAAATGAGAAGGCGGATGCGTTAGCCAAGTATGGGGCTAGTCTTCCCCTTCTGGGAGCGGTTAACATCCTTACTCCTATCCAGACGATTAAGTTCTCAATCGACTCCCAAATGATGCAGGGTGCGGCGCGCAGATGGGGTGCAACTCAGACCTGCAAGGTAACCAAAATCATGTGGGGGTCGTACAATCTCGCATCGACCAAATACCTCCTCGAGTTAACGCGGATTGACTGCAAACGACTCGTTGGTATCATTACTAGCCATTGTCTTGTGGCAGCGCATGCTATGAAAATGGGACTCTTAACGAGCGACACCTGTAGAAGGTGTCAAGAGCCGGGGGTCTCAGAAACTGTCCAGCATCTCCTGTGTCACTGCCCGGCACTGGGGAGAACCAGGCTGCGATACTTCGGTGAGCCCTGGCTGGTGGATCTCTCGCACGTGGCAGAGCAAAAGCTGAAGGACATCCTTCAGTTCGTGAAAAAGTCCGGGGCCTTTGATGGCTGCCTGGACTGAATTCCTTTCTCTAGGTCCATATATCTGGTATCGCTACGGACCAGTAGGTCTATGTGTGGCCAGGTGCCAGCCAGTACAACCTAACCTAACCTAACATATCTTTTTTGCGAGTTGAGAATATAGGTCTGATTTTGCTCTTAACACGAAACTCGTAAAAGCGTCTCTCTCACTTAAGTCGAGGATCCAAAACCGTAAGTATTTCACAAAATTTGCAACGGGGTGCGGAGAGCGTTGAAAATCGGGCATTCAGCGAAGTAAAAATCAACAAGATATTTTGTAAGTCGTATTCTCTGTCTGGCTATTCGAGAAATTAAGGTTAAGGCGGCGGCGGCGTGATTGTATGGGGTTGAATGGCTGCCAGCGACGTTGAAAACTTAGAAATATTTGAAGGAATCATGGATCATTGGGCATATATTGAAATTTTCTGTTTTTTTCGCCTGAAATCGTTCGGCCTTTCCAAAGGCTCACCAAAGAAAACCAAAAGGATCCAGAACCAAAAAATCGACCATTGATCATACAGACACGCTTGAAAAAGCGACAGTTTGGCAAGAATATGAAGAGAAAGAAAAACGGTTGAAGGCTAAGCAGGTAAAAAAAATCTTACTGATCTAAAAGTGGAAAACAAAGGAAAAAACAAAGCAAAGAAAAAGAAGACATCATCATCGTCATCCGATGAAGAAAAGTATTTCTGTCGAATTTATATTCGCGCATATTCTGAAAGTAAGACTAGCGAAAAATGTTTAGTTTTTGTTAAAGAAAATGTTTTGAGTTAATAGTTCCTTTTTATTTTAACACAGTTACCGTAATATATACTTACACTGAAAGAAAAATCTTGGTAAAATCAACAATTTTCCTTAGTTCTTTTTGCGTCAACTACCGGCTATAGTCAAAACAACCATAAAAAAATAGTTGATTACTTTTATGCACCATGGCGCGTGGTTGATAAACAACGTCCGTGGTGCAAAAAAAGTAAGCAACCACAAACAATGGTATTCCAACAATATACATAGTACGATATAGTAAATGACTATAGTATGTAGTGTGGAATTATGTTTGTTGAATTCAACTATTGTAGAATGGTTCGCTTACTATGAAAATTGTTGATAAAATGAATGAAAAAAAATTAATTTGGTTGGTGCTTTGGTTGCATTGCAGCGACATTGTCGCTGCATTGTAATTTACCAAATTCGCGGCATTCACGCCTCCCCCTGTGGCGCCGCTGCCGCAATGCCGCTGTTATGTGCTTACAGCATCAACTGCAGAAAAAGCGTCATACAACGTAATATAAAGGCTTCACAGCATAACATGAATATGAATTATATCGAACAGCAAACCGAACACAATTTCGCCATGTAGCATATGAAACTTCTATGATAGAATAGGAGTATGAATATGAGGAGTATGGAAAATCAACAGTTTTCCTTAGTTGTTTTTGTGTCAACTAGGGCTATAGTTAAAACAACCATAAGAAAATTGTTGATTACTTTTATGCACCATGACGCGTGGTTGATAAACAAAAAAAAAATTCATTCGGAGCATGAAAAACGTCCAAATGTTCAAACCATTCTACTTTGCGTAGAATAATTCCAAAGACGTTGCTCACTGGATTACGTTTGTTGAAATCAACTATTGCAAAGTAGTTTAAGTACCATAAAAACTGTTGATAATTCGAATCGTTGAAGTTTTGAGTGAATTGATGAATGTTTTTCTATTGATCAACTATTTTTCGTGGTTATGAAACAATTAAAACAGTTGATTTCATGAACGTTGCGATGTTTTTTGTATAACCAGAGCCAACTACTTTTATATCGTTAAATTAACTATATTAACATAGTAAAAATAACTATTTTCCTTAGTTCGTTTAACGATTTTTAATGAATCGTTGCAATACTATTAAAAATAGTTGAACCAACCAAGAGTTTTTCTTTCAGTGTAGAAATGTTCAGTTCACTTTTTTGACTGATTGTAATATGAAGACTGTCATAATAAATATAGATGTCACAGTGCTTTATTAGTTATAGTGATTAGATTATAATATAAAGACTCTGATATTACTCGTAACTGAAGAATCTAGTGCCATAGTTTGTGACAAATGTTGTGATTAAAACACATGGTTAGAAAAAGATCCATAAATTAAACACCAGTTCTGAACTTTTATTTTACTTTACTTTATTTTGCAGAATGTACTTCTAATCCCGGACAAAACCATCGTCGGAAAATTCACATAAGAAAATAAAATAGATAGATAATATACTAAAAACTTATTTACGAGATTACTCGTAGACAAAATGCTGAGAATGAAAGGTATTAACTTCTGAAAGGTGTGCCTGTCAATGTCGATTGCGTGTTTAAGTAGGACTGGACGACTTCTCTAACATCTAAAGTTTGATCATAAAAACAAATCTAAACAAATTCCATCAAAGGAATGGTAAGCTTACGCAGGAAAGAATTCATAGTGACATAATAGGAAATAAAAGGAGTTAAAAAAAAAAGAAAAGAAAAAGAAAACAACTACAGTTTATCTGGACCCTAACAGTCTAACTCACGTTCACGTGCTATAGCCATGATCTTCAATCTATCCTGTCCTCTTCAGCGACGGTTGCGGTATCGTGAGCGTGATCGTCTAGGTGATTGATGTCGATTGCTGCTATTTCGATTGACTGGCGATCGGCTTCGGTTCTTGGAGTGTGAAGGTTGCTTCCGACTACTGCCTGATGATTTCGTTTTACGAGCACGGCTCCGTGATCGATGTGCTCGTGATCTTCTATCCAACTCACGACTCCCGACATAAAACCGTGACTTGTACATCTAATCGTCCCGATCACAGTAGCTTCCTCCGCGTCTCATTTCGAACTTGCGAGGTCTCGTTGGGGTATTTTTTTTAGATCCGCCAGTTTTTTTCGAATCGCCATGAAACCCAAATGCAATTTTCCACCGAAATGATCGGCCAGTCGTATATCGTTGTCATGAATGCCAAGATACGCCGAGCAAACTTCACAAACGCGAAGTTTCTGTTGCTGGTATGTCGATGCAGGCATTGACGACCGATACTCAAGCTTAGCCTTGATTTTCTTTGCTCGAATTTCATCGATTTCATTTCGACTCGGCCTTCTTGACGTCCTTCTTGACTTTAAGATAAACAAATATAGAAACGTCAACATTCTAATGTTCCGTCAATAGTACTAGAATGAAAAAAATGTCCCATCAGCTGTTAACTGTGTTCCAGACTGTACTTGGAATTTGGGCATGCCCTAAGGAATGGAATAGATGGGAATCACACTAGAGGGTCTGGAAGATAACCGCTCTTGCGGTAAGATGAAAAAATTTTTGAACAAAGAAAAGGGGACTTTAGGCGATTATTCTAGTCTGGAGTGCGGAAAGAAAAAGTTCACAGAGTTTTGGCGGGATTTCTTTTTTTTGGGTTTTTTTTGGAGAAACAGGTGGATTGCACCTTTGAGTGAAAATTCAAACTAAATAAAGAGTAACCAAAAGTCTTTGTGATGTGAGAGAACTAAAAGTACAAGTGGAGTGAAAAATTAAACTTTAAATGAATTGTTAAAAGATAGTTACTCTCGAAAGAAGTCGAAAAGGGTAAAAGAAGGTAACTAAACCGAATTGCGAGCTCGGGGATATAAATTGGACTGGGTGAATCAAAGAATCCCGAGGGACATACTACGCAGCCACTAGATAAAAACTCAAGAAGTAAGCCGAGAAGACTAAGGTAAAACCGCTATTTAAGCTGTGGCGAGCAGCGAATCCATTATCGAACTTGTGAGGGATGGTCAAAAATGTCCTCAAGGAAGTACTCAAAACTCAAGGAAATACTCCCTGGCGGAAATTAACAGCTAAGTACGACAATTTATTGCCATTGGTGTTGAAGGAGAAATTTTATCAAGAATTAATATTCATCATGAAACAATCTATTTCATTCATATTGAACAATGTTATTTGCATGATAGCAATGTAAGTCAAGGAAAACCCAAGTTGTATAAAATTTTTTCTTTTCTTTGTTTTGCATATACATAAGTCCCAAGCACGTCAATACTGAAGAAAAACAAAGAAACCTATCTATTAAATTTTTTCCTACTAATGTACATTAACAAACATTATTTATTGGTGGGAGGTGATTTATACATTATTGTTGTTTATTTTTTTCATATTTTATTTGCATTTGAACTTATTGCTTAATTATTTCTTTATAACATCTATTGGGAACTATCATTTGAATTTTCGCTTTATTATAATTTATAGTGCATTTATGCATAACTGGTGTAAACTCCACTCCGGCCGGGGTTGGGTGTGAATAAACCCCCACCTGATTTATTAATTGATTTAGTTGGACTCACTGTGAGATATATGTTTGGATTTATTTTGAAGTGGAGTATTGAATTTTTGGTTGGATTTCATTCTTTGGTTTTATATTGTTTTTTTTCTTTTGAGTTTATTTTGGGTTATATCGTATGTAATGTATTTCAAATAAGATATTAAATCATGATTCTGACGGATCTTCTTCGTTTCCCTCTTCTGTGTGATTGTCGTTGTCCTAGTGATTACTGAATTGTTTTAAGTGTTGTGTTGTCTGCGTGCCGTAGCACGTAGGGATTTTTTCCGCCCGCCAACCCACGACAGGCTGAGCTAGTCGGCTGGGCTAAGGCACGCCGGGCATATAAAGGAAAAATCCCTAACTAAATACATGCTGCACTGACGACGGCTCGACAGAGTCTTGTCAGTCGCAACAAGTTGTTTTAAGCCATAAAAGTGTTCCTAGATTTTACTTCTTTTGTTCCGTTGATGTTAGATTTTTCCAGAAGCCGATTATGTTGCCTATGTCAAGTATTATTTGCAAATAAAACTAATTTCAAACCGTTTTGGTGTATTTTCAAACCTGTCACTACCGACCCCAAGCACTGTCAGGTGTGGTGGGTTGTGACATTATTCCCTTATTTTCTGATTTGCTCCGATGAGTTAACCATTGCACTAAGAGGCAAAATTAAATGTGTATTTTACCATGAAAACAATCCTTCTTTCGACCAAATGGCATATTAACAAAATTATGGGCGATCAATTGAAAATTGTCACAACCATACCCGGTCTACCGTACTATTACCGTCTAGAAAACCAAAATAAAGCACATTTGTAAAATTTTATTCCTTAGCCCTTTTATTGAATATAGTCATGCAATTTTTTATACATCTTTTTATTTATAAATTATGCAAAAAAAAAAAAATTTCTAATCCAATTTTTTTTAATTATTAACAAGAGGGCGTCAAAGTTGAGGTCTCAAAAAAACCACTTCCCATGGCCGACAGTTAATCTCCGGATTGGTACATCTGACACAATAGTGTATACAAAAAAAAAACAAATATTAAAAATAAAGTTAGATGTCGGACAGGGCGATTCACCATCTTTTATGAAAAACAAGTTAAAATAAAAAAATGGCGGGTTTTTATAAAAGAAGTGAAGAAACGAACTGTTTTTTTGTAGTTTTTCCGTCGCTAAAGTTTTTTATTTTTTCCCCAAATTGTGTTAAATCGCCCTGCAAAATATATTAACAAACAAAACACACCAAGGTTGATTAAAATTGGATCATCCAATCCGAAGATTAATTGTCGTTCGTCTAAAAAAACGTTATTTCGAGAAAAACGCAGTTAAAGTTTCTACAATACTTGCATGGAGCCGATGCTCGCACGCTAAGAGTTGTTATATATCGTCACTGAAAAATATTTTCGTAAAAATATTTTAGAATGCTATTTTTGAAGGTCTGAAAAGGGTCGAAAAGTGTAAAAAAGAAGAAAACGATTTTTTAAATTTTCAGACGGTAATAGTACCTTAATAAGCTGCTCTAGGTTGATATATATCAGCAAAATATATTTCATGAGTAATTAGGCTGCTCTAACTTGCCCGAAGTTGCACTAACTTGCGTTTCATGATCCTGCTCTAAGTTGAACTAGAGCAATATGCTCAAACTTTTTTGGCAGAGCAAGTTGCTGTTTGTCAACTGCTTCGGAATCGACTTTCAACCAAAAAAATTACGACTGACGTAGAGTTTTTTATTAGTGAATTGACAAGTTGAACTTTTGACAAGCGATCAACTAACTTGCTCGACTCTTTTTGACAGTTGCTCTATTTTATCTTGCCTTGAAATGCTCTGCTCTTTTTTCGGAGTCATTCAATACAGCTTATATTGAAAATTAAAATCATGACAGTCAATCGCGGTTCTCTTTTATTTCGTATATGTTAAATTATTTTGATGTTTCTGGTTAGTAATGTTCTACCAAATTAATCGAAAGAACCGAATATGCTTCCTCGAAGTCTAAAACTTACAATTTAGAAACTATTAGGCGATTTATCGTACACCGGTGGATGGAACCGATTCTATGAAAAATGTTTGTGCGAAAGTTTGAAATATTGGTAGTCGTGTTTGTGCCAACAAGATTGCAATCTTCGTTATTTAAAAAAAAACCACTGAAAGACAATTGTCGACCAGCGACAAGAGATGTCACACCTCTCGACTAGTTACTCTAGGAGTAAATGAAGTTGCTGGTCGGTTTTTGTATGCGATTGTGCACTGGAAAATATTGCTTACAATATCATTCAAAAAACTAGTACGCAATGCAATCATAATGACATCTGGCTCAAGTAATTTTTCATCCTTAATATTCATTTTATATCTTTCAATTTTAAACTATGTCGATATCTTTCCATTTTTTCCTCTTCGTTTCAATTTGAAATCTTATGAGCTCTATTGTAACGTCCTATATTTCTAAACAAAACATGTTTCATAACCAATTATTACTTTAGTCTAAATTGAATCTTGTAGGTATTGTATGTCGGCATACACCAGAAATCGATACAATCAAATAAATGATATCTTGCTGCATTTTAATTGGTAAATATTTCACTAGTCCTATTATAAATTCAAATGGTGGTGTAATGATACAAATCATATACAATTTCGACCGACATTGATCAACACCTATCACATGGAAATTCCATTCACACCGCCGCTGCACTTTCCTACCGCCTCTAACCATTATCTGATTTCAATCAAACACCATCCATTAGTAACCAGACCCCAAAAGAAACCCGAATTTTAATTTAATAAATAAAATTCAAACACAGTTGCTGACCAACTCTCGTACGTCGTGATGCCCTTTTCATCTATTCCTCCTAATAGCGCATATTAAAAATATTGACACTTTTTTTCGATTTACACATTTCGATTTTTTTTAATTTCACCTGAGTAGCCGTAAGCAAATCGATTATAAAACGCCCAATCAATTAATTTTCAATTACATCACAATAAATGCTCGCCTGTCTGTCCGTTCGTTCGTTTGTCTATCTGGTCAGCACTCATCGTAGTTACTAAGCGAAAAATTCGAGGTGTGACCAGAAAATTATTGGACATGAATCGGAGGGACGAAGACAACGGAAATCCTTTTTTGGGGTGGTGAGATCAAGACATCCAATTGTCGATTATGAATGGTAATGAATATGAAGAAGAAATATCTTTATTAAATTATAAAGAGAGTAATTAAAGGTGATTCCAGTGGAAAAGATAATAAATCTAAAGATGAAATTGAGTAAGGTGTGTACAGTTTGCTAAATACATCGCGGAAAGTGGGCAGTCAGATTCCATCCCATTAATTCGAATTTCACGTAATCGATGATTAAAGACAAAGGTGTTCGATAAGATGATTATCTTATTAATCAAAATTGTCAGTCATAGAATATCGATAGGTGGTGGGTAGTTTTTGAGATTTTGAATGTAGTTATTGAGGAAGCAAGGGAGATTTAAATGTTGGGTATCATGAAGTTTACTGATTTGGATTAATCCATTTATTTTGTTCGCGTTCTGAAATAAGTTTTAAATTATTTTGGTGGTAATAAATTATTATTTTTAGTAGGTATACATCACAATTTTTCTAACCAAAAACCATTTTCTGATTTATATTGGGTGGTTTTGAGCAGTTGCGTGCTGTTTCTGTGGTCAATTTACAATTGAAAATACTTCCCACATTTCAATCTTTACACTATAGATCTTAAATCAAATACTGCTAGTTATTACAAAAAAAAAAAAAAACAAAAAATTCTGAAAGTATCAGTAATGATCATATTGATTATATTTTAAAGAATTTATTACAATGTATTTCGATGAATGAAAATTTTCTTCGACCCGAAAGTGTTAAATATTTAGAGAATATTGACTGATATTTTTGATAATAGTAATTCTTTGTAATTCTTAAGTAATTCTTTGTTAAACTAAACAAATAAATGATTGCACCCACGTTTTTTAAAAATAATTAAGATTAAAAACAATTAATTAAAGGTTCATTAAATCCAATTGTGGCGATTTGATTTGAGGGTTAAAGTTTAGGTTAATCGTAAATAGAATGTTTTCTCTTGATTTTGAAAAAAAAAGTTGGAGAGAGAGTAAAAGAAAAAACATGAAGCAAATTCTAGGTACTCCATACAGTTTACGTGTCTAGTGCATTTTCTAATTTTCGATTCGGTATAGCTAATTTTTGAGAATCATCACAACTTTTTTTTAAACTCTTTGCTTAGTAAGACGACATATTGAAATTAATTGATTTTTTCTGAATAAAATCTTTCAAATAAAATAAATCAAGAAATTTTCGAAAATTTACACGTAATTTTGCACACAATTTCCTTTAAAAAAAGGGGTAAACGTATCCTTAAGTTTAGTCCCAATATGGTGATTCTACTGATATTGATCACAGAGTAACGTTTTAACGGTTTTTAGTATGTAATTTTCGAGGGTCAGGGTGGTGAAATTTCGGATATTAGATATTTCGAATTAGATTTCTTTAAATAGTCACGGGTATTATTTGGAAGTATAATCATGCAAATCATCATTCAAAAACAGGAATGATTTTATTATTATTCGTTCTTGCATATTTGCAAAGATTATAGAAGATTGCAGGAACATTTTCAACAAAAATCTCGGAGAAAAATAATTTGCTTTAAGTGCAAAATTTTTAATAACTCTCCTATCCAAGGAGCTTTTAAGCTTAAATTTATGTTGCTTTTTAAGCATAAAATGCATTCTGTTAATTTTGAAAATGAAAATTTTATTTATATGTTATTTAAAGGCCCGACGTCGGGCTGTTGTGCCACGTTGATGATGATAATTTAAATTTTATGCTTATTTTATAGAAATCTTAAAGTGTATAAATTTGTGAAAAATGTGCTCAGTATTATGGCTCAAATACTAAATAAAATTTTGACTTATTTACATTGCGACAAAAAATTTATCGAAAAATTCGCTGATGGTCAAAAGTGATTAACCATTTTCAATCAAAATTCATAAACCGTTGCTATTTATAGAATTTAGAAATTTTTGTTGAAGAAAATTTTCACTAAAATTTAATCAAATTTTAACTAAACTTTAAAGCTGTATTAAAGTAAATACGTTTTTCATTAAAAAAAAATGGAATTCAAACGTTTAATTATATCCTTAATGAGAAAAATGTTGTGTGGACTGAACTTTCCTGTCGGAAAATATGGCATCTATAAATTTCTGGAATTGGCTTTTTTGGTGTTTTGCTCCACCTTATTTTTCATATGTGCCGAGAAAAAGTTGTATAAGGGATGGAAGACTGAAAGATACTAAAGTTAAAAAAAAATGAACCTCGCTCTTACTATGGATATACTTTGTAGGGATTAAAAAAACGTTCTTTTCTTATAAGCTCGTGTATGATAGCGGGTAGATCATTGGGTCCGGGTCTCTGGGGTTCCTGATTTGAATCTAGATGTAGACGGAGTACCAGAAATGTAGCTTCGAGTTAATCAAACTCTAAGTAAGTACGAGAGTGAAATCGGATTCAAAGCGAGGTGCATAACGTATTATATCACGCTCGTTAAAAATTTCGATTATGAAAACGAAGTGTCTACCTTCTCAAATGCCCGAAAATTCGAAATGGATTTTAGTCAAGTAACTCTGTAGCTAATTTTTCCCCCCTTTCACCTTCGTTAATCAGCTCTCCTGCAGTTGTTACTGATTTTATTAAAATCGATTCGCCGAAAATTCATTTTTTTTTTTATTTATATATATATATATATATATATATATATATATATATATATATATATATATATATCAGCAAAAAATTTAAGGGATATAATCTCTGGAATGGCCGGTCCGATTGAGTTGAAATTTTCAGAGGACATAAATGTATATAAGGACTAGACCAGTGACTTATCAAAACTACGATATTTTTAATCCTTTGGCGGCGACGGGTATATAACCCTATAGCTACTTCAGGCACGTGAAAAAAAATGCTTCATATCATCGACCCTCCTGAAAAGTTTTGGGTTTTTTTCACAAAAATTGCCATTATTGATAATTTTTAATCTTTTCCACTTTAAAAATTTTCAAAATTCCAAATTGCGCAAGAACGGCAACCCATCTCCAAATTACCTCTATTTTCAGCACTTGCAACTTCTGTTCACGAGAATTGACGACCGGATAGTCCGATCATTATGATTACGAAAAAAAACTGTTTTTGGCTTATAACTTCCGATTCAGCCGTCAAATTTTAACGAAATTTACACAGTGTTTGCACTCCAAGAAAAATTTGGTAGAAACTTTGTTGAAAAATTAGAATAGTGCTGCCAGCTAGGGTAATTTTTGTGACCTAAATCTTGTAAATTTGCTCAGCCACATAAAGCTTTTTCTCCTATAACTTCCCATGCAGTCATGAAATCAAAACGAAACTCATGTATTAAATGGATCTTATTGCGAGCATAATTCCATAGAAATTTCCTTGAAAAATCATGAAAGGGCTGCCAGCTATAGTAATTCTTGTAGTTTTCTGAAATTTCTTTACTAAGCCTTTTGGTCATCAAATTTGCAAGTATGAACGATCCTGCTATGACAACTAAAAATAAATATTGAAGTTTTTGAAATTCGAATAACAATATTCCGAGTGGTAACCCTAAAATTCTTTTCACTCTTATAACTTCCAGCGCAGTCATTCAATCGAAACGAAATTCACAGGATGGGTTTAACTTAACGTGGAGCAGATTTGGTATAGTTTTGATTATGGTACTAACACAGGGTTGCCAGCTCCAATCATTTTCCTTAATATTGCACCAACAGATACTTCCATTATATATTCATATATAAAGCGCTTACAACAAAAATAAGGAACCAATGTTCAGACTTTCCGAGTTTTGAAAATTTTGCGGATGGCAGCCTCAAACAACGTTTAACCGCTGAAGCTTTCGATGAAATCCTCGGATGAAAACGAAATTCAAAGAATAAGTTGATTGTAACATAAACCTGTTATGGTAGACTTATTGCTGCTTCGTTGAAACACTGAACATTTTCATCATTTATGTTAGAGGAGATGCTGTCGGGAAATGGTTATTGTTGCTTTGGGTAAAAATTGGCTGATATGATACTACAAAAAAGCGTATTACGTCTTTCCACACTAGTGATTGTGATTTGTAACGTTCCTAATTATGTTTGCATCTTATATACCCTTGTAAGTAATTTTACAGAAATATTATTTCGAGAGAAGCTTATATTCAACTGCGAATTTTGTAAAAATCAGCTAAAAAATTTGCTTTAAAAATCAACCAAAAGTTTTTTTGGCGAAATTTCAAAAAAAAAAAAATTGTCTACTCGTAACTTAAACAAAATCCTTTTTGAACATGAAAAACGATTTACGGCAAGTTGTCGTACAATTTCTAAATAGGTAGAAAAGAATTGAAAAAGCTGCTTATTAAATTCATGCATTGCAGATACAGACGCTAAAAATCTGTATCTTGCGGCGACATAAAGAGAATCGAAGTCTCACAGAAATGTTTAGAAACTGTTTTTTTTTATTCCGAATCTGTTTCAGTTATAGTTTATTCAATAATAAACCGTTTCTCTGTTTGCTCTTTGTGCTGCTGATATTAACTTCGTAGCTTTTATATCCATCCCAATGGTGTTTATTATTAGTTTCAATTTTCGATTCATTATTCTCTTTTCAGTTTCGCTCTAGAGCTTAACACAACTTTTTTCTTCATATATTTCTCTTTGGTTGCAGAGACGGTATTTCATCACTTTCTGGAGTAATATTGCTCACTAAAATATTTTGTCTTTGTTTGATTTCGTTCTTATTTTTTGCACTTTTTCCATAGTAGAGGCCTTTCTTTCTCTTGTTTTTAAACATCTTCGTTTTTTCTTTTACCTTTAAAGCTCTTTTTGAATTGGATCATTTCTAAAATATCCACGTCAAGCACTCTTTACTTATTGCTTCTTCTGTAGTGTCTCCTCCTTTATTTTAGTCATTTTCGCCATAACGTGTTGGTTTTATTTTGTCAAAATATTTCTATCGCAAATAAAATTATTACAAAATAAAATAAAACATATATTTGCAACGTGAAAAAATTTTCTATCTTCATTTTGCTTCAAAAATCAGTCAAAATATAATTACTATCCAAGAAATAAAGAAATATTTAATGCTACCAATGCTAATGCGCTCATCAATACAATTTTATTCGTGGTCAGTCAGGGAAACAGGTCAAATTTCAAATGACTGCTTAACTGGTGGCTCCTGTCTAAAATTAAATACGTGAAATAGATTTAAAACTCACCTATACAATTTTTCTATTACTTCAAAACGTGTCAGACTTTATATAATCTTCTGCAAGTGTAAATGAGTGAACTTCTGACGGCACTTATTATCGAAACGTTTTTCACGATGTTCGTAATGTGTCAATAAAAGCAACCGATCCGGTAGTGTTCTAGTTGAAATCGGAGCAGAGAATAAGTGTGGGTTTGAATGACGCCATGCATGATGTCGCAAGCTTTTGTTATGTATGTTACGAGGTAATATGTACCTATTTAACAGCGTTTTCAAAAGGAAATCTATATATTTGAGGGTAATAGGATTCAGGGATATAAGTTTTATACTACAAACTATTTTTTTTAATAGACGCCTCAAGCAAGTTAATAGATTTAATTACTTTATGACTGCCGTCTTTCTACTTTTATCTCTTGAATTTATGTTACTGACTTATCACGTTAAATTCAAGTTTAAAATTATTTTGTACTTGACTATAATTTATGATTCTTATTTCTAGATTCCCACTTAGTTCTAGACCCCATAGAAAACTGCTTTTCTTATGAAAATGTTATGTTACACATTCAAGTGATGTAAAATATAAATTTTATTTCGATCGTAAATTTTAATACGCGATGCTCAAATATAATTTTAGCTTCACAAAGCTAATTCTGCATTTTAGAATGTTTTATAAAATACAGAAACTATTGTAGGCTAAGGGTTATAGGAGTCATTTTTTCTTCCAAAAAAAATATAATCTTGAAAGATATGTAAATAAATACATCCTTCACATATAGTCTTAAACTTACATCAAATCTGACGCACCCAAAAAAAATATCTTCTTTCTTTGGAAAAAAATTCCGAAGCTAACCACCAATCAACCGACTTGAGGGCTCTTTTTCTCCAACAATCATCATACTGCACCCAGACAAATCCAACAAAACAACAATGAACAAAACTGTGTCACCATTGCCGCCACCGCTATCGCTGGCAGTAGCAAGATTAGATAGATTATTCTTGTACTTCCTGATTGTTATGATTATGAATACGACCGACGATGACCACTACTACTTGACGGCTGCCAGCAATTGCATGCATGTAACATGTGCGGTATACATTACGGGTAATAATATATCTGTTGATTGCAGCCATCCAACTATCACCTAACAACCACTTGTTGCCTTGCCGCCTTCAGAACGCAATATGTGTTGAATAAGCGATAAAATTGGAGTGCTGTTCATATTTACTAACAAACAGCAATATGAAGTGATTGTTGTTAAATAACGTGAAAGAAATGATATTTGAAATTGATATTTTATTGATTATAATGAGATATCGATATTAGTCAATTTTGAATTGAAAATTATGTGATTAGCTGGTGTGGTGCTGAGAATAATGGACTAATAATAAATGGTATATTACTTACCCCCTTTATTTAGTTTGAGTACCTTGACGCATTTAACTTGAGTAGCCGTGTGACTAGATTATCTTTTTCTAGCGGGTGTGATTCGCAGCTCATAGCCAACCATGACAACACCGAATTGCGAGTTAGTTCAGACCTAAATAGGTATATCAGGAGCAAAATGAATTCAGGAACTTACCATTCCGTACTCGTGTAAATTGATTTTGAGTGAACTAGCACCAACCGACAACAAGTTTATCGTGGGATGGTTTTATTTTGTTTAGTCGAGCGTCTTTCCTCCAATTATGGCCTTTTAGTTTCTATTCTTCCTTTAAATAAATTGATCCCAGCCAAGTAGGAAGCATTGCAAATTTACTCATTAGACATCTACAGGTACACTTGTCAACTTACTTCTTCACAATTACTCCCTTCAGACAAAATTTCTCCTAGCCAGTAATGAATTGATGATATGAACTGATATGTTAACAGTAATGATCTCTATGAAATCTGTACCTTTACTTTTCTGGTTTGCGACACATTTTTCTCAACACAGCATTAAGTTTCTACTGAAAAACCGGAAAGTTATTTTTGAATTTTATTTTATTTGCTTTTGGTTGAGCTAAATTCTCGTTCACATGAATATTTGAAAGAAGTGCCTTAGATTGACTTTGAAGTTTTCTTGATTTATTCTTGATTTTTTTTCTTCGTCACTTTATGAAGTTACCTTGAACTCAGTGCTGCTGCTTGCTATCGCTCTTTGGTGGTTTTATTTTGTATTTTTTTGTTTGATTTAGTTTTTGAATTTCTTCATTAGCCTTGTCGCTGTGTATGGACTCAGAGTGCATCGACAAAAAAAAACAATTCGTCCCTTGTGATTTGTTCCGGCTTTTGTGGTCTTAATGAGGTTGCTGCAGATGCTTTTTCTGCTAAGAATTCTGGTTTAGACTGGTTCTGCAAATCATGCTGAAACCAGACAATGTCGTTTGTCTGCTGCCTCTGTTGCGCCGCGGTTACCATCACCAAACTAAAGAGCTCCTTTGTTGCTACCTTATGTGAAAAGTTGCACACAGCCGACATGGAGATATCAGAGCTCGTGAAAATCTCGGAGCGCGAGCAACCCTCGACTTCTTCGGTGGAAAGTTTTGCACCTTCTACTTCTCCTGCGATCAACGGTTGTAACACGAAGCCGTATACAGCAGCGGTCTCTAATTAACCAACCAGCTGATCAGCAGGACACATCTCAAGTTGATGTAGAAAGTTAGAAACAACAATTTGAACTGAACCAACAGCAAAGCCTTCTGCTGTCATCACCGATTCAACATAGGCAACAGCAGCTTCATCAGGAATATTCCCAGGCCAGTATGCATCTTTCTCAACAATCTTCAATCTTCACAATCAACAATCATCATTCTGCAAGCCAGCAATCTACTGCGCCTAGTCAATATGGTCCATCATCCTCTGCTGCCAGCTCTTTGAGTCTTCCTCACACCTTTCCTCTATTAACGGCTTACATATTTGTATCGCGGTTTGTATACTGCACAACGGCTGAAGCATTGAATCGTATGTGTCGGCTAGCCTGGGTCGCGTTTCTTCGCTCCTTATGTGCAAGAAAATGAAAAAGAACAATCTGGATAACCAAACCATCGCCTCGTTTCGAATCACACTGCCTCCTGGATCGGAAAAGGCTCTCTAAATCAATTTTTGGCCATATGGCGCCTTAGCTAAGGAATTTATTCCGAGACCGCGGAGAAGCTTTTGCTCGAATGCATTGCAGAGTTTTCGAAACCAGACGCATCAAAAAACTTAACATGTATTACCAGAATGTTTGTGGTTTAAGGATCAGCCTGAACATGTTTAATCTCTCTTCTTCTTTGCCTTCTGCCTTACCGAAACATGGTTAACTGGGGAGATTTATAAAAATGATCGATATCTTCACGCTGTTTTTCGTTGCGATCGTGATCATCCTGCGTCAATGAAAAAAGATGGTGGTGTTTTAGTTGCTATCCACAAGTCTCTTCAAGGAACAATCTATCGTGACAACCGCTTCCCCTCTGCTTCATTTTTAATATTTTTCAAATTTACAACAAGCTACTTCCTATATTTCATCCTTTTCTTACTCCTGGTTTGTAAGAGGTGAATCTTTCACCTCTTAACCTTCGCTAACTTGGTCGCTTCCGCCTTAGATCAGCAGGAGCAAGTTGATGTGGTATACACTGATTTTGCTAAGGCTTTTGACTCTGGTGATTACACACTTCTTCTTTTAAAACTCCAAGGCTATGAGGTATCTGATCTTCTCTTGTTCTGTTTCTCATCCTATGTTTCTGGTCGTAGGTGTGTTGTATCTGTGAATTCACGTTTTTCTACCCCATATTACCCTCTTTCTGGGGTTCCTCAAGGTCCAATACTGGGTCCTCCGTTATTCCTGGTATTTATCAACGATATCTCTTCCGTTATCCGTTCTCCCTGTCTTCTATTTGCTGATGATTTTAAGATGTTCAGAGTGATTGATTCGCTTGATGATTGTCACCAGTTGCAGCATGATCTTCTAAATGTTAACTAATGCCTTATACTAAAATCTAAATGTCGACTAATGCCTTATACTGGTCAAATGTCTCGCCTAATGCTTTCCTACTCCTTATCCGGATCGCCTCTTGCGGCTGTCGACAATTATTAAGGACCTTGGTGTGCTCTTCGACTCTAAGCTTAAATTTCATAAACACATCGCATACATAACTGTCACGGCCTCTCGTTTGTCCGGCTTCGTCCTCAGGTCTTCCTCTCGTTTTACTCGCATCACTACTTCCGTCCATCTGTTCGTGTCTCTTGTCCGTAGCATCACCGAATGCTATTGTCAGGCCTGGTCTAGATTTACACGCTCATTATTATTTGAGTATTGTGAGTATAGTGGTCGTTTGTCCTTACTCCAAATTCCCTCTTTAAAGTCTCGCCGAGTGCTCCTTGGTGAGTGTCTGCTTTTCTGGTTCCTCCACTGTCCTATGCTATCTGATCTTAGCTCGAAGCTTTTGTTTCGCGTGACTAATCGCTCAGATAGATTTTCGTCGGTGTTCTTAATCCCGTTTGCGTGAACCGACGTTCTTTTCCGATCGCCATTATTGCGTATCCCCAGGAGACACAATGAACTACAGCTTGGTCCTTTTCCACCAACCTTCTCTAGTTTTAAATGTCATGTCATAACCTTAATTTTTGAAATTTCTTCTATTTTTGTGAGTTTTTTTTCATAACTTTTTATTAAACTTTTTTTACATTATTGTCTTTCACTAATTCTGTCATTGTTTATTTTTTTAATATCTTAATTGCTGTCATAATTCACCTTTTTTGATTTTGAACTATCTTAATGTATTATTCAATGGATTATCTCTTGTTTTTCTCATTCTGTTTTTGTAATTGGGCTCGCTGCTGTTAAAACAGAAATGAATAAATAAATAACAAAAAAGTAAATAGCATCTTTGATTATCGAACGGGATCATGTGATGTAAATATTTTGTAAGTACCTTGTTCACGCACAGATACTTCCTTTCATTGTTTTGCGCCTTTTACCAATAGCCACCTTTTAAATTCATATTCACAACGCAATATTAGTTTCTGATTAACTTAGCTTCTCTTTTCTATTCGTTGTAGCTTTAAATTGTATATGTTTCTTTTTTAAGCTTTCCTATTTGTAATTGGGCAATATCGCTGTAAATATATTTGGAACTAAATATATAAATTTATTATTGTGCTTTCACTGTAAGCCACTGTAATTGATTAGCAATCGCTCAAGATTATTCTTTAAGTAGATAGCAAAATAGGAAAATTTTATTTAAATTATGCTTCTCGACCGAAATACTTAGTATGCATTTTCGTTCCAGGTAAAGTTCAAAACAGCACCGACACCGATCACCTCACCCAACTTGAAATTCACTTTATTATATTTCTCTAGCCATGATTATCCTTTAAACTTTCTTTCTAATTAAAAAAATAAAGCCACAAACCACAAACTTTTGTCAAATTTACGTAATTTCGCGTAACCTTTGAAAATTTGCTTACGAAAAAATAAAAAAAATAAAATTAATGATTAAAAAAATAAAATTAAAATAAATTGAAATAAAAAACATAAATGGCGAAAAATGTTATTCAACACATACCGATAGGCAGTCGAAAAAGAATGCATCGAACTCGCTTCAAACAGCGCATGGAGCAGGGGTAACAGTTAAAAAAGACAGAGCTATAAATAAAAAAAAGGGATTTTTTTCAAGTCTTGCTATTTTTCGAATATTGAGGAAATAAGTCGACTTTCTTGTCATGATTTTACACACCGAGATCCCAAATCCATGTGCCGTAATTCCATATTCAGATCGTTTTTATTATTTATTTGATTAATATAGCCTTTTTTAAAGTACGTTTTCTTTGAAAACGGTAAAGCAACTAGCATATACTGTCATCAGCGCCATAACCCTTCTTTAAATAATATCTTCATCTTCAATTCTACCTGGCACGATGATACCTCGATGCTGAAAATCAACTTATTCTTCCACCTAATCACTTCATCACAACCAGCGCATCTTCTAGCATCATTCTTTCTAGAACGAACCGTTGAATGACATTTCACCTCCAACACCTGACTCCAATCAGAAAAAAAACTGAAAACGTACCGCACAACACGATGTTCAGCATGATATGCAAACAATTTACATACACAAGTCGACGTACGTAGCCATTAGAAAACATCCGCTATCATATTTTCTCCAATATTCTTCTTCTTTATCTGCACAGTAACCGTGCAGCTAGCTCCTCTTTCAGTATAACCTGCGTCTTTTTCGTATCTCGATTGTATTGCAAGCAGCAGCATCATCATCCGTGTATGCATATCTTGAGAACATCTTATTCGTCCCATTCATAGTGCAATGTAACCGACAGGCCCAATTGAAAACTAACTAAACTATGCAACACAACAGCAACCAAGCAACACAAGAACCTAGTATTTAGTCAGCAAGATTGGCTCTTGTGCTGTGAATTTTCCGTTAGAATTTCGCATTATACAGTTTCGACACCAAAGTGTCCATACCACTACCATCTCCCAACATCTAGCAAAGTATCTTTTTCATGCTAGTTAGATCGCATTATCTACCTGAGCATCAACTAACTAACTGCTACGTCGTCGGCTGTGTCGTTGCGCTATGCCGTTTCGCGTGCTAAAATCCCGTGGAAATCTTCATCGTCTAATCAAAAGCACCAGAAAAACACCGGCAGTATCGCAAATAGCAACAGCAATAAGAAAAAACAGGGGCCTCCCAATAGTACTGCAATAGAACCAAGCTGAAAGAAAGAATATGTACATCTAATCCGTTAAGTCCCTTTGATTAATCTCTCGCGGTCTACAGTTGGCAGAGTAAAAGAAGAGAAAATTATGCAAAAAGATTTTTCGCAGGTTTTTCCGGAGCCTTGGGTGATCATGACTTGGGATGGATGATGGAGTGTGATGGTGGTTCAGATTAGATTGAGAAGTAGTGAATGAAGAGTTTTATCTTTTTACTTGAATCTTGAGGAAAATAATGACGAAACATAGATAACGGTGATGAAAGCTTTGGGTGATAATGAAATCTTTTATTTCTTGTGTTTTGCTTTTATAGATACTTGGAATATGGACTATGTATTTAAGCTTTAATTTTTTTATGATTTATTTTATTTATTTTACTCGCGTCAAAGTAAGCCGCGCTTGTGATATGAATATAATAATGCATCTGACGGATGCGCTTGTATTGAAAAATTTGAGATGTAATTATAATTTTGAAACTAAACTACTTTAATTCGAATTCGATTGTACCGATATTTTTTTTAAATGGTATGGATAAGTTGTTTAAAAAATCATTTAAAAAATAGATATCTGGTTAGGTATATTCTCAAAATCCGGAATAACCCGAACATTTCTCGTAAACTCAAATTAAAGATCAAGTGCATTCTTATCTAAAAAAAAAATCATAGCTCGAGCGAGCGTATGAAAACCACTGGGAAATTGCCCAAAATATATTTGATTCATCAAAATCTACCGAGCGTAACTAACGTCGCCGATATGCATTGGCGCGATGAATACTTGTACACAAAACAGATACGACGCGTAATCGCCGTAGAAATTGTTGTTACAACCTTTTATTTATGTTTTTTTCTTGTTTCTCTTCTTTTTTCGTTATTTTTATTTATGCATGAACCATGGTGCGCGGTAGCTGCACTAACATAAAGTCACTAGACCGTGAAAAGTATTTTCAACACAATTCTTCCGTAAAAAATTGATAAAATTGCATTGTTGTGCGTGAAGGGTTACCGTCGAAGCGATGTAGCGCAGAAGCTATAAAAGCATACCGCCCCCGCGTAACTGTCAAGGAATGTATGTATGCGTATGGTTGGATTGACAATGGTAGTTAGTAGTGTAATAAATGCATTTTGAACGGTATAATTGTTGTTTATGGAGGAAATTGTATTTGTTAGGACAGAGAGTTGGTTAACCTTTGTCGCAGAGTTTTTTTTCGGTGATGAATGAGTGTGACTACTGATATGAATCACCAATGAAAGACATTTTGATAGCGCGATTATGAAATAATAGGTAAATACGCTAAAAACATAAGTTATGTTTAATATTTTTGTAATGTGCTGATGAGATGATTTTGTAATTGTTTTCCACTCTACAACTAATTTGTGTAGAGGCATTGATTGTCTGTTTTTGACGACGGTGTACCAAAGCAAAATATGTATGAAACAATATTTTTTTTTATCAAGTTACCACATTCTTTGCAGAAAAATCACGAACATTGTTGCTCATTAAGTCATTTACAGTCTATTAATTTTTTACAATACATAATACAGTCAGTTTTAAACCATTTATTAAAGGATTTTCATATATGATTTTTAATAGTTTTGCGAAAAAATTACTTTGTATTGTTAAATTTTTCTTTTTCTTGTTACAGATTTTAATGCAAGTGGGGATAGTTGTCTACACAGCACTTGACTTTAATTTACAAGCTGATGAAGAATGTTTAATATCACCTGAACTCGAACAATTATTATCACATCTGGCAGTGGAAGGTAAGTTAGTATTGATAATTATTTTGTGTGTGTTGTTTTTTAAATTTTAAAGTCATCAAAATATCGTTATTTCGGTACAATATGACCAGATTGAAAAATAAGTTGTGAAATAAATTCATCGAAAGAGGGAAATATGACCTTTCATTCCCTTATTAAAACTGGAAGTAGCTGTAAAGCGGACGAAAACGCAAATTTGGCAAACTCTATGCAAAGAACTGGAGCCCGAGATCCATGAGGCCAAAGTTACAAGATGGTATCGGGTATGCTCGATCACATGGGCCCCAACCCGCTCATGGAGGCAGATGCACTGATGTACATTGTAGATTCACTGTTGCCAGTGCACGACGTGAGAGCAGAAAACGAGCACACAGTCCGGCAGAAAGATATACCTTTGTTCACTGAAGCAATCGGTGTCAATAAGGCACTCAATGGCATACTCTGCAATGACTTTCCTTCCTTTCCCTCTCCGATTAAATGTGTTCTTGTTCGCGTTTCCTTAGCTCCATCCAAAACCTTAGTTATTGCGTCCATCTTTATTCCTTTATAATAGTCCCTTCTCTATAGAAAACGGCAAACGTTTTCCTCGTACATAAAGCTGGTGATCCTGTTTGCATCTATAATTATCAGCCTATTCCTCTCCTTTCCTGTTTCAGTATACTGCTTGAAATAGTAGTTTACAATAGAGTATACCCTTTTGTCCATTCTTTTCTTGCTCCAGGGCAGCATGGATTCGTAAAAGGCAAACCTACTATGACCAACTTGCTTTCTTTTACGAATGTAGCTGCATCTGCCTTGGATCAGCAAAAGCAGGTAGATGTAATCCACGCAGATTCCTCTAAAGCTTTTGACTCTGTGAATCATGATCTTCTTCTTCTGAAGCTTCAAAGTCGTGGTATCACTGGTCCTCTACTCTCCCGGCTGACGTCCTATGTTGTTGATCGTACTTGTACTTGCTGATCGTACTATTTACTCGGCGAGATGGATTGACTTATTGGATTCTCTTGACGGACATTTTCAGGTAGAGGAGTACTTGCTAGCAATGGAACTTAAAGGATCGTTGATTTATGAAACGAATCAGCGAACTGTATGCAAAATCTTTACCGCTGGAGCAGCACAAGGGTCCATTCTTGGGCCAGACTTATGGAATATTACTTATGATGGTCTCTTGCGCCTCGAGATGCCGAAAGACGTGCTCTTGGTGGGCTATGCCGATGATGTAGTCGCCGCCATCACATCTAAAAATCCTCACCTCGTCCAATTCAAACACAATCAAGTAATAAGAAGGGTTGAAGGCTGGGTGGAAAGCCATGGTTTCCAGCTGACGATCGCATAAACTGAAATTGTCATGCTGACGAAAAAGCGGATACCAACAATTATGCCAATGACGGCTGGCTCCGAACTACTTGAGACCAGAAAATCGAGTAAGTATTTTGGAGTGATGTTGGACTCCAAGCTGGCTTATGGAAAGCACATCCGAAAAGTATGCGATATGGCGCTACTAGCTGTTATCTCGCTTGGCAATCTCATAACAAACGTTTGTGGTCCTAGCGCGAGTAAATGTAAACTCTTTATGATGGTGTCTCACTCAATGCTACTAAATAGCGCGGAGATATGGACCACTGCGTTATGGTTAGAAAAGTATCAAACTAGGATGGTGAGTGTCCGACGTAGGGGAGCTTTGCGAATTGCAAGCAGCTACAGAACAGTTTCAGGAAACGCCGTGTTAGTGATAGCGAGAGTAATCCCAATTGATCTATTGGCGAGCGAACGCAGGGAGATGTTCTTGAACATAGCAGAAGTGAGAAGGGAAATATTGGCTGCTCAAACACGAGCGCGAACGCTTAAGCTTTGGGAGGAGCGCTCGGCTATGAGCTCAAAGGGAGCATCGGAGATTAGGCTGATTCGCGCCTTAAAACCTGGCTTAATGGCGACCATGTTAAAATAAATTTCTACCTGTACCAGTTCATATCGAACTACGCCTACTTCAGGAGATACCTTCACAGTATGGGGAAAGCCAGGACGGAGTTCTGTAAGTATTGTGCTAAGGAAAGTGATGACGCTTTGCATAGTTTTTTCCATTGCGCCCGCTTCAGAAGGGAGCGACACATTCTTTTCTCTCCAGTTGGCCCTGCAGAGTCAGCCGTGGAGATGATGCTACAGTCAGATGACGCCTGGTTAGCTGTGTGTCAGCATATCTGGAGCTGCTGGTGTTGTGCTTGAAAAAATAATAAAGATGCCTCATAGCGGTTCTGGCTCGGATTTGAGTGGTCGGCGGGTGATGTTGTTAGTGATTACGAATCTCACGTAATCCTGTATCGCTCGCAAGACATCTATCAAAGGTTCTTCGACACCCGCTCCAAAAAAAAAAAATCCTTATTGCTTTCATTCTCTACCTGATTTAATTTTCGTGGGTGTTGGGAAACCTCAAAGAACAAAGGTGAACGTGTCATAAGTGGCCTCACATCGCTTAATCTGTATAGTCAGTGGTGCATCAAAAGCAAATCAGGACCAGAGGAACTAGTTTTGGATCACTCTTTCAACTGAACTTAGTCTTATGATTAGAGCAGAAAGCTTATGATCAGGACACTAACTAGTAAAGAGGCAAAGAATCTGCCTACATCCGATATCAGTCTAATATTTGTGAATGATAGACGCAATAGATTTACCTTCTCTCAACTATTTTTTGCTTAGAATTTTAAGCTTTTTGCAGCTAATTGTGTAACTACCAGTATCAAAAGGTCATCTTCGGCTTAATCACCATTGTAAAATAAAAAAAACCGAACTGAAAATCTCGCCCGAATACTTTAATGCTTCCATTATTTCGCAACCATGGCTCAACGGTCAAGTAATACTGATTCTAATCGCTAATGGCACAACAACGGCACGTTTAATATTCAAATCTGCCTGTTGACCGAAAAACCAGCATTAACCTCAATGACGTCTTCATTACATCTCGCGTCCAGATATTCAAGAATACCAAAACACACTAACAGAACAGAGAAATTTAAACTTTTTGAAACATCGAGTCAAGCACAAATTGCTCTAAAAGACTTGATCATTATATGTAACAAAAAAAAATGAACTTGAAATTATGGAATTAGCTTAACTTTTGAAATTACTTCGCGAGGGTCTTGGCCATTCGTTTTGGGAATTTCGGACAGATCACAGATATCTCGTGACTATGAATCGACCTGATGATTTTCTACACAAACCGCTGAAAAAAGACTATTAATTTTCTCTAGTACAACAATCCACATCAAAGAGTTAAATCTTTTCCCAGACATAACACATTCCAATCTCTCGACAATGCTTCAGCCACGAAATTTTTTGAGTATTTTTTTTTCGTCAAATTGAATTTTCGACGACTTGGCATGAAAAGAAATTATAAAAAGCGATCTCGAAACACGCTCAGTAGCAGAAACCGTATGGAAACAGCAAAATCATTTGACATGAACTTCCTGCTTTTCAAATGATACTCGAGGAGACGACGGTAAAGCCGCAAATCAACCGACTAATCAACGATAGATAAACATGTCGACGAAGAGACGACCTCAAGTCAGTACCTGAAAACTATCATCAACTTGCCAAAAGTGATGGATTCTTCGAACCTACCGCCAGCATAAGTCAGCCTTTATTGCCCATTTCATGGGATTTACTGCTTTTTTGCGTATTTTCAGGTGCATTTTCTCTCTCAGATCTCAATAAACATTACCGCGGCGTATTTACGCGAATTCCAAAGAGATTTTCGTTTGTTTGTTTGTTTTTTTTCGAATCCTAGTCGTTGGATTTTTTGAATTCGAAATTGCTGGATCGCGTCTTACGAAACCAGTAGGGCGTTTATAAAGTCATTAGAAAGTTGGTAGAATTTGAATAGGTTTGTTTGTGAACCGACCGCGGAGAGCACGATTATTTTGAAGATATTGCTTTGGTACAAAAAGTAGTTGGAGATGAAGTTGATGTGACAGTAGACAAATTTATAAATGTTTTTTTTTGCAGGCGCAGCAATTTAATTGATGATTTTCGTAATTCGGTGGCAATGAATGAGTTGTTATTTGTAGGATTATTAGGCAGAAAACAAAAGATGCAAAGTCATTCATAATCGAAAATTGTTTGATTATTGTGGTAGACATGGAGTCGACACGATCAAGTCTATTGTTTCTGGAATTGTAACAGTCGTGCTGTATGAAATGATCTTGAACCAATTTTGGAACTACTAGTGGGCAGCTAGATAATTTGATTGTAATTAAATAATTTGATTTTCACCTTGAATTATTAGTCGTGAATTATGTTTTGCAATATAGTATTTGCATCGAAATGAAGATATAGCATGAAATAGTGCGTCAGATGGGTCACGATTTGTACTTAAGGATAATATCACAGGTTTGACTCGAACAAAATTCTCATATTTTCCATTGGAATATTTTCAATACTGAAACATTGAAATAAAAAAATGTTCAGAAAAAATATTCATGGACAAAGATCATTGCAAAGTGTTCTTTAAAACGTTCGTTCTAATTTTTCACGTCCTGTCCTAAATACGCAAAAATACCTGTCTTTGTATGATTTCAATTTTATCTTGCTACATATGCCACCCGTTGCGTCCAAATGAAGCGATATTTTATCTCCTCTTCAGTATACCTTACTGTTCTGCCTAAAAAATCGTTAATTAGTTCACTTAGCACCTGATAAACATGTTTTCAAATATTTCTCTATTCTTCTTCTTAAGTAAATACTATTGTCTCGAATACTTATTTAAATCAATGCGCCTTCTCTCTTTTCAATAGTATTCTTGTCCGCTTGATATTTTCCTCTCGATGCCATGTTTGCTTTAATACTCATACACCATTATTTACCTATACAACATCATTTCGAACATTTTTTTCGGTCCCAAATGCTATCATTTCGATGGTGACTCATGTGTTCAACCCTATAATTACATTATCGGCTACGATCTGCTCACCCCTGTGTCGTCACTAAGATCCGTAAATGACCATATTAGGTCATATAATCGCTAATTAGATATGAAATTCCACTGTATGTACCGGTTGAAAAGTACAGGCAGAGCTGCTTTTGGATCCCTGAGTGGATAACCGCTCGCCGATGTGGTCGAAAGTAGCCAGGAAGATATAGTCAAAGCCTTAGTGGTTTTAGAAGAAATGTTATTGCATATATTGCGGAAAACTTGAAGAAGCCTGTGGTCAGTTTTTGAGGACTAGAAATTCGGTCCAAGCTGAGGAACAATTAGTGCTTACATCGTTAGTGTTTACGACACAGGAGCAACAGAATTCACAAATCGTATAATTAAAAATTACCTACATGGCCTTTGCTCGCGGTTCGTCGTCGTTTTTATATTTTTTGATTTTTTCCTCCTTTAATTTGGCCGGGTCATTGTAAAAAAAATTGGTTTCTAAGAACCTCAGGGGGGTTAGCTATGGCGCTATGATTTCAAAGCTTTGACACAATTTGGGAGAACGTTCGCATGGGAGAACCCATTCAACAATTCCATTCGTTGCAATTATGTTCCACTGTTTTAATTTTTTAATTTCTAAAGACATCAATCAATTCAAGACAGCTAATCTACACACAATTCATCACAAAGCAAACAAAGCTCTCTCGCCTAGAATGCAGCTGGAAAAATTATCTAAGAACATGACTAATAATAAGGCTCTCAATTTAATGCCAACGTAGGTGTGAGGTCTTCTACTGCTGTAAATGCAAACAAAAAAAACCCTAGCGCATCAGAACCGCTAGAAATACTAATGTTCGAAGAACAGTAGAGGATTTGTGCAGATTTTGAGTGTATTGTTATATATTGTTGTTATACTGTTCTTATTGTCTTATATATTATATTTTGTACGTATTGTCATATATATTGTTATATATTGTATATTCGCGATGTGAATACTTAATGCAAGCATTTATTGGTACCAAAATAGCAAAAACGCCTCGTGATAGCAGTCCTATCTGCCTCACGTTGAAGTCAACCTGCTCTGCGAATTTCGTGTTGATCCGATCACCGCATTGGAAGTAATAGAGATACAAAGAAATTTAGGGTTACCATTCGCAAGAGCTTTCAAATTTTCTAGATCTTAGTATTTGGTGTGTATTTTCACTACAAGACCACTACGATTTGAAAATTTTATGATAAAATCGCTTACTAAAGCTATTTCAAAAAATACAAAAACAATCCTAGCTGGCAACCCTATCATTGTTTTTCAAAATAAATTTATACTGAATATTGTCTACAATAATTTAAATTTGTCACATGAATTTCGTTATGATACCATGACTGTACTGGAGGCTATAGGGCAAAGAGCTTTATTCAAATAAAATAACATTATATAAAAAAACTTGGTGCAGTTGCACCAATTTTTGACGATTCTAAAAGCATATAGATATATAACTTGGATGCTTTGCTTTTATATGATGTTTTAGTGCTTTTATATAATCGAAGTCGTTTGTCATAAATTATGCTTACCATAGAAGGGGGATGATGCAGATGAATAAACTAATAAACTCGGTTATAGGTTCAAGTAACAAACAATAAAATTTCCAAAGCTCGGAATATTTAAATATCGGTTGCTTATTTTATTGTAAATATTTTGCTTATGAACAGAAAATGGAAGCATCTGTTGGTGCGATATTTACGAAATTGTCCGGTGCTGGCAATCATGTGCTAGCACCATGGCTGCTTCACGTTGTGTTAAACCTACCCTATGAATTTCGTTTCGATTGAATGTCTGTGCTGTAAGTTATAGGAGTGAATTAAATTTTAGGGTTACCATCGTCCAAACTTTTTAAATTTTTGAAACGTAAATATTTGATGTTATTTGTCATTGCAGGATCATTCCCACTTGGAAATTTTATGACAACATCGCTCGATAAAGAAATGTCAATAAATTACAAAATTCATCATAGCTGGCAACTCTTTCACGGTTTTTCAACAAAATTTCTACAGAATTAGAAACGCAATAAGATATGCTTTTCACACGAATTTCGTTTTGATTTCATCACTGCATCAGAAGTTATAGGGAAAAACCTTTATTTTCCTGAGCAAATTTACAATATTTAAGAGACAAAAATTGCCGTAGCTAGCGTCCATATACTAATTTTTCAACCAAATTTCTATGAAATCTATCTTAAAGTAAGGTTCACCTACTGCGTGAATTTCGTTAAAATCTGGTGGCTAAATCGGAAGCTATAGGCCAAAAACCAGTTTTTTTTCTCAGTGATTTTTCCATATGGCACCACTACCACAGTATTGCCCGTATTGAAAAATCGCTTCTATCAGACCTGGTCCTAATTAATACCAACATGTTCTGGAAATTTCATATTGATCGCATCATCCGATTGTCAGTTCTCGTGAACAGAAGTTTTGGGTGCTGAAAATAGAGGTAATTTGATCACGGGTTGCCGTTCTTGTTTACCGCGGAATTTTTGAAATTTTTCTTTGACTTGGTGGACAAAAGTCAAAATTTGTCAACAACTTGAATTTATTTTCAAAAATCAAAAATTTTTCAGGAGACTCGATGATTTGAAGGATTTGTTTTCAGGAGCCTGCTGTAGCTACAGAGTTGCCCGCACAGTCTTGAAGGTACATGTGTGTTAAATTCTAGTTAACATCAATACGTTCTGCAAATTTCACGATGATCCATTGTTTTTCTTAGAAGTTATGATAAATCGAAATTTGAAAAAAAATCCTTGCCTACTTTTAGGCACTCAGCGCCTACACCTGGCCCAAAATTTTCAATTCTTTATCATATACAAACTACAAACATAACAAGTTTTCATTCCTTGTCCTTTTTTTTAACAAAAATTTACACTGCTTGGAAATATAGGTGTACCTGAAAATTCACTTAAATGCCCGCCGCCGCCAAAAGGTTTAAGATATCTGAATTCTAGCAAGTCATGGACCTACCTGTTATATACATCTATGTTCTCCGAAAATTTCAACTCAATCAAATTGGCCACTCCAGAGATTATCTCTCTTAATCATTTTGCTGATATATATATATATATATATATGACGAATTTTCGGCGAAGCGATTTTAATACTAATGTTCTTCGAACATTAGTAAAAAGAAAGATAGCAAAGTTTCCATTCATCTGATATTGAAGACGAGATAAAAGTTTCTTAGCCTGGTGAACAGGAAGCGTGAACTAGTAGTACTCAGTTGCCCAACACGAAAATGACTCCGAAATCACTTCAATACAAAAGCGAATCAAACCACCATCAATTTATCTCAACGAAAAATAATCAACAGCGTAGTCAGCATGTTGGTATTAATCACAGAGAAAACCCAATTCCATGTTACATCGCTCAAAAGAAGCCATGACTCTGAGACCGATATCCAGTATCGTTTGGAAGAAGGAAGAAATTGAAGCTTACCTCTCTCTAAAGAGAATTAGAGTCCCAATCCAGCAAGCTCAAAGGGGTGAAATTAGCACAATTTAGAGTCTGTATGTTATTTATGACAAATTTCAAGCCACGAAGTCTTGCGGCAAGAGTGAATAAGACCCTGCAGTTAAAACATGTAGAAATTGTGGTAACAATCATACCTCTAACTACATAAGTTGGCCTGTTTTTTTTTATTTTCAAAGATAAAGCTGATTTCACTTCAACGTCGTGCTCAACAGGCTCAGATTTTTGCAACCAGCAAACCATTTTCTATGTCAGAGAATATAATATCCTTATTTCTAGTAACTCGGCCCTGCTGCTCAAAGCAGTTCTAATCATGAACTTTCTTCTCTTTTGTCAACGATTTCTGACAACGCTTTTCGTCTGCTAAATATCGAGCGCATGCTGCTGTACCTCAAAGAAGTGTGTTGGGACCTGTACTTAATACTATATCTGTGTTACTTTCACATTGCTAAAACTAACGAGTGCTCTAATAAACAGTGTACAAATGCCTCAAAGTAATGAAGTGACACATTTCGGTATGCACTTTAACAGGAAACTCATCTGGAAACGGCACATTGAAGCTCAAGTTCATCAACTTCAATTTGATGTTCAGTGGATGCTCAAAAGCACCCGTCAACAAGTGCAACATAGTCTCCTAACAAGTTAATACATTTTGTCCATCTTTTTTCCAAACCTAGGATACCCTTAGAAAAAAATACTTTATCTTGACTCTTCCAAAATGCCTCAACAGCGGCTATCACTTCACTATCATCTTCAAATTTCTTACCTCGAAGGTGTTATTTGGGCCAAGGAAAGAGGTAGAAGTCACTGCGAGCTAGATCTAGCAAATAGGGCAGGTGATCAAGCAGTTCGAATCCTGTTTCTTTAATTGCATCCATCGCAACTGCAGCCTTGTGAGCCGGTGCGTTATCTTGATGAAACAGAACTCCGGCACGCAGTTTGTCGCGTCGTTTTTCCTTCGTTGCCTCTCGCAATCTTCTTATTTGGTCTGCGTAGTAAGAGTCTGATATAGTAGCTCCCTTTTTCAAATACTCCAATATAATAATTCCTTCAGCGTCCCAAAAAGCTCATGCATTACTTTCCCCGCCGAGTTCCACACTTTGAATTTCTTCGGCGCCGGTGAAGAGGATCGCTTCCAGGTCATCGATTGCATTTTGGTTTCTGGATCAAAATGGTGGATCCAAGTCTCGTCCATGGTTACGAAACGTGACAAAAAGTTCTCCTGATCTGCCTGGAACTTTTCGAGTTTCATTCTTGAAATGTCGATTCGTTTCTTCTTATGCTCGTCGGCTAACATTCTCGGCACTCAACGCGCAGAGACCCTCTTCATATTTAATTTGTTGGCAAAGATTTGTCGAACACTACCATATAAGATCCCTGTGACCTCAGCTTCATGCCTTCGATCGCTCTTCGATCTGCAAACACGACATATTCGACTTTTTTTACGTTGTCTTCAGTGAGGGATGTGGATGGACGTCCTTGGCGGTGTGAATCTTCAGTGCATGTTCTTCCCAGCTTAAACACCTTGGCCCAGCGTACAACGGTGAAATATGGAGGAGCAGAGTCTCCTAATGTTTCCACCATGTCGCCGTGTATGTCTCTGGTAGAGATTTTTTCAAACAGAGGTACTTAATGACAGCTCTAATTTCGTTTTTCTCCATTTTGATGTTCTCTCTTCGACTGTTCGTATTCAAATGAAAGTACCTCCCTGGAATCGTAGCTAATTATATGTTTTTTTTTATGCTGACGGAGTGTATATGGTAGTAACATTTTTTTGTCTTTTTTAGTTTTATGCGAACTGGAAATAACCGATTATCATTAATTATTGATCATCCCTCGTATATCTTAAAACTCTGGCTCAGTGGCTCGCCCATCAAACACTAGCATCATACAGAGGACCCAATCAAAAATGGTTACGTATATCTCAGCGAACTGACCCATTAGTCCTTCCATCTTTTACGTACAACAAATAACGTTGTGTAGTCCGCCGCCTGAACCTAGTTTCGAACCAGGAACCTCACACACTAGCAGCCAGGTCCCTACCCACTACACTGAACGAGGCTTACTACACTGCAATCACTTTTCATAAATGATTACCTCTTCTTGAAACAGTTCTATAAAATGTGATGAAGCTAATCTCAACAGCCACGTTCCCGTTCATTTACGTTTCCAATTGAAAAAGAATCAATTAAATCAACCTTCATCTGCAAGCAGATACAGAAACCCACCCACATCAAGGTCAGGGTAATCGAAAAATAAATATTCCGAAAACAATCCTTTCAAACAACAATTCAGCTTATGATTCAATAATGTATCATACCTACTCACCGGATCTCCACTTCATGCATCATTCAAATTCACAAGATCGTAATCACTTACGCCTTAAGCTTCCCAAAAATTATTATGAATTTTATTCATATGCCCAAGACAACAAATCACCCACTTGCAGTCTTCACTATGTCACGTCTTGAAAATAATATTCTAGAGTAGCTAGGCTGTGGAAATTCAATTTTTAAACAAGTGGGCCACCACCAAGTAGCATCGTTAGCCACGCATTGTCTGTTCTTTAAGTCAAAATTCGTGAGAATGCAATTAACAGAGAACAATAGATGTGTCGTTGGTTGATCTGCATGAAAACTTTTTCTAAAGTTCTATGAGGTGAAACGTAATTTCAAAGTGACATGCATATGCATGAATGCAATAAGTATCTAGCTTTTGTTCTAGTTCGAGAGTGGAGTTAAAATATGGTTACTGAAATGACGACGCATGCTTATTAGGATTCAAGCAGATAAGAAATTCAAAATGCGTAAATGGAAGGTGGACTGATTTAATTCAATAATTATTATGAGCTGATGAAGTCATAAGTACTGCGTCTGGGATGTGTAGGTTAGACATTGACATTGGCGCCAGACCATTTCCAGTCAATGACTCAGTTAGATTTCGGAGCGTAGTAGTAGTGACTCAGGCTTTTGATAAATTACAAATCACTAAAAATTTTCATTCAAATGCATGATATTAAATTAGTTTGACTACTTTTACCATTTGTCGAAATTTTTCAAAGACGGTAGTTTTGATTTAATGTGTGTTATTTTTTAAATAAATATGAATCATATATTATTTTCAATAACCATAGAACCATGTCATTACGACTAATGGCTCTATCACGAATGTCTTATCAGTCACACTTCAGTATATATGCATAGTAAAAGTTGGCAGCTCTCATAAGTTCAATGGAACGGAAAAACCAGCTTGCCATTTTCAAATAAATATTCAGTTGCCCTTAGCATTTTCAATCTTATATATTCTTTTTAATTACATAAATTATTGATGTACGTTCCAATAAATTTAGATACATGCATATATTTGTTTCTATATTTAAATCAGTGATATCTGATGTGTCAGATATTTCAATATCAGTACAAAGGTCACGTTGTTTTGCCATTAAAGTTATTGCATAAAAGTTTTATCTGCGATTTCATGCCTTCAAAACGTGTGACCAATCGCTTTTCTCCATTTACTTTGAAAATGAAATGCTGATTGTAAACGGTCGTTGAAAATCTTAGACAGTGACAGGGGCAAATTAGAAACGCAAAGTTATGCTGTTATGATGCAATAACTGATAATAGCCTGAAATGGTTCTAGATTCAAACTTAAAATAAAATACGAGAGGTGGTCAAATATAACCGATCCTTTTCTAGCTGGAAGTCCCGACAGTGGTAGAGACGTGACTAGCCTCCCCATCCTTTATTCGATCAGCTGAGTTCTAACATAGACCAGTACCACAATGAACAAGGCCGAAGCAAAGTGTATAGAATGATAAGTGAGTGAACTCCTTCCCTTTTCCAGAAAAAAACACTTTGACCTTGAAATTGCGCCTCCATTTACGCAATGCATTATCTGTCAAAGCAACCTGAGAGCGTGCTTGTATCTTTTGCGAGAGTGAGCCGTATGTGAGCAACGAAAAATCTAGCCTGAGTATGTAGTTGTCGAATCTTATCTTGCACCTCTTTCTGTTCCATGCGATTTCTTCCAATTTTCCAGGCTGATCAACAGTACAATCTCAGTCCAGTTCACTGGATTTTTGGACCGTATACATATACGGAGTCCGCACGCTGGTTAGGAACTAACTTCTTACGCTGTAGCCGAAGCCAGAACATGCGTTAAATTTATCGTCAGCAAAGACATCAAAATGGCTAAAATTTTCACAAAAAAACACATATTGCTACTTAGTACGAGAAATACTGCCCTACTAAGCGCAAAAGTGGTATCAAAAAAATCAAAAAAATCGAAAAATTTATTTTTATAACATTAGAAAGCTTAAAACAATACGCATCTAATGAACTAATCCTTTTAATGGTATCTTATTTAAAACATATGGAAAACACCTTAAGAAAGTTTTTTAAATCTAAACACGCAATGTATTCAAGAGCGGAAGACCGCTCACCGAAAAAAGTGGAGTAAGGAGAAAACTCCACCAGCTACAAACGAACCCAGTTCCTAGTCGCCTATCTCAATTTTAGGTCTGTTCCCGTACTACGATTAACTGCGATTAACCGCGATTAATTGCAATGAAGCCGTTCCCGTACTCCGTTTTACTGAAAACTGAAAATTTCCCCTCTTTCAGTAGGTACGATGAAATTTCAGTAGGAACTGAGCTACTGAAAAGTGGTATCGTATACACCGAACGTTTAGTCCGCGGACTAAACACCAAATTCCACCGAAATTTTTTAGTCCACTGACGGACTGACCTAAATTTAGGTCGGTCCGCGATTTCAAGCGACCTGACCTAAATATAGGTCGTGGACTATCATCGTTGTAAACACACGCGACCTAAACATTGATTTTTGCGCGACTATTAATAATGTATGTATGTTGAATATAAGCTCATAACATTACCCTTTGACACAAAATCATTGAAATAAACAAACAGACAAATGAAACGATAAATACAGTGCATGAACGAAAATTAACCTAAATGACAGCTGTCACATACAAACGAGGACTAAATTCGACCTAAGCAAATTTTAGGTCGGGTTGGTTGTAAACACCTGAGGACTAACTTCATTTAGTCCGCGCTTTAGATCAGGTCACTTTTGGTCCGACCGCTGTATACCGCACCAGTGTCAAACGGTGTGGCGCGAGTAAATATTTTCAAATGTGCGCGGCAAGCAACATATTTTTTGCGTAATGTTGCTATGAAGGTCGAATATTTTTGTGACGATAATTTATCACCGCTTAGGATGACTTTATAATCACCATTGTTCTCTCAAAAACCGAAAACTGACACTTTCGGTTATCAATTTTCAGGAAATACAATGAGAGCGTTCCCGTGCTTTTCATGAAAGTCCCCACCACCTGATTCAGGAAAATTCAGTAAAATTCAGTGACTGAAAGTACGGGAACAGACCTTTTACCTTAAATCACTAAGGGAATTAGAGTTATAGCAATACTACTACTTTACAAAACTTCAATTATCTCGAAACCGCTTTTGCGCTTATTAGGGCAGAATAGAGATGGGCAAAAGAGCTCATGGCTCACCACTGATCGCTCTTTTTTTACAGTATTGCGCCGTACTCTTAGTACACAGTTCGCTGTACATTTCAGTAAGTTTATTCGAACGAAAGCTTTCGCTCGCAGACTATGCTGTGCTTTTTTCAGGCACTGCACTGTAAATCACAGCACAGAGCCATACTAAGTCGGAGTGTTATCATTTTACACGTTAATGCGCCGTGTCATCGCAGTTATAAAACAATGGAGGGATGTATCGTCCTTGGGTTTCCAGGAAATTAATCATCCCATTAATAGCGGATGGCCTAGCCTCGAGTGATTATTATTTATTTTCATATTTCAAGCTCTCGGTACCACGCTTCATACGTCTTTTATATATTTTTCGAATCTCAGAATCGACTTCCAAAAAAACCTTTCATCAATTTCGTCAATTATTCAGAAGCCCATAGCTCGTCAACTAAACCTCATAGAAAAAAAACTGCGTATCCACGTTCATATCCTCTAGAAACACCAACCATTATGCACAATATAAACGAAATCCAGAGCCTCGACATTTTTTCATTGACCGCTTCACGTGCAATGCCACACATATAACTTTTTCAAGGGGAAAAGACCCACGCTGGGCGCTTTTGATTAATTCAGCAAACAGATTGAATTATATTAGTAAATACTACCCCTGATACAAATATATTCATGTTTTTTTTTAATCAATATGTCTTGAATTCGAATTGTTTCAATTTATGGTCAAACCTGAATAATAATCACATCACTCAGGTTTTTGTGGACAGTTCCCAACAGCAAAATTTTTAATGGCCGAAATCCATATAACATTATCGGTATGAATTCTGCTATTAACGTAATCGTCTAAATAAACATTTTAAGATCCTTTTTCAAAGATATTTCTGAAGTTATATGTGTGGTAACTATTGTGTGCTCTATCGGTATCCATATCATCAATCGTAACAGAAAAAAATATTAAATTCGAAGATAATATAATTAGTATTTCAAATTAATTTCTACAAGTGGTCTTACAAAACAGTTTTGGGGAGACACCTTGCAGGACTTATAATTATGATCTAATCGTGATTGCCTTGTTTGCTAAATATGAGAAATCGTGGCAAAATAGACGAAAAAATTAAGTTGATTCTGAAAAACGCTTTCCTTTTAATGCATCAGATAAAAAGGAAATGTCAGGTCAATTTTCTGATGTGATATCAGTTTTTTGAATGATAATCGTTGCACATGAAAAGTTGTAATCAATTGTGTTAATAACGAATTGAAATACCAAATGCTAAACAAACTACGACTTCATATTTTCTAATTTTAAGGAAATAGTATTCGATTTCATCAAAAGTGTTAAAAGACATACAATGTTTGTAATAGAAAAAAATAATGATGAGAAAAACATCTAAATTCAATGATTTTAAGTATCTTTCTTCGCAATTAATATGCGTTTTATTTAATTGAATAATAAATTTAATTAAACAAAAAATTTAAGTTTTTTCCTCTTAAAATCAATCTACTATATTTTTTTCCTCGTTTTCCTATTTCAGATATCGATGATGAAGGCATTGAACGAGATTCAGAATATGATGAAGAGGAGAAAAGTAACGATACCAAAGAATTGGACAATATTCTAGAGGTAAGGGACTAAGTTGAATTTTTTATATTCGATATTTTCCTAGCTTCCAAAACTAAAAATAGCTGTGTTCACTGAATCCGCGTAAAAAGAGTAGAGCATCTCAAGGAAAGTTAAAATAGAACAGCTGTCAATAAGTCGAGCAGGTTAAAGCAATTGAGAGGCGAAAAAAATGTCGAGCAAGTAAAAGTAATAGAGAGACGATTCTCAAAGTTGATCATTCAGAAGTTTAACCTGTCAACTCACTAATAAAAAATGTTACTTCTGTCATTATTTTTGTATTAAAAGTACATTCTGTGACTGTTGACAAACAGCTGGATGATTGCCCGAATTCGCTCTACCAAAAAGGGTAGAGCAAAAATCATGCTCTTCATTGCTCTAGTTCAACTTATAACAGAGTCATTAAACTCAAATCAGAGCAACTTCGGGCAATTAACAGCAGCCGAATTGCTCATTAAACACATCTTGCGGAGATATTTGAACCTAGCTCAACCTGGAGCAGCTCATTAAACACGGCTAATGCTAATTCAGAGGCAAATTCTCCCTGTAAATTTTGGCATGTTTCAATTTCTTGATAGGCTTCAATATTTGGTGAGCAAACTACCTACTTGATCGTAATCTGTCCTCTGCTAAGATAACCCTCGAAACATTGGTATTTGTCAAGAAATTGAAATTAAGCTACCTTCTTAAAGAAAAATATGTCTTCAGTTTAGAAAATAAAGCTTACCTGTGTATGAGTTAGGATTCGAGTGATGTGAGATTATTATTCCATACATAGTGTGAAGTAACCGGGGGCTAAAAAATTGCAAGAATGTAAGGACAAAGTAAGGACAAAAAGCAAGTAAGGACAAAAGCAAGTAAGGACAAAAAGTTACCGAATAATAACGAAATGATTGCAAGTCCTAGAATAAAGAGAAAAATGTACCGATATTTAATGCCATTTCGGCGATTTCGCATAATTCATCTTTGAATGGACCTCGTTCCGTAAAAAAACAACGCTTATCTATCTCAAATACTAAAACATGCAAAATTCCTTTTGTAGTCACAGATAAATAGTTCACAACCTAAAAGGTTTCTGAACCTAACCTACTAGGGACACATCCGCCGGCTTTTCCAGGCGCAGCAGATCATCGTACATGATGTTCCAGAGGTCAGGTCCTAAGATCGACCCCAGTGCCGCACCTGCGGTTACAGCCCTCCTTCTGACTCCGTCCTCAGTGTCGTAGAGCAACCATCGGTCCCTAAGGTAGTCCCGCATCATGGCCAGCAAGTAGCCAGGGATACAGAACCTCCCCTCAAGGGTCCGAATGATGTCCGTCCACCTCGCCGAGTTGAAGGCGTTTTGCACGTCGAGCGTTACCAGCAAGACGACCGGTCTGGCTTGATGACATGCCTCTTCCGCTCTTGCTACAGCCCCAACAACCTCAGCCAAGTAATTCTGTAAATCGAAATGTTTTGTTAATTTTCGATCTTGTATTTTTGCTTCAGAAACCATAGAAATATAATGAAAACTATAGACTTTATTTTTTTTAAATTATGTGGGGAAATTTTGAACCAGAATTTCAGCAGTTTGTGTAAAAAAAAACCCAAAAATATATTTTCTAAAGATTTGTTTACTTACTCCGATTATTCAAATCATTACCAACGTAAAAACGGCGTGAAACTGTGGAAGGAAATCATCTCATTTTCCGGAAATCAACACTACACCCATTCTCATAGGCATGTCTTTAGAAAGTTTACAACAAATATCCGGAACTAGTGTCGAAAAGAATTTATCTGTCAAACACTCGATGAAAAGTGCGATGTCGCTTAATTGCTTAAACAAGTCGTTGGCGTACAGGTTCTTGTCATGTCTCCAGATGTATTGATACGATACTATTTCATTTCGTTTCCCTATCACGTCCCCGAACAAGATATATTGAATAACCCAAGGAGAATTTATCCACGTACCGATCGAAAGGCTGCTGCTTTGTGTTTGTGTCGCATTAGATTTATTGATTCTATGGGATCGGCGGCCGGATGACAACAACGACCGCGACGCTGGAAAAGTGGTTCAGCATCGATCGTGTGGTCCAGATTGAATCAACGGGTACCCACTGGCATACTCTGTGGCGGCGCGGCAACAGGTCTAGGCAATATCTGGATGCCTACATGCAACCTAACTGCATGCCTTTCACACGACAGATCTACGAGTTTGTTCCATGCTAACAGGCAGCTCTTAGACATAGATATTTTCCGAGGAACAGGTTTCGATGCAAGTTGCCTCGAACCGATTTCGTTCTGGAACTGGCTACAACCGATGTCAGCCACGGCGGCCGGGAATATTATGCAACAATTAAATTGCAAATGACTTCATCTTGTCGACAACATAATGACATTTCTATGTCAGAAGAATCCTACTTATGTCTCGCAGAGAATGGATATCTGGCGCGCATGTCGTTCTTTTGCTGGGCCATGGGAACCATGAATGGAACCTTTGAATATTCACAGGCCGCACAATCGGAAGTGGGTAGATGCCACCTGCGGTCGTACATACTTGCCTGTACTCTATCTTTAAGATCATGCCAGGCCCGAATTGTAAATGGCCCGGCTCGAGCTTTTGCTTGTAGTTTTAAGTTCTAAAATATGTTTTTGCACCGGTCATAGATCTACCTCGCCCACGGTCACATAAATCCATATGCCGCAGCAAAGCTATGAATCGGAATTTGAATGCGAATCGAGATTGATTTTGCAATAGCCTGTTGTTTTACGAATTATGTAAATCAGTCTAACGGCTGCGGCCGCATATGAATTTTATAGATAATTGTAAATCACTCGGCCATGCTTTGAAGCAAAATGGTCGTCCGATGAATGGTTCGGCAAAAACACTTAATGCACGGGAAGTGACCTGTTTGTAGGTTATCGGTCTTTCGATGCAAATATTTGAACTGCATAATGTCTTGGAAGGTCAGATTTTGCAGCAAAAACTTGCTAACACATAGTGGGTGTTGAAAATACAAAAGCAATTAATTTTCGATGGGAACAAAATGTTTGTATGTTTCATTCGAATAAAATAGATTTCAACTGCGAGATTTAGTTAAAAAAGTAGTTTTACCATAGCCAACACTAAGAACTTATCAAAGTACTCATCATTTTAATTACACACTCTTCTCGCATGTTCGCACACTCGGATCCCACGCTCTGACACTCACATGCTTCGCGAAACGTACAATTTTCAATTTTCTCGCTTCCAAATCTATTCCCATCAGAATGAATTTTCTTCTTTATTGTAGCTTGCAGTGAAATTTCTTGTTCCTCTTCTACAAGCCTACTCCCAGCCAAAGTCTTTGTAAATTTTAAACGCACGCATCTCTTTACTATTTCCTCTATGGAAAAATTAATTAAAAATGTGAGAATCACTTGAGTTCTTCGATGTGCGTTGGACTGTGGAAAAACCTGCACAGCCACAAACGCTTGTAAGCATTAATTTACGATTTCCATCTATGCTCGTTCGGCGTTAAAGACCCTGGAACTGTGCGAGTTCAAAAAAGCAGGTAACTATTGAAACCCAGCAACGAAAAAGAATCAATTGGCTCAGGAGAATAGTTTATTTTTGAACGGAATCATGTGAAATTAACGTTTATTGCATTTGAGTTAGTTGTAGTCGTTTGCAGGCAGCTGGATTTCTTGTAGTCTCATCTGAGTATGATCGTTTTTTTTAATTTTTTTTTTAAGGAAATGCATATTTTATTTTCTCCAACCCAACGTGGAGCACACTGTCTTGCCTCACGGAATAATTACCAGCTTGAAATCAAGGCCAATGCTTTATACTCGTACTTGTGATGATATATTGGATTATCTCTCTGTTGTTTGTATCTTTTTATCTTTTGATCGCATGTGGGTCTTCATGCAGGGATTTGTTAATTAAGATTTTATATGAATGAAATTATATTTTGGAGTCGATGGTGTCGTTTATTATGATATTATTGTTGCTTTTGTTGTTGCGTTTATTGCTGTCGTTGTGATGTTTTCGACGTTGATGGTGAAAATTTCATTTTATATGTGATAAAAGTGGATTTCTTGATGATGATAATATTGTGATGATGATGATGAGTGTGAAAGTGATTTTGATGGTAATGATTTGTGTCGAGAATGTTTTTGAATTGAAGGAGGTTTCGTTTTGAATAGTTTCTTGTTTCATTGAAATAGTTTTGTATACAATTTCATTCGCATTGTTAGTGCACATGCGAAGTTTGACTGTTAAATTTTGTACATTTCAATTGAACTTTCTTTGGAACATTGTCTTTCATTTCTATCCGACACCATTCTTTTACTATTAAGCTTATTGATTGATAGAAACACCGTTCAATTTTAATACTCTTTTTTAATGGATGTGCTTGTAAGTGATGTGGTGGGAATATTTGAAAGTATTTATTGTAAATGAAAGAACAATACGAAATCATATAGGGCTATCCATTTCGAGCTTGAAAAAGTAACACATTGCATACCGACATCTGTCAAAATTACACGTCAACCACGCTGGTATTTATTTAGTTGAAAATCTACCATTATAGAATATGGATCGTTTAACAGTTGAACAACGGTCTTGGAACAACTAGCTGTTGATGCTGACTTTTGGAAAAAGATTTCATCAGTGATGAGGTCCATTTCTCGCTTTGTGAATACGTTAATAAGCAGAACTGTAGAATATGGGGATCAGTAAATTCACAATTGATCGTAGAGAGGCCATTACATCCGGAAAAAGTTACTGTGTGGTGCGCAGTATGGTCTGATGGCGTGATAAGGCCGTAGTGTTTTGAGAACGATCAAGGACGAGCCATCACCGTCAATTCTGAGCGCTATGGCGGCATCTTAACCGATTATTTTTGGACGGAAATCGAAGATTATGATCTTGACGATATATGGTTTCAGCAGGATGGTGCCACAAGTCACGTAACACAGGCAAATCGAGGTCTTTGCTGATGGCTGATGTGAATTGGCCTCCAAGATCCTGTGATTTAAAGCCTCAAGATTTCTTTTTGTGGGGGTTCGAAGCAACAGCAGGTTCGAAGTGCAGTCGACAGGTTGTGCTTGCATTTTTCGTCGATTCGATTATGTGCCCACACTGGCGCTGCGTTCATTAGAATAGAGCTCACCAATCTTGAGATCAGTAGCCTTCGGCTTTGCTTCAGGCCGCCAATATTGGGTAGCATTCTAGCGAGTGCTGAACCAACAACTGATGCCTTCTTGTCTGAGTTTACTGACGATAGTTACGCCTAGCTATTTTATAGCAGACTGCGTGCGGGGTAATTATGCAGCCACCAAACTTTATCCGTACAAATGGTATTAAACAAGCTGTTAGAATCATGACATGCTAAACTGTTATTTTTTCCATAAACCAAAAAATATTGTCTTGCGATTTCTTCTTGTGTACAGGGTGCGTCACCAAAATCCGGACAATTTTCAAATTGAATTTCCCGCTACATTGTGTTTGTGTCAGAGGTTGCCGTTGGCGTACGAATAGTAAGCCGGCATAAGTAAAAGGTGTTTACATCAAAATTGTCAGTCTGTCAAAAATGAGTCAGGAGTATGACCGAAGAGCCACGATAATCGAAAGTCTTCGGGCTGGACGGTCAGCACGGGAAATTATTCAATTTTTCCGATATCCAAAATCAACTGTATATGAGGTTGTTACTAAGTACAAAGCTCAAGAACAGTTAAGTGAAGGTTCAAGTATACCGGCAAGAAAGCGTCACTCAAAAGAACACACCGTGAGAATTCCTGAAGTCACCAAAAGGACTGAAGAGCTGATTCTGGAAGACGCGGGGCTATCGTTACGAAAACTGGCGTCTATTGTGAATATGAGCGAGTCTACCATGCGGAGAATCATTGAGGAGGACCTTCGATATTATTCTTTCACGATCAAAGTTAGACAAATGCGTTCTGAAACTGCAAGAACAAAGCGAGTGGCTCGCCGCAATTTGATCATTTCTTCCTTGAAAAACGAAGCAGCGGGACGTATCAGATTCTTTTCTGACTAAAAAATGTTCACCGTCAATGTAAAAATAAATCGGAAAAACGATCGATGGCTTGCTCACGACCCGAAAGATGTCTCTGTTGTCACTAGAACAAAATTTTCGGCCAGTGCTCATGTCTTGAGTGTCGTGTCTAGTGAGGGGGATGCAATACCACCACATTTCTTCCAAAAAGGAGAAACTGTGACCAAAGAAGTATATTTGAGAGTTTTGAAAGAAGCCATGGATAGAAGATGTTGCGCCTGGAAGGTCATACGTGTTCCAGCAGGACGGGGCTCCAGCTCACAGGAGCCATTTAGTTCAAAACTGGCTCTCGGACCATTTTGACATGTTTTGGTCTAAGAAATTTTGGCCTCCGAATAGTCCAGATTTAAATCCCTTGGACTATTACGTATGAAGCGTGATTGAAAGGGTTACCAACAAGTCTCGACATCCAAATGTGGTATTATTAACACAAATTAATAACACGATTTGAAGGATGTTCATTGATTTGTCCGGATTTTGATGACGCACCCTGTAGAGTCAAAAAAAAAATAATGTCATTTGAAATGGCCCGCCTTCACCTTCACACAAGCTTTGAGTTTCTTTGGCCAATCGTCTATCGCAGCAGAGAGCTTATGAAGAAGAAAATTGTTCACAACTTCGACCAGGGCAGACATGAGGGGCTCACTGTTGTTGCATCTTCTATTCTTCACCATGCCCTACAAAACCGTTCGTAACTTGTAATCCAGCAGACATAGCTCGGGGCTACCAGAGGGCCAATCATCTGAGCTCAAAAATGCAGGTACGTGTCATTCAAGTCAAACTTGAGTTGTTCTGGCCTTGTGAGCCGATGCCGAATCTTGCTGGATCACTCAATGCTGGTGGTGAAACACGGTTTGGCATTGGTATATATACATTGGCACTTGGGAGTAGATCACGAATGGAACGCCATCTTCGTTCATACGAGCAGATTCTAACCTGTGAATTTGTATGCAGTTTTCAAATGTAAAACAGTTGGAAAATAAATTAAGAAAATAACGAGTATAAACTACAACAATCGATAGAAAATATAAAAGCAACTAACAGAAAATTACCTCTTTTCACTTTCTACACATTATGAGGGCTTTTTCTAATTTCCTAACTACCAAAACATTCAATATAACCTTGACAAAACTAAAACCACCTATTGACAACTAAATAGCCACCTCATGGCAAAAAAAAAGGCGTAACTACTCATGAATTACGCGGGACCAAGTGCGTGAGTAGTTGGAAGTAGCCAGAAGTACTTGCAAGTACTAAATAGTAATAATGGAACACGGACACTATTTATGCCCCTACTAGGTATAACCGAACTTACTCTGGTTAACTTTTGGCAACTCATCGTAAAATAGTTACCTGTAGAGTACCATTTATCAAATAGTTACCTGTAGAGTACCATTTATCTTATCATTACAAGAAGTATTGCTTTTTGATGTTGTTAGTTTCTAGACAAATTAAAGTACAGTTTTAAGTAGCTCCTATTGTAGCCGGGTGTTCTGTTTGAACACTATCTTTGAACCTGTCAGCTATCGATCTGATCTACAAATCTTTAACAGATTGTCTCCTTCTTGTCCTCGCTGGCATTTTGGGCTTTTAGAATACTTTTTATATTTTTTTACTTCCTCCACAAAGTGATCATACTCCAATAAAAAAATTGACTTCCTATCAAATATTATTCCCATTTTATTAAAATAATTTATTTTCATTTTTCATTTCAGTTATGTACACCTAGAGTTCAACCGTCTGTACCTGATGAGCACTATAAGGCAGTATGTCGTGCATTGGCCACAGAATGCTTAGAATTAAGAGTATTTTTAACAAAAGTGTTTCATGGAGGTGAGTTTTTCCTTTCAAAAAAAATTCAAACCGAATTTTCTTTAGATTATTCATTTTTCTGCTCTGAACTACCTATATCTATAAAATAAAATTTTAAGGAATTTTTTTGAATTTGATTTTTTTTGACGCAGATACTGAAGCACTACGACTGAAAGCTGACGCACAAACCTCAAAGCAAGAACTAGCAAAATTGGGATTTTCTGATTGGGTAAGTTTTTATTAATAATTTTCCCTAATAATTCGTAAAAATTAATATAAAATATAAAAAATTTAATGAATTCTTTTAGAGCATTTATATGAAAATATAAAAAGAAATATTTTATTACATAATAAATATATAATTTGATAAAATTTGACAAAAATATAAATTCGTATTACGTTTACAATACATAATAAAACAATATCAATTCATGCACCATAAAATGTCCTCTTTTTCTAATAATTACGAAGTAAACAGAGGTTTACGACAGTCAATATCTTTTCGTGATCAACGACGAGTATTATTATCTGTCTACCACAGCGAACAAACAAAATCGCTATTGTGATGATAACAAACGACATTGTCAAGGCCACTATCTTATTTTGCGTTTAAAAAAAAAAAACCATGTGTCTAACGACACTTAGATACATTGCGTTATCAGTTTGATTAGTACAGTTTACGACAAATGCACTAAATTTAGATAACATCATCGAAAAAATTCTTTAATACGGTGGATTGGAAAACATGATCAGGGATCAAAGTGTTTACCTAAAAAATTCTAAGAAAATTTATCGATTAAATTTATTTTCCTTTGTATGTACTAAAATAATATAGATTATACCTGTATATCAAAAGAAAATTTCTCAAACCGTTGCGGTTGCTGACAAGTAGTCAGAGATAAAATTCATACACGGCTGGGGGTTTCCAAAAAGTTGAAAAATAATTATTGTTGCAAACTATTATCAGTTTAATGAACTCTTAATGCAAAGAAAAGTAATGATTTTTTATGATTTTGAGTAGAGCTATCTTTTTCTCGTCATTTTAAATCATCAAATATTTTTTAGATTATGCGAAATAAAATTGTATTATCTGTTTTGTTTTTTTTTGAGGAGATTAAATTTGTATTAAATCTCTTCAAAACATACAACGTTTTATATTTACCAGTTCCTCATTTTTCTTGAAAGACAATTTGTACGGTCCCAAAGAATAAAAATGTATGACGAAAATTATCTTTTTTCCATTTGGTAAAAAAAAATCCCTGAAATTATTAATCTTGATTACACTTCATCTAGTTGTGGGAAAAACCTGCATTTTCATACGTTAATGATATTTCCGAATCTTTTTTTGATATCTACCAATCATCACAAAGTCACTATTCTCAAAAACGCAGTGAATATTTTTTTCTAAAAAAAATTCTGAGTGAAAACTCCATTCCAGCCTTTTTCTTCGAAAAAAAACGAACTCAAAAAAAATCACTTTATCCGTAAAAACTTGTTAAGATAGCACCTAACAAGCACGCGCATCTCAACATATTTTTCCACTTGTCCCTCGTGTATAGATGGAAAAGCAACTAGAGTCGTCGCATCTTAGCTCGGGGCGGCTTAGTACAAAGATTACGATCGGCTGTGGTCATTCAAGATACTTTACGTGAAAATTGTCGTATGGTTTCTGCAACTAGGTCTGACTGTCTGTAGTATATGCATTAGATAGATACCGGGCGACATCATCGGTGCTTGTAAAAGATGGTCGACCAATGTGTCAATAGCAATAGATATGGCGGACATATAGCCACCTGCAGACAAAGTACCGGCCGTAGTGCATTGAGGACTTGGATGCATGCAATGAGGCTCTTAATTGAAGTGCATGTATCAAGAAGCTACCGGAGTCTCGCAAAGAATGTAATTGGAAGCTGCGGCAACAAGATGCGTCTAGAAGTTGCAGAAGACGTGACGATGCTGTAATGTGTAGCTGTGCTGTATGTATGTATGTATGTATGGACAATTTTCAACATTTTTACTTCGTTTCGATGCGACAACATTGCCCGGGCATTTCATTGACCGAAACGGGAAACTATTAGATGATTATTTAGTGAAAGGCATTCTTTGAATTCTGAATTGAATTGGAGGATGTTGTTGTGCCCGCGTTGAAGGAGAGAGATATGGATATTACAAGTAAAAAAATGGGTGAAAGTGGAGGCTTTAAATGCTCTTTAATTTTTATTGTTTTTAATAATATGTTTAAATGATGATTGAGACAAAAATGAAACCATTTTTAGGCTTTTAAACTGAATACCGGTGTTTTACTATTTCTCTGTTTCGTTCCCTATGGGCTCTTATTTGATGTCTAGATAATCGTATAATTTTACTGTTTCGCTTTGAAAATATTAATTCACACCTTTAGCTGATCGACAAATTTAAGCTGTTAATATTGTTCTGCAGTAGAACTCGTGTTGGTTGTGTCTAAAATATTTGAGCCACGGGTAAATTCAAAATTATTCAGCTTAGTTTTCAAACTAATTAAAGCCCATCAGTATAGTTCCGTTCGAAGCGCTCCCCTTGAGACTTATATTTCTCATTGAGATATGAAACTGTTGTCTCCCTAACACTGATAAAGCAACGGCTGTATCTTTACATGTTTCAAAGGATTTTAACAGAGTCTGGCTTACTCGTGAATTTGGCCTTCATTCTATCGTTTTTAAGTGGATTGTAAGTTTCCTCGTAGTTATCCTAGAAAGACTCAAATCCAGTGTTTATACTATGTTTACCTCTTTAAACACAGACCTATCAAACATTATTGCTTAGAGCTCATCAAATTGTGATATGTTTAATGCGGCCAAAACTTAAAGCTACCTTTTATGTACATAAACTATATCTTCCTACCAACCACAGTCTTTTTATCGATTGTGTAGATATTGCTGATTAACCTTCGCTAAGCCTATTAAGTCTTAAGATCGCCGGTCATATTTTCCTAATTGAGAAAAATGCTATGAAATGAGTGAGTTTCCTTCCCAAAGGTAAACCCTATATCATCCAATTAAAAACAGCACGCATATATAAGACTCTCATTAGACCCTCACTAGACATTAGAGGAATAAATCCCATATATAGGCTGAGGCAGGCCGTACTACTTTAGCAATTCTAGACCAAGTCCAACGCACAGCTTTCAAGTTTATTTGCGCTGGAACTATTCGTTCGCGTATTGAATCCTTAGAAGGTGGATGAACTGTAGCTTCCCTTGTTCTTCTTTATAGCATTACTATGGATATTGTTCTAACGAAATATCCAGCTTGATTTCTTACAGAACATTTCTTACGTGCAATGCCCGAGCCTGTCCTCTCACACCCTACAGGTTAGTCTCAATCGAACACAAGTGTTTAAATAGAGCGTGCACGGCTGTCTTCTGCAAACACAACCTTTTTCTAACCCTTGCCTTAACTTCTAGTCTGCCCAGGGTTGTGCTATGTCGTAAAAAAGTATCCTCTGAGACTTGTTGTCATCATGAGCAATTCGCAGGAATAAAGCAGATAAAACTATGCATATTTTATAGCCTTGTGATTTTTTTAAGCTGTAATGATTGTTTCTTAGACTCCCAAATTTTTTTTCCAGAGACTCCTGTTTTCCTCTAAGCTCCCATGTTATTTTCCCAGACTCCAAGGATTTTTTCGAGAGTCTTTTGATTTCGTCTAAGTTATGATGATTTTTTCTTACGCTACCAAAATGTTTACCCCTAATTTTTCCTAAGCCCCCATGATTTTTTCTTCTACTTCCAGCATTTTTTTTCTAGAATCCCTTAATTTTCCAGGATTTTGGGAACAATTCACAAGACCGTATGAAAAAATTATGGAGGACTGGAAAAAATCAGGTTAGCCGAGAAAATCTCAGAATATTAATAGATGGTCCTTTTCCGGTTCAAAATATCTAGACCTTATATAGGATTTTTGTAGAGGCGTCCTTCGATGGGTTTTTTGTCATGTTGTTTGCTGAGTTGCTTTTGAACGTTATCTGCACGGCTTACAGAGCAGGGACGTTTAAGAACAGTTGCAAAGTGCGTTGATCGTTGAGCGTCTGTACTTCCGCGTGTTGTTTTTCATTCTGACCATTGTATTTAGCCGGGCTATGCCCTCTGGCATTCAAGTTTGATTTCGTGCTCGTGACAACATCTGTTGCTGAAGATAATTTGGTAAGAATAGTGGTTTCGTGAAAAAAGTGGAATCTGAATCATTATCTCACGAGTCTAGTTCCTTTAGTTCGAATCGAAAACCAAGATATTTTGGGTCGAATCGTCAAAGTGTTATTAAGTTAGTTTCCAAATAAACTTTCTGCTGATATTTTAAAAGCCCGGAAGACCATGCCGCAATAAAATGGCGCGGCAGATGTAAATCAATTTGAGCTTTGATGTGAGGAAATAATTTGTAAAATTTCTAAAAATATTGGGAGGAAAGGTGAATTGCTTTCGTAAATCCTTTAAATGGCCATCATCCGGAAAATTATTTAATTGTAACTGCTCGCATTCTTAAGCTTTAATTTAAAGATTATGAATATTAGTATTTCACAGTTAATACATACGTCAAAATCCGCTTTTGGTTAGGAGCGACCAATAATAATAAATAACCATACTGAATAATCATATTCAAGTTTTTCTTTTCGATTTTTTGTTTGTAAATAAAAAATATTTTAATATAAAAAAAACATCTAAAAATAAAATTAAATCTGAATTAATTAACAGTTTAATTTAATTTAAATCTACTGATTTTCAGGTTCACTAATTTTCTATTTTCTATAATTTTTTTTTCTTTATTGATTCTCAGATTCATTAATTTGCTTTTACAAAAATCGCTGATTCTGTTTTAATGTTCCCACGCTGGGCGCCAAAATATTTTACATCTTATTCATCGGTAAATGACATCTGGGTGATAAATTATTTAAAATGTGCTAAACATTCGAAGATTCCGTTGTATTTGAGGCAAAATTTATTTGTTAAAATAGAAAGATACATTATGTTGACTGAAATAATATAAAAACCGATCAGATAAATTTGAAATAATTTATATTCTACAATTGCTATTTTATTGCGTGGGGCTCGTTGTGGTTTTAAAAACATTTCTATCCGATTTGTGCGATTTTTTTATAGCAGTGAAAAATATATACATATTAGCTTTGCATTCTTAAGTTTTAGGCAACGATTTCATACTGTTATTGCAAGCAAATAAAGCCGCTGAATCATTTTTCTGAATCCGCTTAGAATCATAAAAACAACTGCATATTTATTGTGAAAAATGAAGCTTATAAATTTGTCAATTAAAGTTTTTTCGTCATTTATTCTGCTTTTGTCTGCATTAGACTACGATTTTACAAATGAAAAGGTGTGATTTGCGTTATTCTACAAATTCGCTGTACGTTTATTACTAACGTAAGAAAAAAATAGAGCTTCTTAGAGCAAATACGCAATAGTACGAGTTTTTGCTAGCTTAATCTGACTATTTTTAATTCGATTTTAAACTAAGACAAAGAAAGCTCTAAGAAAGTTCTTCCTATCCAATGCGCAACTAATTTTTCCTCAAATAAAATCGAACCAAGATCAATTTCATCAAATATCTAAATTGTGTTTTGGCTTCTGATAACATATCTGAACTTAATTGATTGTTTAATAAACAATTGATTATAATTAGTGATTATATCGGCACTCATATCAAATTTTATGTCCGTAGTATCAGTATGATAGTACTTAATCATATTTTATGATTAAGGTAGGTGTCAACTGTATACTTAGTCAGCTCACCGTCACCGTTTGACTCACCGTCAAATATAGCTTCGGACAATGGGTGAAAACATTTCTGACGTCATAGACACAAAATCTTGATTGCACTGATAAAATTATTGAAAGGTGCAGGTGACTGCTAAACTGCTATTGACACAGTTTATGAAAGATATAAAAATCATATAGTCAATAGGTGCCGATAATCTAGTATGATGACTATATCATTTTTATAGCTTGCTGCTGATCAAAATCAGGGTCTGGCAGTGAAAATTAACAAAAAAATGCTGAGAATTATGTTGATTTTCAAAGAAAACGGAAATTGACATACGTCAGATGATAGGAGGTGTCTTCAATGGCAGTAAGAGAATATTCAATAGTAGAACGCAAAGTCATAATTAATGGAATACAATGTCGAAAAAATCAATCTTTTGGTTGAGTTTATCTTTTGAACAATGCTGAATATTTTTTCTTATATCTGCAGGTAGTCGCTATAGAACTATTCTTTATGCGCATTTTAATTAATACTTGCTGGGCTCCCTTGACTTTACGACTATATCTGGTTATCCACAACGTTCCATTCTAAGGCCACTCTTGCTTCTTTCTCGGTACATTAACCCGGACTTCTCTGTGCTGCTGATCCTTAGTTTTTCTCGAAGTCTGTCACTCTGAGCTATTGTAGTTCACACAATCACTTTAATAGCCTTCAATATATGATAAATGTGCAAGTAAACTCAAATATTCGCTTAAAAATCCGATGAAAATGTTTCGGGATTCCATGACTAGTCCATCAGGTTATCCGATAAAAACAAGCTTATTTTAGCTCGGAGTCTAAAAAACAGCTTCAATCGCAACTTCGGCATTATTTCCTTCGATAAATTGCGAGGCACTTTAGGAGATAGCCAGGGCAATGCCAATAATTTTAAAATAGTTGTAATTTTAAAATAAGTACTTCTTCCATTTTCCATGCCTCCTTATTTTCTCAACAATTTTCTTCGTATTTTTTTTTATTTTCGTATTCATTCCCTAGTGTTTGCATACCGCAATAGTTATAAATCCAAACACATGTACTGTTAAATTCATATGTAATTTTTTTCTTAATTGAAAATCTGTCGCGCATAAATGTGGCTTCAATTACTTCAGTAACTTTTTAACTTGACAAGTAATTTTACAGCTGCTTCACTTTTAAAGTGAAAATATCTTGCATTACGCTACTTTTCCTCCTGCTTCATTGAAAAATATTCAAATATTTAATTTAAATAATTTATTTTTTAAGTAATTTTTTGAATGATTCAAACATAGCTCTGCTGGTAAACTGTTCTACAAGCTTATGGCTAAAACTACGTCAATGAATCAGTTATTTCAAGCAAACTTTTATTGTGGAAAAAATTGAAGTAATCTAGAACGATATTTGTTTGAAAAAACTCCAGTTTCCAGGCGAGCATATAATACCTTGTCGCCTTCCTTGGATTAAAAATTTGACCCTTGCTGTTGCACCACAATAGCTACATACAATATATCTCATGAATATCCAAGCATTCGCCTGAAGGCCTTCATTACATTTACACGTCCATCTCGTGCCGCAGCAGCGTAGATTTTCTATTAACATTCAAGCGGAAAACCGATGTAACCTGCATCATCATCCTACTGCATCTAATTCACAATATACCATCGTATTCAGCCTTCAAAGCGTTCAGTCTAATTTTCTATGCATCAACGCATCATGTTTCGCATCAGTTTTTTTATTCTTTCCGCACGCGGCCACTATAAAATGCAATTGAATGCTGCAACTCAAGTCAAACCGAAAAGCAAACGAGTTGCGTCAATGTTTTCCATCGGTCGTCATGCATTTTCCACTTTACCGGAATAATAGTAATGTCAGTCATAGAGAGCTATCATTTATGCATCATCCTCCTCATCCCATCATTTCATCGAGAATCACTCCATTATGCTATCATCACTGGCGACCACCAGACATGAGTGCAGCGGCAGCGATGATGAGCGGTTTGGTTTTGATGTTGATAATGATGGTTGCGGCGACGATGACGAGGGTCGGATCTTGGATGCATCAAACTCATCGGTGATGATATGCTATTACACCGGATAAGTGATGAGTGAAAGAAAAGCGATTCAATGATCGTATTGTTTCCGAACGATTTAGAGACGCTCAATGATTTTCTTTTCAACACAATATCTTGATTGTGTGGTTGGTATCGGTGAATTGAATTTACAGTGCTCGATTGCTTTTGAAGATTATTACTGATACGGAAATTGAACTGCGAGCCAAATAACCGTGCTATTGTGCTATAGCATAGTATGGTAGTCAGTTATGTGTAAAGTTGCAACTTGGCAGGAGGAACCTTCATGGTTCATGGCGTTCTGCTTAATGTTCTTGAGGTTAACGTATTCCGTTGAATTTTGTATGTAAATCGGAGATAAGTGCTTTGTTGGACTTATCAGTTATACCTGTACATTCTAACGAGCTCTAACTGTTAAAACAATGTGTAGTTCAACGTCCCAAAACGTCATTGTTTACAAGTATGACTTCGGGTTTTCAACTGATTTTCGACTAAAATCATTCTTAATATCTCCTCATTGTGAGTTAATTTATATTTATATTCGCAATAAATTCGTTACACAATAGACTTCAGCCAAATGAATGCATCCTGATGAATATGCAAAGGTTAACTGCTAAAAAAAATTTTCATAAAAATTGCTTAGTATCGGTTTAATCAAGCAATTTCCTGAAAAATCATATTTTGAATTCCATACTTGAATTTACATTGATAAAGGTTAAAGGTCGATAAAATGTGAATGAGCCAAAAAACACTGAAACATTTTTCTTATAAACTTCTAAATAATTTCCGTGTCAATTTATAAACTTGCCCATAATCGACTTCAGTTGCGCCTTATATTTTCTGCACAGTCAGCAAACGTATATGTACTTTGAATTAACTGAAGCTCATTCACTACAATTATAGTTAAGCCTTTATGCTTCGAAAGCATAACATATGGCGCCAAAAATTTGGATAAGTTCGCGGCATCGAAAAGAAACTTAGAGATGTATTGACAATGTATCAAGTCTTTAAATTTTTGTCGCACTCTCGTTAATTTTAAGCTACGACATTTTTTTTTCCTTACATTCGTATTATGAAATGGTTCTCTAAACTTTATCCCCAAAAACAATTAGCAGAAAAGATCCAAATAAAGTTAATCCTGATTATAGTATCCGAAATTCATTTCAAGATGTAATATTTCTCTTATTTTCTCTTGTACTCCTGTTTATTGATTTCACATCCTAAAAGCTCAAGTAACAATGAAAGTTATGAAACAAAGTTTCGTAGCAAAACGAGCACGAACACATGAAAACGCATGTGAGCAGCTACAACGATCCAACACAACTTGATTACGCATCGAAATTTGGCGCAAACTTCAAACTTTAGTGCTAAAAAATATTTTTGAAAATTTCGATTCTTTTTTTCTTTGAACCCCACATTGGGCGCGAAAATTTGTCTTCACTTTTTAGCATTTCTTAAGCATTTTACTTGTTTCTAATCAATCAGCTGGCATATAAGTAATGTCAAATGCTAATGACAATCGCAATTTGCGATTTTTCTCGTCATTTTTTTTGTTCCGATATTCCTAGCAAATTTTGAAAACTAAAATACTCACTAGTATCAAAGTCCCAAACTTGAAAGATTTTATATATCAAACAAAATCATCGTCAGTATGGCCAGTGACAAATGAAGTTTAATGTTGTGCTGCTTGCATTGTAAGTTGCTAAACCAGGAACGCTGCACAACAATATTGTTTTGCTTTCATTCTAATTGGGGCCTACGCTTTTCTTCATTTCCCACTTGTAGATGTTTTTACTTATTTCTTTTTTATCTTTATATATTTTATTTTTGATTTTTTCTGTTCATCGGTTTTCTCCTCTTTTTTTCCTCTACTTTTCTCCTTTGATTATTTCGGTGCTTATTACTTACATATTTATCTCTCCCTTATTTAAGTTTTGCTTATTTATTAATACCCTTTTTCGCATTTATTTATACATTTTCTTTTTTACATAACCCCCTTTTTTTATTTACATCTATTTTTTATTAATTTTTTTAAGTGCGTCTAGTTTTAATTTAAGTCTAAATCATATTCTCTTAAGGTACTAGCACACTTTATAGATTTAAAAAAATCGATTTTTTTGTTATTGCATTTTTCGACTCAATATAACTTCAAAAATGAACTCCTGAAATATTTTTTCCAAATTCGAAACTTTAAAATATAAATATTGACTTTGAGCGCATGTAACTTCTAATAAAGAAAATGAAAAACAAAAACTTTAAACACGTTTTTCTCGAAACAAGGTTTTTTAAAACGGCGGACAGATAATCTCCGGATTCACCGAACCAATTTTGAAAAACTTTATGGCGTTTTATTTGTTAGAGTATTTTACATCGTAATATACCAGAATATGACAAAGAAAATCAAAAACAAATTTTTGGCATTAAAGAAACTAGGAAAAAAAGGTTCGATTTTTGACAATTTTTTTTCACAAGTCCGCCATTTCTTTTTTGATTTTTGGTTTTTAAAAACCGTGGTAAATTACGATGTAAGAGACCTTAGTTTTTAAAACCCTGTTGAAATTTGTTGTTTCAAACCTACCAATTCATAGATTATCTGTCCGCCATGGAGTAACGATTTTTTTCAGAACATGATTTCAGCGCGTTTTATAAAAAGGAAAAATAAATAATCAAATAAAACAAAAATTGTTTTTGTATTTTTCAAACATCAAATAATATTATAAAAAAAGATTCATGCTAATATTTAAGAAAATGTCTGAGAAAACATTTCTTGAAAAATGGTCATATTTTTGCCTTCTAAAGTGTACTAGTGCCTTAAGACAAAATCATATTTATTTTTATTTATGATCTTTTTAATGACAGCTGTTTTGTGCTTATTTAGAAGTCTTAAATATTAATTTTTTATATTTATTTCATTTGTTATTTATGCGTTTTCATTTATTTGCTTAATTTATTGTATTTGATTTTTTATACATTATCTTTTTATTTGTTCATTCTGTGAATTATTCCTTTTTTATTAATTTGCACTTGGTTTTTTTCTTTTTATTTATTTTTCCCTATTGTTATTTATAACCTGTTTTATTTATTTCTTTTCTTATTATTTTTTATTTATTTATTTTCGGCTGATTTATATCCTTTTTGAATTAATTTATTGACAAGCCGCATTGTTTGTCACGGTTATTGTGTTAAATACGGCGATTCACCATACTGAAGTCTGTATTAAAGAGAAAAAACTATAGTATTTAACTGTCACTAGCTATGGTATTTTCCTCGCTAAGCCGTTACAGTTTCAAAAATTATTTATTCGTTGTCGTATTTGTACATTTTATTATCTCTGGGACACAATTCGTGTGAAAATTCATTTTAAAAACTCAAATTTTCACTATTCCATATCAGTTACGGCATCAACATTCCAGGTTAGCTGTCAATACGTATGGTATTCGCCGGTATGTCCCAATTTATTTTCTGTTTCATTTATTTTTTTTTACTTTTCTTTCTTTCTGTTTTCATTTCATTTCATATATTATTTCCTTTTTTCATTGATATCCTCTTCCATGTATTTCCTTACTGATATATTTGTACACTTCCTTTTATATTTATATCCTTATGCTAATTTTTACTTATTTATTCCCTATTTTATGTTGGCATAGTTCCTATTTTTCTATTAAACCTTTTTGTTTATTCCCCTCTTAATTTATTTCCTAAAATGGCTTCTATTCTCTTAAATTTATTTCCTCATTTTGTATACCTTTTCATATGTTTCCTCTTAATTTTTTATTTCCTTTCAATTCATTTCCCTTCTTATTTGTTTTTTAACCGAGTTTCATTCGCTTTCTTCTCAGTCGCTTCCTTTTTCTTCATTTTCTTTTTTATTCGATTTGGGTTTTATTTCTTTTATTATTTAGTTGCATTTTATTACATATCTCGTTTTTCGTTGTTTTTTTGTCTCTTCTCCTTTTTCCATAATTCTTTTTACTTGTTTCATTTTTTATTTTTTATTTATTCTCACTTAAATCCACTTTTGCTTACATGCTGCATTTTCTTCATCTTTGTATTAATTCTTTATGCATTATAATTTAGTATTTTATTTATTATCTCTTGATTTAACCTTTTGTTTTTATTGATCTTTATTGTTTTGTGTTTATTTCCTTTTTTGAATATATGTTTATTCTCATTTTGTTTATTTACTTATTTATAATTATTTTTTGTTCATTAATGAGATTCTCAGTTATCTAATTCTTTATTTACTTACTTTATTTACTTCATTCACTTTTTCAGCTTTCACCTTTTTTTCAAAAAAAATATTTTTTTGGATTTATTTAGTTCCTTCTGTTTCCTTACAAGTTTGTTACTTTAATTTACTTACTTATTTCCCTTATTGTTTTATTTATATTTTGTATATATGAATGAGCATTCCCAAAAGAAAAGAATCAACGTTCATTTGTTGATATATATCTTCTTTGTACTAATTTGTATTTTTTTATTTTATTATTTCACATTTATTTATTTATTTACTTATTTCCTTTTTCTGCTGATGTTCACTCTTTACTTTTTTTAGTTTTTTTTGGTTGTTGCCACCAATTTATTTTCCATATTATTTTCCATTTTATTTCCATTTTATTTTCCTGCTAGCCTGTTTTTCTTTGTTTTATGTTTAGTTTTTACGTTTATTTTTTTGCTTTTAACGTTTCTTTTCAAAACTTTCCGTTCTTTGGTAACTTTTTAATTTTTCTATTGTTTTCCTTTTTTGTATCCTATTGGTATTGTTTTTGTATAATACATATATTATTATTCTTCCTTTTATTTACATTTATTGCTATATATTGATTTTTGATGTTTTGGTTGATTTTGTCTTTATTTTGTCTGTTACATTTTAATTTTTTCTTGCTTTTTATTTTGTTTAATCCGAACGCAACTTCGCATTTATTTTGAACGTTTAACACCTTATTGCCGACTTTCACTTGACACTTCTTAATTGAAAATCCGTCATATGCGCTTAAAATAATTGACAAAATTTTATAAAAGAAATTAAAAATATATTTAATAAAAAAAATATATAAAATATATAATAAAAGACATAAAAATAAATAATAAAAGATTAATATAAATAAGCTTAATAAGGGTGTTGAAAAGAATTAAAATATTTTAGGACACATATCAAATATCTGAGCAGAAACTTGCAAAAATAAGATACAAAAATTCTATAAGGGTTTTAAGGTGGCAAGCACTGAAAGAAAAAAAGCAAATCAAATTCGAAACATAAATATGTGTCAAACAATTAAAGTTTATTCTTCAAACATATTTTTTTATATTTTTAAGAAATTTGACACAAAAAAATTAGGCTACATCAGATGTATAAAAAATTTGATTCAATAAAATTACAATATAAAATCAGGCCATAATATATGTATGTATGTTCTATTATAATATGCAATCATATTCGATCATTCACGAATTACTCATGACCATGATTTTTCTCAAATACAAACATCGATACCGTTAAAAATTATTTATTCTTCCCTTCTTTTAAATTAAAAAACAGTCCGAAGTGAGGATATGGAGAGCGTTGCAAGTATGTAAGATGACTTTAGTTCACTTTGCACTGTTCTAAAGTCGATCGTTTTGCATGCAATTAATTGATATGACTGTTAAAATTTTTCGTAAATGTTTGATTCGAAGTTCAATGACTGCTCTATTTAATTTTATGTATCACTTTAAAAATATTTATTGAAGCACGTGTGTTAATACTCTGTAGGTTTTCAATGAAATCAATATTTGAAAAAACATGTTTTCTTGATTTCGTTGAATGAAATAGAAAATAATAATAATAACTCCATAATAATTTAAAACTTAAAATAAAACTAACATAATTATTTTAATATTTACAGGCAAGATTTTGGATGCAAGTTGTCGATGAGTTACGAAGAGGAGTTAGACTGAAAAAGAGCAACTGTTCACGTACTCCCGTGGAATATGAGCTGACACCTTATGAAATTTTAATGGAAGATATACGTTCCAGGTAATTTGAAAAAAAAACTAAACAAATCTCGCTCATAAATGTAAGTCTCAATACATTCACAAACAGCACATTAATGAAATGCGTTAAATGCCTACAAGGTAGCATTGTTCTGCCCTAATCCACGGAAAAAAAACATTCCCAAGCCCACAACACTGCTCATCATCTCCTTTCTAGGTCAAATCGTATATAGTACGTTCAATTCACGAAATAAACCATCCAATCTATCATCGCAAATTCTAAATAAATTACACCACAACCGACTTAAGTTCTTAAGTCGACTTGAAATTTTACATAATATCCGAGGAACATCCCAAAACGGTTATACATTCGACTCATCAAATTCAAATCAACATCTAAATTACACACTCCGCCGAAATATGCGCAAATCTAAATTCCTGCAAATCTTTTCAAATTCTCATAGTAGTCCTAATCACAGAAACATCAGCCAAAACTGCCAAATTACTAGATTCTATGATACCTACAAAACGCTTACCCGTGAAATTTTGCTTGTCAGCAGCGTGCGATTTACAATCGAATTTGATATGAAATGGAAGGAATTAACATTTCGTTGAAAATGGGTTGCCTGCTTGTTGCTTATCTTTTCACGTTAATAATACTCTAGATTGAGTGGTACGCAGTGTGAAAACTGTACAGCATTTATTTATTATTTAATTCACAATGCTCGGTCTTGTAGCGAAGACAATGGTCAATGAAACATTCATAATTGGGTGTTGTATAGGATGAAATTGCAGAAATAATAGTGAATCGAAATGAAACCACGTCATTAATGTTGTTGCTGACGAGCTACATATGTAGGTAGCTATAGAATGGTGGAATGGAATCAAGCTGGTGAAGGTCGTTGTCGAATTTCCAGTTACTTTAATTAGATGAGAATAGTTTGAAAGGTATTACAACATCCAGTTTTCGTGAAGTTTTATCAGCATGAATGATGCATTGGCAATAAATTTTGCAATATTTGTAGTTCGTTGATAGATAGACAAGCTGTCACTAAGTCTGATTATTATCAATAAAACTTAAATGTAAGGTGATATTTTATAACAAATAAAAAACAAGTAAAAAATATCTGGGACTAATGAATAATTATTTGAATTTTGCAGACAATTTGCGATTTGAATGTTTGAAATATTCTGTTTCATTATATATGCAATACAAGTGTCATAAAAACATATCATCTTGAGACAGAATATAAACACACTTAATCGACCAATCATTTAAAACGAAGTCTAGCTCATAGCATCAGCTATTGTAGAAAGGCTACTTTCGAAGAAAAGTTGAGGAATTGTTAAGACTTTACCACCCGCAAAATTATTCAAATTTTTGAATTTTAAATATTTGCTGTTAATTGTCATTTCATCCCATTTGAAAATTTAATGACAACATCGCTTGGTAAAAAATGCCAAAAAGTTACAAAAAACTTCCGTATCTGGCAAACCTTCCCTGATTTTTGAACGAGATTCCTACGGAATGTGGCTTACAATTAGGTTCATTGATTACAAGAATTTCGATTTGATTTCATACCTACATCGGAAGTTATAAGGAAAAAATTATATTTTTCTGAGCAAATTTACAATATTTGGGAGACTAAAATTACCATAGCTGACAGCTCTGTCCAAATTTTTTAACCAAATTTCTACCATATTTGACTTAAAAGTCCAGCTCTGTGAATTTCATATTGATTAGGTTATCCGGTCGTCAGTTCTCGTGAACAGAAGTTTCGAGTGCTAAAAATAGAGGTAATTTGGTTGTGGGTTGCCTTTCTTGTGCAACGCGGAATTTCGATGATTTCAATTTGACATGGTATTTTCAGAAAGCTAAAATTTTTCTGGAGGGTCAATGATTTGAAGGACTTTTTTTCACGTGCCTGCCGTAGCTACAAGATGTCCACACAGTCTTAAAAGTTTAGTTTATAGAATATAGTTTTAGTTAACAGAAATACGCTCTGCAAATTTCACGATGATTCAATCTTTTCGTCAAAAGTTATGACAAATCGTAATTTGAAAAAAAAAATTGTCTTCTTTTGGACACTCAGCGGTCACATAAGGTTAATCGTTTTAAACTAGCATAAAACATTATTAGTTTTTGTTTCCAGTACTTACTTCTAACAAAAATGTACTCTGCATAGAAATATACGGTTACCTGAAAATTCACTAAAATACCCCCCGACGCTAAAGGGCTAGGTAGGTTGAAGTGGCTGTCAATCTATAGAGACCTACCGACCGACACACATAAGCACAAGAAAGGCCCGTTGTTATGCCACAATAATTTATGATCCTCTCCTACTCACTGAATTCAGGAAACCATCTGCTTCCTTTGACGAACCGAACTATCCCCTTTAAATTGACCAATGATAGTTTGATCAGGTTTGTGAGAAAAGGCGCACCAAGTGCCGGCACCCTTCTCCTTGCCAGAGCCGGGTGCTGGCACATGAGATGGAGGACGGATTCCTGCTCGTCCTTAGAACCACAACTCCGACAGAAATCGTTAAACCCTGCGCCCAATCGTTGCCGTCCTATAAGGCAGTGGCCCGTAAGAACGCACACAGTGCAACGGAGAGCGCTTCGAGTCAAGCCTAAAAACTGTCTGGTGCAATGCGCATCCATGGATACCCAGGACTGCCTTGTTATCGCACAAGATGATTTATCGCCCAGGATTTCCTAGCGTGATCAAGATATTTTTGCCTGATGGCCAATTTGACCGATGTCATTGGTATACCTATTGAGACGGAGCAAGAGACCTCCGGTAGCAAGGTACCAAGCCTTTGTAGTTCATCGGCCTATCAGTTGCCCTGAAACCCCTATGTCCAGCTACCCAAATCAATTGAACCACCGAATGTCGCGATATCTCCCTAAGAGATACACGGCAATCAGCAACAATCATGGACACTGTACATGGACCAGCAAGGAATTTAATGGCCACTTGGCTGTATGTGAAAATACCAATATTGACTCCGAATATTCGATTACACAGAAGCCAGTCGATTGCCTGATAAATAACCACAATCTCCGCCTAAAAGACACTACAGTGGTCTGGCAGACGGAGAGGGAGCTTGAGATTCAGCTCATCTGAGTATACACCACTCCCGACTCTATTGTTTAGCTTTGAGCCGTCAGTGTACACATGAATAAGCCAACTTTCGATGGTGACACCATCACGCGATTCATCCCTACCAGAAATACGAGCTGTGAACTCCAAATCTAGTAGGCATTGCGGAGCGATGTAGTCAACACCCGCTGGAGCGGGGACTTCCTCGGCCGAAATCCTCGCATGGCCGAACTCTGTACTTTGAGAAATGAATCATTCTTTCAATTTTGAGAGTATCTAGCAGCACAGATGAGCAAAATCACTACAAAATTGTCTTAAAATATTCAAAAAAAAAATTCGCTCATCTGGGACTTTAGACTCAAATGATATTGAGCGAAAGGAAAACGTTGAAAATTTGATGGTACACGATTCAACGTACCCGACCCTTTCTGCTTCATCTCTGTCTTCTATAAACCTCTGTTGATTTGATCAATCTGTAAAGGCTCTATTGGTGGGAAACAAGTCGAAAAATTAGTTCTATTTCCTAACTTTTCGGGGAAAAACTTTTTGGATCAAAACGTGTTTCTGTAGTGTGAGAACACTTTACGAAAACCAGAAAAGTAAAGAAACGTCATTTTTCGGTTAGGGTAAAGTTAGGGAACGCATTTAGGATTAGTTTGCCGAAACTAAATTGGCGAAGACAAAAAAAACTAAATTAAAATTCAGTTCACGAAATTCAGCTACCTTAACATTCTTTTTTGTCCACTCTTTGGTAAATTTTGTATTTTTATTTTTGATTTAGTCTCATTAATCATTCAAAAATATGATTTTTAGTGTCATTAGTTGATATTTTTTTAATTTGTTATTTCATTAGTTGTTATTTTAGGGTGGGTGATCTAAAATATCAAAGCCCACCTTATGCAGGACAGGCAACGCAAAACGACTCTTGTGATCAGGCGCGTTGTTGTGCAGAAGGAGGACACTTTGATGATGGCTTCTTTCAAACGCTCTAGAATTAAAGTGTATTATTCTCTTGTTACGGAGACGCCTTTATTTTTAAAATCGATCAACAGGATCGCTTCTGAGTCCCAAAAAACGGTTCCCATTACTTTCCCAACAGAGTCTGACTCCTTGAACTTCTTGGTTGGTGGTGTGCCTTTTTTGTGATTTTTAGATTTTTGTTTGGACTCAGGCTCATAAAGATGAATCCAACTCTCGACTCAAAACACAACCATCAAGATTCCTCTTCAAATTTGACTCTAAACTACATCCTTGTCTTTCCTAAAGAGGTCCCAAAAAGCCTGACAGCACTCCATGCGATGTTGTTTTTGAGGTTTAGTACTGCCAAGACGATCAGGACGAATATTTAAAGTGGTTGTATCTGATACTCCAATCATTTCTGCGAGCAGTTTCTTCTTTAGGCTAGCATCTTCCAATATCCTTTTTTCGATTTTTTGAACAATTTCCGGAGTGGTGACTTCGATTGACCGTCCTGGTCTTGGGTCGTTTTCAAATGATTTCCTTCCTGGTTTAAAAAGTATTTTAAATCCTGGCTTTACCCAGACAAGAGTCCCCGAAAACGGATGCCATAACTTTCATTATGGTTTTAGCCGACTTTCCGTGCTTAGTGAGAAGCTTTATAACAGCGCCCTATTTAGCTTTTTCCTTATTTTACTCTTTCTTTCAGATTGAGTTGCTTGGTCGGTAATAGTTCAAAAACTAATAGCTCAATTGAAATCAAACTTCCTATTTGTGTTTATAATGAGTTTCTGAACTCAATGCGTTTTACTAAACTACTCTCATTAATGACCTACCTACTTATTGCGCGAACTTATTGATCCACCTTCCTATTATCGGTTAAACAAAGCGGTTAGCTAGTGTTAGATTCCGGAAACATAAGCAGCCTCAGCGAGGAAAAGAACCATAATTTAAATGCAATCAGCAGTAACGAGACACATCCTTGACGAAGAGGCCAATATAACATGGGACAACGTTCAAGTGATCAAGGATATACAGCAGTTACGAAAACTAGATTCATAAGAGAGCGTAAACATATGGAAAACTCCGATAAATAGACGACTAAGCCCCGATAATGGCAACTGTGCGTGACCATTGTTTAGGCTGTTCTGAGCAGTCATTTTATTGATAGTAGAAAAAAAATAAAAGTAATAAATATATAAAAAAATAAAAAAATAAATGCATTTAACTGTACTTTTAAATTAAACATTCGACCAGTAGATACTGAAGAAATCAGCATATCTCTCTCCCTGTCAAGAAATTAAAATACATTTAGCTTCTAAAGGAGCAATTGGTGTTTTAATTAAAATATTTTTTTAAAAAATTCAGTTTATTTATTAATTGAAAAAAACCTGGATATTGCAAGATATCTTAGAGATCAAAATAATGAATATTTATTTATTGCATATGCCACGTAAGGTGTAAAAAAGACTACTGAAATAATATGGTCAGGTGGCTGGTTTTTTTTTTTGTCATATTTTAGCCTGGGACGAATAAAATCCGAAAAATATTTGTCTTCCAAACTCCTGTCACAGAACGTTACAATACTTATTAAAGCAATGTTATTCAGAGTCTTGAGGAGAAGGTGATGGTAAAAACTCAATTTTCATAATCGATATTTTTATGAATATAAAATCATTAGTTTCACCCTTAACTTAATCCTTGATTTAACTCAGGTACACAAGCCTATTACAATACCCATCACTCGTCTTCTTTTTCTATTAAGTTTTCTTTTAGTAAAATTCCGCAATCTAACTGGAGGTTCGTATCTCATCACGGCTATTTAAAGTCAATTTATTTGATACATTTGTTCTAGTCTAAATTAAGTGATAAAAGTAAAGTTTTATCTCCGTGTCTTTCTTCTGTAATGCGAAAAAATGCCTTTAACTGAAAGTAACTCAATACCCCTGATATTTCTGCCAAAAATAACCCAAGAAGTTTATTTCAATCTTCTTAGATCTTACGCCTCTTAATGTGCTGATCCATCCCAAGCTCATTCAAGTCAAGGACTCAACCAAGCCGCAAGCTTTTCCGGCTCGTTACGAACTTGCCCAACTCAATTAAGAAAATGGTTTCGATTTTCTGCTTCAGTTTTCGTTTCACTTACTTTTCTTTGTAATATCTGTGCACAAGTGTGTACATTTTCCTACATAAAACACAACTTAAACTATGCATAGGCGTGTTCGTACTAACATAAGCTTTCATTCAATTTCTCTTGCAGGAAGTACAATCTCCGAAAGGTCATGGTGAATGGCGATATTCCACCACGGGTAAAGAAAGATGCTCACGCAGTGATATTGGAGTTTATTAGGTCTCGACCGCCGCTGAAAAAGGTACGTAACTCCTACGTAATATATATATAGTTGCATTTTTACCTTTTTTCGGAATTTTCCTGAAATAGCTATTCTTAATGTAGACACTTTACTTGAGAAAGCAATTTGCCTATCTTGCCTACGGTTCGGCATACCAATGAAAGTACATGTTTTATATTTTATCATTGCGTTGTTTTTTTCGTGTAGGCTTCAGAACGTATGCTAGCGCCACCGATAAAAAGGACTCCTTCCCCACGGGAACAATTGATGGACTCGATACGAAAAGGTCGAAAATTGAAGCCGACCGAGACCCGTCTAAAAACTCGACGTAAGTATTTATAAGATAAGTGTGATTTTTTTCTGGCTACGACTTTAAGGGTATTTTATAAATATTTAGACTATGAGTGGGAAGATGGTTCAAAGAGGTCATTTTTGAATGAAAGATACAAAATTTCAACTTCGCATATTGAGGTGGGTGTTAAACGGGTTTTGTGGTGGGAATTATGACGCTTTGCAAATTTTATTAGTGTTTTGATTGATCGTGTAGAATATGAAATAATTGATTTTTATTTTCTTGAAATATTGCGACAAATTTAAGCAAACAATTTTGTAAATTTAGAAAATGGCCGCTGGTATTTCAAGATATTTACTGAATTTTTTGATGCTATTCACTAAACTAAGAATAATTTAATTTGCCGCCTAATTTGCATCAAAATTTTAGCATAGTCAAGATGTCCTTATTTTAAAAATTCTGAATGTGGTGCCTTCTTTCTCCAAAAAATTCAGCTCGCACTTATAACTTTTGGTCGAGAGATTCGGTGGACATAAATATTCTTAAATCGTGAAGATTTCGCAAAAAAATATCGGAAGTAAAATTAACTATGGCCTTGGAGCTATTTTGAATGTTCTCTCTTTTGTGTGAGCTTGCTCTGGATCAAAATAACTTTCGCGCAACACCCTTCTTTAATTTAATGAGGATAATAATTCAATACTGCTACTTTCATTTAACCGCTAATTACCTTCTCTCGAATTAACTGAAATTCATTCATTACAACCGAAATCTTCAGGCCTTGTTAACATTTCTATCCTATTATTGAACTTTTCGGTCAACTTGAAACCGCCAATTCGACTGTCTTTAATTATCCGACTTTGTGATTGGGTTCAAATTCACGGGTCAAACTGTTGAAGAAGTAAAAGCTCTCCACGCAATATTACCAGGTAATTCATAATAAGTAGACGTGAATGGCCCTCTGGTCTAATGCATTGTTATCTTTGTTTTGCCCGGAGATTTTCTTCGTCTTTATTTGTTCGATTCACAGTTAGTTTACAAATCGGTGTGCGGGGGTGAATGGCAGAGCGAAACTGGTAGAAAAGAAAGTCATTGTAGATATTTGTAGTTTGTAATATTTTGTAATAACTATTTTTAGGCCAGGTCAGCCAAATTTCAGTGTAGTTCACAGACAAGTGAAACAGGTTTCACTGAAATTTTCGTGGGGTTGAGTTGTTGCTGCTTGATAGCTATTGCTTTATGTTTATTTTTTCGAATGAAAATGACCTTTGCATTAGTTCACAGGACTTAAATGATGCTCTCATTGTTTTCGATCGAATAGTTACGTCCGAATTGGCCATGAAAAATCGTTCAGCTATTATTTGGTTTCAAAGATAAATACGTGAACTTGGTGGAATTTACCGTTGTAATAAGGAGAATGATATTAAAGTAGTTTATTTTTGGTTGAATTAAGCCAATTGAATGATGTTAAGGCTTTGATGGAGGTAGCTCGATTGCCTGTAGCGAATTTTTAATGCCGCAATTCCTATGAGTAAATACCGAATCCAATAAAATATATTCAACATTTAGTAGGATCTGAGTACTTCCGCTTTTTGGTATTTTTAAGCCACAGAGTTACAAGGAACTTGTGAATTTTATAGGTTAGATGGCACAAAGAGAAATGTTTATAATAAACCGCCCTCAAATCAGAATCACAATACGAGTGTAAAAATTTTTCTTAAAATTCGGAACTAGCTTTTTAGATAAATGCTTTCCAGACATCAAACATTAAATTTATTTCAGCTTATGGTTGTGACTTTTAAAATCTTGAGATAGTTCTGATTACATAACGGAACACTTGATAGGAGGCCAAAAATATTAATACGGTCATTCGATGAGCATATAATCGGTATATGCCCAGCAGAAGGTTTGATCAGAGGCATCGATGTCATTTGCGTTTCAAACCAGAGCGGTCAGTAAATGAATCTCTTTTAAAGTCTGTAGCGACCTTTTTTTGGGCTTCCATTCTCTTGCATTAAGAGCTGAATGATTTCCCTTTGGAGCTCCTCATCGAATCTTAAATGTTCTCTGCCAGGTTCTGTAGGTGATCAAGTCATTATCAGTGTTGCTCTTACAAGCTCGATTGAGAAATTTTCTGGTATTCTATAGTTCCCGATTCAATCTGGCTGACTTTTTCATAGCTACCTACTATTCAGTGAAACCTGTTTCGAATAATCAGCTCTGCAAAGAGCAGGTCCTTCAGCACCTATGCAGGCGGCGAAAGTAAGAAGTAAAAAGTAACATAAACTGAAGCGACAGTCGTGCGTTCCAGCCTTCCATTTTCCCGGTACTGCACGATGACCGCTGACAAGTCCCGGCTTGAAAACTATGAGCGTGGCGGCATCAAGCAGATTAGAAATCAGAACGCAAGTCCTCGGCCTTGTTGATCTTCCATCATAAAAGCTCCTTGCCCTCTTTATTGATTTGAATCCGTAGATATTGCTGTCTCGAACCCATAGCTCCTGTATAAGTGGAATGTAGGGGGAAGTTTTTAGTTTTTTTTCGATTTATCGCTCAAATCATGAATACCTTGATATGCTGCAAGTTGATCTGAACAAATCTTATACAGAAAATGTTTAGAACTGATGGATAGAACTTTGTAGGGGCGCTTAGATAATGTCGGCGTAACCGTAGTGAAATATAAGGCAAATAAGCTATACGCCAAACATAAGCTTGAGTAGTCTAGTATGTAGAGCACTGGCTTCTTGTGTGTGGGATCCCTGGTTCGAATCGTGGAACTAGTCACTCCAAACTCGTATTCACATTGATTGTAAATTTATGATGAAGCGGAAAGGTTCCACTGGATCTTTGCGTTTTGCTCTGGAAACATATCCATAGACAATCACAAGATTTGTTGTTTCACTTCTATATATAATTTAACCGCATATAAAAACTAGCTCAGCACCATGCGGTATCTGTCCCTAAGCATCGATGAACTTCTCTGGTCAAGTACCATCACCAGTTGGAAACCATCTTCATCAGTGGTGGGTTTCTTCCTGGGATTCATGAGCCTGAGAATCCTATGTTTTATGTGTGATTCACTCCCTCGACTTTTGTTCGAAGCTAGCTACCTGGCTTCCGTGAAGTTATAAACTGTTAAGACTGTCCTATCACATTTTCGAATGTACTTTTTCCTCCCTGCTTTAGTGGATATTGTGCACAGGACCAGCCTTGACGAGGTCTTTATTGCTAATTTTAACATCATTTCACTTCAACCTTGCATTTATTGGGCGCTCCACTGCTGGCCGATAAGAAGGTCTTTGATGTAGCCGGTCCCTTCTGGCTTTTCAGTGTCATCTCTAATTTTGCATCAGGAAGCACTTCTTGTATAGAGTCCTGTTCTATCGACGTCTGAGAGCTTTCCCTAGTTCGCAATGTCCAGTCGGCGTGGATTTGCTCCCAGTCATCCGCTTTGTATAATTTTGCCCCAAACTGACAGCCTTCACATCACCAGCCAACATTTCTCTCGCTTCTCCAGCTAGGCTCAGAGATTTCACTGCCAGACATCTAGTTTCCAGAGAATCGCTTGCAGTTATTTCTGCATTAGTATCGCTGCCCACTTTCATCCCAGCTCACCCCATTTGCGTAGATTCATGCGTTGCCTGCGACTAAGAACTTCTAAATATCTGAGGATGTAGTGTGAGTATCGTTCATCATGAAAAAAACAGTTGGTTAGAACCATTATAAACTTATGAAATAAATCAATACTTGCAGTCCGGGCATATTTGAAAAATACACATAAAGCTTATCTCCAAAAACCATATGTCGATGTAAAGCACACAAAAACAATTTGTGCGGTCTTGAGGTCAAAGTTTATAGCGACTTCATTTCATAATCAACATGCCAGCTTGCAAAGACGCAAACCAAAATTCACTTTGTTGGGTGCTTAGTTTAAACAAGGTAAATTCAAAGCTAGATTTGCGATCGTGATTTATTGTATGAATGCAGATTTAAACTTTGCATCAGGCACAATGCTCTAATGTGGGACCAAAAAATCACACCAGAAAAATTTTTCAAGAAATGTTCCCCACGTTGGGCGCTACACTTTTTGAGATTCATTTATATTGTCTGGTCTTTAAAATGTCTGACATAATGCAAAAATCATACCGAAACCATCATTATAACAATGTCTAAGACATAAAAATTTAATTGAAATCCCAATCAAATGAAAAATAAACAAGAACATCTTATATAATCAAATGTTGGCGTTTCGACAGTGATCCTAATTTGTAGTTTTATAATAGCGAGAAGTATCAACATCTTCCGTTAATTAGTTAGCAAAGCATCGAATAAAACTACTATCTCATTTTTTCGAACTAACGAACATCAAAATATATAATCGTAACAACCATCTACAACTGAAACTATTCAATTTATATACAAGAGCACTTTAATTCGCACATGCCTACAAGATTCAATTCACTAATCAGGTATAATATCATTATCAACATCAGATCGCTAAACAACTCTGCACATAACGGCGTACTACAAGCAATTACAATGCTTTAGGTGCGAAAAATAATCGTACATGACCGGGCTAATCACCTCGCACAACATCATCGTTACCAGCAAGTACTCTTTCATATCGGCCTGCTCATAATTGATTGAATCGAAATAGTACTGAGTTTGTATGCGCCAAACACAATCATCGGCACCTCAACAATTCTACAGCATTACCTTTCTTTATATTTCACTCGTACGCGAGCTCGAAACACGTTTGCTGTACTACACGTCAGTGAATTTATGATATAACTGAGTTGCACTCAAAAATACAATCAATTTTTAAGTTGAAGATGGGAGAAAAATCCAAGTCAATGGGTCATGTATCTTATTAAGAAGAAATAAATTCTTAAGACGTTGCGCCGCACTGGTGTAAATTTACACACATTGTAAGTGTAGATAGGTTCGAATGGTTGAAATCTATACGATTAAGAATTATGACCTTTCGACACCTTACTGTTTGAGGTTTTATGAGAGCGAGAAAAAAATCTTCAAACGTTGAGAAAAGCAGCCTGGCATAGCTTGACTAGGAGAATTTATGATAAACGAAATATCATCTACTGAGAATGATTCGACTGTACGAACGCATAGACGTTTAATATGATTTTTATTTTCAGATACATTTCGGTGCTTTCTGAACGATTCCGCCTGAGATGTGATTAATGATCATAAAATTGTGGTAAATTTTTAGTATCTATTTCAGAATTATTATACTGGGAGAGTTGTGGAAGAGTTTTATGAATATAGTTTCGTAAAAAAAACGCTGCCATTTGAATTTTAAGAGGGCACGCACGCGTGCTTGCCATCAATATGTAATAAGCCTGAAATGAAAAATCACCTAAAACGCTGAATTTTTCCAAGTATCTATTAAGAACTCGTGTGAAATCAATTTGGAATCAGGTCGAATGTACAGCTTTGGGTAAGATAGGTGTTGCAGTAAAAAGTTTGACAAATCGATGTTGATCTCACTTTCTCTGGTACAACTTTTAGTATGGTTTATTTGCAGATTTTACATGTCTGACTAAATCTTACCAGAATATAACGTTGAACTGTATGTAGATACAATTACAACTGTATGTATAAGTACGCCTAAACCGAAAAAAGAAAACACTGCTAAAGGATGTCAGAAGGAAGCATTAAGCAGAAGAAATTCCCTTAGCAGGAGAGATTTCCTTAATAAATTGCCTTGAATACTGCCCCCCAAAACTAGGAAGCTTTTGGAAAGCAAGCGCCTTCAAATTACTGCGCCTGCAAACTGATATGAAAACAATGTATATGTGATGTATGGTAATATTCACAGTTAGCACATTGACTACAGTGGCTTCAATCCAACCAACTCTAAAATTGTAGTGGCAAGCTTCAATTTTGATGGTTTGCTCTCAAAGCTTTGGCTTGTGAAGTAATGGAAGTACCTGATATAAATATTCAAAGTTTATTATCATTTAATGCAGGTATTTATTCCAGTACGATATTTTATGGATAGAAACAAATCGCAGCAATCAAAATATCCGAAAATTCAGATCAAATATTATTATGATTTATGCTTTGAAGCTAAACTTAATTTGATTTCACTTTGTATCGCTTTATGCTCATTATAATTTCTTAAAATCAAATAAATTCAATTGAAAACAGTAAATTCAAGTAGCAGTACTACATTGCGATATTACAACTATGAGTACTGAAACTATTTCGATTGCCTCGTCTAAGGCTTAATCATCAATCATGCCCCAACAACAGCTCAATCTGAATCTTCCAAAAGACTCCTTCAATATCACCGATCTGCTCGTGCTCTTCCGCCTGTAGCTGTTGCATCGCCACCATTACAGAAGGAAATAACATTCCAATCGACGTTAATAAGTCTCTCGATACAATAGCATTTCCTTAGCTCCATACAAATCTTTAGTTTTTGCGTCCATCTACATGGCTCGTAACAGAGCTATTTTTTTTTTAATCCGAAGATCAATTTTTCCTTTAAAAGCTAGATATATTTTAATTTTTTGACAGATATCAATATTTCGCGACTATTCTGCTGTGAACTTTAGGTTCTATTGGTTAGTCTCGAAATATCGATATCTGTCAAAAAATCAAAACATATCTAGCTTCTAAAGGAAAAATTGATGTTTTATCATGACGATATTTCTTTTTAAAAGCTAAAAAAATTCTATCATATTAAATCGAATCCTGTTTCCAAACGTTTCTCGCGAAACTTTTCTCCTGGCTTAACACTTAGGTTTCAACTGCTTTCCTCCTGCTTTGTGATGATTTCAACAGACCAACTGTAGAATGGGATGCTGCATTCTCGACTATCATATCTACTAACAGCATATCACTGTTTATTTCTTCTTCTTTGTCCAATGCTCCAAAGCCTTCCATTGCGCTGATGCTCTTGACCTACACCATTCCCCATTCTTCGTAGGAGTCTCTTTCAGTAGCTGTACGAAAAAGAAAATGGCAAACGTCTCACGTTTCAATTATCGTAAAGCATACTTCTCTGCCATGGCTTCTGACATCAATGAAATTAATTGGTTCTCTTTCTTTCCTGGTGCTGGTATTGATGATGCTCTACAAAATTTTAATGCATTTATATTTAACATGATTTCGCTTTTTACCCCCATCTAACGTTCTGGTTCAACGCTGATACTGCTACTGCTCTTGAAGTAAAGACGCTGGACGTAGTAAAAACAAAATTACAGGTTCTTAAAATGAGCCGCATGTGCATAACAGGCTGTTTTCTGAAGCAAACAAATGTGCAAAGCTTCTGCAAACAAGCAAAATGTGCACACAACAATCACACTAACGCATCTATCCAAACAGATCAGCCTAAATCTTTTCGGGCATACGTTCACTCTTTAAAATCTCTCCTGGTATTCCGAACTGTGTGAAGTACAACGATATCACAACCTCCACCTCACGAGATGTTTACGAGCTCTTTGCTTGCTAATTCTCTTCTTTTTTTCGCAATTAAATTTTCTTCTCTCTGCTTCTTCATCCCCCAATATTTTCCCACATTATCCTCTTTTCGTAGAAAATGTACTTAAATAGAATCCTTAATGTGCTCCCTTGATTTCAGATTTGGATGTGGTTCCGATAGTATTCTGAATATCTTAGCTAAGTCTTTATCTTTTTTCTTGTGTGCTCGTCTTTCAATAATCTTCAACCTTATCATTTCTTTGGGTATAGTAACTTGACAATGGATAGCGGCCAACACCAAGCTGGGTTATCCTGTTTGTATCAAACTTATCTCAATTCATCGACCCATTTTCCTCTTTTCTTGCTTCAGTAAACTGTTTGAGAATATGGTTCACAATAGAGTCCACCCCTAATCTTATCTAGCTCTGGTGCAGTACAGGCTCATAAAAGACAAATCTATGTTGACCAACTTGTTTTCTTTCACAAATGCAGTAGCAGGTAGATGTAATGTATACATATTTTTCTAGAGATTTTGACTGTGTTAATCATGATCTTCTTTTTCTGAAGCTTGAAAATTATGATTTTTCTAGTCCTCTACTTTATTGGTTCACTTCCTACATTGTTGATCTGTCAATTCCTGCACCTCTGTTTTATTTTTTCCTACCTCTGAAGTTCCGCAGGGGCCAATTCTTCGTCCTCTGTTGTTCCTGTTGTTTATAAACAGATTGATTGTCATGGAGGTTGTAAACGACCGCCTGAAAACTTTTTTTGCTTGCCCTGGCGGTCGTAGACAAGCTAAGCTCCTTCCCCATATCATCATGAAAACGGCATCAGAGGAAGTTTCCAATATTTTAGCTTTATACATTCTGACTGCTTTTTGCATGCGGATGATTTCAAGATGTTCAGAATATTTGATACGTTTGAAGGTTATTGTCAGTTGCGAAATTATCTTTCTGCGTTAAATAATTGATGCATGCAATTTATATCTACATTTATAGTAAAAACAGAATATTTTTATTTTGAATTTAATATGTTTCCCTCACTAATATATCATAAAACTCCTGCTTTTTTGAAAATCGTAGTGATTTTGGGCGCAGCTAAAATAATAATTTATATCCATAAAAAGAAAAGCTCTAGAGATATTTAAACTGAAAACTTTGAAAGTAACTAAAAATCAAGCCTGCTAATTGAATTTTAGTATCTCAATGGAAAAGCTAAGTAAATAACATTTTAATGTACAACTTAACTTGTTAAAGCTGTGCTTTTCCGCGAAAACTTTACCAACATTCAACAGTAATATACTATCGATTCCTCAAACCACAAAACTAAACTCAGCTAGCTGATAGTTTTCTTCTCGATACCTTGAAAAACTATCAACTCAAAGCTTTCTCTACCAGTACTACCTGGAAAAATACAAAAAGCTCTCATATCTAGCCCCGCGTGTGCAGACTCTGCACAAACCGCAATTCCATCTTACCATCTATTCTATATCAACCTACCTGTACCATCTTACGCCTATCACTTGCTTTTACACCATTTTATTGCCTTTTCTATTTTCCGTTGCCATTCTACCTACCATTCGACTTATTCCGATTTTTTCGGAATTCGCTTTCGAGCCAAGACAGATAATAGTTTAGATGTCAGATACTTGAGATATCTACGACAGTGTAGATTCGCGTTAAATTCGCGCTAAAGCCGCAATATTACTGCGACAAGCAGTTTACAGCATTGATCTTGGTAACGTTATTCCTTGTTCGGAACGCTCTTGAGCAACTTGTGTGAACTATTTTTCTTGTTATCAGTTTAGATACAATTTATGTGTTGAACGATATCGTGTGAAAAGATTTAGTGAACAATTTATTCTATTGCTGATAAAGTGAAACCATCAAATTAAGTGAAGAACAATCAGTGAATTAGAATCTATAAAAAATCAAGTGATACACCTTCGAATTAACGATTATTACGTTATATTATTTCCGCTATAAAAAAAGAAGTGTTTTGCCGGATAGTTACAAATTAAAACATTTGAAGGATGATGGTTTCAGGTAATTTCTATATCATTAACGGATCTTACATCCAGACTTAAATTTGCGGAATTAAAAACACTGATTGAAAATGAATATCGGTATTTCGATAATTCAGTTTTGTGGTCTAATTACTACGATGAGATTTTGAATTAATATCGGGTCATGGATGTGCATTGAAAACTGCTCCTATGGCTTCTTCAGCTCTTCTCTGTTTTTCTTAGTACTAAATTAGCGCTAATCGATTTGAAGCTATGAATTCTACATGTCATGGTGTTATGTATGTATTTTGCTTAGATCTGGTGTCCGAATGCATGCTAAGCGGTAATATCTATCGATCGAAAATACACAAGGCTTAGAAATGAGTATCGTTGTTATGGAGATAGAGTTTCCACTGTACATTCATAATGTTTACATGCTGATATCTAATTTCAATTTGGTACGTTAATCAAGCACTATCAATTATATCTACAGAAATTAAATAGTTTTACCCTTGCCTCCGTACTTAGCCTTCATTTGAAATGCAGTTGGGATCTGTTTCGTATGTAACAAATTCGCGTGTCTTCCATTATTGCTTCATCTCCTTGGTATATGATATTTTGCGGTTGCTATTCGACTGTATCGTAGTTAGAAAATCGTTTCCTATATCTTTACCACATATCTAACACACGACTCTGAAGATGATGATTATTAGAGCGTATCGGACCTTAAAAGGTGTCGCCTATTACGTCTTTTAGTTGACTTTGAAATATCTAAGTGGCCAAGCGGAAATATCTTCTATCATTCACATCGGCATTGATGCTCTTCAACCTCCGCCCTGTGTTTCAGCACAATAATATATGAATTTCTAACGAAATTTTTTCACCTGAAACATTAATTGAATTCAACAATAACTTTTAATGTGTCTCCGTAATCTTTAACCTGCCGTCCATTATCTTTTTATATGCATTTTTATTGCCTTTCTCAATTATTCGGCATCATATAAATTTCCCAGACGCAAATTCATGGAGAAAAATATTTGCAGGACAGGTTCTTTGCGTATTCAAATGCAGGAATAGTGTGATATGGATCTTTCTAACCGGCATTGAAACCTGCTTGAGCAGGTCCAAGAAGTAAAATGCTGTTTTACGAGATATGAACATATACCGAATGACTTTCACTCCGAATTGCATCAATGATTTTCTTCTTTTTAAATTCTTTTATTGACATTTCTTCTTAGATTGAAGCAGTTCTATCGAGTGCCGGATGTTTAAATACATAGGTTCGTTTGTACGTAGCTATGTTTTTATCTTTTTGTTTGTTTTTTGCTCTCGTAGATGGCATAAACGATGATAAATATGATTAAGATGTATCTTGTCATGGATCGGCAATTGAGCGTTTCTTACACATATTCATTGTGTTTAATGGTATTCAGATTTAAAAAGCGGAACAATCTATAGACTGAAAGATGAATGAAATGGGCGTGACTAAAAGAATAGTGATATGATTACAAATTTGTTGCATTTTACTTGGAAATGTATTTTATTCAAGTTCTTAAAAAATCGTGCTTTTGCAGGAATTGAAAAAAATACCGATTATTTTTTTACCAACCACCAAACATTTTTCATGTTTTCTGGCTAAATTGGTATTTTAATTTGAAAAATGTCTTTTCCCTTTAAAATTTTATGATATAAGTTTCATGTTTTTCTACGAAAGCATGAAAGTTTCTTCCTCTGTTTTTGGATAAAATCATACATCTGTTTCTATCTACAGTATTTGTGTTCTACATAATGGCCACCTCCACAGTTAGCACATTCGGCACTTGAACAGAATTCAGGCTTACTGATGTTACTTAGAAAAATCAGAAGCTGATTTTAAGTCTTATGTTTGATTTCTTATCAAATTCTTTCCTATCGTTGACATCGTTTTTTAATTTATTTTTCGTAGTAATGCTTGCTTACACTTGTTTACGAAAAACACTGGTAATATTTCGTGAATTTTTTTCTTTCATAAAGAAATTAGTATTTGATTCAAAAATAGAGTTATTGATTGGTTTTTAGCGTGCTGTTCTGTGAGTTTTTAAAATAAAATAAAAATGCCATTACTAATCGAAGATATTATTCATACAGATGAATTTAATTATTTCGAATTAGATCGAAGAGATAATAATGCAAAACTGATTACAACTTTTCCCATAATTTACCAAATATTGTATATCAAATTTTAGTGAATTTCACAGTTCCATTTTAAAGAGAAACTTATAGCGAATAAAACGGCCCACAGACACGGAGATCTGGTTGCCGACTTGGTTGGAGACCTGCAATATTTACGAACAAACTAGATCTGAGACTAGTCCACAGACAATGAATTTGGTCGCAGATATCGCATATCTGCAACCAAGTCGACGACCAGATCTCCGTGTCTGTGGGCCGTTTAAGTTTAATTTTTAAAATTACAAAATATACGAAATACACAAAAAAAACAAAAGCATTCTAAACTTAGGAATTAGCTCATTAACTATACTTGTTTTAGATCTGAAAACTAAAATTTACAATCATGTGTTCTATATAAAAGTCATGGAACCTCATCCGTCCAAAGAATGTTTAGGTTAGGTTGTACTGACTGGCACAAGGCCACACATAGACCTATTAATCTATAGTGATGCCAGATAAATGGACCACGAGAAAGAAAGCTCAGTCCAAGCGGCTATCGAAGGCACCAGTTTTTTTCACGAACGAGGTTTTCCTTCAGTTTTTGCTCCGCCACGTGTGGGAGATCCACCGGCCAGGGCTCGCCGAAGTAGCGTAGTCTGGTTTTTTCCAGTGCGGCCGTTCAAAGGTTACTCAAACAAACATCAAGCGGCTTATGCATGAGCTCGAGAGCGAACTTCAAGGGAAGGTTTTATTCAGTTATACTCATATAGCACTTGTTGCACAGTGTAGGCTTGTATGTTATAGTCCACTAGCTTTGTTCGAATCGCAGACTTGCTAATATTAAATTTCGCGTCCAATATATATCCCATTTGACATGCCTTTTAATGTTTTGTGTCCTTAGACCGCTATTGTCCGTGTTATTCATCAATGACTTTCTCAGCTGCTTGAGTTCCGTTTTCATCGTTTACGCGGATGAGCTTCAGTTCTTTTATAACATTTAATGTATTTACGACTACCTATAAATGCAATCCACCAAACCCTCACCTTGTTGTAAATGTAAATCAACGTAAAACCATTGGCGTCATCTTCGATCCTTATCCAAAATTTGGTCTGCACCGCATACTGAGCGTCAAAGGTATTCGTTTTGCACTTAATATCTCCACATGTCAAACTTTCTAAACCTATGTTCTCTCTGAAGAGGGCTCTCCGGGGACTTAACGTTGATGTCGTTTTTTGGCGTTCTATGAACAGCAGAATCCTTCCTAATTCCAGGCTCGCTATATCGTGGGAAGAAGCAACAATGGTCTTAGCGTAGGGAATCAGGTCCGCTCCTTCACACCGCCTTTTGTTTAGGGCCTCCACCCTCATGGACTTCGCCATTTTCGTTACAATAGAGGTACACGTAGTTTAATCTACAGAAGTTAAGTGTGCCGCCTTTCTTTACCTACACTAGCATCCTCTATTCAAGGGCATCTGACACTTGATCCATTTGGTCGATTGCAAGAAGTCAATCACTAAATTCCTTCGCCTTGACCATCATTTTTGTACCTTGTAAAGTTCTGCTTTAGGTAACCTGTCACTGCCTTTTTTGGTTGAGAATGTATTGGGGCCTCATCCGTGCTCCTTTATTTTCTTGGTTACCTCTCCTCTGAGTGTCATCTTTGGGCTAAGCGCTGTTCTTATTGGCCTACCATACCTACTTCAAGAGTGCTTTTTCACTAGGCACTTCTCATGAAAAACCTCACCCGTTTTCTGGCATCAACGCACGTGTTCTTCTGTATTGATTTTTTTACTGTCCATTTGATGAGCAGCTACAAATTTCAAACCTTTTCGTGTTGCAGATTATTTCTGGATGATTTTCGTGTGCAGTTCTAATTTTCAATATTCCATGTACGCATGCAAGGATAGTTTTTTATTCATCAATGTTGAGAACTCATAATAAGCACCAATTTGGTTCTCTTTCTGCACTAAAAGGTACATAAAAGGTCGAATTTGGTCCAAACTTGATTACTTTTGGTGTTTATATTTTCATTTTCATTCCTATTATCTGACTTGACTAATATTATTATCCTTACTGAATTTCCGTCGTTTTTATTAATTGGTTTATTTATCTGTAAAATTGATTTTTTAAATAATTAATTTTAATAAATTTGAGCACAAGTGAGCATGTAGACCTGCACTGACTCGAGCACCAAAATTATCAGATTAATTGTCAGACCTATTTCGAGCACCCTAGAACAGACTTAATAATCAGGCCAAATTTGGGCATTACATCAAAGTAGACCTCCAGTAGTGTCAAAAATATTTCAATAATAAAATATAAATAACGAAACATATAATATTAGATTAATTTCATTGAAACAAAACCACATAAATAACTTTGTTAACAATTCGGAACAGAAAAAAATTAAACAAAACTCACCAACTTTAGTGACTGCAAACAACCGTAGGCTCGGCTGCTGAAACTTCATTAACTTAAAAAATTGAAAAAGTAATCAAACATTATTTATTTCTTATCTTCCTCAATTGTTTATATTCGCCTGGCCGTGTATAGCAATATGTTTAACTTTAAGTATAGCTTGCTCGAAGTGCGTTCCACTAGAACTGCGATTTTCGCTTGGGCTAGCCAATAAAGTGTAATGTTTAAATACATTGGAAGCTTTAAAAAATTTAGTCAATTTCTTACCTTAATTCTTGCAAGATCATGGAAGTCCTTCCATTAGTAATTTAGGCTTTCAGTTTTGCATCTGCTGACGAGTTTATCCAAGAGAAAATACTGCTTTTGTACTAGCTGGCATTAACAATATTTGTATTTTTCGGAAATCGTTAATGGCGCGTTACCAATTTGGTATAAGTTCAATATTAAAGTCCAAGCAAAACAAAACTTTATTCTAATTATGCAACCAAAAGCTCAGAATTTGCCGTCACCAATGTCTCCTGTCTGGTCACTACTGCACGACCTCGCAATAATCGAACCAAAATCCCCTACCAACAAGCAAACACAATTTCGAATAATACGTTTCGCCACGCCAATAGGTCAACGTTCAGCACTAATTGTAACCTTTCGTGTTTTCTCAGCCATCGCTCGCTATAATTCCAACCGTCTACGAAGATGGCTAATAAAAAACAAATTCAACTCCAATAACAGTCTTCACAGGCTATTTAATTTGCACTCTCACTATCTCACGATTTTTCGGCGCTCCGTTGTTTTCAACCGGCAACACAATTGAGCGAAAATCAACGAATTCATATCAAAGAGGGTACTAAACATACTTAGGATGGTTTGCTCCCTTGTTTAGAAAAACAATTTCGATTATAATTTGTTCGGTCCGCGTCGGCCATGAAATCATCTACATATGTACGGGCGCTAAAAATCCGAAGCAGTGATAAAAAAATGGTTTCATTTAAAAAACCACCTCAAAAATTAACCGAAAACTCCAAATACTATTGTCACGATTAATTGTGTGGAATGATGGAATTGCCGAAATTGCCTGGAAATTAATAATTTCTTAATTTTAGCGAAACAAATTTTATTTAAATTAAATAAATTTTTAAATTGAGAAAAATCGAGGAATGTAGTTTAAAATTTTCTGCATCAATAATTGTGCCCCATTCTCTTAGAGATGCCTGCATTCCTCAGTTGGATAAAGTACGGTATAACTCGATCAGAACTCAATATAAAAAAGATGAAAACCTTACATATCTTGAAAAACATGTTCAACCCCCTCAACAAACCGAAACAATGCATTAAAAAAACACAATATTTTCAAAAATCGTATTATAAAAATGCGTCAATTGTGGAGAGAGCTGTTTTGCATACTTTTTGGGATGTAAACTCATAAAAAACTCGTTGACCTGGAAATATAAAGAAAATTTATGCCAGCTATATGTAAGACTTAAATTAGCCCCTGAAATCTAGAAATTTGTATGATACTACTTAGTATGTACATGATTATTTAGTATTATTTAGCATTGAGCTCGAAAACAACAGATAAATAACAATCTACTTGAAACTTCATAATACGGATCTTCTGTTAAATATCATTTGGTGTCACATCAAAAATCAACAACAGTTCAAACTTTCAATCAACATTAAATCTATCAGAACTATCATAAACAAAATCACTTCTTTCACATTGCCCTAAATCTGTCAGTTATCAGTTGAATTACGCTAGACAGTAACAACGGCAACACTCCTTCCATCCCATTCCAACGTGACTCAGCCAACAACATTCGCATTAAACAACCCCTCAAAAAAGCTTTCCAACCATTTATTTCACCCTTTTCACTTAGAGTTGTTTATTCGTCTGCTCCGCGAGCATTTTGTTTCCCATGCTTTGTATTTTGTTTATCGAAGAATCGTGGTGGAATAAGGAAGAGAGCACATTGCTTTATTGTATGAACATAATCATTGCTTTGACATAAAATATGACTGTACGGTGAGGGTGGAAGGAGATTTTATGTTTATGTCATTCAATCTGTTGTCGTGTTTGTCATATTTACAATCCGACTAACTTTTCCTTTGTTACAGCCGGTCCTGTTATAACCCCAGTAATAAACAGAAGGAGAGCTGCTCTTTTTGGTCATGTTTTCATTTTCAGTTTTTAAACATGCAAATAGCAGTCTAACTTCGACAACACATGGTTCACCATTAAAAAATGTGCAATGCACTTCCGGCTGAAATTCGTGTGTTTATGCAACAGACAATTTTGTTATGTTTCGCCCACCAAAAGCAGAGTCGAACCGGATGCAAGATATACGTGGTTATACGCCTTCCATCTGTTGTGCTGCAGGATACTTGTATGTACTACGTATTGTGTACCCGGGGATACGTTTGGCATATTTGGCGAACATTCTGAAAATAGCACAAGAGAAAACGACATTTAACCATTAATGAATGTTTTTGTCTACATAAATCACACGTAGCAAAGAGGAATGATTTCACTCGATGTTTTCATGTTTTCAGGACATTATCAACATTCTAGGTCAGTTTGTATAAAGCACGATGTAGAATTCTGTTTATTTACTTAGTAAGAACTAATATTTGCCTGAGGGTCCTGTTTCATAGAAAGACAAAATTGAGGAAGAAATAGGGAAACAGAAATAAATACCTTGTGGAAATAGAATAAGCAAATTGTTTTAAATGTTTATTGTGTCTAGTCAGGAAAGGTTCGAAGAAAGAGGTTGTTTTCAAGTGATTTGTTGACCTAGGGAAACTCTCTTTTCGTAGCGCAAGCTTTTCCGTTGTATATTTGTTGATGGTTGTGCTCTTGTTTCTCAACAATGTTAATGATAAACGAAAACAGGACGTACTAAACTTTCGGAACTAGAATTATTTTTTTGAAGTAAAGCAATTTTGCCGCACTACAACCCATCCAGGGTTTTGGAAAGTAGATATGGTAAAGTCTCCATTTTCATAATCTAAACTCGACGTTTGTGAAATGATTAGTTTTACGCTTTATTCCCCTTGATTTGACTCCGGTACTTTCTCAGAGCTAGGTTAACTTAAAGCTCGGGCCCTCGTCCGTACGTGGACTCGAACCTGCGACCCCACACTTCAGGAACCAGTACTCTACACACTAAGCAGATGTATATTTGAGAAAAAAATTAAATTGCTTTGAAAAAAAAACCACATCTAGACGTTAAAAGTAGTAAGCGAATCATAAAACCATCAATCCGGAAGGCTCTTCAAATGATGATAGGACATGAATATCGATCAAAGGTGATCGAAAGTCAGTGAAATATTCAACAGAAGAGATGATTGTACCACAAATAGCACAATGAAGGACATGAATGTGAAGCTCTAAGGAAAAGAACATGGAAAAACACTTAGAAATATATAATTGTAAATAAATCAAATTACACCAACTAGAGAGAGCATTTACATTTTCCTAAAGGAGCTGACAGTCACAGAGATTTTCATTACCTGGAAGATATTCAAGTCTTCATAGAAACACTTGGAAGATCTTTGATCATGGTGCCCACGATTATCGGCTCATACATTCCGCGCATGAACTGATAAACAGCCCATTTGAGCTGATAAAGAAAAGGGTAGTTGCTAGGCTAATTGAACTAATAAACAACTAACAAACAGCCCTGTTGAGCTCACGGCCCAGTTGAGCTGTTTATCAGTTCAAAGATCATCGCTGACGTCATGCGCTGGATGCGCGGGCTGATAATCGAAGGCACCATGCCTTTGGTGCTCCTCTTTCGCTCCTCTTTCGCTCCTCTTTCGCTCCTCTTTGCTCCTCTTTCGCTCCTCTTTTGCTCCTCTTTTGCTCCTCTTATTTGCTCTTCTTAAGTGGCCTAGAACTGGTATTCTATATCTACTCACACTTCTTCAATTTGACTAGAAGTAGCTCATGATTCAAGGATTCAAAAGCTTTATTGAAATCAGTATAGATGTAGAAACAATTATATAAGAAAATTAAACTAAGTTCATAGATATGCAGCGGCCTTTTGAAAAGCCATGGTGGGCTACGAAGACACAGCTGAGGTCAACATAGATTCTAATATAAACGAAGTGCTCAAAAATGTTTAGTTACGAAACAAGGTAACGTTCACTCGATTTGAAAATGAGAATAATGTTTGAGAGCTTCCTGAAAGAAAGAAATTCACCAGCATAGAGATTGGCATTAAATAAAATGGGTAAAGGAACATAAAAAAAGACTAAGGGAGTAATTAGTGGCAAGTGTGGGCAAAAGTAATTCAACGTTGAGAAGGTTATCACGACGATTAGAAATTAAAAAAAAACCAGCCCGAAGGAAGCAAAAATCAATAGATTGGTGTAAGCTTAAGAAGAAAACATTGCAGAAAGATTGCGAATCACAAAAGAATTGGAGGCATAAAAAGCATTAAACACTAAGCAGTCAAGAATAGAAGGAGAGGATTTTAAGAAAGGAAAAAAGACCAGAATTTCTTAGTGTCTTTTGAGCTCAGAGAAAATTCAATAAACGTAAAATAGTTACAAATGTATAATAGTTGACAAATGTACGGAAACGAGAAAAAATAGCATAAACTTCGCCGGATCGACAATTCATAGAGTTCATATAATTCAGAAAAAAAAACTGATCGTAAGTCAAGAAGGGCGTGTTACAGGAGATACATACACATGCTCAAACAAGTCTGCGTACACTTGTTGGTGAAAGATAATATTGTAAAATTAAGAACGTTTCCAATTGCTTATGACTAAGAATTTTAGTTTATTGCTTTCATCTAACACTATAGTAACTAAGGATACAACTCATTACTCGTTCGTTGATGTTAATATTAAAAAAAAAAAGTTTGTGCACAAGCCCATCAAAATGCATCCAAAAAAGTCTGCGTACACCTGAAATAATTTAATCATCTAGTTAGAATTCACCTTGATTAGCTTATCCGATTAATCACCTTAATAGTTTGTTGCAAACCCTTTCCTATAAATGACCTCTTTTAGACTATTTTGCATGGAGTGAACTAGCTTTGTAGTTTCTTCGGTCGTTATACTGTTGCACTCCTTCAATATGACATTTTTAAGTGATTCTTTGCTTGTAATTTGATTATGGCGAATTTTTCCCTCAAGTAAATCCCACAAATGTTCAATGGGATTTAAATCCGGTGATTGAGGGGCTGTGCGCAATAATTTTGGGACATTATAGACTAACCAAAGCTTATTTAAAGTAAAAAGCATTCCCTAGCCTTGATTTCTCAGCACTTTGCTTGATATTGTTTTTAAGATATTCAGATATCCATACTTGTCCATCGTTGACTCGATAAAAGTTAATTGCTCCACTCCGCTACCAGCCATACACCCCCAAACCATCACACCACCGCCACCATGTTTTACAGTGGGAATCAAATTTGCATTATTCAATGCAGTCGAATTTTTTCTCCACACTAATATGCGTCTTTTTATCCCAAATATACAAAATTTACTTTCGTTTGAAAAAAGAACCCTTTCCCAGAATTCTTTTGGCATATTGACGTAAGTTTTCGCAAAATCCATTCTTGTTAGAAGATTTTGTGCTGATATGAATGGCTTTTTACGTGCCACTCGACCATGGTAACCACGTTTCCTGAGAATTGTACGAACTGTTTCCTCGCATATTGTTTTTTTTTTTGTATTTCTCTTTAGTTTCTTGAGGAAGTTGGAATGCCGTTAGCCGGGGATTTTTTTTCACAGAATTAATAATATTTTGATGTTCACGTGCAGTAAGTTTAGGTGGACGTCCTGATTGATGCCGAGAAATAAAACCACCGGTTGTATTATAATTAGTAACAACCTTTCATATTGAGGAATGCGTTCTTCCAACTAAATTCGCAATTTCACGAAAAAATTTTCCTTTTCACGCAACTTTAGTATCAATTTCCGTTCACTAATACCTATTTCCTTATTTCGAGCTTCCATTCGAAAAGATAGTCTTAAATTCACACCATATTGTCACAACCTTTACCAATCAAATCACTACGTGTATAGATACAAAAATTTTCGCACTGCAACTGTAAATTCTAACTGTAAATCCCCAAACAGTTGATGTGTACGCAGACTTTTTTGGGGCAGATCAGAGACTTCTAAAGATTAAAATCACCATATCTTCTTTAATTCTAGGAATTTTTTTATCAAAGCTGCATTTATGCATGTCTATCAGTGTACCCCTTCTTATCAAAGGATTTTAATCAAGGGCACTTTATTGATTCATGGGCTTTTGTCATGCTTTAGATATTACTAGCAAGGTGTACGCAGACTTTTTTGAGTATGTGTATATTAAGACTCTACAAACAGCGTGGATTTAGAAAACACATGCAGTAGCAAATTCATTCACATTCAACACAACAATGCAACTGGCTAGCTGCTAATAATGAATAATACTTGCACTTTTCTCTGCAGTTAAATTTCTTTGATCAGAAAAATTAAAAGTAAATAACAAATTTTTCTTCACCTAACACAACTCCAAAATTAATGATTCAAACTAATTTTCGCAAACAAGGAACGCATCTGGCTCTTCAAAATAGATTGTAGTTGCAAACCTAAAATATAAATAAAATAATGTAGAAAATATGAAAAAATGAAAACAAATAAAAAAATAATTATCAAACAAAACCTTGACTTTAACACAAAAAAAAACTCCACATATTCTCTAAATTCTTTTCAAATATTATCTTGACACAAAAGCCTCAACCTACGCATAATTCAAAACTTGTGCACGCAAAAAAAAAACAATTCTGTGAATCACGAGTTTAACTGCCTGCAGCATGTTTAATTTTAATTAACAATCAGCAACATTCGACACGGACGGTACAGATCACGAGACAACGCAAGCCAATGATGAGCCTCTCGGGTGAAAGAAAAAAAAACTTATCTCAGGTGAAAGAAATTCATATACTTGACAACATTATATCATTATGAACTGACTAGACGATGGATGCGTTCGTCGAAAATGAAATTTTTATTAGATTCAGTGTTTTTATGGTCATGCTAATAATCGTTCAAATAATAGATAATAATTTCAATGTGAAGGTAGTTTTCTCACGATACTTAATTTTAGTTTTTAATCGGGCTTAAGAAGCTGATGAATTTTTCGCTATGGTTTTGAAAACTGTGTGAAAGGGTTTGTGTGTAAAACACGTGAAAGGCTTTATTAATTAATTTGGTGTGCCTAATGGGATTGGTTTTTGTGTACAGCATGTAAGTATATGAACACTAAATCATAAAAAACAATTGTTTAGATTTTGTTTACATAATTTTAGGGAAGATTTTTTTCGTGATACTCTAATCAAATACTTTTTGATGAGATTTTGCGTTTGGTTTTCATTGGCAGTAATTTTATTGATTCTTAATTAGTTAAACTGGAGTTAAAAATGTAAAATGCATTCACTGCCAGGTTAATTTAAAGCGTCGATCCTTAATTTTGAAGAACACATGGAATTTTATGAAATTTTTATTTAGTTATAAGTATAAAGTACTGAAACAGTTTTTCCAATAATTTGAGAACTAAAAAAAAGCAACTGGCGACAGAATAATATTCCTGTACTAACTTAAATGGCTATAAACTTAGTCTGTGACCAATTAATAAGCTCGCGGCTTCAACTACAGAATATCTAATGTGAGCAGTCTTAGTGCAGTCTTACTCGTAGGCTCTGTTTTTCCACGCTGTTAAGCGAATACACTTCCACAGCCTCATGCGAGCAATCGTCCGGCTTTCATGATCCGAAGCAGAATGCGCCAAACTAGTTCGGACCATCGAGAGCTTCGAGCCCTTCAACAATTTAGGTCCAAATGGAATATCACTGCTATGCTCCACAGAATAGAAAGACTCTCCATATTCTGGATTACGCCAATTTACAAAAGCTAGCTAGTATTAAGCTATGTAGCGACAGCGTTAAGAGTTTTTGAGATTTTATTTATACTTTAACTTTTAACCAGTGACACGTAAAATCTCATAAACAATCCAACAGCTCCTGCATCACTATTCGACGCTAGTACCAGTCAACACATTTTCAGTGAACCTTGACGGTTGATCCTCACGCATGTGATGGAGCAGAAGTTAAATCATTTTGCAAAAAGGATCTGGATCGTTTGATATACCTTTAACCTCCAGGTCTTCTAATCTGGTGTTCCTACGGCTATAAATCATCCATGCTTTTATTATATTGCTATAAGAAAGAAAAAAGATACAACTCGAAAATTATAGTTTATCGAAGTTTTATTTCTAACAAAAACTAACAACTCGCAAAAATTTTCCAAGTCACCCAAGTGTTAAATGCATCATAAAATTACCAATTTAAAAATCTTCTTCTTTAATCTTAACTTCTAATTCAAAAAATTAACTAAATTAAAAATTAACTGAATTAACCACCAACCCTCGCCCTTGCTGCCAAAATTGCTTTTTGGCTTCTATCATGAGTATCTATCTACTGTTCCGTGGTCTGAGAATTAAACTGTTGCAATTATAGTTTTACTTCCATGCACGCTAGAAAAAAGCAAGCGGAAAACTTTTTTCTAGCGTGCAGTTCAAAATATAGCAAAGTGTCCAGGGCTTGCTGATCAAGTTTCTGGGCTTGTTGATCAAGTTTGTGGCCTAGTTTTTCATGGCATGTTATTTATTGTCGTTAGAATGCTGTTTCTTATTTGACGCTATTGCCAGCAGCAAAACCATTATCGGATTGCTCTCCACGCTGCTTTATTCTTGCTGAACGCGATCTTGGCGGGTTTCCTCGTCTATGAATTCAAACGCTTTCGGATCCATGCCTTTCATGGTCAAAATATCATTTAGTAGTGATATCAAAGCTGGTTTGTTTCCAATTGCAAACAGATACTTTCAACTTCACTTAATCGCTCACTAACTTCGACATTGTTTTCGTTTTTTTTTTTTGCTTAGTCAGCACTATTTCACGCGATGATCACTGGTAATCACAATAGTAACTGCGTCCAAAATATCTCATGTTTTATTTAGTCCGCTCTTTATTCGCGAATCGTCTCGTTTCCACAAATTCATTGTTCAAAAAATCCTTGAAATTCATTTATTGATTCCAAACCGCAAAAAAATCCCACTTCTGACACCAATTGTTGTATTTTTCCTGAAAAACACTTTGTGGGCTCAAGCTTCTTGGCGTCTATGGTTTGTTTAAAAAACGAAACACTCTTTAATTGAACCTAACGCTCAAAGAATGGTTGCTTACATACAAGTGTCACTATTTTTTGCTACTTATCTTTTGTTTCGCTTGTTCTGAGACAGAATGCTTCAGGTCTAGAATAGTCCAGTCAATTATTAATTAGTAATTGGACAATTATTAATCAAGATGTTCCGGTTTATTTTTCGTTATCTGTTCAAATAGATGGTTCAGGGTCCAATGTGGCTTTGGTTGGGTTATACATTCAACAATAGGAAAATGTCCGTACTATTTATACGAGAAAATGCAATTTAATGCCTAGATAGGGCTGTGTTTAAAATTTGCTTAAAAAACAAATAGATAAGTGTTCAATTTATATAGAATAAGTTTATTATATAATTTCGAGCATTTTTTAATATATTAATTTATTATTGAAAAACAAATTTAATATTTTCGCTGAGGCATATTTATAAAATAAATTAAAAACTATTTACCGCTTAATTTTCGTCAATATTCGTAAGTCGAAAAGACTGTTGTTTGCATTTCTATTGATTGTCGTTTGTTGTTTGCACTCTAGCAATTCAAATCAAACAGAATCTCGAAATATCCGTTACGGAAACTCTGATAGACTATGACGTAGTCGAAAACACTCTTCAAAAGATACCTTCTGCCACTCGAAGAGCAATATTACTACCATGTTGTACTGCTGAAAGAACCAAATCGGGCGATACCTACATCCAATCCAGCTCGTTTCTGTTGCTAGCAACAAACGCATTAACAACGTACGTTACCTTAGGTCGAAAGGTGTACATGAAGCAATAACCGCAACCAAACATACCTAGCCGGTTTGTAAACGTGCGATGCGAGCAGAGCTTTCAATATCTTTGCGCGGTTCAGTGTCGCACTTGCCTTTCACGAATAAATATCTTGTAGATACTCGCTCCTATACTTGCACTTCGCTTTCAAACGTAACTATATACATACATATATCTTGCCCTTCGGCGCGTCCTGCTTGCAATTTCCATTCTCATGCATTCGAAATTTCATCTCGAACCCTACTTGTTCGCGAAAAAGCTAAATCATCTATGACGTCCTTCGACCACCCTCGTTCAGTTATGTATCCCTCGTGAAACTACTCTTCAACCCCACGACTTCGTCCGCCTCGTCGCCGTCATCCACTTCGGTCTTTTGCACTTTCCCAATCGATTTTTCCCGTGAAAAGCTTTCGTGGCCTGCTCGTGTTGTGTCTCATAACAGAAGGAAAAGAATTTTCATGAAAATCGTCTCTCAGTTGAAAACTTCATTCCATATTGGATAGGTTTCAGCCAAGTCAGCGACGCTGTTTGATTTCATTGTGATATGGAAAATCGTGGAAATTGCGTGCTGTGGTCAATTATTGCTGATTAGTTAAGATTGTTTTGATATCGTTCCGTAAGAAAATTGAAATATTACTCCAGTATATATCACTCTAGTGCTGTGAAAGTTTTTAGTGTCCTCGTTAGATAGGAAGTGGAATAAAAAAAAATAATTATCAAAATAAAATCCAATGTCTTGTGCCCTTTTATCCGGAAAGTAGAATAGTGTAACACATTTTCACACGTCGTTGGTCTTATGCATATTCTTGCAAAAGTGTACATATCCTGCTGCCCGATGTGTGCTGTTCTAGTGTAAAATGTTATTACACCCGATTGCCACGAAAATGTCTGAATTATCGCCACAGAATCCTCGTAACTCGGTCGTCGATGCAGCGCGAGACCTAACGTATTGCCCAGAGGATCCACCATCCGTTCCTAAAGCTGCACCTCGTGCCAATCCACCGACCCCGAAGCCACGTTCAGGTAAAATGAAAATATAGGATACGTCACAAAAAAGAATGCGATTTATGCACACGATGCATTATGTGTTGGAAATGGAGTGCACTCTGAAATAGGACACTCGTTTGTTAAGGGGAAGAGCCTTTGTACAGGTGTATATTTGATAAGATTGCTTTCGTACGTCAAGCTGAATGCCCTCGTATAAATATCCTGGGTTGGACCATGTGCTTGGCGGAGGTAGAAATAATACGAAGCTTGAAAGCAGTTTGTGAAGAGAAGGAGTAGTATGGTCTGTTCTTTAAAATTTACACTGCTTATATCGTATGTTTAATGATGTTGAATAAGCAAGTGCATAATAAAGGGAGGGAACAATAAAGCAAATTTACATCCTGAGTTGGTTACTTCAGTTCTTAGAGAAGGATATTTTGTTAAATTGCTATGAAATGTAAAGAATTAATTTTCCCTTCCATAAATTCTGTTCGTTGAAGATTCAATCTAAAAAAATATTCATTTGTTAACAAAAATAGACTCCGGAAGTTGAATTTTATTCCAGAGTTGTGTCTTCTATTTTCATGAAGTCATCGTCCTTGATGAACAATTAATGTCTCGTTTGCTTTAGTCATAAACCTCACTAAAATGGCTTTCCCATTCGCCCTACTCGCATTAAACGCTCATAATATACATTTCAGTACACCTAAGCTGGCGTCATGATGTTACCCTCCAATATGACATCATTATTTTATGAGTGAATCGATTCAGGAGGAAATCTACCCGATACATTTTGTAATTCTATATGCTTATACATGTAAGCTCATCAGAACATTCTTCGTCCATTTCCCTTTTAATTCTCAACGGTATTTCTATATCCTGGTTAATATGCATTGTAGACAGACAGTAAATGCATTTTCTGTTTTCCACATACAGATCGCATCTACGAGAATATCTGATTGTTGAACTTTTTGCTACCGAGCTATATTAAATTACCACCATGATTTGGCTCGTGTACGGTGATAACGAGGTTCTCCTGTGTCGAATAGAAGTAGCACTTTATGCCAGACAGGTCTCTGGCACGAACACTATTTATTTGCTTGCGAGCTATATGCTTCTTATTTGTTTGCTTAAACAATTCGAAGACGGGTTTATTTCCGAAAAGTCACGTTTTCATTGTTTTTTTGTGATATTTGCCAAAGTTTATGGCTTTTTTTGAAAGAACTTCTTAGAGTTTCAGATGATATTAGTATCAAATGCTCAAGGTCATGAAGGTGTGATAACAGGAGAGCTTGGTATTTTGCTTACCAATGTAGATTATAGTGGAGATGTACACAAATTTTATTATGAATTTGCCCTCAAGTCTTTAAATAGTTTATAATAGGTTGATTACAAAAAAAAAAAATCTCTCAATTTTGGCATCTTGAAAAATAATTAATAGCGGCCTACAAATTTACAGACAAGCACAGCTGCCTTAACATTTTAGGCGCATAACTATTTTCCAACAAAAATGCATAAAAAACAGTTGATTTCTCGACTTGCTGGTTTGATTATACATGTCATATAAATTACTAAGTGAAAAGAAATTAAAGCATGACCAAAAATACTAAAAAAAAAATTACTAAAATACTCAGCACTGATAACACTTTACCAAGACTGCAGCCAAAAATCTTCCGCAACTGCTCAACGTCATGATGAATACACGCTGTGAATTTTGTGTTAATGGAAATATTTTTCGTGGAAATATTTTTGAAAAAATATGAAAAATGTAACTCATTTCCAACGTATATCATATGAAAATTTAATAGCAGTACGAAAATAAAGAAAATGCCTGGTATTGGCAATCTTTCATCCCGTTCACTAATATATGAGATCTAAATTTTCTTGTATTTTACTGTCTATAATATTGATTTTGACGTTATTTGGCAAACAAAAGCACTCTAAGATGTGTCTAAATATCACAAACAAAATCTATGCCAAATAGCATGCAGGATTCATATAATCTTTGAAAGAAATCAAAATGTTAACTCTCTGCCAAAAAAAAAAAATATTTTAACAAAATTATTATGCATATCTCTCCATTTATGTTATTAAGATGTCCTCTCTTCCTCTAACATACGTTATTGGCTGTAGAAGAGAGCAGTCCGCCGTATTGCCGTTCAATTCTCCCAGCCTTGAAGTATTACCTTATAATAGCCCACATTGGGCGCGCTTTTAAAGTGATCAGTTTTAGCACAAATATGGGTTAGAAAAGTGTTTTGAGTTTTCCACAGATCTTTCAAATGCTTTACCGTTCTACTGTATTTAGATGCGCTTAACTTTCCGCTTGCTTCAAAGGTAATCGGATTTCTTGTAGCAGATCAACTTAGACTGTGCCAACTCATTAATAACTAATAATAATTACTTACCAACGCAGTAAATATGTCTCATGAAATATGGAAGCGAGTTTCTAATTTGTTTTAAAAGCTATAAAGATGAAGAATAAAAAAAATTGATTTTGAAAATATTATTTCATATTGAGATCATCTATCTTGGCTGTATTAAGAGACATATTATCACGACTCATCCTTTTTTCTCAATTCGGCTAATTTTGCGTGTGAAAATTAGTCGGGTATTCTTCGTAGATTTGTGTTAAAACCATGATCCTTTTCTCAAAATACTTGTAATGTTTGTAAAAAGATAATAGGTTTTTATCTGTATAAACGAAATTTAAAAAAAAAAATAAAGTTCAAATCGCATGCAAATAAAGATATTGAATTTATTTAATTTTTGGTCAAGTTCAAAAAGTAGTAAAATAGGACAGAAATGAGCAAATGACATCCAAAACAATCTAAATTACTAAACTATCACCCAACAATAACATGTACATTAAACGCTATTTGAATGTTGTAATTTGACCGCGAAATGATTATTTTTCATTACACTCTCCCTTAAATATTCGATCATATTTCGCAAAGACGGAAAAATTGCATATCAGTGCATGAAATTGCATGCGAACGAGATTTGTATCGCCATTTAGAATGAAGTAAAATACCGTACCACATACAGAGCACACTATTGCAATTGCAATTAAAACTACTAACTTTCCTTCGAATCATCACGTCACAATCAGCATACAAAATATACTACAATGCTTTAAATATACCACAATTTACCAAGCGTGCAAAATTATTCAGGGCTATCTTAAAATTTCGAAAGGTCAAAGTAAAAATCTACAAGTAGATATGTACATACATACAGAAAAGTTCAGCATAAATTCCATGTATACCTGAATAAAATCAATGGTCGTACATTCATCGAATGTTGCGGTAACCAACCTTCCTTATGGTAAATGTATTGAAACACACGAAATAATGAAATGATCAAGCATATCGATTAATTGACAATAATTGTATGTTTCAATGTATTTTTGTTTTTTTCGTACTTATTGTGGTAAAAATATAAAAACACAATATTTATTTAGAATAAATCTCGTAACATGAAATCAACATACAACTTCTATATTCAAGTTCAAATATTGTGTAAGCACTTTGTGAACAGTTTGACGTTCTGGAATTTTTTTCCACTTAGATAACTTAATTTGCTGGTTTAATGCAAGTAATTGATTTTAATGCACCTATAAAAAATATGGTATATTGATTGCGTAAATTTAAAATTTCCATAAGCATGAAAATTTAATTTGTTATCACGACGGAAGAAAACATTTTAAAACCTGAAAATAATTTCTAAAAACTCATTCCAACACTGAAAATTACCGTGACATTTTCATCGGATCCGTATGAGTATAAAGTTACTTAATCCTGCTTATAATAACATCGAATAAATTGTATGCTTTAAACCGCAAAATGCTGACGCTTGCGACATTTTAGGTAAAAAGATTACATCCTTTCCGTGTCGGTTTCGAAATTCCGAAAACGTGTACAAAGATATGAATGCGTATAGGCTTATCATGGCCGCCGTCAGATGAATCCTGTTTAGTCATCATTTCACGTTCGCTGTAGGTGTATCACAGAAAACTTCCAAAAAAGTTGTCAACACAACATTTGCTGAATAATAAATGTTGATATTGCCTGTCAGACGACCACATATGACGCTTAGAACATCATTGTTATCAAGTTATCAAAAAAAAAAATATGCATGGAAAGTACAAAGAAAAATATTGAGATAAGTCTAAACAATGCATGAATAGTGTTACCAAACATCTAACCATATCGTAGATATGTGTATAAACTTGTAGTGTAGGCGGAAAATAGCTATGTAGGCGTATTTCTGTTATATATTTGGAATCTATATGTTTGCAAAAAGGTTTGTGTATTTATATAAGGGCTGTCACGGCCTACGAAATATCTTCGCAAATGACCTTTGCATGAAAATTTAATGAAAGGTAAATAGATTTCGACGAGAAAATTTTTCAACTGAATCATGTATAAGTACAGAAAGAACTGATTGATTGGACCCACTATTTATTTTGAATTGGATAGTGAATTCTTAATGAAGCTATCGCAGCAACTATCTGGAATTTGGTAGAAACTTTGTTTTTTTGGAAATGTTATACTAAATCTCGAAATAAAAATATAGAATACTTTTTCAGCTATAAAGATCATTTGTAACCTCAAATCACAAATCACATCAATCTTACTCTAAAAATGACAGTGCAATTTATATCTCTCGAGATTCGTTCAAATCGATTCCTTCTATCGTCTGTCTGACAGTTTGTCTACCTTTGACCATCGTCTCGATACTTTCTCCACACTACTTGCTTGTTCCGAGCGTTGCCCTTTTTCTCTAGAGAAAACTTCCAGACGTCTGTCAGCAGACTTCATTATCAGTTTAATACTTAAATAAAAAGGTAAAAAGACTCCGAGGTAGACACACTCGAATGACTGTCGATCCCAATTCACCCTCGCCACAAAATACATTCGGTGCTTGTTTCAATATGAAATTCGTATGACGCCCAGTAGATAGACCTGGCCAAAAGTTTTCTAATGCCAAACTAGAATAATAAAAAACTACTGACACGCAAATTTCACTCAATAAAGGAGACCGGGCGTGAATTTAGGGATGATATCCTTTTTCAAAATGAGGAAGATTCTCCAAGTCTGCTGTGAATTAATTTAATTTGAAACGTCCCGTCTGTTGAGTTTTACGTTCCTCCCGCAACAGACATGCTAGAAGAGAAGCAAAATAATAGAGCTGTAGCTTATGAGCATGTAATAATATGTAATTTGGTACTCTTACGAAAATTGCTAGACGTCTACTGGTTTCCTTCAATTATATTTTATGAGCTTTATGATTAAGGTTATAATCGTTCAAATTTAAGATTTTAAAAAAGAAACAATTAACAAATAATTGAAAATATTAAGTATATACATATTTGAAACTGCAACAAATTAAAGCAATACACACGTTAACATGAAAGAAAGTGCAAAAACGGTAAAATAATCAAGCATTGTAAGGAACTTTAAGAATTAAATCTTTAATTTGATACTTAAATTGAGAGAACGTTAGCAGAAAAGTACCAAGCTCAAGATCGTTGTATTTTCTGGGGGATACGAACTAGCTGCGAGTTAAATAAACTTAAGACCGCGCGAAGTGAAGAGAAAACATTAATTGAGATCTAACTGATCGATTGAAGTTACGTAAGCACAGCATATAACCAAGATCGGAGATCATAGGGAAATGGAGTCGCTTTGAATTTGAAATAAGGAACGACGATCACTATACCAAAAGTAATGGATGTTGAATTGAAACAACAATGAACGATTAAACCTACGCTGAACGTATTCAATTGTCTTATTGAGATGTTTATGACGGGGAGACCACACTTAACAACAATACTCTATGATGCTACGAACAAGTGAAAAAAAAACTGATGGAAAAAGGTAGAGATGCTGGTAAAAGGAACAGAGGATCTAAGGATGAAAGCGGACAGACAAGAGGCCTTGGCGGCTATGTAAGCAATGGGCTGGTCGAATTTGAGCTTTGGATCAAAGTACACACCGAGTTCCTTAAAATAGAGTGACATTTTATACGCATAGGACATTTGATGACTTTTGGATATGTTCAAAGTAAGTCAATTTTTAGTTGGAGTTGGAGGCAGTCGTCGGTAGATTCAATTATTTTCAAAATCTTCAAATCATCGGCAAACAAGAGGCAGGGAGAACGAATAAAGGAAGGAAGATCATTTATAAAGACTAGGAATAATAATGGACCGAGAATGGAGCCCTGAGGAACACCGGAAAGCGAACAGAAAGGAGAAAAGGTGGAGGAATGCATAGTTACAGCACAAGAATGACCAGAAACATAGGATGAAAACCAAGACAAAAGAAGATCAGACACCCCATAACTTCGAAGCTTTCCAAGAAGAATTCTATGATCAACAGAATCAAAAGCTTTTGAGAAGTCGGTATATACCAAATCCACTTGTTTCCGTTGGTCTAAAGCAGGAGCAACTAAGTTAGTAAAGTATATAAAATTAGAGGCGGGAGATCTACCTTTGATGCTGTTCAGGAGCAGGGAAAAAATGGAGAAGAGGAAGCAGCCTGTTGAACACAGCTTGGGTCGCTAGGACTTTATTGTCCTGTCATACTTTTAGAAGCAGCATCGGCCAACCCTTTACCTCCATCAATTGCCATTGAATGAGATAAGAAAGTAACCTAAACAGAATGAGTCACATTAAAGTATTACTTTATGGTGCGGGGTTAGCTTCAGATGTTCACAATTCTATTGTCTCTTCTTTCTTTGCCCTACTTTCGAAGGATTGTGTGTGTCTGTGCTACTACTTTCGCCATCTCGGTCCTTGCTGCTTCAGACGCCAGTATCATCTGTCGATAGGAGCAAGTTCGTGTATCGTTGCAGCTTGGTTCTGTTTTGGAAAATGCGTGTAATTGAAAAGAATGTATTCCGGATCTTCACCGATCCCGCGAGTTGGGTAAATCGAAGAGCCCTCTAAACCGAAGCGATGTAGGTGCTTCGTCATGTGGGTGCATGATCCATTTTTTAATATCGGGAATGAGCTAGTATGCTCATCCCCATTTCAAACTTGTTCCCATCTTCTTTAACATACCTCTTCTAATCTTTGTCGCTCCGTCTTTGCGCCTGCATTATTGTTTTTATAAAGCATCTACATTTCGGCTGCGAGAATATCAACTGGCATCATACCTGCTATTACAGATGCTGCTTCTCCTGAGATTGTTCTATATCCCCGAACAACCCTGAGAGCACAAAGTCGATAGACTGAACACATTTTCTTTACTGCTAACTGGCGCTGCATATAGTAGAATGGTACTTACACAGCGCTCTATCCCTTAAGTATTCACCTATTAAGGTAAGAAGGAATTCCTAATTTAAATAATTATTCCACTATTCGGTTCCAGTTCGTTGAGTTGAAAACGTTTTTGACGCCAAGTGTAATAAGAGCTCTGTATTCCGGTGACCCTCTTCTTGCTTCGAATGCAAGCTTTGACAGTTCCATAACCGATTTGATACCGTCAACAGCCGAACGCACTTTGCGGAAGCTGAATTATCGATTAGACACAGCCGGTAGAAGTCTATCGTATATTAGGCGTTTCAGCATTTTTTCTAATACGTTCAATAGGCAGGCAGGACGGTATGAAGTCGGTTCGCCAACTGATTTGTTAGGCTTTGGCAACACGGGAAGCCTTGGTTTTCACAAGCACTTTGGGAAGGTTTGCTCGGTCAAGTGTGCATTGAACACACTGACATACATATCGGGTTTTAGTTTAACAGCAATCTTTAGGCATTTGTTGATGATTTCCTCCAACCCAAGTTCCTTATTCTTCTTTAGGCGATTGCATACCTCCAACGGTTCCGATTCAGTTACTGGCTATGCCTCGTCCTCAGTTCTTTGCGGGACTAATCGCATGTTTTCCTTGTGACGGGAAAAGAGCGTTCCGACAATCTTTTCTTGTGGTTGAAACTTGTGGTGATCTCAGACATTTTGTAGGGGGCAGGACATTTCGATACACTCCACTTGATGTGTCCACATTTGCTTCTTCGCAATTTTTGGACCATGTTTTTTGCGTTTTCGAATTGCGAGCTTTAACCCTTTTCTCGCTTCTTGGTACGCTCGCGGAAATTCATTTAAGTTGGATTGACTTTTTCGCTGAAATTCTTAGTTGAGGCACTCAGTACGAAATTTGCCTAGTTCCAACGCACACCAATAATTTGGCTTCCTATATGACATCAGTTTTCGCGTCGACATTCAAGCATCACTGCACGCGTTATCAGCTCAATGACCTTTCCAGCCTTCTTCGCAGCTGTTCCTACAGGCGCTTCATTAGTCTATAGATAGAAAATAATCAATTTTATAGTGCATTATTTGGCTGCAGCGGGCTTATTCATAAGTTTATGATAAACATTGTACCCAGAAAGTCTTGAGTAAAGCATATATTTTCAGACAATGGCAGTCGTTTTCATGCGTATCTTCAATGAAATAAAATGCACGTTGAATAAAGATCTCAAAGAAAATATAGCTCAGCGATAATACTCTTAGTGGGTGGCGTCCCTCGTTCGAAGCCAGGTTTGGATGCGGGACTGTGTATCGAACTTTGAGTTAAGCTACCTCGGAATAGGTACTTCAGTTACAGGACAAAGTTAGTCATGGAACTATTCACTCCGCACTCGTATGCATTGATTGTAAATCTGCAAATAAAGCTCTCTATCATCTTTTACCCTCAAAACCCGACAAGGGTTATCATGGGATTACTTTTGCAGTCACGATAATAAAGTATATTTATAAAATATTTTTATCACTTTATAATTCTATGTTTCGGAAAACGAATATAACGTTCAGAAACTAAGTAAAATATTCAGTTATATTTTATTTTAAAAAAGAAACCATTTTATATATTGACGCTCTTAAGTTTTTGAAATTTTTTGCCAACAAGTATAATTTTTTTAGTATAAATTTTCCAAGAAATCAATCATAGCTACATAAAAATCTCAATTTTCTAAATATAGCTAATTTAAAATCAAAACACCCACCACAAAATAAATTAATATACTCGGACCTCAACAATCTAATCTATGGCCGGTCTTCACATTAATTAGAAGCCATTAAAATTTTTCCCGATCGGAGTAACCAATAACCAAACTGGATTAAAAATCAAACCGGAAACAAGCTATCTTAAGCCGACCAGTAGTTGAATGATCTCATTTCAAACTAGTCAAATTCAGTGTGGAATCTTAAGTACAAATACAATACAAATAACTAAGTACTAAAATTGAACAGTTAGAAATAAACAAGAATTCGTGACAATACTTGCTTACTGGTGCTAATAAAAACAGATATGGTAAACGTCGTTTAATGGCGCCGTAGTCATGCAACATATTAGAGCTGATATATGTATCTCTGGCAGAATAGGAGAGATGTGGGTGAGGATTAATAACCATATGTTTCTATTTAATTCGATAAATCTTGAATGAAAACTTACTTGGAATCTGTTCGTACGGACCAATTAATTGTCATTGGTGGGTGGAACTTGATCATTATGTTACGGATGAGAATAAAATTAAGTTAATGATGTAAGTGATGCAAACTCGGTTCGTTTAATTAGTATTGAGATTTGTCACAAAATTTCGCTTTTAGATCTTCAATTAAAAAAAAATTGTAGTATTTAAATTGTACTTTTTTATGTTTTTTGGTTCTACTAGGTTTGATTTTTATAGTGGAAGATATCACAAGAACAGAAACGTTTTCATGACGCATTTATTTTGAGTTGCGGACTTAAACTCCACATGCTCCAATTTCTAAATTCTAAAGTATTTAACCTCTTAACTTGCAATTAGACAATCAGACTGATGACTTTTCCCCTACACGAATTCCACTACTTGTTCTATTTTCAATATCTATTTGCATAGTTAATTTACGTTTCACGCGAGCCATGCACGAAAAGTACAAAAATCGAGATCTAACTACACGAACGTAAGTGAATTTACGTATAGAAACAGACGAGATAGTAAAATAGATTTTTACAGTTATACTTAAGAAAAAACGACGTAAAGACGTAGATGAAATAAGATCTAGGTCAAAAATCTGAAAGACATTGACACAAAGCAGTCACCTGTGTTGTCGCTTATGATGCAGAGAAGAAATCGAAAACTTTAGCATGCAATATTGCCTGTAGATTAGTAGTCTTGCTTCAGCACTAAATTAAACTAATCCGTAAAGCTTATCAATTGTAATTCTATTATGAGACTGGAAAAGAAGTTTCATAAATGCGGTGCATATGTTACCGTGCGTTCGCTTGATGATTTCATAAATGTACATCGGAAATTGATGGGTTTGTCTGATTGTGTTGAAAGCGATCAGACTGATATTTACTAGTTGCAGTGCAGATCAACTAGGCCGATTATTGTGCGTTTTGTAACATTGTGTCTGTATATCTTAATAATACTTGTCTGTTGCCGCTGCGAGATGAGTACTGTAGTTGAAGAAGATGCAGCAGGTTTTGCAGATGAAATGAACATATGGTAGCAATTTTTTACTTGATAGGGAAAACCCAACTGCAAACGTCTTGTTTTAATCATTTCTGTACAAATTAAGGCCAAGGACAGCAGTAATGTGATTTAATCAACTTTAAGTTGCATCTTTGTGTAGGAAATTCATACGAGTAGTAAATAGTATCAATTGTATTTTTTTTTTTTGTTATTTTCGCCCAAGCAAAACAGTCGACAGGCGTTGAAAACTGCGCAAGAGGAATAACAGGCAGAGTTTATTAATTTTTATATAATTTTTATATGTCTATTTAGGTACAGCGACTATTGTTCCAAGTATATTTTTTCAATTTTTCAATTTTTTCAATTTTTTCCACGCTAAATTTGACTTTTCTGTTGCTACGCACGAGACTAGTATAAAATGTATCACATTACTGATCAAAGTGATCTTCAAAAAGTTGACACACCTCATTGCGATTTCTCTACAAAAAACTGTCTCCGTATACATTGCATACTTTATGAAAGCCTAGCTCTTTGCAACTTATTTGATGGAAAGAAATGTGATTGATGCTCAAAACTACCTCACTAATGATGATCACGTTTTTTATTCAAATCATCTTTCGAGCTTCCAGAATATATTGGTGTGACACGTATTCCTTACTGCCTCCCTCTCCTCGAGGACATCGCTTATTAGATCCCTATCAAACTCCTCTATCCAACACAACACTTTTTGGTACTGTTCTCTGTAAGCCATCTGGTTCTTTTAATGAACTGAATCGAGAATATTTAAAAAAAAAACTGGTAAAGGATATATCAGTCAGGTCTGAGAGCAAGGGTGTTCCAAGTAAGGCCAATCTTCTCCTCGCTAGAACTGGAGCCTGGCACATTTCATCGCCTGTGAACTGGAACTAGTGCCAGTTGCACTTTGGCTCCCTTCCTCGCAGTGACTGTTCTTGCACTCCCACTGTTTTTTCTGGTTTGTTGAATATATTTTTCACTTCCTCGTAGATCTGCTACTCTAAGATACTTGTGCTCGTAGGTTTAGGTAAATATCATTTTCTTTCTGCTATATATTTTAAAATGGTAAGAGTGATGTTGGAATGTCTGTCGCTTTTGTAAGAGATTTTGAGAGACTTAGCACGTATGTATGCATTTGTCTATGAGACTTGCCACGTATGTATGTTTATTGTCATAATTTCAACTTTTGGAAGTATTTCATTACAGTGTCTCTGTTTTGTTGAAGATTGATGGTTATAAATGTTGCCTTTCGAGATGTATAGTAGATGCAGGTGTCATCTGCAAAAAGGTAAATTTTTTATGTCTGCAGTGTATACACTTCACAACAGTGAGGACAGTGAAGGACTTCGCGGGACTACGTTTTCTATTACTAGAAAGGTTTTTTGTTCGAACGGAAAAAGATTGGTCTCCAGTTTTGAGGAAACGTGAGATTTTTGTGTGGTTTCGAAAGCATAATACTTATTCCAGGGATTTGGAAAACTTTTCGTTGGGCAATGTTTTTTTTTCTTGGATTTGGTTGCCTGGTGAGTGTCTGAAGCAGGTATTCGTTATCGTGTCATGTCTTCGTGATTTAAGTTTGTGAGCCGAGCTACCAATTGTTTAATCTCTCCTGGTTCAGTGGGACCAATCTCCTAATCTCTCTGAAACATTGTAGTTAGAATATGAGTAGCTCTTTCTTCAATCACTTACTCCTGGTCGGCTTTAATGTTAGGTTGTCTTTGAACTGCCGCTCTGAAGTTTCGGCCTTTGTTGTCATACTTGAGGCCGTTACGACCAAAAATTGCTGGCATAGCAACTTTGTTCTTCTACCTGAAGTATTTAATCAATCTTCAAAAATGATTGTCACCTGGCTTCATACTATGCAAAAAGTTTTCCCACTACTCGTTCCTAAACAATGAGATCTGATGACTGATGTAATTTTTCAGACGGTTCGCTTTCATTCTGTGCGTCTAGCTCTTCTCCTAAATGGTTTTTTTAATTAGCTCTTTAATGTCCTTTGGAAGCTCGTAAGGGTTATAGCCCTCTATCGGAGTTTTTGCGGTGAATTCTTCTTTTATCTGGGCTATTTTCGCTAATAAATTTTCAGTCACTCAATTGATGTCGCTGGAAGTTTCAAATGATTACAGGAGATTTTCGGTTGGCATTGCACTTTGGAAAGCGTACCAGTTAGTTTTCGTCCTGATTTTCCGAAGGTAGTCAATATAGACGACTTCTATTAAAATGAGTACTGTTTTGTAGCCGGATGAGAGTTCATCCAGTACTGTGGTCTGCACATTGTGCTGAAAATATAATGAGAGACCTATGTCCAGCGCATGGTTGCTGGTTATCCCGAAGTGGGTAGGCCCACTGGGAATATGTGAGCTTACTTGTTTATCCATAACAAACTTTTGCAAATTTGTCCCCGCTCCGTTGATACTCCTGTCACCCAAGAATCAGTGAAATGCATTTAATTCTCCTGCTGATAAAGACTGGTCCTTCCTGGTCAAAGAATTTAGCCTGAAGGTTAGTTAAAGAAATCACTCCAAACTGAAAATACTGAGTGTGTGCTTTGATGTCTATTGTCTCTATTTGGACTAGGTTAGGAGTAGGAATACGTTGGTGGCTAATATATTTTCTTACGAAAATAGCGGTGCCACCTACTCTGCCAAAGAGTCTATCGTTTCTGTAGAAGTGGTAATTTGGAAAATTGAGATGGTCTCCGAGTTTCAAGAATGTTTCCTGAATGAGCATTCCACGATACAACAGAAACATGGTTGGGTATGTTCATCGCGAAAGCTTTTTAGAGAGAGTTTTGGTAGCTGGGAAAACCGAAAACATTCCTTGTACCATTTTCGCCACAATGTTTTTATCATGAATTGAAATCGCACGAGCACGAGAGAGATACCACTTGCATCGTTCTTATCGATCTCACCTTACCTCATTTTCTCTCGAAACTTTGGTGGTAATTTGTTCACGAGTTTGTCAATTTTGCAACATATTTTTTTCTTGCGAGTTATCAAACTGAAACAGCTTGTGCCAAGGATAACCATTAGTGTAGGTCACTCAATCTGCTTTATGTTGAATTCTACAAATCAAATGACAGTAAATGTCACCAGTCTGGCAAGGCGATCCCTAAAAAAATAAAGCCTTAACTCCATGGAATATAAAGCTTCATGCAGAGTCTCGATAAAACATTCGATGATTTGAGTTCCTTTCGGTGAATCATGGGCAAAAACCGATTTAATATTGAGCGGCCACGAATCAGGGCGCGCACAAAATTCCAAAAAGCAAGCTGGAGGGGCATCTAGACTCTCGATCTTGCCTGTGTTCGTGATGACTGGACGAGCGTCTGAATCTAATTTGAGAGGTTGAATCTGCTGTGCCCAAGATAGAAACCTTGAGAAACACCTGACAATGAAACGAAAGCTTCCTAATAGTAGCCTTAAACATTAGCTGTTACTGAATGGTACGAAAAGTAGCCCCAGAGAAAAAGAAATGAAATCACACGCGACTCTTTCAAAAACAACGAATTTTGGGAAGACTATAGTTAAAAAATAGTTTTGTTCATTGGCATAATTCGCAGATTTGCTAATTGGTGCTACCAAAATAGGTTTGAAATTTTCAGAACACTACCTAATCTCAATGGTTTGTTGAAAAGAAATAAATGCAGATGAATCTGGACGTAAAATAAAACTAGTGAATTTTTGTCACATTCAGCACTATTATATACATTACAGCTAATTAATTGATTAATTAAAACATTTTAAAATTTATCGAAAATTCGGGCTATGATTAACACAGGAAATAATCATTAGACGCATTCAAATGACTATTAAAATATACTGTCCGAAAGGGGTTCATGGGACTTAACGCAAATTAATTTGCAGTCTAGAGATCAGTTTTCCTACTTTCATTACACGTTTATGAAAAAAAAAACTTCATAAGCTGTTAATCTTGTGCTTTGTAATTTGAATTAGCAATTTTTTCTTGAATAAGCTTTTTTGAATCGTCATAGGAATTGTCAGATAAACAGAATACAAAAAATTAAATATAATTAAAATACTAGAGTAGATAAGTAAACACATCTATAAAGAGTAGATAAGTAAACACATCTATATGTAAGAAACATAAAAAAAAAAAAAAAAAAAAAAAAATAATAGTAATATAATTCAAAATATTTAAAAATAATAAAGCAACAAATTATAAATAGAAAAAATATAAGCTATAATAAATATATTGTGCAATAATTTTATTTAGTACACCTTACTCCTGCCAAAATATGATGTAATATCTGCCGCTCTAAATTCACGTTTCCGATTTCACAAAAATTAAATTATATTTTTCTAGAAAACAGAGGCAAAATAAACTTCTACCTTCCACATCAATATAGTAGTTACATAAACTTGTGTAGTTCTTAATTATTTTTGACGCGATAGGAATGCTTACGTCTAATTAAAACTGATTCAAATAGAAAATATTTCATTATTTGCTTACATAAAAAATAATTTGAAATAAAAAATGCGTGAAATTAGTGGATTTTGTTGCATAAGTCTGTATTGCATTAACTTATATGATCGAAAAATTGGCTTTCGTTTCGCTTGAAAATAATTTAGCAATTTTTCAAAAGCACTGGCGGTTACTCTGGATTATTATCAAGAGATGTTGATTTGTTATTTAGGTTATTTTTGTTTGATTTTCCCATGGACAAGTGCTATTCATTTTTAACTCAGTTGAGTTGTGCCAAATTCAATTGGAATACGCAATATTATTTTTTTAAGAGAAAAAATTTTTTGCTATATGAACTGAATTTCTTTTTCAGTATTTTTTTTTATATAAAGACAAATTGAATAAAACTCAAAATAAGCAAATTCTCAAAACAGCATCACAAACATCTGTCGTGTAAAGGTATTGCATTAACATCTGTTTCATTTTTTATAAACAAGCTTTAATACAACATTCTACTTTATTCAACTTTCAGTCCCGTATTAATCGCATTTCCATTTATATCTTAATTTCTATGACAACCATAAAAGTCAATTCTATTCTTTCAATTGGAATTCAGGCTATTACCATAAATGATACAATCACAGCCGTTAATTTTTTTTTTGTTCAAAACCAATTTTCTATTCTGATCATGATAATAGTCTCCGACCTAGATTCGAAATTCTTTCCAAACCATCTAGAACTTTGTTTTTGGTCAGAATTACATTATCTACTGCGAAATCGAAATGATAGACCAAGATAGTATTATTCTTATTTATAGACTAAAGTCGTGTTAATATAAATTTTCGTGACAAAATGACAAATATAAAACCATTGAATTTGAATAATAACAACCCATTTATATTCTGTTTTCCGTTTTCTTTGCAGTTCTTCCGACAACTACAACTTCAGCACATCAACAGCCACCGGCACAGCATCATCATCAGCAGCCGCAAATTGAACAAATCAAAAAGGAGGAGAGTTCACAAAATCAGTCACCGAGATCGAGGCAAAGACTCATTAAAGTTGATTTTTCATTACTTCAACAAGTAAGTGAAACGTTTTTTTTTTAAAGAAATTCTAAAGAGTTTTTATGAGAAGTTAAAAGAGATTTTGCAGTCTAAAGTGTTTTTATGGGCCGTAAACTATCAAATAATTTTTGGAAATTTTTACCAGAAGCAATTAGTTGAGTGTGATTTAACTACAGTTGAAGTACTTAAAAGTGTAGTAATTACTTCAAATTATTCAAAACGCTGACTCGGTGGAGCATAAATCACTGGAAAAAAATATATTTTCAAATTACTCGTCTTACAAGTTGTACTGCATACGAATACTTCTAGTACTTGCACAAATATGATATTTTCCCGCGTCTTACCCATTTCAAATGCACTATTACAACACTATTGTTTGAATACCTGTTTCATGAATAGCCAAGAAGCCGTCAGTTGGGCCGAATTGGCTTACACAACACTTTAATTGTCCCAGTATTAACATTTTAATTCCCAAGCATCATTGCAGAGTACCATTCGTCGTTATCTTCTCGAGACACGAAAGGTAAACAAGTTATCGAGGGCTAACGAAACGCAAATGGTAACAACGAAGTATCATTTACTCACACCGGGGCTCGACTAGCAATTTACCCTGCAATTTCCGATGGTAGCGACTGTCAAATTTATGGTATGCAATCTGTGCATGGGCAATTTCATGGCATGCAATTTCATTTCGAAAATGACTCTGAGCGAGAAGGACGTGCGCTGTATCCGAGTGTCAAATGCTCTTAAGAAGTTATTTGAAGCGCAGAGCGAAGAAATTCTGCTACTTATGAAAAGTTCACGTGTAGGATTAGTTACTTTTTGGATAAGCGGGTGAAATTTCAGACGAAAATGTAACTATTATATGATTTGCTGGGGTACGAAGGGGAATGAGATAAAAGTAATTTGAAAAATCCACCAATCATCAACTGGGAGTCTCATAAATTTACTCATCGTCCAAAATCGAAATTATTTCATTTTTAAATCAAAAATTTATATATAATTTCAAAATTCGCATCAAAATTCGATTTTTTCGCCATTTTCCACCATTTCATATTGTGTGGACTATTTTCATTGCTCAACGAGATCTAAAAATCCCTTTGAATTCAAAATCCCTACAATTTCCTATAAGAAATAAAACATTCCCACAGTTCAGCGCCATTTTGAAATCAAGAACTGTCAAAATATTGCCAGGCAGATTGCCGAGCAAATTGCATACCATATTGCCTACCATTTATGGCAGACCATAAAATATTGCATACCATAGGCTACCTCCACTGGCAATTTCAAATTTCATGCCATGGGAAATTGCTAGTGGAGGCAGCCTGTCAATAGTATTTCGAGTATCTATCTGCATACCAATGCTAGTTCGCTTTGAAACGACTTTGACAAAGTCTTGCAGTTGTTTTGCAAGAGCTTCGAGGTCCATCCATTGAAGAAAACAATTTTATTCTTCGGCGACTGTACAATGAGTTCCACGAGCGGTATAGCATGTGAAACTGCGAAATTCCGATGAGAAGAGAGGTCGTTGAACAAAAGTGATCTGGTTTTATCACTGTAATTAAGTGAAAGGGAAGTTGCCATTTTGATGCTGTAAATTGCTATTTTAAATTAGGAAAAGCCAAATCTGAGCGGGAACTCCTACTAACTAGTGCCGGGTATTATGCTGGTTAAGGCTTGCAGGCTATATGGAGAATTCGTGTATGGCTGTGTATCTAATTTGCATAATGGTAGTCTCACGATCACTAGATCGCGTTTCATTGATGATTGTGGAAATTGCAGTAGTTGTTTTAGAATGAAGTATAGGCCTCATGGTACTATATTGTCTCGAAACTAGTACGAAATTTTTCATCATACGAAGGTACTTCCAAATTGGTCTCGATCCTGATTTTTTTCTATTTAATGTACAGATTGATTCTTCTGTTAAATTTAACAAATAACGAAAATAGATAATCTTAATGGGTATCCATATCTGCACTTTAATTTTGGCTGATGTTATTCAAATCAAATAGCTAAACAAAATTTTCCGAGATTTTTGAATTTCTAAATATAATTTTTATAAAAGGATGACAAATGGCAGCCGTATTTTATTTTGAAGATGTCAAACAATTGAAATTTGTTAATATCTTTTGCGATCAGTTTGTGCCATTTATAGTGCCTTGGTTCTAAACACTCTTCGATCATTTCACTCGATGCATTGCTCCTATGGTCCGCTTAAACCGTTAACTTATTTAATCGTAAGTCTCAAGTCTGGTAAATCATATGTTGCGGAACTGTGACCAGTTAATTTTGGTAGATTAAATTTTTGAGATATCAAGTAGGTATTTGGCCCCAAGAAGTGCAAGGTGCGATGTGCAGATGGCGTGCAACTCAGACCTACAGGGTGATCAAAATCATTTGGGGGTCATTCAATCACTCAGCGAATAAATATGTACTTGCTCGAATTAAAGCGGACTGACTGCGAACGGCTGGTCGGCATCGTTACTGGCCACTGTCTTGCCGCAGCATATGCCCTGAAAATGAGAATCCTAAGTGTCAAGAGCCGGTGGTCTCAGAAACAATCCAGCATCTCCTGTGTCACTGCCCGGCACTCGGGAAAATCAGACAGCGCTGCTTCGGTGAGCCCTGTATGGTGGATCGCTCGCACGTGGTGGAACAGAGGCTGAAGGACATCCTTCAGTTCGCGTAAAAGTCCGGGGCTTTCGATGGCCGCTTGAACTGAACTTTCTTTCTAGAGATAATGGGTGGCTTCTTTATTTGAAAAGTACATATCCTTGCTTTTGAATTTCATGTTGAAGCAGTTTCACAGTATCTTTCGCTCGAGTGAATCTAGCTTATTTACTACAGCTGTTGAGATTGAAATCCAGATAGGATTCCCTAGCCATTTAATGGTCGAATCAGTTGCTTATATGAGGGTGGTCTGTAAAGTGTCCAACCTTAAAGTGAAGATGGCAGCACTCGTCAATAAAAGCTAGGGAATGTTGTTGTGCATTTTTGACAGGTAGTCACCAAAATTTCAGCCGTTTTGGACTACAGTTGTTGTTTGACAATTGTTTGAGTGAGTCGATGTGAGTGTTTTTGTGAAAATGGAAAAAATTGAGTATCGAGCTGTCATTAAATATTTGTTTTTGAAAGCCAATACACCTACGCAAATCAAAGATGAGTTGGACTCTGTGTACGGGGACTCTGCACCATCATTTACTACAGTGAAATTTTGGGCAGCTGAATTTAAAAGTGGCCCTACCAGCTTGGGAGACGATGAACTTTCGGGACGTTCAAAAACTGCAAACACTAACGATAACATCGCTTAAAGTGAGAGAGATAACAGATCCTATGAATATGTCCAAAGAACGCCTTTTTCGCATATTGAGTTAACATTAAGGCCTCAGAAAGCTGACTGCGCGTTGGGTGCTACGTTTGCTCATGTTACACCAGAAACGTGTACGAATGAACATTTCCAACGCTCTGTTGGCGAAATTTTGGCGCAATAAATCAGAGTTTTGGCGCCAATGAATTACTGCAGATGAAACTTGGGCACACCATTATACGCCCGAAACAAAAAGGAAATCGAAACAGTGGACTTCGAAGAGGGAATCGGCTCCAAAAAAAGCAAAAACGGTTTTGTCAGCTAGGAAGGTGATTGCGATTGTTTTTTGGGATAGTCATGGAGTTATCTTAATTGATTATCTTCAAACAGAAAAACCATTACAGGAGCATACTACACATCATTACCTCACAAGCTGAAGGCCGAAATAGCAGAAAAACGGCTACAATTGCAGAAAAAGAAAATCATTTTTCACCAACACAATGCACCGTCTCACACTTCAGCGGCTGTCATGGCGAAAATCCACGAATTACGGTTTGACCTGTTTGACCATCCTCCTTACTCAACAGATCTAACCGCAAGCGACTTCTTTTTGTTCCCTCATTTAAAAATGGCGTTCGGAAGACAGAGATTTTCGTCAAACGAGAAGGCAATCACCTTCGTGAACATTTATTTTGCGGAGAAAAACGCCGAGTACTATTTGGACGGGTTACAAAGATCGGAGCATCGCTGGGAGAAGTGTGTACACTTACAGGGAGACTATGTAGAAAAATAAAAATAAATTTTTAAGAAAAAATGGCTTGTATGTTCGTTGGGTCGGAAACTTTTCAGACCACCCTCGTGTTAGAGCGATTTAGTGTTTTTCTACAGAGTCGAATTGTAGTAAAGAATAGACGTTAGCATGTTGGATACATTGTATGCTTTTGCCTGACTATCTCTTGAGTGTTCGTTGAATTCAAATAGATTATGAAAGCGTAATTCAAGGTATTTTATATTGTTACTTCATTGGAGATATGTTCATACTGAAATTAAAAATTACTTTTAAATTGAATTAGCTAAAGCTCATTTCACTATTTATTTAATACTTTGACCTCCTCATTTCATTATCTGTTTGCATGCGTTACCCTTGAATCGCCACCACACATTCGCAATATACACGCAGAAAATTAATTCCTGATTTAATTAATTCCTGTTTGACTGTCTCTGCATTTCACTCTATTTTATGTTCCAGAGCAAATAGGCTCTTGTTTCTGCTATCAACTATCATTTCAATTTGATTCAACACTCGTAATCAGTCAGTTTGGAAAATATGTTGGACTCTCCTGACTGAGAAGAGCACGAAGAACTAGGTCAAGGATAAAATCGCTCATTAAATACATATACTCACTTGAATACATGTAAAACTCATGCTTCAATGAAACCCAGAGATGCGCAATCAAAAGAGTATCAACGGCATATGCAATTATAGAGATGTTAAGATTACTTATGCTGTAATCCTAATTTTCATGCCTCATATCAGCCCAACATTTTTTGAATGAAAACCTCATTGAAGATACTCATAAATATCATTGTTTTTCCAATTTCTGGATTTATTTATTGACTGAACCTGTTGACTTTCATTTGTACGGTTAACTCGCAAGTATACGTCAACACTCATACTAAATATACTAAATCATATTTGACTCTTTCAGCTGTGACAAACATACGAAACACCAAACAACTTGCTACAAATAAATTGAAACCTCAGATCGTATTGCGTCGGGTCTAGTTCAATTATCGTGAGCAAACTTAATAAAACCACAAATAATTGCATTTACCCAAAGGTCAACCAGCAATTGATGCCAACACTCCACTCCCTTCACCGGTAAACGTTTAACTCAATGAGCTTAGTTTGGAGTTAGATTCGTTTCGTAGTTAGGATTAGACTCCGATAAAACACAAGTTCTTGCATCTGTTAAATATATGTAGCTACAAACTTTGTACAAGTTAATGTAACGGTTGGTGCATTTATTCATTTTATGAATTATGAGTACTGAATTTTGATGAGTTGTGAGTTCATAAATTTGCACTAAGCAGGCAAAGTCCATAGGGCGCTAGAGAATTGAAAGAATTATGCTGGTTTTATTGATTGATATTGTTTGGTTAGAGTTTTGCGTTGACCGTTTGCCAATTGAAATGACAGGCTATTATTCTACGCATGGTACCTGTCAATCATAAATGAATAATGAAAGTAATTTTTTGCCGAAAATCTAATTAGGGACTCTGATTTGGCAATTACAAATCAGGGATTTGAAAAGCCAATTAAATGAAATTCAATAATTATAGAGAGAAAGAATTCAAAACGGAGAGTAGAAACGGATAAACGGAAAATGTTGCTTATATTATCTAAGTTTCATAGAAATACAAGCAAACTCAAAAATCTAGAGTCTAAAACTAACTCGACCAAAAATAAATTAAATCACAACCCAACCACGAAACCACTAGTTAAATCCATTAAATTGCCCTTTAATTGGGATAATATTTCTTGGAACATACTTGTACGGAACTCGGCAATTTTTCAAGGTTAATTCACACAATAAAATTACTCACTAAAGAATCTTAATTCAGCTATCGTACGATTTTCATTTCAATGGCAATTTTTTTTTCATTTCATTCAAAGCAAAACGCACTTGTTCCTACACATTCTTACTGTGATTGTTTGTGTCATTCGAAAAACATTCGATTTCTAAGATTATTTCTTTATTCCCATCTGTTTCGAACAATACTTGAGAAAATTATGAAGACTGCAAAAAAACCTTCATCGAAATGAAATGACTATGCCCTAATTTCGTTATTGATGCTTTTTCACAGCAATATATTTTATACTGTACAAAAGAATGCTATTAATCTGGTCGGTAACAACATTGATAACAATCGATGATAGTGCGAAGGTTAAACGACGGAAGAAATCAATTCAAGAAAATCTTTGATACAAAGTCGTAGGTAATACATGTATGTACCAAAGTTCTGTAGGAGGTACTTTAGTTGTGTACTTCAGCAGTTTGCCGTTAATTGCCTCATTATGTCGGAATTAAAGATCAGGTGAATGGCAGCGAAGACGATTCAGAGAGTCGCCTGCTGTGCAACTTTCAACAGAAAAGATCTTTAAAATTAATCATACTGTAATGATGGTATTATAAATCGCATTGGAAAATTTAGAGCGTGAAAGAGAAAATTTTAAGTGAATTTTTCGGCAATGACACATGAAATGCTATTGAACAGATCTTCTTAATTGAATTAATCTGCATCGATCTATTTAACAAAATTGGATAGAAAAGCTTAGAGAAGTTATTGAATAAACCGCATTACGGTATGACTTGCAAATCTTCAAAAAATTACACAACTTGGTATCACTTCGATTATTAACGATATTTTTTTGTGGCAGATTTCTGTAAACTAACTGATCAGACTTACTAACTTCTATTTCTTGGGACTAACCGAGCTCTCAAACGATGGTTGGAAAGATTGAAGCTCAAATATCTAGCCAGACAATGTAATTAATATCGATAGTAAAAAAATATATAAATCTTCCAAAAAATACTCACCCTCAACCAGAATTGACACCAAAAACTTAAAAGAAGAAAATCCAATTTGTAACTAAGCGGAAAGGTTTATCAACAATTTAGGAAACTAACCGCCGTATTAGGCACATTAGTTTTCTGACAAAACTTCAACAGGATTGGTAGCGAAAAATCTTTCAATTTCGTTTAGCACGACTGTCTCGTATACAAACCAATTCACTCCTCTTTCCCTATATATCGATGCAAAATAATACAATATTTTCTCTCATTCAGATCATTTACTGTTAAAGCACATTACTTGTCCCTAAAAAGCATGAAATTCCGGTTGGCATTCCACAAGAATCCGTCCTCAGTCCTATCTTATACAATCTTTACTTGTCCGCAATCTGGTAATTCACTACCAGCTTCTAATAGAAATTTTTTCCCAAAACCGTAACATTAAAATCAAGACTCAAGACAAATTCTTGCCAAAAAGTTTAAATAGCCCTAAAAAAAGACTCTGTCTAAACCTCAAAATAAGGATCTAGTCACTATAAAATTTATTATAACATATTGATAAAGGCGTTAGTATTATTAGTAAGCATTACCATATATCAATATAAATGATGAATCTTAGTCAATTCTCAATGGCTTCTGCTCAGCTCCTCTGGAAAACAACGAAAACTACCTGTATTTGATTTTTTATAAACTTTGTAATAAAATCAATTTTTCGACGCCTCAAAAACTGTTCATTTTTGTACGCATTAATCCCCTGTATAATTTTATTTCAACATTGGATAAAAAATGCAGCAAAAATTCGAAATTAATAAAATAAACACCTCAATATTTGATGCTCTATACCTGTCTGGGCAATAACGGTAAATCATGGATGTTTTCTATGATTTTTTTCTCTTTCACAAAAGAAACTAATTGTAAGTAATAGAAGAGGTGTCTGTTCTAAAAAGAACTACGAAAACGTCCAAAGTTTTCCCAAGTTATACAAAGCATCAGATTTTTTCAATTCTATTGGTTTTGCTTGTACGAATTGAATGTGTGCTACAAATCGAAAGCAAAAGGTAGACAAGAAGCCCTTAATAATGAACTCTAGCCGCCACTGAAAGTAAAATTAAATCGAAATTAAATTTCTAGGCACCGTTGACCATGTGATTTTATTTTGTAGACCCTTTTCACGCAATCTAACTCGTCAAATATTCAAAGCTCCAATCATTATTTGACTCACTATTCGAGCCTTATCAACCCTCAAGCCCAATTTTTATATCAACTCTGAATCTCTTGAAAATATTTTTCAGCCCAATAAAGCTCTTTTCGAGCTCAATAGCTCTTTTTCAACCCAATGAATCCCCTTTTCACTCCAATAAAATCCTTTCCCAACCCAATTAAACCCTTTCCCAACCCAAGAAACCCTTTCCCAACCCAAGAAACCCTTTCCCAACCCAAGAAACCCTTTCCCAACCCAAGAAACCCTTTTTTCAATCGATTTCAACCCTTTTTCAATCCAATGGAACCATCTTTGCATCCTATGTAACTTCCATCAAAAATTTTGTTTTCCCGACGAGCTATTTTAAAAATATTATCTGAACTACTGATTTGACCTAGCATGTTTTTTTATAAAAGCATGAATTTCTCCTTTAATGACATCAGAAACCAGTTGCAATTTATGAAAATGCTTGAACTTTTGGGAAGTAGAAAACAAATTGGCCGAATTACACCTCCGAACTCAAAAGTCAGTACCAAATAGCTATTAAAAATAAGTATAGCGCAAATGTACAATACTATCCATTAGTTGTATCAAAAAATATCTGAAATTATCAGTAATCCCTGCAATGCCACTATTTAATGAAGTAAGATTGAGTTTGACCAAGATATTGGCCAGAAAATTCGTGTCAAAACAAAATGGTGCATATTTTTAGGTCTTATTATTACTGTTCAAATCAAACGCACCAATAATTATCCATGTAAGCATAAAATTTTCGCGATTTTTATTTTTTTGTTGAAGCTCTTCAATGAATTTTCCCATAACCTGAATGGTATTTCTAAACTACACTTGCGCAAAATGATTCAGTAGAGTGACATATTTCATTAGACCTCGTTCACTTTAGTGAAATGTGTCGCTGATATATCTTTTTTAGCTCACTAGTCCAATTTGAAATCATTAACCAAGCTATACATTCGACATAATGAACAGTGAGCTAAGTATTTCTTTTTATTTTTTCGGAATCATTGACCAGCTTACCTTTTTTCGTTCTCGCACCCTTCGTTGCTACATGCAGTCATAGATCTCGATATCTGGTTTCGTTTCAGTGCATTTTGCTACTTGTTTGTATCTCCTAGCCCCAGTAATCACATCCAATACACATCCAGTTCCCATCCTGATACCCAGTGCCAATCGAATCGTCAAGCTGCATCCATGCTTTCCTTCTAGTGCCGAGCGGAGGTAGAAAAAGTAGCCAAAAATTGTTTGTGAGGTATATTGAGACGTTCGGACATGAATTAATGGATGAGCCATTTGGACATGAAATTGTGATGTAGTTCGTTCAAATCTCAAACAGAAACGTTTATTTTTGTTCGTTATTGATCCAATTCTATTCGAAATCGACATATCATAGCTACCACCGGCTACCTACGAAATTAATACTGAGACAAGACTCTGATTTTACACCGCGTAAATTTTTTGCTGTTACTATTAATCCAGTTTACAGCTTTGCGCATAATCAGCATTTTCAATTTCTACTATTTATTTTACTTAATTCTTTGGCAATACGTCACAAAATGAACGGTTATTTCTCTGACATGAGCAGATTTTTCCTTTAAAATTATATGACATGTTCAAATCTAAACAAAGATTTTCTATGAACAGAGAAAATGATGAGTAAACATTACCACAATCAATAGAAAATACTAAAGCAACTCACGAAAAACTTCTCCGTTATCCTTTCTTCGAGTTTCCAGAGCTTTTCGGAATTTTCAAGCCGCAATAACTTTCAACATAGTCTTGAAAAAACTAAATCCACCTATTGAATATCACTGGAACTCTCTCAAAGTAATAGTACGGACAAGTTTTTAAATCGATTTTTTTAAATTCCTTGGCAGAATGTTTTTCCTTGAATATCTACGCGTATGTTCGTTTGTTTAGGTCCTTAGTTCACTGCATCCTTGAATATTGATCCCAAGTGTGGTCTCCACGTTACGTCTACTTTTCGGATGCTATTAAATCTGTCCAACACAAGTTTCATCGTTGCCTATTCTACAATTTAAGTGCTTCCTATTGCCCCTATGAAGAGCGTCTTATTTTCGAATTTCCTTTCCATAAACATGCCTTGAGCTATGCTTTTTGACCGGCCTTTTTTCCTCGGCTTTTTTTTCCTGCAGTATGGAGGAAATATTTTTGGAATTTTTTTGGTATTTTTGGGCGATGAAGGACAACCCTCTCGACGTTTGCCCCAATCAGCGTTTTTAATTTAACTTTTCCATAATTTTATGTTTCTCAGAATCATCATATATGATGTAAAAACTTGTAGCCCACTTTAATGAAATCTAATCTACTCCGAGTGCGTAGTTCCATTCGATATCCTCAGCGTTTCTATGGCGATTTACCAGACAACATCGTTATACCGAAGATAGACCTTCCGTTGGCTTTTTCCAATAATCCTGCCCACATTGGAAGTTGAACTGGATTCTCTTCACTCATACGCGCTAAGCGTCCGGCTCACTCAACATATTGGACCTGATTTTATTCATAACCTCTCAGTGAACCAAAAATATATCAGCGAATAGGGGACCAAATATTTTTTTTGAGTTGTGTAGAAAACGAAATAGTGTGGTTCTTAAGTGTTAAGGACTGAAATATTCCACGGTTATATATCAATATTGGTCCCATATTTGAATCAAATGATCAGCAATCTGAATAACGACATCATATCTCTATAAATACTATCAAAAATGACTTGTAATTTATTATTACCTAATCGCACTCTTAATGAGTCGCTTTGATTATATTTTACTGGTCCAATAAAGCCACTACAACTCATATCGATTAAATAATATATTGTAGATACTAATAAAATAAGTTTTAAAATAGTTTATTGTTCCACCAAGTAATTTTAACCAACACTTTTTTCAATGCTTTTGAAGAGTCATGTTTAAAACTACCTCTCCCAAAAATTTGTCGATATTCAGCAGATTTTTTAGAAATAATTTCCATCGTGATCTAAATGGGAATTATTTTTTTAGCATTCATCATAGAAAAAGTATTGCTACGAAAGCATTGCATCTAACATACCTTGACATGACATGAACTATAAATATACTTCCCACCCATCTAACTAACTTAAATAGTCCATTACAAACTTCACTGGTCACATAATTCTAAGCTTTTATCTGTGTCGTATCCTATGCACCCTCACCACACCTTCAACATACTCTCATTTTCATACCCTCTTGCAAATCCAGCCACAACTTTACCACATCTAATCAGTCTATTACAAAAATAAACTTTACAACACTCTTTCTACTTGTTGCTGCCCTAAAGCGTAAATTGAATTTACGCTTTAATATCGGGGGAAAAAAATCTGCCCCAGATATTTTTAGATGTATACTCTACGATACTATCCTTTTCGAGATTCTTCCATTAGATGAAATAACATTACGTTTATAGAGTACTCATTGTGTGATATTGATCCCTCGAACCTTTTACATAAGTTAATACGAAAATATTTTGTTACAAATGTTTTCGGTTTGACAGCCATTATGGTTTTTCCCGGAAGCCATGCAATGCTATTGATGTCCTTTTAACTAATTTACGAAAGATTTTGTTTGGGAAATTGGATTATGCACAGGGAATTGTTTTATATATGGAAATGTAATCCTTCATAAAGTATCAGTATCTACTGAGAAATCTTGAAGTATATTTATTCCAAACTGAACAAATGAGTTGTAATAGCTGGAATAAGCTAAAAATTTACTGAAAAGTTCAATTAATCCATAATGTTTAATATTTATAGAATAGTTTGAGGGAACAATTTTTACTCATTTAATTTATTTTCGTTTTGAACACATACTAATATCTTTTTGGATGATTTTCAATGAAATTTCTTCAAATATTGTTGAGTCCAAAATTGTGCCCTTACGATCTATAATAAATTCAAAAATACACGGATTTTAATGACTTTATTTTATTTGTTTAATTTTAGGATGACGAATTGTGGAGTCTCCCACCGACCGGCTCAACAACCCAACTATCCCAAAGCAATATGAATCCAACGCTAATGTCTGGCTACTCAACAACTATTTATAACAATGAAAACAATCCAAATAATCTAAATACTGTGCTGCGGCGAACAAGTAAGTAGTGTGTGCAGTCCTTTATATTCACCGTACTCTCATTCAAAAATCCAACGTAAAAATTCATAAAATTTGACTCAATCAAGTAAAATTAGCAATCTGACGCTATCAAAATCAAAGAAACAAAAAAAAACTCGAAAATTTTCACGTAGAATATAGATGATTCTTAGTTTTATTTAATTAAGTACTAAATCAGAAAAATATTGAAAGTATATTGATGAGTAAATTAAAATAATGTAATGTTTTTAGTTATTCTGTACGTTGATTGGCTTGAAATCTTTTGTAAATTCAGTAGAATAAATTTGTTGGTGGCTCGGTAAAACGCAGTAGCTGTTAACATGTCTCCCTCGAGTTGTTAATTTACTAACAACATTTATTGTAATAACATAAGCGAAAAAATAAAATAATCAATTAATCGAAATTGAAAAGGTTCTGGTTTTTTTCGTTTTTTCTATTAACATACATATATTTCTGGATAATGATTCACGTTTTTGGTCATTAACTGAAATTCGAACTAATATCAAAACTTTACGATCTTGCTCGAATTTCGGTTTTTTTTTATCTATCCAAAATATTATACAAAATTTGATAACTAGTCTGTCTTGCGGAATTTACTATCGGTTATTCCTACAAAAATTTCGTATATTTTTATATTTCCAGAGAATACCGCAAATACAATAACTCATGATGAGTATCATAGATTTTGTGACAACGTTCTCGAATGTAATTAATTCAAAATTTAAATAATTTTTCTAATTGAAATGTTGCTTTAGAATGGCTTATTATGCGGTTTCGAATGTTTTTCTCTCAATATATTTAAACGTTTTGCGGTTATTAATTACTTTGAAATGAATTTTGCAGTATTTTGTAGCTTTTACCGTTCAGCTTTTTATTGTAAACGAATTAGATAAAACATTAAAATTATATTTTCTGTCATTTCGGTTATATCGATTGAATTTGCCTGATTCGATTTATTTCTAGCTTTTAAAAACCAAAGATTATCATTTGAAGACCAATTTTAAAGACCAAAGATTATAATATAAAGATCAATTTTTCCTTGAGTAGCTAAATACATTTCAATTTATTAACATACATCAATATTTCCTCTTCTTTAGATGATAGACATTGAAATAGATGCCAGGTCATCCTCAAAATTACAATATCTGTCGAAAAATTGATATATATATATATATATATATATATATATATATATATATATATATATATATATATATATATATATATATATATATATATATATATATATTTAGCTACTAAAGGAACAATTTTTCATTTATAATCTATGAATATATTTTTTATGATTATTCTATTAGATGATAATATAATCTTTCTGAAAGTCTTTTTTACATTCCTTAGAATCTTAGAAGTAGCTATAACTTTTCCTTGCTAACATCTAGAATTTTCATCGCATTTATAATTTATATCGATTAATTATTCTGCACAATTTTATCAATTTCATTTATTTATTCTTCATTTTCTTTAATTGACTTTAGCGTTGGTGTTCTCGAGGCGTCATAGCTTCTAACAACTCCACTACTACTACTACTACTACATCCTTCTACTAACAAACTCAACCTCCGGATACTTCCCACCCACTTAACTCTTATCGTACTGCTACTAACGACAAAATAACTTTATTAATATTATTTTTGCTATAATGTTTTTTTTTTTTAATGTAAATTAATAATAATTTATTCAGTGGTAATATTATTTATGATATAAAAACTATATTATTATATACAGAGTGGTGAGAGTTTTTTGTGTGTTAGAAAAAACAACCAAATTTTTAAAACAATTGTGAAAATAACCCAAAAAAAAACGATAAATTTTAACAAAAATAACTCAGTGTGATATTAATATTTGATGGAAAATCAAAATGGAAAACTCTAACGTCGGAGTTGTTCTTTATGTTTTGTGTGATTAATAATACTGTTAATTTGTTATTTCTTTAAATTGCACTGGTAGTTCGGTTTAAGTTGGTTGGTTTAGTGCTTTTCGATTCAAATAGTTTTGAACTATCTTCGATTTTCAATGGTTTATGGGTTTGTATTATTTTTTTCATATATATTATTTAATTAGTACGTATTTTATATGACTAATAGAGTTATATTTACAGCGCAATTAAAAAAATTGTTTTGCAATATATACGACTTATAATTAGCAATATATATCAAATAACTTGCATCCATTTCAAGAACTTGTTGCATGTAACTTTTTTTACCTAATACCTTTCATTTTTTTCAGTTGAAAAATGCTTGATTAACATATAAATCTACATATTGTTCAACTCGTTAATATACATACACTTAAATTGCATCATCATCACCGACGCTACAACCGGGGTCCGGCCCGACCGTGAGCCAATGTCATCCAATTAGACACCCCTAAGCTCCGAGCGTCCTGGTCAACGCAATCGCTCCAGCGCTAGCAATGTCGAGTAGGATCTTCTCTAGCTCATACGAGCTAGGTCCCCGGCCCTCTGCAGTCCACCGAACTGTACAATTGTAATTTTGTCTGCTTCTAGGCAGATAGCGTACAACTCATAATTATAGCGTCTCCAGAATCGCCCTTATACTGAAATTTAGACTTAATTATTTTAAGCTGGAGAGTGAAAGTTTCAATAATAATGATGTTACAATATTACTCCTATCCTATTCACTCGATTCTATCATATTTAATTTAAATGCAAATCCTTGAAAAATCTAATACACTGCCATCAGTGGATACATCGTGCGTTAATAATATCCTTCGAATTTTCAATTCAATGAGCATTCTTTCAAAGGAAAAAAATTTATAGAATATCCTTCATTTCATTCAATTCGCCTGTGTAACATTATCGCAAAGTGGCAAGCACTTTTCCATCTGACATTATATGAAGCATGATTTTGACGTCCGTCAACATAATTTCCTAGAATAAAGTCAATTTACCCCTATTAAATCGAATGGAATCGTATAATTTAGCTACAAGATTTGACTTTTAAATTCTCCTAAATTCTTATTCATGCAAAGCTGCATTATCGGCATTAAAAACTTATGTAAATGCATTTCAATTTTCACTATCCTATTTATGCTTTTACTTTTCTTCCCACAAGTACACTTAAGACTATTTGAATTCCAGAAAAAAATCCAACCTTGAATGATTAATCGAGTGACAATCCATAATTACAACCATTTTTCTTCACTTCTCTGGCGCGATTTCACTCCATTACGTTCCGTACTTGAGAATTTAATTCAATCACTAGATTATGTAGATTTTGATTAGACGTGACCAAGCTTTGGACGTCGAATTTACTCCTCGATTTACTCACTGTAAAAATAGATATTGCTACTTTCAAGATTACAGTTTAGAAGTTTGGTCACGTAATTGTTCCTACTTCACAAAATTGATCCTGAAAATGAACTTGAAATTATTTCGGTTGTGCATTGTAATTTAAAAGATACATTTCATTTACTTTGAAATAAATAAAGTTAAAAGGTGGAAAATTTTAGCATAAAATTGTCATTAATATAGTAATTTTTTACAGCTTTAATCCACACACTTCCGCTTTTGTTCTTAGAAATTGGATGTAAGGAATTTGATAGTTACTTAATTATTTTCTTACATGCTTGCTTTGCGACAAAATGCAATATTTTAGTTTCTGAAAACAATACGTTTCATTAAACTGTTCTAATCAACTTCCAACTTTCTAGCATATGATCTAGCAACACAGTGTGAATCGCGACGAGCATCAATGCGACGTCATACAATAGTTGGATGCCAAAGTAATATATCCGAATCACATTCAGTGCCACCATCACGACCCGATTCCCGCCAATCTGATGTAAGCAAACCGCTTCGAGTGCAACCGAAACAACAGCCACAGTCAAAATTGGCGGCACCACCATGCTGTGCTGAGCAGCAACAGTCCCAGCCAATACATCCTCAAAACGGTGTTCTCAGTAACGGTCTGTCGTCGAATAATTCTAGTAATCTCCCTTCGATGGAGACGTGGACGAAGAATTCGCTGGACGCCCTGGATGAAAAACATTGGGCCGAACGTATTAGCGATCGTCTTTCATTGACGCTAGAGGAAATCGTTCATATCCGATCGGTTATGACTAAAGCTGAACTCGAAGGACTTCCGGTCGGTGTTCGAATCAAGGAAGATGTAGAAAGGCGAAAAGTCTGCTTTTTGTGTTTAAGAACTAGGTTTAGTATTTTCGGTCCGTGGGGTGTTCAGTGTAAGCTGTGCCAAAGAACGGTCTGTTCCAAGTGCTATGCGAAGGTAAGTGGCCATCATTATAAGGATGTGGTTTGTAAAAGTAATTCGAATTTATATTTCAGATGCGAATACCAACAGAACATTTTCGAAATGTTCCAGTTGTTCTATTGTCACCTTCGCTTTTGAATAGTCCGACTAATTCAAATGCTCCATCACCATCGCACCATGCACATAATAATGCAAGCTCTTCCAATACCGGACCCACATCCTTAACGGATGAATCATTTCCGAAATCGTTGATGGAGCGATTATTGAGGCCTGAGTCAGGCCGAAAGGTCAGTTTTAATTTATTTTGATTATAGTTTATTTTACATTTTGTTTTATTATTAATTTATGCGATATATGATGTCTTCAATATCAAAATCATTATTTAGAAAGTATCGTAACCAACCGCTGCATGTTCTCTTAGACAAAACCCAGAACATCGTAGGTTTCTCTAAAAGTTCTACATGGCTCAGCTGCAGTTTTTTTTATAAAAAGAAGTAATAGAGTAAAATCTCCGCAAATATACTTCTCTGGCTCGAAAGTTGACATGTTTAACATTTCTTGTTTTATGTTAACAAATTATCCTTTAATGAAACATGAAGAGCAAGAAATTAGTTAAAGAATATTTTTGCAATCATGCAATAGTCCCTGCCCAGATATGGTAGTTCTTGCTAATGCTCTGAATATAGTAGTGGACCATTTGTGTGTATATTTACCACGCAATTCGATTTTTTAACTGGTATCGAAATACATTAATAAGGTTTTCTGTGAACGATGCAGGATTATACAAGATTCTTTCTTACTAAAAACATCACCAACTAACCACGGGAGTCCTAGCCGTGATCGATTTCATATTACTTCGATTCGGCCGTGCCACTAGCACCTGTCCAGAGCAGCAACGACTACTTTCGTCCCTTCAGGAAAAGTCTATAAGGCACCCTTCTTCTCTTTTCAGCCGCAACACTATCTCGAGATGTGAAATATGTATCCAAGTGTTCTCTGAATGAAGCATCGCTTCCACAATCGTCTCCGACTTAACAAAGCAGATTGCCGAGAAAAGGGCTCCTCACTCTTTTCTGAAGCGAATGCACAGGCAGAAAGTGTGCAATGCACCATCAGTTTCATTAGTGCAGTATATGTAGTACTCTGTCCTGGTTTTTATCCATTATTTTTTCTTTCTTCCCTCAGTTGAGCTTCGTGTTTTTTTTATCGTCCTCATTTTCTGCCAAAAGCAAATGGAGAATTTCGGCTATAATTTTGTAAATCAAAACCCATGAAGCTTCAATGAAATACATATCGAACTGGACAACGTTGTTGCGATGGTTTATCCAATCTGCTCCTGATTTACTAGATAGACTTGATTTTAAAAGGAGAATGCATGCGAAAGATACCAAAATATTTCTTAATATAAAATATATAAGATTTAAAACAGATTCCAAGCTTGAATTCCGTTTTCTAGATTTTATTTGTGTCAAACATCGCAACTTAATCGTTCTTAATCCCAACAATAGAATATACTTTAACCTATACCAAACCTCAAAAACTCCATTACTGTTTTCTGTTAACTTGTCAGCTTAATTATGTTGCTCAGAGAAGTAGAAGCTAGCTTTACTTCTAAAATCAATAACTACTCCGGTTCTTAATTTAGTTCCTTTAAAAACGATAAGCAGTACGCATCTGGTCCTTCGATAGCCTAAAAATCACTTATCATCCTATAGTTTACTTTATCAAACATTCCACTCAGCTCACATTCTCTTGGCAATATAGCTGACAGTATCTGGTCTACTGCCGAGAGCCGACAGTATCATTGAATTGAGTCGAATTTTAATGTTAACTCGATTGTTAGCCAATTTCCTCCCGAAATTAGTGATCACTTTTGTTAACTTGATTACTATTTTACATAACTTAATAACAAGTTATTTAGAGTTTTTAAGTAACAAAGTACTGTCTTCAGATTAACACCTGATTTTTTTATCTTTTATATGATAAACATAAGTTCCTTCATAGTACCCAATAATTCTTATTAATCGTTAAACTTTTTGCATGAAAATGTCCAGATAATCACCTTTGCAACTGTAAAAAGTTGTTATCTTGCCAAACATCGCTTTATTTTTATTTACTCCAAGTGCACTGCACTGGATTCGGTGCTGATTGTATTAAACATATTTTTGCCAAACCACTTTCAAGTTGCATATGTGCTCCTTTGTCATTAGTTTTTAACATTTTCACAGACCATAAAGCAGATAATGTTTCTTGCATCTTTAATTGTCGTCCTATATCCCTTTTGGCCATGCTTTAATAAACTCCTTGAAAGAGTTGCTTAAAACAGAGTGCACACATTAGTTCAGCCTTTGCTAGCCAGCGAACAGAATGGACTCATTAAAGGTAAATCAACGATTTCTAACATTTTGCTGTTCAGAAATACTATTGCTACCGCAATCGACCAACAAAAGCAAGTAGAGATGTCATATAGATAGATTTAACCAAAATAAATCATTATATTATTATTCTGTGGAAGCTAGCTAGGTTTAGTCTCTCTAATTTATTGGTTCTTCTCCTACGTTTATGTTCGGTCTTGTGTGGTTACTTTTAACTCTTGCTCTTCTACAACCTTTTTCCTGTTCATTAACGATCCTACATATGCCTTTACTGCATCCTGCCTATTGTAATTTTCAGAATATTTGAATCTGCTAGTTACTGTTCCCTTCTGCAAAACGATTATTCTGTTTTAATTAACTAGTGCACTCTCGAATCGCCTTACTCTGGATATTGCGAAGTGTCATCAAATTACCTTCATCTACAAAATTTCTCCACTGCTTTTCTTTTACTCGGCTCTCAGCTCTGCTATCAATGCTGTTGATAGTTTCCTTGGCGTAATTTTTGATTCTAAGCTGAAGTTTGACCAGCATATATTGCATATCACTCTCAGGTTCTCTCCGGCTTCATAATTAGATCTTCCAAACTTTTGTTAATTATTTCCATTTGTTTTTCTCCTTCGTCCGTAGTGTCTTTGGTGTCTGCGTTCTAGACACGATTCATCCGCTCGTTATTCTATAAGCTATTACAGTTTGCGCTTCCCCATTCTGTAAATCCCTTCTTTCGAGTCACCAAGAGTGCTCTTCAACGACTGGCTCCAATTTAAACTGTATAACGGCTGTATATTACTTAAACCCAGCATTCCTTTTTCTTTTAGAGGTTCGGTCCGGTATAATATAAGCTTATTCTATTTTAATGTTCCGTTTAAACTTGTAATAATAGCCAATTTCTTCCAAAATTACTTTACACTTATTTTTGCCCTCTTCAAATCCCCTCTAACCATTTTTATTTCAGACTCGTAATACTGTCGGAAGTGCTCCATCATCACCAAAACACCAAAGATCATCGAACAGCACGCCTGGTTCTACAACTGTTGTACAAAACGACCTTCATCAGCAATTGATGACAAAATCACTACAAGTTGGCAGTAACAATGCCGAGCCATTGGCTACCAACGGTGGTATCTTGACTGCTAGCAATAACGCTAAGGAAAACAATAGTGCTTCGATAACATCATCATCGTCATCATACCTCAACGGAGGAGGACAAAATGCTGCAGTGAATCGTAACTTGATCATGTCGCGAAGCATGGAAGGTCCGAAAAGTCTACCAGTACAAAGTCCAGCACGACCACACTCGAATAGCAGTACACTTGAAAGAAAGTTAGTATTACTCTACTCTTACATTGCGAAATTCCGTTGGAGTCGTAACTCATCACTATTTCATATTATTACAGAAATCGTTTTGCACGAGCTTTCACTTTATCCTCGTCCGCTCATCTGGCCGATCAAAAAGAGAACACGTTACGTGGCGAGTTGATGGCTGTATGCAATGACTGTCGGGGATTAGTGCTCGAAATTATACGATCGTCACGACAAACACGCTCATCAGCTAGGAATCGAGCTCTGAAAAATCTGACACTCGATCTCTCTCCAGTTTACAAAAGGTGGTAAACTCCCTCTAGCCAGCATTTCTAATCTCCATTTATATATTCTTCAATCTACTTGCGCGTAGGCAGTACTATCAAATTCCGAATTAACTTTTTCGACTCAATTACTACCCCACAATCAGAATACAAAAATACACTCACACTCACATAAAAGACAGATATTATAACCACACGTCGATTTCCATCATATCTTATTGTACATATTATAAATATCTTACGTACGTTTTAAGCAAGCAAACAAGAATGAAACTATTTAATGCGCCCACTTGAACATATAATTTTATTTAATTAATTAAGTTAACGATAACTTTAGCGATTTTTGTGTTGTTTAATTTTAAGATTAGCTCTTTGTTAACGCTTTAGTTTTAAGTTGTCAGTTCGAAATGATTTAAAGACGCGCTTGAAAGTCAAATTGAAGAAGACAAAATCAAATTCAGAAGAAAAAAGTAATAAAAACAGAAAATGAAGCACACACATACTAAAAGCAATTACCAAAAAAGTTAATAAAAGAGCACGTTTACATAAATAAAAAAGAAAAAAAAAACAATCACCCAATGATAAATTGACAAAAACTATGTGAAAAAAAATATTTTTGAAAACCCAGTTGAAGAGTAATTCTCAACAGTCTAACTACAATCAATCAAATTTAATTCAAACATTGTCCATTCTACTAAACTAAGTGAAACGTAACAATTTCATTGCAGTAAAAGATATACTAATAGAAGAAGCAGCTTGCCATCGTCACGAATTATAAAGCTTAAAAATTTGATTTGAGCATCGAAAAGCTTTCAGCATCGGTTCCATGAAATCGAAGAATTACTAATTTTTTTTTGTATTTTATTTGATGTATTCTTCTATGTAAAATTTATCATGTTTGGTTTCTTTTTTCTTACATATTCGATTTGCATTTGATCTAATGTAATAGAAGTATATTTTTTGTAATTTCATATTTCATTTTCACGATTTCGTTATCATTGCATTCATGTTTGGAATTTCCCAGTGGAAAATTTCAATCGTTATAATGTAAATATTATATTATATAACCATTTCATTATCTTTCATATCTTGTAAATTATGTTTTTTAAAGAAATTCGCAATGTATCTTATTTAAATAAACCAGTCTCGAAATTTGATGCATGCTTCTTGCAACTCAAACACAACTGATCAACGGAACAGAACAACCAGCTCGAATTATTTAGATTTGAATGTTTTAGAATTTTATTTTGCACAAACAAAAAACAAAACAAAATCGATTGTTATGTAATATATTGAATGAATAAAGTGAAAAATATCGTGGAAGACAAAAAACACACAGTTTTTGTATACACTGAAATATATGAACAAGAGGCTTTAATTTTAATTGTCACTATTTCCCCCTGGGACATAAATATTCCACAACACTGTGTAGAAATCATAACTCTTCTCTGTACTCAACTTAGCTAGAAGATATTAGAAGAAAATATTCTAGAAATTATCAAATTATATAAACTGAATAATAATAACAAATAATAATCAAAACCAATGTTTATTCATTTCGATCTTAGTCGAAAACAACAAACTAACATTTTTTTAATGCAACAATCTTTTTTAAAATGCATTCTTTAAAAAGACCACTTTTTCTACTCTTTAGTAGTTATGTTGATAATATCATCATCAAAAAACCTATTCAATTGTCTTATCCTTTGGCAGAATTGTTTTTTTGTTTTTTGTTTTAAACAGAATATCTAAGTTCTACTTGTAAGTGCAATTTTACTAACATAGAAAGAAATCATCGTGTGTATAAACATATATATTGTATTCAAATAACACAAAAGAAAAGTTATCAATCAAATATCTCTAGATAAATAACATAGATAAAGAAAAGTGAAAGAAAACATATTAATACAAATATGTAATATGAAACTAAAAAAAACAACAGAACAGTTATTGAAATATATTTAATGAAGAAATCTGTTTCAGAAAATTGAAAATATATATTTATGAAATGAAAAAAAAAATGTTGTGTTTTATTTGAAGTAAGTTGAAGTAAATCTAACTCCTTCCAATTTTTTAAAACTGAAATAGCCTTTGGAAATATATTGAAAATCTGGTATCGATTTAGCACATTCGAGTGAAGCTGTCTGCTGTTTAAAATGGGAATTCAATTCCGATTTCGGAACAGATCATAATACGAAATTCCGACCATTGGCGAGTCGATTTCGGAATTCGAATCAAAATAGGGATGCGACCCAAAGGCAATCACAAGTTGCCCAAAAAATACAACGCAAACTGAACAAATAGCTAATTTTATAAATAAATTCAATAAAATACGTTCCACAGACTTCTTAAGCCTCAATTACACTCTCCCCGAAACATAGCAAACGTTAACGAGGTGAGAGTGTAAATGGTCTACTCTAGCCTGTTTTTTTTCATGGCAAGCAGGAGTTTTTAAATGGCTTCCTCGTCGGTTATCGCCTGTTTTATGAGATGTCTGAGTGTTTATGACGGTTTCGTCCTATCTCGAGGCCGCTCGAAATGACGTCGGTTTTACGCATCGAGTCAAAGTGATTTGAAAAAAGATCTGGTGCTGACTCCCCGCGAAAATGAATGTCTTGCCCCGCGAAAAATAAATGTCTTGCCCTGCGAAACAGCAAATGAATGTCTTGCCCCGCGAAACAGCAAATGAATGTCTTGCCCCGCGAAATAGCAAATTAATGTCTTGCCCCGCGAAATAGCAAATTAATGTCTTGCCCCGCGAAATAGCAAATGAATGTCTTGCCCCGCGAAAAATAAATGTCTTGCCCTGCGAAACAGCAAATGAATGTCTTGCCCCGCGAAAAATAAATGTCTTGCCCTGCGAAACAGCAAATGAATGTCTTGCCCCGTGAAATAGCAAATGAATGCCTTGCCCTGCGAAACAGCAAATAAATATCTTGCCCCGCGAAAAATAAATGTCTTGCCCCGCGAAATAGCAAATGAATGTCTTGCCCCGCGAAACAGCAAATGAATGTCTTGCCCCGCAAAATAGCAAATGAATGTCTTGCCCCGCGAAACAGCAAATGAATGTCTTGCCCCGCGAAATAGCAAATTAATGTCTTGCCCCGCGAAATAGCAAATTAATGTCTTGCCCCGCGAAACAGCAAATGAATGTCTTGACCTTATCAATGTCTTAAGTATGTCTAATATCGGGTTCAAATGGGATGGAAATTGAATTTGTTGAATGGAAACCTTTAAACAACTCCTTTGCTTTCCACTGTTTCGATCTCAATCCTAAATCAAGCCGGTATTGCAATAATATGCGATTACTGACTTCCACTGTATCTCGAACGACAGTTTCTGTGTTCAGCCATTTTGAATTATGTACGTAAGTAAGGGCAGTAATAAGTATCCATTTCTCTCTTACCCCGTATAGTCCCCACCAACAAAACCTAAATGTCTTTAAATTTAAAGTTGGTCAAATGGACGCTTGTACACTTTGTAAAACTTGTGAGAATCTTAAAGATATTTTAATTGTTTCATTTCAATTACATAATTTGTCCAAACGCTAAGTGCGTCGTTTTTTTCTTCATAAACACCGATTTAGAGATCTACTTTATTGTACAGAGGGAGATAAATAAATGTTTTGTACGCAAACTTTTTTAAAGTCTTTAAATCGGTTGATCATAAGCTGCTGACCTTGATACGATAAGACATTGGAGTTTTATACATATTTGCTATTTATAGATGAATCTCCCTTTTTCAAACGATTCATCTTGTCTTTTGTATGCTGACGGTTTTAAAATGTTTAGAATGATAGATTCGCAAGAAGCTGCATTGTAATCTATGCATATCCGGTAGCTTGTGCGCCACCAATTTTCACACTTTGAATTCAAGTGCTGATTCCAATATTTTCAATTGATTTCAATAGCCCAACTTACAATCAATAATCGTTGACTAGAAAAGAATATTATAGAAATTTTCTAAATAATTAAATTCTTGCCACCACCATTAAATTCAAACACGAGTTTTCATGGGATGTTTAAATAACTGGTTAAAATGTATTTTAGTTCTTAGTAAAAGTAACAATATAAAATAAAAGCGCATAGTAACTATTTTGTATGTAGGTTAGTAAAAAATACACTGCCTTCATTAATTAACATTAAATTGAACGCACTTTGTTAAGATTCAAAATTGTACTGGGATTCATTTCGTTTTCTTGGAACTTTTATCCGCACTGGCATCACGTTGTTCTTTCGCAAATCGTAAGAAAATTTGCTCGAGAGTGGCTTGAGTTAATGAATAGTCCTCGATATTTAATGTATTTCGATTAGCTTCCATTAATCCAAATATACGTGAATATGGCATAATATTCAAAGGGATTTCGAATGTCACCAAACGTAAACGACTCTCTCTGAAATGAATATTTATTGTTTGGAATCATGGTATATGTACTATAAATTCATTTTTTATGTATTTGATTTGAAAATGCTACTCGATTCAAACTAGATCGGAAAACAAATGGTTTTATTCTGCAATACATACTTCAATGTAGCGCCCTCGAAATGACCGTTAATAAAATCCACGACTTTTTGCTCCTGCTCTGCCATTTCTCCGGCAGCTCTTTGAACACTCATTTGCGAACCCCTAAAATGGATCGACTTTATTATCGGTTTCGTAGGATAAAATAAGTAAAGTTTTAAATGAACACAAAATGCAAATTTTGCTTGATGCGAGCTTTTAGTACACATCAATACTTACAATCCAACTTTTTTCAGTTTAATCGAAAGAGTCAGAGTCGTCGAGAACTTGTTTTTCAAATGCTGCGTCGATCCCAAGCACTTAAACTCTCCATTCACCATTATCGCTAATCGTGTGCACAGGGCCTCACACTCTTCCATACTATGTGACGTTAGAATGATACCTTTTCCAGCATCTCTCAGCACACAAACCATTTCCCATAGTTTTCGACGTGACGCAGGATCAATTCCAGATGTCGGCTCGTCCAGATACACAATATGAGGATCGCCTAGCAGTGCGAGGGCTGTGCTTAACTTTCGACGATTGCCACCACTATAGTTACCCGAAAGCCGGTGCAAAGATTCTTGGAAAGCCAAATCGCGAGCCAATTGTTCCACTAAACTTTTGATTGTATGTCTGGGAATACCCTGAATCAGGCAATACATTTTCAATAGCTCGTAGCCGGACATATCTGTTAGAAGAGCATCGAATTGTGGGCAATAGCTGATCATTTCGTAGATTTTCGACTTTTCCGTTCGAATGTCGCGACCTTCGATGAAGACATCGCCGTAGGAAATGTTTTCGTCGCCGGTAAGCATTTTGAAAGCACTTGTTTTGCCAGCTCCATTTACACCCAGAAGACCAAAACATTCTCCACTGAAAGAGATATTGAAGAGAAAATATTATAATTATAATTTACTATTGATTAGGATTAAAATTCTTAAATTGTGACTATTTTTATTTTTCATTTTGCAATAATATTCAGAAACAAAAAACTGTCTGTTTTCATTGATGATTTCGAAAATAGGTGTGAATTTAAGACAAAGTTGACCCGTTTTTGACAAGAGAGCGTAGACAGAGTCAACTCCGCTAATAACATAGAAGGAAACTTTCTTTGACGGGGTTGAAAATCAAGGAGATTTTTAATCTCAAGATCTATTAAACATATTGTATTAACATATTTATTCATTAATAACTAAATTACCGCTGAAAGCTATACATTAACTAGATATTATGTTGAGCCTTTATTCATCACGAAAACAATCTTAATTTATTCTCGGACTAAGCAGATTATGGCTGAGTTAGGTGAGGGCGGCAGGCAGTCCTTGAAGTGATTACCGCTATAGTAATCATTAGCGTAACCCATCAGAAACACAGACGCGGCCATTTTTAAGCGCAGCAGGGTATCGCATGCAATGTTCCTTGGATCGGGTGCTACGATTGATCCCTGTGATGCACCGGAAGTGTTAAGTCTTCTCCGCTCTCCTCCATCCGTTTCGTGCTATAGCCACCATACCCTGAGATGGTCCAGCAGCAGGAACAGCAAATACTCAGTAATACGGAAGCCATACTCGAGGTTTCGAAGGACGTCTGTCCTCCCCGTCGAATTCAAAGCGTTTTGAACATATAACGTCTTCATCAAAACAATGGTCTGACAATGCGGCATGGCTCCTTCACTCTTGCTACCACCCCAACGACTTCTGTGGCAATTTTCAAAATTCAGCATCTCAATTGAACATAAGTTAAGCAAGGAGCCTGACAAAAGTGTGATGAATAGACATCAACGAGGCAAAAAAAGGGGTTGATGCTTATGGAGCAAAGTGTGCATTGGCGGATCACCCCCTAGTTCACGTCCGACAGATGCTGATGTGCCACAAGGGAAGGGGTTGTGCCCGAAATGAGCCACATGGCGCATAGAACGACACGCTCCAGTGACAATATCTCCAAGTTTCAGCCACCAGATATCCTACCTGAAAAATTGCCAGTATCGGATCACCAAGCGGATACCATGTTTGTCCAATCGATTATAGGGGAAAAATGGTGAGGATTCCATCAGCAGGTGGGATCGTTCCACCAACATTTTAGCGAAATTATAAATTAAGTGGTGCACCTAGCCATTCTGCAACTGAATCTTCGACAGGAGCGTCCATCGCTAAAGGTGGAAGCTGTTGCGTTCGCGGCCGCTCAGCGATATCACCTACTTCGAAAGTCACTACAATGGTATCGGCAATTTAATGTCCCTGTCGAAAGCCGTTCCGCCTGGCAGAAAGATCACCAGCTGATCTAATTGCTGACAACACCCGTAACACTAGCAACCACTCGACCTGTTCGAGCTGTTATGACAAGCGTACAGCGCGGACGGTACATGCAATTGCGTTGCCCGGGTTCTCTTTTCCCTTGTTGATGAGTGCTACACAAACAACTTACGACCGCTTCGGAGAGACTCCTGCCACTAAACAGGAATTCTATAAATCCGGTTATAATCACGGTTGCCTTTCCGCCACAACTTTAGCTGTTTCAGCCATAGATCATCTTCTTCTCTGTAAAGCCAGGAATAGCCAGGCCAGCTAAGCATTTTAAAACTAGAGGTTTTGCCCTTTTGCATCAAGGTGCGGCAATGCGGCAATGCAATCACTTGCCGTGTAACCCTCCATCACATGATTTTCACAATGGAGTTTTGGTTTAGAGCCTGGTTTATTCCACAACAACCATTGGCGGGACTGGAAGCCAAGAGCTGTCGCGGAAGCTGTTATAGAGCTTCATTTAAGCAAGCTGTTGCATAGAGCTTCACTCTAGCTGCTATAGAGCTTCATTTACAAATTTACAATAAATGTGTATACTAGTGTGGCTTGATTAGTTTGATGACTCACTTTACCCTTGATTTAACGCAGCTGGCTGTACAGAGCTAGCTAACCTCAAAGCTAGGTGCGCGATCTCACGTCCGAACCTGGATTCAAACCAGGCACCTCATACAATCACATTCTTAGTGATAAATGTTGATACATTTGGTTTGACTCAGCTGTGATTATGTAATTTTATAAAATCAACGACAAATTACATATGGATTTATAACTGAAATTTGTAGTGAGGAAAAATATGAGAATCGATTGAATTCGTAGAAAAGTTAGCCCTTTGGATATTTGGTCCGTAAAATCAATTTTTTTAAGTAAAAATTTAATAAAAATCATAAGTTTGAGATTATCATTCAATCCCGAAAAAAGTTATTCATAGTTTAATTTACTAAACTTTTCTTTTTCCAGGGTTTCCGTTTATGCTGACTGATCTGTTTTATTTTAGATAGGAGTCATAGGCCAGTGTAGGCCTCAATCCTATCTGGGGCCGGAGGCTATCTGCTTGCAATCAGATTTGCCCCTGAGATGGAGTCATATTTCTGGAAATTTTATGTTTTTTGCTTCAGCTATCTTGTTTACCAGCTCATGACAGAGAACTTTGCGCTCATGCATAGTCAGAAGCCCCTTCCCCTCTACATTGCGGCAGTTTTGTGTTCATGACGGATGAATATTACGTAGCGTCCCTCTTTCAGGAGCTTATCTATCTTCAACAACCCACCCTGGCCGGGTGGGAGCTACCAAAGCGGCAAACCAGCATTTGTCGGGTTTAGATAAAAGGATTCTCCGCTAAATGCGGAGCATTGACCACCAATGTGGCCACCCTGCTCCACAGACAATTAATTGTCATTGAGAGTAGCAAGTTCTCATTTTGTCATTGATGTGTCTTGGTCCGCATTCCAGGAGGCAATACTTCTTGCATGCTTTTTCACAATCACCCATATTTTGAACTTTAGCACCCTGTTAAACTTTCACACTACACACCGATCCATTTCAATTTGATTGGGACTCTTTAATGTTTTATGCTATATTATAAAATTATATTAAGTTTCACACTTTTGGTCATTTAAGTGATCGTTAACTTCAATAGCAACTTTTGACCACCAAGTAACGCAAAAATGTAGCCGTAATTAAGAAAGAGGAATTACAATATTAACTTACTGTTCAACTCCAAGTGACAAATTGTTAACAGCAAGGAACTTTCCATAAAATTTTGTTAGATGTTTCATAGCCAGAGTCTTTTGTTGCATTTCATCCTTTGACATGTTTTCAACGCGTTCTTTTTCTGACTGTACATCAGTATCGATATTATCGCCTGGATATGGCATTTTCGGTCTGGAAATAGATTATTCTTCATTAGTTTTTAATAGGTTCACTCTGGTTCAAATTAAATTTAAGACACAATTATATTTCAAGTGCATCAAAAATCGTAAAAAGCATGGATTTACTTTCGAACTGTATAAAATTTCGATACAATATATCAACACACCTACAAAGATTTTTAATATTTTTCACATATCCCATATTCAATTCCACAATCATCAGCAAAGCATAATACCCAATAAATGTCGCCACGAGAAAAAATGCAGTCATACCCAATCCAGGAAAGTCCCACGAATACAATCCTTTGTCTGAAATCGAAGTAAATGAAAACAAATCATGCATCATATTATAAATGCTGATTTTTTTTTATACTTACTACAATCAAACCCAAGAAAACTACTGACAATGACGTCGATATTTTTGTCTTTAATCAAATCGGATGCCGATTCCATCGTGTCTTGACAAATTTTTTGATGTGCATAATAGGCACCTTGATTCCGTACAGCTTCCGCAAGCCCATAGGTAGGAATGAGCAAACAAAACGCCCGTGCAATATTAACAGTCCCGGGATCGTCCGCGTAAAGCAGTTTTAGTACAAATATCAATATGAGAAAGCCCATACCTGGAATTTAAAGTATTTTTGTTTAAGCAGCAATTTCGTATTTTAAAATTTCTTTAGGGTATACATTTCGGTCAAACTGTCAACTCAGACCAACAAATAGCTACCAAATATCTTACCAGCAATCATATTGATAATAATACACTTAGAGAGTCCATTGGCAGGACTGGTAAAGAGAAGCGATAGTAAGTACGTGAAGGACAGCGATGATAGCCCATATAACATAATTATGAAGAATAAGTTTGCTGTAACAAGTTAAACACATTCATATAAGCAAAGTCAAATAAACAGATAATTGTTTTTCAGTACACACCCAAAGACGCAGCCGACGTGAAATTTTCCACTTGGAACACAATGCAAGTGATAACAACTGCTAACGCTATCGGGGTATACACTGTCATGTCCATTATGAAATGTGCGGCCCAAAAGGTGAACGGCCGTATTCCACTCACGAATTGCAATAATTTCGCTTTGCAGGCTTTTTCTCTTATCACAAACATCACGAATAATGAACTGACAAGGGACATTCCAAACGCCAGATTACTGGCCATTGCAAAACTGCCTGTTGTAGAGTCCGTGGTTTTCTTGATGACGTAATCAGTAGAGTATGGAAGTGGATGAACAGCAACACGTATTCCATAATCATTTCCCAGGATGTTTCTGGAAAATTAAGAAAATTATCTCAAAATGCAATTTTCTGAATGCTTGATAATGCAACAATCTGTAAGGTAAGACAACAATCTTTCTGGCAATCTTTAAAAGATAAGTCAATTATCATTACACAAATCTATGCATATTTTACATAAATCATGGGTTCCAGCCAAGCTCATAAGTAACCTACTTTGCAACAGCACTTTGCAGAAGCTGCAATGATAGCGGCACAGTATGCATTGCTTCGTTATTAAACCACGCAGTCGCCGTACTATCTGAGATCGTTGCAGCCACAACGTAATTCGACCCATCATCAAACGTTATGATATCCTTGTCCAATGAAATCAAAGCCTGCAAAGTGTCACTAGCCCATTTAAGATTGTGTTTACTGATGTCCATAAACATATCATGATAGGCTGTTCCAAGAGATGAGCCGTTTTCAAAAGCGTATAATGTCGTTGTCGCCCCGTAACTGTCTAAAGTCATTTTCAGCTCAGGCATATTCGAGACTCGATCCGAGATTCCGTCTTGAAATGCGAGGCACAACAAGAATATCGGCACGAACAATTGTATCAGCACAATGATATAGTTTCGGCGCATGCAAATGTACTTTTTGAAAAACATCGCTCTCCATTGATACAAACTGCGTTTAGATTTTTCAACAACTTCAGCATATTGACTTGTATCTGAAAAATTACGACAATGACTCACTTATAAAAATATATTAGATAGAAAGTTTACCGATTGAAACTGCATTTGTAAGGGATCTATATTTCTTTGCGCTTTCTTTGTGAATTTCACTGCCAGTTTGCATGAAAACATCTTCGAGTGTTGTCATCGATATTCCATAGCCATTCAAACCTAATTCGTTTTGTGAATTTTCCAATTCGCTAAGAAGACCCTCGAATTTAGATACGGAGCTGTCTGGTAGATTGTATGATAGTTCGGTGCCGACATTACTTTTAAGAGTTGCTTCCGGTATGTAATTCATGATCAGTTTTGTAACACTAGTGATGTCGCATTGGAGTGTTTTATTACAAATCTGAAGTTGGAAATTATAATATTTCAAGTTAAACTAGAAAAAGGCGCAAATATTAAGAAAAAGTAGATAACTGAAAATGTGATGGATTTAAAGTAAGATATGTAAGTGCAAGTTTGCAGGAGTGTAGGCGTAAATTACAGATAATACAGTATCAGATAATAGCTACTCTTGCAAGTTGTTTCCATCTTAACAGGATATCTTAAAAATTATTGTTAATGTTGGCTACCTGCGAAGCTTTGATCATCACATTTGCTCCCCCTAACATAAATTCATTGACTAAAATTAGCCAACAAGTCAAGGAAAATGAATAAATGTACGAAGTTGGTGGATATTGACATGACGATTAATTTATTTTAAAATTTAGTAATTATCCTTCATATAAATTCTTCACTATATGGATGTCAACTCTACTAAAAAATAATGGTCGCCTAGGTGCTATTCTACTGAGAGAATAATATATAGTGGAAGCAATATATATTGGAAACAATAGTAATTGTTACATGTATTACAAAAAGTTATTGAACTACCATTTAAATATTTTCTCAAGTACCCAAGTTATTAGAAATCGGACGCTTTACATACAATGTAATGTGGATTTTTAATTTCTAATAAGAATAAATTATAACGTTATTGATGAATTTTCTCCATATCAGATAGGCAACCCCTTATAACTTAGTCACCTATAAAAAAATTTTACGATATTTTTCCGAATCGCAAGTGGCCAAGTTTTGCAGGTCTCGTGTTTGCAGCAAGTTTAAGCTAAATAATTTAAGTCGAGTTTGGTGTTTAGTCTGCGGACTTTTATTCCAATTTAACTTTTTTCCAATTTAACGTATTTCTTCAAATTCATTTCGCTAAAACTTCTTATTTCTTATCTAACGGTAAATTTCTTTATTCCGCTTTCGATTTGTATTCGCATTTATGTTTTTCAATAAGGAGCTAAATCGGGTCCTCTTAGTTGAACGTGATCGTTGGCGGAGTAAAATTCTTGTTTGTAACATGCAAACCAGCAAAAGTTATATTCCGAGATCACAGAAATTACTTCGCGTAGTCGCTCGACTATTCAAAACCTTATGGGGAGATTCTAATTTGAAGGACGTCGTCTAGAAAACTCGCTAGGATCCAGCCGATCTTTAAATTTAACAGCGGCAACAAGCGACATATTTAGCGGTTGGTGAAAAAATATGCGCAGAAATCTATGGACAATTATAGAAACATTGCGATTCATCTAGAAACTGTGTGTTTCGCTGATTATGAAAACAAAAAAAAAATTAAAATAATCTACCGAATTCTGGCACAAAGTAAACTTTTTGTATGACTCTAAATACTATATTTTTGGATCCAATAGATGAAGAAATGCGTTATATAGGAATAAAATTGATTTAACTTCAACCTAAAATGACTTTTGCGGCATGCCTGCTACTTGTTTTTCGAACATTACAATAAAGCATAAATAGAGATGTTCTTAAAATTTAATTCGCTGTACCTAGATTTTTGTGGCGGGCTGCATTCTTCTCCTACGAAGTCTAGATAAAGATGAATATTTATGTTATCTGTATGAATTAATTTTACAAGCTTTCACTTCATTACCATGTCTCCACCAACCTTAATTCTACTTCGCCCGTCGTTTTGATAACGGAACATATCTTCAACTAAATAATTATCCATATCAAATTTTGTAAATGCCCTTTTGTAATACTTTTCTATTTGAAGAAAATTGGCGGCCATTTAACATTAACACTTGGTGCAAAATTTCATCCTCTTTCAACCTTATGTTCTTAACATGAGTAGAAATAATAAAGCAACAGCAAAAGTATTTGAAGAATTGTTTTAGAGGGTTTCAAAAAAATTCAAAATTGTCAGTGCTCATTGACTACGTAAAAGGAATTATGCTGAACATAATATATATTTCACCGTGATTGCATTCACCTCACTTTACATTCACCTCACCTCACTTTACATTCACCTCAAGTTATTAAAAACCTGAAGTTGAACACCTGCAGACGTTCATTATGAAAAACAAATCCAACCCAATTCCCATTTTTTAATTTTAGAATAACTACAAAGATATCTTCTATAGAAAATATCCAAAACCGACTTACCAGCTGATAGCCAGTGCCGAATTTTTTCTTCAAAAAGAACGCCGTCCCGGCACAAGACAAACGACCGCCTGACATTATTGCAATACGATCGCCTAAAACATCAGCCTCATCCATAAAATGCGTAGTCAACAATATCGTTCTGCCAGTCTTTTCCACTTCCAGTAAATTCCAAAGGGCTCGTCTTGCTTCCGGATCCATACCCGATGACGGTTCGTCACACAGTACAACCTTCGAACCGCCACAAAGAGCAACACCTAACGACAGTTTTCTTTTCATTCCGCCCGAAAGTGTTGAGGCCAACGCATTACGCTTATCTTCAAGCTGCAATAAACGCAAATATTTTTCGATTTCCGCTTTCATTAGTGCCGAATCTAATCCCTTTAAGCGACTATAGAATATGATGTGTTCCTCTACTGTCAAGTCATTAAACAGGATATTATGCTGAGGACAAACTCCCAAACTTTTTCGCACTTGTGACATGTTCGTTGAAGTATCCATACCATTAACTATAATTTTTCCCAGAGATGGCATCAAGTAGCCCGTAATCATCGAGATGGTTGTAGTTTTTCCAGCTCCATTATGACCCAGAAGGACGGTTATCTCATCCTCATACATATCTAAACTTAAATTATCCACAGCAACTTTTTCGCCGAATCGTTTTCTCAAGTTCAGAATCCTAACTCCTTTCTTTTTATTTGCATTTGCCGGATCGTCTTCGAAATATTCAGGATCATGATCCGGATCTGATTCGACAAGAGGTGCTGTACTGCCGTTCTCCCTACCGCACCAGTAGTCCTTTTTGCACCAAAAATTCCATGGGATTCGTACTTGATCTCTTCCGGGAAATACTTTTTCAACGTACACAGTTAACAGCATATACAAAACTGCGTCAAACAACATCATAATCATGGTTAGTCCCACAGGCAGTGCACCGCGACCAAGAGGACTTCGCGTCAAATTCGAAAACTGTGCACCCTCAGCATTCAATTCCCACTGGATGATACTCTTGAAGCCAAAGCCCATTCCAGTATTCAAAAACAAACAAAGGAACGTCCGGAACGATGTGCTCACCGGTAAAAACGAGCTATTTGCCATTGTGAAAGGTATGTAGACGAGAACCCATATTAGTGATGCCACAGAACTGGCTAGAACCGGTTTATAAAAGAAGGATGAGATGAAAAAGGCAAAAGTGACCATTGCCGCTCCGTAGCATAGCAAGAATAAAAATATCACCAGAGGCGATGATTCTGGCAGTATGGCAGTTCCCTCGACAACTGGAAACTGAAACATAAAATATGCTTTATCAAAAAGTTCACCAGAAATGATTCTAAAGTACGTACCTTCAAGATAATTGTAATTACGAAAATTAAAATAACGAGGAAGAAATATGACGTGAAAAACCATGAAGACCAATAATGAACAGTTCTCAGACCCATGATCTTCATAGTCTCTGTCAGTTGCAGCTCTTTTTCGACTGTTACATGCTGTGAAATAAAAACCGTTCGATTAAATTGAGATCAATTTAAACGTACCTAGGATAATTATAATATTACCTTGACTGTTTGACTGACGAAATATGAAAAACTCAGAACAAATATCAAAGTTATAAGCATACTGAGTAGTTGTAGTGTTGGATCCATCATGTACGGTGGATATGGAAATCGTTGCATGAAAATATTAGGTAAAACTACATCTATGAGATTTTTGCCCCGTTCAGCGGCTAATTTTATAAACGAGTTGGAAACGGCATTTTGAACAGCAGCTAGACCATATGCCATATAACCATATGGACCACCGGAGTCACTATCCAGATCATTATCAAGTGGTGCAGAGTCTTCTTTTTGACGATAAAACATATTAGTAGCCCATCCAAGTACTTTATTATCGGCACCAGGTAAATTGGGAGGCATACGTAATGTGAAGTCGAACATTTTTGGAATTTCGTTTCCATTCGAATTGAATAAAACCCCAAAGAAAGTTTTGTTGTCCATCATAAAAGTTTCCAATTCTTGATTATCAGCGAAACCAATCGGTATCATATTCAATTGTTTTGCAGCGCTCGTTGCAATTTTGTCGTTCATTATGTTACTTGGTGCATAGACAAGTTTTAGCATATCATATTCCAAATGTAGTCTAAAGTGAAAATAATTGAGTTGAGTGATTGTTTCGATATGTAGGAATATTATTTGAAATTGTGAAACTTCGATAAACATTATTGACATAAAACTAAATATCATCACTTATTAAAAATTAATTGTTATTTCAATACATTAAACTGACCTGGTGTTCGGTTGAAAGATACTGCTTATAGCAACTGGATTGAAAATTGTCGGATGATTAACAAATGTTTGTCGAGAAACTTTTCTGATTAAAAACAGAAGACCAAAAAATAATAGAGGCACCAGAAATTCAATAATCAATTCTTTTTTATGGCGAAATTTCAATTTGAAATTCTTCCACACCAGAAGCCCGAAAAAACTGTTAAATCCAAACGCCATTTTATATTTCTGAAAAGAAAAGAGAGTTTAATTTTTTGTTTGATTAATCAGTTTTTTTTTATTCAAAGCTTTATGAAAAATGAAACGACTAAACAGTTGTCCTTTTTTTAAATGTATACATACTATACATTTGAAAAACCTAAAGAAGCAAATAAATTCATAAAAAATTTAAAAAAATTAAGAAGAGGTACATGCATATTTATTTCTGATCTTAACACTTCTTTTTCGAAACTGAGCGATTTATGCAATCTTTTAGAATCACAAATATGCTTAAACTCGGGCTTTTTAGAGTTCAACAGAGCGACTTATCAAATACTTTTATTTCTCTTCAGATAACCACTAGCGATATCACAATGAATCACGGACATATTCATTTGGCTTTGTATTAGTTTTCCTGGAATAGCTTATGGCTGATGAATTAGTCCATTTAGATGACTTTACGATTGTATCCAAACTTAAACATTGATATATTTTTTATTCCAATCGAAAAACCCATTTACTTACAGCAAACTGCTAAGAAAAGATCGTATTCTATTGAAAAACGTCAACAAACATTCCGCTTCATTTGATTTTTACCTACTAAGAGCATTTATATTGCTGTGAAATAATTTCAGACACCGATGCTTATCTGATTTTCAACTCAAACAGACATTACTTACAATAGTTCTTGGAAAATATTCGCTTTTTTGCAAGACCGGAATATTTAATGTGTAAGATATACCACAATGTACTTATACTAGTTGTGTAAATGTAGTTACTGCTTGTAACAGTTAGTTGTATCTTTATCCACACGTAATCCAAACTTGAAAGTTTTGGTGATCGTAACTGTTCTTTTTCTTTTCGTAGATATATTTTTCACAGAGAAAAACGTTTGGCGTATAACTCAACGTGTCAGCCATCCGTTTCGATAAGTTTATTGTTGAAAACTAGAGAATAAGCAATTTGTATGTCTAACTTTGATTGACTGTTAAGTCCCCAATTGTTCTAGTAAAGCAGCAAAAACAAATCTTTAGAAACATTTAATAAACCGTCTCCAATCTATTGTAGCTAAAATTTAATACCTATCTGATTTGAAATAGATGTTTATATTGAAACATTTGTTTATCAAAAGCGCTCTTTCTGTTGGTATTTCACTCGATTTTTGCGTGATATACAGTTAATATGCTTATCAAAATAGATATGCTTAAATTTATGTTTTCTCAGAAGTAGTTTCCTGGAAATTGCCTGATCGATATCTCAAGCAATAACGTTCTAGTTGAAAAACTGAAGTATTTGACTTATAAATCAATATAAATTAAAGCTTTGTGCTATGGTCTATTTACAGTTAATAGTCAATGAATTAGGTAGGTCTAATAGTCAATGAATTAGGTACGATTTCAGTTGGTTGACACTTAGATTTCATTACACTAGTCAACAATTGTGTTGAATTGTTGTTTATCTTTATATATTTCCTTTTACTGAGCTAGACATTTGTTAATATCTCGCTGGAATTCGAGAGCTCGTTCAAAATTTGGATCATTTTGTTAGGAATATTTCCCAAATATTCGCCTTAATTCCAGACCCCCGTGGATGACTTTTGCTGTGAACACAGTTGGCTCAGACTCTTCCTCATCAGAATCGCTATCACGACCATTTATTTCATTTATTATGTCAACTAAATCATCATCATCCTCATCCAGTTCTTCGTCCACTCTAATTTTCCCACTAGCTTCCCCAGCTAAGTCGTCAAAGTCTTTTCCTCCGATTTCCTGCCTTAGTTCAATTTTATCAGAATATTGACGTTCTAATGATAATCTAGAGTTATCACCTTCAATTCCTGCAGGCATTACTACTTAACAACAGGTTTTTAAGGTTGATTGCTTAAATTCTGTTAACGATGCTGCAACATGTTCAAGACAATCTAAGATTATGCATTTTTTCCAAGCATCTGTAGTCAGATTCATCATTTTATATTTGATCTAAAATGAACCTGCTGGTTCGTTTTATACAAATTGCTTTAAATGTCGTAATATTTCCCTAATCTAAAGGCCGCAATAATGACATTGTATTTTTTGTGCACAAACAAAACTTAAACATTTGCAAGTTGTAAACCTTGAGGATGGCCTGTAGTATCATCAATTAAAAAGTAGAGCCATAAAGGACAACTCTTTATTGTTCAAAGACATAACAATTGTGAAACTCAAAAGCATGGCCGTAGCTCAAACTTTATTGTTAATCCTCCAATAAACGGAAATATTGTTGATGATTTGTCCTTTAAATAACCAAGGCGTTTTCGGCCTTGTGAATAATTAATGGCTTCATTATATGGTCCCCAGCAGCATTACGGCAAATGGGAAGCCGATTATTTTTTTGAAAACAACCCCAGTGTTGAACCCCCGGCAATAATTCCAGCAAATTTTGATGAAAATTCTTGTACTGCATCTGAATCAATAGATGCTAACTCATCTTTCAATTTAAAATTATGTAAAGAAAATCTTTTTAAATCCTGCAAAGCAACCATGTCTTGCGGAAAATGACTACTGCTTCCTAGTGAAATTCAAACCAATAATTTGTTTCTACATTTCAATTATGTATAACGTAAATAAATGACTCAAATTAATTAAAAGTGAAGAGCATAATACAACGAATAGCATGCATCTATATGATCTAGTTAAGGTAGATGTCAAATAAACATGCTAAATGAATTAATATTATTATATTTGAATTAAAGGTGCTTTCCTACACAAGTTATCTAAGAAAGAGGTCAATTCAACAAGCTACTATGGGCAGAATAGTTTATAATGTATTGTTAATTATGAATTGAAATAAAAAATAATATAACTAACAATGAGCATGAAAATTAAAGTGATAGACGCGTATACTCGACACCAGTCGAGTATTCATTTTAAGGCGGGCTTCGATAAGTGTCAGCCAAATTCACATATAAGGGCAAGACTATTTTCATCTCTGCTGACCGTTGCCGCGTTGATTTGTATATCTCCCCCAGCTCAGCACAGTTATAAGCTGTTAAGCTTTGACTTGCAAATATTGATAAACACTGCGCTCATAAAGGGCTCATGCTAATAAATATATTACCTTTCAAGCGTCAATGAAGAGATAAAATGTTTATGTCAATCCTGGCTATTAATGACATTTGATTTGCAGGCTACCGTACAGCAAGGCTTATTATTTAAAGCAATTATCATTACCAAACATTTTACTAACCAAATGCATCATTATTGATTTACAAGCTTTCAAATACACTGAATCCAACATCATTAGGAAATCCTCCCACTAAACGATTCAAATATCACAAGCAGAGAAAGTATCAAAATATCACTGACAAATTAAGCTTTAATTCCCGTAAAAAATATATTTTCCACGAGCGAAACGATTCCCAGTTTCACGGAAACTTAGTTGATAACACACTAACTTAGCGACCATAAAGACAATGAACAATTGTAAATATTGTTCAATATGGACATTAGACCATAAATATTTTATGCAATAAATGTAAGGCAAGTATAACACTACGAAAGTAAATTCAAATTGTTTCAGCAAGTTTGAGATTTTCTTAAATACTAACTACCAATAAAAAGTGGTGTATCACTTTTGACTAGGAAAGAAGCATAAAATCTGGTTGTGAAATTCGAAATATTTTATTCATGCCATGCAAATATTTTTTCCTATAGTAAAGAAACATTATTATTAGATAATAGTACATATTTCAGTTTTATGATTGAATGGCTAACGGAGTGAAAATCACGTGCAGAGAAAATGCCACGTAAAAATTATGAGAAAAAAAAACTGCTATATTTTCCAAGCTTGTCTATCAACAGTTGCAAGTATGTACTTATTTATCGAAAACTAAGAAAAGCTTGCACTTGCAAAGATATTTATTAAAAATACTTTACATGGGCGTTATCCAAACATCTATAATGGAAGTTTGCATAGCCAGGTGGGTAGAACTTGTACAAAATCCATCATGCACGTTCAGCTATGATGACAATCTGGACATAGCTGTGCGAAGCTAAGTCAGATCAAGGAACATGAAACGAATCATGGATTGTAAATGAAGTTTACTAAATTTAATTCTCAGACCCAAAATGAGTTGTAGATAGGCACCTTTATTTTACTTATCTAAACAATATATCCATGCAAAGTAAAAACAAAATGCAATCTTTAACTAATCAATAAATTTATTAACATATCATACTTATTAAAACTTTACTTATCACAATTCAAGAATATGACCGGTCTTCTTCTTCCTGCTAGACTCATCTTCATTCTTAACGCCAAATATTTTAATTTCCTTTTGTAGATTTTGTTCCGGGAACAGAAATGCTTTGCATTTATCTTTCAGATACGTTAGACCATTTGTGGCATGAATTCGAGTCTTTTCGTCTTCGTCGTTTTTAACAATGGTCATGAGTAGTCGATATATTGGCAATAATGTTTCTTGGAAATCAATTAAATTATCCATGCCCCATAGAAGTTGACTTAATACTAAAACTGAAGCTCGTCGTGCTGGGAGATAGGTGTCAGTTTGTAATGTTGATTCAATCAATAGCATCATCTGGAAAAGAATGCAATAATTCTTGTAGATTGGTAAAATAAAACGATCATTTAGTTTTATTCAAAAGCATTTAGTTGAGATTAAGTAATATATTTTTAATTAATAAAATATAAATAAAGATTCACACAGAGTCAACATGATAGTTGATACAAAAACAACACATATTTAGGGTTGAATTGGGATTTAGCAAGTTCAAAAGCCGTATATAGGTTTATTTACAATCAATAATATACAGATTTTTTCCGCAGTTTTTGAAAAGAAAGTTCTATCTTTAATGCCAATTTTCAGCTAACGAAAGTATAATTACTTCAATACCTCAAGAGAATCGCCCGCAATATATATCAATATTAATACAATTACTCTTTAGCCTTGCGATCCAAATTAAGTAAGAGAATTTTGTTCAATTCGATAAGATGAGTGTAGGGGTAAATTTTGAAAAAATATATTAACCGATCGGGAGAACTGTTTTTGGTAAAAAAAAACGAATTCGAAATGACCCGAAATCTGAAAGTAGTTGAGAGATACATTTGCAGGCAACGCAGAACAATGGATAATGCAATGTGGGGCGTTTCGGCAATAGTGAATCTATGAAGTGTAAATAAGTATATTGCTAAAGGAAAAAACTACCGCGAACTATCGTACCGACCTGCTGACTTCGCGGTTTACAGGACGGCTTTCAGCGGAGTTAGTCGACCCAAAGTTCGCCCGCTTGGAAGAAATTCTCACAAATAAAAAAAAATTGTTACCAAATAATTTAGTTTCTCGTAGCATGGCAATTTATAGTTTTCGGTTCTTTATTTTACATAGTCAAACTTAGTCAGATTACGGTCCTGGATCCAATGAAACGCTCAAGTCCACCATTTCTTAATCGATGTTCAAAACGTTAGTTCAATAGTGTTTGTGGTAAAGGAATTGTTTGCATAACATGTTTCATGTTCATTCATTAGACTATTAAACATAAAATATGCTAATTAAATCAACCTTAAATGAATATATTGAAAGAATCAGTGGCTAAATGAACAGTGACAATAAATTCTCATGTATTCATTTAAAATTAACCGTAGTGCAAGAAGTTAAATAGATTTACATTTACCTATATTCTAAAACCAAAACTTACCTCATTAAAGAAGTTATGAACTTGATAACTAAGCAGTTTACAAACTGATGCAAGATTTGACAGACTTGAAGCTCGATACTCGTCAATTTTATTTCGGGCTCCATGCAGAAAAGCATTTATCAGGATATCTTTATAATTATAAGAAATCGGACCTGAAAAATTTATATTTTAATGAAATTTTATTCCTATAATAGATCTACTACCATAAAACATTACCTAATTCTTCAGTGACTTTCAATATCGCTTCTCCTACTTTCAATCGGAACTCTACAGTTTCATTTTCATTCAAATATTCGGCAGATAGCGTTTCTAGCACTTCCGATTGGATCAAATTCATCAAGCTCACAAATAATCGTACACAATTCAAATAGGTATACGATTCGTCATCTCTCAAGGCATGCATTGCCATAGCCAGAATAGCATGTCGATTACTGATTGCTTCTTCATTGCGATTTGCTAAGAGTTTTATGAATTGTGTAATTCCATACACACGCAAATGACTTTCGGATTCTGACAACAGTGAACGAGCAAAATTATACTCGCAAGAACCCAGTCCGCTGCTATTTCCTGGACCATCGTCAATCAAACTTATTACAGTTTGTATTTGATGCTTCAGGTCATCGTTGTCCACTTGTTTCGAGTAGGTTTGCAAGCTATTACGAATTTCTCGATATTTCGTACAATCTTTAGTATTTTCAATAAGCTCCTGGAAAACAGCAAGAAGGATCGGAAGATTTTCATCTGTGTGTGGTGTTTGATTCGGACTTGAGTCAATTCGTTTTCGCAGAGCATTCAAAAGAAAATCGAGAACCGGCCCGGGATTTTCGTGAAATTGTGAATGGAATTGACGAAACGCTATGAGGTCCGTTAAACATGAGATCACTGAAATTCTAGTTTCGAATTTGCGTGCAAGAAACTTTTCCAATTCTTCTTCGGTTTGCAATAAATCAGCTTCACTATCTGATTTGTTTATGGTATTTTCAACTTCGTCGAATATCGTTAAGATTTGAACAAAACAATTGTATGCTAGTATATTGTTATTACAAGTCTTGATAATTTTTATCAATCCGGCTGGTAAATCAATGTGATTATCGAAATCAGATGGCATTATTTGTAATTGATATTGGCTAGGGTCGTTAGTGCTACGCACACCTATTCTATCACATAAGTACTGCATGTTCAGTTCGTTGTTTTTTTTATTGAAAACTGTATTCAATACTTTTTGCAGCTCATTGGGTTCCCTGTTAGCCAAACAGCGACTTACCAGGACCACTAATTGTTGTGAAATTTCCTGACTGTCTGTCAAGGTAAAAAGTGATATCAAAAGTGGTATGTATTTTGTGAGAGCTGCACTAGGTAGAGATTCGCAAGAAGAGCCATTGAATAGTGTACTTTGCAGTTTGACTAACGATTGTAGTTCACTTAATTCCATTACAACCAAACCAGTTATGACATCATCAGGTTCACTTAATGGTTTGTACATTTCATGTAATTTTCTCTCTATGCAATTTTTTAGATTTTCATCAAGCATATATAGTTTTCTTAATGTTACGATCCCGGCAGGAATCAAACTTGATTCCATCACATCATAGAGTGAATTTTGAATAAATCTAAATATTTGATCGATCATCTTGCTGTAAAATTCGTTTGAATGTCCTTTGTGAGCTATAATTCGAGCCACAATTTCATATCTCTTCCAGTTTGGAATTCCCGTGGATCCACTAACAGCTGGCACGGTATTCAACACTAAAAGCTTAAAACCACCTGGCTCAGTTAATTTCGCGAGTAAATCTCTATGCAAATGGTCCTGTGTTGGTTTAAGTAGTCCATTGATGCTTTTCAAAATAAGCAAATATCGGAAATAATTTTCTTTTGGACTTTGCTGCCATAACAAATCAAGTATGTGTATTAGCTGGGGATCTTCGCTCGAGTAAATACCAGCCATCGTTTCTAGAACAACAGGGTCCATCGTTCTGTTCGTCGCGATACTTACTACAGTAAACATTTCAGATATGACTGAGAGGCTGACTTTGAGCCTTTTTGAATCAGCTGTCTTTCCACTGTGGCTTTTAAATATTAAATTTTGCTGCAAAACCATCGGTAGATTATATACTGTTCCATACCTCGAAGCTAGTTTGATTGCATTCAGGAGCTCATTTTGGTTGCGAATGCTTATGAGGTCTCCTTTATCGGTGCTGTCCAAATTTATATTGCTCTTGATTGTTAGTATCAGATGGAATAAATAACACGCACATTCCCATTGCTCATCCCATGTGTCCGCGATTGAATATTGACTAAAAAGTTGCGATAAAGTTGCATTTGACCGGATATCTTCGCATCTTAGGTACTTTTTCAGTATATTGAGGTTTTCTTTGAGCTTATTGTCAGCATCTGCAAGCAAATTTCAAAGAGATAGATATTATCTCATTATCAAGTTGCTTGAAAAATCATATACTAGCGTAGATTTTAATCATATTCCTTAAATATTTTTGTTCGGACATATACATGATCCTAAGGTTATAATGCTTTGGGAATAGATGGCGGACAGACTAATTTATTTTGTTTTGAATTGACAAAAGCATCATTCTTAGATATCGCAGAACTTCATTTTCCGCTACATATTTTTCAACTGTAATGAAACTATCTTTTTGTGTCCCGTTTTATAATTTTAGACTTTCTGCATCTGGAGATAACTTTGAATTTTTCACGGTATGCATGATTTGTCACTTTCACTGAATGCTTGCACAATACACAAAGTACGTTTAAAAAAAAATCGACTATTACAATCAAGCGTATCTTGATAAATATGAAATGGAAGTACATCGAATAGACTATTGCACATTGTTGTAACTTTATGAATATTATTTGTAAATATTTGTTTGTATAGTTTATTAAGATTGTTGTAAACTTATTGCACATTGTTGTAAACTTCATCTAATTGAGAGGAAACAGCTTAATAACAAGTAAGTGTATTAATTGTTTTACGTGAAGCCAAGAAGATTGCAAAGTATATGAAAATTAAATTGAAAATGTGTATTTTGCAAAGCAAGCAAGCGTGAAAGTTAGATAGAAATGATTATGGAACAAAGAAAAAGCTGAGCTCTTGCATAATTTTTGGGACCCATTTCCAATTTAGAATAAAATGAAAAGTTTTAGATCAATAGCGTAGTGCATTTGAGGGTTCTTCATATTATTTTGATGTAGTTTCAAAACGAAAACAGACATGAATAATCATTAAACTTTAATTAATCACTAATCAAACACACGAATGCATATATAATATATTTTGAAAATTGGAGCTTAGAAACAAAATTCAATATTACTTTTAAACCTTTTCGGTGGACTTGAAAACAATTTTTTCATCGTTCTACTGCGTACGTTTTTAAACTCATTATTAAATATGATTGGTCATACCATCTAAGATTTATTTTATTTTAAAAAAAATGATAATGTCCAGATCAACAGATATGAACCGGATGGGGGCAATATACTCGGAAGAAATAATGAAATTTAAAAGCAAAATATAAAACTAGAGAAAATATTTAATGATGGGGAATTAAATATAAGAGAAATTCATGAAAATATGAAATAAGAACGAATGCAAGTCAGTTAGAAAACAAATAATAGTGCGAAAAAGAGCGCAAGAAAGAGGTTTCATGTAAAACTTCAAAAGCGAAAGGACGAAAATAACATACACTTGCCAGAAAAATTTATCCGTAAATAAAAAACAAAGTCGTCAGATTAAAAAATATGAGATATCTATTTAATTTGACTGTTTTCTTTTATAACTACTTAAAAGCGACATTTTATCATAATTGACAGTATATTTTAATATTCTTACTAATGAAAAGAACTTCCAATACATACGAAATCAATCGTATGGTAGCACCTTCAACCAGAAAAAGTTTCCGTACGGATCAAAACTGGGGATTCTCCGGGTTAATGCGGTGAAATATTTAGACCCGATGACAGTTCTATTTTAACTTTTGGTTGATTTTAAAGTGATAACATAGCTTTAGTTATTTTAAATTTTTGGTGTACAAGAATTTGTGATGGCACCCAAAAGTAAAGAAATTATTGCTGGCGAGAGGAGAATTATCCTGAAACATAGAAAAGAAGACAAATCGTTCCATGAAATAGGGAAAATAACAGGAAGAACTGACTCTCTGTTCAATATTTTGTAAATTATTTAATACAACAGGTTCCATTACGTCAAGGCCACGTTGCGGTCGACCCAGCAAGTTGACTGTGTGCGAAAAAGGAACTGTGTTACAATCAGTGAAAAGAGTAAAATAAGTATTCTCAAATAAGTGAAAGCATAAAAAATTAATCTGACTAGGATGTCTACGAAGATAAAATACGCAAAATACTAAAGAGAAATGGGTACCACGCACGAGTGTTATGTTATATATCGGAAGTCAATAGAAAGAAACGAATGGATGTTGCAAATGAATTCATAAACAAGCCTCCAGAATTTTGGGAACATGTCGTATCCTCAGACGAAAGCAAGTTCTATTTATTTGGCATCAAAGGAAGAAAGTTTGTGGGGCGGAAAAGCGGCACTGCACTAGAAAAAGAAAATCTTGCACCAACAGTCGAACATGGCGGCGATGTTGTGATGGCCTGGGAATGTATCGCGGCGGAAGGAGTTGGCAACATTATTTTTATAGAGTCAACAAGGGATCAGTTTGCTTATCTAAATATTTTTAAAACCAATATGAAGCAAAGCGTTTAACAGTTGGGGCTTGGTGACGATTTATGGTTCCAGCATCAGAATGATCGGGACATATATGTTAATGTATAGCTTTGGTTGCTCTATAACACAAATCATCAGTTGCGTACGCCACCTCAATCCCTAGATCTTAATCCCATTGAGCATTTGTATGATTTACTGGAGCGCAGGATCCGTTAGCACATCATCACTTCCAAAGAAATGCTTAAAAGCGTCATCATCAATGAGTGGGGCAAAATTACCAGATAGGACACATCCAAATTGGCCACTTCATGCCACATCGACTTACGGAGGTCCTCAGGCGTAAAGGTTATCCTACAAGTTACTAAAACCTAATATTAAAATAAAAGCAATTTAAACATTTTAAATTATTATTGTTCTGTACGGATACCTTTTCTGTTTCGTTCAAGTGAAGTTTTTTGTTTTTATTTTGTGAAATTTAATTGTTAAAGATAAACTCAAGAAAAAATATATCGGAAAGGTAGCTTAATTATTGAATAAAAATGGTTGATAAACATTTAAATGCAACAGTTTTCTTTACAATGAATTTATTAATTATTTTGATTTTGGTAAGTGTATTTGCATTTGTCGCGAATATAAAAACTGTAAAAATGATGTGATTAGTGTTAGTAAGACATACTGAGATTGAAAATATGTTTGGCAGCACTTAAAACATGAAGTCTACGAATAAATAAATTTGTTACGAAAAATGAAATATTTTTGATAATAAGATATATAGACAATTTTTAATATATGTATGACTTCCTTTTCTTTTTAAGTTTCAATGTATAATTGCCTTTACGGCGAATATGAAAGTAATACTCGGAGGTAAAACAAACGAACTTGATGACATAATTGTCTCACCCAAACTAATGTCTCGTCTGTTTCGTGTCTACATTGCGCTTAATGTTAACACCAAGGACGATCCAATCGTTTCGGGAAACATTATTTAGGAGCTGTTTTTCGAAACAGTTTCACGCAATATAAACGCGGCTTACCAGGCTATGCTATGCTATATCTTCGATAAGGATACGGACGTCTGAAAAAGCAATTAGGCATCCACCGCATCAAACTACTATCATTTGATGTTGCCCCACGCAAGTTTGTACTTCCGGTTAGCATACCTGTGCCTGCTGACGAGTTTAACCTCGTTCTTTTTCTACGCTCTTTAATCACAGCGACACTGAGACAAGAAGAAGACCCGGTCCTCATTGTAGGAATTTCGGATGATCCAACCTCAAGCAAGGACTTCGATTGGTCCATAACATACAAATGCATTGATTTTGAATATTTATGAGTAAGGATGATAGTGCAACACAGGGACTAATAATCAGTAGTTTAGCCTCTAGGCGCTAAACGGCTGAGTATTGATTGGCTTGACATTGTCAAGTTCTGAAGAAAAATGACTTGTTTCAATTTCCATATATACATTTATATTAGTTTATTACTATATATTTATATTCATTAATCGTTTGTTTTGAAACTAAACGAGAAAAGTTTTATTTTGAATCTCCAAAACATTTAAAAAATACATTTTCTTCACAAAATACTTTTCTTTACATGTTTTTCCTTTGGACACCGCTTAGTTTTTAACTAGGGTGTTTTGAATGAACCTTATGGGCGATATTGAACTTTTTTAATTTAATTTATACCCAAATTTAACTGAACTAGAAACAATAAATACGCCAATATGCAAAAGAGTGAAATAAGTTGTTGAAAAGAAAGAAAATAAGTTGTTGTTTCAATGGTTCTTATGGATTTCACATTCTAATCAATAATCAAGCGAAGAAATAATGATACTTATTTGATGAATTTGAGATAAAACATCATCCCGTCACAGAAAACCTGGCAGTAGATACATTGCAGAACACTCACTTTGATTAGTTGATGTTCCTACGTTTAACGTTTTCGCACAATTATCTTCAGTACAAGGTTTAATGTGGTAGTAATTGCCTTGAAACAAATCTAACTAGAAAGAAAGACGTTCCTAAGTACGGGACACGTGTCCCATTCACTGAAATATTATTGTTTTGAATGAATACGTGTACATATATAGCACAACATAGCCGCTATGACGATTTGGAAATTATATTATGTATTACTAAATGAGCTCCTTATCCTTGAAATCGTAATTATTTTAAAAGGTGCTAACATCATTTTCTATCCATTAACACTTTCCGATACAATTAATCAATTAATACCTTATCACTACCCTTTCTAGCTCATCTCCTTAGAATGAATCACCATCGAAAATAACTCGACAGAAAATCAATGGGCGGCAAATTGTTTGTGACAAACTCCTATTGTATATGGTACATCTGTTATCAATTATGATAAATACTAAGAACATAAATCTAACAACATACATTTTTCTCAAATTGAATCCAGGAATGCGTATAAGGAATCCCCTAATTAAATCAAGAAACTTTCTAAAAATAACGAGGCAACTATCATACACTTGGGTTTACATTCACGTACATACCAATTGGGTTTTCTCCAAAATTTAAACTTTCCAAAATCAAGAAATATTTTTGAACGTTCTGCATTTCACGTTGCTACTATACTTTCGCGTTTTTTAGGTCATTCGGCTACTAAATAGCGGATAAATGAACTTGAAATTTAAAAGACGGAACGCACAACAAATTGACGCCACAACTTGAATGACAATTGGAGGTTTGTTTGGCCGCAACGCTACTGTCATTTTTGTCAAACTATACTATAATTCACAATGAAGTGAGAGAACTGCGATTTTTTTAAAATTTTTTTAATAATGGTGTGGATGAAATCTATTAATATTTTGCAGATATCTGATAATAATCTAATGATAATAATCTGCGAAATAATGATAGAACACGGAGCGGAGGAAAGGCAGAGGGCAAGAATTTTTATAATAAGCATCGAATTGGAAACATAATGCTACAGAAAAAGTATGCGTAAGGAATCAACCGACGGATGGCCAATGAGTGTTAACTTTCAGTAAAACCTATTTTTAAATTATTATTTAGGACATAAAGTTGTTGATTGATGTATGAAAATACACATGGATTGATTATGATGGAGTTTATAGCTGGTACATAAAAACTGATATTCGGATCAAAGCTAACAGAAGGCCATGATACTATTTGAAAACTTCAAAATATCAATCAAAACCTCTGAAGTAACAGTTACTATCATGATTTCGAATGTTCTAAAGAAAATACGTCCCATGGTACAACTGACTTCGCAAATTCGAATCGCACACAATGATTTAAAAGTACCTAGTTTCGAAGAGTACAGACGAGAATCCTCCAAGCTAACTTGTGGACGTCCACCGCCAAAGAACAATGAGGAGACGAGGAAAAGCTTTACCTATGTGTGTAATGCAGGTATATTTCATTATTCAAGCTATTTACTTTGTGCGTGTGCTAAAAATGAATATTGTTTAAGGACTAATTATTGGCGGACTTTACCGCACAAAAGCTGTTGTTCATGGGCTTGTGCAGTCAATGGCAACAGCAGCTGACGTTCTTGCTCTTGCTCAAATCGAAGTAGATTTAACTCAAATTCAAGAAGGTGTGAACGCGACTTTTAAGTGGCGAGGGAAACCTTTATTCATTCTTCATCGCGCACCTGCTGATATTGAACGAGAGCGGGGTGTCTCAGTCTCCACGCTTCGTGATCCAGCAACCGACGACGAAAGGTGCCAAAGACCAGAATGGTTAGTTTGTATTGGAGTATGCACGCATTTAGGATGTGTTCCAATTGCTCATTCTGGAGATTATGGTGGTTATTACTGTCCTTGTCACGGATCACATTTTGATGCAGCCGGTAGAGTTCGGCGAGGCCCAGCGCCGTTGAATTTGGTTGTTCCTCCGCATCGGTTTGAAGAGGAAATGCTTTACATTGGATAACGCGGAAATAAGATTATGGTGGGAGTGTGAACTATCTTTATTTGATTTTGTGAAAATGAATTCCACATTTTTTAAAATTTTTTGTGATGCTTGTTTTTTCTCCTCTTTTCGCCCAATTTGCAGCAGGTCAGAAAATATGCATGGTTGTAAATTGAACCACAGCATTTACTTTAGAATTTATATAGGGCTAAGCATAAATGGCGCAAAATATAGCACTATGAGAGTATCACATGACCACTGCTTTTCATTTGATTGACTTTTCCGGTTCACAAAAGCAAAATGCAATTTCGCATGTCGGATTTTTCATGTTTTTTACCTTCTTCCATCCACTCTCACAATTTCTCGCACGGTCCATGCAAGAACGGTCTGTGAGCAACATCGTTTCCTCCATTTCATTCATGTATAGATTTTTAGTACGACAACAAACTTTAACTAGACCTGAATTTTATCTCAACCTCACTTCACACCATTTTAAAGCTGTCACAACTAAAAAATAAGAAAAAAAAATTTCGCGCCATTTCCTATTGATCGTTTTTGTGTGTTCACAATACCACCAAAATCTTCCTCGAACTCTTATACATCTTATACTACATGGATTTTTTCATGAGTGCCAACTTTCCGACCTGTCAATAATTTCCCAACAACAATTCAAAGGGAGAATTTCTTCGCCGCTTTCAGAAGTTCAAATAGTGGTATCCAAGCCGGTTCGTTCGAATTTTCTTCCTGCCCACGTGGTAACAGCGAAAAATACTTGTAAGTACGATTTGTTTGTTGTAGCTTAAGCCCGTAATAAATGAAAAACTCATTAGCTGCCGCGCTCATTGCGCAGCACTTGCTAACCGTGGTGAAAAATCGATTTTTATTTTTCCTAACCTCAAAATGAGGCACATGTTTCACGCTGTTTCCACAGTAGTGACGCGTCTAAATTCATATGGTGTTTCTTCACAGTGCATTCAAGATGACCGAAGTAATCGCAAATCCATCTGAGGCTGCTGAAGAAGAGAAACCAGCAGTGGAAACAACTACGCCCGAAAGAACACCCGAACAACTCAAGAAATTAGAAGCTGACATCATCCGCCAAATTGAGTACTATTTCGGTGACGAAAATCTATTGCGCGATAAATTCTTGCAAGAGCAGATTACAAAAGATGACGGCTGGGTTCCGCTCTCTGTGCTTTTCACGTTCAAACGTTTAGCGGCGTTGAGTACCGATGCGGAAATTGTTTGTGCGGCGTTGGAAAAGTCCGACGAGCAATTGGTGGAAGTAAGTGAAGACAAGACCAAAGTGAGGCGAACTCCAGAGCGTCCCCTGCCCGAACCAAATGAGGAAAGGCGAAAGGAAATTGTCGCGAGAACAGCTTACAGCAAAGGATTTCCTTTGGACGCTGAAATGTCTGACCTGATTGACTTTTTCGCGCCATACGAAAAAGTCGTGAATATTGTCATGAGGAAATATATAGACAGGCCGTCAAAATCGTACAAATTCAAAGGAAGTGTTTTCGTAACATTCGCAACGAAGGAGCAATGTGAGGAGTACATAAACAAGGAAAAAGTAAGTTTGCTGACGTTCTTTGTTAAAAACATGTGGTTGGTGGGCGTCATTGGTATTGATATGACTATAGGTTGTTACTCCTGTAGTAACCGTTAATATATCCAAGTTAAAACCGCAAGCATTCCACCTAAGAAAAGTAGCCTCAGATCCATTGTTTTACATTAACAAAAAATCATTACTTCCCGCCCAAATGTAATCAAAACTAACCAACAGGTCGAATACAAAGATGTCGAGATCATCCGCAGATGGCAAGAAAAGTATTTGGAGGAAAAGATGGATGAACGCAACGAGAAAAAGAAGAACAAAAAGCCGAACACAGAGCCAGCATTTACTCTTCCCAAGGGCTCAGTGATTCATTTTGAAGGTTGTGGTGAAACCACTACATGGGAACAAGTCAAGGAAGCCATCACGAAATTAGGCGGTGAAGTCGCGTACATTGACTACTCGAAGGGGGAAAAGTCTGGATATGTGCGATTGCAGCAAGAAGACAGTGCTGAATCGTTCTTGGAGAAAGTTGAAGATAAGAAGGTGAGTTTCGCTTGAATTTATTAGAAATATATAGCCGTGAATATGACTAGATATATTCACACTGCCATTCAATGATGAATAAATCAATTAACTTTCGTTCTACTGAATTATTAGAATGAAGAAAACTTTTGATCTGAAACCGAATTGAAAGCTAAATCGTTTTCTTTTCAAACTAACATTATCATTAATTGAACTTCAAAATTTTGCAGGTCAAGCTTTCCGACGAAATTGAACTGACACTTCGTCTATTGACCGAAGAAGAAGAAAAAGAATTCCTGGACAAAGCTGTTCAACTGATGAAGTCAAAACGAAATCATCAGAAAAATCGAAGATCAGGCCATCAAAACAACAGAAAACGGCGAGCTGAAGAGGCGTCAGCAGAGGATGAGCCACCAGCTAAGAAAGAGGATGTCTAATCACATTTTTACGCTTTGATGTAAGTTAAGATAGATCGTAAGAAATATGTATGTTTAGCTATTTAAACATAAGGCATTTGAGTAGATTTTTAATGTTAAGAAGTGTTTGGCAGTGTTAAGACCAAATAAAAATAATATTGAAGTAGATGGTTTTTCATTGAAAAATTCGGAGGATCCGATGAAGACAAGTTGCTGGTTTTAATTTGGGAAATTTTCTATCAGCAAAAATTCAGTGGTTTTAGAGGTAGGGACAATAGCATCGAAATGAAGAGGTACAAGTTTGCTTCGTTATTAACAGGTTAGGGGAAATGGTTATTTTTACATAAAATAAAAACTACTAAAGCCCAACATTCGCAACAAAGTAAACAGACTTAACAAAAAATAAATAGCTATTCAATTTGTTCCGCCAAAGGTTTGTCGTTTAGTTTATATTAAGATTTATAGATAAAATATAGATAAGCAAACTATCAATAATTCAGCTCGTTTGCGCGAATTTCCGTGAATCCGTTTGGTCCACAAATTCTGTAGATAAGTATCACTATCATTTACCATTTCATTTTAAGAAAAACATAACAGCAGCATAATTAAGTCAAATCGAAGTTTGAAAAACGTAGCAAAAATTAAAAACTTCATAAATATGTTATTCAAAAATACTTTTTTTTTTACTTTTGAATGGGAAATTTGCAGTTTATATATTACAAAACAAAAAAAAAGGTATTGGGATGGAGATGAGAAAAAGGTACAAGGACATAAATAGTTTTGTATTGGATTTGAGGCGCTAGATTTGGAAATGGTTAGTGAATAGTATTTTCCGAGACTTGAATATTACATAATCTATTAATTGGCTCATCCTAGGCGCAGACTGTGTGGTGTCGATATTCATTCAGTAAATTCGCGTGTCTCGTCCGCTTTGTTGATTCATTGGAAGTTATCATATTTGATGAGGACGCAACATTGCCAACCAAGCCCCTAATACCATCAAAAGCATATCAGTCGCATTCAGTGCTGTGGTTTTACTGCAATTGCAGCATATCTGCTGCAATTTGATGCAGTTTACTGCAACATTGCATTTGTATTTCATCTATTGCATTTTATGAAATTTGCTACTTGTTTAATCTAGCTAGCACATTTAGTAAGTTAGTTTCGCTCTGTTTAGTTATATATGCAACTGCTAGCCATTTTGAACGAAGAATGAATAGGAATTTTCTCAATTCTTAATCCTGGAGACATAACTGTATATTGCAATTTATTTTCTTTAATATTGAAAAACTGAAACTAACAATAGTATGTATTTTTCACCAAACGACTAAACTTGAATCTGTTATCTTTAAAAAAATTATACATCTTTTGTTGACTATGGTTTGTTATTGCTATTTCGAATAGCAATAGTTGTATTTTAAATGCATGTGAGAAGACTTATATGTGTACACATATGTATATACCTATAGAAAAATCAATCTATTGCAATTTAGAGCAATCTGCTGCAACTTCGGAGTTTTATTTACTGCAGAAAGAAACACTAAAACGACAGCACTGGTCGCATATGACCATTCTCCGCGAAGATAGATTTATCAGATTTAGTATGTATCTGTGTGACGGTAAATTATTAAATTGGTATGGATTATACAGATCTCTCAATTTAAAGAGGAAAAACTGCTGTAACAAACTAGTAGGAGGCAAGTCAGGACCAGGACCCTTGTTGACTTTAAGATCTTTGGTGGCCTTTGCGATTCCCTTTATAATTAAATACATTTTACTAAAGATATTTGGCTCGAATGCTTAAAAGAACAGAACGTTTTTCTTCAATTTATGAAAAAAAAATCCCCTCTCGTGATGAAATTTCCAGGCTGAAGACTCCGACTCGCGTTTCAACATAACATCTTTAGGTGTTTTCTCGGTAATGGCGTGGTTAGGATGTCTGCTACTTGATGTTATGTAAAGATTCGTTGAACTTCAAGTTATCGTTCTGTCACCTTCTCTCAGACGAAGGAAACTCTGAGCTTTGAACCAGTCTCACTAGTGCAGCGTTGTCAACTTGGACTATGGGAATATCTTTTACTTTTATTATCTCTCTCAATAAGCCAGATTTCCTCCTTGGCTCCCTCGATGCGATGATTTCTGCTTCATTTGCTAAGGTTGCTACAACCAAGAAACTGCTCCTCCTCAATACCAGAACTTGAACGTCCTGTCTTTATTCACCTTCCGAAATCTACATCGATCTAGTTTACTAGTAGTTGTTCGCCTACGTTGCTCCAATTAACTATCGCAAGCTCCCGAGTCTCTGCTATGTGCCGAAAGACTCTTTTGACTCGTACGATGTCTTGAGTTGGATTTCAAAAATAAATCGCGTACCAAGAGCTCTAATGGCCTGCTTGTAGGGAAATTTAGTTGACTCATCAACTTCCCGTATTATTATGTCCTTGAGCATTGGAATTGAAACCTGTTTTCATTCTGAAAAATTGAAACATCCTAAAAGTTTCTCTGCATATGTCTTCTGATTAGCTTCAATAAACTCGTCTTGTTCAATTGCAAGCACCAAAAAATAATCTGCTTTTTGTGAGACAATTTTTGAAGTCTGATTTCAACCCTGCAATGAAAATTTCCATATCTCTAAGGTCTCTTGTAACCAGGAGTCTATCATTCACATAGGTTACCAATACGAGTTTTCGAACAATCCTTTCTCGAATGCACAAACACGGATCAGCGTCGCCGGCCTTGAATCTATATTGATTGAGGAAGACTTCAAGACACTTGTTCTAGCATCTAGAAGATTGCTTAATACTTATACGCCTCTGCAACAATCTTGCAATTTTCGCGGATGATGTCTGCAATTTATACTCATAGCTCCAAACCTGAGGTGAATTTAAAAAAATCTAGAGCGTCACATGGATCATTTGTATCAGTATTGAGGGGTCGGGGGTAGTCATGAATTTCAAAAAATTGATGTCTTTCTTTCAGTATAATGTCTTAGAAATATTATCTGTAAGTAAATCCAATGAATATATTTCGAGATATCCCACAGTTGCTGAAGGACTCTCTGATCTTCGATGGCAGGAAGCTCACGGCAGCTATAAATCATACCAGTTTCGATTAGCATATTGGATCCTTTGAAATCGATTGTTATGCGCTTTTTGTGTATTTTATCAAGGTATACATGCATTATTAATGATTATGAGTGCACTTGGAATAAATTGTAGACCAGATGCTCATCGATTCACTAAAAACTCATTCTGAGCGTGTAAAGGTAGCAGAAAACCCACTAATGAGAACACTTGAGAAGTCAAAATGCGACGTAACAACAGTAAATCGATATCCTAGAAGCTTCCACATCGGCAGAAGAACTATTATATGGTCCAGGAATATATGATTTGATGTACAAATAATTCAAGTAAAAAAATTTAAATGAATTTTTTTCTGGAAACTATTTTTGCAAAGTCGGTGACCACTTTAATTCAAAAACTACTAGACGGATTTGAATGAAATTTATATAGCCTATTGACAACATCAAAAACTAGTGTCTGATCGAAGAATTTTCTTCTTTCTTGAAACTTATGTTTGTGATGGACAATTATCTCCTTGAAAATCCACGAGTAAATTATCAGAGGCTACCATTTTGTTTATTTACCAAAAATAAAAAAAAACTTCGATTATGCACTAGATTACCTATTAAACTAATGATTTTTTTTTTGGTTCAATTGATTTTAAATGAACCAGTAAAATGTTGTCATGGTCACCGCACAGCACAACTTATGGAATAGGTTCGAGCAAATATGGCGATAGCTTGGTCTACAAATAATGTTAAGCTGTGTTTAATGACTCCGAAAAAATAGCAGAATATCTCAAGGCAAGTTAGAGCTAAAACAGCTGTCTAAATAGTAGAGAATGTTAGAGCAATCGAGAGCACGGAATGTTATGGAACACTTTTCATGTAACAATTCTCAAAGTTGATTGCTTGTCAGAAGTTCAATCTGTCAGTTCACTATTAAAAAACTCTACTTTAGTAACAAATCTTTTTTGACCGTCGGTTCTACGTCAATTGAGAAACTGCTGGTCGCTTGTCCGAAGTTGCTACACCAAAACATGTAGACCAAAAAATCGTGCTCTAAATTGCGCTAGTTCAACTTAGAGCAGGCTCATGAAACACAGCAATAACTCAGAATTATTTGTTTTATAAAATAGATGAAAGTACTGTCAAAAAATTACTTGGCACACTAAAGTTTTCCCCGCCGCTGGCTACTCCAAATCCTTTTAACGACAACATCTTTAAGTCAAAGAAATGGATCCTTCATTTGACAAACTTTATGAAGTAGAACTTTTTTCGATGTGAAATATTTTTTTGGGATTTTTTTCTTGAATTCTTTAAGAATTTATCAAATAAATTCTAAGCAAGTACGTGCGTAGGTGGATCTGAAAAATCAAATATGGATGTATAGATATCAACATAAATCTCTAAATTAAGTTGTGTTGGATATGTTTGTATGCATGTTATATGAATAAATATAAAAATATAGTAAAAGGGGTAAAGATTTTCCTAAAAGTATGGCAGTAATAACACCGTGAAATTTGTCATCTTTGATAGAGCAGATGCTAAATGAAACTTTCAACCGATTATCTGAATTTAATGTTCGTTTTCATACAAAAATCTTTATTTTATACTTTTATATATCCTATCATAATTTTAAAATACAATTCATCTACATCTAGTTATTTGTATTTAAAAAAACCTACGAGCTATCTACTTTAATAACGAACTTTCGATTCATTTTCCAGTTTATTTTACAATTAAAATTCTTCTAATCTATTTCATGAAGTTTGCTTTAGTCATTTTCATAAAGTCTATTGAATTTTCTTATGTTCAGTCATCTTGAATCGAAATTTCTGTCAAATTATAATCTTATAATTTTCGACTTTCTTGTTAATAGTTCAACTAACCTTGATGTTCTGCTGCGACACAAAAGCGAATATTTCGACAAGACAAATAAACGTAATTAAATCCTAGCTTTTCCGACGGTTCGTGATTTTAAGGCTAACTATTTATAGCAATGGAAATGGGGTGGTATATTATAGTTATTTATGATGGATGCGATTTATGTATGCCTATTGTTATAGTAAAATCTATTATTTTAGGTGCGTCTAAGGATTTTTGATAACTTGTTGCTTGGATAGTCGATTGATTGTCTTCTGGCGACGATATTCCCTTTGTAGGATGTAAATGAATACTCCAACCATGATCACAGATAATGAGGTGGCAATGACAAGACCAGTTGAATTGCTGTTTGGATGGGCTGCAATGACAAAGTACAAAATTTAAATGACAATACCTTTGGAGTAGTCATGGGATTTATTACCTCTTGGGGCACTTTCGTTCACGATATAAGTTTCACCAATTAGATGGGCAAAGTTGATTTTATGGTTTGGTACTGCTTGAGCTGTTTTTAGTAGAGGTTCTTCGAATGTAACATCTAGTGATTTGATGTGTGCTTCATTTACTCCAGGAAATATGTCTTCGTGTTCAGCAACAGCGTTTTCACTGTCGTCCAGATCAGCAATTTCGGTTGTAGTTTGCTCAGTGGTTTGACTTTGTTCCTGTGGGACTTCGTATTCTTCATTGATTTCAGGTTTTTCATCGACTTCAGGCTCGTCGTGTTCTTTTAGTACCAATGCACTTTTGTCAACCATTCGAAATTGTCGCTGGCGCCCGTTACGCTCCGATTCTTCTGGCATCACGACCGATGAAGCCTTGCCTCTACCGGGTATACTGAAGCTGGCGCGAACAGTTTGCATGCCTGATTGATATGTGCAGACTACAACGAATCTGCAAAACACGAATGTTAGAAATAAAACAATGATTTCAAATAATAATTGTGTGTAGATCTGACCTCCTGGTGCTATGAGTGAATATTCCCAAATTTTCTTGAACAGTTATAAATGTCTCGACGGTATTTGTTTGTTGCTTTACAGCACTTCCGCATTTAGTATGATCAATTATCATCACATATTTGTCACGAGCATCCTTGGGATTTCCTTGAATGCCACAACTTCCTCCGTCCACAACAATTTTACCACCAAAATATGGACCAGTCTCAACTTCGATTTCAGAAGCTTGTGGCAAACATTTTGTTGCTACAGCAGAAACTACAAAGAACCAAAAATATATTTAATGATTGATTACTATAATTTAGTTAAAATGATTGGTAATATTAATGAAGCTATTGTTCATTTCTTAAGCCATGTCTCATAAGAAAGTGAAGACGTTGATGGTATCAGTGAACGTATTTAATCTTTTCTGACCTTTCAGTTTCATTTTGAATAGTAAAATTCACGATAATAAATTATTATCTATGGAAAATTCATTCAGACAAATTGCACTAGCACAACGTTTAATCATAATTTATGAAAACTTTTTGTTTCCATAATTACCAAAATATTATTTGTATGGAATGTACATCGCTTTTCTAAAAGTGATTCTTACTTTTCAGCAACAATATACTTGCGCATCAAACCGGCGTTCATTCATCTTCCCCGACTGTAGAAATGTTCAAATCAAACTCGCAGAAAATCTGTTTCGAACGATTATCCGACGCAATAACAATTGATTACTCATACACGAACATTTCAAATTATAATTTACTTCTCAAAATATTAGAATGATATACGAGAATTCGATAGAAATATTTTCCTGCACACAGAAGCTCATTTGATTTCATCAATTTTCAAGTGAAATTGAAAAAAATGTGCAATTTCCAAAATTTCACAGATCCAGACACTAAATTGCTTGAGTTTGCTGCTTTTTAATTGCAAGAATTGAATGTTTGTAAATGTGGGAATTACTTTCTTAGAGTAATTATTCATTAAATGTGGGTAACTTTCGAATTTCGATGGATTCATCGTGAAAGTTTTTGTAAATATATGTTTTTTTCAATATTGTAATAATTAGTATATTCCAATTACTTACATCCTTTTGTCGGTATGACGATAGTTTGTCCTTTGAATGCTGACTCAGGTTCCACCTCGTTATCACGAATGTCAGCTCTTCCACTGATTTTCTGAAGTTTTCGTTTAAGCTGAGGTTTTATATGAAAGCTATATTTTGTGGCCATACGAAGATTTTCGATTTTCGTGGAGAATTGTTTGATTCTAAAAAGGAAATCGAATTTGATAGTGAATAGAATAATATAATATGCATAAAATTAAACTATTTAGATTAAACTGATTAATTAATACCAAATATTTTTTTAATACCAAATATTTTTGTTTAAAAACAAAAAGCTAGATATATTTCAATTTCTCGCCAGATATCGATATTTAGAGGCTATTCTGCCCTCTTCTTCTTCAGACTCTGAAGAAGAAAGCAGATTACTCGCAAAAAAGCATTCTTGGCACGGTAAGCACAAAGAAAATAAAGTAATCGGGAAGATTTTTTGGCATTATTTCTATGTAGAAGCTATTTGGCCATACCAGATCCCGTAATAAAAAAAATCAAACGAAAAGATAGTTGAGATAATTGAGTACATGAAATTAAAAAGGTTGGAATTTATCTAAAATTACATGAAAAATAATAAAAGAATAATAAATAATAAAATAATAAAAGAAAAAAATAAAAAAATAATAAAAGAGCTAAATAGTTGTAAAAAAAAACGTTGTACAGACTTCGGAAAATTAAGACATTTTAATCGGTACATGTAACAACTGTTTTTAATAATGAGAACATTATTCAAAATCTTTTTTTTAAAGCCTTGATTCATTATTTTTACTGAAACCCGTCATATTAACGCATACATAAATGTGCTTTTATTTGAGCAAAATCAACTGAACAAATATATTTTACAAACTTAATTTCAATTTGAAAAAAACTACAATAGATTAACATGTTTCATAATTTTGTTAAACACAAACATATTTTTTCACGTTTAAAACAAATATATTAGTACTTCTGTTTTTTTAAATATCCGATTTGGCTAAACTTCAGTATATTGAACTTATTCTGCACTGGCGATAATGGACGGGAAATGTTTCTAAAATATTATTTCTGCAGGCAATTGATTATATACTTTTCTATAGTTATATTTGCCCCTTAATTTTTTTGAATATGTATATATTAATTTCTGCTAAATCTAAGATTTTCTAAATCTTAGACGCTCTCATGGATGCGATATACATGAAGTGTATGGTTGGTTTGCTATTGGATGGGCCAAGGACTCTTTACGGACCAGTAGTTGAGCAGTAGTGCCCCGGGTAAGGAACTGGAAGTCTCCGGGGCTCGACGGAGTGTCGGCCAAGGCACTGAAAGTCAGGGTAGAGAGCCAACCGCGCGCATTATGGGATTTGTAACATTATGTTAAGCTGCGAAAGTAGCTTTACTGGTACTTGTAGATGAGGAGAACGGTAATCTAGGCACCCGATAAGTATACCATCCTCAGTGCGTGCTGGACACTGGGACGAAGATCTTATTCGGGGGTTGTTGGAGTATTAGCAGGAGCAGAGGAGACATAATACAGCGTCAAACCAGTCGTTCTGCTGGTAAAGTTGGACGTACAAAATACCTTTAACTCAGCGACGTGGACAGACATCCTCCGGGTCCTTGAGCTGAAGTTTTATATTCCTGAGTACTAGCTGCCCATCGTGGAAGACTAACTCTGGGATCAATGGTTGCTGTACGATACCGAGGACAAAATGAGGCTCACCTCATGAGCGGTAAAGGGGTCGATCTTTGGATATAAACTCTACAACATAATATGTGTGTGTGTGGTTGTGTTGTAAATGATTCTAAACTACATGAATAAATGTACATATAATTCCTCACATTCGCCTATAAACTTTAATATTCTTTGCCTATAAATATATGTATATTCGTGTCTTGAAATTTAGAATTATCATCGACTTACTTTTCTCCTGGCGTTAATTCGTTATCATCGACAATTTTCGAACGGCATCGATGCGGTCCGAAGGATTGCAATTCACAATAGAAGATTGTAAAACTTTTTGGTATCTCATTTTCTTTGTGTTTCGTATCATTAGTATCAACTAATTCAACTTCCCATGTTAAATTCACTGATTTGTAATTAGGCTCGCCCGCTAATATTCGAATATCTGGAAAGAAAATATAGCATTAAATATTTGTTGGCTATGATATTGATAGTGGATTTATATTTTAAAATGAAAAACTTATTTCAGGGCTGATCAATTGGTCTGCAAATTTTACCACGAAGAAAGGAGAAACCAAATCAAGGCCTGGTTCTTTGCCGATCTTTAGTTCACGAATACCTTCTACAATAGCCTCTTGTGTAAGAACAAACCCGTCGATAGGAGGTCTTGCGGTGATTCTAGCAAACATAGTGGAAGTAGGAGTTTTTGACGGGCAAAAAGTATTTTGAAAATTTTCGGCGAAAAAGTAACAAATGGCTTTTGGACAAAAAGAAACCGTTAACTTTAAATTTAACGAAATTATAAAATTTTCTCGAATCACTAATTATTATTCCCCCATTGAATTAACATAAATAGCATTGGATAGCTGATGGTATAATCTCATTAGACCCTTAATAAGCTAGCTTCTATTTAGCCCATTCCACCACTAATGATATGACATAATTTGTTCATTAAAAACACTATTTAATTATTACAACTTTTATTTCAAGGAAACCTTAACACTAAACTTCACATAAAATTAAAACGGTACAATATGGAACTATAATTTTTTTTTGTTATTTGGATATTTGTTTAATCTTGCTCTCCAGGCAGTTTTAAAAGGGTATGGTATTTTATGAAACATTCTAACATGTGGAGAGCCACCAAGCATTTCTCACATTCCCATCGTGATTCACTTTTCTTTTTAAGTAATGAACACATTTTACAAAGCCTGGACGGGTTTTGTTTGACAGGATTTGGAGGAATTTGCCTAGGGGATGCCTTCCTCTTATATGGTGGTAGCGTATTCTACTCTAATATGCTTTCCGCAATACCTATTCTATAGTCGCTATATGTCAACCTTTGCACATTAGACATATTTTTATGTAATGCATAGGTAAGACACTATACTGATGCGATTTTCTTGGTCAATATACTTAATAACCAATTAGATGCATCCGAAATTTTACAATTGAGATCTATAAGAGTTGCACCAAGAACTACACGGTTTAAAGAAATATTTGCCATGAATATTAGTAAAATAAATTATATACATAATTCTCGTATCAAAAGATCAAAACAAATCGGGAACGAACTTTGGAATCATTTTGATTTATTCGGTATGGATACAACCAAATTTAAAAAAAATCGTTTCTGACTACCTCCAAACTGTGAAATCAAATTAAATTAAAAAAAATTACCTTAGTACAGTATTTATTTGAATTTATTCGTTTATAAACTTTTAATTATAGAAACCATTATGCTAGTGTATAATTTTCTTTTCTCTTTTTTTATGTACTATTTTAACAGTTATATATATATTTTTCTTTTTTTACTACCATAAAATTGCTGTAAAAGGAATTGGTCCGTGGAATTAAGGATAAATAAATATAAGGCCATGTCAGCCAAATAAAAAAATATTTTGTGATATCCCTTGGAGTACCTCCGCATTAATGGAAAGGAACCCAAGCACTGGTGATTTCAGTCGACTCCACCCATCCTACGATTGTAATCGATGACTGCCTTGGATTTTAGAATACGATTGCCAGTTTTGTAGTCATTTTTACCCGTAACCGTCATAAAAATATTTGAATGCATGGTTGACAGCATATGAATGGGTTTCTTGTCAATCCATCTTATTGCAGCTATGTCATGGCTAAACAAAATTTGGGCATCACCTCGTTTCAATTTTTTCATTTCTTCATGTGTCAGTGGGTTAATTGCTCTGTTTATTTCTAGGGCTACTGAGATGCCTTAAATTATTATCGAGCCAAGGTTTTGAGAATTTGCTTTTTTTCTTCAGATGGATGGTATTGGGGATTATTTTGTAAAAGGAAGATCTAAATCGAATGCAAAAAAGCAGCAATAGTTTCTAAGGCTTAACTAGTCCGCATTTTTAAAATCATATGCAATTTGATTAATGTACGATTGGATGAAAGAAATATTTGTAGTGGATGGATAGTTCAACTGTAAAAGCGGAGTGATGGAAAGTGTTGAAAAAAGATTCTCGGGCTAACCGTCACTTTGTCACAAATGCCATGTTTTTTTACACGAAGCCAATATTTACCATGGTTTACATGCTTACACTTCCAATTGACCGGCTAAGCAGTACTAAATACAATAAAATATTATTAGTCTAGACGCTTGGACGCTTGATCTTCCTCTTTGATCAAACCGCCCCTTATGGATGTGTTACAGTTAATCGAACGATTTGAACCGGCATACTATTTATTTTTGATTTATTATTTTATTTTATTTTTATTGTTTTATTTTATTTTTTAATTTGATCTATTTGTTTTTTAGTGTTTAATTTATTATATTATTTGAAATAATCTAAAACCGAGCTAGTATTAATTGTTATTCGTTGCTGTTCAGCTATTTAGCATAAGTAGAGCATTGAATTTCTTTCACCTATTTATATACGACCTCGTTTGAAGATCATAGAAGCTATCATACCTAGATTATTACAAACTGGCAGAATCGCATCACAAAATACATTCAACCTGCATATTAAAACTTAATGTTTATATCGTACAAATCATAATTACACACTGCAGCCCAATGTTATGTTTCATTTTCGAATCACTTCATCCTCCGAGACGAACTAATACACTTCAGAGGAGAAATTGATTCTATCTCGATTTGAACACTATCAATTATTCCATTTTCCGCTTCAAGGCACTTTTCCAGTGAGCCCAGCCCGTCGGTAAGCAATCTCTAAGAGCACGTGCACTTATGCTTACCGGTCCCAACATAAAAGTGGTGCAGATATTCCTGTACGCGTCCGAAGCTAGTCTAGTAAGCAGTGGTTCTAGAAACCATAGCTGTGAAAGGTGGTTGGTGCATCTGAACTGATCGTAAATCGTAATGACGAACGGAAATAGATATAAGCACTGCACAAAACGAACGCAATTGAGACTGAAAGTGCAGTGCTGTATACAGAATTAAAAACTACAGTAAATTGCATGTAATTTCCGGATCCGGATTTATTTACCTTCTCATTCCTTCGATGACCGCAATAAATTCGATGTCAATTGATGCAATAATTTGAAAAGTTATAAGTGATTAGATATTTGTATACTTCGTAAAAGTCTCGAGGAGACTCTCGCTGTAATTAACCGGCTTGAATTTCTCACAGGTCATGAATGAATCGATGAGTTTCTTTTTCTCAGTGCAATCAGATTCAACCAAAAACATCCGCATCATATCCGAGCAGGCTGCAATAATTTCTAGTTAATTCGTCCGATTAAAAAGCTCACGCGGAAGTAAACATTAATTCTTCGAGTGAAACCTGTTCATTAGTGCGCTGAAATCTTGCGATTTCATTGTTTGCTAGAGAGCCTATCATCCAACATAATCAATTTCAAGCATCTAATCAACCAGCTAAAACACACGCAGCTTAATGATTATCCACGAAAATCAACAACGTTTTCATAACAAATCGACATAACCGGATTTGTTTCACCTCGCAAATCAATCAACCGGAAAATACAATGTTTACGTAATCTCCGCATGCAAACAATACGTAGGTTTTGCATATCTATGAAGAAAGTTAATTATACATTTGCCGCTTTTTTGTTAAAACCGTGATATATATAATCGTCCGAAAAATCTCGCGAAAAATTTCACCAAATTACAAACAAGATAACTGCATTCCGCTCATCGAACTAACAACAAACAACAACAAATAGCCTGGGGAAAGATCCAATCACGCACAATTCACTTCCATATGCTTTACATCATTATCATGCAGCCAATTTCCTCGGTCCTAATGCAAATCCGATGATGGATCATCATCATATGCACCGGGGCCTACATGCAGAAGATACTCGGCGGCCAACAAACTGCCCGCTAGTATCCAATTTAATATGATCTCCGATAACAACTCGCATTGGCCGGTGAGCTATAGTTTGAATGATGAACTCCGCATGTATCTTTGCTAGTTTCGATAGCTTCAATGGCTCTACCTACTGGTTGTTCGAAAATTGAATTCTTCGATTCTCCATACGCTAGTCGATGCTTTCCGGTGACTTAATAGCACATTCTTCATGATTCCGGAGTTATGATAATGTGCAAAAGGTCATCGGCGATCTATGGTTCAGATGCAACTCTGTAGCACTGTATGGTTTGCCGTCTATTCATAGGGATGTGGGTCACTAGAATCTAGGAGAGATAAGAGGTAATGAGCTTCCGAAGGAAAGTCGATAACAAATTACTGCCTAAGCTCGCGCGACTTTCCGATTGGAGCGTCGAGTATGTGGCCTACAACCTTTCAATTGGGGTGTTAGTTGAAATATGCACTGCAGCGTGAAAGAATGTGCAAGTGTTATTACAAGTATCTTTGAAAATATAGACTTTGGTAATTTTAGTGTCAGCAGCAGTTGTTTCGCGAACGCTAAGAGAGACTGCGCGCATGAGACCTTCGAGTGAAAATTGATTAAAACAATGCTAAGAGTATTGTTCTGTTACTTCATTGGTGCACAAAAGATTGAATATGGTTTCGAAGGTATTTGACTATCGTTGTTGCTAATGCGCGAAGTGATGTATTCATTAAAATTTATATTTCAGTGAAAAAATAACTCAGTGTGAAATCGATGGAAAATCAATTTTAGAGAGAAAAGAGAAATTCATAATAATTTATTATGGATTATTAGAACCCACGTTGGGCGCTATATTTTTTTAAAGGTTTATTCAGAGGGTTACATAATAAAAATGTTTTTTGATTATATTTTGCATAATTACGGCTATTGTAAACCAAACTGGAGCTTTGTATGGCCAATACAGACACGTTAATCGCCAATACAAAAATAGAAAAAAGGCTTTATTGCACCAAGTTAGGGAATCGGTATATGCAATATATAATAAGCTTAGTTAAATCATTCAAGATATGTTTTTTACTAAATCAAACCCAAAAATAAACGAACTTCTGACCATTTGTCAAATCGTGATTGAAACACCATCAATATAACCTTAGCGTTTAATATATTCTTGGGAAAAATCTCTCTGAAAAATATATAAATTTTTGAATTTTGGTTTTGTTATTTGTCATTACCGTATAGTTTTTTTCATAGCCTTTACTTTCGCTCAAATTATTTTTCGTTAAAATTTCTACTCATTGAAGAAAAGAATCTCCCTTGCGATAGCATGATGTGATGAGGATTTTTTTCCAAGGTGTAACTAAACTTGTTGGCCTCACTTATATTTGACAACATGTATTGTTTTACGTCTTTTTAGTGGCATCTGGTTTTTGTCTTTTTATAAGCGTACCATTGAAACCAATAGTTTGACTTTAATGCTTCCAATTTAATCAGAAAACAATGAAACAGACGAATGTGTTGTTGATTAAAAAATCTACAACATTCGAATACATTATGTTTGAATATCTTTTACGTGAGCAACGTTCTTCAAATTTCCGGATTTATAAATTTATAAATAGCTCGAACGATTTTTTCACCACCTCCCTTCCCGTCTCTCCATCACTCAATTAAAATGCACAATCTGTGTGCATCAAAACTTTCTCCATTTTCTTAACGTATTATTACTTTTTTGTTAATGTATTCTTAAATTGTTAAGTTTTATGAGAAAAAAATATTTCCTCCCAGGTTAGCTTTGGGAACCGTAAATTGTGTAAATCATATTCACCTTCAAAAAACAATGAGGTTTAAATATGCTTTCAGAATTTAAAAGAATAATTGGAGCAACTCATTAATGTTGTGTATGATTATATCAGGTTACTCGCTTAAGTTTTTCGTTTACCAGTTTTAAGTTTCGACAAATTGACTCCCTATAGGCTTCATTAATTTAAACGTGAAAAATATTTTTAATTTGATTACGATTCTGCTTTCGTACAGAGAATATGCAGAATTTTGTGCATATAATACGTTATTTACATTTGATTGTTCGCAGGTCTTGGATATTTAACCACATGATCGACAATGAAAGAAATTAAATATTCCCATGCATTTGTGTAATTTGAACACATAAAAAAAAACACAAAAAAAATTTTTGAAACAAATATTTTAGAATGAAAATATTCATCTAAAACATATATAGAAATTAAAATAAAAACCCCGAATTAACAATACGAAAAAACTCTCAATTCGAAATTCAAACTGCTGAAAAAACTATTGTTTATCATCACATAGTATGTATAAAACAAAACCATTTTATATTTTTGCTTTCTTTTTTTCATTTTTTTTCTTATTTACCTATTAATAACCACAAAGCCAGTTTTTTTGCATTTTTTTTTTATGTTGTTTTGGTATCATTTCCTAGAAAATATTCACCTATTACAATATATTGCAAACGATAGTGTCATCCACACTTACTGCAACAATAGCAAAATAAAAAAAAACGAATTTCGCCACGTTTGATTCTCAACAAAGAATTGATACTCTTTATACAGACTACTCGAACGCTTTTGACTCCGTAAATCATAAACTGATACTCAATAAAGGGGTTAGCATATTTAGTCTCTTTCTCTTTTGATTCTCCATCTATTTTCATAGCCTTCCCTGCAGTGTCACCTTAGACTGTTCCATTTCAATTCCTTTCTTTCCAACATTCGAAGTCCAAAAATGTATCCTAGGTCCCTTACTTTTCGCCTTGACTGTCAATAAGATTCACTTTGTTATGAACTCTTGCTGAGTCAAGCTATGTGAACCCATCGGGCAACACTATAACTTCGACAAGTTTTGCAGGTATACAGGACAATACTTTACTTTAACGAGTTTTTATAATGGAACATTATGCCTCAAAGTGATAGCATTATTCAGCTGCACATTTAAAATAACTTCTCTATAGTGAAAACTCAATATGAGTGGAGAAAAAATATTAAGTTAAGAATGCACGTCAAAGAAAGCAATCAAGCTTTTCACGAATGATGTTTATCTTCTGGTACTCCCGATGAATCATCCTTTGCAATAACAAGACAGTCCTGAGTCTCCATGGATATCAGCTGTTAGGCTTAGCCCGTAGTGCTTTACGTTGAGCTGTGAGTGCTTTCACTAGCTGCTGCCTCATAGGACGACATGCACAACAGTTGGACGCAGATTTTTGGACTGAGCGTGATGAAACGAGTACAATTATTAAGGATCGTTATTGTGCACTGAAAAAACCAATAGCGCCAAACGCCATAGTTTATAGACTTCTGGCGCCATGTACATAGTTGATTTCGGGATTGTGATAAAATATAGCGCCACACGCCATAGTACATGGCGAAAAGTACATAGGAGCAGACGCTATGCTTATAGCCCTCCACGCCATGTATTATAGTCCTCCACGCCATGCACTATAATCCTCCACGCCATGTTGCGGCTAGTGATTATTCTGGTCACAAAATTTCATTTCCTATGATTTTTTAAAACTTTTTCAGGATGGTCAAAAGTTTTATCGGAGAGTGTATATAATAATTTTGACACTTCACTACCGCAAACAAAACGTACATAAAGAGGATCAAACAATATGACAACTAAAGCTATATTACATGGCTCATGGTACTATGTAATATAGCGTGTGGGGCCATAATTTCTGCGCCAGGTAATTATGGCGTTGGTAGCCATAGTGCATAGCTAAGGGTACTATGTACATAGCGTGTGGGACCATAAATGCTGCGCCATGTTACATAGGACCACGCGCTATATAGATTCTGACATTATGGCGCTGGGAGCCATATTGCATAGCTCAGAGTACCATTTACATAGCGTATGGAATATATTACATAGCTCTGGAAGCCATGTAGATTTTTTCAGTGTGCTATAGCAACCAATTTTTCGATGCCAACTATTAGAAAAAATGGATTGGATCACTCCTGGTTCCAACAATATAGTGAGTTTTAACTCTACGCAGATCGAAAAACCATCAACCTTTTGAAACTATTATTCCGTGGTCATTTGACACGAAAGTTGATGGTTTTCACTGACTCCTACGTTGCTAGCTGTCACCATATGTCGATTCCGGATAAAAGTGTTTGTCATGTATTTTCTTATTCCTTGTATGATTAATATCTGTCTATTGAGCAGCATTTTAGAGACCTTGGAATGGTCTTTGGTTCTAAATGGAAATTTGTCTTGAATATTACGACCAAGACCCCTGAGGTTCCTGACTTTTCTGAGTTTTTTTTTGTATATACTTAACAACATTTTCAATATTTATCTGACACTGTTGAATCAACATTTTCAATATTTATCCTTTCAGTTTCAAATTTATAAAATTTCGCTTCCCACACGTCGATTTACTTGGCAGAGAATGTCTAAAATGGTAGGCCTATATATTTTTTGGCTCATTTTAGATACGTAACGTAGTCGTTGTAGCACTACATCGTCTCTCGCGGGGGATGTCATAAAGTGTTCACGGATCATTTCCTAAAACATCGGAATTTTAAAACAAATTTCTCGCCCAGCAATTTACTCATCTCTTTTAAGAAATTTCTTTCATGATGCTGTTATTGCTTCATTTCAAACCCACACATGAGTGCTGCTGATCTTTCACCTCCACATTGTGGTTGATGATGGAAAACATCTTTGCAGATCATTTACCTTATACGAACACTCCATATCACTTCGAAACCGAGGAAAACAACAAACCGATCGATTGTGCAGAAGATTTCCGTTATGAAATCTCATTGAGAATCGTCAAGTCAGAACATACTGTTAGATACAATCAATACCAGATAAGAACTGAACACATATCGTCAATCGAGATACATTTGCATATGTCACTCGAGCATGCTACGGTCCGAAGCAGTTGCGGTTGATCTTGTGACCATCACCCAGTTTCTCTCTAGCTGCTTACAGTTTATCGCCTCGGGAAGTGTCACACTGAACCAGCTGACTGACACCGCTGCTCATCGTTGATTTGCATCGATACCGGTGATACGTGCGATAAGTTATGCAATCGAAACGCAGAAATGCATCGCTTGCAGATGATCGCGATTGCGGTGCCGATGACGATGATAGGTTTCTTGACTCCAATTCGAGCCAATCCGGCCTAGGCCCACGTACTTCGAATCTTGACTGCATTATGAACGAAAATGATATCTTTTCGGATAGGGTTGCATTCGCGCGGCGAATCTGTCCTAGATGTTGAGGAGCGTCAACCGTAGATGAGTTTTCCTTCGAGCATGTCTAATTGCAATGTTTGCAATCGGTACGAGCATGCGAAAATGTTGTTCTAGGCCATCTAGATTTGCAAAGACATCCAGGGCAGAGAGTGACTATCTGAATAACTGTTAATACGTTTGATGATCATCATCATATTATTGAACTCGACAAGATTTTAACGACTGTTAACAGACAGCTTGGCCTTTACACAGAGCGATGGAATTGGTATGACTGTGCACTGTACAAGACGCGCTGTACGATTACCAGATGAAAATATAATATTATGTAGGTACATTCACTAAATGCAAATTAAGATGTTACTCGGGCGAGTAGTTGAGCGAACGACACGATTCCATTTAATCTGATTTGCTTGCGCTCTTGTTTCGTACGGAACATCTCGTTGCCACTTCTGGTTATTAATTTCCAATCAGTTAACCGTTGGCAACTGTTTTCAATATGTGTTCTTGCGGTGGAACTAGAAGATTTTCGGTAATCGATGTAAACAGTGTTTTCGGTTTTCCCAGCCAAAGCTCCTGACGCAAAATATTGAACTCACAACTAATCGGATGGAATAACTGAGAAATACGAATACGCTGCAAACAATCTAAATCACTCTGGTCATTCCGGGAATCTGATGTAATTTAATAAATTGCACTAATTTCATGTTCAGTTACTGTTTCATTGATTCGACAAGAAGATGCTACGCGTCTTGTTTATTCATTTCGAGCACCGATTCGAATGAACGTGTTGTTTAGCAGTCTGGAGCCTGCACTCAAAAAACGTTCAGTGTAGTGTTGCAAGGAAAACGTGTTTAATTCAATTTTTAGCTATTATGCGAGAATCTGTTCAATTTTGTTGCTCGCGGGGCGTATTTGGCAAAAACGTGTATCGCAGTTGAACTGATAATTAAATCGAACATATTTGGCATAATATGCCAGTGGATCTGTGGCAGTAAGACTCGTTATGCTGATTGGAATGAACAGTAGATCAACTACTATTAGTATAATGAGCGATATGTGGAGTTGAGCCAATTAGTATTCGACTAGAAAGTTAGGTGTTGAAGATACTTTCACTAGGTCGGGAAATGTATGAGATACACTTGCTGGGAGGCTTTAGAATTTGAGGTTGGAAATAATTTGAAAATTATAGGTGGATAATAAGTATTCAAGCGTATACTGTATTTGAGTCTTTCAGAGGAGTGAACATAATTTTAAGTAATGTATGTATTGCAGAACAAAACCCGAACATTTTGGACGTAAAATGTCAATTCAAAATGGTAAAAATATTGTTGTGTTTTTCATGAAACACAGTTCATGGCTATGTATTTTTGTTTCTAAAACACTTTTTTTAAACGAGCTTTTATTTAACTAAAATTTGGTAGATATAGCCTTCACAACTTAATAAAAATGATTATGCTGTTTTCTTTTGATTCGCTTGTTTCAACTGACTGCCTGTTTCACCTGATTTGCGTGATTCAGAGAGGGGCTATTTTATTTATAAGCTCCCGTGAAATGTGGTTAATATGCCATATAATTACCGAAATCTACCCTCGCTCATTGGGATGTTTTGGTCGATTTATTTATTTATTTTACGTACATAATTTTGACTCTACATACATAACTATTATCGCTAATATACAAATAAAGCTTTAAAAATTAATATTAAAGCCAAAAAGGCATCATTTAAGTACATCGACGGGTAAATGGATATTGAACATGTCATACGCCGAGTTGAAGGAACATGCTATTTGTGCATGTTGGTTTATTAAACTCATAATTGGTTTTCTGAAAAGGCATGGCTACGGGGCTATGGTGTCAACGCTCATTGCGACAAACATGGTAGTGCGATTCAGCTAGCAAAAAGTTAAAGTTGATCTCTACAGAGAGTAATTTAGCAACGAATAAAGCTTTCGAATTTTGGTGCCGAGTTTCAAGGTTGTCAATGCTCAATAATTGCAAGCGTTGTTTACAGGAAAGTAAGCAAAATGGGTCGGACCAGCGGAACGAAACAAGAACGAAAATCAAGATTCTGCTTTGAACAGACTCAAACGATATATCTTCTTTTTACAATAAAAAGACCACACTAAGCACCCATTTTTAGGATTGGGCGAACCAATGAGCGGCATAGAACTTTTGTCACGTGAATGACAATGAGCACGTTCAAACGTCTTTTTAAGAAGCCTATGGAGGACTATAATTGTAATATTTTTTTATAATTATATGTAAAGTAAAGATGGAATTTAAAAGTATTACCAAGTCACGAATTTTATGAGAGCGGTGAATTGAGTACTGTTCAGTGGCCGGAAATATAAATAGCAAATAGAATGGGGCCAAAGTGACTACCTTGAGGTACATCTGATTTGGGGTTTATATCAGATGGTAGAGCCCCGCTGATTAAAACATTATGCTTGTGATTATTGAAATAGGACCTAATCTAAACCATAAACTTCTTTGGAAACTCAAGGAAGTGTGATTTATATAGAAAAAAGTCGTGATCCAGCCTATTGAATGACTTCGTGATATCAATATAGATGTATTCAACATTGATCTCATGAAGCACACTATATTAACCAGTTCTAACAAGTTGGTTATTGTGGATTTTCATTTCATAAAATCATGCTGTCAAGTTGAGATTAATGTCTTGGAGTGGAAAGTTAGCACCTCAGCAACTATCATTTCAAAGAAATTAGCAACGCATCGTAAATTACCAATATGTATGTAGTTGTGAATGATTTCTCTGTTGAGTTTATTATGGGAACAAGTAATTAAGGAATATTACGACAAGTCTAGAAAATTGCCTGATAAAATTCACAGGTTGAATAGATGGGTAAAACTTGGTGAGACTAAGAAGGCGCAACGCTGCAGCACCACGGTCCGTAATACACCTGGGCTAGGCTGAAAACTATTGTCAAGATTACTTATGTGTTTTACAATGTGAGGTTGCCAATATAAAGGCCTTTCATTCCTAATGTCGTCTTAGAAGAGTTCGTCAAATAATTAAATTTCGTCTGGTCAAAGTGGTTTATAAGTGCCTCATATGCAAATTGGAAGTTAACTGGAAATAAGTGCCTGATCACTTTCAAATGGCTATGCCGTCAGAAATAAAAGAGAGAGGGTATCCATCATGATATCTTTTATAATCAACAAAATTCCAAAAGCATTTAGAATGGATTCCTTCGATCAGTGATTGCGATGTAGATGCATTTGATAATACGGGTCTTCTTATTCATTTTTGTATTGAAATTGTCTCTCACCCGAATAGAAAAGGTTGATGATCTGATTCGAATGATTTCTAATGATTTCATGAACAAAGTCCAGCTACTGCAGTTCCGAAACATATTCCATTGTTGCGTTTAAGTTTTGTTCTGGTAGCATCCTAAATTTTGGTCTTATATGCTCTCTTCGAGGACTTGAATCTAATCAATTTTTCCGCTCAGACCAATGCACGGACTTATTTCAAGTCAAATTAAATTTTGCATCATCAGCTGAAAATTTTCCATTCAGCGGCTGTGACACTAATTTTCCTTGCTTCGTTAAAATGACCACTTCTTTTACATTGACGTATGTATGGATTTCTTTTATTTTCATTCGTTAGCAATGAAGTGCTAATAATATTTCCCGTGTTTCTTGATTTGATTTTTCCAGAAAAAGTCCACGGCTTAAGAAATCTATCCTGAGTATGCATTTGTCGGTTATATCACCTGCCAAGGGATCATGCTGAAAGACAAAATCATCGAGCTGCATTTGTTCTTCGATCTCATCATGGTCTGAAGCAGAGATCGCCAAACGTTGCCAAGTTTCCAAGTCTCGACAAAAAAAAATCCTTCTTCAGTATCGACTTCATTGTTCAGGCATTAAAGGTGATGTTACAATGTTTGTTGCCAGTTCTTCTTTGCGGATATCAAATCATTCTCATAAAAATAGAGCCTGGAAATGGTGATAGGGTTAGGGTCACCAGCTTTATTGGTCAAACTCTGATCTTTAAACTTGGTTCTGCTATTCTTCAAGAAGAAGTGGTTACTTACAATCGTCTAGTTATATACTTGGCAGTATCTGAGCTCAAACATCTTAGATGTATTTTCACTCTACAAATCCAACATCGGAGTGCTCCGCCAACTAGCAATTATACGGCGATAGTTGTTCGTTGGGATATACATTCTTGGCAATATTTTGGCTACGACAGTTTTGCCTCAAGTACCCGTTTTCTCTACATTTTCGATTTCTGATCTTCGGCATATATATTTTCCGTGCAACTCAAATATAACTAAGAGATACTAGCTCCACCGATTCGAAGGTCAATGTGTAAAGCATTTTTGACTATTGGATTACTCGCTAACCGAAGTGCCAGATCAATATCTTCATCTCGTACAGCCTGAATACTAGGTGGGGTTAAAAGTAACCTCCTTGACCACCAGAATGCGCTGCAATCGCAAAAAAGATTATTGTGCCTTATAGTCCATTCATATTTAGGCAGACATGTCAAATTTCAGAGCGATACAGTCATTTGTTTTGTTTTTACAGCCGATTTTTGTTGACGTGTTTGGCATCATGTTGAGTATGGAAATAAACCATTTTCATTCTCTCATAAAACATTATTTTTTGAGAGGCAAAACGGCGAAGGAAACAAAAGAAAAGTTGGATAAATATTATGGAGCTAGTGCTCCTTCAGATTATACCGTGAAATATTGGTTTCGAGAGTTTCGTGGTGGCCGAAACTCCACTGCCGATGAAGTCCGCAGCGGCAGGCCCTCCGATGCGGTTACACAGGACAATGTCAAAAAAATACATGAAATGGTGTTGGCCGACCGGAAAATGAAGATGCGCGAGCTAGCAGATGCCACAAGGATTAGTGCCAAGCGCACACGCCATATTTTGGGTGAGATTCTGCAGATAAAAAAATTATCCTGCCGCTGGGTGCCGCGCATGCTGACTCCGGACCAAAAAAACGAACGCGCGCGCACTTCGGAAGCGTGTTTGGCCATGCTGATGCGGAATCGGGTGGACTTTTGGCTTCGATTGGTGACTTGATGAAACCTGGATCCACTATTTCACGCCAGACAACAGAATGAGTGCCTGGCAATGGACTGAAGCCGGCACGAGTGCTCAGAAGCGGCCAAGGGAGGCTCAATGGGTCGGAAAGGTCATGGCGTCGGGTTTCTGGGATTGTCATGGCATACTCTTCGTGGACTACCTCAAAAAAGAAAAAACCATCAGCAGCGAGTATTACTGCGCATTATTGGAGCGATTGAAAGCCGAAATCAATGCGAAACAGAAGCCAAAAAAATTTTGTTTTTACAAGACAACGCGCCGTCACACAAGAGCATCGCAACAATGGCTAAAATCAACGATTTAGGGCTCGAATTGCTTCCCCACCCACCTTATTCGCCTGACTTGGCTCCCTTGGACTATTATCTGTTCACAAACCTCAAAAGATGGCTCATTAATAAAAAATTCAGCTCGTGCGAGCAGATCATCGACGCCGCGGATGAGAATTTTGTAGGCCTTCCGGAAAATTACTTTTCGGACGGGATCAAAAAGTTGGAAAATTTCTGGAATAAGTGTATCGACCTAAAAGAAGACAACATTGAATAAAATTAAAAAAAAAATTTAAAAAAACATTTTTTTCATTCCCAAGGAGGTTACTTTTCACCCCACCTAGTACTTTGCACCTCAAACCTCTAAATGTGTGCTAAACGTCCTGAGCCAGTTTCGCTTCTGTTCTTTTAATCCTCTCCGTAACTTCATATCTAAAGCGTTCATCAGGCTTGAATAGTAGGTATTTCCACTGCAGGAGCACTCAGTGACACCATTAATGTAATCGCACACTATTGGTCGCTCCGATTGTACTATGCAGTAGCCTCAAACTGCTTGCTGCAAGAAATTGGCTTCTTCAATCACTTATTGTCAGTTACTTCAGTATAAATAGCTCCCATAGTTTTGATGCACTCCAGGTCTGATTTTAGCGTATCGATTTCCTCAACAATTTTTACGAACTGATACTTCCATAGCTTGATTGTTCAGTTGCTATTGGATCGATGCCTTTTGTCCTCAAAAGCTTTCCTTTATGATGGTGGTGCTGAAACTGGTTTAGGCTGTATTGGATCAGCTACTTATAGCATTTTATTATATTATTTTTTTTACATTTCTCTTTATAGAATCATAACAGATCTTTGGTCTACGCCAATGGCGTGTGCTGGTGGAAGCAAAGAGGTACAATTGCCTTTTCTATTGCAAAACTAATATTGAAGAAAATATTGCTACACTTAACTCCGTACTACACCTCTCAAGTGCCTTTACAGTACTTCATTGAAAATTATGCCTCATTTCAAAGTTCTGTGCATATTTATGATCTTCAATACACGTATCGATTAAACTTAATTTTGATGAAACTGTAGTAATTTGCAAATACGTCAAGTCAGCTATTCTCACTATACTAACTTCGCCTTAAATCAATATCACCCCAAGAAAAAAGTAATCAAATTATCTTTGAAACTAATTTGAAATAAATAAATACCACGCACAAGCTATTACAAAAGTTCAATTAAAAAATGCAATAAAATCAAGTCAGCAAAATAATTACATCAAATTCCATCTCTTTATTCCGAAAATAGTAACGTTTCGGGGCATATTCGAGATACTTTGTAGCGTACATCTATCAGATTTGACCTATCTATGTCTCTTTAATATGTTCTACTGTTCATAGCCCGAGGGGAATAATCTCAAGACCTAGTAGTCACCGGCATAAAGTGTGTTAACAGTTTGCCCGAAGAACCAAGCCTAGCTAACTAGATAATCATCTGCCCGATTAACGTTTACGAATCGCTGAAATAATGCCATAATATGCAGACTTGCAGCTTGCAAATCGCGAAACTCGCTTTGCGTTTCGATTAAGTTGTCCCGGGACCGTTGCTGATGGTGATGATGATGATGGCTCGGCTTGTTTTTGTGTCCGCTGCTCCGAGCTCTGGATAGCACAATACCGGTGCTGAGTGGCATGAGGAATGCTCAAATATTGCAACGGAATGTCATGCTTGTCGTGATGCCGTAACAGTTTAAATTGATTTTGTTTCGACCCAGAAACGGTGAGTTGCAGTTGACGGGAATGAAGATGAGTCTGAGATGAGTTGAATAATTTACTAGCAATTGGGCATGTTTCCTTGTTAACCGATTTGAGTCGTGGTTTTATTTTCCCGGCACGATTTGTTCTGAATAATGATGCAGAGCTAATTTATTATGTTCTTATTTGTATATCTGGTGCAGGACGACAAAATTCATCGGTCATGCATATAAAACTTAACGAAAATGATTTTAGGTCATGACTCGTGAATTAAGTGTATTTGAAATTTCCGAAGATGTTAGTTTACTTTATTAGGTTTGATTCAGCGAATTTAATTTCAAAAATTATTTAGTATATTTTTAACATACATTTTCAAATCGAAATATTTGTTATTATCTTAATTTTTAGTCGTGCCTTTTATATTATTGGGAAATATGTAGTTTTTTTAGCAAATTTTTGTTTCATATGATAGTAGTAAATATGATAGTAAAATGCCACATTTCTATTTTTTAGTATAAGTTTTTCATATATTATTACATTACCCACATTCAACTATAAGACCTTATTAATGGAATGGATCTTTCAAGCAAATATATAGAAAAAGAATTTCAAAGAATAACTCAACCAAATCGATGATGATGTTTATGAATGCATCAAGTTACTCGCTTAAGTCTTTCGTTTATTAATTTGAAGTTCCGGAAAATTAAGCTTGATCATTTCAAACGTTCAGATTTCTGGTCTGGAAAAATCTTTTGGATCGATGATATTGGTAAAGGAAAGTGTACATTAGTGTATTTATCAGTTGCAAGTATATAGAAATGTTGAAAAATCGTAAGTAAAAATCTTCAACGAAAAGAAAACGATTGGTGTGAATTCAGTAAATGTAATCAAGGATAAAATGTGGTTTTGAAAAAAGAAATAGAAATATTTTAATGCTGACATAATAATTATTTATTTATTTACTGACAATTTTTACAGGCCGAACGAAGCCCAATTATGAAAATAGAAAAATTAAAATTTGAAGAAAAAAAACAGAAGAAGAAATAAATACAGAAAACAAAGTAAATCTAAAGAGATGATGGGAAAAATAATAGTATGCCGATTAGTAGTGAAAATAATAAGAATAAAAATAAAAGTAATAATAATAATAATAATAGTAACAATTAAAATAAGATAAATATAAGGTGTGCATTGACGTTAATGAAAATTATTTATGAAAGGCTAAGAGTAAAATACTTCTTATTTGAGGCTTAAACTGTGATAGTGCTTGTGGTAGAGAGCCAAACCGGAGTTCGTCGTGTCGTCTTGGAATGTGTAATTAGAGTAATAGCAAGGCTTTTGAAATCCAGAAAGATAGTAGGAAAACATACCGGAAAGTTTTTTTACATGTACAAGACATTAAATAGTGTTCTAATATGTCCGGAGAAAGTAAATTAAAGAAAAGAAGCTTGTGATGAAAAGAATCAAATGCTTTTCAAAAATTACTGAAAACATCAACTTGTTTCTGTTGATCCAAAGTGGAAGTTGGAGAAGGTTTTTTTCCATGCTGCTCAAGAGCGACTAAAATAAGCTTATAGTAAGCAGCTCTCTCCAGCACTTTATCAAAGTAGAAAAGATAGGAGATTGGCCGATAGTAAGAAATTGTGTGAATTTAGTAAGAACTCAAAGGATCTGTTTGGATGGAAGAAATACATTGGAAAAGAAATAAGAAGTAGAGAAATATAGGAAGAGGCTGGAGATATAAAAAAATGGCGTTAGATGAGAGAATCGAGGCAAAAGTGGCATCCACAAATATTAGAGTCATCACAAATAAGAAAGAAGCAAAGGAAAACGAATAATGAGGTAATTAGAAACCTATCACAGTCACAACGAAAAACAGCATGAAATGGAAAGAACTCATTGTCATAAATATCGTCTGTAAGCCAAATTTTGTTACGGCAAGTAATATAATCAGATGACAAAAATGAAGAGAGATAATATACACAGACCGCGAAGATTCCCAAAATCCCCACGATTTGTTGGAATGAAATACTTTGACAATGTGCCAGAGGGCAAGAGGTCGTTTTGAAGGCCCATCTCCAGTCCAAGAGAGGTGATGAGATGAAATAGACCAATTACTTGGTCGTTCAGGCTTTTTTTGCAAGTTTCTTGGAGGTAAGATGTGGAAGAAGCCGACCTAGTTTCCAAACGATATATGATGTTATAGTATCCGCCGACGTATTATAAGCAAGCCTTGGTACAAAGACCTGTAGCGGAAGCTTCACAGTCAATAATGATGGAGCATTTACTAGCACAAGTATTGTACTGAGTATAGTGTATGAGGAGCTTTAAAGATTCAATGTAGCTTGGACAGTAGAGTGAAAGGGCACTGGCTCCCATCAGTGGCTATACAGTGGTCTACAGCTGGAACAGAAATTGAATTTCGTTGCTCCAGATTTTTCTGTGAGTAAAGAAAGAAATGTGATTCAGGCTGATTTTGTTGCAAATTATGATACTGATTAGAGCGATTATTATGTTGCTGTATATGAAGTGCTGCAGAGTTGAATTTTGAACTGCTGATGGCTGCCTTCGCAGCAAATTGTAATAGATTTTTTTAAGCCATTCAAAGCACTTACTAATCCAAAAATTAGAGCAGTGCATTGTACTTACATTGGTTGGTAAACCCTATGTTTGATAATATAAGTAAATATTTGATTGAATATATCCTAAAAACCAAGTGAAGAGTTTAGGTTTTTGCCCCATACGAAGCATACAAGAGAACATGTTCGAAATTTCGAAAAGTAGTCTTTGAAGTGTGTATATTAAACTTATTATCAACCAATAAAATAATGTTAAAAATTTCAAAAATTGATGTTAATTTGTGGAGGAGAAAGTGGAAATATTTTAGTAGAAAATGTTTACTATGGACTCGATATTTTTAAGGATAAATATGTAATCCATCTACTATAAATATAGTAGTGTGTAAGAGAAAGAGGTCTGGTCCGCTTTTTTTTCTTTGAGTTGATCGTAACGAGAAAAAGTTTGAGAAAGGCTAGCATAGACTTGCAGATGGAAAAAATGGTTAAACATATTTAAGCTACAGTTTCGTCAGGTTTGAATTTTTTTCGTACATTTTATGTATAACAGTAATGATGCCAATATTTTCCATGTCAGCAGCTTACTAAGTAAATAATAATTTATGTGTAATTTAATGACAAGTGCTCCTTTCAGTGATAGGATTTTCAATATTTTGGTGTTTGGAAAGTTTTTTTGAAAGAAATTATTATTGCAAGTATTGAAATTGATTATCTTTCCTGTGTAGCTTCATACTAGGGATCTAAGCTATTATGAAGTTAAGCCTTATTATATTTTATTGGGCGTGCTAACAGCGAGTTGTAATTAAATAAATAATTTATCTGCTTTTCCCAAAAATATTCCGCCTATGCAAAATTACGTGCTGAATTGATGGTTTTAAAAATACTAAAAACTTCTAAATTTTTACGCAATTTATTGCATCAGATTTCATTATTCCATTCTAACCTCAACAAACCCCGCTTCTTTAATTAAAAGAATCATTCAGGTTTAAAAGAATCATTCAGGTTTTCTGCAAACATCCAAATTGTACAATCTCATATTGAACCACGTTCTGGCTATTATGTAGAACGTGACTGAAATAAAAGACTTGTCCAGTTTCAAGTTTACCACTAGCCAGTACTTGTGCAGGACTGTGTGGTCGTTAATTTACTCACCAAACCTACAATATCAACACGATCAACCTAATGCGCACGTGACTCAAATTTTCAGTTGTCTTTACAATTGTTCCCGTTACACCGCTATTACTAGTCAGCCATAATGCTACTAACAAAGTGCCGCCACATCGGACCAGTGTATCTTCTATAGCTGGTCTGGTGACTTATGTCGATCTAATGATGACAATTGCAGTTAGAATTGTCAACGCCTCTTGAACTATCTAATTAAACACGTTCCGCATTACGAAAGGGAGGTAATAAGTCAAATTCGGGGCGACTAGAACTTGATGCGCGACTAGAAAAGAAAAGCCTCAGACTGGATTTTCTTCGTCAGAGCTAACATTTACTAGTTTTCAACTATGAATACATATGTCAGCGAAAGGCCATGGGCAATTATTCGTCATACAATTACACAGCAGGATGGTTTTGGTAAAAGCATGGACGGTGAAATTCACTTTATTCTAACAAAGAAGCACTACTGTCTTGTCTTTGGGATCTTCCGCGGTCTCTTGAGCGAGAAAATTGGTCTATTGACTTGAGAATCGGCCGATATGGCTGGCTGCACTAATGTGGTTTGCATTTTTCTGTTTACGGACTGGATGATTTTTTGCATAATTTCACTTTATGGTTGTTCGTTCTATCGTTGGACTGAATGGACTTTGTATGCTTTTGTTTTTAAGATAGGGACCATAAATATGCATATACGATAAACGAGTTGGAAGTCAAAGAGCTTGGAATAGTTAAAATATGAATTACTCATGCTTTTTAATGGAGAATATTATTTTACAGAAACTAATAGGCCTACTTGCTAGGTGCTAAGTATGGAAAATCATAAGTCAGAAGGGAAATTAATTAAGAGTAATAATCTGAAGTCTAAAAATTAATAATCTGCAGCTTTGGCATTTCGATTTATTCTATGATTCATAGCATTGCAGATTTGTCTCTAGATGAGATAAACTGATTTTTAAATCCACATTGCTTGCAGATTTGTTATTTGAAAGCCTACCTAGCTATCTCTGCTTCTGCGAAAATAATTAGCTTTCCCGGCACTTGATTGCATAAATTCAAACTCAAAATCCAAAAAAAAATACTTTTGTTGATGTTTGTCGATGTTTTCGTATGACATTTCCTTTGACCTTTATCAATGGCTCTATTCAAAAATTTGTTCGAAAAGATAAACTAATTCGATTCCTTTTCTCAACAATTATCACAACACATTTGATAAATCATATAAGCTAAACGATATTGCTGTGCTAAACCACCGCATAATGTCCGAGTGTTGGTCTGGTCTCATGAATACCTCATCAGAGTGCAACATCAGACCACGAGTAATGGTCATGCCCGCTGATCACCACGATGCATGCTGCGCTAGAGAGCCAATGCTTTCGCTAGCACAAATAGAATTTTTCTCATCAACAGCTGTGATTTCATACTTTCATTGTATTCGCCCCCAGGCATGAACCAGAAAGCCATTATCGCATTGCTCGTATGAATCGTGAACCTCGTTTCAACTAAATCTCTTTTTCTTCAATGCGTGACATACACGCATCTTTCTTCAAGCCGATCACATCTTTAGTTTGAGTGATAGTCCCAGTCGAGTATCTACAGTAGAACAAACCATATTTATCGCTTTGTATGAATAATTCAAAATAAAAACCACAACTGGCCTTATATGTAACTTATTTTCGCTCTAATTCCATGGCTATTGTACCAACATCATTTGTTTCGGTTTATTGTGGGAGATCCGAGCCAGGTTAGATGAGGGGATTTGTGAAAGAAAAAAATCTGGAATACGTTCTCATTAGCTGTGACCACTGACTTCAATCGGATCATCGTTTCTGGACCAGGAAAATCTTTTTCTTATGCTATTGTTGCAGTATGTGTAAGTGGCAGTGTCGCTTTCAATGTAAAGAGATAGAAGGTTTTTTTTGCAGATTTTACCAAAACAAAGTCGAAATAATTAAAAAAAACTGATATTGTGTTGGTAAGAAAATATTTGGAACAATACAGTTTTTAAATGTTTACTTCCGTCTTTTATTCTTTATGAAGGAAGAAAGTAAAAATCTAAAAACTGAATTGTTCAATGCAAACTATGTGATGACAGTTTTGTTGGCAGATTGAATTTTGAATTGAGGCTTTTCACCGGTTTTCGAAGAAAATTAGTATTAGAATCACTTTTCCCTAAAGATCATCGTAGAGAAAAAATATATGTGTACATACATAAACATTCTCAAAAGAATAAAATAAAATGCTGTGACTATTTCTAGTGATGACATCATCCAATCGAGCATTGATGGATGCATTAATCCTAGTCCTGGTCTCACCAAAATTTATTTATTGTTACCCCTGTGGCACCGGTGGGCATTTCAATGATATTTTAGGCACATTTCTAATTCTAGTAATAAATGACTCTAAAAAACAAAGGACGCAAAATGAATTCGGAACGTGTTTCAAGCATGGGTACGAGTAGCCCTAGGTGGGTGTTAGGTGCCTCGAAAAATCAAAGGTAATTTCGAATTGCAACAGCTTCCGACAGAGTCATTAAGTCATTACAAAATTCACAGGGCGCATTGATGATTATAAGGCATAGATTTTGTGACTGCAGCAAGAGAAATCCTTCAAATCATTCAGTCTCTTGAAATTTTTTCGCTTTTTATAAAAAAAGCAATCGATATATAAAAGGTATGCTTTGTCTATACAGTTAGTCCAACATTTTTTAAATGCTCCATCGCACAAAAATGGTAGCAAGTCACCAAATAACATGTTTTTTTTGGTACCAAAAATTTGTGTTCGTGAAAACTCCTGTCTCGATATTCAGATCAAAATGAAATTCACAGATTGAATAGAAATCGGTTTGATAGTTTATGCTGGCAACCCTATGGTTATGGACTCATCTTGAAATACCTATCAATAAAATAAAAATTAAGGGCCGTAATCCTAATTTTCAACGTAGTCATTAGTATGAAACGAGCATACTAGATTCATCCTACTGCAAGCCAAGTTTGATTGAGTTTTGGTTAGGGTTTCAAGAACTATTAATTTTAGTTATTTTTGCATTAACAAATGCTATCATTAAATTCGCAAATTGAATTTATTCTGTAATGAGAAAATTTAACAAATGTTTTAATTTCATAAATTTTGATTTCTTTTGCTGGTTGTAACTAAAGATATATTAATATAAATTCAGATTTGCTTATTTTAGAAACTTTTGCAAATAGTGACACCCAAGAAATTTTATGCTTTCACAAATTTCGTTGCAATCTTTGGATTGAAACCGAATTCACAGGATTTGTTGATTTTAACGTAAAAAAAACTTTAGCGCATCAGAACCGCTAGAAATACTAATGTTCGATGAACAGCAGAGGAATCATGCAGATTTTGAGTGCATATTCTACCACTCATGCACCCACCTCAACAATGCATTTAAACTCATAGGGCGGAAAGGTTTTCAGTGTTACCGCTTGCATGAATTTTAAAATTTAGGAAAGTCAAACACTTGTTACTTATATTCATTATCGATTGCTTCATCGGTTGCTTGGTTCATATTCTCGGCTTACAAAGCTTTGAAAGCTGCATTTCCTGCAACATAAATATAGAAAATGCTCAGTACTTGCAACCCTTTTCCAGCACTGCAACTTCAAGTCTCCCGCGATTGCGTCACGTCAAAATCAATCTACCCTGTGAATATCGATTTTACCCGATGATTACATCCAAAGTTACAGGGATAGAAAGATGTTTGGGATTGCCATCCGACAAATTTCCAGAACTAAGAAAATTTAAACATTGGTAACTTATTTTCGTTGTAAATGTTCGCTATATGAATACTTAATGTAAGCATTTATTGACACGAAAATAGCAAAAATGCCTTGCGCTGGCAACCCTTCGCTAGCATCACAGCCAATTATCACATCTGCCATTTATCTCATCTGTCTCACGTTGAAATCAACCTATCCTGCGAATTTGATTTCGAACCGATGACTGCATTGTGACTTATAAATGTAACTGTATAAAGAAATTCAGGGTAGTCACCCGCAAAAGTTTTCAAATTTTTGAATATTTGTTGTTGACTGTCACCACAAGATCATTACCATTTGAAAATTTTACGATAAAATCGCTTAATAAAGAAATGGAAAAAAATACAAAACCAGTAATAGCTGGCAGCCCTGTCATGTTTTTTCAACCAGATTCTTACTGAGTATTGCCTATAATAAGTTTCATTTACCATATGAATTTTGTTTGAATTTCATGACTGTACTGGAAGCAAAAAGCTTTGTTTTCCTGAGTAATAGAGCAAAAAGCTTTGTTTTCCTGAGTGAATTTTCAAAATCCAAGTCACCAAAACTACCATAGCTGGCAGCTCCAATCGAATTTTTCAACCAAATTTCTACTAAACGTGGCTTAGAGTAAGGTTCAGCTACTGTGTAAATTTCATAAAAATTTGGTGACTAAATTGGAATTCATAGGGCAAAAAGCAGTTTTTTTTCCTTTATGGTTTTTCAAGTTGGCACCACAGGCACAGAGTTGCCCACATTTCAAAATCGCGTCTATCAGACTTGGTCCTATTTAAAACCAATGAAGTCTATCAATTTCAAATTTATCTGATTATTGGGTCATAAGATCTCGTGAACAGAAGTCTCTGATGCTTAAAATATAGGCCTATTGGAGGAAGGATATCGTTCTTGACTGATATGGAATTTCAAAAGTTTTACTTTGGTTGTGAAAACAAAGCATAAGACTTTTATATGAGTTAGTTTTTTTCTAAAAACCGAAAATTATTCAGGAGAGATTTGAAGGTTTTTAATTTCAATGCCTGCCGTAGCTGCAGGGTTTCTTGTACGTTCATAAAAAACTACATTAGTCTACAATTTAGTAATTTCAATATGTTCTGTAAGTTGCATAATGATCTGATGGCTTTGTCAAAAGTTATTGCAATTCAAAAAATTTCAAATTTTCTCCATCTTATTTCAGGCACCTAGCGCACACATAGGGTTAAAAATTTCCAAAATATTATCACATTCACATTAAAAACACATTTAAGTTTCATTTCGTCAGCTTGATTTTTGCAAAAATTTTTTGTTGGCAAAATAATAGGTATATTTAAAATATCACTAAAATGGCCGCCGGCGCCAAAGTGTTAAAAATTATTAACATTTGGTGAAACCTGGTACCATTCTGTATATACATCAGTGTATTCTGAAAATTGCAGTGCAGTTGAATGGTGCATTCCTGAGAAAAAGTACCTGAAATTTTTTGAAGATATATATATATATATATATATATATATATATATATATATATATATATATATATATATATATATATATATATATATATATATATATATATATATATATATATATATATATGAATTTTTAACCAAAGTGATTTCAATACTACTGTTCTTCGAATATTACTAAACATATAGAATCAGTTAATTGTCTAGGATCATTAAAATTTTAATACCGCAAGACTAGAGTATCGAAGGAGATCAATTTGGGGAATAAAAACACCGCAGCAATAGTATTAAGTCCCTAAAAGCAACTCCTAATCAATTATTAAAGCCAAAATATTCTTCATTATATTGAAAAAAAATAACAGTTTCGCTTAGTGAAGCTTATGCTCCGATTAGGGGTATGTTATCATTCATTAAGTTTCATGGATTAAAAATCAGATGAGGTAGGTCTGATGGAAACGATCTCTTTCGTCATGAGAGTAAATCGAAGGCATTTTATTTAAAGCGGTAATTCAAATTTTTATTTGCAAATAAAAACACAAAAAAAAAACAACCAAACTACGGCAATAGACAACCGCTATGGTTCATTAAGAATAACGAGGAAGAATTTTCACAACATTAGCCCTATAAATTTGTGTAGCCAGTTTCACCATTATCAAACTCTTCCGCAATACCTGCAAAGTTAAATGCAATTACTTCCACACACACACGTGCATCACATTTTCCTCATAAAAGCTGCAATAAGCCTATTATACTCCACGTTCATCCAAAGATACTAAACAAGTGCAATTTCAACAATTCCACCAGTTACACACTCGTTGGCCAATCACCAGCTTCCCGGGGCATTTCATACCAATAAAATTCTCATCAGAACATTCATCCGGGAAAATAATCAGTCATTAGTCAATAATTCGATAGATTGTTAAATGCTTTAATTTCCATTCCGGCAGCCTTAGCTTCATACTATGGCATCCTTGAACGGCTGCGGCTACTGACGGCCAACTAAAGCGGAACAGAAAAAGAAATCCCTCGTACGTCCGTGCCGACTGTGCCGCGAGTATCTTCTTCGTCTGGTTCGGTTGTTTATGTGGTTCGTTAGTTTTGTTGCAATTTGTTAACAACGAAACAGCGAACTGAAAGTAAGGCCGAGTCCAGCTTGCTTTCAGGTAGCTCTGGTAGCAGAACATTTGAATCCAACTAAGTGGTTCCCCGTCGTGCTTTAATAAACGATTTATCGAGCGAGCGTGCGAGTCCTTTGGCTGGGTAGTAGCCGGACGTAGAGTATCAATGTTTTGTTTCTAGTATTTATGCTCGACGGGAAGGCTTGGTACATGGTGACCATATAAAAAATATTTCAAAAATAACATTTAACTAATATTTAAGAATTTGCCCGAATATGTATGAGTTTAGTACGTTTTGAACAAAATAGAATAATGCAATTAAAAAATAGTTCCGCGAATTCAAACCAACCGACAGCTCAAATACATTTTTGAAATCTTCCGAGTCACCCTGTACTCAAAATCCAACTACTGCATAAAAACGATTGTTTGCATGTTTCTTGCGATTTGTTCTTTAGACTTCGTCGATCAAGTAACGCGATGGCAGTTGTTGGTACTTAGCATGCTAATGACATAGATTATAGTACTAAAAGGAAAAGGCCGTCTACATGGCGGAGAAGCTCCAAAGATGAGATTAGACCATCATTAAGGTCTTCCATGCATATTTATGTCTACTTCGGCTGAAAGACTTGCAGTTCCATTCCGAAGTCAAAATTTACCCACAGGAGATGTCTGCTGCTATGTAAGCATCTCGAGACAACTACGGCGTTTCACTCGATCGAATCAAAGATACTTCAACGCTTCAACTGCCATCGTATTGCCAGTTCGTCTGCAGTCTTTGATGTTTTATTAGAAGTTAATTGTCTTGCATATGGACACTTCTATGCAAGAACCTAGCAGTTTTTGATATCGAGTCTCCCTCCAGTTACTGGCCACGGGAATCTCAGCGTGCAAACAGACAGACAGACTGTGGTAATGATGATCGGTGATGAGATAGATCACTACGCCGTCCTAATGTGCATTTAATGCCGATCTAGGAAGGGCATATCAATGACCTGGTATCTTTGGAAGAAATAGTTGCAGTTGTCATGGAGGTCTTTGATACATCTTTGTATTATGCAAAGTTGTTAGTGGCTGCGATTTGTTTGGCCGATAGCCTAAATGATCGTGTAACGATCGTGACGTCAAGTTAACAGCGATTTTCGTTTGATTTATGACCTCAAACTGCAACTGCATAGCTAGTTTAACTAGTAGCTTATTGATTCTGATTGTGGTTGCAAAGAGAGAGAATCGATTTAGCTATGGTATAATGATGATGATGACCCAGTGAGATATTTGATTTTTTGGGGTTACGAATTTTATTTATTCAGACTTTGGATAGTCAAAGTGTTTTAAGGCAGCGTGTAGTCATTTTCGAGAGTGAAGATAAAAAATGAAGACCTTTTTCAGCATGACTTCGGAAGATAAAGTGAGGCTTCATTTGGAATTGGGCAATAATTATGGTCCAGTTTTTGTTTCCTTTGAAATTTCATTCATCATAAAGTTTCCCTCATTAGTTATATTGCAATCAGTTAATAGATACCTCTACTTCTCTGCTTTTTTATTCAGTGTTTATTTATTGAACAGTAAAAAAAACCACAACGGAGCAGATACGCACTGATATTAATATGCGCTGCGAAATTGAAAACAACTAACTTTCAAAAGCAACGCAGCTCCACTACATCCCTTATCGAGCCCTGGTACTTCATTCATAATCAGTTTATATGGGTGTAAAGCGATAAATTCCACGTTTCTCTTTATTTCTCATTTGATTTAGGTCCGTGCTTCAAGCTAGGTGCGCTCAAAGCCTGTTGAGTGGTCGTAGCCCTAGAGCACAGAGGCTAGCACTCAATGCTCTTCCCGCTTGGCTACTCAAACTTCAAAACTTTTATTGCTAAATATAAAAATTGAAATCTTAAAATATCTAATTCACAATATAAACTCAGTATAATAAGAGTTACTATCAAAGTTGAACTGCTGAAAAAATGGTAAATAATCTTTCTCACTCAAAATAGTTATTTGCAATTCTAGAGGCATTAGAAATAAACTCATAGAGCTATTGACCCCGCTTGATTCCGAGAATATTGACATTGTACTCATCACTGAAACTTTTCAGTTAATTTAGAATCAGATTACTAAATAGCTCTCGTCGAGATGTGATCGTCTGGGTGACGCAAAAAGTGGAGATCAATGTCAAATGATGTCAAACTACCACCCAAAATGAGCTCTACCAAAGCTATAGGAGCTGAAATTATGCTATAAGAAATAACACTAATTACAATATTTGCTATACCTATACTTCCCTGGTAGAAATAGAATAAAAAGGGAAGACAGCTTCGGTTCAAAAAGATATCAGCTCTGGAAATGCTGTTCGAGATGCGATTGCTGGAACAGTATTCTATCAGATATTGTAGCCCCCAATAACCATCTTCATATACTTTATGCATTAGGCTCTGACCAAGTTCAAGTTACGACTTCGTGTGCAACTACACTTCATCCCTCTGACATGACTACGCGAAAGCAGACTGGTAAAAATTTAAATCTAGTGCATAGTACCCGATAGAAATATTGATTTTCGAAAAAAGCCGAGGAATTTTCCAGATTGTGAATATATGTTCAACCATACGTGCTCATTATTTAAACCAACCAGGACTGCCACTAACAAGAGTTTCAAAATTAAAGAAATTTAAACACTTTGTGCATATTTTCATTACAGGATACTGATCATAAGAAAAATGATGAAAATGCTCCGGTTTCGCAACACTTTGCCAGCACTGCAACCAACAGTCTATCACATATGTTTCACGTCGCCATGCAAAACACCCTGTAAATTTTGATTTTATTCGATGACTGCATCAAAAAAAATTTTTAATTTTTTTTTTTACTTATCAATAACAATACAAAATTTGGAAAATTAGAACATTTGTTAATTATTGTTGGTTTAAATGTTTATCATTCATTATCACCATAGCCAAAAGTATGACAAGTCTTTCATTTCGGTCCGATGCATTGGAAGTTATAGGTGTGGAAAAACTTTTAGAGTTACCATACATGAGCAATGAAAATTTTACAAAATTTAAACTTTCGTTGATTACTTTCACTGAAAGGTCATTATGATTTGAAAATATTATGATAGCGTCATTCAGAAAAAAATTTCTATAATCCGATAGCTTACAAATCTTGACATAATTTTTTTTTACCAAACCCTGGCTTACAGTAAGTGCCATCAACTATGTTACTTTGATAAAAATTTTATGTCTGCATCGGAAGTTATAGCGCATAAAGCTTTAAATTTTCGAGCAATTTTTCAAGGTGGCACCAATTCCACAGGTTGCCTGCACAGTCATTAAACTTCTATCAAATTTGGGTCTACTCAAGCCTAATACATCCTGTAAATTGGATCTGAATAATCGGGTCGTGAGTTTCTGGGAATAGAATTTTCGGGTAGTAAAAATATAGGTAATTTGGTGATGGGGTGCCGTTCTTGAGAGATGAAATTTTGAAAAAAATGCAATTTAAATGTGCAGCTAAAGCATTGAATTTATCAACTGTTTGTATTATTTTCTAAAACACTAAAATATTCAAGAGGACTGTTGAATTGAAGGTTTTATGGTCACGGTACATTAACCAAAATTACACAAGAGCTTTTTTATGCTTATCAATAGCCCTGTAAATTTCGTAATGGTAAAAAGTTATCTCAATTCCAAGTTCTACAAAGTTTCGTTGCTTGCTTGTAGGTACTTAGCATCCGCATGAGGTTAAACATTTCCAAAACATTATCATAACCTAGCACAAGACAAAAGTAATGCCAGTTTGATGTATTCGTCGAAAAAATGGATTCTTTACAAGAAAAATTTTGAGCTTTTATACGCCTTCAAAAAGAAAATCCTCGGATGGATATTTGGCCCTGCGACACGAGAATGGAGGAATCCACCGCTGTTACAGCAACGACATATATGCACGATATAGTGATCGTTAGGTCACTGATAAGATCAGCCTTATTAGCCTGCGGTGGACTGGACGCATAGGTCTCATGAACGGCGAAGATTCGGTTCGGAAAACCTGTGGATACAGGTTGAAATGGCTGCCAATCAACAGAGACCTGCCGTCGCACACAGGTAGAAAGGAGACTCTTTGCGATGCCACAGTAATTTTCTGTCCCCTAGTCACTGAAATCAGGAAACCCTCTCTTTCTTTGATAAACCGCCATTTCCCCTTTAAATTAGTTCATTCAGTCGGTAGATAGTTCGGTCAAATATGATAAAAAGGGTGCACCAAGTGCTGCGACAAACCAGCTCACCAAAACTGGACACTAACACATGAGATGGTGGACGGATTCCTCGACAGGAGTCTTTGAGCCCTGAGCCCGATGCAAAATTATTGGAAAGAGACGAAAAGGCAGCTCTCGTCTTCGTGGGAGCGATGGCGTACGCCAAGACGCCAAAAACCGCTAAAAATATCACCCTGTATGATTGCGTCGCAAAATTGGGATGCCTGAATTTTTCTTCTGTAGTAGGACTAGACCAAACTTTCGGTTCTTGAGTCGGTGGTGATGAATTTTTCAGTGTTGACATCTTGATCCTAATTTTTCAAGTAAAACTCTCTCGATCTCGGTTTACAATAAAACCAATCTACTGTGTGTATTTTATATATTAGTCCACCCAAACCACCAGAAACATATTAATCACTATAAGATATGAAGCTTATATTTTTTTTTTTAGAAATCGCAAATTAACCAGCACATCCACAGTGTTTCTGAATATGTTGGCAGTTCTATCATAACTAACTATCATAACCACTGTGGCCAGATTGGGCTATTTCCCGCCAATTGGGCTATCTAAAATTTGAATTCGCGGGACATTTTTTCATTTCGCGGGTTGGCGGTTTTTGGGCTATCTATTTTTATGAAAAACTATATTTGGGCTACACAGTAAAACCTACTAATCGGGACACTGTATGATCGAACCAATTGAGCAATTGTACTATAACATCACCGCACATACAATTTCTTGAAGATAATTCACTCTGTAATCGGTCAATCTCTAGAATTGGACCGGGAACCTGATTAGCTGGACAAAAATTTGTTCAAGAGTACACTCTCTAAGTGGGTCTATAATTAATATTTTGATAATAAGAAATATATTCATTTTTTCGTTTAAAATAACGAATCACAAATTTTGTTACATATGCGATTTACATTTTTTGCTTTTACGTCATATCAGCTGAATAATACACAGCTTTTTGTAAATTGAAGCAAAAAGAGTGCAGATTTACTAGTTTGCTATTCACCTTTGCGCCAAAGCCGTAAAATTGCAGCATTATTTAGGGTAAAATTACACCATTTAGTCGTAAAAAAAATATTATTTTTACGCACTTTTGTAAATTTACATCTTTAATAGTAGGAAACCAGTTTCCTACTATTATAAGGGTAAAATTCAACCAAAATTTTTTTGAGTGTACACGCTAATCCGACCAAAAACGATTTTAAGACCAGCATCAAAAAGCGTACAAGACTGAATTTTGCAGAATTTTTCAACTGTTCAAGATCAAGGAAAATTTTTCGTATAATTTCTGCATGACAGTCTGCTGAAAATTCATTTAATGTGTAGAATTTGGTACGTTACAGATGCCTTCAATTTCATTGGTATTCTGATAATAATAAAATATTGATTTATAACATTATTGTATGTTTGCCCTTTGCTAACAGCTATGAATGCAATTTATTTGATAATTATGATGTAAATAAATCAATGTTTATTCAGGCTTCGTCAAAAAAAAACTGAAAAAATCTAATATGCAACGAACTATGCAACGAAGTAATACAGGCATCCGAAAAACAATTGCTCAGCCAAAAAAAATTCCTCATAGCTTTCAAATTATCAAAAGTCAGGTGCAACATATTTAAAAAATAAAAGCCAACTAAAACGGACATTGTAAAATTTCGAAGACACTAGCAGAAAGCGGTTGGAAATAAATTAACCATACTGCCAGATAGATAAATTTTTGTACCAATGATTCTGTAAGGCACATTCCAAAAACTTGCCAATATCCGGCCAGCTACTTCCCAGTAAAGCCCGTCAAATTGCTACAAAATTAGAGCTTTGTGATTTAAAAAGGGTAACAATATTCACTCGGTACACTTTGTGGCGAAGGAGCAGATGTTTATTTAGACACAGTTCAGGAATTTCAGTTACAGCTAAGAATACTATGTGATGGCTCTGATGCTTCAAATATATATAATCTTGATGAGACAGAATTGTTTTTTTAGAGAAACACCACAAAAATCACTATGCCTTAAATAGTAAGCATGTACATATAAAAAACCCTCAAAGCAACGTGCGACAATTGCAGTGTTGTGTAAGTGGCGAAAAGAAAGATTTTGTGGTCATAAGAAAAGCCAAAACACCAAAATCGTTTGGAATAATTGACATTAAGCGAAGTTTGGGCATAATTTGGCTAGCTAACACAAAATCTTGGATGACGGGTGCTATTTTTGAAAAATGGATGCACACACTTGATATTGAAACGTAAACACAAAATCGAAACATTACCATCTTTTTTGATAAAGCTAGATGCGATTAAAGTGATAATGTGGAAGACATCAAGCTGCGATTTTTCCACCTATTAGCACTTCTCATTTACAGCCCTTGGATCAGGGGATTATACCAAACATAAAACTAAATTACCGCACATATATGATGCACCTGATATTTTTTGCTCTAGAAAATACTGAGCGTACTTCGGATCCAGCAAAATCAGCTTCTATATTTGAAGCTTTCTGCTGGTTACGATCTGTTGGGAATAAAGAGTGTCCACTTACATTTACAAAAGTGTTTTTGGAAATGTGGGTTGCCTCGAAATTCAAAGTGATGAGAACTCAAATACTCTAACAGATATTCAAAATTTGGCAGGAGTCGATCAATTTACGACCACAAACGAGTATCTCCCGAAAGATTGGGAAGATGTCTTTTTTGAAAGGGTTTCAACAGAAGAAGCCATATCAGCTTTTGTTAATTCCGATAGTGAATTCAAATCGTAGTATTCTGAAACAGAAAATGAAGTTCTTCAGCAGAATACTAATTCCATAATCACCATAATCAACAAAATACGAAACATCAAAGCTTAGGATCTCTAAAGGAAAATATTTAAAATTTTGCAAACATTAAATGATTGCGAAGTTCTAATGGAGCAGGTACATCTTACGAGCGCAAATAGGCAGATTTTTATATTTAATTGTTTTAAATCTTTAAACTGGACATGCGTTTCTGTGCAAAGTTAAACATTTGTAAAACATGTGAAAAGCATATATTTTGTATTTTATTTTCTTGTAATTAATAGTCAAGATGCGATAATAATAAATGCGCATAATTTGCAGTAATCTTCGATAAAAATAAAGATTAGGAAAAATTTCTTCAACGTTCTTTTTTAAACCTTTAATACCGGACAACGTATGAAATGGGACCATTTAATTTGTGAAGCTGAGGTGGTCCGATTCCAAGATTTCATTGTGTTTATAAAATATATATAAACATGATACAACGTATCCATTTAATGTCAACAATTTTATTCATTTTATTTCAAAGCATACTTCAATTTTTTCGCGAAACGTCGCTTGGAGGCCCGCAAGTGGAATTGTTTAACCTATGTTTTCTTTTGATAGTATTTAAACGTTTGAACACAAAGTGGAATTGTTTTTGCGGGATGATTAAAATTGAAAAATTTTATTGAAATTTTTTTTTGACAAAGCGGTTTCGAAAGTATGCACTGATTCTCATCAGACACCAGCTCACAGTACATACTTGACTGATGTGACTAATCTTTAGAGACGATATACGTTGTCTATGCTGATTTATAGACAAGAAGGGAACCATGATCACAAATCAATAAACTTTATGTCTAAACACAATTTTAACAGCTGATTGTCTAACCGGAAAAATAATATATTTCATGAATTTGCGTTCATAATTTTGAATGTATGAAATCGGATAAAATATTGATATTTGACTCATTCTAAATAAAGCATTCAGCCATTCTAGCCACTAAGACTGTTTCTTATACTAATTGAATTTTTGTGCCACCCAAATTTGCATGTTATTTCTGCAGGCTTTAATTTTTTGTGTGGAAATTTTTAAAAAATCCTTGAAAAAATAAGTGCACCTCTACACTTATTTTTTCACGGACTTTTCTAAAATATTCACACAGTTCCTGTAATTTATTCACATTTTTCCTGCTTTGCCTTTTCAAATACGTTGAATTAAATTTCATCTGTATAAAGTATCATTACAAACGACTTCTGTGCTACAATTAGAGCATTTATGTTACTTGGTATGAATTTTGCGGATATAAATATTATAATTTAGTCAGCTTAAATGAATTGATTTAGTTATAAAAACATTTATTTAGTGTGGCGGCTTTTGGGCTACAAATAAAAAAACTTCGCTATTTTGGGCTATGAAAATTTGAAATTGGGCTATGTTTTCTCCCAAATATCTGGCCACACTGATCATAACTAAGCTTAAAACATGAAATGAAATACCCTGCAACTGACGAAAACCAATTTCTCTTGAAAATTAAAGCTTCATCAGATGACGCAATTCCCACTGATCTTTTGTGTTGATAAGTACACATCTATATGCCCACATAGTGTAGCCGATCCCAACAGGAAAAGTAATGCGTAAACATACTGTCCGTAAGCATTCTGTATGATGCATGGAAGCATTACAGATCCATACTCGGTTTATTTCTTTTTAACATGGGATGTTCTAGGCTGGAAACTTTGAGCTTTCAGCTTTGTAGCTTTATAAAAAGAAATTTTTGGAAAGCCCGACATCGTTTCTTGCATTCCCGTCATTTAGGGGGAATGCATACTGAAGCTTGGAACGGCGGCCGATCATACCTGTTGCATGACCCGTAATGTGTAGATAATACTTGCTGAGTGATTGTGACGCTCATTGGAAATTCCAGCAGCGTATTCTCGCATTACACGTTCATAGGGGGTATTTGTGACCGGCAGCCAAGCTTGCTCCTGCATGACTCTTAATTAACCCTGGAATGGTACGGTAAATTTTTGGATGATTTTAGGTACATGTTTTTACTAAATAGATGGCCACAAAAGTATTATGTACATTTTTTATTTTATCATTAAACATAACAAGATTATATAGCTTCTAGTCTCATGGCAGTCGGAGTGGCCAACTGGCTGGTGCGCGACGAAATATATACCCTATGTGAGTAAAATTTACTCATCGGTACCATTCTAGGGTTAATAGTATCCTACACATGTTACTTTCAGCAGATGTTATTTTCACCAGATGCAAATCATTTTATGTAAAATGTTTTTGGATAGCTCTCCCACAGTCACTTCCTTAAAGACAATCAGACCACTCTGCGGTGTGTATTTAATATGGTCGCTTGAAGTTTTTTTATATATAGTTTTTAGTATAGTTTTTTTGAAACATAATTTTAAATAATTTGGCACATTTATCACTGTCAATCTATGAAATGGCAAAAACTAATTGAAAAATATCGTCCATCTTAAAATGTTATTGATAACACAAAATATTAATATAAGCAAAGAAAATCACATTCACTTTCAATCTAACTGAATTCGAAATTAGATTCACAGGCATTGAAAAGAAGATCACATTATCTCATATTGAGAAAAACAGGAAAAGAAATTTTACATCTGATTGAACTGCTATCACTTTCTACGAAATCATAAGCAAATCAATAGCGCCTAGAATACGAATAGTTTTCAACCGCACTGATTATGTTGCCTTAGAAAATTCGTACACACCCATACACAATATACGAATCGATTAATTATTCAAACATTTATCTAATTATGTAAACATGATTTCACATCAGAATCAAAACGAATGAGTCGAAATCATTAGTTTTTTTTAATATCTCGATTTAATCTAGGTAGTTTAAAGAAGTTTAATGACCGCATCATATGAAAGTCAAATTTCACATTAACGCAGCATGATTTGATGATATTAGGCGCCGAAAGAAAATGGGTTTGCTGAAGAAAAAAATTAATTGCATATTTAGACTGATTTGGAGTAAAAATTAAAAGAATTGCTTAAAGAGATTTTTGGATTTGATTTTCGATTTAATGGAGAGTTTGTATAAAATCAGATGCAAGTTGAACTAATTGAAGATGGATTAGTTTCATTGAAGTAAAAAAGTAGTACGGTCAGTGGCGTGGCGTCATAGTTTACCGTAGGGAAGCAATTAGTTTATTTCGATCATTGACTTATTGGTTATGCTTTTTTCAAATTTGTTGCGTATTAAAAGAACCTCTCTCGTTAGCTACTTTAAACATTGTTAACATAAAAGCACCCAGGAATTACGAACGAGGACGAGAGAATAGGTATACTGTATTGCTCTCAGTATTTTAATTCCCATGCTACCAATATATAATTATTTACTCTTTAAATAAATAGTTGAAAAAATTATATATTGGCAGACTTGTAAATTAGCAAAGCTGGGTAAATAAAGCATTTTCAAATATAGCAACGGCAACAATAACAACAGCAGTAATTATGCAAAATAAATATTTACAGTCCTTCACGCATAAAGAAAACATATCAATATTCTAGTACTTATGAAAAATAACAGTAAAATAACAACATTTCCATAACGAATAACATATATATTTTTATGTTTTTAAAATCACAGTTAGTAAATAAAAAAAAATCTATTATAAATCGAAATTTATCACAAAATTCATGCATACTTCTATTTAAAATTTAATTCAATTTGTCTTTCTTTTTTTTGGTAATTCATCTATGACGTCTTGATAAAAGTTTTGCTCGCTCAAACATAATTTTAGGAAAACCCTTTCAATGGACAGTCGTTGTTCACCTGTACTATTTCTGAGAAAAGTTTTAATTCTTTTTAAACAAGAAAAACTGCGCTCTGCGTACGCACTTGTTACTGGTAATGTAAGAACTAAACAAATTAATTTATAAAATTGTGTGAAACTATTTTCTAATTTATTATTGGCAAAATATTCAAAAATATCTTGAAAAGATTTTCCCTGTAAATCTGCATCAGAGTAAAGCACAATGAGTTGGCTTACATGCTGCCATAAACGTGGAGTTGAGAGAACTAGTAAGGGTGTAAACCCCCTGATCCAATTCATGGTCGTAGTCAATGCTCTTAGGAGTAGTTTCCAGTGAGGATCGAACCAAAGAATTAAATAACTTCCAGTCCGTCCTCTTTCTGTTGATAAAGGCTACCCGCTCAGCAGAGCTGCGGCCAGCTACGTTGTACGATATGTACCTATGATCAGAGAATGAACAATCTTGTAGAACCCTCCAGTCATGGAGACGATGCGAGTGCCGCCCACTAATCAAGGTAATGTCAAGCACCTCCCTGCGGTTTGAGGTAAAGGTTGGTTCGCTGCCAATATTGACGATAAAAACGTCGTGGGCAAGTGTGAAATTAAAAAGTCCCTCACCTCGGCCATTTGTGTTGGAGTATGGGGTCTTCATTATGAACATTAGAGTCAGCCCCCAGAATGAGAGGCACACCAATTTTCGTGGCTTCAGCGACAACACCCTTGACAATGTCGCAGGGAGGGCTAGTACCATGATCATGTGCCATGTAGCAAGAAACAAACCAGCATGATATTTAATCGATTTCCACTGCAACAGCCATATCATCCTTAACACTGAAATCGTGTAGTACAAGGACGTTTATGGTTTTCCTGACAAGAATACAGACACGTGGCTTAAGTAAGCCGTCGGGTACTATCAGTCTGTATCTATTGGTGCGTAGCTCACAGAATCCGGGTGTTGGCAACCCATGGTTCTTGGATTAGGATTAGCTCCTCCTCTGTCCTAAACAGTCGGAATAGCAGGGCAGCTGATGCTGCATTGGAATAGTGAAGGTTAATCTGCGGAGCCTTCACCATCATTTACTGTTGACAAGGGTTAAATCGAGGTCCTCCCCCTCGGACATAGATGTCACCCCAGCCCCTTCCTCTGCTTCCAGAATCATGAGGTCTAGGCAGATAGTCCAGGCTCCTAAATCGGAGATAGTCCCGGCGCTAACCCCATCTGCATAGAGGGATTCCACATCTGATTCCTCCTCAGATGTCGCCCTCAAATAGGTGTCAAACTCCTTTTCAAGTGGCCCCCCTGCCGTTTGAGCCACCTGTTTTGGGTGAGGTTTTACAGGTATTGGATCTCCTGAAGCAGAACTCTTTGGCATATTGCATCAGTAAAACCGTAGAGCCACTTTCTAAACCCCATACCTGATAATTCCCTTTCGGGCATCCAAGACCGGCAATGTCTCTCATTTATGATGACTAGCGCCGATTGTCTACCGGCTCTCCAATCTTCGCAACCCTCCAATCCTCGGTAGGAAGATCCGGGTTGAAAAGCCGTACTATGTCCAGGACTTCCACTGGGTCCGAGTGAAAACAAGGAATCCATGTCCTGCATCTACGTTTTGCATCACTTAATTCAGGAAATCTTTCTTTAAGTACTTGAAATCATTACTTTCTTTGCCATGACTTTGAAAAAGTTTTTCATTATTCCAGCTAAAATTTAGAGAGACAGAATAAGCACATTTTGTATGGAAACAAGGAGGGCATATTTTATGTTTGAAATAAATGATCCATGCTCCAATGCATGCTGATAAAATTAGGTTTTACTCAAAAAATCTGATCCAAAAACAAAGTTTTTGCTTGTAGTCTCGGGGAGAAAAATATAACTCCTATCCGTTGTAACTAAAACTTTCATCACCATCGCAAAAAAAACAACATCACAAGCAAACGAGAAGACCAGCATGTTTTAATTTTGTTGTGTTCCATTTCGTTTTCCGTTCCAATAATTTTGACGAGTTCTAGTTGACCTTGAAAAACAACCACACAAGGTTAACGATAGATAATGATTTTCAGGAAATTAGTTTCGTTAATTGCTCACGCAGTACCATTAATCAACTATATACACTATTATTTCACTTCAGAATTACCTTTTTTGCTAAGTGTATCATAATCTCATCTCTAAAATGGGGTATATTAATCAAAATTAATCAACATTTATAGTTACTTCATTTATCTTTAATGTTTTTTTTTAAAAAAATATTGAAAGGAATTTAAAACCCAAAATGATTTTAGGTATTTTGAGATTAGATTAAGATTTCTTCTGAACAAAAAAAAAACTAAATAAAAACTACCACACAGAATTAACGATGAAAGTGTATTTTATTTAGTAATTTTGAAATCCAATTACTATCACGTAGGTCTAAAATAACGCAAGCGTTCTAAATCTGAGTGCTATTCATTGGAATTAGCACAGTATCTTATAATTGATGTGCTCACCTATTTCGATACTCATAAGGCTCGTTAGAAACGTGCGAGCCATTCGAGCCACTTTAATTACTTCTTAATAGGTGTATATCTGGATTTATAAAAGAATCTAACATTTATAGCTTTAGAATAAAATGATATGGGCCGCTTAACTCGTGTGGTGTCCCAAATAGATCTAATCATGGTGAGTATCATTAAGTAATCACATACACACCATTATTATTTCGAAAACTTCAATAACTTGAAAATTGTAAACTTCAATAATTTCATGTACTATATGTATAACACAAACCCAGATAAAAATGCAAACATTCTTAAGGATTTGTAGTTTTATATCGCATTCGGTACTTCAAACATGGCTAATTGCTATGTAATGATTATTTTAGTACAATATGCATTAGTAATGCAACACAGAAACTAAATTTGTGTTTATATAAGTGTAATACTACAAAATAGATGTACACTCAGATACAGATTGGAAATCAAGCTACAAGCTCTATGAAAACTATGCCAATTTAAACTTACAATAGATACAAGAAGTTTCATCTGAAGATAATGTTAATCTACGTGCTTCGCATGTCTTACAAACAATTTTTTTAAAAAGACTCCTGTAGATCTGCATTCAGGTTGTACTAACCAAAAACTTTATAATTTTTGTGTTTCGGAAACGCATTGTTCGATGTCAGGCTAACGTTAATTGTTTTTTGAGCTATAAAAAGAAACAACCTAATTTTATCACGTAGTGCTACTAAAGTATCTTTCGAATTTGTTATACATCCGATCAAAAGATAAAATTATTTTATGTTGCATCAAATACACGCGATACTCTTTTGATTTGTTTTTGTTACTTTATTGCATCCACTCATACTTTCCCATTCGCTTTCTTCAGTAACCAAAGTAGGTAAATCGAAAATGATTTTTTTATGAGCGCAAGAAATTTAAGCGGTTATGGTTTTATTACGCTCCAGAATTCGTACCCATTCTTCATTGGAAACATATATCCGTCGTGAATAATATTTTGAGATCGATCTCAGAAAGTCGAAATTGAAAATTGAAATTCCACCCACATTGATTTTAAATTATAGATGCCAATATTTGCACAAAGGTGGAATTTTGTTGTTTACAAGATTTGTAAACTATAATTTATTATGTATTTTCGACAGAAGCAGGTGAATACGATCCGAAATATTGATTGTGAATATGATTATTTCGATTTTCACTAAGAAAATTATTCTATAGGATTTTCAGAAGAAAGTTGTTTGCAGAATTGCTAGTCGGCAAAAAAAAATATTGGACTGAAGACAGATATGCAATTTCGATTAGTCTGATTCGATTTAGCATATTTGTGGTAATGCTGATGCGCTATTGATACTGTTTCGAATAGTGAAAGGATTAGAAAAACCTAGTTTATAAATTTTCACCATTATCTACAATATTTGTAGAACAAAATTTAATGTGAAACATTATTAGGTCGCAATACAAAAGTGAATTAGTCGAAATAGCATGAATAGTAACAAATTTCTCACAAAGCGATTGTAAAATAAGCTAATAGGTAGCCCATAGTAATGCCACTAGTCTGAAATCGATACTATCTGATTTTTGAAAATTCAACTTTACCTTGTGGCAGCACTAAGCCACATTACGAAAATAAATTTTTTTTGTGTAGCTCTCAGTTGACATTTTTCAGAATGTTTTTTTTTTTCTAGTAAATTGTGATCATTTTACATGTTAACGTTTAGTTTGTCAAATTTTAGTATAGTAATACAGTATTTAAGAAAGTCCAAACCAAATTTGATTTTAGATAGACATTTTATAGTTTATTATTATTATTCCATTGTCCATAGCTCCATTGTTAAAGTTTTTTTAAAAAAGGTTTTTTAAGCGGTGCAAACGGTTCCAAGAAAGCAGAGAAACAAACAGACAAACGTTAATTAATGTGTTTAAAGAAAGCAAAATTCTAGAGCTCGAAAATTACCGATTGCCAATAAGAGACATTGGTGACATTGTGACATTTTATTCGTATTATTTCGGGCCATTTAAGAAGATGTTTGTGCTTCTAAAAAGAGCAAAACCTAGTTTAGTTCTAAATTTTTGGCAAATAAATCTTCGCATTAATAAACGTGAAACAATTATATCTCACTACCAGCATGTCATGAATCGCATCATTATTGGGGATATGACTTGGATTTAGGCCTACGATCCGGAAATAACTCACCAAACGAGCGAATATCGTGTCAAAGGTGAAGTTAGGCCTTCGCTAGGTCAAAACTAGGAACTTTATATTTTCCTGTGAAGAGCAACAGTTCCATTTTGATAAAGTTGGCACTAATACCACACCCACAGCATTACCGCGAAAGAATATGCAAGGAGTGGTATGAGCTCTTCGATAGGGTCCAAGCAAATTTTCCTGATAGAAGTATAGTGACGTCATCCACATGCGCTTTAACTTTACATCCAGTCCGGTCAACCTTCTTTGGAAGCTTAACTGCCCCATGCAAGTAACACCCGGTTTATAAGCACACTGAAAAAACACATAGCGCCAGACGCCATAGTTTATAGACTTCTGGCGCCATGTACATAGTCGATTTGGGGATTGTGATAAAATATAGCGCCACACGCCATAATACATGGCGAAAAGTACATAGGAGCAGGCGCTATGCTTATAGCCCTCCACGCCATATACTATAGTCCTCCACGCCATGTACTATAGTCCTCCACGCCATCTGCATGGCGTGGAGGACTATAGTACATGGCGTGGAGGACTATAGTACATGGCGTGGAGGACTATAGTATATGGCGTGGAGGACTATAGTATATGGCGTGGAGGGCTATAAGCATAGCATCTGCTCCTATATACTATGGCGTGTGGCGCTATATTTTATCACAAATCGACTGAAATTGACTATGTACATGGCGCCAGAAGTCTAAAAATTATGGCGTCTGGCGCTATGTGTTTTTTCAGTGCACCAAATATAAATTCCACCAAATATAAATTCCATCAAACATAAATTCGGTAAATTCGAGTCAACATATTCATTATTGAATGTTCCTGCTCCAGTGTGAAAATTCACCGGTCAAAGTACCGAAAATATCGCAGCCAGCACTTCAGTTCAAAATGAGTCAAATCAGAAGGTTAAGCTGAGAATCTATGTAGAAAGTGAAATGATCAAAAGGCCAGGTGTGTTATGGAAATTAGCTCCAAAACATCCGTCGTTTCAAATGTGTTTGCAATGGTCATATGAACGAAATTGAATGTTATACTCAATTGTAACCTGTGTTCTATACTTAGAATAAATTTCAGTCTAACCCCTCAAATATCTGTGTTTTATGCAAATGTAAAATTTATCATAGGGATTTGTACTATATAGACATAAACTCTAATGTCACTTGCTGACAGTATGGCTGCGAGTTATAATTGGAGTGCCATGAGCCATATTGCATGGCTCATGGCACTATGTACATAGCGTGTGGAACCATAAATGCTGCGCCATATTACATAGGACCACGCGCTATGTAGATTCTGACATTATGGCGCTGGGAGCCATATTGCATAGATCAGAGTACTTTGTGCATAGCGTATGGGGCCATAAATAATGCGCTATGTTACATGGCTCTGGGCTCCCATGCGGATTTTTTTTCAGTGCAGCTGAATTATGAGTTCAATTAGTTTCAAATTGTTATCTAGGATCCAAAGAAGACTCAAAGCCACTGATGACACACGTTATTATCCTTGTCTCTTATCCCTGCAAGATTGTAATTTTTTAAAGTTCTCTATCAAAGAATGCAGAGCTATTTCAACAGATTTGACTCTCAGCTAAGCATGTTATAGTCTCGTGACCAGAGCAGAGTTCAAGGCGCTGGATATCAAATGTCTGCTGGTTGTCAGCCAGAATAATAATACTATCCGGGCTTGGTAACAAACACTAATGGCCCAAAAGAATGAATGACACCATCTTAACAGAGGACTCGAAATCAACCTTTGATTTCCATGTGGTTCCTGCGGTAAGGCGAGAGATGTTTCTTCACTGCCGGAAAAGTGAGTGCCCATTAAAACACTACACTCAGAAAAATTTCACCACTTAACACTTTTTTAGAATCACTTTAAATCAAAAGTTGAAATCAATTTGAAATAAAAAGCGAATCTTATTTGAATTCCACTTTATTATAAAAATTTTATTTTCAAATCAAAATTTTTCATCATTGAATTAAAAAGAAACGTATATGACGCCAAATCATATTTGAACATTTTTGATTCAAAAAATTTTATATACGTTTCTTTTTAATTCAATGATGAAAAATTTTGATTTGAAAATAAAATTTTTATAATAAAGTGGAATTCAAATAAGATTCGCTTTTTATTTCAAAGTGATTTCAACTTTTGATTTAAATTTGATTCTATTAAATGACATTTTTCTGAGTGAAGAATCTCATAGCTGCTTTGAATCCAACTCCAGTTGGAGTTTTTTAAGCAGCTTGGAACAGTAAGATTTTCAGAGGCAACTTGCTTCATTGGTACCTTGGATATTTGAACACAAAGATTTTCATGAAGCTATTTTCGTTTTACGAACAGTATTTATGAGAAGTCTTAAATTAATTTTGTAGTTCAATCAACCTTTGATTCTTTTGACAAGATTAAGGATCACAGTCTACTTACATACCACACCCCATGGATCTAGCTGAAGCGCAGGATTTTTGAGCTCAAGAAAGTAGCTTCTTTGCCAATATATCTGTGACAAGATGAACTCATACAAAGAATCACTTCTTTTTTTGGTGTCCAAACTGCTTCAAAACTCATTATCATAAAATTTTTAATCTAACAACCGCATTTCAGGAAATGAGATGAATCAAGTTTGAAAGGACAATTACCTTTATGAATTTCCTTAAAAGAATGCTGGCTTTTGGTTTACTTAGAGGTTCGAATGACACTAGTCTATATCAATCAATGTAAAACCTGGAGACTTTATCCTTCCATGGTTCTTGGATTAGCACTCTTTCCTCTGCTATCAACATAAATGGGTGATAAGTGCACAAATGGGCGATAAGTGCAGCCGAGAGCACTGGTAAGGGTTTCAATCGCCTGATCCAATTCATGGTAGTCGTCGATGTTCCTTGGATCAAAATCTAGTGAGAATTGGGCCAGGGATTGGAATAATTTCCAGTTCGTCCTCTTCCTGTCAGTACCTGATCAGTGAAGATGTGGTCACTTACGTTGAAAGATATACCTGTAATCAGAGAATGAAAATTCCTATAAAATCCTCCAGTCACGGAGGAGATACAAGTGTCCTCCACTGACTAAGGTAACGTCTCTCTATTATTTGGGGTGTGAAAATTCGGTTCACTACCAAATGAAAAAGATAAAAAGATAAAAGTCATATAGATGTACTTCTACAGATATTTTACTGGCATAAATGTCTACACCAAATCGGCTTTCATGCCACAGAAATATTATGAGAGTAAATCATTAAAACATCCAACTTCAAAAACCGCCTCAGAAAAAAATTGCAACTCCAACACACATGACAAAGAAAACATTCAGCCTATTTTGCAGTAATTTCCTAAGCCAGTAATTACGAACAAATTGCTACACCTTCTTTTCAGCTTTTGTAGTAACGAGTAGTAAAATCTTCTTCACTTCTTTTCCACCGTGTACTCTGCATGTAATTACCGTTCTGACAACTTCACCAGGTAAACCGATTCAAACCCACATCACATCAGTGAGCGCTATTGTAACGTCCGTGTCGTCATAGTTTCGGAACAGTTGGCCAAGATAGTACGGTGGCCTGTCCCAATTTACGTTTGCGCATTTTCATACCCATCTGCGAACATTAAACCATCATACCTAACTGTGTTTATGACGATTTGGCATAAATTCATCTAAATATCGTCAAAGCAAAACGTCTTGTGGTCACGGCTCACTAAACAAACCACATTTGTATCTGACGCTGTAGATCCAACTGTATGCACCGAAAATAACCGTTTTATTTTTCGAAATTAAGCGCTTAAACTTGCCTCTAATAACAGACATGAAGCTCTTTTTGACGTCTTATTTCATCTGATGTTTCCCGTTTTCTTCCAGCAGATCTATGCACTCCTCACGGTCTCAGGTACCCGCGAATGATACTTTACCACCTTCGTCAAGACCGATTATTCATACGAATCTCAGATCTCGAGAAATATCAGAAAAGCTAAGAATTTCTTCGTCCATTGTTCTTCGCTACGGAAAATATGTTGGAAGACGTTAACTAATTGCATGTGTCTCTCGATATGAATGTTTAAAATTTTTGTGAAAAATTGTTGCGGAAAATTAATTCCACATGGTATGATTGGGATGAATGAAATACTTCAAGTAGCTGTCTCTAGTTTCCGCTCGCGACTCGTCGTATCTTGTCATAAAATGTACGGTAAAATTGTTTAATTGAATGTTGTCATGCACACGAGTATGAATTTCTTGTTAGTGGGATTAGTAATCATTTTAAAGTTGTCACGAACATGAAGAGAAGTTTCGCTACTTTGTTGAGAAAATAATATTAATAAAAAAACAATTCGGTGTCGGGTTAAATTGTATGTTTTAATGGAGAGAAATTTTTAATCAGCTTGAAATGAGAGAGATTTCATTAGCTTTTTTCAGGTGCTAGGAAGTTGTATTAGATTCTTGACAATATTTTAAACTGACAGGAAGGAAAATACATTTGTACTTGCAATTGGTTTATAATTTGACCAGTTCATTTATTCATTTATTCGCAAAATCCATTGACAATCAAAAAGCCCAATTACAACCAGAAATAGCTTAGAAATAGATAAAAATTATAAACCATTAATAAGAAAAGAAAGAAGAAAAAAACAGAAGAAAAATTGAAAGATTCTAAAATATGCAAATCAAAGCCACAAATGACGTAATAAAGATGAAAATTTAAAAGACAGAAAATATTTGATATTACATTTAAAAGTGGCTGCAACCTGCAACCCTACCATATTCAACAATCCCAAATTCCTGCGTGCATACGTAACATCCCCGTCGACTCATGACGGGATAATCCATGAGCTAACACCTACTCGTTTCACTGACACAGCTAAAGATTGCATAAAATGGCAACTGCATAAGCTTCAACGTCAAATCAAACCGTGATAAAGGTAGGGTCACGGAAGGAAAAAAACGTTTGGGACGAAACGAAGACAAGCTGAATTTTCCAGGCACTTTAGTGGAAAAATAGTCAAACAACCGGCAGTTAAAAGGCATGACAGACAAATAAAGCTGGCTCCTTGGTTTTGACGTTCGTTCTCAAACCTATAATCCGAATCAAATTCATCTTCTTTGAGTGTTTATTATATTTATTCTGTATACTATATTTAACTTTTCCATCTTCTTGACAAACAGTTGAAAATGTACTTATATTTCACCCATCCACAAGTCTGATGACCCAAGCTTCATTTCTTGCTATCATCCCATTTTGATCCTTTTTTTCTTTTGTAAAATTCTGGAAAGAGCTATTGACAGCAGTTTGTTTTTCTCTTTCATTCTTTCTTTGCTTCTGAGCCACATGGTTTCATCAAAGATAAATATCCCACTTCTAATCTTATATTATTGGCTAACTTGATTACTTCTGCATTAGACTAACAGAAACAAGTGGATGTGGCTACACCGAGTTTTCAAACACTTTTGATTTTATAGATCAAAGAATTCATCTTGGAAAGCTTGGATGTTATGGAATGCCTGGTCTCCTTTTGTTTTGGTTTCCATCCTATGTTTCTGATCGTACCTGTGCTGTAACTATACATTCCACAAAATCATCCCAATTTCTCTCCGCTCTTTGGAATTCCTCAAGTTTCAATTTTTGGCCCATTATTATTCCTAGCTTTGAACAAGGACCTCTTTCTTCTTTCAAGTTGTTCAGAGTAATTGAATCTATCGATGGCTGCCTCCATCTACAAAATGATCTTTGTACTCTGTGCAGCTGCTGCTCTGAAAATTCACTTACTCTGAATATACCTAAATGTCATTAAATGTTTTCCAGTTATAAAATGTATCCGTTAACCTATTCTCGTCTACGGATATTCTCTTACAGCTTTTGACAATTTTAAAGACTCAGGCGTGTTCTTTGATCCAAAGCTCAAATTTGACCGGCACGTTGCGCATATATCCGCCATGACCTCTCGTTTGTCCGGTTCTATCCTTAGATGTTCCCCTCTTTTTACTAGCGTCTCTACATCTTTTGAATATTTGGTTGGTTATCTTTTACCAGCTTATAATGTTTCGGAAAAATAAGCCAATTTGTCATTAACTATACTTTGATTTACAAACTAGCCGCCATCTTTCTCCAGCTATGCCAACATATCCCGCATGTGGGTTATCCTACACATTTCCTATATAATGAAAAGTTAATCAAAAGTAAATTGAATTAAAAATTGTGTAAATTAAAAGCCAATAATTCAGTTTGTTAGCTACAAAGATTAACTTTGAAACCACAGGAAAAAAATATAAAAATTGAAAAACTAAATCTATGCCGATTAATGCCAGTCTCCCCTACTTGTCTTTATTACGCCAGCGTCTATTGCATTATAAATAGTACTAGTAGCTTGGTATCACTTAGAACGCAAAAGTTATGTACCAAATAATAAACAGCAGCTATAAACTGATGTAGCGTGCCTCTCTCAACTAAATCAATAAAAACTCTACAGCTAAAGAAAAAATATTTTGAAAGCTATGTATTTTTTCACACAGCATTCTTCATACGATTGTTCTTTGGCACGCTTTGCGCATCCATTCTCCGTACATATTTGCAGAGTTTTTGCGAATCTTCTTGCATGGGCTTTTCAGTATCTTCTGCATCTTTTATGCATTTCACCTCACAGTTAATAGTTAGAGTCCAGAATTTTTTCCTATTCTTTCATTAGATCGTAAGCCAATATGTGCGTCACTTTTAATTACATCCTGCAACTTTAATTGCGCTTCTCAAGCGACGACATAAAATTCATCTTCACACATCATGACTTCGAAGGCAGTCAAGATGGCAAACAGTCTATTAACTAACTACCTTAGTGAAAAAATCGTAATGAACCGACAACGTCAGAAACTGGGTTAATTGTCATGTTTCTTAGTCTCATTAGCTCATAGCTCTTTGTGAATTTTGTGCTTTTCGTGCAATGTGATTCTTTGCCCGAAACCGATTTGGAAAATATATATGTTAGGGTCTATGCCAATTTTTAAGTAGCAAGGCAATCAGCGGGCTTGGTTCGCGGAGACCTATATCAGTTTGCATTGATTTATGAAAGTACGAGTATGTGATGTAGCCGAGTTTCATTGTTTGCGTTTTGTGTCGGGAGTCTGAATGGGTTGGAAGAGATTTCGGTACGGTAATGGCTTAATTTAAATTGATAGGTGCAGAAATGAAAGAAAACCTTAATTTCGAATTTAAATCTGAGGTGATTCGATATGGTTGTTAGGTGGAATGAGAAAGTTCTGAGATCGATCTAAGTTTTGGGGTCATGTTGTGACGGGATCGATACTATGGAATAGATAAGTGAGCTATTGAAATAATTGTACTGAAAATCAGATATTTTATATCCCACTGTTACGATTAATAGGCACGCTTTCAATTTTGATGAGTTTGAAGCAAAGTGCATTATTATTTACTGCGTTCATACAATTCAAATTTCCCATTCTTATTTGCTTGCTAAATATCTTCCATATTCGATTAGGAAATCTGCTGTGGAAGTCAATATATTTTGATGATATTTTCGTTTACAATCAATCCGTCATTCATTTCATTATTTTTTTTGTTTTGTTTAATAGTTTGTTTGAAACAGTATCCTTACAAAAAACATTGCCAATATATGTAGAAAAATATTACAGACAATTTAAGACTACATTTTTTTGCAGGCGTTGTTGCCTAAGTAGACTTATCTCAAGGCTAATTTTTGTATTTTAGTAAAGATTTAGAACATACTTTAATTAATAGATATTTTTATTTCAAAGTTAGTTTGCCCTCTTTCTCAGTGTCTGTCAGTCTGACGATATCTTATTTAAATTAAACTTTTTAACAGAGCAATTATAAACTATTTGCATGGACTAAATGTTTACATACCATATGTAAAAAAGTTTTAAGGAAGGCAATGGTCTACCAAGTCAGATATGTATGTGTATTTATTTTTGTTCAATTGTCTAACATAACAGACTTACGTCCAATTACAGGTTAGAAAATAAAAACTTGCTGTCTTCCTGGGAGCAAACCTACGGGAAGGAGGCCCTGAATCAACAACCAATCATTAAAAACAAAAAATGAGTTGAAACCAAGGTGCAGACAGTCATCGGCTCAGCATTGGCGACCGTCAGGAGTGAGCGAGCAGACCCTGGGCCATCGATATAAAGCAACTGTAATGCTATAAGAATCAACCACTTGGTCAACAAAGGACATACTGCTGCAATAGGTTCAACCCAAAGCAAAGATATGGCGGAGCAGGTGCCGGACACTTTCAAGTGGAGCTCTGAGCAAAAAAGGTCCCACTACACAGCAGGAACTGAGGCAGAAGGAAACAATTCCGTATTCAGGCAAGGCAAAATGAATGCTCATTGGTGCTAGAATACACGTAGCCTTGGGTTCAGAATGTATTCGAAATATTAATGAAAGCGCAGGAGAAGCTGCTCAAATTTCCTGACTCAGGCAAAGACACTAGCGTTCCAGAAGAGGAACATGCCTAAGTCAAACAAAGAAGCTATGAAAGCGTTTTTAGAATACAGGCTCGCCAGGCTTGGCGAAAAAGCATCCCACTTCATCAAGGAAAAACAACGGCTTGATCAACAGTGGCAAAGGCCCATGAATACTTCACCAGCAAGGATAAGCTAGCACACAAGAACTTTGCCTTCCATAATAAGGTAGAGTAGAGCCTGAGCACGAAGCTAGAAGCGCAAAGGCAGAAATCCACAGAGGATAAAAAAAACCAGCAACTAAGAGGCGCAAAATGACCGCAGTCGACTAGAGGTCCAAAAACTATCCATCTACAAAGCGAGACAGGTCCTGAGGCAAGCGAGTTAGCTAAACAGCATCTTGATGGTACTAATTAACAATAGCAGCCTCCTAGGCCAATTATCAGTAGAGAAATTGGAGATAATAGAGTCAGGTTTGCTCAATGCGATAACTGACCAGATGAGAAACATCCTGAACTGACGATAAACTTGTTTGATGGCGCGGGCTGGTTCAGAAGAGCTGAGATCACTAAGTGAAACAACGAGTTCATGTTGCGCTGGTGGAAAGCAATAGTGCATGAGTTACCTGGACTATCAGAACTCGTTTAGAGATTGTGAGTAGAGGAAACGGTAACACCCCAAATAAACTGCTGCAGAGGTAGAACCTGAATTTTCCAACGCAAGATTGGAAGATTCTGGACGTCAAGAAGCAGTTGGCATAAAACAGGCAGCATGTGTACATACTACAGATCAACAAAAAATTAGACAACTTACTCTATCCAAAACGGCTCTCCGTAGATTAGCCCTCGGTATAGAAAAGGCACTCCATTACAAAGAATACGCTTTAGGAGTCTTTGTAGATATTGGAGATGCCTTCAATAATATACATACAACAGACCGATTTGTAGAGCTTCTACACAAACAACACCCAACCCCCTATTTGTAGCTGAGTAAGCAACATGCTTAAGCAAAGACTCATACCAGCGGAGTGGATGGGGACGCAAACCATAAGGAAGGTATACAAACACATACCACAAGGAGGGGTTCTACCCCCTCTCTCTTGTGGAACCTAGTTACAAATTCAACTTTGGGAAGGTTGGAAATCAAGGGACTCACGGCTGTGGCCTATGCTGATGACTTTGTAATCTTAGTCTCGGGTAGGTTTTGGCCAGTTCATCGAGTATGCTCTGGGACTGGTTGAGGGCTAGGCGAATACCGTGGGTCTTGGAATCAACTCTAATAAGACTGATATTGTACTCTTCACAAGGAAGTACAAAACTCCTGAATTGGACCCAATCAGGTTGGGTCGGCACCAGGTTTGATACTTAACCTGGTGCCATAAACTAAGTATTTGGGTCTTATTCTGGACAGCAAGCTCACGTGGAAGGTGAATTTAGAGGAGAGAGTCAAGTGGAAAACCAACGCGATTTAAGCCAGCAAGAGAGTGCTGGGTAAAACGTGGGGTCTAGGCCCTGCTTTAACGCACTGGATCTACATGGCGATAGCTAGCCCGATCCTTGTTTACTGATTCTTGGTCTGGTGGCCAGCATTGAATAAAACTACCTTTGCTGTCATAGTGAACAGAGGTGAGCGGTTGGCGGCTCCCTGTATTACAAGCGCCTTAACCTCGACTCCTTCATCTGCTCTGAGTGTCCTGTTTCATCTCCCTGCACTTGAGCTCTTTGTTAGAGGCAGCCGCAAAAGCAGCTGTCAAGCTTAGGGAGTAAGGTTACTTCGAGTCAAGATCTTTCGGCCGCAGCTGCATTGAACGGGGGTATGCAGGAAGCACTGAATATTTGGTCTCCACTCTGTGCTTCGAGCGAGGATATCAAGTAACTCTGGGGGATGGGCAGAAATGAAATCAGCGAATTGGCGCAGCAGCTCTTAGCATATACACTGACGGCTCTAAAATAGCTGCACTAGTGGCTGCTGCAGCATATTCAGATGCTGCTATGGCAGTAGCTTTCAGGCTTCCTAATCACTGTAGTATTTTCCGGGCGGAGGTTTTTTAGTATATGCCAAAGATACTGCAAATGGCTGATCGGCATCATTACTGGCCACTGTTTTCTAGCAGCACATGCCATGAAAATCGGACTTCCAACTAGTGAAACCTGTACACTGAACGAAAAGAATTCGAAATTTTAACTAATTGCAAATAGATGACTTTGATTTGGTAGAAAAGTCTAAAAGTATGATTTATTCTTCAAAACACTTTAATTAATAAGGAAATCTAGATTAGTTGATATTACTAATCTTCTTTAGTTAAAAATGGATCAACTGTTTGTAGAGTTTCTTACTATTGAAATAGAAAATTTTGCAAATATAATTTGCATGAATGTCTGCATTATAGAAAGTTTAGTTATTTTTATTGTAAAAATGTCTAAAGACAGTAAAAGAAATGATTAATATTATACGGAGATAATTAACGATTCATGATTTGCGGAAACAACAAATTGAATTAGTAGGCTGAAAATCAACCATTTTCTTTAGTAAATTATGACTATTTCTTTATATGAAATACCAAATGATTTTTTTCAGTGTAGGAAGTGTCAAGAGTCGGGAGTCTCAGAAACAATCCAGCACTTCCTGTGTCACTTCCGGCACTAGAGTAAACCAGACAGCGTTGCTTCGGTGCGCCCTGGTCATTCTTCAGTTGGCGGAAAAGTCCAGGGCCTTGGATGGCCGTTTGGACTGAACTTTCTTTCTCCTGGTCCACTTATCTGCTATCCCTATGGTCCAATTAGGTATATGTATGGCCTTATGTCAGCCAGTATAACTTAACCTAACCTACTCTACCCGTGTTTTGACAAGATGTCGTAGAACGTAGGCAGCGTTTACCTGCGTCTGAAGTGTGATCCAAAAGATGACAACGTCACCACCCTGGACACTGACGATATGGAAAGAAACCTGTGTCTATTTGATCCAGAGTGTTACCAGAATACCAGTTACCAGAATATTGAGTTGCAGGTTAAATCGTACAGTTAAATCTGCACCACAATAATTTGACTTCAACCAGACCACTGCGGTCTTTTCACAAAGGTAAGTTTGATGAAGCAATAGTTGAGATACCTTCGATTTCTGCGGAAAGCCGAGTCGCTGAACTGAGGTTACGGGTTTTCAACCTTTTTTTGCCATTGCAGTAGCCAAATGAGGAAGAGGTTGAGGGAGAGCATTCACTTTTATTTTTTTTAAACTTCAACACCTACGATCGAACGGTCGTGGCATGTTAGCAGAACAAAGAGGTGCACATACGAGGGTGGGTAATTAAGTTGGCGGTAAAAGGGGGGGTTGCAAGTTGCGACATTTTGGCCTTATTTTAGGTGGTGTGTCTTTTTTGTGCCCCTTGTCTGAATGCAGGCTCATAATGGTGAATCTAAGTCTACTCTCCAGTAGCGATTTGACTTTTTTTCGTGGTCTTCACTACAGAGGTCCAAAAACGCGAAACAGCACTCCACGCGCTATTGTTTTGAAAGTGGCGTGAACATGCTCGGCAGCCTAGTTGCGCTGACTTAAGTTATGCCAAGATGATCGTGAAAATGGTTGCTTCTGATACTCCATCTATTTCTACGAGCTGTTTCTTCTTCTTCAGTCTAGTATCTTCCAATACCACTTCTTCGACTTTTTGTAAAATTTTCGAAGTAGTCACTTCGTTGCGGTCGTAGGTCCTTTCCTTATTCAAAAAGACCGTGCCACTTGTAAATCATGGTTTTACCTGGACAAGCGTCCTCGTAAATTGGTTAAGATTAAGTTGCTTGTTCGTCGATAATTCAAAAACGAATGGCTCGATTGAATTAAAACTTACTATTTGTGCTCATAATGAGTAACAGAACTCATTACGTTTCATTAAACTATGCATTCCGCGAACTCATTTGTGTATTTCTTGGTTGTGTTTACGCCAGAATTATCTAAGCTGCCAATCCAATCGCATAAATTATATTTTTATTAATTAATCACAAATTCAAACCTCATCAAGACAAACTAGTTCAAATCACCATAAATGTACTTCTAAGCGTGAATTTCTTATTCAATCATATAGGGTCAAATAACGTTTCATCGAAAAATCTGTTCCCGTTCACATGTAACTGTCTCCGAAAATTAATATCAACTAACAAACAATAAGAGTGCGCTTTTTTCAAATTTCTTCGCACATCTTCCATTTGTGTTCATATCTATGCATGCATACTTAGATAGTGCTCGAAGACTCAATTTCATCGGATCTCTTAATCCAAACTGCTCGAACGAATGCCACTATGCCACAGTGTGGCGGTTAATTGGAATTTTTCATGCTGTCCGCAAGAACTTAATCGAAAAGCTTTGATTAACTGAACTATAATTTACGGCTATCTACTCGATGACAACAAGATATAGATGCAGCGGTCCATCCAATTTTAAGAATTGTTAAATATTTGATTTTTCAGGAATGGTAATTTTTCAGTTTCTTCTTTGGTGCAGCTCGCATATTTTTAAATACATCTCGTAGATAAAAGCATTACGGTGATCAAATAAATTTCAGTTTCGATTCAAATCTAGTTACAGATAAACATCGGTTGCATATTGTGCTGGTAAATTACATTTTTAATGCACGAAATCGATGCAATAATTGTTTTTTTTTTCCGAAGAAAATCAGTTTGGATCGGAAGATTACTTGGTCTGAGAATTGGTTTTCAGGTATGTTTTATTCCTAGTTGGTAATTAAATTTTTTGCGATGGTTTGATTATTTAATGCATGTTTTCATTGAAATGCCATGCAGCTTAGATTTCGACACAACTACACGTGTTTCGAAACACTCGGATTTAATTGATTTTATAACGGAATAAAAGCCACATGCCTGAGTGGAAATATTTTAGAACGGTTTTTTTTTATGGGAAAAAAACTTACCCACACGTTTTAAATACTTTCAATTCAACCTATATCCCACAATAGATATAAACAATCGACTGAGTTACAATCATTACGAGAAAAATTTCTTGAAGAAAATCTTCAAAAATGGGAGTCTCCCATCGAGAGTGCGCTCATATGCGCTAGAATTTTCTATTAACGAGTATCATGAGCTGTTCCGTTATCCAAATCTAAAAATTCTTTCGGCGACATCTTTCGTGCATTTTCTCCCCGAGATTTCTATGCATCAAAGGTCATTTCGCTTGAAATAATGAATGTCGGTGGGATATTTTTTTCTCACTTTGATAAGTACCGATCTCAACATACTTTTTCCATCTGACCGTTGAAGAAGAACATTGAAATCTTCAAATTCACGCAGTTAATGAAATGTTTTGAAAACAATTTCACGTTTTCCATTCAATTTTCACTGTCACAACGCATAAAAGATGTGTTCACACCAACTGTCAGAATTAACGAACCAAACACTGAAATATAACTGCAATTATCTTTCTTCTTTGCCGCATTCGCATCCAATTTCGATTCGGACAGATTATCACGTTCGTTGAAACTCACACGATAAATTCAAATTCAAATCGAAACTCCTGCTGGTCGCGCCTGTCTATGATTTTGACCTTCTCTTGTCTAGTTAATATCTTTTTTCGCTTTTTCTTCGTGTTTTCGTTGCTTTTTAACAGACGATTTCTCATGCTAAGTTTAATTGTATCTTAGAAAGTTACAAAGACTTGGTCGGCGGTTGCTAAATTTTAAGAGCAGCTGCGCCGACTGCGGGCTAATTTGAATTCGGACACCAAAACAGTCGGAGAAATTGGTTCTAGTTTGAAGTAAGTTCGCTTTTTTTTTGATTAGGTCGTTTCGGGCCAATGAGATAAATATGAAGGTAGTATGCAAATTGAATTGGTTTTGAAAATATTTTATTATTCTATGATTTATCTGAATGCATTCATCTTAGATCGTTTGTGCGATGTTGTTTGATGGACAGATGATTAATTTGATTTTGTGTTAGATATAATGATGAGTTGAAGTTATACTCAGATACTTCTAGCTTATGTTTGCAGATTGTTTTGGCACGTAACATTTCTTTTAATTTATTTTTGTTTTATTACGATACGAAAAGCAAAGGCAGATTTTATTTTCAGCGTACTTTATTAAAAAAAAAATCCCCTGTAACCAAAACAATTTTATTCCAATAAATTTTAAACAAAGAACATTTTCAAAATATTCAAGGACTTGTTATCGAAATTAGACAGTTTTGAGAATTTCCCGTTAAACATAACTAGTTGGAGTATTAGCCGCTGTCACGGCCATTCATAGTCAGATATTGTTCATATTTACTTATATTTCTTGAAATTTTTAACAAAATTCTAGATCGGTGGTTTAAAATTGGGTTACTTTAGGACTAATGAAGAGTTACACTCTCACTTCGTTCAGCTAGTAAGTAATTTTGCGCTCAGTTTTGTGAAGACAAATGTATTTAGGTGCCTATGGTGGTTGTAATAGCCAGTGCCTGCTTTGAAGAATAAAATGGATTGTTGAGTGCCTGCGGTGTACAAATTGTACAGAATTGGCCAGCGAGGTGAACCTTGGGGAATACCAGCTTCGATGTGGTGCTTGAAGAAGAATTGCTTGTCTATTTTGATTTGAAAAGTTTTCCCATATAGAAAGCAACCCATAAGCTGGTAGTGAGAATTAAGAAAACGTAGATTACTGTGTTTGACACTTAGTCCTGCGTGCCATACTTTATCGAAAGCTTTGGCCACATCAAAATTAACCACCAAGTTGATTGTCTTTTATTGAGCCGTGTTCTTGCATGTCGGACTACACTACTTAGTTGTAGCTCATTAAAACTTTGGGGCTTGAAGTTGATTTGTTCTTTTGACAGGACACTAATGAGCTGAACTATCTTCTTGAGACGAGAGAGGAAAATGTGCTAGAGTTTCACGATATGTGAAAGAAGACTAATAGACCTCCAGTTTTGAGCGAAGGCTAGATCTTCACGCAGCTCAGTGAAGACTATCATTGAGTAGCTTAGAGGGTAGCGCACTAGCTTTTTGTGTGTAGGGTCCCTGGTTGCACCGAGCTTTGAGTTCACTTAACTCTGATTAGGTATCTGATTTGAGTCATGAGTAAAGGGAGTTGCAGAACTAATTTCTCTACGCTCGTATTCACATTGATTGCCAATTTATGAAAGAAACTTTCTAACAGCTTCAAGCCCTAGACCTAACAAAAAGTTGCCATGGGATTACTTTACTATTATATCGTTTTAAGGTATTTCTTAAGGAGGAGGATAGCATTTATCATAACTACAAAGCTCTGCAAGTAATGAGGCAGAGGTTGGTGACCCTATCAAGGCCTGGAAATACCCGTACCAAATGTTTGACTTCCTTTAAACTGGTGGTGGGAATTGAATCATCCCTTGTTGCAAAAAAAAAATCCTGGTGGCGTTCAGGAGCTGGTAAGGATCGTGTTATCTTTAATTGGAATTTTGGACGGATATTTGATTTGAATTTGAAGAATGCTTCTGACTAAAATCTCTATTTACTTTACTAGGTCACTGGCTATTTCAGACGGTTTGAAGCTATTATCATTAGCCATCAAGACACGGAATGCTTACTAAGTGGCCCATGTGTTTTTTTTTTTGGGGAGCGACAACGAAGATATCCTCAATTTGAAAAAGAATAAATTGGTAAGCTGACGTTGATTTGTCAACAAGACTTATCTGGATATTTTGGGGGACGTTATGAGATAATCCAATATCTAATTTACAGCTGTGCATTGGTCCGAAGTGAGTGGATTCATCTGTGATACGAAGGCAAGATGCAGACTCTGCAACCAATTTGTATAATTCTTTCTCTACAAGACTGATTTCCGCGGGTCCCCAAAGACAAATGTGAGGCCTTCTAGAAAAAGTGTTCACTGGTTTTCCGCAAAATATCGTACTTTAGTGTATAAGCAGAGATAGCAGTAAAATAAAGAAAAGTGACACACTTAGGTTTCTTTCTGGGTGCTTATTGTAGAACATGTGGTGATAAAGACCATCACATTTCACTCATCGGGATTGTGTGTGGCATTTATTCGAAGCGTGAACATCGTCTCGTTTTGCTGAAAAACTCGACATTACGTTGTTTTCATACTCGTGCCAGCCTTGTGCACTGTTCACGTTGGCGAAGAATGATTGCTGTTGGCAACACTAAACACTTGAATAACTACTCACTTCATAACAAAGTCTACGGAAAATGACATCTCTCTTCGATGTCGGACGTCAAGCAGAACACACGGATCCAGCGCAGTACAATATTATTAATATAATACAATTCTAATATTTTGTTGTTGTAAGTTCTATTTTAGTAACATAATAAAGCATATAGAAAAGAACACAACAATTGGGACTTGTATTCAGGACTGCTTCTTGTTTTTCATGTTCAGCGGATGTCTGGGAGTTAAGTTGGCAAGACCAAAGAGTTGGGGGTATTTTGTTGCTGGGCTGTTTGATTGAGTTAAATGAAAGAAGACAATGGATTGGTTACTTTAGCGTTGGCCATTCGATGCCACTATCAGTTTTCGAGGTGGCTGTCGCCTCTTGAACATGATGAAAATCGCCTGGGTTTTGTCCGAGTTGATTTTGGTGTTTTTTAAGTGTGTTTAGTTTCCCTAAAAAAATGGTGTAATTATATTCATGTTTAAATGTGAGCTACTGAATTTCTTTGGGTTTAGGTATATGCATCTTGGGACTGGCTTTCTTCCCACTAACATGATCTGCATACTATCGTATATGACAAAAGACTTGATATTTTATAACAAATTTTGTTTTTATAACTTATCTTTAATATCTCTCTTGATTTTAATAAATTTATTAGAAATGAGATAACTATCACATTTCAATTTATTTTGCATAGAGTAAAAGTTTTTTTGAATAAGAAACATGAAATGGTTTCGATTGAAAGGCCAAATTTATAACTAAAACAAAGTAAGAACAAGTGTAGCAAAACGGAAACCATAAAAAAAATCCAGATCTTCTATCCATATGTAAGTATTCAGTATATGACCTTGACTATGAGGTAAATTTGGAATCATTAATCAAAATTCTCTGAATAAAACACAAAGTAGAGTAGTATAGGCATACAGAAAGCGTAGAACAAACACAAAAGCTACAATTGAAAAAGCTTGATAAGCATGCGTTCAGTTGGTCAGTAGAGCTAGTAAGCAAATTTTAATTCATCTAACTCACGAAAGACTAAAATAGGCCGTTTAATCTATTTTTGCTCTTCGGGCGAAGGAATGCGTCTATGCTCAAATTCTGTCTTTAGGCTTTCGGTTTAGACGCTAACGACTCTAATCGACCAAAAGCCAATACATTTACCATTTCTCACAGAAAATTCGTAAAGATTATGCTTAATATAAAAAAACTATCTGAGCCACACCAAGTAATAAATAAATAAATATCTAACACATAAAATTTTATGAAATGGGACACAAATTAGTATGAAAAACATTGCAAAACAACGATTTCGATAATCGAAAGCAAATTTCTTCAATGAAATGGAACAAATTTAACAAAAACATATGACTTTTCATGTAAAAATTTACTAATCTTATTTTTACATTCGGTCTTAATCAAAATAATCCGCGTAATGAGTTTTAATGCATTTCGATAATGAATTGAAATTTCAATTTCTCAATGTTCAAACTACAGTAATCACATCAAAACCACAAGCAGATTACTTGTACAGTGTGTTTCTTTTTTCTGTTGCGTTTGCTCTTCTTCGTTTGACTCTTTTTGCAGCGAAAGCACAGTTTCAGGGTCATGCACCGCCTTCGTATCGGCCAAACGAAAATTGAATCTTCACACTTCGCAGTGGCTAAATAATTGAAGAAACATTTAAGCTTCGTACTTTTTTCTGCATATCATTCAACTCAAAGATAAGTGCACCGGGTCGTCAACCAGGTGAAGAAACAAGCATTCTATCTGCACCATCAGATATACCATATCTATCTCAATGTGACGTAGACTTGAGTGTATCAATCGATTTCAGTACACTTGCTAATATCCAACCCAGCCTCCCATATTCGGTACTAGTAAAATCATCAGCACTTTAGTTGCTAGATCGAGAAGAGATTCGTGGAAAACAGTTATCACTTGCAGTTTGTTGCAAACTAGATATAGACGCTAATTGTAGATTCAGAGAGCACATGTAGTCATTGAATTAGATATGTAGGGTCTGGTATCAGTCTAGTCTTTGTTGTTAAGATTTCGATTCGGACTCGAAATTATGGAACCAATTTCGAATTAGAAATTGTGAATGCTTTTGCACTTTGTTGAAATCGGATTAATGGGGGAGAGTTGCTGCGCATCATATGACCGTTAGAGAATCATGGAAAGACATAATGGCATTTCGATTTTGGGTGTATATAGTCGGAAGGTCGATGCTTCGAAGACATAAAAACAACTGAGAGAACAGTGGCATGATCTGCAAGATTCTATGATAGGTTGATGGTGCAAGAAATGGAACTAACCGAATAGTTTTGTAAGATTTTATGATTCGTATGCCTGCTGCACAGCTTTTCGTTTAGTTTCAAATTGAAAAATTCATTTTATTATTTGAATGTGTAATTGTAATCGACCAATGCAAAAGTATTAATGTACAATAATTTACAAGTGGCAGCTGCCAACTATTGTCGATAGTAGATAATTGGGACTAGAATTTAGTGGCGTTATTAATATTTCAAGTTTGATTTTGATATTTGAAGTTATTGATAATTGAAGTTTGATATATTGACCAAAATGTAGAACTAATTGAAAAAAATTCATAAAGTAAGCATTTTTAGAATTAGAACAGCATATTACTTAAAGTTGATAATTTCGGTCAAATTTTCCATGCTATTTTCTATGAATCAGATGGATATGATGATAAATATGTTCATAGTTATAGTCAAGTGTTAATGAAGTGTTAATGAAGCACGCTTGAAATATGCTTGAGAATTTTAATTTAATTAAATTAGCTATATTATGGAAAACTGCATTAAATATAATTTACACAAATAACCTAAATCTAGATACTGCTTTTAGGAACCCTTACATACAATGAATCAGCATATTAAAAAAAAACATAAACATTGTATGGCTGTATTTTTATCTATTTATATCGAAAGGAGCAGGAAAAATTATTTTAAAGGCACCTTCGTTGATATTGCTTTTTTTTTATTCCTATGTGAACGAAAACGAAATCAGACAGTTGAGAGAGAGTCAGCTCATACCTGAAAGCTTTTGAGTTCTTTACGGACCAAAGCCCCTTCCCATGGATTTTATTTTATGTTTGCAGCTATTGTGTAATTTGGCAGATGAATACCACGTAGTGGCCTCTTTTGTTTTCTAGAAGGAAGTGGACCTCCATTCCTGGACCAATAGCAAAATTCATGCTTGTTATGGCTTCTTAGCAGCCTGGGTACAGGAGACATGCAAGTGCCGAAAGAGAAAACATTATATACTTTATGAAGGAAGTATTCATTAGGAAATACTCTGCGAGTACTCAATGACCCTCATCATGAGGACAATAAGGAAAATAAAACTTGCACAAAGGACAACGAGTAAACTTAGGTTGAATGGATTCTACGGCATTAGACAAGTAGGCGAAGCAAGGAGATTATACATACTTAGAACCAATAGGCAAAAATACTGACACCAAAAGACAACCATATAAAAAGTAATCAAAGGTAATCAGATAAGGTTTTGTTGGGAATCATTTAGAGCAAAAAAGTTCACATTTAAAACAAAAAGATCCAACAGCCGGAAAAATCTATAGGCCATCTGCACATAAAAAAGAATAATACTTGAAGTTACAAAGAGATTCATTGATAAATAAGGGGAAAACAAGGGGCCAAAGACTGAATCCTGAGGAACTCCAGAAGGTAAGTAAAAAATGCAGGTAGAACAGAAGTTACAGACAACATAACAGGTGCAACTAAATTAGGAATTAAAGATCTCGGAAACACGAAAATTGCATATTTTTTCTTACAATACTGAGTGATTTTCTCGGTCAAATGTTCACATCAGCTTGCAGGCTATTGTTCAAGGAACGCCATTTGGTGAATCTAGCTAAATTAGTAGTCATAGAATGTTCTTCAATGAATCCGTCTTTCGATAAATGAAACTTTTACTTCTAACGGGAACCAGAGCCCACGATAAATCTACTGTACATACTATCCACCAAATCAACTGTGGCGAAAAATATAGCTCTGACCGCAAATTCGTCACAATCGTCAAAACGACCATCTCAGTCTTATATCAGCGTTTTCAGTTGGTGACTCTATCTCGATTCAGTTTATCAATTCCCGCTATAGACCACCAAGGGTACATAAGTTTCGTGAGCAAAGAAGTTTTTATTGCTTTGGTGTCAACTCTTTCTTCAGAACAATCCTCAGGGGAAGGTAGAAACTGAAATTTCATTCTTAAAAAACGTATCTGATTCTTCGAACTTTTGTGTTCTCTTCAGCTTCTGCCTCAATATTAATTATTCCCCTGCTGATTGAAAACTTGCGAAAAGTTCAGATTCTTAAAGTTTACACAACGCTCGTCTCAACGCCGGTACTGAAGTTTTGGGAAAAACTACTGAAAAGGATAATTTAGGGATAATAATCTCAGGCCATAGATACAAACTACGAGGCAATTCGATTTTAAAGACAAACACTCCTCTGCAGGTGCCTTAATGATTCCACAAAAATAACAGTAAGCATTAGCATTCTGAACAAAAAGGCTCCGAGTACCTGCCTAATTAATCGGCAGAAAACCTTCGACTCTATATGCATCCATCTCTTGCACCAAATGATAAATCTCAGATTTCCAGTCTACACTATCAAAACCTTAGACAGTTTACCTATAGCGTACTTTTTTCTAATGAGTTCTTTAGTAAATCAGATGAACCCCAAGGCTCCGTTTATAGTCCGATTCTTTTCTATATTATTACAGATGCAATCTTCGGTATCTGGGATAACTTACTCTCAAGACAAGACCCTTTTATGAAACTTCCAGCACAGCTCCACTTTGCAACAGCTGTATTTTAAAGGTTTGGAACACAATTAATAGTTTTTTGCGAGAGGTGGACCCACAAGGACTTCGAACAGAGAGAGAGAGAGAGAGAGAGAGAGTAAAGGCTCTCAAAAAAGTCTAACTAATCAACAATTTTACCTTGAAAAACAGTTAAATATTTTAATATTAAACTTATTTGAATATTAAACTCTAGCTATAATATTCAATCTTACGTGAGCAGGGCAGCTCTTGCATTTTACCTTATCGTTTGAATCTTCAAGCTAAACTCCATCATCTCTGTAAAGTCGAAAGTAGTAGTAATAGCTAGTAAGACCGAATCTTACATACGATGCCACTACTTGGTATTCAATATCTTAAGAAACTAGCGAAATTTAAATCTAACCTTTGAGGATATGATAATATACTTTATGTTTCGACAGATATAAAAAAAATTACGTAGGAAAAATTTGCAATAGAGTAGCAGGAATATTACTCACGAAAGGGATCATAAATGACTTTTTTGATCATCTCAAAAAATAAACTGTGAGTGTTCTTCTAACCAGTATTTGGAATAATGATGAAATATACCTATTAGACGGTCCTAGTTCAGCTCAGTACTTTTCAGGAGACGCTTATAATCAGAGAATATAATCATCTTCGATCATGCTGTGTAGAAATAATAGAGGTGAATCAGCACCTGTTTTTGTAGTATACAAGACAGAAAGGATGTGCTAACTTCAAGTGAAAAATGGGCCTGAAACAGCTCACTACAACAGGACCAATCAAGGTGCTTAAATTTTCTTTGCGTTTTAAGTTTTGACATCATAAATTTACTGCGTTCCATTCTAAAAAAAACCAACTAGTAAAAAGAGAAAGCATTGGTGATAATCTCAGCTTTTACATTGACATTGGATTGATTCAGTTCTGCCATCATAGGCTTGCCCCGAATGCTACCTACTTATCTCTGATTACCACAGGAAGTTGCATGTTTCAGACTTCTAAAAATAGCATGATGGAAGGTGCTTAATAGGAGAAGGTTTTTAGCAGTGTTATTAAACTCCAAAGGACTAATTTTCAGTTCTTCTGAAATATTTGATGAAACTTCTAAAGAGAAAATCATCAGACAGCCGAAAAGCTATTTTTCGTTAATAATGATTTTTTAAGTGAACGTCCAGAAAGCATTAAACACACTGGCCATGCAAGTCATCAAAACTTTGCCTGCCAGTCTTATTGAAAATTTTGATTAAGAAAGAAGAGAAATAGTCTCTAAGAAAGCAAATAGAAAAGAAAGTTAATGTTTCAACAGAATAAAGCATCGCAGTTGATACCATCGAAACAACAGTTCTGTTGAGCTCTCTACATCGTCGAAGATAGTTCATCGAAGAAAGTTCATCAAAAGCAAATGGAGCTGTTTCTTACATAGAGAGTGACGAAAACCCTCAATTTTCACGACCTGCCTGAAATATAACAATTTCATTATGAAATGCAACTTCACTTGTACTAAAAAAATAAACATAGCCCGTAGTCTCTGAGCTATAAAATATAGCTACAACGTGAGCTATAAAATATGGCTACAAAAGACAAAATCCCGTATAATATGGGCTTTCCTGCTATACACATAGTCTCGACTCTTATGAAACATAGTCTTAGCTCCTACGCAACATATTCCCATCTGCTATAAACGCAATCTCGGTACTTATGACTAAAGTTTGCTAAATGACAATAGCATTCTAATAAACTCAGGTATCCTAGTGGGCAGAGCTTTAGCTCGCTTTTGCTTTACTTTTTATCAGGGCTATAATACAGTGCGCGAAATAATTATAACATACAAACTATCACTAGGTACGGGCTAAAATTTTAGCTTACAGGGATTGCGGGACAACAATCAGAAGAATAGCTGGAAAGTTGAACAGGGACAAAAGTACGGTGAATAATTTCTTGAAAAATCCCGAAAATTACGCCAAAATCAAGAGATCAGGTCGTCCGTCTCAAGTCAGTGAGAGGTCTAAAAGAGAGATAAAACGGCTGGCTATTAGTAAAAAGCTAAGTCCCTCACAAATACGGTTTCAATTGAATCTTCCCATCACTACGCGAAGGGTTCAGCAGACTCTGAAGAATAGTGAAAATGTTAAATATGGAAAACGCTTGCGAGTACCAAGGCTTCTGCCACTTCATAAATCTGCACGTTTAGAATTTGCTGGACGGTATAAATTTTGGACAATTGAATGGGATTCTGTCATATTTAGTGAAGAAAAAAATTCAATTTAGACGGGCCTGATGGCTTTCATGGATATTGGATAGATTTCCGTAAAGAACGGCAAACGTGTGACAGAAGGAACTTTCAAGGAGGCTCCCTCATGATATGGGCTGCATTCGGCTCTCGGGGAAAGTCTGAAATTTGTTTTATTTCACATAAAATGAACTCAGCTAAGTATGTTGAACTCTTGGACGCCGTGCTTATCACTTTTGCAGAGGATTTATGGAGAGACGACTGGCGGTTTCAGCAAGACAAAGCACCTATACTCTCTGCGACGTTCACGAAATTTTTTTTTGAGTCCCATGAAAAATCTATGGGGTATCTTATCACAACAAGTCTATTCACAAGGTCGTCAGTTTGACACCATATTAGAGCTAAAAACGGCCATTATAAAGGAATGGAATCAAATTGGAACATCTGTTCTTCAACCCCTTGTTAATTCTATGCCCTGTCGTTTATGCAAAGTGATACAAAATAATTAAAATTTCTTTTGGTGTTAATTATTGTTTTTAATTTTTGAAATAAAATACTTTTATGTGATTTGTTCGTTATAATTATTTCGTTCATGAATTTTAAATATTATATCTTCCTGGCTACAAAAAAAAATTAAATAGTTGAAAATATAATCCGCTGTTGCTTTGTTATCATTGCATGAAACATAAAACTAAATTTTTATTTTTTGAATCAGTAGCTAGCAAATAATTTTCCCGATATTCTCTTTGTCCGATATAATTATTTCGCGCACTGTATGTGACATCGAAAGTTATAACAAATTGCTTCGCAAGCTATAATGCATAGTGCCTACTCCTATGAATTTTCCCTACGCAATATGGTGTCACGCACTATTTTTTATCACCATCCCAAAATCAACTATGTACATAACGCCAGAAGTATATAAAGTATGGTTTTTAAAAATTTTTCTCAGTGTGTTTAGGGCGAATCCGCTTGAATAATGACTGTCATCAAACTGTCATCATTGGAACTGGTTTACTAAGACTAACTTAATCTGGTGTTTTTATAAAAGAAAATAAGCATACGCAAACCCACTCAAAAACCAAGAAGAAATATTTACAATGTTTGCGCTTGATTACATAATGTAGGAAATTTCTTTCATTTTTATTCATTATTTAACTGAATGATTGATTTTATATTCATTATTTAACTGCATGATTGGTTTTATATTAAACAGGTATTTTTATTCATGCAATTAAAAACTTGAATGCTACGACGAATGAAAATACAATCAAAAAAAACTTGACTAATCATTTCCATCACTTTTTTTTGCCTATAACATGCTCCAAAAAAAACTCAAAAAATGACTCAATCTCACCGTGGGCTAAGATATTTTCGAAAGTGAAATTTTGAAAAAGGGAAAAAAACACTGTTAAGTGAAAACTTAAAGCTTATACTCCTTCGTACAAAATTAAAACAAATATAAACAAGAAAAAAAAATGTCATTGGCAGCCAAAATGTCGAAAGTACATTGACCAGCTGCTATACATACAGTTTCTTGTTTATAGCACTTAATTTTTTAAATGAAAGAATTTTTTTCATTTTCTATCACGTGGAAAATTTCATAAACGTTTTCAGTCAGAATTTCAAACAAAAAAAAATCTTTATAGGCAAAATCTCTGCTCAAAAGAACTTAAATCAGAAATATATAGCTTTTCTCATACTTACTGATGTTTTCAGAGGATTGCAACTTGATTTGATTGTTTTGATGAGTTATTGCATCTCAAATTCTTCTTTAATAAAAAAAACTCTCAGCTAAGAAAGTTTTAATAACATACTACATAAGCTATAATCCTGACATCATCTACCACTATATTCTAAGTGCAACAAATTAGATCCATTTCCAAACAACAGATACCGCTTCGATAAATGGCCAAACATCAATCTCATATTCGTTACATTAGCAGCACGGACTTCTCAAGCCGTTCGCCAAATGAATTACTGTTCCTCTCATTACCAATCACATGATTACATGCAAATACCCTGTGATCACCTTCAGATAAATTCGCTCAGGAAAAACTGTCCGCTTACAGCTTTTATGCAACCGTTGTCGTCGATTCATATTATTTTATACATCGATCAGATCACTCATCTGATCGCTATCAACGAGACAACGATCATTCAAATGATCCCTGGCAGCTACGCTCGCAGATACCAGATACATTCGCCAACTTATTAAAATATACTGGTAGGTACACGAAAAACAAACCTGAACCTCAATGAACCAAGGCAACAACTTGCAACTTACCGAGATTATCTTCTGATCGCGGAGTACCGTACGTTAAATCCAGGGTCAGCAATGTGATCATCAGAACCGAGCTCAGATAAATCTTGCACATTTTAGAATCGGCTCTGTTCGATGCAAACAACCGTCGTGACACACTAGAACACTTCATACGCGATCGATATGGGAAGTTGTTTTCAGACACTTTGGGTAACTAGTATGTACCAACTATGATTCGAATTCGACTACACAGAGCACGACAAATGGTTTGATCGGATCCCAATATTTCACCAAGTCACACAGAAATAATTTTTCGGATTTTGGAAAACCACGAAAATTTCCACGATATATATGAATTTCAGCGAAAATAAACGCAATTTTATCTGAATTAATTTCGATCCGAAAGTTAGTTACATCGATGTACGAATCAGATGGTACCGTTTCAGACCGCGACCAGTTTCAGACTGCACCACCATTCGGTCGGAACCTCACCTGCGCCAAGACTTTGCCTTGACGCGAAATTTCTTTTCGACTGCTTCTTCCTCTTTCAAGACGTCGCTGGCTGCCATCATCCATCCGCTACTTGGCTTCTGCCAGCTTTCTGCCTCTCGATTTTGATTTCGAGCATTAGTCGAGAGTGTTGTTCGGATACCAGATACACTGGAGACACTTATTCAGCATGCTTGCTGCACTAGGCTAGCTGCCTGACCGACCAGTCACATGATCGTCCGGCTCGATTCGAGGTGTAATAAATTTTTATTCGTTTCTATCATGTTTAGATGCAGTTTATATGATTGAGCTTAGAGGTCCGCTAGAACGACAAGTTTGTGGGTAAAAAAAAAAGTTACATATCCTCGTAAATCTATCGGTCGTTTGGCTGATTTCCGCTTGCGAAAATTTTTCCTGAAGCCAAGTCAGTATTTCAGTCTAGTGTTTTCTATATTAGTTGGTTTTGATTTAACATTTGTCTACAGAAGATAATAAGATTTTCGCCAATAATTCAAAACTACAAAGGTTACAAAAAAAATCTTATAGTCTCAGATATCTTACACTGCCAGAATTAAAATTACAAAATCGCTTGCAAAAATTTATCTAATTAAGAAGTTTCTTAGCCATATGGCTTGTTTTATGCTTCATAAATTTTTGTATCTTTTTTGGAGAGAATCTTTTTTAGTTATTGAGAATATTAACCAATTCATATCTGAAGTAAAGAACAGCACTTAAGTTTAATTTCGTAATTTATATACATAGGAAATTTCACAGAAAAATGTCGGAATTGGATCACATGCTCGATCCAGGGCTGCCAGATTGGGGAACATATCCCCGAATTGGAGTATGTTTTACTGTTTGGAAGTGAAAATTAGGGAAACAAAATAAGGTCATAGACTGTGGAGGATATTAGGGTTTTTCAAACTAACCAGTCACAATTTTTTTATTCAAAGTTTAAGTAAATTTACCATCCATACAAAATATTTGATCCTATTTTCATTTAAAACAAAAAAGTGAATGATTTGTTTTTTGTTTGTTATTAATTTCTTATCCTTGACGAAATCAATGCTACCCTGGAATTTTTCGAGGAAATGTGGAAGAAAAGTCGAGTGGTTACATAATCTATAGCAACTTTACAGCGGTACAAATAATAAACAATATTCATTACGATAAAAAAATAAAAACATTATTAATTATTTATTCTTTTGCTTGGCTTTTCACAAAACTAAGTCCTTGTTGAGCTAGTGTAGATACCCATAGCCTTCAAATAGTTTTACTTCCCTAACACTTCCTTTTCAGTAATTATTAAGTAAAGTAAATATTATATATCCTTCAGTATGTCCGCGCAGTGGTAAGCCCAAGGAAAGTGCAAGGACAAGTTGACCAAATCAGGAAGATGACAGACGGGGGCTACTTGTGACACTGGCAAAGTGTAAGGACATCTCGAAATTCAACGATGCAATTCAGATAGCTGTGGGGAATTTCAGAGAGGTTAAAAAGTTCGTCTCCAAATCCAAATGTAACATACCCAAGCTCGAAGTCTTACGACCACAGAAAGAAGTGGCAGCACGGATTCGGAAGGAGGGGATTCTGAACGTAAATATTGCATTATTACTCCCGAATACAGGAAAGCTTTCATAGAAATGGATGAAGCAATAGCTTTGAAACTAATTGATACTAAACGAACAAGAACTGTTTGGGTTCAAGCTAGGGTAAGGATTTGGCGCTGTTTCAAGTCCATGGGGTACTATTTTTCACTGATTGATCCAATAAGTATGTTTCGAAGAAAGATAAAACCAATAGAAGATCCTCTTCGAGATCTTCCGGGCCGACTGGTAGTAGCCGGCGACTTCAATGGGAGAGCTTTAGAGTAGGGAGCCGACTCAAAACACAAGAGGGAAATTAATTATCTCCATGCTCGACACCAGCTTATTGCAGCCCAGGCTTCGACGAGTTCATTCCCGATAAAAATCTTGTTTCGGAGGCATTGTCCATGATGGCAAGGAACTGGAGAGTGATGAAGGAGGACACTGGAAGTGACCACAACCGGACGAAAGACCGGCCCCTCAGAACTCTAGCCGAAAAATACTTGGGTGGATTGTTTAGAAGTTGGACAGGAGGAAGCTGTTGGAGTCACTTGACACCAGCTATTCTGGTGAGGTCAGCGCTGGTCAAATAGGGATGGACGCCGGGCGAATAGGAACTCTGGTAAATTTCATCATGGGCGACATTTGGCGAGCGTGCAATGCGTCGACGCCACTTCGAAAGTCACTACCGGGAAAGAGAAAGCTAATTGGTGTACTGAGGTGATAGCGGAACGAGGGCGAAGAGCTCAATTGCGGAGCACAGTGGTCTACTAGACAACAAGAAGCGCTGTGACTTGCCGCGAACCACAAAAAGGCAAAAAAGAACTGACGATAGCTGTAAAGCAAATAATTAGCAAACGTAGCAAACTCTATGCGAAGAAGTGGACTGGGACCCATGCGGCCAAGACAACAAAATGGTAAACGGTAGGAAAAGTTCAATCTTGAGATTGGTATGAAATTTGTAGGAGCTGGGTATACGTTGGATGTTGAGGCAATGTGACAGAATCGATTGCTCAAAGGTGGAAAACCATTGGAAATGATGAACGGATTGGTTACTTGTAGCAAACAAACTTAACAGAATCCTTGAGGTGTATGGAGCAATATATGTGGACTAGGATTTTGGCGAGGATGTTGTTCGCATAAGGTATTGGAGATAGTTCGATGTCCTCTGGTGGTTCAAGGAAGATTAATGTGACTTTGAACGATGAATTTGGATGGGTTTAGTATAAAGTTTCATGACAAGAAATAGTTAAGTGGGTCAAAGAACGTAGATATAAGCTCCACGTTTATTCTTAGGCTACGAGCAGTTGAATAAACAATGAGGTCATCAGCAAACTATAGGCGGATTTTGTAGGAGAGTTGAAGACGGCAAATATCGGCTCTGTAAATGATGAAGAGGATGAGAAATAGGACAGAGCTTTGGGGGACACCGGCTGTGTTAGGATAGAGATTTGATCAGATATTGTTTATTTTCACTACCGATCATCTATTAGAGAGAAAACAATAAGTAATTTTGCACAAATGCGGATGAAAGTGGAAGAGGGAGAGCATTTTGTGTATGAGTCCTTCTTGCCAAACGGAGGCAAGCTATGATAAAAGTACAGTCGTTTAGATAGGATACTAAGTCGGCGTTTAGGATTGGTTGACGAAGTGTTTGGGAACGTTTACGTATTGGAATGATGAGGTGACTTCGAAAGTCTCACAGTGGGATATGACATATTAAAATATTTAGCTGGGAAACGGGCCTGTGGATTTCGGGTAAATTTAATGCAATGATTAAAGAGACCTGATAGGAATATTGAAATGGAATTTTTGCGTCTCTTCAGCACAACGTTTGAGTCTTTTGTATCGAGACTGAAGGATTTTTTATTATTGGGCGAATAGATAATGCAAGAGATGATGTTCGCAGTAGTGAAAAAAGGCTTCCGCATTCATTGCTTTGGAGTGAAATAGATGAAATGGAATTACTGAAGAGATCTTCATTAGGAGTGTAATTCATAGGAACGTGACTTATATTGAGGATGGTTTTGGATACAGCTTGAGCCACTTGAAAATGATTGGCAAGCGTATTAGCCTTAGATTTAGGAGAAAATATTTGTAAGAGAATTAACCTCGGAAAAGACATAGACTTGTTCAGATTAGGTCTAATGTTTCTTAATTCGCGGAAAGTATTTTGATCAAGCGATATGATTGCAAGTATTGCTTTGAGGTGCTGAGCATAGAGCGTTTTGATTTGGTTACGGATCATAATGTCTAACTGTTTTATGAACATACACATTGACTATGAGTTATTGAATGATGCTACACAAATACCAGCTTCCCGCTCCAAAATGCTTAGACCCGAAAAGGTTTATCGAGGAATTATTTTACTTTTTAACGATCGAAAGCTCAAAATTTACTTTTTAAAGCTTGACCTCTTTGTTTTTATTTTACGTTTACAATTTATTCATTTATTTATGCGGTTAAATCTTGTATACAGAATGTTTCGTAGCTAATGATAAATATTGAAATGCGATATTATTGAAAGTGATTTAAATGTTCAAAGAATGTGTCTAAACAAACTATTTATTTTCGAAGAAAATTAGTATTGGACTGGCTTTAAGTAAAAATTCATATTTCTATGTGTCGTCCATGGTAAAAACTTAGCACACTAATTAGTTGCAAGGAATAAACTAAAGATATAACTTATTAATAATATCAAATAATGTGTTATATTGTTTAATTAGTCAACTCTATTTACTTCAAATAATCAAAACAATAAATTGAAAAAATATAAAAATTTAATATTTTAACAATGAAAAATAAGCAGACACATTTTTTAAAATTTGTATTAATAACTTTTGTTCAATAAAACAGTTACCAATCTTTTTAAAACAGATTTGAACAGTTTTTTTATTGTTTTCATTCACCTGTTCGCATTCTTGCAGTATATATTTTTACTGATTTTCGAAGTTGGTTTTTAGTAGAGAAAATAATTTTAAAAAACTCTAGCGCATAGGATCTAGAGACTCGGGAGGCGTTAGTGGTCAAATGTTTGCGTAAGGCAGTCAATACACCTCCACCGTGCGATTTTTGAAAAATAGAACAATTACGATCTACTTAAAATATCTGGTGCATAGGAATAATTTCACTACTGTTAATATCATCTAAAAACCAAGTTCCCGCGAGACAGATAGTGTCATGCAGAGCAAGGGAAGAGTTCAAAGGTATAGATTAGAGCTTTGATTGGATGTGTTTAGGTTAGCTGATAGCATCATACCAGTAATCACAGTAAGGTCTGCGAATTCTGCTCAACTCAGATATAACCAAGTCATGGGGAAGGTGGAGTGGTGGATGATCGAGTACGACCTCCAGCTAGCAATCTGGTGTCATGCTGACAAAGCGAAGGATACTAACTGCCATATCCATGAGAATTGGCTCCCTCGAGGTTCAGACCAGCCTGTCGGTCAGGTATCTGGGATTGGCTGGGATATCCGCACTACCGACCCGAAACGTTCCTCAGGTTCGACAAGACTCGGCGCTTCATAGATTTGTAAATGATATTTATCTAGTTAGTCAAGCTTTACATACCCCACGGTATGATAGTTCATTTTTTTGGATATCTACACTAGATGTCCAAAATATGAATGATGTCTAGTATTAGATGATATCCAAACCAAGATATTAAATAGTTTCAAGCAATTGAGAAATAAACTGATGACGTGAGATATGAGACACAAAAAACGAGAGGACATTAAAGCAAAATCAACAGCTCAGCAGCTACCACTTTGATTAATGAAACAAGATCGGAAACTTTAGTACATATTCTATAGAAGATAATACTTTTCAGGTTCTCTCTGACCAACAGTTGCTTTTTAAAAAACGTACTCAACTCTACGTAATATTAGTATCAATTTGATATAACCGCAGTTTTAAGGCTATTTGTTAATCAATATCTTCATTACTGACATAAGAAGGCACAATGAAATTCAGCAATACTCATCATCTAGTTTTTTAGTTGTAGATACATATGTTGATCGCTCCTCACAATTCCACGAGTCAATTATTTTCTATAGAATTTCGCGATTCACGATTCCACGGAAGAAGATTCATTACGTCAATTAATAGATGTTTGCTTTTTCTGTTAATTACACTTTGCTCCTGCAAATTAGCCACGCTCACGTTCAGCACAGCGCCATGTTTGTTTGCTCAGTTCTGGTTATTGTAATTACGACCATTTTTGGTTCAAGCAACTTCTGCACACCATTTCTTCGCTTTTTATAAATACTCCTGCTGCAATCACGACCTAACCTCACAAGCCGCAAACTGGATGACATTGATTGATTGGCGGATAATTTATGATTCGATATTATTCAAAAAGTACAGGAACGTTTACAGCACCGAGACGATAATTACGGGCACGAAGATAGTTTATTGTTTTACAGTGCGCTCGCAATTATTCGAACATTAGTTTAACGATTGCAGGTGATTGTACTGGGTTGAGGAGATGCTTGGCTGGAACGAATCGCAAAACGATCTGATTAGGCTAGAATTGGAGTGTTTTTGATAAGTCGGCGGATTAGAAGCCGTAACAGTGAATTGCATTAAGATAATCTTTGCTAATCGACTGAAAACCAACTCATCAGCTTAGTAAACGCCCGATTATTACTGTACGACGTTAAATGTTTGTTTGTTCTTTTCAAAATGGGTTGTTTGAAAGATTGTTAGGTTTACAGTTGAGGAAATTTCACTCCATTCAACCTGCCGAGATAATTCTTTTCCCTAAATAGGAGCATCGTTGTATGTAATTAGTATATCAATCAATATATCAGTATTTGGGATAATATAGCCCTGGAAATTTTTTTCCCCGATTGCTCAAATTATTTTCGAATATCTAAAAAAAAAGAATCTGGGACGAAAGCTTTATCAGATCAATATTGAAAAACGTTTCAAATTAACGAAACCGATTGCCTGAACTGAGATTGATTGTTTTCCTAGTCCCATGTTTGGAGTTTCCTAATTCAAGTGGTCAGTAGCATCTGTAGATCGAAGTAAGGCCACCGAAACTCTCCAACCACTCCAAATTCACTCTTATTATTCATTGCGTCCGCTGTGGTCCGAGCTGGATCGACGAAATCAACACACTCCGCTGATTAATCGATACGTTTAAGATAATTGTGCGCGGGAAAGTAATGAAGGTCGAACTTTCGTTGGTGCCGTATCGATTGGTAAAAATCAACGCAGCACTTGCTCCCATCTATCTCGGCCGATCGATCGATCGATCGATCGCTCGCCTGATGCCACCGATTGCGATCTGTTTTGAATTTTTCCGCGAAATCAAAGAAAAATCGATTGGTCGGTCGATTTTCCTTTGGTGATTCGATCGAAAATTTGCACAGTCGGCGATATCGCAAATCACTTTGTAACGGCCACAATCAGCTCCAGGTATATACATATGATCGGTGAAGATCTCTAATGTGCAATCATAGTTAATTTTTTCATCGGACCACGAGTATGCAAGTGGACGGAAAGTAGGATTGCAGGTCATATAATAAAATGTTATTAGCGTCTGAAGAAGTTTTTACAAGTTACGGAAAATTTGCAAGTCGCTTACTGCGATTTTCGCGATCGAGATCGAGTTTGTTTTTTTGATCTGAATACGTCGATCTGAATTAGAAAGACTATTATATTCAATGATTAGTCAAATGGGCGAATGACGAGCAACGACTTAGTAAAGAAAGTTTCGAAAAAGTTGACTTAGTAAAAGGCTAAAGTAATGCAGACATTGTAAATTTAACGAAAAACGCAATCGGTTTCTCCGTCAAAACAGTACCTAAGTAGAATGCTTTGTCTCGTCGAGGATGACTCAGATTACAGCTTAAAACACTCAAGTTTTTCCAAAAATTGTTTTTAATGTTTTTAGATTGAGTGCTCAGATGAATACCAATAACAGTCATTCGACTAATTTATATTGTTCTTTAAAAATATAACCGTATGCTGGCTCCGAAAATTGTCAAATATTTTTTTTTGCTGCAAAAGCGCAAGAGTCGTCGTGGCTTATTTTGATAAAATAAAATGTTTGTTAGAAAATATCGGTGACTAAGATCCTTTAGGATTTGGAAAGAGAGGGACAGGGATTGCCAAAGTGATGACGATACCGAAAATACTAGCAACCAACTTTTCGGAATATATTGGGTAGAAGCAAAGTTTCTCCGCATTTTCCTAAGAAGATCTGCATCTGCTTTGAAGTGGTAGCTAACGGTAAAGGAAGCTAAAATAGGGTTTAATACAAAAAAAATAGATGCGCGCGTACCTAATGAATTGATCTCAAAAAGTTTAATGGATCAAATTTCAGTCTGTATTAATTTTCTAAATAGCAATTAAATAATATCAAAAAGGGATCTTGATGCTAGTGGCTTTTGTACTAGATCGTTAGCTGATAGCGGTACTAAGCTTGCGGCTAGGGGAGTTTTATTCCAGACGTTGGTGACAGCGGTTGCAGTGGACAGTATACAAAAACTAATGTTTTTTTTGGAGAATTGAATTAACTTGTTGGGAGTTTTTTCTGCGTGTTGTAGTAAGATGAATGATAATTTTAGCCAGCAACCGAGGAAACCAAGTGAGTGGTGGTTGACGTATGAATGTACTAAGTTTCATGAAAAACTTATCATTGTACATAAACATTGTTCGCATATTCCCAATCAGTTTCCAAAGAATTGGCTTCAAGGCTAAATAGCTGCGGACGAAGCGATAGACATAAGTGATTGAGCCATTAATAAATTAAAATAGGCTTTGTTTGGTGTTATGATTATCCACGGCAGCGAATTATAAGCTAATCCAATAAGTCTTAACAATATCAATACGATGCACCGGGTCCTGATAATAGAAGGCAAAGTTGAGAATGAATTATAAATTATGCTAAGTGTGGCGAAGAACGATTGAAAGGTGGTGAGAAAAAAAAACTCTAGTGCATCAGAACCGCTAGAAAACTGATTATCGAAGAAATTATCTTTTGAGTGACTAAAAAATGTGAAAAGACGTAATACACTTTTTTTGTAGTATCATATCAACCATTTCCTATACAGAGCAAAGAGAAACACTGTTTTATGGCTACATATATCCTTTCAAAAATCTATCCTTCGAAATTCGTTTTTATCCCAGGATTTAATAGAAAGCTTCAACGATAAAACGTGGTTTGTGGTTTGCCATCTGAAAAATTTCCAGAACTCAGGAATTTTAGATATTATTTTTTCATTTTTGTTGTAAATGCTTTGCGTGAATATACATATAATGGAAGCATCTGTTGGGGCAATATTTACGAAAATGAATGATGCTGGCAGCTCTTGCGTTAGCACAAAATCAAATATATACCAAATCCGCTTCACGTTAAGTTAAGCCCACCCTGTGAGTTTGGTTTCATATGAATTTCGTTTTGATTTCATGACTGCATAGGAAATTAAGCTTTATTAGATTTAGATGACAAAAATTTTCATAGCTGGCAGCTCTATTTTATTTTGCAACTAAATTTCTACCAAATTTGGCTTAGAGTAAGGTCCAGCTACTGTGTGAATTTCGAGCTATGGGCCAAAAGCCAGTTTTGTTTCACTGATTTTTCAAGATGGCATCAATGTCACAGGGCTGCCTACATTTCAAAATCACTTCTATCAGACCCTTTACTTAATACCAACCTGTCCAATAAGTTTCATATTGATTGGATTATTTGGTAGTCAGTTCTCGCGAACAGAAGTTTTAAGAGCTGAAAATAGAGGTAATTTGGTGATGGGTTGTCGTCTTTGCGCAACGTGGAATTTTGAATATTTGAATTTGAAATGGTGGAAAAAGGTGAAAATACATCAATAGTTCAAATTTCTTTTCAAAAAGCAAAAAAAATCGGAAGGATCGATGATTTGAAGGATTTTTTTACGTGCTTGCCATAGCTACAAGGTTGCCTGAACAGTTTTGAAGTGTGTATAGTTTTAGTCAACATCAATACGCTCTGCAAATTTCACGATGATCTAATCTTCTTGTCAAAAGTTATGACAAATCGAAATTTGAAAAAAAATCTTTGCCTACTTTTAGACACTCAGCACCCACCTAGGTTTCATAATTTTCATTTTTTTATTATGGACAAGCATAAAACATAATTGATTTTTATTCCCATTAATAATTTTAACGAAAATATACTCTGCATAGAAATATAGGGGTACCTGTGAATTCACTAAAATACCCGCCGCCGTCAAAGGGTTGAAATATGTTGATTGTAATGAGTCACTGTACTAGTCCTCATATACATATATATCCTCTGAAAATTTCAGTGAAAATGTATGATGAGTCCGTAGACTACTACGGATAAGCTCAGTCAGACCAAGTTCAGGCGGGCTCCTGACTCCTCTTTTTCTCGTAGATTGTTTTTGTATTTTGGTCAACGTTATAGTATAACATGGCTTAACTAAAGCCATAGCCCGTCCCTCAAACAACCAACGATACAAGTGACTAGCTGGCCTCATAATTTTACGCAAAGGTAACGGATTTGGCTAAATTTCTATTGTGATGTTTCCGCAACATGATCTCAAGCCGTATCAAAGCCGACACTAAAACCTAAAAACTTTTTCTTGGTAAGACAGGAAATAATATACAATTATTCCCTAGTAGGATCATCGATTCTTTGGTGCCGTGCTTAAAATCTTACGAAGGTGGTTTGCCTCGCTGAGACTTTCCACGTTTCAACAGATTCATGAAAATTCATGAGAAACTCTTTGACTTGCGTACCGTTTACTTAAAAGATTTCAGCTTCGTTTTATATAGTGACCATTCATTAGACTTTTTAGAGCTGTCCCTGCACTCACCTTGCAGGTGGGTGGTCGCCATATTACACTATGGGGGCTTGGGAATCCCCCTGACTGTGGGTGGGTTACAAGCTGCCCTAAATACGGAGTTGAGTCAACCTTTTGATGGCAATTGAAGCTCCTCGGAGCAGTTTCCAGTGAGGAGCGGATCAGCCATTGGAATAACTTCCAAATCCAAGGCTAAAAAGGCAGTCAAACAGGTAGTGCAAGATTACTTTTTCAGCGTCAAAGCTTTAGTCTGCTTTAATCAGCAAAAGCCTTTCTTTTTCTAAACCTGTTTCTTGAAATATATTATCCAAACAAAGGACCAATGCAAGTAAAAAAACATACATCCAGGCTTTTGATGCCTTTAAATGTATATTTACTAAATAAGGACAATTGTTCACCATCAGAAAACTAAAGAATTTTAATTTGAAAGGTTTGGAAAGGTTCACTGTACCAGAATGAAAAAACTGATGATTGAACCAGATCTACTAACATTCAAATTACTAGCGTTCACATTGAGCAATAAATGATAAGATTTGCTGGCGAATTTATTGACCAGCAGCATGACTTCCCAGGCGGGCACTTAAATGTCGATGCCATTTCTGAGGTTGATGGTGCAGACGCAAGAGCACGGGAACTATGCTACCGTACCAGAATGATCGTTTTGCTGGTGGGACTAGATGTATAAAATGCCCTTATCTCAGCGAAACGGATAAACATTCTTTGGGCCCTCACACGTAGTTTTCGCAGCCTTGACTGTTTATTGATCATGATGTGCGGCTATTTTAAGGACTGATGGCTTTTTTGCGATACTGACAAAAATTTTTGGAAGATACATATTACCTCAGGTGCATCTCACGAACGCCGTTTAAGAGGGAATGCTGCATCTGGAAATACCCACGGATGTGTTTAAGTGAGTTAGCTGGCGCTGTTGAAAGCTGATATTTTCTTGCTGATGAAAAGAAGGATACTCACTAACATGACGGTGAGCTTCCCAGGGGTTTCGACCAATAAGTCAGTAAGGCACCTAGGAGTAAAGCTAGGCATTAGGTTAACCTACTAGAAAGACATCAGTATGGCATGTGACAGGACTCTGGAAACTATTGAATCACTGTTTAGGCTAATGGCTAACACCGGTGGCCTCAATGAAATGAAACAGAGATTGCTGATCGTGACAACCAACTCCATCTTGCTATACGGAACAGAAATATGAGCTGACACACATAAAGTAAGAAACTTAGAGCGCGGGCAACTAGCGTACAACACAGAGACGCCCTGGGTATTGCTTATAGCTACCGCACTGCGTCGCAAGATGCAGTGCTAGTGGCATCGGGAATGAAGTCGATAGATCTATCAGCACAAGGACGCAGGGACGTGTACATCGCCTAATGGGAAGAACAGTTGGGCATTGGGAACAAATGCGAAGCCTACAGTTTCGGCAACAACACTGGAGTGAAAGTACTAGGAATCGCTAGACGGCTAGACTCATAAGTATTCTGGACCCATGATTTAGTCGTAACCATGGAGAGGTAGGTTTCTACTTGTGCTAGTTCCTGACGGGACACAGTTATTTGAAAAAATACCTGCACACAAGGGGTACGCCGTTCTGTCGGTACTGCATGATTGAATACGTTGATGCTTGGTTGATAGATTGGTTTGCCTTACCGATCTACAAACTGCGTAGCTTCCGAAGTCTGTGGTTACCTATAAGTATGCAAGCACGACCAGGTCGAAGCAATAAAAATATTTTGGAAATTAATTTGGCTGTTATTTTTTTGTGCCAAGTTTTCACCATTAACCAAATGAAGCTGATCTTTTATATCGCGCAGGCATATCGATGTGTTTTCGAAGTCAGAACAAGCTGCTAGAAGAAAAATTGTACCATTTGCATACAGTAACTAGCAGTAGAACAATTGGTCCAACAGAAATGTTTATTCTCGATGCTACTTTCCGCTTGGCTATTGAATTCACCAAAAAGTGAGTCTTTTTCACTATAGGAAGATTGTTGACTAGACGAAAACTTCATTGCAAAAATACTTTCGATTATGTTGTTTACTTTTTAGACACTGCTTGTTACACTGTGCAGCAAATTCTGGCAGCACTGTTCCTTTTATCAATACCATTTGGCTTTCAATTCATCATGCAAATCTATAACAGATGGATTGGTTTTAAGTGTAACGCACTCGTATGAACTAACTGAATTGGAAAAGGCATATGGTTAAAATCCACAAATTAAATTCTTTGACATTTATCAACAAATACTTCAGACAACGCTCTGAATTACAAGACCAGATGATGAAATATCATGAAAGATACGGAAGAAACCCGTAATTTCGATGACGCAACAACTAAATCATATCACTTTTTACAAGACAATGAACTATGCCTTACACACATCAGCATGGTGAATAGAGCTTAAAGATACTTTAGTCACTTACAAAAAATTTGTCTAATAATTTTGATGAATTGACAAAAAAACACAACTTTCCATATTCAAACTGCAGTCAAACGAACTGTGGATAATGTTCGACAATTTTATAAAATTACAAGTAATAATAGTTTTATGTAATACTGCATCTAAAACTGTTTGTTTTTGTGTAACGATAGACGGGAAAAAACGAATCATCCTTTCAAATTGTCTTAACTTGAATATTCGAGTATTTCCTGCCAAAATGACTGCTCTCGTAGAAGAAAGTACACTGCATGTAAAAACGATTTGAATAACCAAATCACCACAACAAAACACTTTATTCATGTAATTCACTCCGACTGCTTAAAATAATTAACCGTTAAGCATTCAACTTCCGCAATAATGATTTGTTTGACGAGTATTTTTGCATTGAACTTCAATACCTGCACCCAGGTACCTATTCTATTCCCGAAGCGATGCATATCCAAATTTCACGCTATTCGGTAAATTCAACTATTCCAAAGAGCTCTTTCGCCAATTTCACTTTCGTTTTGCCACAGCAATTTCGTCGAATGATTGTCCATTGTCTTGGTTACCTAAAATGATAGTACTGCTTAGTTACAGTCGTACTCGTGCTTGCCTTGTACATTTCTCTTAACAATCACGCGGTCATGTTCAAGACAACTCTACAATTAGTGTAGGTACTTTTACTGCAGCTCTGATTCAACCGACCGATACTTGAGCACAGACAATAGATTCGAGTACGATAATTTATCAATATCGAGTGAAATTCTTCGAGTACGTACTGAGGAAGAAAAAAAAAAATCCATAGCGAATCGATCCAATCGAATAGCACTGACAAAAAAGGGGTGACTTTAGGAAAGCAAGCAAATTGATTAAGATTCTTTGTTTATCTTTGTATCACGCCTGACCTGTATCTTGAAGCATTTTAAATGGCTTTGGTTTTAGGTTTGTATCCAAATTAACTAATTTTCACAGCTAATTTGATTTCGTCTTTAAAACAATCTCCCGCATATCAGCCCAGATACAAACATCATTCAGATTATATCGAATACCCGATAAACTAACTGCACTTCGATGCATATTAAAAAATCTCAACTGGACTGGCGCCGTGAAGGCTTAAGTGGCGTTATTCAGACACAAATTTGGACTTATAACTAATCACTTTTGTCCGTTATTCTTCTGGTCTTTCTGAAATGTATCTAACTATCTATCTTTTGGCTAATCAAGACTTGTGCATTCGAAAATAGACATTTGGATATAAATCACAGATGAAATAAGTTTGTCGCTAAAGAACCGCTCACTGGACGAGCACGAAAAGAAAGAAAGGCGTTATGTAAGTTGGAATGTTAAAATTAGAATTATTGCTGTTGAATAAACATCAATTTTGGATGAATGCAGTTTTTGATTTAGATTTTTATTGTCAAAAATGAGATTGGATCGGCGACTAAAATGTATTTGTTTTGTATGCTAATGCATTAGTCTGAATTGAGAGAAATGAAGAAAATATTCACTGCATTTCCGATTCAATTCTCATTAGCATAATCGATTGTGATTGCATAAAACTTGACTTTAAATTAAATATGCGTTTGATTTATGATCCATCTTCCTGCTTTTCGATGATACTGCATAGATTTCAAGATCAGCAAGACAAAAAAAAAATATTAAAATCTTCAATGTGTTATTCGGTATTAATATTATTTTCTATCCAGATCTATGTCCCAAATGAATATTTAAGATTTGATGAAATGTTTATTTTGACTTAAATCCTTTAAAAGCTGAGCTGTTTCAATCCGCAGTGTGAAAAAAAAACAATCAATATTAAATCTGCTTAGTATCTGATATTTATCTATTTCTATCTAAGCTTTTCTGGGCTTAGTATCTGATATTTATCTATTTCTTATTCATTTATTATTTTCATACTATGTATATTATATAATCTTAATTTATTTGAATCGCGCAACACATCAATAATTTAGGAATAATTAAATTTATTTAAATTTTTGGTGTTAAGAATCTGAAACAACGCATTTATAGTCTGAAGGTCAATGTCCTCCATCTATGTGCTTGCCGAGCTAGGCTACGAATGATGAATACGGAATGAATTTAATTCAAGTAGCTAAATTTATTGAAAAAGCTCTATCTTCCACAGAGTTTTTTTTTATGCATATTTTGTGGTCTAATTTTTGCCACTTCATTTCGTCATATCTTCGCATCTGCTCATATAATCCTGATGGTTTCTTTCGGAAATTGATGTATTTTTTTAGCTTTGCTTCGGAATCGAATTTATTTTTGAAAGCTACAAATGTATTTTTGACACCTGAAAACAACTCGAAAGCGATTACTTAAAATATGGCTGATGGACGTTCACAACCCAGTAACACAAAACAATAACGTCGCGCAGTTTTTTTTAAAAAAATGTTGGCCATCTTTCAGCAAGCATTGGTATGACAAACCCTATCAAACTGAAAAAGTATATCATCCCATTTTGAAGGATGTGACAGCTGGTAAGATTTCATAGTTATTTGGTTATAGAGTAGAAACTTTTTTTAAAAAGAGTTTTGCTCGTTTCATTAAACTTTTGAAGCAAAACTAGCATGATCGCTTTTCACACCTAATTCAACCAAGTATGTATTCTCAAATAAATTTATTATCATTTCCAAACTTGAAAAATATTAAAAAATAAATTCTTTATATTTTATTTACAAAAACCAATTATTGTTTCTGTGTACTCAAGTGTGCTGAAAAGTTATTCACATGCATGACGTAATATCATAATTGGATCGTTTTCAACAGATATCTGCATCTTTTTAACTAATCAACAACGTCCGCCCAACGTGGGCCAGTCCGGTGACTTAATATCCCAAAAATTCATTTTATTCAATTTAACAAAAAAAAAATATTGTGGGGCAAAAACAGTGTAGTACTGAAAAATAAAAAGCAAATTACAAACTAATTTGTTCAAAAAAATGGATACCCATAAAATTCAGTACCGAAAAAGGTAAGAATGTAAACAAAAGCCTTGTTTTTTGTCGCAAAGCTTCTAATATCATTCTATTGTAGAAATCGTAAACGCAAACGTTTTTTTTTTTCAGATAGAAATATGATAAGTATAGATAGATAGGTAGATTAAAATGGCTGCCTGAGTTATAAGAGGCCCGTTATGAGGCAACAACAAATATATCTTTCTTAATCACTATAATCAGGAAACCATTTAGTTCTTTTTATAAAGTGCACTATACCCTTTAGGTCAACCAAAGGTTTGAGAGGAAGTGTGAAATAAGTGCGCCAATTTTCTCCCTGACAAAGCCGGACACTGGCACATGACATGAAGGACGGATTCCTCTCCTTCCTTCGTACCACATCTCTGACAGAAAACATTGAAACCAGTGCCCTGGTCATTGTGCGTGCCGTTTTTTGGGGCAGCGGCCCGTGTGAACGCCCCAAACAAAACACAACTATGGGTTAAATCCAACAGCTGCCTGGTACAACGCGTACTCATGGATACCCAGAACTGTCTGGCTATCGCACACGATGGTTTTTCAGCCCAGCTGTTTCCAACTTCCTCGAGTTATTTTTGCATGATGGCTGATTTGACTGATGACATCGGTATTCTTATAGAGAAGGGGCATAAGCAAAAGTACTTAGACTCGCGAATTCACTGGCCTCACAGTTTCCTCAAATTCCACTATATCCAGGCACCCAATCTATTGCACAGCCGAATATATATACACCTCCCTAAAGGATGCACTGCATTCAGTAATAATCATCGTCACTCCACAAGTACCAGCAAAGAAATTAATGGCCACTTGGCTTCCTGTGAAAATAATAATATTGACTCTAAAGATTCGATTATGCAGATGCTGCTTGATTGCCAAAAATATAGCCACAACTCCCACTGAAAGACTGGAAGGCAAAGAGACAGCTTTAAATGCAGCTCATCAGGGCATACACTACTGCCGATTCTATTGTATATTTTTGAGCCATCAGTTTAGACCTAGATAAGCCCGCTCTCGAAAGCGACACCATTAATCCATTCGCTTCTACCAGGAATGCGAGTTGTATACCCTAAATTTAGTAAAATGTCCTGTGCGATGCAGTCAGTGTGTTGGAATGAGCCCCCAATGATAAGATTTTTGCGTGGTCAAATCCTGTTCCAGTTCATGCAACCCATGCAATCTTACAACAGCAAGAGCTGTAGATTGGTTGGCAGCCAAATAAAGCAGTACGAAAAGTACCTTAGTCCTTAGTGCTCCTGTCGCCCAGTAGTGCAGCTAACCTTCGCACCAGCAGCATGCCACCCCATGGAGTAGAATGGACTCAGCCACTGTCATATAAAGTCATGTAACAGTACGAGACTGCTCTTTTTCCGCTATATTGTCGTTCCATGATAGCTTCCAGTCGAAGTTCAGCTTCAAATATATGGCCCTTTAGCTCAAATCACTAAGGATCTGGTTCAATTTCGGTCAGTCAGATCCAAGAGCTTTGTACGTCCTTTTAAACAGTACTAGCTTCGTTGTACATGAATTCACATTTATCACCTTTGTTTTGCATGGATTCACATAATTCACCAGCTCCAACGTGAAAGTATAGCAAAAGAGTGATTTAACCTCTCCAAAAGCATAGACAAATAATTTCTTGACCCTGCCATGGATACGTTGTTCACATAAGCAACCACTTTGCACTCGACAAGGTTCATCAGAAGAATATTTACCGTAATGTTCCACAACAAAGGAGAGAGGACTCCACCTTGTGGTAAGCCCATCCTGACCCCTCGTGATGTGTGAACATTCCCCAATGCAGAGAATACCAGTATATTCCTAAGAAGCTGCTCGATAATAGGTATCAGCCACATATAAATATTCAGCATCGCATACTTTGATTTAAAATGCGAGACTTTCCCTACATTAGGAATAAATACAACTCTAGTTCTATATAGAAATATACGATACATATAGAGATATACGAGAAACGCAGCCATGATAGCGTTACTTCTATAAACTGCTGGATTTCAGCCAGAAGAATACAATCACGGTCTGGAGATTTAAACGGCTCGAATGAGTTAATGACCCATCTCAATTGGGAGTTGGAAATCCTTTTTATTTTCAACGGCATTGCTTATTTTCAGCTTGGACGAGTATTTTTAATTTTACGTTTTCGATTTTTTTTTAAATGATAGCCGGTACTTCAAACTCTACTTTGTTTAGTGTAGATGTAACTTTCGCTTTCACAACCTTTCTTTCTCGAACTTGTTGTTTCTTTTTTAAGACTAGGATTTAAAAGATCGCTACTAAATATTTTTGATGAGGTGGAAGTTTTACAAGAAGGTTTTCTGTTCATTAGTAGCTCATTACATTGTGCCTTCATCTGATTTATGTGTTCAAAAAAAAAACCTAAAAAAAATATCTTACTAGTGGTAGCCTATGAAACCATTTCTAGTTATCAATTTAATCGCAAATAATTTCCAAAATGCGTGTGAAATGGCTGTAAAAAAAAGTGAAAACATCTTCCTCGTGTGACATTGATTTTACCAATCATAACGAAAATGCATTCAGTAACATCGCAATATAACAATCAAAAGCTTTCTAGTAGCAAAAACCTTAATTCCAATTCAATTTGTAATATGTTTGTACATCATGCAACCGCATTACAATGACACACGCTAGCTCTTGGGCTGATTTTCCCAGCATGTTTTTTCGCTAAATTCTGAGAAACGAAGGTCACCAAAGCCTACTGCCAAAAACAAGCAATAGCAAATCACAAGCTTTTTCCGAATTTCTTCTTAACCGAAATCCCAACAATTCTACACATTATGTCCATTGTTCGAAGTAGAAGAAGATACGTTTCACGGTTCAGTGGTAGCACCACTCGTTATCGCAACGACGATCACTAACTTCTTTTGTTTTTCGATCGGCAGCGCGAAAGCGTATCGTGCACGTTATTGCAACGATTATTGATGCTGGTGCCGTGATAGCTAGCTAGTATCATAGTTAGTTATACGAACTCACCATCTGACTGACTGGCTGGGAATATGTTCAGTATTGTTTTTACAATTATCGTTCTTTTCTAATCAATTCGTCAAGCCCCGGTCGATGTGAAATTTCCATTTAAATTTTATTAAGGTGGCACAGATTTTGTGACGTGTTTTTGATTAGATTACAGATTTAGTAGAGGCTAGGTTGTAAATTTAGACAGCAAGCTGCAGGGCAAAAATAATAGCAATCGGAAGTTAGATGTGAAGTTAAGTAAGAAATGGGGTTTCTATTAGTTTGATTTGTAATGGTAGTTGGTACTTGTAGATGTTTGTGGTGTGGAAGTGGAGCTGGAATTATTTGAAACCAGAATGGATAGTGCGATTTTGAGCAAAGATATAAATAACATGCAAGAAATAAAGAATAAGACTATAATATGAACATAATAGAAGCTTCTTAGTACTCAAAAATTAAGTCAAAATGTGACAGATTTAAACCATTTCTTCGACCAAATTATATAACCTACCATTTCAAGTTTTAGAGGAAACTGCGGTATAGTTTGTAGCAGTCTGCAGAATACCTAGGTTCACTTTCACAAAGGTTGAAATGCACCGCTAATATTTGTTGTGCTCGTTTCAAATTTAATATGAGAAGAACTCGTTGAATAAATTTCGAAGCTAGTTTGGTTATACTACGAGATATGAGGGTGCATCAACATGAACGACAAAGGTGGGTATTTACTAGATTTTGTAGTTTCAAACAACCAAAGGGTTGAGTTAATGTATGGTACTTTGGCGACGACTGGCATGGTGGTAACCGTCCACATTTGGCAGCTGTCTGGCGTCACTCTAGGACCATTAATGGTCACGCTAGAATATAGGCAGTTCTGAAATTACTTAAAAGAGTTTGAAACCCAAAAACAGTGCAATAGGAAGTTTACTCTATGGAGTTAGACGACATGGATCTCAAATTAAAGAGCAAGTGAGCCGTTTGACAGAAACTTCAGTATCAGTTTTCAAACAAAACAAAGTTTGTACTCCGCGCAAACCCGTACGATAAAACGATACGATAAAACGCTACCCTATGATGGAACAGCGAAATTACGGAGGCAAAAGGACGCACACTAAGAGTGTCCGGGAAGACTGAGAAATGGGACCGGAGTTGTTGCTCTTCAAAAGAAGGTACGATGAGCCGAACGGGACTCATGGAATGAATTCCAGCAACGAGGGGAGTTCAACAGTTGACAGAACCAGGAAGGTGCTAGATGTAATTCCCATCGTACCTTTTTTCTACGTAGGAAAAGTGAAGATTGGACAGAAGACCTAGATAAGAGTCTGGACATGATACTGGAATCCAATGAGCATACGGGACCATATTCCGCAGACTGCAGTATATTTTTACTGTATGCCTCGGAGTAGCACCGGAACAATAGACAAAAGCAAGAGTGATCTTTATTACGAAACTTGGCAGGTTGAATTAACAAAATGAAGTGCTTGGTTTCATATGATAAGAACAACCCTGACAACCTGTGCCTCGGATTTGCTTCAAAAGAGGCTAATTTAGATGAAGGTCATAGTTGGCACTAGAACATCACAAGGGATATTATATAGCTACTTTTTTTTGGATCCTAACAGTCAAAAATATAATGTAGGTACCACACATATCCTCAAAGGGATAACATTAAAGTTTGTCGATAGTGTTATATTTGGGCCTAATACTAGACAGGAAACAAAGCTGAGGGGGTTATATGAAGCACAGAATTGGCAAAATCTAAACCTCGGGCGGCTTACTTTATATTCATATGTGCAGTTAGGGCATTTTTCAAGTACGAGCGATCACCTTATAGAAGGCAGCAGAGAACAAGACCAATATCAAGGAAGTAACACGGATGCATTAAGAACCGCCCCAACGGCCGGCTTGGAAATGGACAGCGAAGAATGGTTCATTGTTGGGCGGGGAATATGTCACACCTCAATACGTGATAATGCCACCAATTTTGTATGTGCAAACATATAAAAAGTGGCAAGGGATATGATTGACAAAGCTCAAGTCACGTTAGTGAGCTTCGTCAATTGAAAATTTATTCCACAAGCGAGTCCGCTTTTTGGCGGGATCTTGCAAGCGGGGTGGTTAAATCTATGAAATGACCCTTTATCTAGTCAACATAGATGAGATTTACACCTTATTAGAGCAGATAACACCAGACATTTGATACCTCTGAATACAGATCCAAGGAATTTTACAGCCTTAGCTCCAGGGAGAAACTTCTGTGAACTTCCAGACAAGAGACAAGAAAGTGGCAGATCGTACAAAAAATAAGGCAAGGAGAGGTGGAGTTTGGAATATTTGGCGCAACTACATCAAAATACAAAATGGTTTAGTGAGAACCGAAACAGTTATAGCAAATGAATTGGTACTTATCAAAACAGAAGGTAATACCTGTTCTAAGTGGCTGCAATGTCGAATTTTAAATCTTCATCCCGCCAACATTAGCTTAGTTTCAGTTTCAACCATAAGAACAAAAAAGGGTATATATATCGAATAACGACATCACAACTGTCACATACGAAGATGTGGTACTAACAGCTCCAACCAGAGACCATGAACCCCAAAAGCGATCAAAGGGACCTAGGGGTCCAAAAATTATGAAGAGCGTACTAATGGCTTTGACCTGCATAGCCACAGAGATGGCCACCATCATTTACTCCAGCCCGAGTATTTACGGAAAGAATTTTGGCCAAGTGTAATTACCCTTTAAGAGGTTTTCGGCGTACAAGATGAGTAGCACGCTGATTTGGATTCATTGGACAATAATCAAAGACGCTTAATTGAAATCGTGCAGCATTTATGAAAATTACTGCAAACCATAACAGCCATATCAACATACATTAAACATCAAGCACATACAACATACATTAAACATCAAGCACATACAACATACATTAAACATCAAGCTGCAGATAATTGGCGAGAAAATTAACCACCTATCCAAAACATTAAAGGACATGTCTTTGTTATACCCCAGCTTTAACGAGAACCACCTTAATGTTCAGTTTTTAGATGCTTATCATCTAGCTTTGATATATATACAGAACACGTATACAACCGATACGAAGTACATGTATTATCGAATTAAGTCGAAAATAAGAAGGATTACTGAAATTTTTTCAGTCAAAAGCTTATGTATACAATAGCAAAAGTACAATTGGGAGAAACGTTGGTCATCGAAACAACCCGAATGGAAGCAGTAAACCGGCGGCCGAATGAGCCTATTTTGATGGTTAAAAGTATAGGCGGCGAGCTGGAGTTTGCATAATTTTAATTAAAAATATTTAAAAAATCGATTGTTTACCCGTACTTCCTCCGACTCCACTCCACCCTCCTAAAAATACACTTTTATAGTGTTGGACAAGATCAGCCCATCCACCACCACCCTCTTCCGCCCCCTCCGATCGGTGGTCCTATCATTTGACATTTACCAATTTTAGCGTTACAGCAGCCATTATGCGCATCAATTTATTTTGTTTATGTACTTAAGAGTAATTTAATATCGTAAATTCTAGTATAATAAGCAACTCATCTGGCACTAGTATATGATTCCATTACACATGATATAATCCTTTGAAGACAGCCGTCTGTTTCGTGAATGTAAGTAAATTTGTAATCCATTTTAATTGACACAAAAAAGAAATTGTTGTACACATACTATAAGTAGCATATCATTCCAAGTTTGACGCAATAATTTAGAAAACTCACCATTTCCCACGCAGTGGTATTCTAGATTTTATCTAAAACATGTTTTCAGGCAAGCTTAGACGCCAATTGGCAATTTTCGATGCTTAGAACAAACTTCACAATTTCACTGTCAACACAATTTCACTCGCAAGAAGCTCACAAGAATCCACTTCCACTGACAATCCTAGCAAAAAAACGCGGGAAAAACAACGAAACAAACGACACGGACGTGTGACAACCAGCGACAGTGAGTGTTATGATGTGGGTGCAGGTGCAGCTGACGTCTAGACATAATTTATGGATGGAGATAGGGCCAAAGAAAGAGAGGGATAGAGAGAGTACATTGCTCTTTACGGAACTCTTTGATTTGATCACTTGTTGTAATGAACTGACGTGATTTTTAGAAATTCGCTTATATTAATTTGCAAGGAACAGTCAGCTGGAGAAGAAGGACGATATGTCTGGACTTAATAATGGTAAGACCGATTCTACTACTCAAGCCCTCTCATATTTTACTTGAGTGCAAAATAGATACTAGGTGGGCTCTCCAGTGCGGCAAAATTGTAGTGTTTAGAAATATTTTCGGGCGAGATTCGCATGCTTCGAGCAGTTTCTCCAACATCTCCATTATGTGTTAAAGATGGCTAACTCAATAGAGGTCGATCCTACAGGCATTATCTGTTTACTAGTTTTAATTATTGCCGACGGAATATTATAAAATTAGTAAAAATTCTAAAATTTGAAATACCTATGCATCTAACAAAAAATTCATGAAGTTGCTTATTAGAACGGATTATCCTCTGTACAGAATTGAAATATTTTTTTTTTCATCTATTAAACTTCTCCACCGCAAACCTACTTTACGACACAATTAAGCTGCAACAGCACTTTCGAAAAACACCAATACTGAATATCCGTATCTACAATTTAATCGAAAATCTTTTCCAACCACAATCCATAGTTATGCAGATACTATCATCGAGTACAAATCGCCGCAAGATTCAAAAATTACCAGCAAAACTACAACGTTCGTACTGTTCCCGAATAAATCAGCACTCAGGCCATTGTCGATATTAATCATTTTCGGTTTGACATAATTGTGTGCCACTGGTCTTGGAGTCTCATCGCATCCCAGATAAGTCTTGTTAGAGCCCACTTTCGCAAATCTCTCTTTCGCCGGACCACAAGGTCAGTTTTCTATGTTCGCATTGGCGGCAGGCCGGACCGTGTCAAACGGTCGTATGTAGGTGATAAATGATTGAACTCACCTCAAGTCCGGTGGCTTAATTATAAATAGATTCCGCGATTGGGAAATGTAGGTAAAGGTGACTGGGGGGTAAAGAGTGTTGCTAAACTTTTACTAATATATATTTTTAGATGCATAATTATTTAACTGTGATTTGAGAGCAGTCGGGAAAATTGGCATATTGTACCGTTCTCCATCGGCAATATCAAAATAACTGGAAGCAGTACGATCGAAACTGTCGTCAACACTAACCACTAATACCGAGACAACCACAAACTTGGAAATCCATTCGTTTGATGTAATGCATCGATGGAAGCCTTCTAACTAAACCTGAATACCTCGGTGACCTCTTGGATCATAAACGTGAAGGAGTACTGCACTCGTCATTAAAGTAATGTCGAACCTGGCGAGAAACTATTGCTTCTGGCTAAGCCAACGCTGCTGGAAACAATCCATATTGTTAACGTGACGAAGCGATCGAATGAATACCATCACCAGAAGCCCAGTATTGTCATAAAGATTCAGAGGTTCGATTTGTTTGGAAATACTGAACATATCTTATACTGCCCCGATGTTTGCCTTCGTGCCCATCTTCTTTACTCGCCTAGTAGGTACTTGCATACCACACAAAGTACTATTAATGATGTGCTTCTTACAGGAGATGCGCACATTTATCAATGATTTCATGTAAGAGGAAGAAGATACTTTGGAGTCTTTTCCGTTAAATCTCTTTAAATTGCGGTGGAACAGATATATGATTTCAAGCTTGTAATTCTACATGTAGGAATGTAATTCGACATTGATACGATTGGTACGTGAGTATTATTTGTGAATTAGTCAATTTCACGGGGTATGTAGGTTTTTTTTTATCTGAGTGGTTTCTAGCAAATTATTAGATGGTACATGGTGTTTCGCGTTTGTATAATGATTTTCTTTACATTAAATTGGATTTCATAGACTTTGTCGCACAAGGTGTTAATTTTTCAATAGTTTTTAGTGAAACTAACATTCCTTTTTTTCAAATTTACTGAGAATGCGAATATTAATTGTTTAAATATTCTTCGGTAAAACTCGACTACGTGCCCCCCATAGCCGTTAGACAATTTTACCGATAGTGTTTTTGTTTTGTTTTTGTGGTTATGTGTTTGTTTTCGGGGGTGTTTTTGTTTATTTGTTTGTTAATCATCAGTGTGTTGTCTTTTCGTGTATTTGTTGTAGGTTTTTGTTAGTTACTCTTCAATTATTATCACTGATCGTCCTCTGGTGGTAGTGCCCCTCCTACCACTAGAGGACGAGCAGGGATAAAAATTTGAAGAAATACAAAAACGGACAAAAAATACACAACACACTGAAGATAAACAAACAAATAAACAAAAAATAGAGCCAAAAACAAACAAAGAAGCACAAAAACACCAAATCGGCAAAATTGTCTAAGTTTAGCCTTTTCTTCGAATGAATAGCTTCGAATTAATCAATGAGCAAGAATTGAAACATACGAACTCTTATTATACCTTCAGTTCTCGCTAAATAAATATAAAATTAATATCAAATTAAATGGCAAACTTAACCAATCTTTTAGCTTGCTTGAGCCACATCAGAACGAGGATCGTGGTTTTGGGCCTCGCAAAAACTTGATGAGAAAAATCTCTATGTATTATGTAGGATAAGTCGGAGAGAGATGCCACTGTTTTTAATGTATATTTTTTATTTGGCCAAAAAATCGCCACAGTATCGTAAAATTTGTAGTATTGTAAAATATTAGTATTGTAAAATACTAGTAGCAACATCTTTTATCGTCAGTTAAGCTTAATAGGAGCTAAGGAATAATGTTTACCTTCCACAACACATTTCTCATTGTAAATAGAGTAGAATTCATGAAACCAGTTTTTGTGCATTATAAATCCAACCCAGTCACTTTCCTTTTTTGTCCATTAGTAATTTTCGTAGCATTCGCAACAACGATTGATATTAGTTATTTCTACTATCTAAATGATTCTTTTTTGTCTGTTTTTTCTTACCGTCGTCATTATCTTTTGGTACTTTGGATTTTTCTTTATTTATTTCAGTTTTTTTTTCTTTAATAATGTTTTTCTCAATTAAAACGCATGCTGTCTTCTAGCATGAATCTTTTTTCCTGCTAATATTGGTGCTGGGGAAATCAGTAAGATTGAAATCATTATCTGAATCAGTGGATAATGTGGAATCGACAGCAATAGATCTTGGCCTTTTTGAAATAAATAAAGACTTTTGAGAAACAGTTCCCGAAGTAGATGGTGTTCCAATGGTATTCATTGGAACATTTTAAAAGGTGGGCTCCGTTAAGTGTGTTTCGGCTCTGTCAGAAATGGCGTAAACATAATCAGAAATTCTATTGGGGCTCAGCGTTATGTAATCCGGAAAGTTTGGTCCTTCCACGACACATTTTCCCAACCTTTCAACTGATTTAATAGAAACAATTTTCAATAAATTTCCAAAACTATTACAGGGAACACTGTATTTGGGAATTTTTTTTTTTGACTTTGTTATACCATCTAATTTGACCTTTGAGCCATCTGTGTGTTCTTTGCACCATAACTGGGTATATCTTCTTAGCCCCAGATATATATATGTTAACACGTCTATCTATTTGCTGCAAAGGCTTCATGGCTGCTTGATCCACAGTTAGTTAATTCACTGCTAACAGACTTGTTATGTCCTTAAGGTTCTCTGAATTTATCCTATCCTAATAATCTGATATTTTATCCTTAAAATTCATCAATTTCGTTCCCCGGCGCATTAACTTTGTTTCTATATGATACCCCAAAGTAGCTACGTTCTATAATTTTCCCTTTCACACTCACATTTTCAATTTCACTTTTCACAAAATATCGAAAATTTTCCAATTGTTTATGTCATTCGAAAAATAATTACGAAATAACTTTTTAAACGGTTTAAACGACACAAATTATTCATAAGACTAACGTGTTTAATAAAATCACTGAAAATCTTTCTATCTTTAAGGTGTTGTGTTTAAATAAAACCCTGGAAAAAAATCCTTTCATACAAAATCAGACACCACGATATTCATTTGATTCATATAATAAAAAATAATGTTTTATTTATATATTTTCATAATAATAATTCTAATACATCTTACAAAATACTTGGAAGTACATAGTGTAATTTGCATCAAATCTTGTGCGAATACTTATATAGCATTATACTAAATTTTTATTTATTGTTTCCTATCATTTTAATTTATTTTTTTTATAGTTTTTCAACATACAACAAAACAGTTACATTTTCAAAAACAAAACGTACAATTGTCTTATAAATCTAGTTATTGCATTTTCAGTTGACTTTACTACTCTTTACAATTATTTCACAATCGTATCAAAAGTCTTTTCGAACTGAACCCAAAAATTTACGCTTTTTGCATTTATTGTGTACGAGCTTGTTTAAATAAGTAAAATATATTACTTGGAATCGTAATCATAATCAATTGATCTTTTTGAAGCCAGATTTATTTGAATTCAATATGTTGAGGATAATCAGTCGTGCTCGTTAATGTTTATTAATTTAAAAAAAATTTTTAGGCTGATAGACACCGAACAACATGACATATTACTCTTTAAGTTCGATATTAATAAAAAATCGAATATCCGATTCTAAATAGAACATATATACAATCCAAAAAAATGAAAAAAATAGAAATAAATGCAGAAAGCATATAATGGGCAAATCAATTTATCTTTTCTTTCAACAATTTCAAACTTATAATTAAATTGTTAACGTAACACTTCTTCAACTTTCATAGTTTCCCATCAAATTCGAAATTTTATAAACAATACATGCTTTTAATGCATTATAATTGATTAAAATTCGTCCGAAACATCGAAAATAAAATTCAAATACATTATTGTGAAGTAAATGTTAAAGATAATTGCAACGATTCACAAAACTGAATTAACTTGATGGAAAAAAGTGCACTTTGTTTTCTTATAATTAAAATACCGGTATGGAAGCTGCAGTTTTTCCTAGTTGTCGATACATTTTAGTCGAATACAACAGTAGGTTTTATTAATCGAATTCGAACAGCAATAGTTCTACTTTAGTTTCAACAACATCATCGTACATTTGGCTTAAAATTAACTGTAACGGATCTGAGTACGTGATCAAATCGTCTGTTTTCGTAAACAAAGATAAAGCATTTGATAGTGAGTCACAAAATACAGCATATTTGGTAGGTTGACTTCAGCATAGGAATCCGTCCAATAATATTAAATACAAGAATTTTATCTAAATCAAGGAGTTCGGTTGCGATTTCCACTCTTTATGTCTTTCCTTCGATTTCCATTTCATTTTTGAAGGACATTTTCATATGAATCATATGAATGAATTTTCATATGAATTGACTACAAATTGCACGTTGCATCACCATCAACACGTCGTATTCGATGAACCGATACTTTCTAAATGATTCATGAGCAATTGCTGCAAATCGCCCCGTAATGCACGCTCTTCATTGATTTGTGTTTTCATTTGGGTCATATCTTGCTGCAGTTGTTTTATTGATGTCCAAAGTTGACGCAGTGTCGGGGTCATATCTTCATTTTCCAGACCTGCAACGAGCAAGATTGAAAGGAAACACAAATAAAAACTGAATGAACTTATGAAAATTAAAGACAAAACTAAAAAAAATTAACGCTAAAAACCAATCCGGGAAATTGATTGGGGAAAATACAGGCGTTGAAAATAATATTAGGGATAAACAAGCTGCCTGCAGTGTTTTTTGTTTTATTTTATTTTTAGAGGGAAGTTGAAAAATTGAAAGCAACATGTATGTTAGTAAATATAGGGCGTAAAAGCTGCATTTTTTAGTATCTTGATTTATTTTTTTTGGGAATACATAGAATTCCATTTCTTGCGATAAATTGAGCTCCCAGAGCTTTATATGTTAAAAAGCTAAAACACCTAATTTTCTTTGCGAAAATTAAAATATTGAATTTTAGTTGAAAACGCGACTTATTTCATTAAATAATTTAAGCGCTGGAGCAAGTAGATATAGAATTACAACTAAATTAACCTTTAAAATAATCTACTTTCGCACATGCATATTCAGAGCTAATTACTAAAAACTATACAATTAGTAATTTTACTTCTATGCTGATTAACCAGAAGTTTAGCATGTTTGTTTGGACTAACTAACAATTGATTTATAAATTTGATGCAAATTACATAGATTGAACTTCAAGCGCAGAAAAGCGTTCTTTTTTACTATTTTTTGAAAAACTTATATTCTACTCCAAAAAAATATTAAAGTATAATTTGAAACATTGGTTAAAACTTTGATTCTCTATTGGGTTGGCTATAGTTTTTGTTTCGTGTTTTTTAACCTTTGGCGTGCCGAAAAATATACAAAAAATTTATAAAATTGCAAATTGCAATACCTGCTGACCGGTTAATCGGGAAACGAAATTTACAGGAGATATTGATGTTATTAAAAATATGATTTGAACACTGAAAAGTGACACTAAAATCTAAATAATTACCAAAAATTGAACAGTTCATTTAGTTCGCAGGAAGTGAGCCTGCCATTGTTTTTATTTTTCTCAAAGGTTTTAAATATTTCTACAAAATAATACAGGCTACTGGTAGCAAGTAACAAGTAAATATACCAAAATGGCAGCAGGTGAATAACTTTATGAAACTTCTTGAATGTAGTTTTTCGATATTTTCAATATGAACAGACTTAAAATGGGAATCTTGGCTTCAAGAAACGAGTTGATAATCTTTACCACCCGATGAATTTCGCACATTTAATCAGCTACGAAGTTTTTGTTGATTTTGTTTATAAAATTTTCTTTTTAATTGAATCGAATTTTTGATAATTTTTGTACGAGGGTTGATCATTAAGTTCGCGGAGTGGAGTGAATATAAAAATGCAAATTTATTTTCCTTTTTCAATATACATATTTGCATGCTACTCCATTACATTTTTCGGATCGTTCAATTAGTTTATCTCTACGTTCCAAAAAATGTTTTGTCTTTGTTGAAAAAGTAAGCCAAAACTGGGTCCTTCATTTCTTCATCGTTTGAAATTTTTTTCCCACGGAGTTCCACGAAAAAATTTTAGGGGGAAAAGTAATCATCGCTGGCAACCAAATCAGGGCTGTAGGGTGGTGGATTTAAAATATCGAAGCTCACCTTATGCAGGCCGGCCAACGCAAAGCGACTCTTGTGAACAGACACCTTGTCGTGCAGAGGAAGGACATCTTCGATTAACTTTCATCTTTTCTTTTCTTTGATGGCTTTTTTCAATCGCTCTAGAATTAAAGCGTACAGTACTCCGGCTATAGAGATACCTTTTTTCATGATTTATCCAGCAGACTGTGACACGTTGAACTTCTTGGGTAATGTTGTACCATTGTATAAAGTCTTGTTTGGACTCAGGCTCATAATGATGAATCCACGTCTCGTCTCCAGTAACGGTTCAACTCAATACTCCATGCTCGTCTTCGCTACAGACGTCCGAAAACGCGCAACAGCACTCCACGCACTGTTGTTGCATGAACATTCGCATGAGTAATCTTGGCACCCACCTTGCGCTGACCGTAGTCATGCCAAGATGGTATAATTAATATGGTTGTACCTGATATTTCCACCATTTTTCCCAGCTTTTCATTCTTTAGTGTAACATCTTCCAATATCACTTTTCCACTTTTTGAATATTTCCGTATTTCAAGTGAGACCACACAAAAACTGCAGGAGTTACAATGATAAATTTTGACACAATCGCCTCATTTTCAAACTATTCTTCTATCAGTTTATTATGTGTTCTTATTTTCACACAGTACTTGATTGGAATGCCGAAAATCCAGGCTGAAAATCTCTAACTTTTTCGCAGACCAATTCGCAGATCTTTTAAATTGGCGAAAAACAATTACAGAGAAAAATAGTGACAACATAATTGACTTAAGTCACTCTATTTTATCATATTTTAAGTATCGAAAATATTTTTTAAAGGGAAAACGTACTTATGCAATCATTTAATTAATATTATTGTCGAAATATACGAATTGTTTTTAACGCGTGTTTTTCACTACCATGCCTATAATGATTCAAAACGTAGATTACTGCGTAAACATGCGTGCATGATCAGTATGATTTTATAAATACTACCAAATTAGTTACGATTTTTCATTTCGATAATTGTAGCTAAGTTTCGGCATGCCTACCGCTTTATCACAAGCGCATGTTAATATCAATAGCTTAGAAGATGATCGAATATTTGATTGTTTTTAATTTTTCATTAGAGAAGCAAGTATCCTATTCGAAATGATTAGTATTCATTCATTTCTTTATATGATATCATGCTTATCCACATCATAACGAAATGATTAATATTCATTAAACTGTCAATCTGATGCTATGCTTATCAACAACCAGATATAAATGCATTAATCAAATATTTAGTAGGCCCTCTACGAAAATCTCAGCAATCACACATGTATTTACATATTTTCCGAATTTAATTTATTGGTAGAATATAGATAGGTTCGATCGAGCTATAAAAATATATAAAGCTTTTACTAACGAAGCGATAAAAAAAATTCAATAAAAAAATTTTCAGCTCTTCGAAATGGAAATAAATTCATCTGATATTAATAAGCTTTTCTACAAAATCATTTCAATTTCATCTCCACGGGACTACGAAAAGTGAAAACTAATCTCTATTTATCGAAAGGCTTTGAACTCTTCAATCAAACAAACCCAATCCAATCAATTGAAGTGTACCTCTCGTCTTAAAAATTGTACGAAAAAAAACTACAAAAACCAGAAAAAGAAGCTTTATACAAATAATCTAACTAAGCATTTCGTCTCATCCAGTGATTAATGTTTGCTTCAATCATAATACTCTGAAAATAAATCTTCTAAATCTGATGCTTTCTTCATTGAAAAATTGAGTTTTTCTATGGCTGAACACTGAGAGCTCGGATAAAATCAAATACGAGAAGAGGTTAATGATCTTTTTTTTCAATTTCATTTGATTTGTTTCCGTGCCCTTTTTTTATTCACGGAAGTGTATTTTGGCATTGGATAGAACTATAGAATTTATTCAGATTGTTCATTGACACCACAGCAGTCATATGGCATCGATTTGTCCATTGTTCGGAATATGCAAGAATTTTTGATCCAACGCACGCGCTCTACAGCAGCGTATAAAATTTGTTTAGAAGTGAAATTTATTTGGATTTATAAATTTATAATGGTCTTTTACGAATTGGAATACAAGTTGTAATAATATGGAGCAAGTAAATATATTGTAGATTTTTAAATTAGAGATGAATAAATACAGTGAAACTTGCATGAAACGAAACGTAAAAAAGTTCTATAAACTTATATTTCCTCACTCCTCTGATCACCGCTATTTGGTGTTCTCTTTCGCTACGGATCCAAGAGCCGTAGTGGAAAGAAACGCAGGAAGCGCTTGAAACCCAAGAAGCGCTGTTTTAGTAGTAGGATTAAGTCCGCAAAGTCAATAAAATCTCGATTGAGCACTCTGAATGCAACCATAATAGTGACCTATGAAGAGACCCATTCCATTGCAAGAGTAGATACATCAAGACAGACCCCTGGTGCAACCGGGAGCTGCAGAAAATCAGGAAAAATGCTAGAAAACTCCTCAATCGAGCTTGTAAGAGCAACATTGAGGATGACCGCATTGCCGGTAGAAACTCGTAGAGGACTTATAAAAATTTCGTGAGAGTCTCCAAGAAGGAATCATTCAAATTGTTCTGTGAGGGGCTGGAGAGAAGTCGAAGTTTTAGAAGGTCTTGAAGAAGGACCCTCCAACAAGCACTCTAAGATGTCCAGATGTTGATTTTAGGAAACTAAAAATGGATTATCCATAGTTTATTTGAGAATCACTTTTTGGCCGCTCCGATTATTGAAGCCCAAAAGCCATCTATATCTCTTATCAAATCTCCTGGCCTTCGTAGCAGTAGAAAATGCTTGCACACCGCTATATCTGTGGTTTCCAGTGAAAAGGTCAGAGATCATGTCCTTCAAGTCGCCCGGCCTGGATGCCATCCATCCGGTTATGCTAAAGGATTAAATTTAGCACCTGGAGTCAAATTTAAGAGAAATCTTTTGGGCATGCCTAGTTCTGGAGTATGTTCCATCACCTTGACGACAAGTCAAAGTAGCTTTTATAACTAAACCGGAGAGAGATGACTATGCAGATCCAACGAACTTTAGCCCGATAAGCTTAATTCAGTTATCCTATAGTGCCTGGGGAGGCTTGTTGAACGACACATATACTAGGGCGCTTAAGTTTAACCATTTGAGTGATGAGCAACATGTGAACCAGAGTAGACGATGGGGATATTTGTGGATATTAAAGGGTCATTTAAAGAGCTATGTGAAGCTGCGAAAGCTAATGGCGTGCACGACGTCCTAGTTAAATTTTATACATGCCACGCTGACGCAATGATTGTTATTGTCGGAAGCTGAAGCCGACAGCAACGTGGTATGTAAAAATACACAACGCACCTTGGATTTAATTGGCAGTTGGTGTTCGAGACACGGCCTAGTAGTGAATTTGGCTGAGATGTAGTGCGTATGCAGAAGGTAGCCTTTTTTCCACTATCATTGATCCTGTATGTAGGTTATAAATCTGAGAAACTATGATACGCTGGGAGTATGAGTACAATGGGACTTTTGGCCTGAGTACTTATAGGTGCCCGGTGCCTCTCTCGCAACCCACACACACACAAACATCTCACCGTTTGTGCATAATGTAAGCAGGGGCGTTATCGTTAATTTTAGCAACAAATGCTGACGAAGTTTCAGTAGATGAGTATGTGAATATTGATTTATTTATATATATTTATATATATTATATATATATTATATATTATATTCATAATATCATCAGTGAAAGAAGGTGAACAAAACTCGTCTGAAGATGATACTGAAGATGATTCGCCGAAAGTTTCGGAGTGTGCTATCCTAGCTGGTCTAAAGAAAAATGATGTTTGATTCCGCGACGAATATGAATAACATATTTACACTCTCTAAGGTCTTCGAATAGAAGAAGCAAATCGAAGAAAAAATTGCTGCCAAAAACGGAGAACAGAATCAAATATTATTTCGTCTGCAAAATTGATAATTTTCGTTTTTGTTTTTAATCCATGAGTTGCATTTGATTTTACTTAAATTTCGATTAAACAATATTCGCTGACGAAATAATAAGGTATTTTATTGTTGGCTTGATTTGAGAGCTGCATATATTTTTAGCGAGAATGTCACCATCGTGTTTGTAGTAACCAATACATTCCAATGCAGCATATTTTTCAAGCTTAATTCATAGATTTTTAGTACAAATTCGTATTTTTCAAGTTAAATTCATAAATTTCTAATTTCCATTTCTGAAAACATCTTATTCAATTCAATAGCTTTTGAATGCCATCTAGAAAATATGATGTTGTCTGGAAAAGCAATGTTATGGTTTCGAAAATGAATCAACTTCCATCAGAAATTTATAAATTTGACTTGCAAAAGTTATGAATTTTTATCGAATGTTGATGAATTTTACTCGAAACAAATAATAAAGAATTCGTTGAACAAAATTACTTATTCATATAAAACTAATTTGCTACCGATAAAATAAAACTAATTCACACCATAAAACCAAAGGCTCTTGAATATATCAACTATAGTACAATGCATCTAGAATTTCAATCAAACAAAATATTCCTACCTATACATAATTAAAACAATCTAAATATGTTTTACGTCTGTTCATGTCATTAGTTTTTATTATTTGGCAAATTAACTAGTTTGAAATTACATTTCATTATTAGAAAAAATTTGTTAGAAAAAGAAATTCTATAATTCGAAATTTATCTAACAAAATATTATAGCAATTTAAGTATTAATTTCTATTTGATTACATCTTAAGTAAAAATATTAATATCTAGTTTCTAAATTTTGTATACAATACTAAAGTATATACGTAAATCAAGTTTACATTCATTTTTTTCATAATACGCTTATAATACCATCTATGAATTATACATTTCTAAAGGCTACATTATTTTCTTTAAACATCACAGGGTTACTATTAATGCACAGTTTACTTTTTTAGTGTTTTCATTACAGTATGTGTTCTATATCATTAGAAATATTGAACACATTGGGATTTATTTATTTTAGACGATAAAGCTTTTCTGGTCTTTTGTTTGGATTTAAGAGAGATCAATGGATTTTGACGGTGCACTATTTTTGATTCATAGTAGAAATCATAATAAGAGTTCTATAAAATATTAGCAATATATCAAACCATTTATAATATTTATTGTCTGATTTTGGGGATCATCAACTAAGTATGAAAGGCACACTTTTGCATTGATCATAAATTTTAAAAATCATTAACGAAAATACTGAGCGTTAAAGAAAAATTACGACCTAGAGCGATTGGAAGTTTATCAATCCATCTATGTATATGGAAAATATGTATAGATACAACATACTGCCAAGAATTAATGTAGAAGAAAAAATAAGAAACCAGAGAGAAGTTATAGCTTAGTCTTAGCAATTGTGAGAAATTCCCCTATTTATAGGGGAACCATAAAAGAACAATCATTCTCTCATTAGTTTCACCCAGTAATTCAGCTCAACCTGCAATTTTCGGCCGTTTTGTAATCCAAGCAGCACAGACTGGAACGAAACGGGAAGCTGTTAACTTAAACAAGTTCTCCCCATGGTTAGTTCTATAGCAGACATGGAAGAAGCCGTAAATATACTTACGGGAAAACTCATGAAAGCTTTTAAATGCCCCTTTTCGAGAGTATTTCCTAAGCGTAGCCTCAAGCCACCCTATCTAGATTGTCGAAAAAAATAAATACGGGATCTGTTCAAATTAGCTAACGTACAAAGTTCTAAAACTAAAAATCAGAAATACGGAAAGCTGGTGGAGCTTCTAGAATGAGCTATGCGGCAGGAACGGCAAGATTTAGGAAACAGTTTACTAAACACCCTGTCAAATCTAGCTTAGTATGCAAGCCAGCTGAAGAATGAACAGTGAAAAGCACGGAAACGGTTAAATTTTTCTTCGATACACACTTGCCAGGCTGATTGAACGACTCCACCCCAACACCTACTGGTGGAAATTGATCGACCTTCATGATGCAGAAACAATAAACGAAGCTGTGACCAGGCAGAAACTAGTCTGGGCCATCGATACTTTCAAGTCCCCAGGCCCGGATAGAATACTGCCTGTCGTGCTCCAGAAGACCGGATTAATCACAGTATCCAGGCTTATATCAATTTATAAAGGTTGCCCCTATTTTTGTCATGTACCTGCACTTCTCTTTATTTGAACTCAAAGCAGATAAAAGTAACCGTCCGTACCAAAGGACTGCAAGCCAAACAACCTCACTTTCTTCCCCATCAACGAATTCGAATGATTTTTAAATCTTCACATTAAGGAGAGACTTGAATTTCAAGCCGTGTGGAGATCTTAAAATGTGTACATGAAAAGGAAATATCCGCAGACGGCTCTGCATAGGGTAGTTTCTTTCTATCCTTCAACAACTATCCAACATGTATCCTTCTATATGCAGCTGGGTAAGCAAAATGCTTAAGCAAAGGCTCATATGAGTGGAATGGAGCGCAAATCATAAGGAAGCTACACAAAGGTACACTCCAAGAGGAAGATTTATCTTTTCTCCAGTGGAATTTGGTGACAAATACAATTTTAAAGAGCTAGGAGACCAAGGGACACACGTTTGTGACATATATCGATTATATTGCGACCAGAGTCTCGGTTTAGTTCCCGCATACCCTTGGTCAGCTTATCGAGTATACTCTGATACTGGTTAATGAGTGGGTAAAAATCATGGGCCTTGGTATCAATCCCGATAAAATCGATCTTATACCCTTGACTAAGAAATACAAGATTCCTGAAAAATACCGTATCAATTTGAGCGGCGCTAGATTAAGATTAAGCTCACCTGGAAGGTCAGCCTAAAGGAATGAACAAAGAGGGGAAGCAATGCGATTCATGCCAGCAAGAAGAACCTGAGTAAAATATGAGGTCTCAGCCCTAGTGGCCAGCAATGGAACAAATCACCATTGCTGAAATGGGAAGCAAACTTCAACGATTTGTGGCAACCTGCATTACAGGTGCCTTAACAACGACTGCTTCGTCTGCTTTAAATGTCCTGATTTATCTTCCCCCTTGACTTCTTTGTTAAAGGCGCAGCTGCAAAAGCTTTTCTCACACTTGAGACATCGGGACACTATCAATCAAGATGCGTTGGCCTCCGGAGTATTGGGCAGAGCCTCACAAGATACGCTGACTACTTGTTCCTCACTCTTTGCTTCAAACGAAGATATTCAGCGACCGTAATAGATGGGCACGAAAAAAATCAGCGAATAAATACCGCAGCTTTTAGCATATATACCGACAAAATGACAGCAGAAGTGGGAGCTGTAGTTTACTCTTTCTCGGCATCTCTTACTCGGGTTGCAGCGCATGCCAGTGGCTTTAGGAGGAAGTATCGCCGGAAGCTGTTAACATCTCTTATGTCACTGTCCGCCGGTGGGCGAAACCAGAATTTCAATGAGATGCTTCCATTTGTGAAAGGCACTGGGGCCTTCTACGCCCACTCCAGACTATAGGTCTTCTTATCTGATATCGCTACGGATCAATAGGATTGCGTAACATTGTATCAGCCAGGAAAACCTAACCTTTTTCTTACGCCTAATATAATCTGAATTCATTAGATAATAATTGCGATTGAATGAAGAAAGTGTATTACTTTGTGAATTTTCATTTTACTGCTTGGTGTTTTGCCCAGTATTTCCATGTTGATTATACCAATTTGATAAATCACTCACACTTTTGACAAATTAAAACATAACCAACAAGGATACAAGTTACTAAAAACATAGTAATGTCTATCGAAAATTGAATTAAATTAACTTTTTAAGGTATTTTTTAGTCTTTGAACTGAAACAGATAAATTGAATGGAAAATCATAGTTTGTTTAGTATTTTCAGCACAATACTATCTTGCCATGGCGTAATTGAAAACACACTTTCACGGATCACTAATTTCGATGATAGCTTAATAAGGTTAGAGAAAATATGCTCCATTAGAAAATTTTGGTCATCAGAAATGTTATTTTCTCATAAAATATTGTCTATATTATCTTTTCGTGTTTACTTGCTGTTTAGGCTAGAACAAATTGTATTTTTAATGCTCAAAGTCTTCTTGATACAGACATGCAAAAAAAAAATTATTCTGACTTCATATGTTTATGTAGACTTATGTAATCTGGTAAATGGTCAGGTAAATCATCATATGTCAATTTCGAACCGTTTAAAAATATGTTTGGTTGAATATCGAAATCGTATATAATTAATTCAAGGGGAACAATATCGATAGCTTTAATATGAATGTGCAACTAAAAACTAATAATAGCACCTTTTGCGTCTAGCAGCTACACTCATATTTGGTTTCACAAATCGAAACAATCCAGAAAAGCCTTATAACAACCAACAACAACAACAACAAAACTGATACAAATTAAATTAATTGTTGCGCATAAACAGTTTTCAAGTCAATACTGATTAATTGAAAAATAAATAAATGAAATAAAATCAATCAAAATCAACAGGCACAACTCTCACATCAAGTGAGATGAGTAAATCTGTATAAAAAAAAGAATATCAAACATATAAAACCAATAAACACATTTCTAACTACCTAATCATAGTTATTAATTTTTCGCCATTGTTTCATGACGAATTTTCCACAGCACCAAGTGGCCGAATGTCGTTTGTCCGTTTCTGTATCCGGCATTACTTCATCATCGGCACTTAGATGCGGTGTACTCCGGCGCATTGGTGAAATCTTAATTAGTCCATGGGGTGTTTCAAACGAACGATTCAATCGTCGATCGTACAAGCCACGTGTCGTTAACGGTGGCGTAGGGGTTGAATCCCGTGACGACGATCGACTGAATAGGATCGTTCGCGAAGGACTATCGCTGCTGCCTCGATGATTTATCGATTGATACGAATTCTTACCGAATATTTTGGTTTGCTTATTTTTACGTGGAAGAAGAGGTGTCATACAAATATTATCGTAGTTCGAACCAGTCTTGTATTTTAATGTTGTCGTTGTAGCCGATGATGATGATGATGGATTATGACTATTAGTGTGGTTGCCATAGAATTTACGGGCCGTAGGTGGACGCTCTTCCGATACCGAGCGCTGTTCAGCGGATGTCTTATAATAGTTCGGAATACTACCAGCCTTATTTGCACCACTTCCGGCACCCACCGAATATCTATATGCATTATTCAAGGATGAAACGGACGCAGAGTACATATTGAAGTTGTTCGGACTAGCTTCTCGCCATATGTACGATGAGTTTAGGCTGTTGGTTGAGTTCTGCTGAGCGGCCGCACTGGAACCTGTTCCCGAACAAAGAAATGGCAATTGTGGATTTGATGTGGAAAAATATTTACTGGTTTTCAATTTCCCGCCACGTATTGGAAGACACGGTGTCCATGGTTGTAGAGCTACGGTTGTGACAGTATGAAATAGAAGAAAGAGAGAAAGAAAAGGAGAAAAGAAGAAACGAGGACAATAGGCTAAAACCAATAAAACACAACCAAACCGTCAGACGAATTCAAAAAAATGGTTGTGGTGGTGGATGATGTAACGTTTAACGTTTAGGGATATGGTGTGATGTTGTTTGGATGAGAAGTGGTTTTATGGATTGTATTGATCACTATCGGCCAAGAGTTGTTGGAATATAATTTGAAATTGTGTTGGATTTTATGAACAAATAAGGACTTTAATATAACAAGAGTGATGAAATTCATTTCGCGATAGTACATGAATGCCACAAAAGACTAGAATAGAACATCATTATGTATTGAACTATGCGAAAACTTCTTAAAAAGGATTATATAAAATTGTCAAACCCTATTACTTATTAAGTATACATTATCGTAGCACTACAGGCTTTCTCGGGCTTGAGCTTCTTGCAGAAAGAACCTCCAACTGTCGCGGTTCATCGACCGTGTCCTCCAATTTCGAAATTGCGATGGGCAGTTTTCGTCGACAGAATCGGAACAGCGTTTCCTTGGGTTTCCCACAAGGCTTTTTAGGTACTCGTTAAATATTTCGAACTCGTTAAATATTTCGAACTCGTAATTATAATTTATTCGCCATTGGCCACTCTCTCATTTTGCTTCAATAAATCGCCTAAGGACCCGCCTTTCGAAGACGTTCAACATCTTTGCTGATGTTTGTGCGAGGGTCCATGTTTCGCATCAATAGCACAACACAGGTATCTTTACTGATTTGTAGACTAGGAGCTTTGTTGTCCTTTGTATGCAGCTGGTCTTTAGCATACACTAAGCGGAGTTGAAAATTTATTAGCAAGCTGTATTCTTCGTTTTATTTCGTCTTCGTTTCATTTCGAGGGAACCATCGAGTGTATTCCCTACGATAGCCCGGCCCAAAATAATAAACGCCTCAATATTTCACGTTGTAGCAACGCCCAATAGCCAGCAAAGGTTGAGTCAGCTGATTCAGTTTAGCGGGCTGGTCACGTGGCAGCTCTAACAAGCCAAGCGGAGGGTGGAAAATAGTCCCAAATTGGTCTAGTTTAAAACAAGTTAAGCTCAATTTTAAGCGAGCTAAGTTTTCGTCAATACTTTTCAATTGTTAGTCATATTTTCGTTTCTTACATCTAATGACCTTATTGGCTATTCGTCGGAGGTTTTTACATTGTTCTCTTTTCGTCCTGGTGTTCCTTTCGAGAAACTGTCTACAACCCTGATATTTTTCTGGGGCATCATGACATTGATCCATCGTCAAATCAGTCATTTCTTTTGAACCGGGCTTCGTACCCAATACTAATTCTGCAACGATTTTGATTGTTGTCCTCATTTCCAGCCAGATCTCATCAACCTCACTGTGGTATTGTGTAGGATGGGGGCTAGCTTCGTCTCAAGAGCTTTTGCTAAGTTTGCAGCCATTGACATACGCCTCTGAAATACGCCACCGATACTTGGATTTTACCAAGTAGTGATCCAAGTCAAAGCTCGCTCCTCGAAATTTAAGGACATCAAGCTTGTTAGAAGCCTATCCTCGTTGATAAAAAACATGATCAATTTGGTTGAGAGTATTGCCTTATGGTGATAGCCGCGTTCTTTTGTGGTTGTGTCGATTTGGGAAGTATGCTCAACGTATGACTAAGTCTCCACTACATATAAAGTCTATCTGTCCCTGGCGGTTGTCGTTATTTTCATCGTGAAAACTGTACCCTCCAGTCATTTTCCAAAGTTTTTCTTCGTTCCCGACTTTAGCATTGAAGACATCGTCATTTGAGGGCAATGAGTCCAATACTTTTTTCAGATGGATTTCGTTACCTCGTCTATTTTTTTCTGCCGGGGCGTGGACGTTTATCGGTTATATTTTAAAGAATTTGGCTTTGATGAGGATCACACTATCTTTCGCTTACTGCTTTGAAGTCCATCACGTGTGGTTTGAATTCCTTATCCATGATGAATGCCATTTCAGATTCGCGGCTTCCTGAAGGCTTCATATTTTTGCATAATGCATGCGATATCATGTCTTGTACCTCACTGCCAATCTATTCCGATTCCTGAATTGCCAGCATTTTCAGTTTATACGTGCTGGCTTGCTGTAATAGTGCTTTAACAGCGCCAAGCTTTTTGAGCGATCTGATAATCCAGGATGCAAAAGCGTAGGCCATATTTCACTTTCCCGATAATTTTTGTCGGTTCAATCCTATCCGAAGCCTTTCCTGAAATTCCGGAGGACAGATTGTCGGTCCATCACTCGAACCCTCAAGCCTGGAAAACTAGACTCTCTACCACTCTGTTCTTTCTCTTCCGCCGGGGAGTTAATATTACGAGAATATCGTAATCCGGTCTCCGGTCAAGATTAACAGCACCGCCGCGGGAAGGCGAGTAAAGAAGGCTAAGAAAAGGTGTAGTGAGAGGTATTACTTCAAAAGTACAGACCGTCCGTTTACTTGCACGTCACATTTCGCACTTACAAATAGTTCAATATACCAGAATGCTATATTGTGGCGTCTTCAGTCCTTTCTAGCATAATGTCTCTAGTAATATAAGTTTGCAGAACTCTTAAATAAGTTAACAGAACTCATTAGAAATTATTCGCATCAATGTTATTTTTATATGGAAGTTATTGGAAAAAACCGGTTGATGGTTTTTGATCTGTACTAGTCAACTTTGATAAAAAAAGCAGTAAATATTCAACACTCTTGGGCCGATAGCAATCATAATTTCTGAATTATATGTGAAGGAATGGTATTTTCATAATGGTTCCTAAATATGTATAACAACACATGGTTTGAGTTATTTTGCTAAATGGCTTCAAAAACAACTAATCATTTCCTCTTTCAACATAAAATTAGTCAAAACTCTAGATGATGTTGTGTAAAAAGTGGACGACGGGAAGAAAAATCGACAAATGCTATTCACCAGCGATGAACTCTTTGAAAAAAACAAGATCCTCTCTAATGTTCCAACCAATACCATAAAAATATCATGATTTCAATGAAACAAAAACAAATTAGTTTTAATAATCGTCACATTATGCCATGAAGATTAATAAAGCTTTGCAAAAAGCCCAACACAAAAGCCAATTATCTAATCTAGTACATCTTAATACGGTTTAGAGCTCAATCAATAAATTATATAGATATTAATGATTTCGAATTTTGTTAAATCACAAAAGCATCAAAATTATGTTATCTAAAAAATTATTGTAATAACACAGTCTACATTTTTTTCAAATATTAAATAACAACATTGTGTAGTGAGCGCTTGCTATGTGTGTATTTTTAAAATGTGTATATTTAGTTGTAGATCATATTCTAATGTCGCATAAAAACGTAAAATTTTGTTCGGAAAATATGCGATTAAAACTAAAACGATTTAAATATTTACCTGAATGTATTGTATTTCTTGAATTCGTTTGATAGGCCGCACAATAAGCTTCGATCACGCGTAGAACCAATGCATCTTCTTCGTAAGTTGGTTGGATCTTTCGACTTGAATAGTTTGCCAAAGCACCTGAGCTACCAACACCTGAACTGGGATTGATGAAATTCGGTCGAAGTGGCGGAGCTGACCGTAAATTTGTTATACTCCAATTAGCTAAAACAAAAAATACGAGGGAAAAAATCAGTGAATATAAACGAACATAACTAGGTCTAGATCAATTTTTGTGCATAACTTTACAATAGAAATGGCATTTTTAAATTAATTTTGTCGAGAGACGGTAGATACGGTATAACAGATAACTAAAACGGACCTTTATTTTACAGGTTCTAAGCTAAATTGAATAGCCAAAAAGATAGGGAATTGGGTCTTTCGATTCAGCAAGACTCATTTACGTATTTGTTGAGTCAGTCATTGTTTCAATCAGTTTTTGATTGGAAAATTATGTACGTATGAAATAGCTTTACATTTAAGGTTTTTGATTAAACAAAATAATAAATAAATGATGATAATAGCAATAAAGATTGACAAACATATAATGAACAAAATAAAGAGGGTTATTTTTCTGTAAGCAAACGGATTTCCTCAAAATATCTATATGCTACTTATAAATTAACATTTAGATATAAGATTTTTTGTACATTCTGTGAACTATGATTCGTTCGCTTTTGGATTAGTAGATAACTATTTGAAAAGTTTGTTTTCTCACTAAAAACAATTCGCCCACTTCTCAAGGGTGAAGCCAAGAAACGAATTCGGAAAAGAAAGACAAGAAGTAACTGATAATATCCTCTTCTGTTTTTATAACTTGCCAATTATTTCTAGGTAAGGTTATATAATTAAGATATAATTATTGGGCACAGGTAGTAACGGTGCATTCCTACATGCAAAAGTGCTAACATATATCCGTCGTATCGTGATCGCCTTTGGTGTGCCCACCTTACCTGTTTTTTTTTGCTTCTGGTCTTCACTTTAGTTGAGATGTCCTGCCATCTCCAACCTGTAAACCGTCGCAAACGGCAAACGGGGAACCCTTCCTCTCAGGCCTGACTGAGCTATCCTTTATTGACTTAAAAGGGATTGCATTTCATTAAAGGGACCAGATGGTTTCCTGGGTATAGTGGCCAAAGGTATTTAAACGGGCCTCTACTGTGCCTATGTGAACCTGTCGGTAGGACTTTTCTATTGACAGCTACTTAACCGCCCCAAATCGACATGGAGTAATGCAGTGAATGAAAACATCTGCCATCATCTACAAATAACTCTGCGAAGATGGTGACGAAACAGTTCCTACGAATATTCCTTTCTAATCTTTCACAAAATCAAAAACTAAACAACAGATAACCATTTCAATCAAAACTAACCTAAACATTTCATATATACCTTTTGTGCTTCCTATCTTTCCGCTTTGCACCGCTCCCTGATGATTTCCCATCGCCGCTTTTGATGAGCTCGATATCGGGACTAAATTTGATTTGTGGCCTATTTGCAGCTGGTTTTGATGTTGTTGTTGCTGCTGCTGTGTTTGATGATGACGAAGTTGATGATGTTGTTGTTGCGGTTGATGATTGTGATATTGATTGTAACTGAGATGATGATTGAATGATAGGCTGCGTTTGTGTTGTGACTGCTGTTGAAGCATCGATCCGGAGACGTGGCCTAAACTGGCGGGCGGCGACATCTAAACAATATAACAAACAAAATTTACAAGTTATTTTAATCTATTATATTCAAAACTGTTGAAATGCACATCAATTGAGCGGTCATTGCGATCCAAAAGTTAGTAGTAGCCGTCGAACGTTTCACTTCTTAAAACATCATTAGTACGAAATTATATATAGCTAAAACGCAAAAAATGAACAGAGAAACTAAACTAAAAATTGAGTTAACTTCAAAATAAAGGGCTCAGGCGATGCGATGAGATGCGACCAAAAAGAGTATTTTGTTTTGCTTGTTTTTGGTTAAGTCAACATATAAATGAATTTTTCTTGAGCTCTTATAAAATCCAATGACTCTCATTGGTTTTGATTTGATCTTATCATTAGGTCTACGTTTTTTGTGAGAAGTATAAATTTATGCGCTTGTTTTGAACTTAAGTGAAAAAGCTGTAGTGCGGTGATATGAACAATATGCTGAATCAAAAAACATGTTTAATATGTCGAAAAAAATAGTAGGAGTTTTATAGATTCCAAATAATAATGTGAAACTCTAATTTAGGAATGGAAGAAGATAAATCTTCAAATTTCAATATAATCCGACATATTTTCACATCATTATCAATAAATTAAAAAAAACAAAAAACAAATCATATCTAAAGCTGAACAAACAAACAAATTAAACTAAAAATATAAGACCAATATAGAATACACTCTTCGCTTGCCTGAGCCCCGGCGCCAACCACTCGATGAAGACGACGCCGAATCATCTTGCGGCTCGACAACAGTTCTCTCATTCAGGCGAAAACTGAAACTGTTCGATGATGGTTTACGAAAACCATAGATTAATTCCCGTAGTAAGGCATTAGGTAACTTTTCTTTTTTCCACCAATGTGCATACAATCCCGTCTTAAACATGCGCGACGTTTCGGCTAGTTGTGAATCGTGCTCGGTGTTATCGACCGGATCCGCAAAACCTATCATAATTCGTTTCGTATTCACATGGATTGTTCGCTCAGCACTTCGACTACGAGCACTATTTGACCTGCTGCTTCGTCTCTCATCAGGATCAGGAGGCATGTTTAGAAATTTATTACGGAACGTTCCACAAACACCATAGCGCTGCAAATTATGACTAGAATATGAATGTTGCAAGCGACTTCTTCGTATTTCATGGGGTTGACTGTCTTCAGGTTCTGACTCTGGAGCATAGAAAATCGTTTCCTCAGCCACTGTAGGTGGATCTGGCGAGGCTATTGTACAACTACCTGCCATACCTGAATCGCTTGACCGAGGACTAGGACACTGGGAGCTTTCACAACACCTACAATGTCCAGCTTTGCGCTTTTGATCGTTGCCTTGCTGATTATTATTGTCCGCGTTAGCTCCAAGTCTCAGATACTGGTAGCTGATACAACGACGAACTGTACTCTCAGGATTAGTTCTGCTGCTGGTATTCGTTTCATCCGAAGACCGTTTTTCCGAACGACTGGCAATTCTTTTATCCGAATTGATTGAATGATTCCGAAATGGTACGTTGGGATCGCGACGAAAACTTAATCGCCGAGAAGCCTCATCTGCACTGCTCGTGAACATTGCTGGAGGTGGAATTATTTCGTCTAAATCAAAACTACTACTGTTATTCGGAAAATTGTAAAGCAGCTCCGCTGACAGTTGGTCAGGAGCGGGTACAAGGACTGGGAGATCAATGGAACTGGAATGCGTTGCCAGTGAAGCATCATTCAGATATTCGTCTTCTTCATCAGCCTCTTCGTCATCACAGTTCGGATTTGGCACTGTTTTGCTAACCGTGTCATGGTCTATGCTTTGCTTCTGCATTTCGTTTTTGTCTTTCCATGAAGGAATATACACTTCGGTCATAGCCGAATTATTAAATCTGTTTCCAACAAACAGTGTTGGCATGCTTCGCCGTTCATCCGGAACTGGAATTTTCTTAGTTGCCGTTGACTTTTTAATTTCAGCTTCATCATCCATATCAGCCAAGTTCTCACAGGCCACATAGTTCCCCGATATTCCTCCACCGAAACTAGATAAGTTCGACTTTTCTGAGAGCTGCTGCTTTACCTGACCAATATTTAGACGTGCCGTTGACGTGTGAATCTGAATCGATTCCGCGGATGATCCCGCTCGCTCCAGAGCACGTACAGCCTTCGAACAAATAACCATCGAATCTTTTTGTTGCTTATTAATACTACTGTCATTATGATCGCCACTATTTAAACCCTTAATTTCTAAGCTAGATCGATGCGTCTGACCAAAACGACGCAAATCCCGAAAATCACAATCTTCACCGTAATCTATAAATGTTTCGTAGTCCGTTTCCCGATTCACAGATCTCTTACCCGTATAGAACTTAATGTAACCGAAAGGATTACTATCACATGATTCAATATCACTTCCAGATTCCGAAGATATCTCGAATGCATCTTGCCGCGACAAGTGGCTTCGTTCACTCGAGCCCGATTTATTATGGTCGACGCGAACCGTAGCAATTTTCTTGTGACGAAACGTAACACAACTGCTTGTACTCGACACGCTGCGTATCGATTCCGGATATAGGAGAGCTTTCACAATAAACCGACGAAGGATACCTTGGCGAACCAATTTTTTGAAGTATTCCGTTAGGGCTGCATACGGTGCAGTGGCAGGATAGTGTTTTGGCGGAAGCGTTACTGAGAACAACGAAGACTGTTGCAGATTGTATGCACAGAGGGAGAAACGGGTACAGTAGCCTCGGGAGTCAAGTAAATGTGTAGACGACTACATGTATAGTAAAGATATTTAGAGATTAAATAAATTTCAGAAAATATTTCAATTCTAGAGCAATTTTTAGATAGAGTGAAGACATTTTACAAAATCAACGGACACACCAAAAATTGCTCTAGCATTTTTAATAGAAAACGAAACGACAAATCTAAATTGTTTGCTGTTCATAGATACTTACATGCGGTGGTAGTTGAGGTGTACTTATTGCCGATGAACTTATATTTCGTTTAATATTAATTGGAACAGATGAATTGACTGAAGATAATAATTCTACCCATTTGTTTGCTTCATTTGGTCCTTGACAAACAGCCACAATACGATCAATCAATGATCCACTAATTTCAAAAGCATTTTTATAAATTTCAGTGTCCTCTAATCGATTCACAACAATGCCAGCTAATGGCAGTTTGCCCTAGGTGAAATAAATAAAAATTATTAAAATTTTCGTGGACATTCGTACGAATTTAAGTATAAATACCTCGTAGATGAATGCACTCATTCTTTGGCTAACACTCAAAATAACTAGTGTTTGTGGAAATAAAACAAAATATCGATCCCGATGATCCGGGCCAACAGCAACACTACCCATATGTATAATGTCACCTGAAATGAAAAAGACCGAAGCGTGAGCTGTTTGTTGTTGGAATAATGGATAAAATATCATCTTTGCATTGATTGTATTTTTAGTGAACGATATTTATAAACTTTGAACCGAATGCGTTTTTAAGATTTGCTTTTAGTTTAAAATCAAAACAATATAACTCGAATAAAATGGATTTTCTTATTTGAGAGTTAACTAAGACAATTTTATTTGATAATGATCCTAATTTGGTGCCAATTTCTTCGATTCTATAATTCTAAGATATATGTATATTGGATAGTGAAATAAACATCCACCCTATTTTAAAAGGTGTCGCTATTTTCCTGTTGACAGAACAATGAGTGTGATTACAAACTTTGACATGCAATAGTTGACATTCATTAAATAAAGAATAAAAAAAATTGACCGCTTGACTGTCGAACTCAGTTCCATTAACTGTTTTAGTCGCTTTCGGGGCTTTGATATTGATTCAACTGCTGTAAAGTTTTATTTTATTCTTCTTGATTTGATCTCGTCTTATATTCTAGTTTTTCTTTTGTTTACTTTAACCGCGTTTCTTTTGATTTCGCTCCTTGTATTAATAACTCTATTTGTTTTTCTGGTCTTGATGGCATTCGCATCTATTTTGGAAAAAATATGTGGCAGCTTCCCTCTGTGCCTTTATCCTTCTCATCCAATGTCAGTCTCTGTGCTAGAATATTTCCCTCTTCTTGGAACCTGTCGAAGATTATTGCCATTTTCAAATCTGGGGGCCATGATTCGAAGTCCGATATCGGAATTCGTAAAAGTTAACGACTCACCGACTGTCAGAATATCGTATTATGAACTATTTTGAAATCGGAATCTAATTTCCACTTTAAACGGCTAAGAGTTTCACTCGCATGAGCTACATTGATTAAAGATTTTCAAGATATTTCCTATCAAGTGTCAAAATAACGATTTATATTTTAGAAACTGGGACGAAGTTTCATTGTCTCTTGCTAAAACTGACTCTATGGCAGTTTATTTTGATCTGCCTAGCGTGCGAGTATAAAGAAAAAGAATCAAAAAAGCATTCAAATTAAATTCGATGCAGCTATTCGATGTCCACCAAATCGGGAAAAAATTGAAAAAAAAATTCACCAACAGCTCGCCGAAAAACTCAACCACAAATGTGCTGCCGAATTAGATGACAAGCCATCAGAATTCATATTCTGAAATATCTAATCGTAATACGAAAATATGATATTGTATGAATTCCGATATCGGAATTATCGCTCCAACGTTTTGTCTGTTAATCACACTATGCTGTCAGCTATGTCTTTGCGACTTAACAGCTTGGCTTTGTAACAGAACATTGCACATCTACTAATCTGATTGAATTTTCGAAATGACTTCTTCATCAACTTTGATAGTTGCTGTCATTTATTCTGATTTTTCCAAAGCTTTAATCATTACGTGGTTCTGTAAAAACTAAAACATTATGGCATCTGTGAGCTCTTTCTTAATGGATCGTACTTGCTTTGTCCCCTTCTTTGCCTTGTCGTCTTTCTCCATTTCTTCTAGTGTACTTTAAGGAAGCCATCCTTGGGCCTCTTTTGTTCAACTTTTTCACTAGTGATCTTCCCTGCGTTTTATATCATTTGGCTTATCTGCGCTGAGATATTGCTAGTCAAAAATTCTACTGTCAGCGTCTTTAAGAGGATTTAAATGCTTTGATTAGTGTAGCTTTGATTGGTGTAGCTTGAATTGCCTATTCTTAAATATGTCAAAGTGAATTCCGTGTATTTTTCCCTAAGGCTTCACACTCATGTCATTCCCTAAGTTATTTGTGGTATCATTCCCACTTTTGTCAAATATGTCACCGATCTTGGTGTAGCCTGTGATTGAAAACTGCAATTCGACATTCATTTCCTAACCAAAACCAAAAGAGTTTCTTTTTCTTTAGTATTTTCACATGCATCTGCCACTTTACTAACCCAGTTTGTTTCTATATTTGAATCTTATGTTCTAGTTTAGTGACCTTACTTCAAAACCCTACCTGATGCTGTTAAATCAATTCAGCGGAAATTTACTCGTAGCTTACATTTTAAGTGTGGTCTCCTTATCTACCTTACAATGAACGCTTATCATTTGCCAAACTCCCCTCCCCGGAGTTGCGCAGAGTTGGTATTGACGGGATTTTTATTTTCAAAATTTTACGCGGTTATTTATCTTTTTCTACAGCGTCATTGTTTCCTGGGTGCCAATACGTTAAGCAAATTTAGTCCTCTTTTATGTTTGAAGTATCTTTTGCCTTACAGATACTTTCTTCTACTCTCCTGTTTTGCGACTTTTACGTACTCACAACAATCTTCAACTCGACCCTCTTCCACATTCTATAACTATCTTCAAAAATCAAATTCGCAATAACTTATTTGCTAGAAATTAATTTAAGTTTTTATTATGGCTCTTTTTTGCATATAATTTAATTTTTCTCTTTGTAATATTATTATTGCATCCAATTTCTAATTAAAACAGTTTGCCTATATAATTGAATGTTAACTCAACAATTAAATTTCTGATTGTTAATCAAATATATGACCCAACATCAGAAAAATAAAAGAACAAAATTTAATGTGCACACAGTTTCATAAAGACGTCAGAAGATTGTAGTCATAAGTAAAGCATCTACTTTACCCAAAAATAATTAAATATTCGAAGAAAAAAATCTATTTTTGACATTTTATGAACATCATGGATTCTATACGCGATTCTCAACGCTTTTAGTATGCGAACAATATAAATACAGAGACTGTCCTATATCCGTACAATTTTAGGTGTATTTTGAAACATCAAACTATATCAAGTACCACTTCGACTCGGAAATCTTTTGATAAAATCAAAACAAGCTACAGATCACGGAAAGACCATTTTCATTTTATAGCGCCCCATTAAATGGAAATGTCATAAAATATTTTTAAAGCTCAACAACGATCATTCGTCTTTCTTAACAAAACGAAAAGCTGACGAAACACCGGAAAATTTACAAATAGGTCATTTAAGTAATAAGCATACCGTTTCGATATTAGCAAGGCCAATAGCCACAAAATATATTTTCACACGTTCATATATTTAGGCCATTAAATAAACACACGAGAAGAGAGCGCATCGAATTGACCGATCATCTTAGTCGTTTACTGCACCCGGAGCAAGAGTAAGAATGCAGAACAGATTGCAATCGTATGTCGATGTGATATTTATAATTTTAATTGTTAAAACAACTATCTTACCCAGTGTACTAAGCTCTTGACCTTGCCAGCCACGCACCGGCCCGGTTAAGACCTGCAGCTCTAATTCTTTCTGACGTCGTGTTGCCGAGCATGTTGCCTATGAATGTAAACGTAAATATATCAATCAATTAGTGTCAGTTTAGTGTGAAGAATTATCAAACGAATGACAGTGATTTGTATGGAAAGAGGAAAATCGCGTTAGGGAGTTTAGAGGTATTCAAAATTAAAATTTTAAAAGCCAGTTTTTTTTCATAAATATCTGCATTCCGAGGATAATTGGCTCTCTACTTTAGTACAAATAGAAAGTTTAGTTATTGTAACGAATAAACAAAGTTATAGTAAATTGGCTAAAATTATAGTAAAAAATTAATATAGAATAGATTCTAAAAAAAATGGTATTTTCATTGAAGTTTTTGATGTTTAAAACTCAGAAGAATTGAATGAGAATAACTCTGATCGGATTTATTTATTCAAAAATTTGATTTTAATAATTTGCGAAAGAAAATTTGACACAAAATTTATTATTTTAGGCATTAGAATGCTTGGAAGCACTAGGAATGAAAAGAAAGTATTGAAAGTGCTCAATTATTCGAATAAAAAAGAAAGAACGGATCTACTGCATACATAATTAGATTTGATGCTTTTTAAAGATGCATCCGTAAAATGACATTAGCATCCTTTGATTTTTAAATACCGCTCTTTCTATTATTCATGCATTGCATGGCTTTTCACGCAGTACAGTTTTGTACATGTTTTCATGGCGTTTACGTAGAATTGAAGTTAATATGCAGTAGGTTAAAATACTTTTGTGCTGATTTGCATGATTAGCGTGTGGTACTTATTTTTCAGTTACTTGAGAAAAGGATTTTGCAATTCGAATATAGATTTTAATTATAGAAATAAAAAGATCACTTCTTAATGCATATTAATATTCATATGAATCGTGCTTACAGCAATTTCCTTATAAACTGCAACACTTCGTTGAGTATCACCACGATCTGGATGCGAGCTTTCCATATGCCGTTCCAGTTCTTGCAACATAGCTGAATACTTATCGAGTCGACGAAACGGCTTCGAAAGTCCCGTCGTCAATACTAAAAGTCCAGGCGATGCAGCACCTTGTCGCTCCATAAACGACTCTAATTCGTTTCTGTGAAGAAGTTGAACAAGGAGAAAAGTAGATAGATTAGCTCTAGAACAATATAGAGAAAACATTACAAAATGACATAGGAAATAATATTAGTACTTGTAACGGTCTAAAATCACAATGGCACGCGGATGAGCGGCACAGTAGGCTTGATGAACGGATTTCATCAATGGTGCTTTCGTAAGGAATAGCTTTCCTACGCGATCGTTGCATTCTTCCAGGCCATTGAGCAGTTCTTCGTGCGTTGCGACGACTTCGACGAAGTTACACATCAGTTGAGCATATTCGTCGGGTGTGAGACTGAAAAGCATAAGATTGAAAGTTAGTTATGCTTCAACAGTACAAAGTGTCAAGAATTTTGTATTTTTATTTAAAAAAGATCTAAAAATTAACTTGATTCTTCTGGTAAAATATGTCGTTTGGTACTTAAACATTTTGTCTCTTTCACGACACGTTTGGTACTTAAACATTTTGTCGCTCTCCTTGATACAAGTGGAGCTTTAGCAGGCCATTTTTCTTGCAAAGTGTACCTCTTCGAGATAGACTAGGAGCGACACGACTGCTGTAGATAGAAGGAACAGAAAGTATAGAGCATCTTCTCGTACACTCTTTAGCACTAGGCGATGATTAAACATTCTTGACTCTGCTCTTGCTTCCATCTGGAACATAAGAAAGGCCCTGAATAGGAATATATACAAGTTGTTCATGAGGAGTCTGGATATCCTATAGGACATAGTGCTGAAGAGGCACAATAGAATATACGCATAAACATATACGCATATTGAAAATTACGCCTTAACGCATATAGAACGCAAGCAGTTTTTGTGAAGATATGGTGATAAGATCTAAACAAGCTGATAGTAGAAAATTAATCCATAAAAATAGAAAATAATGACCAAATATCTAGGACTGTTTTTTTAGATCCCACTATATCGTCGTATACGTGCATACATAACAAACGTATAGTCGAAAATAGCATACTGAGCCAGCTATATCCACTACTTAAAATAAACAAACTAAACATTACAAATATTACCCTTATCTGTAAGTAAATAATAATACCATCGATTACTTACGGAAACATCGTTTTCATCGATAACTTTGCCAGAATTTGGTACTAAATTAAAAACGACCGTGTAAAATACTTTAGGATAAGAGTCCTCAGAGATTAAGGTAGAAAATCTACTAGAGTGCTAAAGGAGGGGGTAGAGTGCAATATCACACGGTGAGTAGCAGAGTGTCAAAGTGCAACTGGTACTAGCTTCCATAACAGCTCTGTTACAAGGTCAATATGTTTTAGTAACCACTAGTTGTCAGCTCATTTATACGTATCGGTACGAGCTGTTCAGACAATAGCCACGTTTTTTGCGCCTTCATTGAGAGCTGATTGGAATAATAGCATCGAAAACAAGACTTCCTGTGCCAATTGTTGTCTTCAATGTTACTATCCAAACCAGCTTTCGATAGAAGCGCAAAAAACGAACTTGATCTTTGTATAGGTAGTCGACTCTAAACTATCTGTTGTGTGGTAAAAGTAGACTTGTATATCGCATTCTGTTTTAGTTACAGAAGCATGAGTTGCCTTCGTCGTAGTTTTTCCACTTATTCAAAAAAGAAAATAATTTAAGCTAAATACTGAACTGCTGCTTACATTTTTCAACGCATTATTCTCAGTTTTCATACAACCTAAATATTGTCAAAAATATATGCAGGAAGATTAAATCTTGATCGAAAATAAAATAACAAAGGATAAAAATAATTCAAAACTGAACTTACAGTTGACTAGATGCTAACGGTTCCAGAAAATTCTCCAACAGTCCTCGAATCTCGGCAACATGCGCTCTTTCACTCTCCAGCAAATCCTTAAACACAACCGATCGATATTCTTGGATCTCTTCCGGAGGTCGAATAGTTTCTGACACGGGAAGTGGTGCTTTGTACTCCTTAACATAATTGCTCGGGAACCAGCCCGTCTTATCGCCTAATGTTCCTTCCCACCAGCCACCCTCTTCACGCTGTGTTACCGTTATAATATCACCTTTTTTAAAGCACAATTCATCGTTGTTGCCGCCACGAAACGAATATTCCGCTTGAACTATGTACGGCTGCTCCATACTGACGTCTCTGCAATTAAATAGAACGAAAAATCATTTAAGAGTCAAGAATTTCAAACAGAATCATGAAATTTCATAAATTCACGATAGTTACGATCGAAAGACAGAGAAGCGATCGAAAATAGATTTACGACGCGAAATTAATGATGTCGAAAAATTCAATGTTTTTTTTTAAAATATTTCCGTGAGAATCTAGAACCAAAGCGGAAATTTCGGCTTTCGTCAATGGATTCCAATGAAATTTTGTCGTTTACATAGGAGTTTATGAATAGTCGAGTCAGTTTGGCTGCGAAAAAAGATTTGAATAATGTTCTTCAGGTTTAAGTTGAAAAATGTTTTTTTTTTTAATTTGGATTAGAAATGGAAATGACGTCCAAATAAAACATCAAATCCAGGATATGTGAAAATATTTTTTGAAAACATATTTTTTCAGTCTACCTGGCAGAGAAAATTAGGAACTCAGTTCCGTAACTTTTCAAATAACGGAGTGTATACTTAGCGTGTGTCAACAGCATGTCATTTAACATAAAAATATTTATGTCGAACGTATCGGTAGCGTGCCAAGAGTATCATAGCATTAGACATGCGTGAAATACGCCAAATACTTAAGGCACACAGCTTATTAAGAACGAGAAAAGAATCGAGAGTGATTTTAGGTGTAGAAGGACTTGTGACTCGCCTTGACAATGGCTCGCCCATCTAGCTATTAATGAACTGACTATCTGTCGCCACAACCACATGGTAGCAATGCCAATCTTGCTTGTTATTTTTGTAGAACTGAATGTTTCAATGTTTGCCATGTTGCCTTGAGATAGTCGTGAAAATTGTGGTTAGACAACAGAACAATCTTATACAGTAGGGAAGAAAAGAGTCTGTGAACTTGTATTTTGTAATTTATTTAATAATGTACATGAATAGGTTATGCCGATACTATGGTTAACATACAGATTAATATTTTCTGGGTATCTCGATGATAAACTCACAGTTTACAGTCTAATGATATTCATTTATTTAGTTACTGGATCGGTCTTCGATGACTAGATCCAACGCCTATGCAGTAATTTTCGTAGTCAGCAGGGTATATTTTTCAGCACTTATAAATTATTAGTTAAAATAGAGAAATCAATGAAGCTAAGCACTTTCTTTCGATTTTCAACGAAAATGAATATTAAAATGACTTAATTTATAGAAAATGTTTTAGATAGCTTGACTTTTAATACATAATCAATAATTTTTTACTGTTTTGACAAGTTAATATTTTTAAATTTAATTTGAATAGCATTCTTACCATGTAAATTATATCAACTAGCATCGCAGTAAATTTAAATTTAGTTTTTCCACAATTGCCACAACGCTTAAAATGTTGTTGGTTGAAGTAGACGATTTAAAAATAGGGACAATAGAATCCAGCCTTCGTGACTCACATTTAAATGGGTGGCTGCGATTGGGAGTCTAAATTTGCTCTTTAAAAAGAATGAATGAATTATTTCGTCTTTTAGTTTTCCGAAAATCTTGAGACATAGTTTTGCTAATAATGCTTGCAGTAGAAAAAATAACCCTTTTAAGACTGCCCAAATGTAAAAGAACATTATCACAACACTACGCTGCGGTTTTGGGTCTGTTTGGTCTATAAATTCTACTTGAGGTGAAACTAAAACTCAACTGATGTAGTTATAAAAACATGTTAAAACAGTTTATCAAATGTTAGCCTAATTCATTTGATGTGATCTACAATCTCTCATACTTGTTTTTTTTTTTTGCTGATTTTTGTCGAAAATTAGTATTAAATTAACTTTAACCAAAAACTCATTACATATGTTTATGTACGTATGTTATAATATACACCTGCGTACATATGTAAATGAACAAAAAGGCTCAGTGAGATTATTTGAGGAGTGCTTTATTCGATCAAGCTAATATTTCCAGGAAATACTGATTTATATAAGGAGTAGATCTAAAATTAAGATATCTTTAATCGTTTGACAGCGGTGGACATTTGTGTGGATTTTCAGGTATCCCCATATTAAGACGGAAAGCAGAAATGGGAAATAACAAGTATGCAAAATGAACATTAATGATGTTCAACCCTAGAATGGTACGGTAAGTTTTTCGATGATTTTAGATACATGTTTTTACTAAAAAGAAGGCAACAATAGTATTATACACATTTTTTATTTCATCATGAAACATAAAAAGATTATATAGCTTCAAGCTCATGGCAGTCAGAGTGGCCAACTGGCTGATGCGCGACGAAATATATACCGCATGTGAGTAAAAATTACTCTTGGTTACCATTCCAGGGTTAAAGCTTTGTTTTGAAATTTTCAACCCTAGATGTGCTCTGAGTGCCTAAAAGTAGGCAAAGCAAATTAGTGAAGTATCGATTTGAGCTAAATTTCTACAAGGTCTTTGGATTATTATGAAATTTATAGGACGTGCTGATAGGGAATAAGCTTATATGATTTTTGGTTTATATGCGAGTCAGCCTGAATCTACGGCAGGCATGTAAAAAGAGACCCTGAAACATTTTAGCTTCTTGGGGGAAAAAATGCTAACGATTGATAAATTTGATGATTTGTCATACAGTCAGTCTAGCATTTTCAAAATCCTGCCTCTCACAATAACGGTAACCCTTAACAAATAGCTATTTTTTGAGCACTCGAAATGAATGTTTGCGAGAACTCATGATCGGGTAATCATATCAATATGAAATTCACAAAATGTATTTATCTTTAATAGGAACAGGCCTTATAAAAGTTTAATGAATATGCTGGCTGGAAATATGCTGGTATCATCTTGAAACAAACGATAAATCAAATTAAAACTTTCGATGCAGAACTTGAAATAATTCGAAATTTAAAGGGTAGGTTGATCATTAAATGAAGCAAGTCTGGTAAATTTTGAGCTGCTAAATTGGAACAAATTTACCAGCTACGGTCATTTTAGTATATTTCACATGAAGACATGCTAACATTCAATCTTTATAGCAAAGGGTTGCCAGCAATAGTTATTTGGATATGGATCATTTCTGCGCATAAATCTTCGGAAAGCATAATCATATATGACCCATAATCCCGCATCAAATGGTCTCCGCTTAGAAAGCTTTGGAGCAGCATTATAGACAGGAATGGAAAAGCTGATTGCAATTTAATACTTCTATAAGATATTATTATCGCAGGGTAAAACTCGCAGATGACAAAAATAGTCACAATTAAAATAAATAAAAAATATATGAAATTCTTCTCGAGTCAGAGTCAAAAGAGTATTTATATTCGAATAAGCTCCAAACCACAATAACTAAGGGGCTCACTTCTAATGACAGGCTTATGAACATAAGGGAATATCTGTCCCGTATATTTATTAACTCTCGGGTAGAGTCTACACAAACACGCTAGTGAGAAAAGCAATCATTATCTCGAATTACGTGTAAGTTACTTGCGCGACCTTGAAATCGATTGTCCTGCTAGTTAGCGTGGACCCGACAAAAAAACTGCTTTATAAACACCAGCAAACGTTGTTTTTGTTGGCCAATACATTTTTCTATGTTTTTTTGGGATTTTATCTATCACGCGCTAGTTAGGATTTAGCCTGTTTTCTAAAATCTCTTTCCTTTGTGTTGTATTTTAAGTTTAAGAAGCAATCGAAAAGCATACAGCGCCACACCTAGAAAATAACGAGGTGACCTAATTAGATCAATGCCATTTTTCATCCAAAAAAATTAGGATTAGGCGAGATTTATGGATCTTTGAGATAGCATCCTTCCAAATGGAAAGGCAGTTCCTAATCGACAAAGTGATTAGGAAGAAAACTATCAACATGACCTACAGATTTTGGTATTATTTCCATAAGTAACTTTTTGCCTCCGCATCCTGTTTGTAGACCCAAGACAATTGCACACTCATTTATCATAAAATTAGAGTTTTAATTAGGTTAGAGTTATAGTCTCGAAAGACACACATAGGAATATTAGAGGCCCGTTGTGATGCCACGGATATACTCTCCGTTAGCCACCGCACTCTGGGAACGAATTTAATTGTCCAATATTCCTTAATTCGATAATATATCAGTCAGACTGGAGAGAAAGAGCACCCGAAGAGAAGCCATTATCTTCTTCACGAGAGCCGGACACTGAAACATGAGATGGAGGACGGACTTGCTCTTCATCCTCTGAACCATTGCTTCAACAGAAATCGTTGATCCCTACGCCCATCTATGAGGCAGCGACTTGGTGTAACGTACATTAATGTATGTTCAAGACTGTCTTACGTTGAAACATTCCAAAATGTTACGACCATCTTCCAGGTGAAATGAGGAGTCTTGAAAGGAATTTTGATGAAAATCGATGCTTCAAATTCTATTGGAGTTAATCAAATGAAATTTCCAAATTCCTTCGAATCACTCTTATTATAACACCAGATATTTTTTCGCTCTCAACTGTCATTAGGCCATTTTTGAATCGAAGACACTACTCTTTAATCTGCATATAATAGCTTCATTCTGAAAAACATTTCACATCAACAAACGCAAAGCAACGTAACGAATATGACAGACTGGGCATAACTGACAATTTTGGTCCATTATGGGGCCGCTCCGACACAAATGGGTTAGGCATATTTTACTTCATCTAAGCCTACAACATATCCAGCGCAAATATTGGCAACCAATCGACCTTCCTCACCTCAATTCGGCGGGAGATTATCGACGTTACCTTAGCCAGTGGGTGGCACACAGTTTCTTGCATAACTGGAGGGCTATCCAAGAGTGATCGTTCTCTGATCATAGGTACATATCCTTTAATTTGGATAGCTGTTGCTCAACTGAGCGTGTAGTCTCTTTTAACAGCAAAAGAACGAACAGGATGGAGTTTCCGTCCCCGGACAGATCCTCTCTAAAGATTTCTCCATCGATCCCTACCAGATTCTGCATGAGGCAGTTAACACTCTTAACAATATCAACTTTGCAGCCAGGAAAGCGTGCAACACACTTAAAGCCAAAAGGGAGCCCAAAACCTCCTGATGGAATGTGGAAATCAACACATTGTGGAGAGAGCGCAGGAAAGAGCTTAACAGCGCAGAAAGGTCTAGTCTAGTCATCGTATAAAACGAACTGAAGATTTTTAAATATGCCGTGCGCAAGGCAAAGAGAACCTCTTGAAGAGCCTTCTGGGGGTAATGTAGGTTTTAAGCTTAGTACCGAAGTTTATGGGGGCATCCAACACCCTGATGACATCTGGACTAACTCGAGTGTCGATACTCTAACTGCCATTACGGACTCACAATTCCCGGGGAATCATAGCCCCCAATATACACAGCTCATGAAGCACAGCAGGCCATCAGCTCATCACTGCCTCTTAGGATTACCAATTCCCAATTGAAATAGCCCGCAAACTCCATAGAGCCGTTCAAATTTCCGGGCCCACATGATGTTCTTCCCGATGACATCCAGCAGTCTATAAAAGTAACGCTACCATGTCTTTTATTCTCGTCAGCTGACGAGAAAGAAGAGTTGTGTTTATTCCTGAAGCAAGAAAATTTTCGCACGTTAAATCTACGGACTATCGTCTAATATGTCTAAGCTCTTTCTTTCTTAAGATGTTAGAGAAGATAGAAAGGTAGAGAAGTTACAAAGGTAAGTCTGCTGAATCTGCTCTTCACATCCTCACTGAGCAAATTGAAATTACGTAGCTCCTGACGCTCTGCTACATATAGAGTTTATAACTCGAATTCCTGGCTGGGATTAACGGAATAATGGTGTCACTCTCGACTGTGGGCACATTTATGTTCATACCGATGGATCGAGACTAAACAATACAGTCGGCAGTGGTATATACGCAAATGAGCTGAATTTAAAATAGCCATTGTAGCGTTTTTTAGCCAGACATGTTGGCTATTTTTCGCAAACTCGAATATTCGGAGTTAATATATTTATTTTTACGGATATTAAATCGGCTTTAAATTCCCTTAAATATCCCCAATCGTCGCAGAATACGTGCATCTCTTATAGAGATGACGAGACATTCGGCAGTGCAATTGATTTGGATATCTGGACAGAGTAACCGTGTGCCAAGGCATGGGACCTTGCTGCTGGAAGTGTCAAGTTCCTTCACCGTAGGAATACCGATGGCCTCGCTTAAACTAGCCATCAGGCAAAAATACCTTGAGAACGCTAAGAAGTCCTGGGTTGAAGCGTCATCCTGTGTGATCGCAAAACAGTCTTGGGTCTCCACGGACACACATCGCACCATGCAGCTATTAGGTTGACCCCGTTTGCTGTGTCGTAACTATTAGCTCATGGGTTGAACGATTTCTGTCGGAGATTTGGTGCAGAGGATGAAGAGGAGTTTGCCCTACATCTCTGTTCAGCTCTGGCGAAGAGGAAAATAGCCTCACTAGGAACGTACTTCCTCTCCAGTGTAACTGTACAATCCTTTATTGACTTTATTTATTAAAGGAACCCGATGGTTTCTTGAGTGCAGTGGGTGAGGGATAGCAATATCCGTGGTAATACACCGGGCTTCTAGTATATCTATCTCGGCAGAGCACCATTCGATTGGCAGCTTCTCGACCTACACTCAAAAAAAAATATATCGCTGACAGATATAAAACGACGGAAATATAATATATCTCACATGAGTATATGGGTGTATTTTGAAAGACATAATATATTCACGGCAGATATAATATAAATATTTATCGTATGTAAGCAGAAAAAAGCTCAGGGGATTGCTCTTTGAAGCGAGCGCTTAGCCATGGCGGTAAGTAGACACATATGGGAGAAGCCGATAACAACTATTCCATTATTCTTCTAAGTGCCACATTTATTTCTCATTTTCTAAAGCGCTAATGTTATTCTTAGTCGCTACTAAAGCTTTAATGTGGCACTTAATCAATGGAGCGCTGGTATTATGCCCAGTCGCTGACTGTTAAGACAACATAAGACGAACAAATACAGCCATGGGCACGGCGGGATTCGAACCCGCGGGCAGTAGATCGCTGCTTCGGACTGCCGCGTTAGCGAGCTAAGCTACCGACCCTTTTGCAAGCTCAATCTCAAACTATAAACAAAAGATGCCCCATAATTAGAAACGAAAATAAACCATATATCTACGAAAAGCATATTACATTGTTCAGTGGTCATTTTATACCTGTCGCGTATATAATATACCAACTGTATGGATTTCATATCTTTCGCTACCAGAAAACAGAGAAACCCATATAGAACTTATACCTGTAGCGTGCATAATTATGATTGCTATGTGCATATTTTGTGTACCCGAGTTATATTTTTTACCTGAAAGCCAAATTTTACTTAAAATGAGTATAACTCTGGATTTCCATATACTCATAATACCTTTTAAATCAATAGTTATACCTGTTGCTAGTATATATTATGTATCACACATAAATAGAACAAAAATATATTTGTAGGGACAATTTTGTTACCACTACAGTTAATTATGGCTATTACGGATATTATTATTTTTGCTACACATATAGCAGAGCGAATTTTTTTTTGTGTGTAACCTCCATCAGACCTTGTACATTGGCAGCATCGTTGATTTTAATTTATTATCTGAATCTTCGCCTTTTTTGAACATGTTAGCGGTAATCCTGAGTTTTACTTATGACAATTACAAAAAAATTTTAATCCCTCATGTAACTTAACACGAGATGAAGCTACACTCCCACAGTTCGCTTGTACTTTCTCAACAAAGTGTTCTCGAATCATTAGACCTCTCGATATGAAGGTATTTTACAGCCGATTTTGTTAGCCTTTGATTCTTTTTCTGGAACTGTTTTAGGAGCAAACTCAAAGAACATATTCAGCAAGAGGTAGTGGAAGTACCTTTGCAAATTATATGATACGTCACGATAGATTTTCAGAAGTGTCTTGACGTAAGTATATGTTCTTAGAGAAGGACAACCTTCTGACAAAAAAACTACACAATATTTTACCACTAATCTAAGTATTTTTTCATTTAACTAATGATGGTATCAATGATTCTTTTATTTGAAAGTGATATCAGCAAGTTTAAGTTAGCTCTTCCAAGTTTTGGTTTATCAAACAAAGGTTTTTTTTTATTGTACTATTGTATTATTTATATCAGCCCCACCTCCATTCTGTTATGCACCGAAAAAAAAATCGCCGTTAGTTTACACAAGTGTATAAATCGTGCCATAGCACAAGGCCACCAGTGTGCTTCAACATCATAATTATTGAATTAACATCAACGTATAGGTAGATAGGTACCTGCAAGTGCAACACATCGGGAACTATTAATCTCATTCATTAGCTCGCCTCAGTAAATTCTTCGCAACACAGTAGAACCGTTCGCCACCGCGAAATATCAATGACACTTCAGAATTTACATCGCGCGGCAACAACCAGCTAATTAATTATTAAATAACTTTGCGCGCACACACGCCTATTTCTCAATTTTATCGCACCACAATGATCGCGTCTTTCGGATTTTTCTGGCACTCATTCAAGCACGTTTCTACTCTGGCAGAAATGCAAAATTATTCGTCTTGATTTTCAGACACTTTTAAATCGCCTGTTCACTTTTTTCCTCGGATACTGTATCTATTATAGCCCACTCATCTCGAAACAACACACCGCACTGAAATCCGCCAAATTGTTCGATTATTTCGCATTACATGCGAATCTAAACTCAAATTTTACGCCGAGATCCGTGAGAATCGAACAACGTCACCGTCATCACACGAATCACTGAAACTTCTTCAGAATATCTTAAGATATAATTATTCAATGAAAACTTCAATCGACTGCAACGAACGATGATCATTAGATTGGAAAAAAGCAGAACCAAGTACACTATCCAAGTGTATCCACTTCCTACAGCACTCCGCTTGCTCTGTTTCGAATAAAACTGAAACAAGAGGCGAGAAAAAATTGTATCTGCGAAGACAGATAGATGGATCGAGCCGAGCTAAGCACGGGTCACACATGCCTCAGACGTTTTTCCGATTTTCCAAGAGAAAATCCATCGACTTGGACGATGACAACAACGTCGGCATCTTCGCTTGAGTAAGCAATAAAGCAAAACGCGGCGATTCGAACGAGATCTCCGCGATCTCACCGACATCATCAGCGGCTAGATACTGAATTTGGAAAAAGGCCTATTTTTGTAGCTCGCGAACGAACGAGGCGAGCGACTCAACCGTTTGTGAAGATGTGGAAAAGCTACAAAGTGGAGAAAATAAAGCAGGAAAAGCCATTCGAGTCGACGTGATGATGATCTCTTGGCTCCCGCGATACATTCACTTGATTTTTACGGCCACCTTCGCCTTTTTAATGAACAACGTAACTCAATGTTGATGAAGCGCTTCGATTTAACGCTAAGAATATAAACAATTCACACAGGTTTCGAAACTATTGACGATTGAGGCGAAATATGAATGAGTCGGACGGAAATGTGAGAGGCAATGTGATTGAGTGCAATCACATGAATCTAATTCTGATTGAAATCGACGCAGCCGGGTAGTGAATTGAAATTGATCTTCGATTCGAAAAACACATCATTTCGTGAATGAATGGATTGGAAATTGAGAAGAAATGATGTACGGATTTTCGAATGTTCGTGTAAACATCGTGAAAATTAAGTGGTTGTAAAACAATGCTATGGAAATTAAATTTTCGGATTTTATTGGACTCATTGGAAAGTTTATCTGGAATTTCAGTAAAAATAGCAATTTGGTTGTTTTCGCTAAGATTTTAACATATTTTTGATTATTTTATTTTGGAAACGTTGTTGTTTACAATGTTTTTGCAGTTTTTAACCATACTTTTTTCTAAAACATGACACGAAACACGTATTCAAAGGAATAATTTCACATTTTTTATGTTCACTTTAAATTATTTATATTTTGTTCGCAAAAAAAAACTGGAATTCAGCATGACTGTACAGCCACCAGTTGGCTCGACTGTGGCCCGAGAGCGCGAACCCCAAACCTGAATCATTAAAAAACGTGTGGATTGACAAAAAGACAAGAGACAGCAAGATGGAAATCGCTACCAAAAGAGTTCAAAGGGGGTGCGATCACCAAAGTAGGGAAGTGAAAAGGCAGAGGGTCAACTGATTGAGAGAATGCGAATTTCGAAGCTGACTGAGAAGCCCACTCCGGGGACTACCGCGAATCCGTGAGATGTAGGAGTACCACTCAGCAGATCAGCTACCCAGCAGAGGATCTAAGGAATTGCTGATTATTTCAACGGAAGCGGCGGCTAAGTCAGCACTTAGCAGAGCAGCAACCGGGAATGAATGCGGCACTCCTGATATCTGCTGGCCACTGTAAGGATGGCGGCGGTTGGGCCCAGGAAGCGGAACTCCCACCGCTTTAGAAAGGGATAGATAAAGCGAGTAGCCATGAGTATGGTGACGTAAGACTCCAAGAGGATACCTGAGAATATTAACTAATATGGCTGTGAGCAAACAAGAAAGCCTCCCCGAGGGACAAGAGGACGAAGAGGCAACGACAAGACACGGAAATTTGGTCCTTCAGGAACGTAGCTGCAAGACGCCTTAAGCTGGCCGTTGTCAACAACGAGGACCACTTGGAATAGGGGCTCGATTCCTAAGAAATCAACTTTGCCATGTCGACGGAAGAGGAGTCATTTCGATTTCAGTGATCCAACATTGGTTGCGGATACATTGCGGTGACTTGCAGCGAAAAGTTCACGACGGATTGGCATCTCCAGGGAAAGTCCAGGGTTCGATATACTGCTCAAGCTGATTAAAGTGGTAGTGCCCCAATCGAACGCTTCAGAAGCTTTATTTCTTTTAAAGAGACAAAACGTTGATGCTTTCAGCGACTGTGAAATGCACACCACGACCTATGGGGAAGCACGAACGTAAACAACAGAGGTAGCTATTTACTATAACTTTTTGTTTCAACTAACCTCAATGTTCTTAAGATAGATAATAAACCTACATTCTTTAATAGGAACAGAGCTGATGTTATTGATATTACTTACCCTGGCAAACTCCAGGTATAACAGAAAGCGGCTACAGCTGGCAGATGTCTGGCCTATCGTCGCTCTCGGACCACCAATGTTTACGCTGTAAGATCGGTAGTTCTGAAATCTTGCCCAAAAAATTTCCGAACTCAAGAACAGCACAATGGGAAGTTTACTTCAGAAAAATTGAGAGGCACATCGAGATTTTAGTCAACCTGGATCTGACGCGTCCAGGACGAATTAACGAGCAGATGCGACGTTTAGCATGAATCTTGGTGTCAGATTTCAAAAACGTATCCTCAGAGAAACTCGTAAAGAAAAACGCTATCCTATGATTGAACGGCGAACACACGGAAGCAAGAGACCGCACTTGAAGGGCGTTTATAACGCAGGACGATCTGGAAATGCTGAAGACTGGAACCGATGTAACCAGGAGTTGTCACTCTTTAAAAATAAAATAGGACAGGCCAAACGCGACTCATGAATATAACTCTGTAGAACATCGAAGAAAGTACAGAATCTGCCAGAATCTCTTAAGACCATAAGTGTAACTATCGGCATACCCACGTTCCTACGTAGGAAAACCGGGGATGAGATAATGGATCCGACCGAGTTTTTGGATGTGCTACTGCAGACTCACATCACAGAAATGCGTCAACGCCGAACAACCAGTTGCGGACATTTCACTGTCTACACCTCGGGTAAGTATCCAAGCTATGGACAAAATCTAGAGTGTTCCTTATTCGGAAGCTTGACAGATTGAATCATCATAATGTGAAGGAATTTAGACTAATTAACTGGATGATATCTTGGATGGATTTGCATAAAGTAGCCGCTCCAATAGAAAGATCCGTACTGCAAATGGAATTCATTTCAGAGGGCTTCAATAATGTCACTGTCGCAAGTATCCTTGACGTCTTAAAGCAATATGGAGTGGATGTAAATCTGATTGCTTGAGCACTGGGCTTGTTCAAAAAGAGGCAATTGGAGGCCATTCTATTGGGAGCCAAACCGGAGAGAATAGTCGGAGCGGAAATTAAAGGATTGAATACTTAAATTGAAGGATTCACCTGTAACTATAAAAAAAATCCTATTGATGTCAACCAAATTTTTGAAAAATTGGTGCAAGCATAGCATCATCATTTTGGAGCTTAAACAATACTTTGAACTACGAGCGATACTTTCGATGAAGAATTTTGTTGGACCGAAATAATCGTGATATTCGATATTTGTCTTTCATAATAGTGACCCTTTGGATCGTCAATGTACTTTTTTATACACTATATTATGATTTTTAAAAAAACCAACCAATTGTTATAAATATATATACATGTTCAGTCATGTTTTTGCATTATTTGACAACAACCTCATTTGAATTTACTTTATTTTGAAGTAAACTTTCTTATGGCAAAATCCTAATGCTTAAAGATGTCTGTTTCCTGCCACTTGTGCTGCATTAAAATAAAATATTTTGTCTATCTTTAGTTTTGTGTTAGGAACTGAAAAGGAACATAAAGAATTTGAAACTGCAAAATCCTAACAAGTCTCTCTATTTTCTCCAAAAGATCTTCCGTTTCCACAATCTTAATATTAGCAACATTGTTGGCAATATGGAAAATTATTCCCAAGTTTTCACCTTTTCGACGCCAAATTAGCTATGTTGGTTTGCGACGTTACGCTGTGCGAAATATTTCATAGACAGCGCAATATAAGAAAAACACGAAATTTCGCGTGTGGATCTGCTGAGCATTAGCATCTAAGCTAACATATGTAGATAGGTAGTTCGATCTAAATATAAATCCGCCTTAAAACCACATACTCTACAACAAATCGCAAAGATGATGCTTTTTGATGCTTGTGTACATTATCCGCCATCAGATCAGTATGCTATTTGGTATGCTTCTTTTCGGTGAGATGTGAAAGAATTGAAAAATTGAAGAAAAAACAAAAATAAACATAGACGGGCGCAATGATCATTTCTCCTATCATGTCTGAGTAGAGTACCTCTAAATTTTTGATGTGCTGTGAATTTTGCTTTTCATTTCGTAAGACAAACATTTTTCTTATGCGAGTACTTTTTCCGGCAGGCGATGGTGGCGCTATAATAAACAAAACGCTGGCGAACTTGATACGCGAAGTTGATGTGGATGTATGTATTTCAAGGAGACTACTGGGTGTATACAAGAGTTTGCTAATTATCATAATATTGATGATAAATAAAATGGGATTTTTACATAAGTAAGCTGATGTAAAGTTGACTGTTTGATCTGTTATGGTTTTGAATGTGTAGATACAAAGTTACAATTATTGATTAGATAGATAAACGTTAATGAGATTGATCAATCAAGATAGCGGTGGAATAAAGATAGAATTGAATGATGACGGTGTTAACGATTTGAAAATTAGCTCTATACGGGCGACAAGTGCCTAAACGTAGGCAAACAAAGTTTGTATTTCCACCAAGTCATCAAATTATTAAGAAATTTACAGCACACTTTTGTGTATTTATTCGATTAATGTACGGTACGCTAGACACATAAAGTGAAATCTTTGAAACCGTCGAGTCTACAGAGAAAAAGTTCGCTTTTTTAAAAAAACTGCAAACGATAAATAATTTTTATAATTTTTCCACCCCGCCCTTTTCAATTCTTTCTTTCTACAAGTAGGTCAGCCCTCAGCCAAATTATCTTTTTCTGAACACCTAAAATTGTTGGCGATGATGCTTAATGAATTCACAAGATATGTTGTTCTTTAGGAGGACTATGTCTGATAGAAGTTTTTCTTAAAAAATGCGTGCAACTCTATGGCTGCGGTGATATTTTGTCAATGAAGTCATGACGTGACCACTAAATAAAATGCGGAGCTAGCAAAGGCTTACGAGTACGAGATATTTTTGTCTACCAAGAAAAATCACCAACAATTTTCATTTTAATAAACACTCTATACTCAGTCAAAATAAGAGGCAAATATTAAAATATCCTATATTCTGAAACTAATGTAACTCTCAATGAATTTCTACTCCTATAGCATACGATGCAGTCACCGAATCAAAGCAAAAATCACGGGACAGATAACTTTCCAATGGAGCAGGTTGTATAAACGTGGCGGTAAATGGCGAATATGGTCTCTTTTGCACTGAAAAATATTAGCATTGAACTTTTTATCTTATGTTTTATAAAAAAAGCAGTTTCGTAAACATTTCAAACACATAAAATCTAAAACCATATTTCCATATTTCTTCTGCCATTCTTCAAAAATCACACTACCCACCCTATTGATGTATAATGCTCATCTGGCATAGTGATATATCAATAGGATGACAAAGGTAGGCGAAAACCCAGTATTTCCAGTAGAGTTATTAGTACCACAGAAGTTATCAAATAAAAGAGTTTGTATTAATTGGTATATTGGGAACTAACATTGCAGCCCACCAGATATTCCAAACTCTCCGATTCAGTGTCCAAAACTAGGTTTCTTAGCTCCAAAACCTTGTATCTTCAGGCATAGGTGTGTCCAGGAATGATGCAAGCACTCATAGATAATGTTCGCTTAAAAGTGAAAGAAACTCTATAGAAGAGAAGTTTCACTGGATCTTTGGGTTTTGCTCTGGAAACATATCCATAAACAGCCACCAAGAGTAGTTTCTTTACATCTTTTTGTTTTTGTTAAATTCAACAGCATACAAAAAGTAACTCAGCATCATGCAGTGTCTGAGCACTGAGACACTTCTCTGTCCAACCACGTCTTTAGATCACCGGGTTGAAACCATCTTCTCAACTGGAGAGGTTCTTCCTGAGATTCGTGTTTTTGATGATCTAGTGTTTGCATCGATGCCCGATTCAGTTCACCAAATATGCCAATAATATCACCTGCAATCCTGCCGAGAAGCAGGCATACATACATTTTTTTGTGGCAATACCGAGGAGATCCAAAATGCTGAATTTGAGCTGATTGCCATCACCTAATTTTGGAAACGATCCCTGTGAGCTATTTTTTTATGTTAGGTTAGAGCAAGTGCTTTGGAAGTGACTGTTCACAAACCTCGCTTGCGTGAAGTTGTAAACTGGGCCCGACTTCGCTATCTCTACCCACAGCTCATTATCGATCCCTGGATGTGAAGCTGTTAATTCTTGGATGGATGAACCTTTCTGTGCGATCGAAAGACGATTGTGGAGAAATTTAGCTTTGGTCGCACTAGCGAACTACTCAAAACAGGAAACGGGTTCCCCTGCGCAGCAGTGGCTGTTTTAACTGGAGATTGTTTGTTTGACAGGCATACATCGTGATTAGATGCTTATTACAACTATTTCTGCGGAAGCTGTAGATGCGAGGAGGAAAATGAATCAGTTTTTCGCCTCTTGTGAGATTGCCGGCCCTTGGAAAGAATTAGTTCCTTGGCTAATACTTTTTCGCAAGTCTAACCGGGGTAGCGTCGGTAGACTTGAAGAGGATCACCCAGTTCTCCAAGGACTCAAGATGACTGTCCACTTAATAATGATTATGCACTAAGCAATGCGGTATCGAAATGGGCTCTTGTTCGCCTATATGGTTACCTGAAGGCAGGGTTGAAAATAATATGCCGCCCTTGCAGACGATGTCATCTTTGTTAGAGAATTTTCCTACTTCCTAGGCATTTCTTTTATATACTTTTTATTCACCTAGGTTATTTTTAGATAGTCTTTAGATATTTTTCGGTTTTTTTAGTTCTTTTAGGTCCCTTTAAGTCCTTTATAGGTTTTGCGGTTCGCAAATATTTTCCGCCCCCAAAAATTTTCCGCCCCTTTCGTTCGCAAAAAAATTCAGCCTCCAAAAATTTATAATTTTCAAAATATTCCACACGCGAAAATTTGCCGCCCTAGGCTCCAGCCTACTCAGCCTAGTGGTAAATCTGCCCCTGCCTGAAGGAGACGATGGCTAACTAACTACCTCTTTCCATCGGTCAGTTTACCATCCTTGTTGGACACACCCGTAAAACGATGAGAAAATAGGAAGCAGTGTCTGCGGAAATTTTCTTCCCTTCTTTCGCGGATGGTGTCATTGTGTCTTGAAGACCAGCCTCGGCAAGATCTAATTTGTAGCTTTCACATCAACCTTCCATTTCTTTCACACTCCACCACTGACTAATTTGTCGTCTTTGCTGGCCGTAAGGAGTTCTCTCATGAAGCCGGCACCTCCTTGCCTTCCGGTGACATCTCCTGTTTCCCGATTTGCATCGGGAAGCATTGACTTCTTCATTTTTAATGTCCACTTTCGTAGCTTTGCCCCCGTCATCCGTTTAAGATATTTCTGCCCTGAGTAGAAAGCACTGGCTTTACGGACCAACCTTTTTCTCGCTTCCACAGTTAGGCTCTAACTTTTCACTGCTTGACATCCAGTTTCCAGGGGAAAACCTTGCGATTTTTGTTTTACCGCTTTGGTAAACCTGTCTGCCTTCGCTGCCATCTTACCTCTTTGGCGCAGCTTCTTGTGTCGTTTGCAGCCGAAAGCCTCCACACTATATGCGCCTTCTTCAATGCTTCTCTCCTTCCCTTTTGTGTGGATTTGGGAGACAGCATCTTTTTCTTTGTGATGGTGGCTTGGCTTTGTGAGTCTTCCACGCCATGTACTATAGTCTTCCACGCCATGTACTATAGTCTTCCACGCCATGTACTATAGTCTTCCACGCCATGTACTATAGTCTTCCACGCCATGTACTATAGTCCCCCACGCCATGCACTATAGTTCTCCACGCCATGTACATGGCGTGTAGGCCTATGTACTTTTCGCCATGTATTATGGCGTGTGGCGCTATATTTTATCACAGTCCCTAAATCGACTATGTACATGGCGCCAGAAGTCTATAAATTATGGCGTCTGGCGCCATGTGTTTTCTCAGTGTGATTGAACTATTATTGATAGTAATGCAACAAATCATTCAAAATTGTCGAATCAACTACGGAAAATGGTTCTTTCTACTATGCTAAAATAGTTGATTTGACCATACAAAAGTAGTTGACTTTGCTGATACAAAAAATATCGAAACTTTCGAGGATGCAACTGTGTTAATTGGCTCATAAGTACGATAAATAGTTGATCTATAGCAAAATAAGCATAAATGCATTTAACACTACAAAATATTGAATTATCAACAATTTTCATAGCAAGCGAACCACTCTATAATTGTTCAATTCAACAAACATAATTCAGCATTATTATTGTTGGGGCACCACACATTACTATTTCGTACCATGTACATTGTTGGAATACCATAGTTTGTGATTGCTTACTTTCTTGGACCACGGACGTTGTTTATCAACCACGCGTCATGGTACATAGAAGTGATCAACAATTTTCTTAGTTGTTTTCGTCAACTGTAGTTGACGTAAAAACAACTAAGGAAAATTGTTGATTTTACAAAGATTTTTCTCTCAGTGCAATAAAATAAACCGAGGCATTTCCATTCTCATAATATTTCTGCATATTTTTATACATAAATTCATATCTACAAAAATTCCAGATCATTTAAATTTTTTACGAATACAAAAAATATATATCACTTCTCAATTCTACAGAATTTTATTTATATTCGATTCATTTCTCAAAGAAAACAGTACGAAAATTCCGAAAAATTTTGGTTCTTTTTATAGCGTTCGAAAGGAATCCGAAACAAATTTCACACGTTCTACAGTTTGCTATTTTTGATGTTAACCAAAAGTCTTAGCCAAAAATCGATAAAAGCGGGAATATGCAAAAATAAACATAAAAATTCGACGGAAGATCAAAAGTTTCGGGCTATCGAAAATTCTTTTAAGTTTACGTAAGTGCATTAATTTCTATCAAATTAATTAATTTTTAGAAATTTTCTAAATATACTTCTATCTGCTTGTGTAAGTTCGAACCATGTGCAAAAATATATCTTTCCCTTTAAGAAAATATGAAAACATTGGATTATATTAGAATTACTCGTAATTTCACCAGGTGCTCATCCAAGCCAAAATCAATATCTTATTATATCTAAGAGTCAGTTAATTCAGACACGTGCTGTGCAGATCATTATTACTAATTGATTTTCGAATTGGAAGAAAATAAACATTTACACTTGTAAAATATATTGACTATCCAAAGAGAGATTAAATCCAGTGAAATCATAAACATTCTAAACCGAATGAAATACGATTACTTCCCGGAGAAGCATCTGATTCGTTTCCCCTGCTTAAACGTAACAAAGAAGGCGCCAAATCTATCAGGGATTGTTTTCTAAAAATACATTAACACCTTCCCAATTTGTATTCGAGAACCGATCAATTTTTAATTACTTTATTTCATTGCCATTGAAAATAGTCATTATTCACACAAGCGTGCTAAGATATTCGGTTGTAGTGCTGTAGAACACGATCGAGTTCAATCCGAACTGGACTCGGCTCGGCAGCATAAACGGCACGGGCCCAACCCGTCAGTGTTGTGGGATGCCGGTTGGCGCAGAGGTGTCGTAGATAGATTTGTCTATTTGTATTTTCTTTAATTGAAAATTCCAAAATAACTAGAAGTAGGGGCTCGAAGCGTTTGCTTGTCATGAGTAATTTTACAGCCGACTTTATGGTGTGTTTGCTCGGATCAAGGCTTCCCATTCGTTTTATGCGGAATGGCCTCCGGATCTGCCAGGTATTTCTCAATCGGTGAAGTGCTGCTCTGGCAGACGACAATAAATTGAAATTTTCGGTTAATGAAATGAGTTTGTTGGCCCATTTATGTTGGGTTTTCCAGTGGGAGAAATGAAGATGTCATGTCAGTTTGAGGGATAGTAAAAGTGAATGAGTAATTTAGTGACTAATGGTAATTGCTTCCAAGCAGAATTATTGAGAATGAAATTAAAAGATTAAGCAAGTAACGGGGAAATTTATTATGGAAGTTAAGAAGGATTTATGAACTCGATGCAGATTAAGATTTGAGTACAGTAGTAGTTTAGGCGGCTTCAAAATGATGTCAAAAAATGTGCATTGTGGTTTTTGCAAGATATGTTTATTTGCAAGCTTCGTATGGTTTCAAATGAGGGTCTTCAAATGAGGGGCTGGAGAAGGAGGAGCTGAAGAAATAGGGACTGAGGAAGGAGTTGCTGAGGATGGAGGGGCTGACGATGGAGGGGCTGACGAAGGAGGGACTGAGGAAGGAGCGGCTGAATTAACCCCATTTAATGAACCCCATTCATTGGGGTTCATTTAATGAACCCCATTTTGATAAAGCCAAGGGCTATTTGACATGATTTGATTTTTTTTTAAATTGGTAAATTCTTTTTCTCTGGCATTACCTCATCTTTGCAATAAAATTGAAAAATCAAGCGGACCCTTATTCCAAATTTAAAACTATTTTATTCTAAAAATTAAAGAGTAACGACTTATACCAATGACCAGCTCCAAATAAAGTAAATAAAGTCTTTGTTTAATACTTGAAAAGTTTCAAACAAATCTATTGTTTTCTTTAAAAAAAATTTAATAAATTTAAAATAAATTTATGGAATTTCGATAAATTTTCTATAAAACACTACATGGTTTGAAAAGATCTTCGTCTGCAGAGATATGGCGTGAAAACCTGAAAAATATTATGCAAGTATAACAATCTGTAGGGATCGCGGAGTTGGCCACTAGGAGCGTGACAGTTACTAAGTAAAATACTTGAATTATGTACAACTTTATTCTCCTACAACACATTCTTCTTCTATTCATCTTCGACAAGCTTGATGTTTCCAAATCTGCCGCAACTGATGCTATTTCGTCCTTCGTACTAAAGTGCTGCGCCTCCGCCTTAGCAAAACCTCTGCGCACACTATTTTATCTGTTGTATTCGACTGGTTTATTTCCTTCCGCGTGGAAACTTAGACACGTTCAGCCCATACCTAGAGAGGGGAAGGCCTCTGATCCCTCTAGTTATCGACCAATTGCAATCGTTTCGGTTCTGTTTAAGGTATTTGAATTACTCGTGAACTTATAATTAATTAAATATCTTGAGTCGAATCATCTTATCACCGACCGTCAGCATGTTATCCGTTATGGGCGGTCCACTAGAGATTTAATTAAATTTCTCACGGAGAGATGGAAGGCTGATCGGCCTCACATTCCTTGGATGTGAATAGATTTTTCTCACAGGTTTTTGTATAAAGACTACCTTGTCCTGACTTCAATATGACGGAACATACTCCAGGGTTAGGCATGCTCAAAACTTTTCGCTTAGGGTCTGCCATTAGGTTATCAATTCCTTCCCTTAGTATAGCCTGATAGATTTCGTTTTGAAGCTTTTAATGATTGCATCCCAGACCTTTCCGCTGGTTACCACAGATCTAGTTGTGTTCCTAATGTTGCGAGGAGAAGGAGGTTTGGTCAGAAGCATAGATGCCTTCTGGGTTTCAATCACCGGGGCGCTAAAGTATCATTGATAAATATTGGGGAACAGAAGAAATCTAAAGAACCGACCAGCATTAGGGTCAGCAGAAATATTTACAAACAAAAAGAATGCAGAATATATGATAATTAACGGAAGCCAGCTACTCAGCTTCTTAGATTATAGCAGAAGGTGCAGTAAAAGTAAAACAAAGATTACTGTAAAAAAAAAAAACTACGAAAAATTTTATCGGACCGTGCTAGATAAATCGAATCACAAAAAGAAAAAATAACATGAACAAAAAAAGAAAGGATCGGCTAAAAGTTGCCAAAAAGAGCCAGGGCCAATTCAATATCTAGTATAATTAGACCACTTTTATGTGTGTCGAATATCGACCTTTTATTAGGTTTGGTGTTTCTGGCTAACATAATGTCACGCATAGACCTTTTGGACCGTTGTGATACCAGATAAGACCTGGAGCTTAAAGTTTTAGCCCAGGTGACCCCAAACCATTTTGCGGATTGAAGTATGTATGTCCTTCAACCTCTGTGCTCTGCTACATGCTCTCCAAGCCAGGGCTCACCGAAGCAGCGCTGTATCGTTTTCCCCATGGTAGTGGCACAGGATATGTTGAATTGTTTCTGAGACTCCCGCCTCCTGACACTTTCTACAGGTATAACTGGTTAGAATCGGCAGATTCATGGCGTGTGCTTTTACAATGCAGTGGCCAGTAATTATGCCAGCTAGCCGCTTGCAGTCAGTCCAGGCTAATTCACGTACGCATTTAGTAGCTACGAGATTATATGACCCCCAAATGATTTGCAAGTCTGAGTTATTTGCCATCTGCACACAGCAAACTCCATCACATTGGAGTCGAGTAGCTGTACATATATTTTCATAAAAGTTTGCATAAAAAAAATTTAATATTACAGATTTGTGAATGCTTTTTTTGAGCAATTTCCGAGAATAGTCTTGTAATTTGTTTTTTTTATCAAACTATATCCGACGAACTACAGAGTTTTCAGTTTCATTTCAGTTGAACTAATTTTACTAGCATTTCAGTTGAAATAATTTTATTATAGATTATTTTATACAATTCTTTAATAAATAAAATATTATGAAAAATATTGCGTTCTGGGAATATGAATAAATGTCATGTTACATTGGCGGTCGGACTAATCACAAATCATTAATTAAAATTTCAATAAATCTTTTCTCCTCGTAAGATATTTTTTCTGATAGCTAAACATAATTTATCAGTAACTTGATTTATATTCACTTCATGCGTAGGTGGATCATTTTCTAAACTTCTGACGACTTTAGATCGTCTGATGGTTGAAATTATTCAAATATTCAACGATCACATTGGAAACTGAAATTTTCATTCCGAAAAAAAAAATCACTTTGCCAAAATTTTAATAATTGCCGTCTAAAAACATCTCGAAATCAACGGTTCGCGTAAACAAACAACAAAAAGCCTTGAAATATCAAAGACGTTGTCGTGTTGTCGGCATCGTTTTCGAAATTTTTGCCATCTGGTCGCCATTTCACCTACACTTTACATCGATCATAATAAATTTTGAAATTATACGCCTTAGTATGGTTTGGCACATATCCACTCGAATTACGATTAAAGTTTGTTTGCGTACTCATCCTCATACGCCGCATCATGCCGCATAAATGTGCATACATAGCATCATCATCGAAATTAGATTCAATGTACGTTTCAAGAAGCACTCAAGTGCACACCCGGCGGGCGGGTGAGCGGTTCTTCTTCTATGTCACTTGAGATGAGAAGATGTTCCGAGTCCGACTAATTTGAATAATTCTCATTTGCATCTTTCATGTCGTGTACGGGGAAATGTTGAAGACAGTGATGTGTGAAAATAATTTCGGAATTTAAGTGATATTTCAAAGGACTCAACTTTATGTAGAATCAAAAATGAGTTGGTTTGCAAATACCTGGTTAAATAATATTTTTATTTTCTTTTTTCTTTCTAACTTTCAATACTTTTTTTACTATTGAGTAGACAAACATGATTCTAGCCTTTTTTCCTGATATAGGAGAGGAAAGATTGGTGACGGTTATCTATTAACCGGTTAAATCGATTTACTGATCGACTATTTTCCACCGAGCAATCACTGTCACCCAAATCAATTAATTGGTTAAATAAATATCCCGATTAACATCAGACAATCTGACCCAAACTTTCTGGACCCTCGCTATAAGAAGTTCGTTTTCGAGAATAATTAATTACCTTGGTGAGTATTACGCTGTTCGATTTGTAGTCTTCGTATTTGGAAATAATTCGCAGGAGACTTCCCCCTTCTAGGTGTTGCTACATATACACGTCCGTTTGATCGAGCGGTCGGCCTGAAGGCAGACAAGACGGACAGGTACATTGACGGCATTTACCCCAGACATCTTTACCCCAGAGACCTTTTTGACCGATCGCAGCGCTTAGGCCTGCGGGAAAAGAGGAGTACTATAGGCTTCTAAATATATTTCTGTGTCTTGACTATAAGTTTACACCGTTCGCTTCCAGTCCCAAATCGTTAGCCGTCGTTGAAGCCTTTGAAGCCTTTGAAGCCTTTGAAGCAGATCAAGGGGTCAAATAGACCCCATCTGTACTCGACGTCAATTTTGAGGTAAAAACTCAATTTTTTTTACTTTACAAATCGACAGATTAATTTGAAAAAGCCAAAAAAATTGTTTGCAAATGTTTTAATTTTGTTGTTTTTAGCAATATAGCGTATAATCTGTGTTTTAGTGTACGCAATGATTTGTTAGCAGAAGACAATGATAACAATTTTGGCGACATTGATTCCTCCGAAGACGACCATGTCTCGGAGCAATCAGAATCTGATTATTCAGAAGATTATACCTTTTTTGCAACCCTTTATATAGGGCTAATTTTTTTTTATTATTTAACTATGTCTGGGGAGTATTCATATACATTTTTAGCTCAAAATATTAAAAATTTATAAAGTTATGATTTTTTTTATATATGCCAATTTTAAAATCTTCACAATCGCCACCGTAAATATGCAAAATAAATACCTTTTTTTGCAAGGGCCACAAAAGGGTGTTTTTTTTATAATTTTGTCATATCTTGAGAGTATCACAGAACGATTTTTTTGTAAAAAAGCTGATTTTCGACAAAACTGTTTTTTCTCGAATTTTTTTTAGGTATGTTTGGGACATTTAAGACACTTCTAATGTATGAAAACTACTAAAAGAGGTCTCAAACAATACTTAGAAATTTTTTCAAATGAAAATCTTCAGTGGCGGCGATTCTATAGACGTTCAATTTGACCCCAATTGTTCTCGATGATCGAAAAAATAGGTGTGTTCTCGGAGGGTTAACGAAAACGATGATGAGCAAAATGAGGGTTTGCAGTGTTAAGACATCGTTTATAACTTCACGGTACTTTTCAGGTGCCCGTATGTCGCGACTGATCCGTGAAATCAGCCGTGCTGTGGCCCTGAAATTATAATTCAAAATAAAAATTATAATTCAAGTAGAATTTTAAATTATAATTCAAGTAGAATTTTGTTCAATTTTCTGTTCTTTTTTTGGGATAATTAAAATGATACAGCAAGCAAAAACGACGCCGATTGTACTAACAGCAACTTACATTTTTTTGATTATTACCAGTTATTGGGACTTGAATCAAAGTTTGTCGACAAGGAATCAGACCAAGCATTATATAATGAATCAACAAGCAGATATCTGCAATTTGTCATGGTATTCTGCATACAAGTGCCAAATCAATACCAAACCTACTAATCTATGATAACAAAACATTGATCATTACGTAGAAAGATATCCAATTCAATTCAATTCAATTAAACAAGCATTTGAAACCAATTACTTGATTAGTCTTTTTTTAAAATTATCGAATGAAATTCATTTGTAAATCACATTTGCTCCCTAAAAATTGTTTCCATAGTGAATTCCATAAAGTATTCCATAGTGAACAGAGCACTACACCATCCTTGAATAATTTAACACTTAAAACAGAATGACCGGAAACCTCATGGCCACCGTGCATCTCCCTCAAGTTTTTAGTACCTCACGTATGAGTCACCCCGGCACCAGAAGGCCCGGCAAGAATCAACAGGAGGTCAATAAACCGTCCCATGCTATTCTACGCATCCGTAAGTAAGTCGGGGACACTCATACAAACCAAAACCATCCACCCTCGAACGAGGAACAATCGATTGTCTTCCAGCTGAATTATTTCTAATTATTTTGCACTTCTTCGTACAAACACCTAGCCAGACAATTTCATCAATCGCTTTCCCGCTTTGATGTACTGCCCGGAACAAGAATTCTCCTTCGAACATTTTCTTCGCACCAACATTAGTTATTGACAGTTGTCATCACATGTTGCCCCAAAGTCCGCAAATAGCCCCCGGGAGCTACCCTTCACCTAAAAACCCGGCACAAAAATTCCACTATGCCACTCCGTTTCGTCGTCCAAAATTATTCGCTCGCCTCGTTTGCATTCTCTATCTATCCTACATTATTCTGTTTCGCCTGTCGTCTACTGTGTATTGGCGATCGGTTAAAAATAAACATAATTGCTCATAAACAAAATAAGACGAAAAAATATGAAAAGTTTTGCAAACGACAAAACAATTTTCATCGGTTCCGTCCCAGAATGTCGTCTTACCTAAGTTTCGGTGCCGAATTTAGCCAGGGTGATTTCTTGGAATACTTTTCGTCTACTTTTTCTGCTATCTCTGCGCTTTTCGAAAGACCAATTGATTATCCTACGTAAATTCACTTCACCACCAAACGCACGAAACTTTATTTTTTATAAAAATTCTACCATTCACCGAATTTTCTTCGATGGGAATTTTTTCTAGCACTTTGTTGCGTCGTTTGCGAAACACTTAATACTTTCGAATAATATACAAAATTTACACTCGAACTCAAAGTGGAGCACAGCACAAATGATTTTAGCGTATTTTTTTTCAAACTAACTCGAATTTTCCTTATCGAAAAGGCACTAATCCGAGAAAATTCGTCACACGACCATCACCTCAAAAATAAATCTCGACGATGACTGCCGCTGTCAAACGAAATTGACGAGAAATGTCAAAATATGGCATTTGTATAAGGAGCATTGCCAGACTGCCGGACGTAGCAGTGACAGCCTATTCAATTTCAACGATAAATACTGGGAAATCGAGAGTATGATTAGAATAGAGGTGTAATATTTTAAGCATGTGCTGGGCAGAGTGACAATTCCTTGACAATTTGTTGTAGTTTGTAAACAATCTGGTTCGACCGCAGAAACTATAAGCACAAATTGCCTAGATATTATGGATCATAGTATATTTCGATATCCGCCGCCCTATTCGGGGATGAATTTTCCACGCCAAGAGATACCATACTACATGACATCCGAAGGAATGATGATGTCGAGGCACATGCAGCCGCCTCCAATGTACGGTCCTCGAGGAGCAACCATTCCGCCAAAATACCTGTGGAACTGTGCGAGGTACCAGCCACAGGTAATTATTAGTTATATTCAGTATGCTGTAGACTCTACAGTTCGAGCGGAATGATTTGTCTTTCATCCATAGCTCCAACAAAGCTGTTTAGTTAAATGGGTCGTCCAATCTTTAGAAAAATAACCACAATATATTTGGGCTTATTTCGAAATTTTTTCAAAACTCTCTGTATGTCCCTACATACACAACACTACTTATAATAATTCAATCTGTTTCAGTACCACACAAGGGAGTTCTATTGCGAAACATGTGACTTTGAATTTCAATTTCAAGTCGATCTCGAAGATCACATTAACGAACATCGAAAATGCGGAATTGACGGTTGTGCTTTCTTTGCGCACGAAACCATTATCAACCAGCATATTGAACAGCAGCATAAAACTGGTATTTACGATAAACTGAAAGGCGTTAACACACTCGAACAAATATCAAAGTGGCGAGAGGAACGTCGAAAACGATATCCGTCTCAGGCAAACGTCGCACTGAGGCAACAAGTGCAAGCTGAACGGTTAAAGCGTGGAGAACGTCTCAATGATAAGAATTCGCGTTTTGGTAATCGTAGTGACAAGCGCAAGTGTCGCCCTCAGGAACCCGTTGCTGAAGCCGACAACAAAGAACAGAAAAAGAAACGCAAGCGTACGCATAAGCCAAAGAAATCAGAAGTTAATGTGTCCAACCCTAAAGAAACTAACTGCAAACCTGTTGAGGAGTTTGAGGAACCTTACAAAGCGAAGGCATTCAGAGGTACACGAGACTTATATGAGCAGCCGGAGCCAGCTAATAAAGTAGTAAAAAAAGCCAATGCACTGTCCAGTCTATTGGCGCTTTATGGATCGGATAGCGATGAAAGTGACAATGAAAGCTCTAAAGACGAGTTAGAATCTGTTCAGGATGCAAATAAAGACATGGAAACTTCTAAAGAAGACAGCCAGTGTCAAATTTCCAGTGACGAAGAAGACTACATTGATAATCCTTCGGCTCTAGTCGACATTATGTCTGTCTTTGCTGAATGTAGTGGGAAAAAATCATCACACATCGATAGTGTTAACGAGCAACCTGTGGAAACGGAAACCATCAAAGAAATTCCAAAAGCAGAGGCTGCTGTAGCGCCAATCAATGAACCTATCTTGGAATCAGAAAATACTGATGAAATCAAAACCTCTCCGGCTCGACATAATTCCGAGTCAGATGCCTCTGATCAGCAAGAAGAAGTCCCGTTCACGAAAGTCGTTGAAGATTTGACGGAGGTCGAGAACGAATCGAAAAATGAAAACGTAACGGACGCAGCTAGTGAGAAGAAACAAATCAAACGACCATGTAAACGTCCGAATCAAAGCAAGAATGAAAAACCTGCAGCGAAGAATGTGATAAGCAAACAACAGAAGGATGTGATGAACATACAGAAGATAAATGGCTTGAACTATTCGTTACTGCGGCGTCGGAAACAAAATACAATGCTGGAGAAGCTTTTGAGATCAGACATTGTCCATGAGCGTAATGTCCTGTTGCAATGCGTTCGTTACGTTGTTGAGAATAACTTTTTTGGAATCGGACAACCGACGAAAAGTAGTGAAACTTGATTGTTTTATTGTTTGTTTTATTTGAGTTGAAATAGTTTTAGTATGGTCGTTTTATTACAGAGAAAATTTGAAATCTAAATAGATTTTTTTTTTCAAAGAAAAAAAAAATGTAATTCTTTTTCTGCCTTAACTAAGCGCAGTGCCTTTAGAAATTGTAACCCATCGATAGATGCTGAATAAGATGAAAGATAGACTTAAAAATAGTGATAAAATTGAAGTGAAAAAGTGCTTTTTTATAGGTTTGTTTTTCGAATTAAGGTGACAAATATTTTCTCGCTAAGCGATTCCTGAAAAAGCAAATCAGCCAAATTAAAAAAAAAAATCCAAAATTCTGTTCGTGGACCTCTACGGAATAAAAACTGGCCTTGCAAAGCATGAAGCCGTCAAAAATTGGCCAATGCCTAAGGATAAGCATTAGCTCCAGAGTTTTCTGGAATTGGCAACGTATTACCTCCGATTTATGAAGGATTTCGCTACCATCGCCAAAAATTTAGACCTACTGACGAAGAAAAATCAGGCGTTTAATTGGGGCCACCAGTGCCCAAGCAGGGTTTGAAAAGCTTAAGCAGGAGCTATGTGAAGCACCAACGTTGGCATGTCCTGAGTCACAGAAAACATTCATCGTTGATACAGGTATAGATGCGGTATTATCAGAGCAAATTGATGGCCAGGACCGGGTGATTGCTTACTTTAGCTGGATTCTTTCCAAGTCAGAGCGAAACTACTGTGGCACCCGAAGAGAACTGCTGGCAATAGTTGATGCTAAAAAATATTTCCATAAATACCTGTATGGCCAAACCTTCGTTGGGTTGTTCAACTTCAAGAGCCCCGAAGCATAAGTGACACGATGGATTGAAATATTGCAAAAATACAATTTCAACATAGTTCAACGAAAAAGTAACGTGCACAGAAATCCGGATACCCTTTCCAGCATTGTTATCGGTTCAAAGTAAAGGCAATCGACGCCGATGTAAAATGGATATTCATTCTCGAATGATCTCTGGCAGTGGGAGGTTGAGGTCCAGAGAAATACAAAGTAGTCTAGCCTCAATGTAGGTCGCTGCATGTGTTTTTCTCCGAAGGATGGCCTTTCTCTGGAATTGAGCGTTCGGGAATTAATGCGTTATACGCACGCAATTAAAAGTAAAATAAAAATCAAACTGAAAATAATTTTAAAAGCGGTGTTATAGTTATAATCAATAATCGAGTAAGCGTTGATGATGCCTGCTAGTCAGGAAGCCAGAACCTTTTTTTCTTTTTTTTCATAAAAGCCTAGGGGAAAAAGTGGATGTCCATTTTACTAGCCAGAGGACGGTCACAGTCGGAGTTGTTGGACGAGCAACTGGCTGATGGAGATCTTAGGGAAATCATGGCCTGATAGGAGTCCACTCGTAGACCTGAATGGCAAAGTATATTAAATCTAAGTCCTACGCAAAAGAGCTACTGGGCACAGTGAATCTCCTTGCATTTGGATGGAAACATACTAAAAAGAAAATGGAAGACTTAACATGGATCAGCGTATCGCATACATGTTATACTTCTTCGGGGCAAAATCAAAGATGCTTTGCAGGAAATTCACGAGGGAATATTAGGAAGCCACCTGAGCATAAACAAAATGCTTAACAAATTAAGAGAACGATTATATTGGATACATGCGGGGAAAGTGCAACTTGTGCAGCTATGAAAGGCCCCAGGAGAAAGCTTAGAAGTGAACTGAATATCTATAACGTAGGAGCCATTTAGGAATAGTGATTGATGATAAATTGTCATCGTCTGTGATAAAGCTGGGAAAATCGTCTTTGAAGTTTGTCTCATTGTAGATTTTCAAAAAAACCATAATCTATCAAGCTTTTGTAATTCCATTTATTACTTATCAACAAATCTGGCTATTCAAAATAGAACTCAAAAAAACCACACACTCCTACTAATCCGCTTTCATAGCTGACAAAATAACATTTTTTCAACGATTAGCTTTCTAAATTGATAACTGCATGAAAGATAGTGCAAGAACAGAACAAATCCTCCATATCTCTAACGATGACCAGAGGAATGCACGACTATGAGATGAGATCAGCCAATTCTTTTAACTAACACGACATATTCAGAAATGAAACGAATGGTGAACCAATATTTGAACATCGATTTTGGGACACATTTCATTGTTGGGACTAAAATGTCATAAGATAACACAAATGCCAAGGTTTTAACCATAAAGAATCAAATTATTTTAAAAAATGCCAAATTTTCTGGTAATTCCCAGACAAATTCATGCTTAGATGCAATGCTAAAATGCATAAACTGCTCTCCAAAAAAGCATATCCACACTATACACAGAGCTGATAGCTACGAATGTCTAGAGCACAAAAATGATTACAATTAGTGAACATAAAATAAATTATAGTTTGTAAACATAATATGAATAATCAAAACAGGTTTTTTAAAAATAGATTACGCCGATCTAAGGAACATTTCTAGCAAGTTCGATGATTTAAACGTCCATCTAGCTACGAATGGCATCAGTGTTATGATTTGAAAGGAAATATAATGGATGCATGTGAAGATTTATAGAGTTTATCGTGTTAATAAGAATTATGCTTTGGGAAGTACTCTGGGAAACACTATGAAAAATTTATCGAAGGGAAAGAAATAATGCACACAGACCGCGCATGAGAGAGTGGATGGGACGAAGAAATTCATAATAGTGCCAAAAACTGAATTTCATTCTCTGAATACCATGTTTTTGTCCTGTGAATGCAATCCCTTTCAGAGTGGTATCTATGTCGCATCAAAAATAATTATCTTTCATGAAAATGGAACAAACCGAAGCGTTATGCCACACAGCCAATGAGAAAACACAATATTCGATCACAATCACTTCAAACAAATACAATTCATGTTATTTCATATTTCCGACATCAAATTTTTATTTTAAATTCGAATTTTACCAGCTTAATAACATCCCAAAAACCCGAATTTGGTTCATAGGCTAAAGAACTTAGAATGGAACAAAATAGCATTGCTTTGATAAAGTTAAATTAAAATTGAACTCTTGCACCACCGCGAAGCGCCAACACCAGATGCAGGACGGATCCACCTTGCACTTTGTAATCGGCCGCGGTTTTGTCATCATTCCTGCAAACGTAGTAATATTTATTTTAATACTAAATCGACGCAGCAAATAAATTTGATTACGAACATTTGTTTCCCGGAGAAAATGAGACGTTGCTGCTGAGGCGGAATTCCTTCTTTCTCTTCGACTCGTTCCTTGATGCGGTCCACTTTGTCTGTCGGTTCGATATCGATTTCGATTTCCTTGCCGGTCAATGTCTGAATTGATGTGGAATTAAAGCCGCCATCGAGATGATTTTCATGTTAAGTACTTACTTTGACTTTGATCAACATTTTTAAGAGCTAATAAATTATTTGCAATGCGACGGTAGCTACGAGATGAATGATTTCGATGAAAGGCTCGATGACTCCGCGCTCTAAAGTGGTTGAAATGTTTGACAGCAGCAACGTCAAATGTCAAATACAAAATGAGCCTAATGAAATACAGGGAAAATTGGTGAATTTATAGATATCTATTCGTGTTCAGCACCATGTAGAGGATATGGCCCGTTTCACACGAGACACTCGGTGTCCGGCCACTGTGTCTCTAGCCACTGCCGAGGTATAGAAACAAATGAGAGCATACACACAGAGCCACAGTGTCCGGGCCACAATTCTATACAAAAACAGTGGCTGAGGATTCAGTGGCCGGACACCGAGTGTCTCGTGTGAAACGGCTCTAAGAAGTCTAGGTCTACAATCTTCAGCAGAATGCCTTCGCTCTACTTGAAACGAGTTTTTACGAGTTAGTAAAAAGTTCTACCAACAAAACACGAGCTAATGAAAGGATTCTTCACGCCCACCTTCTAAAAACTAGTGATTTGTGCCGTATAAATGCAGAATTAGTTAAAAACAAGATTCCAACAGATTATTTTCCCGCTGGTCTCTTCGTCAACTTTATATAATGATCTTTTCCACTCGCCTAACACCGGTGTGATTCACCAAATGAACCACAATACATTTTTCTGCCAAAAATCCCTTTCACCAATGAACAATCAGCTGATTGTCAAAATATTTCCCCCCAGTGCCCGGTAAACAATTCTTTCCTAGTTTGTAGGTGCGGGGCCGTAATTCTTGATACAAATTGAGTTTCAAAGCAAATTCAACGTAGCCATGTCTCACAATCCCCTCGACAAAATCCAGGCTTTAGATTCCATTGAAAAGGAAGTAATTATGTGTCTGCAGAGCGCAGGTACGTGTCAAATATTGCTCGCGTCCCTATACCATAAATCTTATTCCCTTCTTTTTGGATTTATAACTACGAAAAAGTTATAAAATATTTACACTAGCAACTACTTATCCCTTTTTAACTAATTCCAGGTCAAGCCCTAGCCGAACTAGCTAAAGAAAAATCGAGTCAAAAAACTGCTGAAAATCACACGCAACAGTTCCTCAAATCACTATCAAATGTCGAGCAGAAACTTAGCGAACAAATTAGCTATCTCACAAAAGTTTCCACGGGACAACCGCACGAAGGATCGGGCTATGCTGCTGCTAAAGTTTTGCAAATGGCCTGGCATCGTATTCACCACGTTCGGTCACGTGTCCGGGAGTTGGAAGAATGCAAAACGAAATACACGCAAGCGGCAGTAGCAAGACATCAACAGCAGCAATTAAGTCGTGTCCAGGAAATGCAAAACACAAATCAACAAGAACGTTAGACTAGTTTTTATGATTTTCTATTAAAATAATGCAAGTGCAGAGTGTGAATGGTGTTGTAAACTTTTTAAAAATGTGTGAATAGATTGTTTTGTATGGGCAATGTTGTTTTATTTGGCATTTAGTCGAAATTCGAAGTTCTTTTTTTACACACAGTCGTTTTCAACTCGACTGCCGCTCTAGTTTTACAGCTGAGTAGAAAAGAATTTCATTAAATGTGCTGCCTGTACTTATTTCTTGTGTGGTTTGGGGCGTAGTTCTATCCTTGGTTTTTTGTGACAGAATACCTTAATCGGAGAAGATTGTTGATTTAAATCCTAAATTTGCTTTACTCCCCTGGAATTTATTTATACTGTTAATATTTCATGCCCACGAAATACCAGCCACCTATACTAAATCCACAAACAATTTACATCACTCAAATTGCAGCTCTTTAATTTCACTCAATTCTTACCAATCTGCTCATTCAATCCGCTACAGTCCGGGTTATGCATTACAAATCGTACACAACGATTGTATTGCAATTGTTCATAAGCCTAATCCGCTGAGCTATTCAATCCAAAGCCGTTACGATTGATTTTGCGCGACGTTTGTCTATGTGTGTATTATGTCCGCAGTGAACTGGTTCGGATCGAATCGTAGCATCTGTCGTCGTGCACAGTACTCGCATGTCCGCCATTGTGCAACAGACGACAGTTCGGTTAACTCGATTGTAGTTTTGTGATTGAAAAACGTGAATTATGGAATCGTGCGAGGAACGAGTATGGGCAAAAGACGATATTCTAGTGCTTATCGAAGCGTACAGAGATTGTCCAGAACTATGGAGTCCTACAGATCCGAATTACTTAAACAAACCGGCGCGAGTTGAGGCTTGGAATCGGATTGCTATGAAATTGAGTTGGACAAAGCTAGAGTGCAAGAAGAAAATCTTCGACCTACTCGCAACGTACAGACGTATTAAATCGATGGAAAAGAGATTGGAGGCAACTGGTAAATGATTTGTTTTGATATGTGATGAAGTTGGTGTGGTTTTTGTGTAGTGAACCAGGAAATTGTAAATTTACGAAAAAAATTATGTGATGTCGGTTCAGACTTATCTATCAAAGTTTGACGGTTGACCAATAATCTGACAGCAAAACGCGCGAAATAGTTTTTAAAATAACCATATCAACTCAGTCCGAAACACGCTAAAGATAAATAAAATCTGAAATGAATTTGAATGAATTTTGATTCAAAATTCACTACTTCGATCGTAACGGAAGTTTGCGTAACTCCCAAAATGTATTTCATGGTATATAAGAGAAATGGGATAAATTCAAGGAATTAATTATTCTTAGCATTTTTGATGCTGATTTTAATTTGAAAAATTAAAATTTGTGTTTTCCATTGTTACAGGTGAAAAGCTGCAGAAACCATGGTTTGCATATGAGGCATTAAGGTTTCTAGAGACACGAGATGCCACCAAAGTGCAAGATGGAAGTTATAAAATAAGTACCGTGGATACGGCAGCAGTTGATACGGCAGCAGTGGATTATGTGGTAAGCAGCATGCATCTGTCTCATGCAGGACTGTGACTACTGGCAATTATGGCACTGTGCCGGATCTTTTCTTGGCTTTTTGGGTCTCTAACTGAACTGATAGGTAGCAGATGCCACGTCTATTGTATGTGCCTATTTAATTCCTAGGTAATTGAAGTTTTAGTAATGCCTTGTAGGCTCCGGATCATTCGTTCAGTTTTTTTTTCTCAGGAAGGAGATAAGTATGATATCGAATTTTTCTTTCGTTTAGAGATTTTGCCATATTTGGATAGTCCTTGATAAATTCTGAACTTATCCGAATTCACAGATAAATCCTTTTTGCAGACGTGAATTTGAAGTTTAGTCTGCGGAATATTTTTTTTCCACCTGTAGCCATTTCTCGGACTGGCAGAGAATGGTTGGTACCGCTTTTTGACCAGGTAGACAATTTTTTAGACTAGGCTGTACTGTTTGGAGCGATAGTACTTTTTTCCGCCGGTTCTAGTATGAAAGTGACGGAAAGCCTTAGACAACGGAAAAGTTAACTTTCTCATCGGTAGAATCTCCCGTTTTTAAAATCACTAGTATTTTCGAATCACTATTTCGCTTTTTTTGGTTTTGTTTTTGAAATTTTTTAGCTTTTTCTTCCTTTTCTCTTTTTTAAGTTTTAGAAATCGAAAATTCCCACGATCTCACAACACTGGTTCGGAGTTATTCGACTGAGGGAAGGAGCGCACGTTCCAGCTGCCCGAGCGCTCGGATACCTGCTCGACACCCCACTGCATTTAGTGCTGTATGTTTGAAAATATTGTGAACTAGACTCTATAACTTCGGAGACATATTCTTAGATACATTAGGAATAGATTTAAGCAATAAAAAAAAAAATATATTTTTGACCTCCTAAATTTGTCTCCATTTTTCAACTGCGCCAGTTCGCCGATTTTTTGTTTGACCCAGATTATATCTTTTGTCGTCTGGCATACTGCAATATAATCTGCCTCGATGGTCGACAAAAAGCTACCCGCCAATTGACGAAACCGGTCCACAAAGCGACGACCTTTTGTTTTAAGGAGTTCCAGATGGTGTCTTTTTATTTTTTAGTATGAACTCTTCTTGCCCCGATAGGGTGTATAAGGCTTCTGATCGCCTCGCAATAAGCTACAATTGTAATCTCTTAATCCCCATTATTTCATGGCAATGATAGGCTAGAATTTCGACTGGATGTTGTTCGAGACTCTCCTTAAATAGCGCTCTTGGTGTAGGAATATCGATTCGTTTCGATCCTGCTGTATCTTCAGACCCAGATAGACTTCTGCCTCGCTAATATCGAATTCCTTTTCCAGGGACCAAGAAGTGACTCGGCGATGTCATCACTCTTCGCTGCAATTAGCCCATCGTCAATGTATATTGCGAGAAGGATCCGTTCTTTCTGGTCGCCAGTGAAAACGCAATGATAACCGACATTGGAAATTAGACCGAATTCGTCTACTGCTTGCAGACATCATCGCGACCATTTTCGTATCCTTTTGCTCGCTGCATGTAAATTTTTTCATGGAGTTTTCCATGTAGGAAAGCGGTTTTAATGTCGAATTAGAATAATTTAAGTTTGTATGGGACTGCAATTGAGTGGATGATTGGAGTAGTTGGGCTGAATCGTCGCACAAAAAGACATGCCTTGCATCTGCTTATCTCGCCATGAGGGTTTCTGTATTCTGTAGGTCCATATACTATCGATTACGTGTTGCTTCGTTGGCTTCACAACGATGTTCCAGGACTAATTTTTTTCAAAGGCTTCGATGTTTTGTTTCATTGCTTGGATCCAATGGTCGAGGCTTGCAAAAACTTCCTCATAGCTCTTAGGCTCTTCTGGCTTGGCCGTGGAGATGAAGCAAAAAGGGAAATTAATATATCTAGGGAGTGTTTTGTTTCTCATATTTCTGATCACAATTTACTGCGTATTTAGGTTTTATCTGTGTGTCCCAATCGTCATTTTGTTCATCCATTACTTCCGAATGATTATCCGAGGTTTTTGGATGTATCTTGATTCTTTTCAAAGTATCTTTGGAATCGTCGCTTTTCTCTTCGTTCATCTTTTGCTATAGGATCGTGCCTAACTCGAGTCTACGATTTGTTGTAGTGATGCAGTAGTTTTGCAGTGTGGGTAAGTGAGGCTCCCGCTCATCGTGTCTTTGAACATCTTCCCGGTGAATATAACAAACATATCCGTGAATTTTGATGTTATTTTCTTCAGGATAGCAAACACAATTGCCTTTTATGTTTTTTCCGTAGCCAATGAAAATTCTCTGCTCTGATTTGTTATTCAATTTTCTTTGTTTCTCTTAGCTGATATGATTTTTCCAAATGTTCGAAGATCGTTAATATCTCTTTTTCCGTGCCAAAACGAATGGGGTGTCGTTCCTGGGATGCTGCTTCGTCCAGTGATATTCAAGCTATATACAGATGCATTTAGCCCACATCTTTTGCTCTGCTGGTGTGGATTGGTATGCAAGCAGGCTCGACGACATTCCGATTCTCCCTCAGCGGCTCAATTTTCTTCCGGAATGTATGACACAGTCTTCTGGTACTTAAATCTACGGTTTTGTATAAGCTCGATTATTCTTTGTTGTTAAAGACTCTCTTTATTTCTTTACCGTGGTGTTTGTCGGTCTGCTTCACGAACTTTTTAAGACATTCCACAGTTCGCAACTTTTCCAGTGCGTAAGAATTAAAATATCTCCCTGTGGCAATCCATTATTAACATGAATAGAATCATTTCGTTTAGGATAAAAAGAAGGCAATCTAGCACCAGAGATTATCAAGGATGTTAAAATATATGAGAATATTGTGCAAGATATTTAGGTTAACATCTTCATAGCAGAGATGGGCAAAAGAGCTCATGGCTCACCACTGATCGTTCTTTTTTACTCTGAAAAAACAAAGCACAGCATAGTCTGCGAGCGAAAGCTTACGTTTGACTAGACTTGATGAAATATGCAGCGAACAGTTTACTGAGAGTACGGCGCAATACTGTAAAAAAAAGAGCGAGCATTGGTGAGCCATAAGCTCTTTTGTCCATCTCTACTTCATAGACATACTCAGTGCCGATGATAGCACACATTATAATCTGTTTATTAATTATCATTTATTGTTTGGTTCAAAGTATTAAAATCCATTTGCTATTATAACATTACAGAAAATGACAAAAATTGTAACATACGAACGAGAAGTAATAACTGATATTTTAAAAACATACAAAGCACTGCGATGTTTATGGGATCCTAAAATAGTAGATTACCATAATCCCTTTGAACGAAGCAAAGCATACAACATTTTGCTGCGAAAATGGAGAAAAATTGATCCTGCATGCACCTTAGATCATGTGAAAAGTAGATTGACTAATTTTAGGACTTGTTATAGCAAACATAAAAGAAAAGTAAGTACATTCTTAATAAAAAATCTTTGTTAACGTTTATTGATTGATCTTTCCATTGTCTCATTGATCTTTCCATTATCTTGTTAATTCTAATATAAATTTACTCTGATGAATTTCAGGTGGAACTTAGTATAAAGAATGGCGATGAAGAAATCTATACTCCGACGGTGTGGTACTTCGATCTTTTGCAGTTCATAGATGAAGTTGATCGTTGCAAAACGGAACGCCGTGGAATGGATTGGAAAAAATTAGAGGCGGAGGTTAGTGAGATTAATGAAATTTTAGTAGAAGATATAAGATTTCTTTTATACATAAATTCAAATATAGGGGTTCAAGAATAACCTTGCTTATATTTTTAGTACTTTTAGGGTTTAGAGTTTAAATATCTCTCTACTACTATGGTAAAAATATAGGATATATAAGCACAGAAGCTTCAGAATAGTAATTGTGGTATTCAAGATAATGGTTTAGTAAAACCTCCATGCCTTATTAACTAAGGCTATACCTTAACCTGCATTGCACTCATTACAGTTGCCTGTCATAGCAAGTTGCTAATTAAGTTAAGACATTGTTCCTCGAGTTTGGTCAGACATATGGAAACTGTTTCTATCTGGGACATGGAACTTTCAACATTAGTTTTAAAGTTTTGTTTTTCAAAGTTTAGTGAATACAGTATAGTGAATTCCGGGCCGAAAGAAATATTTGAAAATAAAAACGAAAGCTCGTATAAACAGAGATTGAATAAAGCAGAACCAAGAACTGATCGTGGTGATACGCCAACGGGCATGACTCTCAAAGTTAACTTAGTGAATATTTTTCTGACAATAGTAGTCGTTTTTTTTCACATACCAATAGTTTTAGTTTTCCATTCATTTCCATTCCGAATACATTGTATTTCAACAATTTCCTTTTCTGTCGATTTCCGATATTGAACTGTCCTTATTTTCCTAGATTTCGATTAAAGGTACACCGTTGGAGCGTGATTATTGGACTGATTTTTTACAAACATACAGACATTTCCGAAGTCTTTGGAATCCCACTGATTCAAAATACTTGGATCATGATAATCGAAACGAAAAATACAATATATTGCTGGAAAAATGGAGGAAAATCGAACCAGAGGCTACAATGGAGAATTTGAAGAAGAAATTGTGTAATGTTAGGACTACTTATAGAAAAGAGAGAGGAAAGGTAAGTATTTCTAAAAACAAAAACTATCGATTTATGTTTTCAATTTTTCGTTGAGGTTGAACAAAATAATAATTAATCTTTCTATTTAATGTTTTTTTTTGCTAATTTTTTTGATACAGTTTTTTTTATTTAAATTTGATTTATTATTTAAAAAAAATCAGCTCGTGGAATTTAAATTAAACCTACCATAAAATTTAACTTCTGCATTACAGGTAGAAGCCAGCCGAAAAAGAGGAGACACTAAAATCTATACTCCGACGTTGTGGTACTTTGATATTATGAGTTTTCTAGATGAGAAAGATGCATTGGAGGTGGGAACTAGACACAATAAGAGAGAAATACCTACAAATGATGTGGTAAGTGAAAGTAAAAATATGAATAAAAGCAGGAGCTGGGCTGTCTTTTACGCCGGACGCGTTTTATACAGAATTTTTGGTGCCTTTTATTCTCGTGTTTATTTCAAGTATTGTGGATGGGAAAGTTTTCTACAGAACCTGCCTATGAATGCATATTGAAATTGCTTTTATATATTTAATTTTTTCAAATATTTGATCATTTTTTATGTCGTTTAAAAATCGCTGAAACAATGAAAAAAGAGTTTTGTGATCATAAACCCAGAAGTTGAAGTAAAAAGTATTTGAAACAAAAAAAAACTTTACTGATCAGGGTCAAATCAGTATAACTGTATATGTTTTAAGCATTGCGACATTTTCAGGGTATTTCAAATACCAAAATTTAATTCTTTACAATGATTACGGATCTACATGATCAGCTCGCAATATACCCCATGAGGCATTCGAAGAGTGTTTGAGTTCAATTCCGATGAGTTAAAAGATCTTAGTTGTAACTAGCGTGTGTTAACAAGCTCTCAGAATATTTTTGTCCAATCTACAAAGTCAGCATGGCTCAGGTTAAAATTAGGGATGTTTCAATTAGCTATGGTAAATGGTAGTTTCGGATGGAACAATCACAAATATTATATATTGGATCGCAAGTCTATTGGTGTTGACAAAATGGTCTGGATACCGCGGTACATGAAAGAAGGAAGGATGATACACCCAACATACATGGTGTATTTTGACGACAGTTGCTAAATGTAAAAACGTCAACGTGAGTGTCGATTCGATCGGGAAAGAAGGAATATCGTTGCGATAATTCCAACGTTTATGATAATTACACGTCCAATCTTATGGGCCACGACAATAGCTGCATTCATTGCCACCATCGGCAAGTTTGCCACTGGTTGGATTTTTTTGGTTTTTCAGAAAAAGCGCTGCCAAAGTCATCCTTTCATAATTTACCACCATCGGCCACTACTAGTCATCGCCCCTCTACACAATGGTGATGAATTGCAATGGTCCATGATAGGCCGCGATGTGTGGCCTATCATGATTCATTGCATTGTGAGTCCAGTATATAAAATTCCGTTGAACAACACGTTCGAATTGTCATGGGTGCATTGTATTCTAGATGTAGTATGGGATTTCAATTTTTTCTTCTTCTCCTATATGTCCGAGCTTGTATATTCATTTATAAACTCAACATGTACCTTCAGCTTGGATTTCTCAAGAATTTTCGTTCCATTGAATGCACTCGACTGAGAGCAAAATCTTTGAACTCTAAGACAATATCTTTTGACGGTAGGTAGGTAGGAGATCGATGAATGGCTTAAGTTCTACAATTCACTTTGCTCAATTCTAACTACAGAAAAAAACAGCTAATTTAAGTGACTTTATGATGTTAGAAATTAAGCGTCAGAAGTACTTATTTTAGTAAATTATGTTGATTTCACAACTGTTTATAAATATAAATATCAGGAGTTTGATTTTTCTACAAGGAATTTCCTTTTGTTAATTTTCAGAATGCATCAAATGATACACTATCAGAGCGAACTGTCATTACCGACGTCTTAAAAACTTACAAAAAATTTCGATTATTATGGGATCGCAATAATGAAAATTTCACAGACAAGCGCAAACGAAATCAAGCCCTTGCCATATTATTGAAAAAATGGAGAAAACTTTATCCGAAATGTACCAAAAAGTTCATGCTGAATAAAATGTGCGGGTTAAGATCTGTTTATAGAAGACAAAGATGCAAAGTAAGTAGGGCATACAATACGGAATTTCATTAAATTATAAAGCTGAGCTAAAGTACTAAATTTCAGGTGGAAGAGAGTAAAAAGAAGGGTGATGAAATTGTTTATACGCCGACTTTGTGGTACTTTCCTCTTTTGCAATTTCTGGATGAAAAGGATGGTTTGATTCCTTCTGTTGCTTGCAACGATGCAAAGGATTCTAGCGATTTGAATGAATGTAGCGACTTGAATGTATCGAACGATGAAGATATGCTTTCAAATGATGAGGTAAATTGCTTCACCTTTTGTTTAAAACCTTTTTGTAGATATACATATATGCAACTCTTAAAAATATTCAGACATTGTTCAGCAGTGGCGGCTCGTGATATTTATTTTAGAAAAATCATTTAATATTAAATTGACCTATTCTCAAATATACATTGCAGAACTTTGGGAGGTGGAGCGAAGAGAGGAAACATGACGAGTTATTATGGCAAACGGTGATATGGAAACATTTCACTGCAAGCTAAAATCCATTCATCTCTCTTTCATGATAGCGAAACGTTGAATGATATTTTCATACTAACTGCTTTTCCTCTCTAATTTATTTCTCTATACTTCTTTATACTTGATTTTTATACTTAGCAGCGATAAATGCTTTAATTGTGTTTAACGAATGATAAGTTTTGATTATTTCAAAGTGAAAAATTATACCTGAATACTTACTAAAGTAGCCCGAATAATACAGATTCGCTCTATTAATTTGGTTGTTTCTGACATAACACCATGAGTTCCATTGGAATGAAGAAATTTTGGAAAGCCATAGTATGATTACTTTTCTATACTATCTTGTCAGCGTAAAAGGCAATGAGCTCTCTCTTTATCAAATTGCAAAAAAAAAAAATATATTTGTCTTATTTATATTTCAATCTCCTCTGCTTAAAATTTAAATTTTGATTTAAATTTCAATGAAAACATCAATTAAATTTTCGCTTGCTACAAGTCGTAAAACAACTAACAGTTGTGTGTGTGTTTGGGTTGGGAGAGATGCGCCTGGCGCCTCTAAGCACTCTGGTCAAAAGACTCATTCTACTCATACTCCCAGCCCTATAGTTCGCTGGATCCCAGATTTCTTAACGAAATCTAGGATCAATGATAAAGAGAAATATGCTATCTTCTACCAACGTGTCACATCCCAGCCAAAGCATTGATATTTGAGACGCACAAACGCTGGGCATTCATAGAGGAAATGCTTCTCAAAGTGAATATCTTCTAGGTAGGATAGACAGAGGTCATTCTGTGCAACAGCTATTCGGTACATTTGTCCTCCAAGGCAATTGTGTCCAATCAATATGCCTGTCATTTCTTAGCAAATTTTCCAGCTCTTGAGTAGAAACCCCGCAGTCGCATGATTGGGCTCGGAAAGGAAGATCTTGGTGTGCCTAGCCACATCAGAAGAAATCCATTTTTCTTTGTGAGCACAACTACCCACTTCCGAAAAATGGCATGTAAAGATGCGGTCGGTACATCTAAGGCGACTTCAGGGCTCTATAAGGGAAGCGTCGAACCTCAGCGTCGGCGCTTTCATTCCCCCCAATAGCACAGAGTCCCAGTACCCAGAGCAGGTGCACTCTATTGAATCTGGCGACAGAGTTCAATCGTGTCCTACACTCTTGGGCAATTTTCAAAGTAGCATGGGTCTACGTAGTGCCAGTAGCGCAACTTGACTGTCACTGCAAATGGCGATACGTTTCTTCAATTACCCAGTAGGCAGTTCATTACGACACTCTGAATTTCAGTTCATTAAAACACTCTCTTGATACCCAGCCAGGATCAACATTTACATAGCTAGTCAAATCGCGATAAATGCACTGATGTCTCGCACATATAAATCGAAGGGCGTATTTGATTCGACACTATATTTAGATCCAATTTATAGGAAAAAAAATGATTTTTTGAACGCTCCACACGGGATGACACCCTTAATATGGAAATTAAACAAATATTAGACAATTAAAGCTCGCGTAGTCTAGTGAGTAAAGCGCTAAGTTCTAGTGCGTGCGGCCCCTGGTTCAAATTCAGGATTGGACGAGAGATCACGCACCAAATTTGCGCTCACCTTAATCAGGGGTCACTCACGTTACTACTCTATCACGCCACACTCGTATTCACATTGATTGTGGATTGAAGCTCTCTACCAGCTTCAACCCCCAGGCCCGATAAGGTCTATCACGGGATAACTTTATCTCTAAATTAGGTAAACATATCATGTCACTGAAAACACAAAATAAAACTCTCTCGTTACTTGTAAACGCATTAGTTACACACTGTTAGGAAATATAATTTACTGATTAATTTGGTTAATTTCTTTTCCAAATTTTGTCCTCTGCGGAGCCGCCTGTTGTTTAAAAATAAAATGTATCCAAAAATTACAATATATTGCGTACTTTATATTAATGTTATAACTATTTTATTTGTTCCAGGAACCTGATACGGTTGGTTTAGATGCAAGTGTTTTGAGTAACGAAGACATAACTGAAGAACAACCTATCGAATACCAGCTGAATGACCCGCAACACTCAAATACTTCTGTTTCACCAAAACTAAGAAGAAAAAGAAAACTAGGCGATGATAGGTCCTGCATTGCGAGTGCTTTGGATATACTAAAATCGACGGCAAAACGTTTACATACCGGTAACGAACCGCGACAAATCCAAACATTTTGCTCTTATATAGCTTCGAAAATGTGCTCTTACTCGGCATCAACACAAAGAGGCGTTCAACATGCCATCTACGATATACTAACTGAAGCTGATCAGGCAATTTCAGTGCAATCCACGCAACACTATTCAAATTCGAAAAATATTAAAAAGGAAAAAGAATCTAGACCACGAACAACATTTGCTCGAGTCTTGCGAAATGAGAGTGACCAAGACTATGCAGAAGAAGATGAAGAAGAACCAAATTCGGCCTCCGAATCTGAGACTGAGAACATACATAAAGCTGAAGAAGTTTGGTGTATAGAAAGATATAAATAGGATAGTGTCCATCATGTTGTTCTATTCATTATTTTGTCATTATTTTGTTTGATTAGGTATGGAGTTTTGTGTTCATATCTGTTTTGCTTAGTCTTAGTTCCCAAAAAATCACGGTATTCCACTTTATGGCATCATTAGCTATGAAAACAATTAGTGTTTCTGTTGGAGAAGTGTCTACCGTGCAGCTGCATTAGATACCGCTAGATGGCGAAAGTGTCGATTTCCCACTGAGTCAACTTTTGAAAGAGAATGTCAAAAAAAACTACCTCTTCTTTCTTATTTTTTGACTCATATAACTTTTCTAGTGGGGGTGCGTTATGATGAAGCTTAGTATGAAAGGAGATATAAAATCTGTTTGTTTCTTTTAAAAATTTCTAACAAACTATTTACAGTTTGTCTGTAAAATAATTAGTCTAGATAAAGTGAAAGTCATTGTAACGATAGTTGAATGTGAATAAAAAGATGTATTAATTCTTACTTGAATATGTTTTATTTATTAATAATTTCGATTGATTGGCTCAGTATGAGAATCAGTTAGGTACCCGCAAGGATGCGTCTATACCTCGAATGGAGATCTTAGTCGATAGATAGCTGCTGAAGTTGCGTAGATACAACTGAAGCTCATAATGCTAGAAGTCATGCCTCCAAAGCGATAGTTAAATTAGCGCATATGATTCACTATAACGACTTATTTTCGAGAAGAAAAAACAAAGGAAATGTTCGTTAAAGGTTTAAAAATGTGCTCTTATCAAGCTAAGTTTTCATGCTAGGGGCAATGAAAATTTAACTTCCGACAACTGGACAATGTTTAGATTCAATTAGATTTTCATCACCATTTTCATTGTTTCATTTGACTCGTGCTAGAAAATAGTGAATTTTCTCAAACTAACTTTTTTTGTCTCTTGAAAACTATGATAAATACATTTTTTGATTTTAAAGATGGGCAATAAATATATAAGCAAGTTTAGTTGTATGATTTACTGTCGACAGGAACCCTTATCTGTCTCAAAAACGTTTAACGATTTGTATGTCTTAGTGCTTGCATGCTTTTGACGAATTTACTATGGAACATATACTCAAGCTCGTTTAGGAGTAGATAAGTAAAGTTATAAGTTGCATTGAAAACTACAAGAATTGAATTAAAATAAATATCTATAAACCTTACTAAATAAAATTGTTTGAATTACATTTTAAACAATATCGATAAAAATGTATCCCCACCGACACTGTAGACCAATAGACACTGAAGACGAGGTCAAATTGCCGTCGAAATATCGATATTTGTCAAAAACTTATATAAACCTAGCTTCCAAAGGAAAAATTGGTTTTTTATTTAAAATCTTTAACAATGTGGCGTTTATGAATGGCGAGTGTAGTGTAATGAGCAAGATATTTCAAAGAATCATAAAATTCCCGTATAGTATAACACATCAACACCTATTCAGTACGGTTTCCAAGAACACAGTAATACAATAGCGGCCACGTTAGATGCGGTCCAATTTTTTAACAATTCATTGGATGAAGGTAACTATGTAGCAGCCATTTTTGTCGATCTCAAGAATGCCTTTGATACTATTAATCACAAAATTCTGCTTCATCGTCTCGAAAAATATGGCATAATAAAAGATAATTTATTGGATAGGCGGATTTTGACTAAACAATCACAGTGCATCCGTCGGGAACGTTTCATCAATATAGGCATATCGCAGGGATCAATTCTTGGATCAGTGCTATTTCTACTGTATTTGAACTGCATCCAACATCTCCAGCTGTCTGGTAAATTCGTCCTCTTCGCGGAGATAACTAACCGGTAACTATACGTACGTGATTGCTAGGCAAAACAGGATTGCTAGAAATATATCTCTTGCGATTCCAAGAACAGATAGATAGAAAATGAACCCAATACAGCAGCCTATCGCATTTTATAATTCATTACCGAACTCCGTAAACACATAATAGAGTCTAAACCTTACTTGAAACCACATGTCAAAATCAACAATCCTTAATGAAGAAGATACCAGAGTTTTTTTTCGTAGGACGCATGTCAATGAGGACAAATATATAACAATACACGAAGCGTAATTAGAATTGATAGCTATTGTGTTTTCCCTGATACCAATGCTTCAATTGTCTGGGAAGTACTTGGACGGTGTATTTGATGACGCGATGATGCAAACGGATCGTGCATACTAATTGAGAGATCTGGAGAGTGGATGGAAGGAGGGAAATAGGACCTCTATTCGCAGGTATATAAATCAATTTGAAATAAATTAAGCTTAAAGAGCTAGGATCAATATCTTTGTTTCTATAATCTACTTTGCAACAACAACTATACACTCGACATAATTTCATATATAGCTAATCAACAACATTTAAAAAGATTAAATATGCGATTTTATAAAATATATTATAGAAAATGAAATCAAAGCATAAGTTTTTACCTCATTTTCCCTAGCTTCACTTCAAGTTTGTTCTGTAACCGTGAGAATCGCAAGAAACTGAGTCTTTAATTATTTTTTTACTACCTATTGTCTCCATTTTCTACATCGCATGATCTTAGTGAGTTACAGAAGATATTTTGCAGAAGTCAATTTGCTTAGTTAAAAGTCAGTCACTTAAGTCTATTCAATTATGTATATTCAAATTCGCAGAAATATTCTAAAATTGAAATCAATAACACTCAGGTTATCTCTCAAATCATCCTAATGTTGTAAATAAACCATTTTTAATTCACCCATATATTGAAATCCAGCCAAACAATGGAGTACTCATTCACTTCTCACTTTTCAAAGCTAGATTTTTATTTGGGATTACGGACTTTTGTGATGGGACGGCAGCACTTATGACAATCATGATTGAAACTTCGTTCATCATACACACATTTCTGCTCTTCGCTTGGTTACATGATATTCATGATTGCCATCCGATATCTCGCACGACTTGGTTTGGCATGGAATTTCAAAGTAAAGCACCTTAGCACCTGCCAATTGTTGCAACATGTGTATGTGGCTCTGCTGCCAACTTGTTCGGGTCGGATCCGAACGCAACACCGTGTAAACGCATTCTTCTTGTCATCTAGAACTTCAAGTCTTGTCATCAGAACACCAGACCAGACCAACTGTTCGGCCGGAGCTGTTTTGATAATTTATAAGAGTTCGTAACGTAAAACGTGAAAAATGGAGACGGATGAGTATAAAGGATGGTCAAACGCTGATATTTTAAGCTTTATTGGTTCGTACAAGAATTGTCCGGAATTATGGCATCAATCGAATCCGAATTACAACAATAAACCGGTGAGACTTCAAGCTTGGGGACGAATTGCTATGAAGTTTGGTATGTCAAAGGTAGAGTGCAAGAAAAAGATCTTTGGACTAATCTCAATGTACAGGCGACTTAAAACGACAGAGGAAAATGCAAAAACTTATGGTAAGTTATATGCATTTATCGTAAACGATGACTGATTCCATAAGCTATAAGTCAATCATATAGTATAAATGAATGGAGTTCTTCAACACAGATGAAATAATATATAAGAGTAATAAATATAAATAATCTTGGGATTAAGTTCGAAATTAAAGAGCGGAAAGTTGGGCGTAGAAGCTTGAAAACGATTAGTTTTCAAGCTTCAGGATTAGACCATTAGTAGGAAACAACGAGAATTGCGATTTATAGCACGTTGTTTATGATATCTTACCGTTTTACTTCTTTAACTGAATCAATGCAGTTTTTTTGGTACGTGCATTGACTATAGGTCTGTTCGCGTACCTGAGTCTATTATAATATATTAAAACAGATTCGCAGCAAGTCGTTTTTGTACTCTTGGTGCAAGCCAAATTTTTACAAAAAAAAAGAGATTATAATGCTATTTACTGCAATAATTAAAAGTTATTTTTCATTTCAGGTGAAGCATCGGAGCCATCTTGGTTTGCGTATCGAACTCTGAAGTTTCTTGATGACAGAGATGCGAAAGAAATCACACCAACGGTGAGTTAAGTATTTTCTCTTCATACAAGTCGTCATTATATTCAAGGCTCTTGGAGGATATGAACTTTCGTATAGCGATTTTTTTTTTTGATTCGATCTGATATCATTAAAAAACTGAAACCCTAACCGCCCTGAAAATATTGCATTGCAAAAATGGCAAGTTAAGGACAAGCTGAGGACGAATCAATAGCAGCTTACGATTACGTAGCTTCAATTATAGTTGCGTTTTTTCGCACTTCAGATCACGTTTGATCGCAAGATTTCGTTGTTGTTTTCAGTGCTACTGACCTGATCAGGATAGAGGTTTAAAAAAACGCGACTTATGTAGATTTTCTCATATCATATATATATTTTTAGTATATATATACGAATCGTGCATTTCGGATAAATGACTACATTATATTTTTGCCCCAAAGACAGAAACAAAAATAATAGAAAAATACTTTAAATATTACAGGTCAAAAAGACATTACCGATATTTAGTTTAGCAAAAATAACTTTAAAAACTGCTTACCAACATTTTCGTCTTGTACTATTGTAGCAAGTCGACAGTCCGATATCGGAACGTCAAGTTATCGTCAATATCTTAAAGTTGTATAAAGAACAGCGTTGTTTATGGGATAGTACTCATCCACTGTACGTGCATAAGGAAGTTAGACATGAAGCAATATGTCCACTGCTGGCAGAGTGGAAAAAAATCCATCCAATGTCTAATGTAGACACGGTGAAAAGGAAACTAGCAAACTGGAAAAGTGCGTATAGAAGGGAAAGAAAAAAGGTCAGTCGCTATGTTGTAATATATATATTTTTTTTGCGAATAAATTTTCAAAATTTTTTAAATAATTGAAAGGTGATTTTTGTATTCACTCTATAAGTCGTGGTTGGATGTTTGATTTTTATCAACCCATTTCATTGCATTATTCGTTCTAAAATTTAGAAATGAATCAATTTATTAAATTTCAGGTGGAGCAGCGTAAAAAGAATGGCAAGGAAGGACAACTGACGCTTTGGTACTATAATTATTTAACATTTTTGGATGAAAAGAATGTGAAGAGCGAAAAGAAAGAGTCGACATCAGTCAATGAAGACACCGATGTCGATTCAAAAGATATGTTCCCTGATGATGCAGTAAGTAAAATAGGTTGATTTATTGTATAATATAGAAAAGTAGAATATCAATGCACACTTAATATTCATCATATTTTGGTTTTTTTAGGATCCTTTGGCGGCACATCAAAGTGGTTTGAGTAATCAAAGAATAGAACAGGAAGCAATAAATGAAAACCAACTACCTGAAACACGACAAGAAGTTGATGTGGTACATCGAACAAAGAGACGTAAAATAAAAACACATGACGATGAAACAACTTTAATTGCAAGCGCTTTTGAAATACTAGAATCAACAGCGAAACGATTACGTAATGAAAGCGAACAGAATGAAATAAATATATTTTGTAAATTTATATCGTCAAAAATGTCGTCCTATCCGTCATCAATACGACAAGAAGTCCAGCATGCATTCTACGATATTTTGATGAAAGCTGATCGTGGACACTTTGAACGATTGGCTGTTAAGAAGCCCAGGTTGCGCAGTAGTAGAAACACACAAGTACCTGCGGAGCGTGTTACGTTCGCACAATCCTTGCCAAATAATACTAAATCACATTCGTATTCATCATCGCAACCTGCCTCAGAACAAGTTGACTGTAAAATGGAAAATGCAGAATATGAAAATCTACAGTATAGTCCTTCACACGATTCGACATCAGGATCTTCTGAATCTTCTGAATAAACTCTTCTTGACTCAGTACTCTTCATTTTCTGAAGGGTAAACTATACTAAATCAACTTTATTAGTTATAGTTATTGATAAAGTAATAAAATTCACAGTTTTATATTGAATGCGGAGAACTGACTTTATCGTCTTTATTAACTTTACTTTCCAATTACTTCCGGTGTAGCATGAGAAAAATTATTTGAATTATATAATTGAGAATATTGTCTCATACATTTAATGCGGTGCCATTTCACCATGCTCAAACAGCCAAGCTTCAATTGGCGCTCTTTATGAGTGAATTGATTCAAATACCTTTCAATAGAAAATAGCTCCGCCTGTTTGCTTGGGATTGTTGCTCTGTTGCAAGTAATAATAGTCTGATATCCCATATTTTTTTGGCACTCTCTTTCACATTCCTCTTCAGAGTACTAACGTAATAATAGTGATCCATGGTGCTCTCTATTATCTCCAGTTTAACAGCTCCTGCCGCAAAAATACCTCTACAGTAATCCAGCAACAGCGTGCTTTACCGTCTTTATTGGGTGTTTAGGATTGAGTGCTTCTTTTTCCTGTCGGAATACACCTAAATATTGTATTTAGACTCATCCCAAATGATTAGTTTGTTCCAGAATTCGAAATACTTTTTTTTTCAAATTTCAAGCAAATTTTATTTAATTTTTCAGACATTTTTTTTCCGCCCATGCAATCGAGATAAGATGATCACACTTTCAATCGAATGCCAGGGGTGTTTGTACGGAACGGCAGCTCTTATTTCAATGCAGGCTTGAGACGTTCTACGTTCATTCACATATTTCTACTTTTTGGCTTGGTTACATGCTGACAGCTGTTACATGTGATGTTCATGTTTTCTGACCTATCTGCCGACTTGGTTTGGCATGGAATTTCAAGCAACAAGCCAATGAATCGTAGCAACATGTGTATGCGGACCTGCTGCGAACATCTGGATCCGAACACTACATCATGTCATCGTGTAAACGTGTTCGTCTTGTCAACGAGCAGTAGCAGAAAACCAGACCACGGATCAGGTGTCCGGCTGGAGGTGTTTTAAAAGTTTATAAGGGTTTGTGAAACGTAAAAAATGGAGGCGTATGAGTATCCAGGATGGTCAAATGCTGATATTCTAAACTTTATCGAAGCGTACAAAACTTGTCCGGAATTGTGGCATCAATCGGATTCGAATTACAACAATAAACCGGTGAGACTTCAAGCTTGGGGACGAATTGCTATGAAGTTTGGTATGTCGAAGGTAGAGTGCAAGAAAAAGATTTTTGGACTCATCTCAACGTATAGACGACTTAAAACGACAGAGGAAAATGCAAAGGCTAATGGTAAGTTATACGCATTTAATTCAAAAGATACCTAATTTCATAAGCTATGAACGTCATTTCCCCGTGAAATACAGAACAAATAATAATTGTAAATAGAAGAAATGCGGTTCACGTCTAGTGCTTTAGGATGAATCTCAGGTATTCAATTCAACACTAAAAAGTGATAGGCCGGGTGTAGAAACTTGAACACGATAAGTTCTGTTACCATTGTAGGAAACGTCGTGATTTATAATTTACAAAACATTGTTTCTGAATAACGTGCCTTTGTTGTACAACTAGTAGAGCCCTGGCATCTTCAGCCTTCGGTTCCGAGGCATGTATGTATTGTGTTGTGGCATCGATGTTCTCTTTAAATATTAAGCTAAACGCAAAATGCCATTGATTTTCGCTCTATCATATCAAACTTGTAAAACTGGCTAGCACTTATTTCCTCAGAATAATGTAGTATTACAAATTCCAGGTAGTTTTTTGATTGACTGAACAAAAAACTCCTAGATTACCATTTGCAGCTATCAAAGTTATCTTTATTTTAGGGGAAGTATCGGAGCCTTCTTGGTTTGCGTATCGAGCTCTAAAGTTTCTTGATGACAGAGAAGCGAAACAAATCACACCAACGGTGAGTTATTTATTTTCTCTAAACACAAATAAATTTAAAAAAATTAAAATCCCTGCCTTTTGCTTTAAAGCATAAGTTGAGAGCTCCCTCTAAAAGTACTTAGGGGGAGCTGCATAAAATGCAGGTTTATGCCAGATTAAGGGCACACTAATGGCAGCTTACGGTTGCTTAGTTCGACTATGTATATTTCTTCACGAAAAAGGATAAGCAACGCCAACTCTTATAAACGATGGTTGGTAATAAAATTATTATAAAATGTTGTTAATTTATTTTTATTACTTCCCATATGACTTCTAATGAGCTCGTAAGTGACAAAAGTAAATATAGAAACCTCATCTCTTCCGAATGTGGACTAGTGTCATTCATTCATTCTTTGCAGTGAAGAGAAGGAAAGAAGGATTCCTTTTCTATTTCTTTGTCGTTAAACCACTTCTTCGTATTTTTGTTATAAGTTAATTCATAACCGAAAAATAATCAGAAAAGACTTAGATAGAAGTAGGCCAAAATAGCATTACCGATAGATTAGGCATTAATTAATTTAGTTTGCTAAGTTTACAAAATAACAATTTCTTGCTAATTTGTGATCAACAATGTCTTCTCGTAATATTGCAGCAAGTGGACGGCCCAATATCGGAACGCCAAGTTATCATCAATATTTTAAGGTTATTAAAAGAAAACCGGTGTTTATGGGATAGTACACATCCGCATTACTCAAATAAAGAAGTTAGACACGAAGCATTATGCCCAATGCTGGCAGAGTGGAAAAAACTCCAGCCAATGTCTAATTTAGACACTCTGAAAAGAAAATTAAGAAACTGGAAAACTGCGTTTAGAAGGGAGAGAAGCAAGGTCAGTTGTTGTGTTGTGAAATAAATATTTTTTTCCAAGTTAATTTCTAATATTTTACTTAAATAATTGAATCGTAAGTTTTATATTCATTCTATCAAGCGTGGTTGCATGTTTGATTATTAGCATTTCATGTCATACCATTTTTCTATCTAAAATGCAATATTGAATTCTTGCTAAATTTTGAATAATTGAACTGATTTACTAAATTTCAGTCTAAAAATGGCAAGAAAGGTCACCCGACGCTTTGGTACTACAATTATTTAACATTTTTGAATGAAAAGAATGCTAAGAATGTTGAGACTAAAAATTCTAAAAATGATAACTTCAAAATGATAACAACTTCAGTCAATGAAGATACCGATGTCGATTCGAACGATATGTTCCCAGCTGATGCGGTAAGTAAAATGGGTTGATATGATGTAGAATATAGAATGTACATGCGTGTATCTGAGAAGAATACGTTGCTACGTGAATTATGTTTCCTAGGAATGTACTACGAAAGATTAACATTTAACATTTGGAAAAAAATCGAAAAAAATCATCAAAATTTTTTTCTAAAACTTTCCGTTAGTAATTTTTGCTTAAAAGTAACATATGCACACCACTATTCATTATATTTTCGATTTCTAGGATCCTTTGGCTGCCCATGAAATTGGTTTACATAATCAAGGAATCGAACACGTAACAATGAATGAAACCCAAATACCTGAAACGCAACAACAAGTTGATGTGGTAAATGGAACACAGAGGCGTAGAACGAAAAAACAAGAAGATGACACAGCCTTAATTACCAGTGCTATGGAAATACTACGATCAACGGTAAAACGATTACAAGACGAAAACGAAAAGAACGAAATAAACACGTTCTCTGAATTTGTATCATCGAAAATGTTATCCTACTCGGCATCAACACGACAAGGAGTCCAGCATGCATTCTACGATATTTTAATGAAAGCTGATCGTGGACACTTCAAAAGATTGGGTGTTAAGAAGCCCAGATTGCGCAGTAGTAGGAATAAACAAGTACCTGAGGAGCGTGTAATGTTCGCACAATCTTTGCAAAACAATGCTAAATCACATTTGTATTTATCATCGCAACCTGTCGCAGAAACAGTTGACTGTAAAACAGAAGCTGGAGAATATGAAAACCTTCAGTACAGTCCTTCACACGAGTCGATGTCTGGATCTTCTGAATTATAATTTTATACCATTTCTTTTTCGACTATTTTTAAATTTTAATGCCTGTTTTATTTCTCCAAATGTTATTAATTTAATAAGGCGAAAATGTTCTTTTGCAAAATATATTTTTAGGAAATAAAATAAATGAAAAATCGAAACCAAATATACAAGTCCAATATATTCGTTGAATTTCATTTTGATCTAATGATACGGTCGTGAGTTCTCGTGAACACAAATTTTGGATGCTCAAATGATATGTAATTTGGTGATAGGCTAACGGCAAAGTGCGATGAGGTCTCTGAAATTTTACAACTGACAAATTTCACAGAACTATTTCTTAAGAACTTGCATGTGCTTTGTAAGCTCAGTAACAATCGGATCAGCTTGAAATGAAAAAAAATATTTGCTTATTTGCAGGAACTAAGAGCCCGAATCGAGCTAAAAATTTTAAGTACATTATCAAAGCCAAGCTTAAAACAAGTTCATAGTTGTATAGTTGTTTTTTTTTAATGCAATTTCTGCGGAGAAAGCAGTGGTGTGCACAGACGGGGGCAAAGGAGACAATTATCTCCTCTATTGCTAAAATTCGATCGAGTATTGATCGATACTCGATAGTGCACTGAAAATATCGATAGTTTTCGATAACATATAAAGGCAGAATATTTTATTTTCACACTTTTCTGCTGTTTTTTATTTGGGGTTGGTGGCAGTAGCAAACTGCCTACTGCCGGCTAATTGATAGAAAAGAAACACTCTTCTCTTGTGTATGAGAAGAAAGTTGCGATCCAAACGGAGAATTCCTAATAGCACGGCCATGTTTGATCAATTTTTTCAGGTAGTGAATGCAATTTTTAAGTGTAACTCTAGTAACCAGGGAGCGAATCGCGAAACAAAAAAATATTCGAATGCGAAGGTAAATTTAACTTAAAAAAAAAATTCTCGGTTGGTAGAAAAATATGGTGGTTAACAGCACTGGTTTGAGACCAACATGAGTTATTGAGAAAGTGAGCTCTGAGTTTAAAACTTAAATCTTGCCGTTAGTTACATATTCTTCGCATTTGGCACCTGTTCTTTTTACAAGAAGCCTCATTTATGTAAGACCGAGCTTTTGAATATTATGTATAAAAATCAAAATAATTTGCTGCAACTCTTTTTTTAAACACTTTCTTGTCTCACAACCGATCCAAACCGCTAAAAAGGCATCTAAAGTAAGTAACGCTGCTATTGTTCCAAAGTGCGACTTCTGGCCACCTGGAGTCTTTGTAAAAGAGTTCACCAAAATTCCGCGAAAAAATTTTCGATCCAGACCAGAAAAGAAGACTCAAACTTAAAACGTTCCTTAACACTGTACTATCAAAACGTCCGTGGCTTGAGGACCAAGTCTGATAAAATTAGTCTTTCTTCTGCCCTATCTTCTGATGACATTATCTGTCTTACGGAAACCTGGTTGACAGATGATATTTTTGATAGTGAGATTTTACCACAGCACACTGTCTTCCGCAAGGATCGTGATCGGTCAATCTCTGGCAAGTCTGATGGTGGAGGTGTTCTTATTGGCATCCACAAATCTCTTTCTAGTTCGGTTTGCAGTGACTTTACAACTACATCTTCAGTGGAGTGTATTTTAGTTCGTGTCTCTCTTGCTCCTGCTTCACTATTACTTATCGCCTCAATCTATATCCCCTGTAACAGTCCTTCTTCACTTTATGAAATTTTCTTTGCAGAGCTCTCATCTTATCTCCTGTGCCGTTTTCCTACCGCTCACTTAATGCTATGTGGTGACTTCAATATGCCTTCCATCGAGTGGGATACCTCTTTCTCAACCATCACTTCCAGGAACAGTCTTTCGCTTACTTTATCTTCATTCATTTCTTTATGTTCTCTTTCCCAATTGAACTCGGTACCTAATAAAAATGGCAAAATATTGGATCTAATTCTTTCTAATATCCCAGTGTCTTCTGTTGATTTGGATTCCGATGCTCTACCCTATGTCCCTCCCGACCCTTACCATCCTCCTGTTCTTTTAGAAATTTCTTTCAATTTTCCTCTTAGATCCACAGTTTCTTGCTACCGGCGCTTCAATTTCTTTAAAGCCAACTTTGTTGGAATGGCGAACGAAATCAATCATATTAACTGGCACTCATTTCTTCGCTGCTCTGACGTTAATGAGGCTCTACATAGGCTTTATGTCTTCCTCGCTAATCTCATTCCTCGCTTCACTCCCACATGTCGTCCCAGGAGACCCAATGATGCTCCCTGGTTCACCTTTGAAGTTGCTGCTGCCCTTAGGGCAAAGGATGTTGCTCGTGCCAAATTTAAACGTTCCGCTTTGCATGATGATTTGCTTGAGTTTAAAAAGCAACGCTCTCATGCAAAGAGGGTCGCTAAAGAAGCCATGCGTACCTACGTTGCCAGAATTGAGGCTTCTATTAGTTCCAACAATTCAAAACCCTTCTGGTCATTTATTCATTCACTGAAAAAATCCCCCGTCATTCCTCAAAATGTGTTTCTTGATGAAACTTCTGCCGCTACAACTGAAGAGACCTGTGAGCTCTTTGCTCGTTTTTTCTCGTCATTTTCTTCCCCACAAAACCCTCTTTCTCCTCCACATGTTTCTTTCACCACTCCCTCGTCGTCTCGCACTAACCTTAGAGCGCTCTCGTCGTTTCGTACAAACCCTTTAGAAGTTGAATATTTAATGAGTTGTCTCGATTCTAACGCTTCTTCTGGCTCTGATGGTATTCCTAATATACTAACTAAGTCACTATCTTCTTCACTTTGTGTACCCTTGTCCATTATTTTCAACCTAAGCATCGCCTCTGGTGTTTTTCCTTCCATATGGAAATCAGCCAACATTTTTCCCATACTTAAGGCAGGTGACCCCGCTTGTATCTCCAATTACCGTCCAATATCGCTTCTACCTTGCTTTAGCAAGCTACTTGAGAGAGTTGTCTACAACAGAATTTATCCTCTACTCGAGCCTTTCCTTGCCAAGGAGCAACATGGATTTGTCAAGGGTAAATCCACTGTTACCAATTTGTTATCTTTCAGCAATACTGTGGCTTCTGCCATCGATCAGCAAAGACAGGTGGATGTTCTTTACACTGATTTCTCTAAGGCATTTGACTCTGTTAATCACGTGCTTCTTCTCTTGAAATTAGAGAAATATGGCTTTTATGGACCGCTGTTCTCCTGGTTTTCTTCTTACATTTATGAACGTGCTTGTGTTGTTACTGTGAATTCCTGCTCCTCTGTTCCCTTCTATCCCACCTCTGGTGTTCCGCAAGGCTCGATACTTGGCCCCTTGTTGTTCTTAATCTATATTAATGATCTGCCAGGTCTCCTAAACTCCTTCTCCCTTCTTTACGCAGACGATCTTAAAATTTTCAGAGTAATCGATACAATTGAAGACTGCTTTCAGTTACAGAATGATCTGCACACTTTGGGCAACTGGTGTAGTGCAAATTATCTTACTCTGAATGTCTTAAAATGTCGCCAAATGTCGTTCACGCGTAAAACTAACCCCTTAGTGTTTTCTTATTGCGCTTCCGGTACCTCTCTCGATGCTGTATTCTGCTTTAAAGACCTGGGAGTTATTTTCGACACTAAACTCTTATTTGACCAACACATATTGCATATTACTGCCAAAGCGTCCAGGCTCTCGGGTTTTATACTTAGATCTTCTAAGCATTTTACCGATATCTCCACCTGTGTACACCTGTTTTGCTCTTTTGTCCGTAGTATCCTTGAGTATTGTTGTCAAATATGGTGCCCACATTTTCAGTACTTAATTGATGCGGTTGAATCTGTACAACGCAGGTTCACCCGCACTCTGCTTTTCAAATTCAATTTGACTTACTGTGGGTATAGTGCGAGACTTACAATGCTGCAAATTCCATCCCTGAAATCTCGTAGGCTGTTCTTTGATGAATGCCTTCTATTTAAATTACACCATCGACTTGTCCCATCAGACCTCTGCAACCTGGTTTCCGTCCGTGTATTGGATCGGTCATGTAGATCAACTTTAACGTTTAATGTTCCATTTGCACGGGCTGATACATATTACTTTTCACCGCTGCTACGTTTACCTAGGCAGCATAACGAACTCAGACTTGGTTCCCTACCACCGACCTTGATGCTTTTCAAAAAAATGTTAAAAGATAAAGTAATTACTTATTCTGTTTAATGCATGCTCATCTTGGCTAATTGTATATTTAAATTTTGGATTCTTATTTTCTATTGAATTATGATACTCTTGTTCGTTTTATATATATTTTTATTTTTATTTTTATTTATCATTGAATTATATTATATTTTTATTTTTATTTATCATTGTCTATTGCGTAATTGGACTCGATCTGTTGTTATAGACATTAAATCAATAAATAAATAAATAAATAAATAAATATTGCACTTTCGTTTCATTTTGATGAGTCTGATTCTTCTTATGAGACATAAAGTTTTGGGTGGCAGAATTATGGAGCAGGCCAACATTAGAAGCATTCACCCTAGTTTCTTGCATGTAAATATGTAGTTTTTTTTACGAAGTTTACTCTTCGCTCATGAAATCATGTTTTACATTGGGCAAGGATTTATCACCCTAGGATACAAAAATGTGTTCTATAGTAAGTTCTATAAATAGTATTCTATAGTATCCTATAGTAAGTTCTATAGTTCTAAGTAATGTGTTCTATATTTAGAAGGGTAAGCATCAGTTTGTACAATGTAATCTAAACTTAATCGTTACTTTATCCGTATATTTTAATGGTCTTACTGCGAAACATTGACAACGCATGCAACTTGAAATTGAGACGGTTGGTACAACTGTTATATCGTGTATCTTGCGCTTTAGGCCCTGTTTACACATGCGTCCATCAGTTTAAATCGGTTATTTAGAAGCTAGGAGTGATGTGGAAGGGGGCTACTACGTTGATTCGTACTTCCACTTCACTCCCGCCTTCTAAAAAAACCCATTTAAGCTGATGGACGCATGTCTAAACAGAGCCTTACAGGTACACGATGTGTATTTTAACCCACACGCTGTTCGTACTACTCGTCACAAAACCGATATCTACACAAAGAACGATCCCGCGAATCCTGACCATTGCTCATACCCTACTTTACGGTAGAGAGAAGTGTGTATGTATTAGTTTGAAATCATCTCAAGCGGGCCTTCCTTGAAGGACACGCTAAAGAAGTATGTACGTCAGAAGGCAATTTTCTCAATTACACTCATTTTCATTGAAGTTGTCTCAAATTGAAAATAATTAGACTGTAATTACCTCTCAATTCATCTATAATTTTGAAGAAATTATTTTTTCCATGTATTGATATCCAACCATGGAGTATTCGCTTTTAATCGAGTACAAGGGATTTTTGTGCGGAACGGCAGCACATATTTCAATGCCTGGTTAAGATGAACCACGTTCGCGCGCGCACACATTTCTGCTTTGCTTGGTTACATATGTTCATCATTGCCGATATATCGGAGGACATGGTTTCGGATGAAATTTCAAGCAACAAGCCAACCAATCGCTGCAATTGCAACATGTGTATATGGATCTACTGCGGACATGCTCGGGTCGGATACGAAGCACTACACCATGTCATCGTGTAAACGCGTTCGTCTTGTCAGTCAAGCAGATGCAGAACACCAGACCAGACCAGACCAAGTGTTCGGCCGGAGTTGCTTTGATAGTTTATAAGAGTTTGTGAAGTAAATCGTGAGAAATGGAGGCGGATGAATATAAAGGATGGTCAAACGCTGATATCCTAAGCTTTATTCGTGCATATGAAGCTTGTCCACAATTATGGAATCAAACGGATCCGAATTACAACAATAAACCGGTGAGAATTCAAGCTTGGGGACGAATTGCTATGAAGTTTGGTGTGACCAAAGTAGAGTGCAAGAAAAAAATCTTTGGACTAATCTCAACGTTTAGACAACTTAGAGCGACAGAGAAAAAGGCAAATGCTAATGGTAAGTAATATGCATTGATTGTAAACGATAGCTGATGTCCTGCGATGAGCCAATCCTTTCCCGTGAAGAGAAAAGATAAATGAATGGAATGCATGAATACAAATCGGAATCCGAAACGGTCCCTAGAAATGAAGTTCTGGTCGCCGTGTTGGTTGCAGATATGCTATATCTGAGACCAAATTACACTTGAAACTAGCCCGCATACAGCTAATTTGATTGCAGATATTGCATATATGCAACCTAGTCGACGACCAGACCATGTTTTGTATTGATTCACTAGATCAAAAATTGAATCGATTAGTTATAATGCGAATTATTGCAATAATTAAAAATTATCATTCTTAGGTGAAGCAACGGAGCCCTCTTGGTTTGCGTATCGAGCTCTAAAGTTTATTGATGACAGAGATACGAAAACGGCACCACCGGTGAGTTATATATATATTCTATTCTTACTAGTTTCCATTATATTCAAGTTTCTTGAATGATATCAATTACCGTAGATCGATGTCCCTTTCATTTGATTTCAACAAGTGAGTTCTCTGCATTTGGTTTAAAAAATAGGTCAGGAGCTGCACCTTCAGATAGGGGCACATTAAAGGTAGCTTACGGTTATTTAGTTTGACTATGTCTATTTCCGCTCAAAAAAGGATAAACTTATAAAGGTTTTGTGGAGTTTTACGCTAAATTAGTCTGCTTGATTCATTATATATTACAGTTCTTAAGATATAAACATGAAGACGCCAACTCTTATAAGAGCTTATTTCGTAATAATATTATTACCGAAGACTATACCTAATATAACATGCTGGTAACTTATTTTTCATTGCTTGTTATGAGTTCATAAATTCAAAAACCAGACATAAAACCAAGATCTTTTAAGAGTGTGTGTGTAAATGCATTCTTCTTTTCCAAGAAGAGAAATAGCTTATCTTCGCTCTTTAAAAATCTATATGAATCCAGAATTTCGGAAAAAACTTCATTGTATATTTTGTCAGTTCATAGCAAATAAAAATATGCAGAAAATATTTAAAAAGTAACATACCAAATTTGCATTACCAATAGATAAATACTCAATTCAGTTTTCCAAGTTTAGCAAAACAAATTTTAAAAAAAAACTGCTTACCAATTTTTATTTAACATTTTAATCTCGTAATATTTCAGCAAGTCGACTGTCCGGCATCGGAACGTGAAGTTATCATCGATATTTTGACGTTGTACAAAGAAAGCCGTTGTTTATGGGATACTGCTCATCCGCTGTATGTACATAAGGAAGTTAGACATGAAGCATTATGTACGATGTTGGTCGAGTTGAGAAAAATACAGCCAATGTCTAATGTAGACACTGTGAAAAGGAAAATAGAAAACTTAAAAACTGCATATAGAAGGCAGAGAAGCAAGGTTAATCGTTGTTTATATAGTAAAAATTTGTTTTTTTTTCAAATGAATTTCCATATCTTTTATCAAGTATTAAAATCGTATTTATTTTGTGTATTCATTCTATTAGGTGTAGCTCTGTGTTTTTTTCGATAGATTATTTTCATTAAATATTTTAAATGAACTTGTTTTGCTTAATTTCAGATAGAAAAATCTAGAAAGAACGGCAAGGTAGATCAGCCGACGCTTTGGTACTACAAATATTTAACATTTTTGGATGATAAGAATGTTAAGAGTGATAAGAATGCTCTGATTTCGGTAAATGAAGACACCAATCTCGATTCAAAAGATATGTTTCCAGTTGATGAAGACACTGATGTCGATTCGAAAGATATGTTTCCAGGCGACGCGGTAAGTAAAATGTGTTGATATGATGTAGCATGTAGAATGCACATCCGTTTACCTTATGCTGCCTTCACATTTTGGGTCATCATCGGCCAATGATGGCCACCATTACAAAGTTGCGTCCACACACTGGGCCACTAGATGGGCCAGTCATGATTTTTCGGTTGCGCATGATGACCCGCTTTGATGTATATGAAAATCCGCTCCGAAAGCCATCCTCGGCCATCGCCATTTCCATGCACTACAAGCCATCGCCCGTCAACACAATGGCCCATATGATGGCCCGCAGTGTGGAGGCGACACGCGAAAAAATCATCATGTTCCTAAACCCTCCCGCTGTTTTGTTTTTTTTTTACTTGTAACTAGCATATCGTCAATATTCATCATGTTTTCGATTTTTAGGATCTTTTAGATGCCCATGAAAGTGGTTTGAGTGATCAAGAAATAGAACAGGAAGCAATATATGATAACCAACTACCTGAACCGCAACAAAAAGTTGGTGTAGTACATAGAACACGGAAACGTAGACTAAAAACACAACACGATGACACAAACTTAATTGCCAGCACTTTGGAAATACTAGAATCAACGGCGAAACGATTACATAACGAAACCGAACAGAACGAAATCGCCACTTTTTGTAAATTTATATCATCAAAAATGTCGTCCTACTCAAAATCAAGTCGACAGGGAGTCCAGCATGCATTCTACGATATTTTGATGAAAGCTGATCGTGGACACTTCGAATGATTGGCTGTTAGGAAGCCAGATTAAGCAGCAGTAAGAATAAAAAAGTATCTGAGCAGCATATGATGTTCGCACAATCCTTGCAAAACAATGCTACCTACATCACATTCGTATTCATCGTCGCAACGTGCTCGAGAAACAATTGACTGTAAAAAGGAGGATGGAGAAAATGACAGCCTACAGTATAGTCCTTCACATGAGTCACTGTCAGAATCTTCTGAATCTTCCAAATCTTTTGAATAAAATCTATTAACCTAGTCCTCTTCACGGTCTGAAGGGCAAACTGGAATAACCTAATATTATTAGCTATGTATATTCATTGTTGCATTAAAGTAATAAAAATTTATAGTTTTATATTGAATATGAATACAAAATATTAATTTATGTTCCTATTACTTTCCGTTTAGCACATTCAAAATTATTTGAATTATATAACTGAGACTGTTGTCCCATGTGTAAATCTTGAAAACGTGGACAATCAGTCTATGTGTCTCGTCAGGTGTACTCGTCCACGTGTACTTTCTTCTGTTGACCTCTTTATGACCAATCCTGTTTAGATAAGAAAATTGATATCACTCCTAGATTCTTGTGGCAGGAGCGGCCCGAATGATATACGAAATGTGTTCGTAAAATCTATCTTCCTAGCATTTTTTAATTCTAGCTTATCTATTGGCGATTTTCTTTCGTATAGGAAAACTTCTTAAATTTTTTTCCGAAATTGAAGTCAAATACATTGGAGTTTGAAGTCCAATACATTGGAGACATTGAAAATTTATTTTTTGTTAGTCTCGCAATCAACTTGTAGAAAAAGTCGTTCATAATAAAGTTTACTGTGCTCTTAAAAAACGAATTTCCAGGGAACAGTATGGTTTTCTTAAGGTTTGTTCAACTGCTACTAATCTAGACGATTTTTTGTCCTCTGCTCTGGACACTGGGGGCCTATGACTCAAATTTCGATACATGAATGCGTAAAATTTTATGAATTAGATTTTAAAAAATGGGACGAAGTTTCGTTGCTCTTGTATAAATTGACCCTATTGCAATTTATTTTAGTTTTCCTAAAGATAATGAGTCGGAAGAAATAAAGAAAGAAGTATTCAACTGTTATCAAGTGGAAATAAGCCCAATAGCTAAGGAGTTTGTTATAAGAATACTTTATCACCAATTTTAAAATTATCGGCAGCACTGCGACTTATAACAGAGGGTTTCTACTAGCCATTCGATGGATAGATTCTACTTACACACACCAATCGAACCTAAGAAAAAAAATACAAATTTGAAACTAAAAGAATCGCTAGCAGCCTGAGAGAAACTCGACCGTAAATGAGCTGTCGGATTACAAGACCTACCTTCGGGCTTTATTTCATTCCGAATTTGACGGATTCTCGTGCAAATCGCATCGTATATCCTCATTCGTACATGTAAATTTGCCCTGAATGGTTGTTCTTCCTACCTTGAGAAGCATGCGCCTGATAGGCACACCAACTTATGATCCTGCAAAGGCATACCAATCTGGCCGGTCACAAAAGTAATTAATGTACAAGATGGCGGACTTAAGGTACTGTTTTTCGACTAGTCGAGGTACTTTACTCGACCAATACAAACCTTAATACCTGTCAGATTGCAAGTCGCGACCGGCCTTCTATATGACGGCCAGGATACAACGCAACAAATGTATTCATTGCTTTGCCCAACGGCAACTTGTTTTGCAATTGCAATCCCCTTGACAACCTGTTTTTTTTTTCAAACCCAAATATTTATATTTCTGATGATGAAAATGTATCCCGATGCATTTAATAACATTGAGATTATAAATTTAATTTACGGTCTCAACCTGGAACCAAGAAATAACCTTTAAACAACAAAAGTCTCAAATATTGTTTTTTGTACCTAACGGCGCTTTGTTTTGAAAATTTCATTTGGTTCGGTTAACTCAGCACGAGTTTTTGGGAATTGGTGAAAAGTTCTACCAACACGAGTTCGTGAATTTGTTCTCTTCACCCCCCCATCTTCTAAAAATTCGTGTTAAGGCGAATAAATTTGAACAGATAGTAGAATGTACATGAAAAACAGCAAGATCGCAAGTTTTATTGCTTTTCCCTAACGGCAACTTGTTTACCAAGTTCGAATGCTTCTTGGGCGAGGTATGAGATATAAGTCGAGTGCAAAGTGGAGTAGTAACCACAATCTCTAGTATTTTTAGTTATTTTTGCGCGGCCACGGGTGTATTTGGTTTTATTGTGGGCTGGTTTTATACATAAGAAGAAATTTAAACAGGTAAGCCAAAGGTGAGGTGAGGACCTTTTCGAAAAGAGTGACAGTAGCTGGAAATTAGTCACCATGTTGTCTATGAGCAACGTATTCAGGATGTAGCGAGGAATTCACAAGGGCAAAGTCGAGATTTTTGGTCGATATTTTTGCCGTAGTTCGGGTTCAAATAAATAATTACTTGACGGCATCCGTCATAAATTGAATATAGCATATAATTGATTGATAGCATAACATTCTTTTGATGCTATTGTCTTTGAAGTTTTTGGAACAATCGGCTTGGAATATGATCTTTATCGCTGAACGTTATAGTATACAATCAATTTTTCGTCGCCATTTTCGTCGTTATTCCTGTCGTTTTATGAGCGAATTGCAGCAAGTATGCACCGAGTGAGCTGAATTTCTTTAAGTTCGCGTGGAAACCAAATATTCAACTTACTAAGATATCCCGACTTATGCAAATGCTCTGAAATAGTTGAATTTGAATTCTTCAGTCTCAGCAATATCTCATGTCTAATAGCGCGGGTCCTTTATTTCTTCGCTTTCAGTTTCGACTGGCCTTACCCAGTGCTGTGCATTCGTCATTTCAAAATTTTCGACAAGAAATCTTTCGAACCGATTTCGACACTGGCGTCCTTTCAATACATCTTGGCCATAAACAGCATGCAATTTGTTTCGTGCTTGCACAGCATTTTCGCTTTTTCGGAAGGAAAAAGCAATATATGACGAAAATATTCACTTTGATTCATTTTTAAATTCTCTCTTTTTTGTTATGACACTAGCTGGCACAAACAATAACGAATATGAGTGACATATTCTCTTCCTTATTTGTATTGGTTATATACATTATTTACCCATATATCACTGATATGGCTTAAATATTGCAAATGAATAAGTAGCAGCCTCTTTTTACCTTTTCTATTGGATCTATATTTTATAAATCAGAAGTCTTTGTAATTTGAGGCCAACTTATCTATAAAATCATTTTTCATCATTTTTCAACTACAGATGGAGCTGTTGAATAATACTTAAATTTTATAACGGTAAAAAATAATGCAGAAACATAATGTAAAATAGTTTCTGTACAAAATTATTTCCTTAATTATTATATGAGTACAATCATCATACAATAACTACTGAAAATTGAGAAAATAATAAGGTGCATTAATTCTTAGTTAAGTGTTTTACCAAAAAGCATTATTTCAAATTTAGGCGCAGTGTCAAAGTCCGTTATCTCCTAGAGTAGTAGGATTTCAATGTAAAACGACCTAATTCAATTGGTTGAATTCCCAAGGAAAGCAGTTTCAACCAGAGGCCCACAAAACAAGAATAACTATTAAAAACAGGAAATCCATTAGCCAAAATAAAAATGTTGCGAGCAATCTGGTCAATTTTAAAGACCCGTCAACAAATAAGGTTATACCGAATGACACCATCCTCCTTATAGCAAAAACCGAGCACATTCACTAACACAGCAGGTGGCTTTAACAAATGGAATATATTTTCAGTGATTGCTTTCATTAATCGACAAAGGGTGCTTCTTGTGCTGAGCTTTAGCTATTTTCATTTATCTCATTTAGTTGAAAATTCTAATAACAATTACTAATTACCTTGCCATTATGACCAAAGCGCGAATCAATCGCGCATGCTAGTTAACTTTTTTCACTATCTTCACTTCATGCGTTGCTTTGGTAGTCGCCCTTTTTGACACCTCAGGATTTCATTCGTATCCTATCACAAATTCCGCTTTCAAGAAGGACCAAGTCTCGCGTAAATTGCTGCTATTGGAGTTTCCGGATATCGTTGTATGCAGCTTGTTATAGCAATTCAAACAGAGCTCGAATCCACCAATGCCTCAATCCACCCATCTTGATCGCCACGTTGGCTTGATCACACATCCTAGTTGTGAGCTCGTTGTGAGTTGTTTGTAGGTTATGCATCCAGGCCAAGCGCTGACGTCACAATCAGTGCTACCAAAGTGTATGGGAAAAAAATATGCTATTAAAAATATGTATGCGGGCTATTAAGGACCTAAGGCCTTAGGAATTAACTAAGTCAGAGTTAGGAACTAACGCTCAGATTATTATACTATACGCTAAAGACTGAGACAAGAATTCGAAAAGACCCTATGCATTTTGAAAATTTATTTGAGTTTTCTTGCAAGCTTTTGTCAGGAGCTTTTCCATTCGATTTCACTTAAACTTACCAAATTCATTTTAGATCGGAGTCATTCTCCTCCATATGTCTTTTAGTGTAGCTTAAGTAAAAAGGTAAAGTAAAAAATCATCGTCATCTTACTTAGTTTAATAATTATTATTAAGCAAATTCGTTTGCAGCTCTTATTTTACACTCAAATCATACAAAATCACTCATTGGTCGTAAAAACTGTAAACGAAGTCTCACTCAAATTTCAATCGTTCGTGTGTGTGTGTGTCGCTACAGCTGTAGCCTGTTGACGTTTTAAGTGGAGCATTCGCGCGTCGCCGTCACAGTTTTGTCACATCTTAAGTAATTGCACGCCGAAAAGTATAAGAAATGGAATCGTACGAGCAAAAAAAGAAAAATTCAGATATTCTAGCACTTATTGGGGAATACAAAGCCTGCCCTGAGCTGTGGAATCCCAGTGATATAAACTATTTGAATGACCAGTCGAAAATTGAGGCTTGGGTACGAATTGCTTCGCGATTACATTTGCCGCAAATAGAGTGCAAGAAAAAAATATTCGAACTACTGTCAGAATACAAACGAATTAGGATTTTGGAGAAGCAACTGGAGGAAAATGGTAAGTGATGTTGTGGATGAAGCTTTTAACATTATTACTAAGATGTTTGATGGAAATATTAATCCACAAAATGGGGATTTTGACGAGTGACCGCATTCAGACAAGTATGATAAATGAATGTTGACTGGGTTTATCGTATTTTGTATTCTTAAGCTAACTTAAGGAAATGCATTAGCAAATAAATTTAAAACGAACGCGCAGAACCATAGGCTATCGCATTATATAAGAGTCGAATTTTTCAGTGCCTCTGTCGAGAGTTGGTTAGGATATTAGCATTGAAAACAACTTCAATCCTGTCCCGGAAGTTGTTTTAATTACCTATAAAAAGTGTGGAAGTGTTTTAAATCACTAAACTTTTATCACTGTAAATTATTAACAGACCACTCGCTCATAATGGTTTTGTTTTTAATATGCTTTAAATCAATCGAATCGAGGAATTTATTTCAGTTTGAAAGTTTTTTTTTGGCGCTTACATACTTCTTCTTGATTCTTAGCCGGGAACTTTTCCAATATGGTACCCTAGCTTTCCTATTTCGCATTAACTCAATCCATTCTAGCTTTTTAATGGGAGATTTACGTCAATGATGTGCACTCAGATATAGTAAAATTGCTAACGATTGTACTTTCCCTTACACCAATGTTCAATTCTCTAGAAAGTTTTATTGCCAATAAATGAACATATAAAAGTCATCTTATCGTAGGCAATAATTTAATATAAACTATGGGGAAATCGAATTATATATAGGCTGCGAGGGTCAGCCCAAACCCTGTAGTTTTTGTTTTTTCTTTTTCAAGTATATATATATGTATATATATATATATATATATATATATATATATATATATATATATATATATATATATATATATATATATATATATATATCTATATATATATATTATATATATATATATATATATATATATATATATATATATATATTAAATGTGCTAGTTGTAACATGTGAAGACTTATTACATTATTAATGAATTATATATTTCTATATTTTTAAGGTGAAAAGCTAGAAAAACCGTGGTTCGCCTATGCAGCTCTGAAATTTCTTGAAGAACGAGATGTAACAAAACTCAATGATATGAGTATGCCAAATTTAAACGATTCGAATTTAGTACGAGCGGTTGGCACGGATGTGTCAAAAATAAACTACCTGGTTAGTATATTGTATATACGTTCATTTTAAACCGTAGTAGAGTAATTTTCGAATATGATTTTATTGTATTTTCCATTCATCTCATAGGTCATTGCGATCCTGGAATAATAGCTAGTGTTCGCTAATGACTGCCAGTGTTTTTTATTGTATAATATATAATAACCTACGCGAAAGCCGCAACCAGCAAAAAAATTTTTGAGTTTGTAAATATGATGCCAAAAACCACCAGTTAGCCATCGTCAATGTTCTGTTACAATATCAATTCTTGTCCTAAGGAAATTTGCGATTTATCTGCCGACAATTTCTAGAAAATATTTAGTGCACCAGATCCATCTAACCCAGATTGTAAAATTTCAAGGACTTTTCTTAAAAAAATATATTTGCTACCTCTGGTGTACCACAAGGTAACAATTTTGAGCCGCTTAAATTCAACATATTCATTTCTGGTCTATCTGAAGTCCTGTCAAATATACCGCACCGACTATAAGTTTTTCCTGCAAATGCACGGTTACAGAGAACACGTACTTTCCCGTACTTCCTCATGTTGATAGCGTGGTTGACCTTGGTGTTGTGTTGGATAGGAAACTTCGTATCACCTTGCTCTGTAACAAAATCCTTCTTCTTTTCTTAAGCGACGAGCCAAGGAATTTGAAAATGTGTGTGCTTTAATATTATTATACACTGCACTTGTGCGCTCTCTTTTCGAATACGCCTGCATCATCTGGAACCCAGCCTTTGAAATCTACAGTAACAGACTCGATTCCATACAAAAATTATTTTTGCTTTTCGCTTCAACTTACGTCTTCGATAACTTGCCCCCTATCAGGTTAGATTGGGTTATTTAAACTTATTTCACTTGCATCTAGAAGAATGGTAATTTCAGCCTGTTACGTTCGATATCATTAAAAGCGTTATGGCAGTAGAATTCCTGAAAAATAAGATGGTGAATAATATCCCTGTAAGGACCACAAGGTTCAATTATTTGCGAAAGAAATATCCACATTCCACAACAGATGCTGCTGTATTTTCAATGGCTCTAGCAAACTTTATTCCCCAACAATTTCCAAATAATCCTTCAAATCCTCCCTTATCCAAGCCAATTGTACCCCTTAATTTTTAAGCTTTTTGTAAATATGGTATTTTACTGCTATTTATTTATTATCTATTAGTAACTTTTTTATTTATATGTTATATTTTTGTAGCTTTTTTATTGGTATTATTTTCATTTACAGTTTTTTTTTATCTTGTTTTAATTTTCCTGGTATTTATATATATGTACTAAGATCATACCTTGCCTGGTGAAATAAATAAAATAAAATTTCTATTCCATATGCTCGATACAATTATTTTTATAAATCAACAGAAGATAGTAGCAGAACGAAGAGTACTCACTGACATTTTGAAGATATACAAAGAATCCCGATGTCTGTGGGATCCAAAACCACCACTGTACGCTAGTCAACGCGAACGAATGGCAAAATACAACATGATGCTGGAAAAATGGAAAGAAATTGACCCGGAATGTAACATTGACTCATTGAAGAAGAGATTGGCTAACTGTAGAAGTGTTTACAGAAAAGAAAGAAGAAAAGTAAGTATGCATATCGAAAGGCATTAAGAGTTTTGCTAGAAATTTTAGAAGTTAAAATGAGGTTTTTTACCATCATATGTATTTTCTTAGAATGATGAAATTCTTAATTACTAGTTTTATAATCATAAATACATATGAATTTCAATTTAATATCGTTGCAATTTCGTATAAAATTTGTGAATTTCAGGTGGAGAGAAGCAGAACTAGTGATAACGTCTATAAGCCGACCCTCTGGTACTATGATCTTATGCGATTTATAGATGAAGTTGATGGTTTGGTTTCATCGAATGTACCCAAAGATTCGAATGAATGCAGCAGTGACGTAGATACGAACATGAATTCAGATGACGAGGTTAGTAAAATGATTTTACTGTGTATTCTGTTTTAGAAGTAATTCTGCATTAGTAATGTAAACCTATCTATATGTCATTTTTTTAAACAATGCTCAAAAATCAATAAAAAATTCAATTTTTGCAAAGTAAAATTTGTTCATAAAGCTATCACTTCACCTTCCAACTATGGGCTGTAAAATTATAACTGTTAATTTGCGAAAACTATCATTGTTTTTTTTATTTATGCTATCAAAAACATGTTTTCATCATTCAATTGATACTCCATTCCAATGACACTATATAAATATTGAAATTAAATTATTAACAATCTAATATTGCAGAAAACTGTAAGAGGTAACCCGACAGAGCGTGAAGTTCTAATTGATATTTTCAAGACCTATAAAAAACTTCGTGTACTATGGCATCGAAAAAATCCGTATTATAATGATCCAGATGAACGGAGTAGTGCATATAATATTTTGTTGGAAAAATGGCAAAAAATTGAACCTAAGTATAGTGTCGATGATATAAAGAGGAAATTGATTAACTTCAGGACCGTGTATAATAAACAAAAGAAGAGGGTAAGTAGATTGTTTAAAAATCGTTGCATTTTTTTTAATAAGAAGGCCTATGTTGAACTATTGCACACTTTGATCATCAGCCATCGTCATCATGTTAAATAATTTAAGTTATTTAGTTCCTCTTAGATACGTACTGTTTCCTTATATATTGATTGAACGACATTTTTAAATTCTATAAATTAGACTTGGATATTATTTAAATTTACTTCTGAAACCAAATTCTATTTTAAATTTCAGGTGGATATCATGAAAAAGCGTGGTAAGAAATATACTCCGACGCTTTGGTACTATGAGCATTTGCGGTTCTTGGATGATGAAAAAATAGATTTGGATGCAAAAATTGAGTGCAGTGAAAATATGAAGGATGAGGTTTGTAATTAATTCAAATCAAAAGTGTTTTTATTTTTTAATTATCGTGTTGGAGGTATGCCTGTCTAGAAATATGCATATTTTTTGGAAATATAGCAAAAACAAATAGAAAATGCCGAATGCTAGCACATGAGTGAGTCAATACCATGAGTTAATCACTAGCATCCACCACGTGTTTTGAGACATAATGTTCTGAGCTTGTCAATAGCCTCAATAGTCTAGGCAAGTCGAATGTTAAAAGAATGTTCCGAGCACTGAGTATTGGGGAAGAATTACGGACTTGTGTGTCATCAAAAATAGGATAGGTTAGAAACACTGATCTATTGATAGTTAATTGAAAATAATTGAAATCAATGAGTCCCATTAGTTTCGCAAAAATTTCATGGAATTAGCATTGAAGATAGTTGATTGAATGATATGAATTTCCTGTAACATTACTCACACACTTAACAGTAATTATATTTATTCTTATGCCAAACTTACATATTTTAATTGCCAATTTAAGTAGTACTAATCAGATTTTTCCATTCTTTTAAGGACACAACGGCTAGTAATGAATTTTATATGAATTACCAAGATACGATTCAGGATCAAGAAGAATGGATCGAACCCGAACTACACGAACCCGAACGACACGAACCTCAAAAAACAATCCTACCAAATCCACCTAAGTTATCTAACCAATCTAAGCCATCGAACCCACCTAAGCCATCTAACCCACCTAAGCCATCTAACCCACCTAAATGCTATAAAAGAAAACTACCTTTCGGCAGACCTCTAATGGCCGAGGCCGTGGAACTATTAGGATCGACGGCGAAACGGTTACAAGCCGATGACGAACCAAAAGAAATCAAAAGGTTTTGCTCATATATTTCATCGAAAATGTGCTCGTATCCAGTGAAAATGCAACGAGAAATCGAGCATGCAATATACGATGTCCTAGTAAAAGCTGATTATGGATTTTTCGATCAATCAGATGTTGACGAACCGAAGTTTAAGAACAATAAAAATATACGAGTCCGTGAACCGCGCTCAACATTTGGACAATCCTTGCAAAGTATCGATCAATCGACAAGCCGTAGATCTTTACGATTGACCAAAAAAGAATCAATTCCATTTGAAGAAATCGCTGTAATCGAAAAAATCGAACAGCCAATGAGTAGTCCGTCGCAGCATTCGATGTCAGGATCCGAGCATGAAAATGTGCAAGAACGTGAGAGTGTTTGGTTAATAGACAATTATAAGTTGGGTTAAAATATTCGGTAATACTCGACTAGGTGCCCCCTATAGCCGTTAGACAATTTTACCGATTGTGTTTTTGTAATTTTGTGTTTGCTTTTGCGGCTCGTTTTTGTTTGTTTGTTTATCTTCAGTGTATTGTCTTTTCGTGGATTTGTTTTACATTTTTGTTAGTTATTCTTCAATTTGTGATCACTTCTCGTGCTCTTGTGATAAGAGGGACAAAAACTGGAAGAATAACTAAAAAAAGGTACAAAAAATACACGAAAAGACAACACACTGAAGATAAACAAATATACAAACAAAAAAAAACACCCTCAAAAACAAACACAACCACAAAACCATATCAAATACAATCGGTAAAATTATCTAACTGCTATGGGGGGCACTTAGCCGAGTTTACCCAAATATTCTTCTAACGTTTCTTACGCTTTTAATGCTTATGTTGTTTACCCCCTGGACACTCAGGTATGCAGTTTTTGTTTCGTGATGAATATGACGGCTAAGGGTTTAAACATTGTCTTCCTAGTTTGAAGGCCTTTTCGAATTTATGTCTAATATATATAATTCGCAGCAAGCCAAAACAATTTACCCGAATTCGCTTGCAAGGCTTGGTAAAATAACCTACAAATACCAACTAGACATCTTTATCAAGTGAACGTGGCGATCAACTGTTATATAGGAGAGTAATGCCAAGACGAATGTAACCGAATTCGGACAAGCTCGGCTTAATTTGATGTCACATTATGTTATAATAAGCTGAGGACGAAGGCGAACACGTTAGTTCCGAAAGATCCTAAGTATTCATGCTAGCGGTAATAAAACTCAAACTTCCTATATATGAAAAGCCTTGTAATATTATTATCATCATCTTTTTAATTGTTCCATTTGATAATATTTTAATTTTATTAATTTTGTGAAATTGATTCTTCTAGTCTTCTAGAAATTAGTATAGATGCGTTTCTTGATTTTAAGGACAGTATTAAAGCAAGTTATTCTGAAGGAGCAACAATTTTAACCAATTTAAAATGCGGCAATGGTCATCGTCCCTTCAACTCTGAAGTGGAAGACCGAACAGGAACTCTTCTCCGTCTCAAAATCATTTGACAATGGTATTATATTTCGTCTTATATATATATTTTTTTGGATTTGCCTATAATTTGCGTGATTCTGACGGATTTAGTATGTTGGATTTCCTGGAACTAGCTTAGTTGTAGGTCGTTAGGTTCGTACTTTAAATTAGACTACATGAATGGGAGAATGGATGTCAATAAAAATATTTGCGCTTTATTACATTCTTTGACTTAAATATTAGTCAATATTCATATCAAGAACTCAAATAACTTTTTGTTAAATTCAGATAATTTATTTTATATTTGATAACGAGAGTTACCTCAATTGTCGTTCATGAATTGCTTTAAATCATTTAAATTGGTTGGTTTTGCTTTCGAAACTTCCTGTCTGCAATAACCCCATAGTTTAGTCCCACCAAGATTCTACTGCCAACACGACATACACATTTAACTAGGCATGATGAATCCATTTTTGAAGAAAGTATATAAAGAAAGTTCCTGTTTTAAATATTAATGTGCCAAATTTAACTAATTGGCCGATGCCAAAAAAGGTATTTTCCCCCCGATGTCCGCTCTTTAATAAAAATGCTTATTGTGAAGAAGACCGAAATCATTGGAGAATGGCATACTAATAATTTTTTGAAAATATGGTGCCCGATTGTTGCATATTTTAAATTGTGATTTGGATTCATTTATATTTATTGGAATTCCTTTTAGAGATTCTCTCAAATTAAGTGATTCATCTCCAGTTATAAATTATTTAAAGATCTTCGTTCTATAATTACTTTAATTCCATCGTATATTTTAATTTCATTCATTTGAACCGTCGGTAAAACCAGATTTCCTATTTAATGAGTAAAGAGCTATTAAATGCGATTTTTCAGTATTAATCCTCGACTAATTTTAAGATTATTCTGCTAAATAAAATGCAACTTTATTAAATATATGTAAGCAAATAATGTTTTATACAAAAAGAGATTAAATCATATATAGCTAGGAGTTTTTTTCTTAACACTCGACGCTGCATATACCTATAGCAGCCACATACCACATAACCACATACACCAACCCACAAAATGTGTCGCGAAGTGCGTATGTGGAACCGCTGCAAACACACTCAAGTCATCCGTGTAAGCTTGTACACACGTTCGTCTTGTCATCCAGCAGAATACCAGACCAACAGTTGTGCTGGGACGATTTTGTTATTTTTGTAAAACGTGAAAAATGGAGGTAGATGAACATCATGAATGGTCAAACACTGATATTCTGAGCTTCATTGATGCATACAAGACACATCCGGAATTGTGGAATCAATCCGATCCGAATTACAACAATAAGGCGGTGGCAAATGAAGCTTGGGAACAAATCGCTGTGGAGTGTGGTGTGTCGAAGGCAGAGTGCAAGAAAAAAATCTTTGGACTCATCTCAAGTATGACTAAAAGCAACAGAAAAAAAATCGGAGGAGAACGGTAAGTTGTATACTTTTTTATGTAAACAATGGCTAATCCTATTCCTGGGAAAAACAAAACCGATGTTTACGCCTAGTTGTAGGCAATGGGTCTTTTCACACTACAAGAGTAATTTCCGCGGCTGTAGTATTAAAGAGGAGATATATTTTGTGCTTCAAGTTTTGCCTACCAAAATGTGTGCAACATATAAACTTTCTAGGATTTCAAACCAGAGGAGAGGCGATATGATTCCTCCTTCAATTTTTCTCTTCGTTTTGATCCCCAAAGATTTGAACTCAATTTTCTGTTTTTGAGTTAGTCCGATGCCTATGTCATCAGAGTTTCATCCATCCCATACCGAATCAAAGCGTCAATGACACTCGCAACAGTGGCATTGTTGAAAGGACCTTCAATTTTTAAGAAGGCTGCTAACGTGAATTCTTTTGTTTGTGAGGGTTCGATTATTGGGCAGAAAAGATGGTAAACTAAGTGAAATTGGTCTAAAATCCTTCGTTTTGATTCAGACCACTCTAACTTAAGTAATCCGAGGTGGAGGCATGCGGTAAGAATAATGATCCTGTCTGCTCTTTGGAGGATGATAGGCGATATCTCATCTATATCTGTGACTTTGTAAGATCAGAATGTGCCTATAACCTACTCAATTTTGACCTCATTTGTTACTTCTTTAATTAGCTTCTCGGACGGTCGGTGGAATGCCCGTAATTGGTCCATCTGCGATGACAGGTTAGCCAATTCCAGGAAGTGAGCTTCCAGTACCACGTCGAAACAATCGTTTGGGCTCTCTACCCAATTTCCGTTTTTCCTACGTAGAGTATAGTAATATGAAATTTAAAAATTGTAATATAAATATTCAATAGAAAAGTCATATACAATTTGCACTACTGTATTGGTCTTGATTAACAAATATCAATTTAATTAATATTAATGCAGTTTGCTGCAATAATTATAAATTTATCTTTATTTCAGGTGAAGCCAAAGAGCCTACTTGGATTGCGTATCAAGCTCTAAAGTTTCTTGAGGGCACAGATGTGAACCAATTGACATCATCGGTGAGCTATACTACATATTTTCCCTAAACAACTAAATAGGGTTTTCATAGCTTTTCATAATATTCGAGCGTCTTGGAACCGATTTACCTTTCATTTGTTTTAAACAATTCAAATTCATGCATATTGGTATGATTAAAAATAGGTCGAAATTTCCTTTTGAAACTATTGTATGTAGGGCGAGCTCCATAAATGACACATTCAGACAGGGCTTAGCTCGGACCAATGGTAGCTTACGGTTACGTTGTTTCACTATGATAAAAATCTAAACATTTAAAGTTTAGGCTATGTTTTAGTTCAGTTTAGTTTGGTTGATTGAAAATGCATTACAGGCACTTGAGATATGCAGAATTTGTTTTGAAACTAATTGAAAAATAAAGAAAGTAAGTCTTCTTTTTCAGGTTCTTCTTCAATTTCTTATTCTAGTAATGGCTATGTCAACTTTGCCCTAATTCATCCTTTGCAAGTTCCGTTTCCTTCAAGAATTATGCTCGTCGAAAACTGTTATCTACCGCTTCGCCTACTCGATCCTAAATCTCGATTTTCCTATTCTCGACGTCGCCCTCGGTGTCCATTTCAGCGCCGGTTTCGCCCTAGACTTGTGTCTCAAACTCCATCTTATTTTCGTGGATAGAGTTTTATATTAGACGCTGAAGAACTTGTTGTGTTTGAGCCCTCGTATTCGCCTAACTTGTTCAACCAGGCATCAGTCATTACGTTAAACATAAACCATTTTGTATGAGGTCAGCAACTTGCCTGTTTTCAAGGCTGATCCATCCTGGGTGCTCTTCATGACACCGTTATCACCCACACTGTATTTATATGCCGCCTTACGCTTTCGGTTGTGCCTCCTAACAGTTTTCCTCTTGTATTCTTTCAATTTGCTGAGCTCCACCTTGGCTGCAATTTCAGATCGTTCCTTCTCAACAAGCTCCTTAAAACGCAAATTTCCTTCAGTACCAATACCTAGAGGTAATCGTGAGCTAGAGGGTAAGAGGCAGAAAACAATTAAGAAGTGACTGACACCTGCAATAAGTTGATGAATGACGGTCTCAAGACCAGAGGAAAGATAACGTAAACTGATTAGCCCTCTGTGTGAATCATTTTGTGATATCTTTCGCATGAAGGGATATCCATTCGTACAGAAGAAAAGTAAAGCAACCTCTAGTTCCGCAAGCAAATTACGACGGAGTATCTATACCAATTCGATATCGCCCATAGGTCGCTCCAGGCGATCCACTATGTAAAGAACCTTCGAGTGATACTCGTCAAATGTCTCATGGGACCTCTGTTCGGGTGCCCTGATGAACTCCCGAAGGTCCAGATCAGTGATCCCGCCTAAACACTGTCTGCCGAGAGCTGCTACCTTGTGCAGGAAGAGCTCGACTGGGAGGGACGAGAAAACCTATAGCTCCCAGAAAAGTTAAGGCCCCATCCCCCTATGATACCAGTCACCTGATTGTAATGGAATGTTACTTTTGCTCTCAAAGGTGTGCGAGGCCGCGAATGCCGTTATGCCCGCACAAGTGAGGGAGCATTCACGTCCAACTGTGGAAACTTTTGTTCGATTTGGCATCGTTGTCCCTATCTTGAGCCGATCAGGCCAAACAAATACAGAGGCTATTTTTGCTTGAGTGGTCGCATGGTGTTTTTTTTTATGCAAAAAACTACCTCTCCTCTCTTTTTTTGTTGCTTGAGTTTTCGAAATATGATTCGAATTGCTAAAAATGGCGTTCAATTAATTGCTATGGGTTATTTTTGTTGTAAGTCCAAGTAAACAGAAATAAAGGCAAAACAATAGAAAAAAACCCTTAAAAGGTAGGAAGCCTGAGGAACAATACCAATAGATTAACCATTAATTAATTCAGCTTCTTAAGTTTACCAAGTTTACTTTCTACAAAAAAAACCAACCAATTTATTAACCAACATTTTCATCTTGTCATATTGCAGCAAGAGGACAGGCCGGTATCGGAACGTCAAGTTATGATCAATATGCTGACGTTGTATAAAGAAAACAGTTTTTTATGGGATAGTACGCAGCCGAGATACTTAGATAAAGATGCCAGACATGCAGCATTATCTAAAATGCTGGTAGAGTGGCAAAAAATCCATCCCATGTCTAATTTATACTCGATGAAAAGAAAACTGGAAATCTGGAAAACTTCGTATAGGAGGCAAAGAAAGCAGGTCAGTTGAATCGTAATTGTTGTATTCATTTTATCATGCGTTGATTTTTTGAGTATTGTAATTGAATTGTTTCGCTAAATTTCAGGTGGAACAATCTAAAAAAAGTGGCAAGAAACATATTTACGTTCCGACTCTTTGGTACTACAATTATTTAACATTTCTGGATAAGATTGATTCGGTTTCAGTAAATGAAGGCGAATCAGCTAATACTGATGTTTCGAAAGATAATGCGGTAAGTAGTTTAAGTTGATATGATGTAGGATATAGAATATATATGCATTTACTTGAAGAATACGTTATTATGTGAATTATAGTACTACGAAAGGACAATCTTTTACGTTTGAAAAAGAAAAACTTTAAAAAAAAGGAAAAAAATATAAAAAATCCTAAAGATAATTCATAAAACTTTGTGTTGGTTATTTTTATTTAAAGCAACCATGTCAACGCATACCAAAATTATTCACATTTTCGGTTTATAAAATCCGTTGCCGGTCTTTGAAAGTAGTGTGAGTAATCAAGGTGTAGAGCAGGATGTAATCATTGAAAATCAACTGCCTCAGTCACAACAACAGTCAACGCTTGGTACTCAGAAACGTTGGAGAAAAAACCGAAATGATGACACAGGCTTAATTGCCAGCGCTTTGGAAATACTAGAATCCACGGCGAAACGATTACGTGACGAAAGCGAACAGAAAGAAATAAAGACATTTTGTAAATATATTTAATCGAAAATGTCGTCCTACTCAGCATCAACACGACAAGGAGTCCAGCATGCATTCTACGATATTTTGATGAAAGCAGATCGTGGACACTTTGAACGATTGGCTGACACGAAGCCAAGTAGCAGTCCAAATGAAGAAGTACCTGAGCAGCGTACAACGTTAGTGCAATCCTTGCGAAACACAACTGAATTACTTTCGTATTCATCATCACCTGACAAAGAAGCTGGAGAATGTGAAAATTCAAAAAGTAGTTTTTCACAGTGATCGATCTCCGGATTTGATGTTTGAAATACAACTAATGTTGTTTTGAAGGAGAGGTTGCAGCTATTTCGTTCTGAATTTTAGTAAGTATTTTTAAATGTTATAATATTTTTTCTTCTGCAATACTTAATTATTTAATAGGGCAACATTATTATTTGCTGGCATGTTTCTTTGAAAAGAGTTTATATTTGCCCACTCTTACACCAATGCATATCACTGTGGGAGGGGCAAAGTATAATAACCATATATTATTATATATTCATTTATTCACTCAATAACTAGAATTCCATAGTTTTATATTGAATGCTGATAACTCACTTTCTACTCTTTATTAGCAAAATATTAACCTTATGTTCCATTGTAGCGCGATAAAAATTACTTAATCCAATTAAAATGAGAATGCTGTCTGATATTACTTTTGAAACCGTTTACATCTCCCCACGCACAAGCAGCTCATATGTCCAATAAAAGCCTATGATGTCAAACTTCATGTGGCAATCTTTATGCGTTAATTTATTTAAATAGCTCTATAGTTCTATACCTTTTCAACCAATATGAGTACATCGTCGTTGTCGTGAGAGACATACAGTATACAAAAGCCGTATTCGTACATTCAATAAAATTTCAGGAAAAAAACCGAAATAACACTGCAGCTGTTTTAAAATAAATGGTAAAATTGACAACAATACGTAGGGAACAAAAAAAAACTTTTTGTTTTAAAATTTAGGATGCTTGGCAGATATTTTTAAACCAGACCTAAGTCAAGTTGGAAGCCTGCCAAGCGGTTTGATGGCCAATCATCAAAAAGAGCAAACAAAATAATTGATTGTCCCTGTAAATGGTCGTGAAAGTCCCTGTCCGCATTAGCGGACTCTTTTTTTCTACCCCGCATCGGGCCACTTTACTGCTTTTCTTCCATTTCGCCGTGATAAAGTCGCGGTCCAGAAGTAATCAGGCCATGTAAAACAACCAGCTCACATTTGATTCCCTCCATCCGAAATCGGAAATTCCCCACTCTATACCTTGCCGAGTATGTATTTGAATGGCAACGCCAAGAACAACTAAAAAACAAAATGAATCCTCTCTCAGTCCCATGAGTCTTGGCTATTCTCCATTGAACGTCACAGTTGACCGCCAGAGGCATGGTATCGATTAACGGTATAGTGAACGATGACCGAATATGACCATGAAAGTAGTTTTCAACTTATCTATTATCTTACGAAAATAAAATGAAAATAACTACAAATGCAACGAAAATGACTACAAATGCAACGAATTTATGTGTGTCAACTGTGCATTCTAATGTTTGTTCTTATTTAAAATTAGTATAATGCCTCTGATTAGATGCATGTATCTGACCATGAGTAGACAAATTGGGTCATATACATTCTTAGGATCGAACTCAAGATTACAATTTAGTTCTCAGTGCCTTACCCACTAAACTTTATAAGCTTTTTTAATAAAGCAAAATAGAAGTTTTTAAACCAACATTTTATTGAAATGTCCAGTTGAATTTCTTCTAGTTTTTAATGATCTTTGTATTTCTATAGTTTTTTACTGCATGTTTTACTGTACAGCAATATTTTAATGTTAGATTTTTTTCGAAGTCAACTTCGATATTATCTCTTTATATTTGGGAATGTCATGTATACTAGTCCGACAGCAACCACCTAGAATCTTTACACCAAGTTCGATCCATTTTGGTATATAGTCTTTTAGCGATGGAATCTTTCCATTTTCAAGCCAGCCTTCATTAGAATCGTACGTTTCACCGCTATTGGGATAAACAACTAACGGTATTTGTTGGTCTGGTGCTCGGTTTCCATTCACAGATCGTAAAAGTGGAAGAACAAACTGTAGGTCATTAGAAAAGTTTAATTCATTATCTTGAGGTTCCCATAATTAATCCAACATACCTTGGGGTGTACGCAGTTGACTCCGATACCCAAACAGTTACCGGATATGTTTCGTAACTTGAATTGTTCCCAAAGTAAAAAGCAGGTATCAGCGAATGAATCTCCATTAGCCAAACTAGAATCATCCTGAATTCAAAAGATTATTTACAGCACGTTATGAACATATTGCTAATGTACCTTGCACTGAAGAGATAACCAAAAATTTGTTGTAGGGTAGTGGTCACATAGCAGATCTGCAAGTGCTTTGGCTTCGGCCTATGTACATTTTATTTTCAGTGGTTATAATGTATAACATATAAACTATAGTTTCAACTCACTTGACATGGTATTGTTTCGATTGCCAGGACATCTACTCCTGCTTCGAGTATCGGGTCAATACGTGACTTGTGCCACTCTTTGATTAATTCAGAGTCCACTTTATTTGCATAATTTCCTGTGTAATCTGAACCGTCATGCAAATGTGCACCATATGGTCCAATTGATGCAGCTATTATTGGTACACCTGTAACAAATTTAGGGTTTTTTTCAAAGGCATTTGTTTCTTATGATAGTACAAAAACATTTTAGTATTCTTTTGTGAAAAAATAGCAAGACTTTATATTGAAGTAATTTATGTGTTCGCTACTTTGAACTGAATTTCTAAACATAGTAAAACAAATTAAAAATGAGTAATGTATAAACTAACGAGCAATAACAGTTTCAAAACTATCAGATATTTTAGCATTCAATTAAAGTTCACTTACTGATTTGACCTTCACCAACGCCATTTCCACATTTTTCACTAAGAAACTTCCTCCGTGCGTCATGTGCAAATTTTACAGTCCTTTTGATTAAATCGATGCTTTCTTCCTTTGACAGGCCAAGATGCAGCATGTATCCATCGATAGTAGCTTGATATGTATTAGTTACGATGATATCAGCTCCAGCTGAAAACGATTTTCTTAATTTGCAACCAATGTGTAAAATGACATAATCCAAGCAAATAATTACCATTTAAAAAATCCAAATGGATTTGAGTTACAGCATTCGGATTCGTTGCATTGTATCGAGCACACCATAAAGGATCACCGTCGATTTGATCTTTGACGTAGACACGTAGTTGTGCTGCTTCGCATGTACTTTTAACTAAAATGTCCGTTATCATTTTGTTATTGACAGCACCTACTAAAATTGTAGGTGAGTAAAAATTATTCTTGTTCAAAAAAGATGTGAAACTTTAAATTCACCAAATTATTTTTCAAAGACAAAGCAAATAATTTTTAACTGTTACATGATTTCAAAAATGCAACGGCGCTGTAAATTGGTTTGATGGAATAATTTAGGAATTCAATAAATAGAAAGTCCTGCAGCCGATAGATAGTTTTGAGTAATTTTCATCTTGGGAATTTAATGTCTGTGTATACATCATTCAGAGTGGCTATCATATTTCAATCTTAGTCAGGTCAACAAAGTACGCTAAATCTTTGATAATTTCTGGCTTAGATCTATAATTGGTGAATTAATCACACCCAATTCTGTACTGCACATTTGCACATTCAAATATCTTGTGATCTGTAGAATCAATCATCCCACAGAACTCACAATTTGGGTTACAGCTTAAGTTTTTTCTAATCTCTGATAAGTTAATGCTTTATTGGTGAAGAGTTTATGCATTTGACAGTTTTACTACGCATCTTAAGTAACCTGATGTACAAATACTTACTAGTGCCAACCAGCTGGTTAAGCTCTACGCTACTATCAGTAACAACTAGTAAGTATTTGTATCCAAGACTCACTATAAATTGTATAGCCTAAAAGATCGCTATCAGCACAGCACTTCTTTTGAAACCTGCGCATTTGAAAAAGTCGTAAGATTTGCTGTTGTTCGACTCAAGGATCGCAGTACAGCCTACCCCAAAAGTGGATTTGGATCCATCAACGATGATGATTACAACCCAATGATTTCTTTGTGTTGAAGATATTAGTGAAAGAGCTTTTGATATGTTCTTTTGTTAGGGATTTAAAATGGTCCACGCCCCTATTCACTATATGAATATTAGAGACGTGAAGTTGTATCTAGATTTAGTTTGTGCAGATCGAGGATATTTCCGAAACGAGAAACCTCGTGACCATAACGTGAGGTCGGCGGGGATATTCACACCTCGTTGAAAAGTGTAAGGTGAATTTTTTGATGTCTAATAACCTCTTTCACAGTAAGTCATAAGACCCTATGCAAGATTAACAATTCATTTGCTAAAGCAAAGGCTACGACATTGAATACTTGCAAAGTTAGTCCAAGACATCCTTTTCAGAACTGAGGCCTTAATGAAATCTGTTAATATTGGAGCGTTCGCTACAGATATGATATGAGTTTCAATTTTTGGTCTCAGTAAAGATCTATGCAGGGTTGTACTATTAATGGAGATAAAATCCGTTGGAATGGCTAGGTTATTAATCTTTTAATCTTGACATCTATCGTTTCAAGTCTAGTGTTTAGGTCTACTATCATTAAACCGGCTACTCCACCTAAGGAGCGTTGTCTACTTCTAACAACTCTGACGTAATATTTAGTTAATCGAATGCTATTAAACTTTGGAAACTAAATGTTTCAGCTCAGCATCGCTTTTTCAATGCAGTTGTCCTTTAAGAAGGCTTCTTAAGGGGTACTGTCGTTTAGACACTTAGATACTCTGTTCGAATATCTTCATTATTATCTAATGGGGGTTCTAAGTGATTGTTAGTTATTAAAATTATATTGAATATATTGTCAAAAATATTTATTAATTCGTCATTATTTGTTAGGATAGTGTTAAAAAAATCTTCTTTAAAAAAGTTTATAAAAATATTTGCTAAATTGTGATCAGATTTATTCCTTCCTGCTGACAATTCCATAGTCGGCGTTTATTTGCTCCAAAGCCTGAATTCTAAATGGAGAATATGTATACGGCAAATCATTTTTTCATTTTGTAAATCATTTTTCGGATTGGTTTCGAAAGATTTATTATATGGAAGTGTTTTTTTTTATAATTCAAAACCACTTAGTAAAACTCAATTTTTAAATATTGTCGCAAGCAAAACACTTCCGTATGATAAAGTTGATAAATGCATTCAAAATATGTTGTTCTAAAGTGTTTTTGTTTGTTTTATTTGCATATTTATCAATTGACGAATATTTTGGAGCGGGTTACTGGGCCCACTTGAATATTAGGTCGTAGTGAACGCCTTATTAGTTTCTTGCTAGGGATTTCTTTTTTTGAGAAGGGAGACAGAAAAATTTCTTGCATCAGCCTCATTCATCAAGTAACGCAGAACTGTTCAAGATGTTGTTAGGGATTAGTTTTATGGCGTTTATGGTACTAATGTTTTTGATAACTGATGTATCTATAAACAGTTTTATAGATGCTAAGGGCAGTTTGTACTTTCAAAGGTACACAATACATTTATTAAAGATTTATTTACTATCAAATTCAGTATTCCCACATTTGAGGCATCTAGGAGCCATTATTTTGCAGAATCTAGTAGTGTGGCTGAACCTGTCACATTTATTAAAATGACTAGGTCTTCAGATAAGGTGAATGATCTTTATCTTGACATATCCTAGCTTCAGAAAGTCAGGGGTGTCCTCACTCTTAAAAGTGACTTTGACGATTTGAAAATGTATCAATTTCTCGTTATTCTCTCTTTCTCTGACGAATGTTCCCTATTCCCCTACAACCATACAGGTTTTTACCGTATGGTTGAATGAGTTACATGAGATACCATTATTAACTAGATCATATTCTTTGAAAACCTCATATCTGTATATAATGTTATTTGGAATAAAGTCCATACATCCTAGAAAGTTTAGTGCGATGCTATTCAACAACACATTAGTATCATCTGCTTTAGCAAAATGCGCCTTTATCTTGGCTCTGAGTATCTATTTAAAATTTAACCGGTTTCGATGAACCCGTTTTCATATTTCGGTTGATCACTGGATTATTGTTAGAAATGCGTTATTGCAAAGGAATCTCAAAATTGGTCATGGTGAATGCTTAACAACAAACACTCTATTTCTTTTTTTCTTTTTCAACCATGTTTTCGGGCTGCTTTGGTTAAATTAACGGGCGTATTCTTGTCACTATTAGAAGAGGTGTCTTCTTAATTATGGGCTTTATCGAGCGCTACGTCCGTTGCCATTTATCTCTCAGCTTCTCGAACGGGATTTATTACTAACACACAAATTCACTGAAAAAGCTCGATGCTGAAAAACACACCAACAGCCTGTTATACTAGCACTATAACCTCCAGAAACTAAATTGCACTCAGAAATTAAAATGTTGTACTTACAATTCTTTGTAAAAATAAGGAAAAACGAACAACAGGATAAGATAATTCGCTTGATAATCCAAACACAGTCCACTATAATCCCGCAACTAGCTCACAGGCACATCCGACCACGTCGGATGTACAAACAGTTATGTCGATAATCACGATTAGTTTGATATTTTGACTGTCTAGAGTTTTCAAGTGAAAATGATTCTAGAGAACCATCTCGTCGTGTAACAAAATGATAAAATGCTTTCGATAAGCGACGATTTAAATACTTTTGAATCAAAACCAATCCATCAGATAGTCAAATTTCTGCAAGTTTCATTTTCGATTTGATAAATTGATTCAGAGAAATTAGTCCCGATGCTTTTTTTTATAATATTCGTAATATGTCATAACTCTATGCGATAAAATGGTACGATATTTGAGAAAATGAGGAGATGAGATATAATTTTCAGGGTACCATCTCAAATTATAATATTGATATAAATGTATAGCTAAAAACAACTACCTTTGCACAGGCAAGGTTATAATACTAATCAGCTAGAATATTATTAATACTCATATAAGTAACTATTAAAATATCATGTGAAAAAATAGATGGATTAAGAATTCATCATGTTAGATTGCCATAAACCGCGTATCTTTTTGCACAATTATATTTCATTGGTAATAGTATGGTTTCAAATAAAAAAATATTTCGCTTATAAATGGAATTTAAATTTAATTGAATTGCGAATGTGAGTACAAGTACCAACCACTTATTGAATTATGTTTGGTTGTATTGAAATAAATATATGCATATTTTCTTCAATATTTCAATCTTGGAATTTCACGCTCGCGCTATTTCACTTTGTTTGTACATAAATACACATTTTTTTAAATTAAATCACACTGTAAAACTATCGCTTTCCGTCAATTATAAGCACATTATTTTTACAAAGCTTTTACATTTCATCTATGAAACATGTTTCTCATTCAATGGTATTTCATTTAATTTAAGCTATTTTTATAATTTTACTATGCCTTACGTTTTTTATTTATATATTTCTGTTTTGTAGACCAGAACCGATTACGGAACCACGAATACTAGCTCCAGTTTTTAAGTGACAATCTTGTTCTCATGAAAAAGCAATGAACTTTTGACACCGTTTTTTACCAATCTAGATGACATAGTAGTTGCTAACGAATAAACACGTTTAGCAATCATCTAAATGTACGAGTAGATACAGTCGGTTATTTTTGGTAAAAGCTTGAGATCGAAGCTGACTGAAAAACTTATCATATTTCGTTTGAGTTGGATTGGCTGATTATGTACAGTGAAAATGGGTTTGAACTTTTTTGTTGATTGTGGGATCGTAAAGCTTGTTTTTGCTATTTTGAAATATGATCCAGATGAATAAGGTGTTGAAAACGAAAAATTGACAAAACAATTGTCGATAGAAAGTTTAATTTGTGATTACACAATTCATATCTTTGACAAGAAAAAATGTTTTTCTCTGATTATTGGAAATGTTTTATTCATATCTTTGACAAGAAAAAAAATTTTTCTCTGATTATTGGAAATGTTTTATGAAATTTAAAAATATTTAAAAATATTTAAAGCACAATATTTTTAAAGAGGTTAGATGAAATGTTATACTATATAATTGAGCATCATAGCAGGAATGAAATCTGCGCCAAAAGAGACTCAAGACTCTAAAAGAAGAAGTCAATTCTATCTACGAGAACTTGTCATTTTATCATACGCAGTTGTTAAAGTCTTCTTCCGAGTAAGCTCTCAGCAGATGACACTGGATTAGAAAGTCTTGCGACATTCATAACGAAGACATTGACTGACTTAGGAAAAAATAGCTCTAGATAACAGAAAATTGCAGCCAAAAGGATTTTCAGCGTAAAACCCGCATCAATAAACGACCAATTCTTTAAAAATTTGCAACAAATTAGTAGTACGAGTTACTACCACATGCAGCTACCTTAACGAAGCATTTAGTTTGCATTTTTTCAATAACGCATAAGTGGTTTTATATAAAAAAGGACATTCGGCTCGATTGTTGAAGCACGCACATAAAAACCTCAATAAAGACAATAAGATAAGGGAAGGGAAAACAAACTATGGCAATTCACATGACAGGCAATTCACATTAACCATAGTCTCTAAAAAAACAATAACGAAGGATTGAAATTTACATGAACATAAACTTTGATAATAAATATCAATGTAAAACACAAATGAATTCAAACCAATAATTAAGTTAAATTTCGATTAAATAAAATCAATAAAAACCCAATCAGCTAACTTACAAACAAACAACGTAGTTCAACCAAAAAAGAAGGCGCAACGTAGTTAATATAAAAATTCCAAAGAAACTAATAATCCAACAAAAATCAAAATAATCATAACTAGTTTAGCATAAAACCTTCAATTTAACCAAGTGAAAATCAACCAATTAACCTTATCCGATCAAGCAGAACAAATGTATAGATAAATTATAGAAACAAAAACTCCCTTCCGGAGAACAACAGTCTGACATTATATCCATACAAAATTTACTATCAAGAGCAACCACCTAACGAAAGCACAAGGTAATTGGTGGTTTAATTTATTTCAGTTTTCTATCTAATTGTTAATTTAAACTTCCAGGCGACGGTATTATATGTTTCTATTAGAAATATATTACTGCAGAAATCGTTTCATTTTAAGCAATCCGTTTTAGTCTCCAGAGCCATAGAACTTATGAAACGATTGACTTCACCTAGAGGCTATCGATGACGACACGTTCTAAGAATACAAACTATTCTACTGAACAACAACTTCACAATGTAGGTTGGATTCAAAAAACCCAAAAGCCAGCGAATTGAGTACAGATCAGCGTCGCATGCGACAGAAAAAAACGGTAAGTGAGCGAACTTGCGAAAATTATTAACTTTATTATATTTCACCCTTTTGTAACACATTTTCTAAAGTTTATTTAATTAATTTCATCAAATTTGGCCGTATTTTTTGCAATAATTATTTTCGACTCAAGGCAATCAACTGCACTTTCTGTTGAAAAAAAAACTGAACCACTGCGAAAATTGTTTAAACGGCAGAATCTGATTCACGATTATAATGCTTGAACTGTCACTTCTGTTGTAGTTGCTTAATAAGTCTTGAGATCCTAACTACTACACCAAGGAATTTATGGAACCAATCATAAAAACTCGTTAAAACTCTGATAGTTATTTCTTATAATATCCTTATAACAAACGTGCGATTAACTCCATGCTCACCCTGTTCCTAACAGAGCACGCGTATTCGGAAGTTCTTGATAATCTTTGCATGCTCCCTGCTTGAAAGGAGACAAAACGATCTTTTCAATGTGTCTAGACTACGTAACCACCTCGTTAAATTAATTTAATTGAAACTAGTCGTAGGGAAACTATTCACTTCTGCTAACTCTTGAAAGCGGCAAGTCCGCTAAGTACTGAAGTTCTTACTATTTGGGGCTGGACACTCGCAAAGAGTATGTTTGATGGCGTCTATCTCGCATCTCCTGCATACATTGCTCTCGCATCTCCTGCATACATTGCACTCAAGCAGTTTTTCCTGACCTTGACCAGTTTCCTGCTTGATTTAGATGGTCCTGGCTACCCTGTAATCCGTTCAATTTATACTTTAGGTTCGCTTCTTTCATCTGTATTATGCTAGAGGGAGAATCTCTGTCCTACTGCCGACCCAGATCTTCCTGAGTTTGTTTGACGTTCCAGTTATAGATTTAATAGATTTATTCCATTGATGTCGGCTCAAATATATGGAATAAACGCTGTAGCGATTTACGAATAGGAGGAATGGTAGGGCATATCAACTAGACCGAAATCCAATCGATAACCTGTCAAACGTTTTGACGGTGGACAATCAACGAGGCGAAACCAAAATAAAAGAAGTTTGCCCCTGGATCAGGGTGCCGTAGAAATGGCCGTAAAGGTTTCGAGTCCGCATTAGCGGAAAACTCTTTCATCTAACCCTCACGGTTCCTAGTTCGCTGCTTTGCTGGCTCTATGCGACTACCTTTTTCCCAAACATATCCGCCCAATATGCTCATGACCCACAAACGTACTTCAAAAAAAGAAGGACCCTACGTATAATTCATCCGTCACGAATTTCCGAAAAAATGAATAAAACCAGGAGAAAAGGCTTTGTCCGTACAGGACTCAAGAGATCTCAGGCATGGTTTGGCAAGCCAGACGCAGCCGAGACGCGACAAAGCTCGTTACTAGTGAAAAGACGCTGAGAAATAATCACAAAGCACAACACAAACACTGGGAAATAATGTCGCCATCCATAGGTGAACCCGAGCTGAGGTAGCCAACCTCTTAACCGTGATATGACTCCGACCCACAAATGTACATAAAAAAAATGCACCAAATTCTATTTTGTACTATCACTATTTAGCCGACTATTTATTTGTTGCTCTTATAAGCTCCTAAAATGATTTTCTTAACATGAACGAAATATGTATTAGGTGAGTGTTAATAGTCCACAATATCTAGAGCTTTGTAGTGAAGATGACAATGAAAATATAACTTTAGTATATACATACAATTTCTGTAATTGCTAAGAATTATTGACACTTTGCATAATATTTTGCATCAAGCTAATCAAGCTTAGCTATTATATCTTTATATCTTTGAATGATTTCAATTTTCGTTCTACAGCCACCTCCTATCGCCCGTGCACCCAGACGGATCCAGTTTGGGACAATTTCTTCCATATTTGGAACATTTTCAGGTCTCATCCAGCATTGTTTTTCTTTATCATACACTTCTTCACTATTCGCGGCCACCGCCAATGGTATTTGTTGATTCTTTGGTTTATTACCATTAACAGTTTCAAAAAGTTCAGTGGCTATCTGAAACATAAAAGTAGAAAAATACAAAAAAAAAGGATCAGCTGAGTATTCCCTTGAAAAAAGACATGAAAAAGAATAGTAGTAACAATAATTTTTATTTCTGGTCAGTTAGTTCTAAAAATAAACTTACATCAGGCTTTACGCAGTTGACACCAATCGCAATACAGTTATCCGTAATACCACGTAACTTAAATTGATTGCAAAGCATATCGCAGGTTTCTGCGAATGATTCACCGCTTGCAAGATTTTTGCCATCCTAGATTTGAATAGAATTTCAAGTTCGATACTAAATGCTGATGATTAAAGTTCAAAAACACAAAATTCATACGACACATAAGAAACTTATAATATGCATTTTAAAAAAGCACTATTTAATGGGCAACATGTCATATTTGAATTTTTATCTTTAACTAAATCACAGTGTCAATGCACCTCAATTTTTTCTTTTGTTCACATATTTGACTTAGATTTATTTCAGTAGGAGCAATTACCTTGCATTGAAAAGATATCAAAAATTTGACTGTTGGATATTCATCACATAATAAATCTGCGATTGCTTTTGCTTCAACCTAAAATCAGATATTTGAATAGAATTTTGAACTTTAGTAAAAATAAGTGTTTTACACTAACCTGACATGGAATCGTCATAAAAGATAATCCATCCACTCCTGCCTTAAGAATTACATCCGTACGTGGCTTGTGCCAGTCTTTTAAAAAATCAACTGTTACTTTACTAGCATAGTCCCCGCTATATTCAGATGCATCATGCAAGTAAGCTCCATAAGCACCTGCACATCCTAGTATCCACGGGAAACCTGTTTACATTCGAAAATATGTTAATAACGGAACAAGGTGTAAAAGTTTATGAAGTATGGTAAATGTATAAGCAATTTGGGAATAATGTCTATCTTGTTTGAGTCAGATAAATTGATTGAATTGAGGCATTTTAAATAGCAGACTAAATTCAGAATAGATTATAAAATCGACCATTACCGTCTGTAGTGCGTCCATGTTTTGTGAAAAATTTCTCACGAGCTTCGTGCGCTAACTTCACAGCTTTCGTAATGAGTTCGATACTTTCCTCTTTCGACAAACCCAAATGTTCCATATGTCCTTGGATACTTGACTGATATGTGTTTGTGTGTATAAACATTGCTCCAGCTGGAAATAATGAGAATTATAAGTGTTATTCAAATTGATTGCTTTGGTCAGCAATTACCGTCTAAAAAGTCGAATAGGACCTGAGCTATTAGATCTGGTTTTGTTGCATTGTAACGTGCACACCATAGTGGATCTCCATCAATACTATCTTGAATGTACTTGCGAAGCTGAGTCGCCATACATGCCTGGGAGACTATAATATCGTTTTTCATTGTTTGTTGTTTTGAATCTAAAATAATAAGTAAATTTTTATTTAAGTTTTCTGTTATTTTCTTTAGTTATTTAGGGTTCAATTTGATTTTTAGATTTATGTTGGGAATGATGGTATGTAGCTTATCATTACATAGACATATTTACATTAACTTTAACGGTTGTACTGTGTAAACATGCAAAATATTTTGTGTTATGCTTAAAAGGACTTCCTACAGTCAATCGTTTTCACCCTTTGATTTATTCCATTAGGATCAAATTAAAAGCTTAGTTGCTGACGCTGCTTGAGTGCAAAACTAGACAACTAAGTTTCGTCGACGATTGCATATTGGATTAAATGGCAGATAATACAATCAATGAATCAAATTGAAGACCATGTACTTATCACTTCTTGACTTAAGTTCTAGATCAAGGTCTTTCAGTCTTGAACTTGAAAATCACCAAAAAGCTCCGTTAAACTATTTTTCTCATTAATATTCTAAGTGATAAGCTTCATAACAAAACATCTCAGATGACCTTCACTTGAATACTTAGCGGCCGGCTGCTTTCCTCCACACTTTTCAACTTGATTTTATTAAGTACACAACAAAAAGCTACGACACTCGCTACAGCTTCTAAAGCGACACACTCCACACGCAATTCCACAAAATGCAGTAACTAATTCAAATTTTATTTTGCTAGCTTATAAACAATCAAATTATCACATCTTGTTATAATTATTGTTTGATTTTAACGAAAATCGAAATAAACCACTATTCGAGTATTATCAGACGTCTTGTGTCATTCGTGGTGGACTAGAAACCGGTGCGCTCTCAATCACTTTCACTATGAAGGAATGCAAAGTTGTATGTAGAATATTCGCTTGTTTTGTAGCTTCACGATAAGCTTTTCCATGTTTAGTTAGCTTTATTTGTGTTGTTTTTCTAAGATAAGGAGAAGATTGTGGTAGAGTGTAATATTGGCTCCCAGTGGGGGGAGTCAACTAGTATGTAAACATATGCATTATGCATTTCCCGCTCTTTAATTATTTTTAATTATTCAAATAATTATGCGTACAAACTCATCGACCAAGTTCTGTCAAGCAACAAATATATATGCTATTTACTCTAAACATTTTGATTGAATGCACATAGGCCATTGTTATCAGAGCTTTTGGACACCTGTTAGTTTGTTGTATTGTCTACGGAAATTAAATTTTACTAAATTAGCACTGGATATATTACTGCCAGAAAGTAGTCTTGAAAATCATAATAGTTGCAGGAAGGGAGAGCTCTTTCACCTTTCAGTATCGGTCCTTATATACAATACTTAACTATTCAAAAATGTACAAATGTTCGATAAAGTTCAAGGAAATGGAGAATCTTTGTTGATGTAAATTAAAATGCAATGAAATGAGAGCAATGAGAGAGAAATGAGAGCAGAAAAAGTGAATGATATTGATTTTTCTGTGTAAATAAAAAAACAATTTTTACATGTTATATACTAAGTTGCATATTAAAACAAAGGCTGTATATTCCTCACACTTGAAAAAAAATTTACACTTTGGAGGCAAGCAACTTGTTCAAAGATTATGAGATAGGGAAAAATGTATATTAATGATGCAAATGGAATGGAATATAATATTCGAATAGAAAAATATTGAATTAGATGTGAGAATGAAATAGAAAACAGGTAGGTGCACAAAATAATTTGTTCTCGAAGATGTAAGGACCTCATGAAAGCATAGACTTCTTGTAGATCAACCCTTCGTACCAGATCTTGTGAAAGACTTGACTTACATTTAGAAAAACTGTTGTACAGTACTTCGTATCTTCGAATGCTATATTGATGCCTAATACAATTTTACGAACTAGCTGATTAGTACTATGTTGTCTTCAGAGTCTAAATTGATGCTCAGGAATTTGACTCGGATTCTTGAGTATTAAGAGCATTTTTAAAATAAAAATTCCTTCAGTAATGTAGATGCACTAGATAGCAAGCTAATAAACTTATTTGAGACGAGTATTTGTACGGGCTTGAGGCCATTATAATCACAGCAGTTTTCCATGCTTCTAGGAGATATCCGATTCTGAAGGTAGTATTGAAGAGGTCCGAAAGCAAAGTTGTCCCGATCGGTGGCAGCTTCTTGAGCATGATAAGATTAATGCCTGAAGTTTTTCTGGAGCAAATTCCCTCCATGATAATATTTTGGACTTCATTAGCCGAAGTTTTAATGGGATATGGGATAAAATTGGATAAGTCAAAAACACTCATATGAAAACTAGTATCTCAAATATATATTTTCAGTTACAATTTTTAATTTTTTGTATTCATTCATCGGCCATACAAGTTTTGGCAATGATTTCCCTGAACTTTTTAATATCTTGAATGTTAGTGCGACAGCATCCTCCTAAAATTTTCACACCCAATTTTATCCAAGTTGGAACGAATTCCTGTAGATCTGGAATATCTTCATCCACAATATATTTTGCCAATTGATGGTTATAAGTCTCGCCACTGTTGGCATACACGATCAAGGGAATACGTTCGTTGGCTGGCTTATTTCCATTCACGGACTCGAAAAGCGGCGCTACGTACTGCAATATAAGAAAATATAAAAACGTATGTCGTAGTTGAGGTAATATTTCTTATCAAACATTTCATTTTTATGAATACTTAAGTATATTCAAAACAAAAATGATACCGGATGAATATTATGACGGTCGTTAGACAATATTTACCTTAGGCTTCAGGCAATTCACACCAAGTGCAAGACAGTTCTTTTCAATTCCACGTGCCTTAAATTGGTTCCACAGAACTGAGCAAGTTTCAGCAAAAGAGTCACCGCTAGCTAAACTGGTTTCGTCCTGAAAATTTAACAAATATTACATGGTAGTGTTATGATCTTCCATAGGGTTTGGCACATCTGTTGTTGTGTTTTATCCTGAGAATTCAGAATTTACCTTGCATTGGAAAGATATCCAAAACTTAACTGTTGGATAGTTCTCAAACATCAGATCAGCAATAGCTTGTCCTTCAATCTAAGGGAGGACTAGAAATTACTCACTCTAGAAATTACTTTGCGTACAATGTTTTAAAAGTACCTGACACGGTATCGTCTCAAACGATAATATATCAACTTCTGCCTCCAGTAGAGCATCTATTCGCGGCTTGTGCCATTCCTTCAAAAATTCTTTGGTCACCTTGTTCCCATAGGCACCGGTATAATCAGAGCCATCGTGCATATAGGCTCCATACGAGCCAGATGATCCTGATATCCAAGGAAGACCTGTAAGATATTTGATTAAAAAGTGGCTGAATTAAATTACACCTGTTTCCTAAATACCGTCACTGTCCAATTTCCGACCATGCTTCTTCAAGTATCTGTCACGTGCCTCGTGTGTGAGTTTCGCAGCCTTCGTGATGAGATTGTAGCTTTCTTCGCGTGACAAACCAAGATATTTCATGTGCCCGTCGATACTTGATTGATAAGTATTAGTAATGACAATATCCGCACCCGCTAATAGGTAGTATGGTTTTATACAATAGATCATTTATTTAGCAAAATTTTCCATACCTTCAAAAAAATCTTGGCACATACATATGACAGCCTCTGGATTTACGGTATTATAACGAGAGCACCATAGAGGATCGCCATCGATCTTATCATCAACATAAACCCGAAGCTGATTAATCAAGCAAGTTTGACGGATGAGAATGTCCGGTATCATTTCTGTTTTGAATATACTTAAGTATTCATAAAAATAAAATGTTTGATGAGAAATATTGATATTTCTAATGTATTCTTGCGTAACCAAAAGCAAAGCTTCAACTTACTGCGAGGGAAATACAAGCGATAAGAAGAATATGTTATGACCCCAGTATCGCCTTATCAGGGAAACAAGTCAAATCGGTTGACACACCTCCGAAATTGATTGCGGTTGAAAAAAGATTCAGATAGTTCATTTCAGATTTTCTTTGGGAATGTAGAAAAAAGACGCAAAAACACTACAGTATAGAGTGAAATATACAGTATATAGAGTACAATATGCAGAGAAAAGTTGCAGAAATGCCAATATACCAAAAATGTTTCAAACGAACTAATGCCATAACGGAAATTAACCTGCCGTGTAAACACTGGAGCTTTGGGGGTCATTCCATTCCGTCAAATTGTTTCAGGCTTTTGAATAATCATGTCCACTTTTTTCATTGAACAAAAATCCTAACCTTGCGATCGATAAAGACAAAAAAGTACTAAAACTCTTTTATACCCAAGATTAGGAACTTTGAAGAAAATATATAATTATTGAGGTTTTGCGCTGGAAGTTATAGCGTTGTATAGTTTTAGAGGTAAGCAAAAGAGGTAAAATTTTAATTACAATGTATTTATCATTTAAAAATTTACTGGTGGCTTCGCTTAGCACAAATAACGAAAATTACCTTGGCAGGTACCCCTACCCTAATTTTGCAAACTTGGCTACTTCTAGACACATTAATATGTCCTGCAATTTTCGTAATAATCTGATGTTGGTCTGTTTCGTAATGATCTGAAATCTTTTGCACAGATTGCTTCTAGTACCAAAATTAAAAATTCTTCAAAGAAGATCGTTCCAAGTCGACTAATCAAGAATAATATTTTGATTACACCATACAAGTTGATTCATACAAGCAACTTCACCCTTAATTGTATTTACAAGCCGCGAACTTCACGAGAACTTATAATATTTATGGCAAAACAAAATAAACTTACTGAAGAGCAAAGTTTGTGACTAATAAAATCAAAAGATCTCCGTAGCCGACTGTACTTTCCCTGCGCAAATGAGATACTAAATTGAAATTATTATCTGTATGGAATTAGATGGTTTAAATGAAGCTTTTATTTAATTTTTAGCTCTTTGCTTGGACTGCATAAGCTTCAGCTACATCTAGAAACGCTTAAATTTGAGAGTACAAACACAGATAGACTATTGTGTTTATCAATTTGCAAGTCTTTTTCGTGTAGCTTATATGCAACCTTGCTGCTAATTATGCTGTTTTACTTTCCAGATATAGCTTCAAAGTATTAAATAATTTCGTATTTTGTGGTGGTGTTTTTTTAACCCAATGGGAAAAGTAATGTAAAGTAATGAAAAAGTAATGATGGTCTTAAGTATTACTCCATTTCCATTCGGAAAAATTGAATTGAACATGTAGAAATATAGAAAGAAGACTCTCTTCCTTCAAACCAGCCAGGCACGGGTTGAATTTAAATTTAACCAAAATATTTTCAAAAATTATACCGATTAAAGTTGAAGAAACTGTGTTCAGTGTAAGCGGCATCAGCAGGAAACAACCCAAAATGCGATACTTTAAGCGATTTTGAGAAATTTGGACATTGGACAAATCCCGTGTCCTGTGTCTTTTTGTTATTTCTGAGTCCAATCAATAAGTGTTAATCATAACATATATTCAGATTAAATTGAAAATCATAAATCGAAATGAATTCTCGAAAATAATAGAAACATAAGTATTAAAAAGGTTATATAATTTTCAGTACATACTTAAAAATAAACAATTTATCATTTTTAATAAGTTTTTCTAAACCGTTACTCTTTAAACTTTGAGATACAATTTTTAATTCTTTCCACGTCTCGTGCATAGGTTCTACAACAACCACCGATTATTTTCGCTCCTAATTCAAGCCATTCTGGTACATAATGTTCTAATGGTACGCAATCTTCTCGTCCTTTCCAACCGGCATTCACGTCATACACTTCACCACTATTCGGATATACAACGAGTGGTAGACGTTGGTCAGGCAGTCTGTGTCCATTCAAGGATTTAAATAATGGCGTGACGAACTGAAAGGATCAGAGTGAAAAAAATGTCGGTTACAGTTTCGTGACTGTTTAAAGTTTAGAAATTTTGATTGTTTTTTAATTATTTGGTGTGCTACCTTTGGGTGGAGGCAATTGACACCAACTGCCAGACAGTTGTGAACCGCATTTTTCGCCTTCAGTTGGTCCCATATTGATAGACAAGTCGTTTGGAATGATTCACCATGTGCTAAACTGCTACCGTCCTGTAAAAGTTAAAACATAATCGAATTAGATAATAATCATGAAAAGTGTGAGTAGGTTGTTAGTTGTGAAAAGAAATTTAGCATCTACTTTAGCCCATGCAATATTTAATGGAGAATAAGTTCATGCGTTGATTAGGTAGTTTAGACGTTCGTGACATTTAGCCCTGCTGTCTAGAACATTTTTTCATCACTATCCTATTACTACCAGTTTTGCGTCTAAGGGTTCAAGTTGGCAGAGACTTTATTCACAATCAATGTGTACAGATATGGTGGCTGAGAGTGGAGGGAGGAGGGGCTGATGATCAGTTCCATATCATTATTATTTGAAATTACGATTCCAAAATCAAGAAATAATAGCTGTTGATAATTCAATAAGATAAAAAAGACCGTGCTAACAGAACAGTGTCCTTGTTGCTAAGTACAGTATAGTTTTTTGGTAAACTTACTATTCATTTAGATGACCTAAAATCAAATTTAAAAAAGTGTAAGAGTGATTGAATTAACTGAAGCTTTTTTAAATCTAAAATCCAAATCTTTCCTCAAAATTCATTGAAGAGAGCTGTCGCTAGCGCTTAAATCTTCCCCATGATATAGAATTGATACTTAAGATTTTTTTTCATAACATGAGGCGATAACATGAAATAAATTTTCTTTTGTAATGCATTGTACTTTCATTGGAAACTTCAAGCAGAGAAAATCATAGTCTCTGTTGCAGGTGGCAGACAAGAGCGCCTATTCAATGTGATATTTAATTGACCCAAAATTCTGTCGGCCATTTTCCACAAAAATAAAAGCAAACTGCAATAATTCTGCATGCAAAGCTATTTAAATGCCCTCTGTACCTATTGTTTATGTCTTTTAAATTCACAGAGGTTTTTTTTTCTTTTTAAGGGATGTTTCCGTTGTTTTTTTCTTCATTTATCTGTAGTAAGGTTTATTTTACAAACTACAATAAGTATATAGTTGGGACAAAAAAATTATAACTATATAACTTAATGAAAGCTATTTTGCGAAAATGGGCAAACAAGGTCACAAAAAACGAGGAAACTAAACATGCTGCTATCTTAATTAAAATTAGGAGAAAGAGGAAATATAATTGAGAACTTTAGAAGAGTGATAAAGCAGAACAGGCTCATAAAGAATGTTCTGCCATCTTTGATGTGTAGAGGTCCATCTTTAAGATGAAAAATAAGTGTTATAGGTAGGTAGGTAGGTAGGTTGAAGTAGCTGCCGATCTACCTACCTATAACGCTTCTTATACATCTTAAAGTTGGACCTCTACACATGAAAGATAAGAAGTGTTATAAGGAAAATAAAATAAGTGTTACAGAAATATTATAGAAGTGCTATATAGTATTTGATAGCCTGTGCGAAAATCTTGGGAAAAACAGTTTTTTAAAAGTAAAAAAGTAATCCCACGACAACCCTTGTTGGATCTAGGGATTGACGCCGTTAGAGAGCTTCATCACAATCACTGTTAATATGATTGTGAAGTGATTAGTTTCACGACTCACTTTATACTTAATTTAACTCAGCAAGTTGAACTCAAAGTTCGGTGCGCAGTCCCCCATCTGATTTTGGATTAGAACCAGGGACTCTACACATAAGAAGCCAGTATTCTACCCAAAAGGCTACTCAAGCTTACAAAAAGTATTCTACCTAAGTGTAGAAATGCTACTGGTACTAGTTTGAGTGGTACTCTGATTACGTAACACCAATGAACCACAAACTGGGACTCGGCTCTTGCTTTCGAAACATTGTCAGTGCGGGCGAGCGATATATTGGTATGCAAGAAGTAAAGGGACAAAAAAGAGCTACGAAAGCCGTTGAAGTGTAGGAAAAGCAAACTTGGCAAATACTCTGCGATGAAAAATAAAATTCTAATTAAGTATGGATTAAATGCCTCGACTTTCGAGATTCGAATTTTTTCACAACACTGAAACATTATTAATCATTGGAAGGTAACATATCTACTTAACGCCCATACAGGATACAAATTTAGCAGCCTCGTGGCTCAGAAAATGAAAAACTTTTGTGATGAAGAAGAGGTTACTCTTCCCTGGAAGCCATCGGTAAGCACAGAGCTCAAAAATGTAAAAATTTGCAGGAAACATCTTATATATCTATTGTCAAACCCATTTTTGGTAAGATTTCATAATCTGATTCAAAATGAAGCAATAGAATGCCAGTCAAAAGACAGTTTCATAGTCAAATATAGATGTTTCTGGGAATAATCGGTCTTTTTCTTAAATGTATGCTAGTCAGTGTCTATTAGACCGACAAACATTGAAGAAGATGGAAAATTATCCAAAAAATATTTACTTATGTCGAGAAAAATTTAAATATTGCGACTTTCTAGAGAATAAAATAACCTAGATCGATAGGTACTGATAAAGAAAGCAGATTAGCCTCGAAATATCGATATCTGCCAAGAAATTGAATTATATCTAGCTTCTAAAGGAAAAATTGATCTTTTTTTAGCATCACCAAGCTCAACGTTGGCTTCTAATAATCTTGACTTCTAATAATCTTGACTAAATAGAGACTAGACGAGCTACTATCACTACTAGCATTCTGAACTAGATTGCATGGTGCTCTGAAAATTATTTAGATATGCATAGAAATAATATCAAAGTTTTACAGTTTACAGAAAAAAAAGTGCTTCCTAAACACAAGCCAAAAGAAGGAAAATATGCAAATGATGAACCCTAAATGATGCTGTCAAGTCAAACACCAACCGATAACCAAAACCGCTAACGTTAGTAAATGTATCAAATATTATTTTAAATAGAAGAAATATTAATATAAAAGAAGATGGCTATTAAATAATTATAAGCTGTTAGTTACGTTGAACAGCGATAGCAGATTAGTTTCTCTGATATTACTTAGGTTCACTTAGTTTCTTCTGATGTTAATATTTTGCTGTCAGTGACTCGAAAGTTGTGGCTATGATTGAATATAAACTATAAATATTCAATCGAATTTCAAACATGATAAAAAATACGTGAAAATTAGATTAACGAACTTTTATAAGTGCTAAAAATTCGCAAAAAAAAATTGTTTCATAATTCGAGTGACAACATTTTTAGTTTATTCAAAAAAAAATATTTTTATACTTAATCCGTTACTGTTATCTAGAATCAGTTTATGATTACGACAACTTAGTTCATATTACGATAATAAAATCGTATTCCATCAATCATGTTTTTATCAAAAACTCTGTCTTATTGCAATTACATTCCAACATGCAGTTTCAAATCGTTTGCATTCGGATGATCTTGTTTAATGGACCGTTGTTAAGACATGAGTTAATTAAGTAAATCATACCACCTTGCATTGAAACGATACCCAGAATTTAACATCTGGATATTCATCACAGAGTAAATCAACGAGAGCTTTTGCTTCAACCTGAAAGATACGAAAAATTATCTCTGAACGAACTATAATTGTTAATTTAGTTTATTTTACCTGACAAGGAATCGTCTCGATGGCCAATGCATCGACACCTCCTTCCAGGACAGCATCAATTCTCACACGATGCCATTTTTTGATGATGTCAGGTGACACATAGTCTGCATAGCTGCCTGTATATTCTGAGCCGTCGTGTAAATGAGCTCCATAGGGCCCAATTGAAGCAATTATCATCGGAACATCTAAAATTATTTTTTTAAAAGCGTTTAACAAAACATGTAATTATAACTGTGAAAATTTTAGGTCAAGAAAATATAATCTAAGTCTATGTTCACTCGATAGATAATAGCACAACAAAGACATTTCATTATAATATGTAGTACATTTTTTGCAAACTAACCTCTTGACTTATTATCGGTTATTTGTTTACTCAAATAGGTCTTCCTAGCAACTTGGGCCAGCTGAACTGTTGCTTTCATTAATTCGATGCTTTGTTCTTCGTCCAAGTCCAGATACTCTGTATAGCCCTCGACACTGGCCTGATAAGTATTTGTGAGAATTATATCAGCACCAGCTGAAATAAAATAATAAATAATCATTAGATTTGTCTGCTTGAATAGCAATCAAAAACATTTAGGGTTGATAATAGTAGTCGAGTTTTTGACACAATACACATCAGATCACATTATTGTGGCTAATCTAACCTTCAAGAAAATCTAAATGTGTTTGTATAACGGCACTGGGGTTTGTTGCATTATATCTGGCACTCCAAAGTGGATCACCGTCGATTTGTTCACCGACATGAACTGTAAGCTGAGTAGCAAATCCACCATCTTTGACTAAAATTCCATTAACTCCCATTGTAACTATATTCTGAAATTTAGTAAATAATAATGAATAATTTAGTATAGTAGTGTTTTTCTGAAAATCAAATAGAGGTTAAATGATGTTTCAAGGGTAGATAACTAGGTAAAACTGATTGAATGAATGTAGTTTTATCGTTTTTGTCATACGTTTATAGAAATAGAAAGCGAACTAGGACACATCTAGATAAAAAATAGATGAGATGGGAAATGAATGTTTTGTACCTTTGCACTGTTTTATGATTCGTATTCCATGATCATTAGATTATTTCATAGCAATTATTAGTAACGATAAAATAAAACCGGAAAAATAATAATTTACCGATGGCCATGAGATTGATTGAAAGTTGAAGAAGAAGTTGTGAATTGCATTACAGGGATCAATTGGTAGTAGCAAAACAATCGCTTGTAACTAAACCTGCCACAGGTTCGATCACAACTTATGACTAAATTGAAATTAATTATTGTATACTTGAAAAAGATGCCATAAACTGCAAAAAACTATAGTGGGATAACATTGTTGAGTACTTTCAATAAGATAATCTCTTCTACGCTGCATGATATCAATATAAATGTGGCTTCATCCCAGGCAAAACAAATATTGATTAGATTTATACTTTTAGGTAGGCGATGGGAAAATGTCTGAAATTAAATATTCCATTGTACCATCTATTTATAAACTTTAAGGCCACATATGTCAGCATAGCCAGATTAGAACTGTATAAAGCCATGAGACAATTCGGCATCCCAAACAAACTGACATGAATGGTTGGTTGACCATGACCAATGTTACAAGCCAAGTAAAAATAGTTGGATTATTATCCAGACCGTTCAACATCTTAAATGGTCATCGACAAGGAGATGGTTTGCACTTCAACCTAGCGCTGGAGAAAGGTATCCAAGACTCTGGCACGTCAATGAGTGGGAATATCGCCATCAACTCCAGCCAGATACTTGTTTATGTAAATGATGTTGACATATTTGGAAGATCTGAACTAGCTGTACAAGAATCCTTCATCCACAAAAACTGAGGTTGCTCATCAATGAAGGAAAGACGTAGTACATGGTGGCATCATCTGGAAGAAGAACACCTAGAAGGTAATTGAGCATGAATTCGAAGCAGCGCAATCCTTCGATTGTTTAGTAGCAGCCGATAACAATGTGGAAGAATAAAATGAAAAGTCGAACTCGTTTCCTTTATTTCTACCAATTTATTTTTCAAAAATCCGTATACTAGTATTTCGGCTATCACTTATAGCCTTCTTCAGCGATGTTTCTTCGAAGTCGAAGCGATGTTTCTTCGAAGTCGAAGAAACATCGCTGAAGAAGGCTATAAGTGATAGCCGAAATACTAGTATACGGATTTTTGAAAAATAAATTGGTAGAAATAAAGGAAACGAGTTCGACTTTTCATTTTATTGTATAAATTCTACCTAAACGCTCGCCAAACAATTTTTTGTTTGATTATATTTGTTCAAATGTGGAAGAAGACACACGCGCGGCTATTCAAATAAAACAAAGCCTACTACATTCTGTAAAGGGTCTTGAATCCCGAAATCTTACCCGAAAATCAAAGCTACTGATGTACTAGAACATGGTCTTGCTAGTCCTCACGTATGGATCTGAGACTTAAGTACTCAGCAAATTTCAAATTTTCGTAATGTATTTTCTCTATCATTTACATTTTAAATGTATTTAAATTGTTAAGTATTAATTAATAATTTTGTACACCTTGTTTGGTCGAAATATCTAAATAAATAAACCAACGTTCGAGAGGAAAGTCTTGCGGAGTATCATTGACCCCATATGTAAAGAAGGGTTATTTCGTAGACGCTACAACCATGATCTGTACGTTATATACCTAAAAGCGAATATGATTAAAAGGATGAAGCTTACGGTGGACGACAGGGGGAGACATTGTTTGCGCTGGAAAGATGGCGTTGACCAGGACACTCAGAGCTTAGGAATGCCTAATCGGATGACATCGGCTTGCGATCGGGGCCGGTTGAAAAACTTGTAGAAGGAAGCCAGGACCGGACCCCGGTTATAGTGCCGATGATGATGATACTTAATTTCTTCGAGACTGAAAATAGCAAAATAATTGGAAATGGCAAGAAAAAAGCGAAAGCTTCCTTCATCGAAAGGAAAAAGTGCAAAATTCCAATGAAGCCGCCATGGAAATAGACTCCTTAATTGTGGCATGTCTATAACTCCTTTTTTTAACATGGAATTGATGATTTGTGCCACATGGCGTGAAATGAATCAAACAAATTCTATTTTTGTGACATCCTTTAACTATGTTATTTTTTAAATGCTTATTTTCATTTAATATTATATTTTTCAAAGATCTAGTTGTCTTTAGTGTATGAACTGGCAAGACTTAATACTTTACTATCGGAGGTCGCATGCTCATTCTTCATAGGAATACTGATATCATCGGTCAAATCAGCCATTAGGCGAGAATATCTCGAGGACGCTAGGAAGTCCGGGACCTATCAATCTTTCTGTGCGATAAAAAGACAGTACTAGGTCTTCATGGACTCGCATCACTCCAGGACTCGCATTATGATAAACGACGACAAAATAATGAACCAATTTTCAAAAGTAGAAAGCTAACAGGAAAACTTGACTGTGACCATACGTAACTGACTGCAAGTCTGTTAATTATTAATTCTGTACAGCTTGTATAAAACGAAAATTAGTTGAAATCTGACGAAGATGGAATCTCGAAGTTAAAAAGAACCTCTTTTAGCTTTCAAGCTCTATCAAGACTTGAGCGAAGAATTGAGCGAGAAGAAGTTTGGAAACAAGCCATTCAATGGAGCGGGCAGTAGATTGTTGACATTAAGTAAAATAATTTGCTTTATTTTCTCCCAAAAAAATCCAACGAGCGTAATGGATCATGTAAATTATGGCTTATGCTTAAATAACAACAGACAATCAATGGACCATGGAAGCTTCCTTATATTCAAATCGATATAAGTTGATTGAAATTCGCCGTTGGCTACTTTAAATATCCATAGCGATATAATCAAATGTTTGATCGATACTGGCAATCAGCGTCTAGTTGAATGCAAAAAAACTTTTGATAGTTGCACGTTAAATTATGCCCGGCAAAGGGAAAAAGAAGCGTAATAGTAAAGATTCGACAGAAAGTGCTGGCGGTGGTGGAAATGGCAAGAAGAAAGCAAAGAAGAAGTCTTCATCGAAAGGAAAAAGTGCTAAATTTCAATGTGACATATTCAATGAGGCCGCCATGGAAAATGCTTACTATGTCTGTCACAATGTTCAGGTATGAGTATTTAAGTGGAAGTTGAGAGCTCAGAATCTAGAGTAACTTGTTTTTTTCAATTTTCGCCAATCAGGATGTTTTGAAATCACGTGGCTTTGTGTGGCCTGAAGCCCAGAAGAAAAAGAAGAAAGGTCGACGGTAAACTAAAGTCGAGCAAATGTATATGACAAACAGATTTTCAACTATGTATTACAATGGTATTTCTCATTTTTCGCTAATTTTTCTACAAACATTACAATCATAACTTACGACTCTTTTAAGTCCTGTTATATATTTTAATAATTATTAATTTTTATTTATAATTTTCTTCTATTTTTATGTATTATCAGTATTTTGTTCTATTATTATGTTTATTGTTTGCACTCTGGTTTTTAAAAAAAAAAACAAAAAACCAATCAAAATATATTTTCAAAGTCCAAATGTACGTAAAAACTGAAAACAACAATCAATGATCCATCTATCAGCGATGACCTTGCATTGAAGAAAACCATTTTCGAATGACAACAAACTCTACGATATCTTATATTTTTCAAGCTACCAACCATATCAACTGACGACATTTATACCCTGATAAACTGTGAGGAATCTTTAATTTTAAGAGATTATTACTTGCCGGAAAAAATGTTTATTGTATTATAGAGAGTATTTGATTTGTCACTACGGAAAATATGCTGAATTTATAATAAATTATTGTAAAAATTATTTTGTCTTGTTGCTACTCAAAACGAATCAAATATATATGAATAATGCTGCCCTACTAAGCATAAAGGATCTATATTTTAGCGCTTTCGAAGTATTCAATGATTTGTGTTTTGATTTGTACTGGAGGTATATGGGGAGTGCAATTTTCAATATTGATTTTAACATACTTCCACAAAAGATAGGTTTTTCAAATTTTGTAGAATGATGTAATAGAGTATGTAGTTTTCGAATCCGGTGTTAACTCAAAAATGGGAAAAATGCTGATAGAACCTTCATGCTTAGTAGGGCAGAATGAATAGCTTATGCGGCTGTCTTACGAGCCGAATGATCTCCCCTAATCAATTTTATATACAATTTATGGCGAAATTCGGAAAATTTCCAGGTCAATTGTGTCAAAGATTTTTGTTTGCATCGCTTGTTTTTATAAACTATTATGGAACGAGTGATAGACACATAAAAAAAGCTTGTGACGTCCTCCAACCAGCCCTCTATGTTAATATTGGACACATCACAGAAAGCGTTCGGTGAACATTGGCTGTATTCTTATTTGCTGCCAGCTGTAGATAAGAAGTTAGAAAAAATATGACGCTTCTAGTCTAGAAGTCTGCCTTATCGCTGGAAGTCAGATAGATATGTCAACTGTGTCTGGCTTCTATTTAATATTGTTGTTGCTTGGCATGCTGCTTGATAATATTTTGCTGCTGCAGCGTATGTATAATTTTTGTTTACTATTAGTCTATCACTTCGTTAAGATATGAGAAGACTGGGCTAACGGCAAACAAATGGTTAATAAGACGATAAAATGGATGAAAAAGGTTTATACCGGTTTTATAAATAAATCCAGCTATTTTGCAGGTTATGTCAATGTCATAAGCCTTGCAACTCTTTGAATAAAATTGTCTAGCAATTTCATTATATTCTGCAGTGAATTGGAATGCCATTATTTGATGTCAAGATATAAACTACTTAATTTTCCCTTCGTACCACAAAAATTCCGTTTTATGAGTTTTATTAGGGCAAATGACTAACAGGGTCCAGTGATGTTCGAAGAGAGTAATGGATATTAATAATGGATATTAATATTAATAATAATACCTCCAACGTTAACTACAGTTGGAGGTATTATTTATATTTGTCAAAGAGATTGGAAACCTTGGAGGAATTCTTAGTCAATACTTATGCATTTGGAAGAAAATATGATCGTTTTAAATGCAGGAGGTCTCAGTTTATCGCTATTACAAGGAAGAATATTATTGCAAGATCTAATTAAGAAATTGTTGTTGAAGACCGAGGCTTGAAATTATTAAAAAAATTAGTATTCAAAGACGATGAAAACGTATGAGTGTAAAAAACTCATAGGTATGAATATAATTAGGTGTATTAAATTTTTTTACAATATTGCATGCAATGGTCCAGATGCGGCATTTTTTATTAACGTAATCATCGAGCCAGAAATAAGCCTCGTCGCTGAACAAAATTTTCCCGCAAAACAAAGGATCAACGTCCAGTTGATTTTTAGCCCATCCTCCGAATGTGCCACGCATCCGATCGTCATACGGCTTTAGTTCTTGCACCAGTCGGATCTTGTAAGCCTTTAGACCCAGATCCTTGCGCAAAATTTTCCAGAAAGTGAACGGAAAAATCCCAACTTCTTTAGCACGCCTGCGAATCGACATATCTGGATTGTCAGCAACACTGGCTGCCACAGCTGCGATATTCTCTTCGGAACGCACTGTTCTCAATCTTATCGTTGGCCTAGGATCCAGTGGCAGTGGTGCCATTTTGAAAAATCACTACGAAAAAAAAGCTGTTTTTTGTCCTATTAGGTCCGACTCAGTCACCAAATTTTAACGAAATTCACACAGTAGCTGGACTTTATTTCAAGCTACGCTTGATAGAAATTTGGTTTAAAAACTAGGTTGGAGCTGCCAGCTATGGTACTTTTTGTCTGTTGAATCTTGAAAATTATCTCAGCATAATAAAACTTTTAGACATTTAACTTCCAGTGCAGTCATGAAATCAAAACGAAATTCATATCATAAATGGACCTTTTTGTAGGTCAAATTGGTTAGGAGCTTGGTTGAACACCACAAAAGGTTGATAAAACTACTTGGCAGACTGAACTACTTAGTCAGAAATCGCCAGTAATAAAAGTTCGGATACATTTTTGCAAGAGAGGACACGTCAGCTAAATGTACAAACCCCAAACAGTTGAAGACCGCAAATTGCGTTTGGGAACAGACCTATTAATAACTAAAACAAAAAAACTCCTGCTGTTTGAAGTACTATATTAAACCTAAGTACATTAAATTTTGGGTCAGGTAGGTTTCACGTTTCTAAAAAGATTTTTTAATATGGAAAATGTATTGATGCATTGTGTTTTGTTAACTTCAAGGAAACATAAATCAGTGTTAAAAATTCAAGCACATCTAAATTTCCTAAACATTCAGCACTTTGAGTGGTATAAACCTTGTAATTTTCAAAGAAAATTCATTCTCTGAGTGCTTGCTAACTTTTCAATTTCGATATCACATTTCAATTTTCGATATCACATTCTATATTTTAAAATATTAAGCAATCAGTCAATCAATCATAAATGCATGTCGATATGCACAATTAACTAGGGCTTCATAATTATTTTACTTGAACATCGCTCAGTTGCTAAATTTTCAAATCGGCTTACATGTATAAAATATATTTAAGTATATAAGTTCGTGATAAAATAACTAAAAGCACAAAGCCGATTTATTGCACTAATAATCGTATATACTAAACGTGATTATGCGTCTATCTATGCATTTAAACTTGAATTCGGTTTGTTTACTCATTTGTTTGCATACCTGTTGATACTGGATTGTAAAACACTGCGCAAAAGAAGCTAAAATCAATGGCACAAAATTTGCTGATCGATATATTTTCAATGTATTTCAATAATTATTACAATAAACCTCTTATTCACTTGTCACTTAATGTTTATTAATTGCATAGATTCCGCGTGTAAGTTATTTTTCAATTTGTTTACAATAAATGAATAATATGCATATGAATTTCGGCTGTCGGCACGGAAAAGCTTTTTTTCTCTTGTCTCGTTCACACAAAGCTTTCACTTTATTTTGCTTCTAATTGATTGTTTAGTATTTTTTTGTGGTATTAGATACTTGGGCTACTATTCTGATTGACACGATATATTTTTAGTTTGCGTTTATTAGTTACAATGATAATTGCATCAGTACAAATATACTGTAGCAATAGAATTAAGCAACGAAAATCACGATCACTTCTACTTTTGCAAGTTCCAATCTAATTAAAAACCAGGGAATTCACTTTATTAGCCGATCGTCATCCCAACAGTATAAGTAGTAACATATTAACCGACAAGACAAGACAGTAACTGACAAAAAGATGTCTGATTCAATGCTTTTATATTTGTTGACATGAAATTGTTTTTCTCGTTTACGAATATACTGCTTGCTTGTGCACAATGTTTCAGTGTTTTTATTCGGTTCAGTTGCCTTAGCTTTTCTTCAACAGTTTTCGTAATTATGTTGAAGATGATACAACGACGCGACAATGACGGCGATACCGATCCGTTTCGGCCCAAGTCTACAGATACTCAACTGATAGTAGATTATTTTCTGCTAAATGAAGCAACAAACTATCTAATCATTGTTGGCTGTGCAAATCGGAGTTGAGTGAATCTGTTGTATATATACACACGGAGAGCAAAGTTCGAACTTAGCCCTAAGAGTCAGAGATTCGCTATTTTTAGTTCTAGTTTTCATTTGCCATAGTTTTGTATGGGGCAAAGAGAATACAAGAGTGTGCCTGCTTGTAGTGAGAATGAAGCAATGTAAATATACATAATTATATTCGCTGTATTTTTATGTATATCAAAACTGAAATATGTATAGAAAGTAAATTCATGAAAAGTCAATGTTCAAATATATTTTATATAAATTTTTGAATCCATCATGTATATGCTAGAATTTGTTTTCATCTAATATCAACTAAGCAGTCATTAATCGGGACTATTTTTCAAGGGCAACCTAATAGATTTTGAAATTTTTTTCATTCTAAGTCATATACATCAGAGTATCTTCGTACATTAAAATCGAGAGTGACTGAGACATTGATGATCCCTTTGATAATAGTAATTTTTTTGGTTCTGCTGCTCGTAAAGCTAGTCGTACACACTTGCCAAACTCTAGACTCTGTTCTCCCTACTTGACGAACTCAACAGTCTGTTCGTTGGAGATGAACGATTTAAAAATTGACGAGAACTCCATTGTCTTATTTGTAAATAAACTTGACTGTAACCTAACACCTAGCCCCGATGGCATACCTAATTTGATCTCAAATTATTGTTTGTCATCACTACTACCTGAGCTCTTATATTTTCGATACATCATAAAAATCAAGCATTTCTCCTTACTTGTGGAAATACTCTACCGTCATGCCTATATTCAAGACGGGAAATCGTAATCACGCATGCAACTATCGACCTATTGCAAAACTTCTCTGTGTTGCTATACTTTTTAAAGTCAAAATGATCGGTATTGTAGCTTTTCATTGCAAATCTCCGTGCCCGCACAGTTTTAAGAAAAGTTCGTTCAACCACAGCCAACATTCTAGAATTTTTTCATCAAGTGACCAATTCAATCGTAGCAGACCTCCAAACTGACTGTGCTTACACAGACTTGACGAAAACCTTTAATAAGCTAGGTCACTCTTAGCTAAGCTTCATTCCTGTCAATTTTCTAACTTATTTTTAACTGGGTTGACTCTTACTTGACGAATCGAATCGAATCTGAAATTACAACCACGTCTGGTGTTCCACAAAGTAGTCCTCTGAGCCCTGTACTGTTTGCTATATTTATTAATGATGTAAGCTCCATTCTGCAGTCATCCTCTGTTTTACTTTACGCCCATGACGTTAAAATTTTCAAAGTTGATAGAAATCTTAATGATTACAACGATTTGCAGCAGGATCTATACAGATTTGCTAGCTGGTTTTCTGACAAAAATCGTCTTATTAATGCTTACAAATATACTATACACATCTTACATACGCAAAAATAATCCTTTAGTCTATGAGCAATTTAATGAGCAAAATGCAGCTTGAGATTTCCTAATTATAAGGACGCTCAGCCATTCATAGCAAAGAGCCAGGTCGTTGATTATGCGTTCAAAGAAATAAATTTTTTTGATCATCGATCAACATTTGTGCAGTCAGTGCAGCGATAATAATTTGCAGCAATGCTCTATTTATTAATCAAATAATATATTTCTTATTTCATTAAATTTAAAGAAAAAACCTTGAGTTCAAGATACGATTCATGTGGAATGGAACGAAAACGTAGTTGCCATCCGCAAAAAAACACACCTGACCCAATTTTCATAGCGTGGTGATAACATTCATGCTAATTCGCTTTCATAGACATTAGGTTGGTCATTTTAATCGTATATTTCTGAAGTTCAATTAACTCCACGTTCATATAATTAGAAAGATAGTGCTTGTAGGTTGTCGTAGCACATAATAGTGTAATTTGCATTTTTATTTGTAACAATACAACAGACAAAATATAAACGGACATTTGGTAAGTTACTAATGAACAAAATGATAAGGAATTAGAAATCTATTTGTGGCAATGACCCTAGTTTCATTCAGTTTTCGATTGCTTAGTAGTTTTCGCTTTTGTGCAATAAATTTATAATTCAATTTATTTGTATTAATATTCTTTTAAAAGCTATCCAAACACATAATAATCATACTTACGACTACTCAAATGAAATCAAAATTTTATAACCGAAAAGATTTGACATATTATCAAAATCGGCCACACTATTTTTATGATTTAAGGCTTGTATTGACTTAATCGTAAGATAATGTAGAAAAACCTTCCTACAAATAATAAAAAAAAAAATACTGTCCATGTAATAAGTTTATGCTTTTCAAGTTTTTCTTAAATTTTTCTTTTTGTCCTCTTCTATAAATTTCTTTTATTTTGTATATATATAATATTACTTTTACTTACTTGTTGGTAAATGTTGCGTTACTCTATAGTTATAGTGCGTAGATAATGTCGAGTTTTTTTTTATAAAATTAAACTGAATATTAGTCATGCGAGATTTATGTCCTATTTGTACTGCTGGTATAGTGATCATAGTATACATACAATAGGTTTTTTATGCACGGCCGGGATCGCTTTCAAATTACTTCCACTTACTCGTGTCCCACAACTATTTTCTTTCTGAAAGGAGCAGTCTTGTGAGCTAAATCTCTCATCTTTTCAGGCGCTATACCGTCTGTACATATGCTGAGACATGTACGCAACCCATGGTGGTCAGACTACCACTAACGAAATCCCTCACCAAGTTGAAAAAGCCCTCAAACATGTCTTTTTTATTTTCCCCCAAAAAGCAAAATGAATAAAAATTTATTTAATTCACAGAGTTACATTGTGTTCTTATATCATTTAGATTATATTTGCTTGAGCTTCAGTATATTTTTCTGCATGATCAAATTTTGTACATACCTTCTGAATTAAAATTTCAGTGACATTTTGTCAGTAGGTTCAAAATTAATGCAATCATTTCCAAAATAATCACGCACTCTCCTTAGGTCACCAACACTTGCTATATCAAATCTATTTCTTATTTTATTTTTTTACTATATTTATAATTGAGAATGCTCTATCAACTGATGCGTTTAAAAGACAGCTTAAACAAATCTAGAGCTAAATTCGATAAATGTTTGAATTGTTGTTCACCCAAAAAGTGTTTATCTTGCGATACTTCAATCCAAAAAGACTGTGAACTATTCCCTTTCGACTATGTTTGGTGGGGAAGATTTCTCCACTCGGATACTGTATCATCGACGTTTTCATAAAATAACGGGGCAAAAATAGGTAGATCTGTAATATTTGGCTGACTGAATTGTGATGTTTCCAATTCCGGTTGTAACAAGGAACATTTTCCCAAAATGGCAATGGTTGATGGAAGCCGTTGCTGAATTTATTTGCACAGTATTATGATAAAATATTTCCTTGAGGTTCGTATTATAGTGATTACGTTTTCCTCAAAGCCAATTGAAGCCTCGTTAAATGAATGCCCAAAATTAATAAGTACAGTTTCTATAGATTTTCCATCGAAATCAAATGTTGATAGGATATTTATGTCAATTTGCGTCCTTTCTCTTGCAGGTAATAAAGTTCCTTAGTAATCATCAAACAATATATACAAATTCCCCATCAACTTCAATGGATCAGCGTTTTCGGATTGAAATATTTAATTTGTGTTTATTAATTTCTTTAAAATAAACTATAAAAATGTCATGTAGGGGAAAGGTGTCGATTTTGATTGGCGTGTGCTGGTGAATGCTCGTGGTATAACGGAAATATCCGCTCCCGTGTCGATGAGAAATTTAATACCAGACGATTTGTTGAACACGCTCTCCAAACTTTCGGTGATAGTAGCATATCTTAGTGGCAGCATATTTGCGAGTTAAATACATTGAACGGCTTTGATTCCGAGGGTGAAACTGCATGCAACACAATGTGGTTTTGATTTCTTCTATATCCTGGCTTAGGCTATTTATTACCTCATTGTTACCAGTTGTCCCTCCTAATATAATGTTTGGCTCCCGAATTTCTAAGATATTGTCGACTTTTTCTGTCAGGCAGATATAGGCAGTACAGATTGAACACGAGCGGGTAGCTTCTGGAGCCATAAGTTTTGAAGAAAAGATAGACTCACCTGGTTGTTAGCGGCTGCAGTCATTTTCCGCAATAATTGCGACGGTTTATCGTCCCCAAACTCAATTTTGGTGAGAAAATTTCGTGTCTGAGCGTTTTCTGGCAGCGAAAAGGTTGCGAGTAATCGGGCTTTAAAGGTTCGTACTTGTTGTCACCGGGCGGGTTCGCAACTAAGTCATACACTGCTTCCAAGATGGCGCAATCGAGCTCACTTATGAGTTTGTCAAATTTCCCTGCACCCGATTTGATTTTGGATTGTCGAAATTGAGCTTCAACACGTGCGAACCAAATGGAAGGTCGCGATTTTCAAAACGGAAGTAGTTTAATGTGTGATATTACACACATCCGCGTTTGACGCAGAGTCGAGTAATTGCGCAGCGTCTGCGGTTTTCTCATCACTCGCGTCAACATGGTTTTCCTCTCCATTAACCATATTCACTAACTTTGCGGGCTCACCCATTTGTAGGGTAGCTGATACCCTAGATGCCTGAATTCTATCTCAACGATTCTGATTTCGTCACGTGGCTATTTATAATTCAACGAATATATGAACACGTCTTTAATCTACAATGGTTACAATCAAAGAGGATCTTACAAACTAACCTACTCTGTATTATTGATGGTAGCGCTACGTTGGTACTTGTTGTGAGCTGCAAATTACAATCGTGATCCTGCCACAGGTCTTTATCCTTAACTTCATGGGTCAAATACTGAATGCCACAAACAGGATTGCTTCCAAAAAGCCACTCAAAATTAGATCTTTATTTTATCATGTTTTTTTTTTTAAATATGAAATACATAATATACTAGTCTTTCCGGTTTTTGCATGATTCAAAATATATTTTTGTGTATAAAAATCATACCTAAATTGATTTGATTCCTGGTTATTATTAGTTAGTTCCTGGTTCTGGTCAGGACGATTTAAAAATATTTAATTTCGAGTATATAAGCAAATGGCAAAGCAAATAAATTAATATGAAATGAAACTTTACTAAGGCAACAGCGCAGATCCGCGGTTGAGGATTTCACATGACAGATTATCATTCGCTTCTCTCTTCAAAGAGCTAGTCATAAAGTACTGGAGCTGGTTGTTCTCTTTTTGTTTATTAAACAAAAAGATGTAAATATTAATAAATCAAACACGAAATTTTCTTTAGAAGCTATATGCCTTTCAAATTCTTACGATTGTTCTTCAGAGAGCCGTCGATATGTAGGACCGATTAAATTAGATTACCCTCAAGATATCCATATCTGTTTAGAATATTTAGCTTCTAAACGAAAAAAAATTTGCGTTTTCTGTATAGTTTTTGATTTTAGTAGCTGGTAGAAATCGAATTAGGGAAATTAAAAAAATGGAGCTTTTTATAAAATGTACCCCTGCATGCTGAAAGTATTTATTTATATTGACATGATATCAATATATATTGACAACACTTATTAATAGAATACTACCTTTTAATTTGTTTTTCAGCATTCGAAGTGCGAATCCAATTGAAAAGGCAGATTTTCATGAGAATACTGGTGCTGTGGAATTTTATAACGTTTCCATCGTGTTCAATATTCGATTTTTTTAGCTGGAAAAATATACTAAGATTCTTTTGAAAGTTTAAAATCATCTTCATTTTTCAATATCTCCATTGAAAATACATATTAACAATATATTTCATTTATTTATATTAATCAATATATTCATATTTATATTTCTTTGTATAATATACATACATAGCTTCTATAATACAAAATACATACATAATTCTTTTATTCTACGATCTAATATTCTATATAATTTCTACATACATTCATTTTTCTTATTTCAATTTCACAATATGTAATTCACAATATATGTGACAGAAAATTCATAATATATAATCGATTGTTTTTAAAGTATGACAATATACAGGATACAGTCTAAATTTCAATTTGAATTCTCTAAGAAGAATACATCAACAATACCTACAATCAAATAAATTCAATCATTTTACATAATATTAAAGGAATGTTTTCTATGAATAAATCCTGGTGACATTAAACACAAAAAGCATATTTTTGTTGTTGTTGTGAATATTTGTTGTTTGATAGTTCAGGTATGATACACTCTTTATTGTTTTCTTTAAAAATAAATAACAAGCAATATTCATCTCAATCGCATAATATACTTCAAAAATTATGTATATAGAATAGTTTATATATATTAAATTTATATATTCAATTTTATTTGTATTTGTAAAATTTATGACTTTTAGGTCTAAAATTATATTTCGTACAATCATGGTTCGAGTAGTAAATATATATTCAATATTTTGTTGCACAATATCTTCTGGTTTGTTTTTTTTTCTTCAAAATTTGATTGTATATTGCATGTGTTATACAAGAGTTTTGAATTATGTGAAGCCTGTTTGAAATTTTATTGAAAGAAAAATATTATAAAGGATCATAAAATAATATGCAGTTAAAATCTGAGAAACATAAATAATGTAATATGCAGTTAAAATTCTTAGAAGTAGGAACATTAACCAATATAGCTTGTGTTGAAACAAATTGCATGGTTTACAGAAGAAACTTTAAAGTACTCGAAGATTATTTTTCGACAAAAAGATACTGTAAATGGATCTATGAGTGATCGAGAAAAATAGAACCAATCATTTGGGTGATTTTTTTTAGATTTGTAGCTCATTTTCTCAAGGAACATGAAATGGCCTTTATTCTTTGGTAATTAATTTTTTATATAAACTTATGAGATTCGCGAACGCTCAATTACGACAAAAAGTCGCCTTTTTAAGAACTCTACAAAAACATTTGCTGAAGCAATGTGACACTCGTGAATCCTTCTTTTTTTCTAAATTATATTTCATTTATTTTTCGACGAAATAACTAAGCCAACCATTTGAATCAACTTGAAAAATGAGAAATAGAAATGTGATTCGACAACCAGGAGCGGAGATAATCTCTCACTGTAGGGGAATATCGGCGTCGACAGCAAAGTCGCTTACCATCGAAAATTTCAACGGCAGCGCAGTCGCCGAAAAGGAAGTGAAAACGTGCTGGTAAATAAGTGCGATTAAGGCAGCAACGAGCCGAACTACATAAGGTCATTATAATAGCTGAAGGAGAGCAGAAGCTGGAGCTGATAAAAAAGTTCAGTTTATTAAGATAGTTTTATTAAGATAGTATAGGGATAATAATTACAAGTATTTTAAGTTATAAGCAAAATTTTACAAAATGAATAATCTAATAAATGATTTCCAAAACGTACTCCAGTGCGATTTTGTTTACATCATTTCGTGGCTAACGAAGCTAAGTGAAAAAATCAAAGAGGAAAATATGAGACCAACTGTGCAAGAGCAAAATAGGTTTTTGCTGCAGTTAGTAAATTTTTCAATATGCCATTTTCGAACCCCACGTTTTCGGGTGTTGTAGAGTGTTTCTTAGGTCAAGAAAGCGGTTCAAGCGCTCGTGATTTACCAGGAGATTTTAGGAATACTACTGTATCCCAGTACGGTGGTGGCAGTTTAGATAGCCGTGTAAAGATAATTTCAAAAAGTGATAAGTTTCATAAAAAATATTCCATGTCCATATCATGTGCTTTTTATTTCACACCTGTACTCATTAGCATAAATTCACACGCTAACTGAAATCACATTCAACTGTTTTCCTATTATATTTTTTATCCATTTGCATACAGACGTTTTTATTTTCAAAAACAATTGCCGTTCACTGACGCAACCCGCCTATTAGAGATATATAGTTTGCATTACAGATCCAATTTTATTCATCCAAATTTCAGTTTATTGACGGTTTTCACTTTCGTTTTCATATGCATACAAAAAATGTAAATTTTTATAAAAAATTCAACTCACGACCTAGATAACATGATGCTATCATATGCAAATCTGCTCACAAAGCAAAAATACCGAAGATTGAAGAATAATAATGTACCCGCATACCGCAAATGTAGACTCATTCATAATATTTTAAATGTCCATTATTATTATTATTATTCACCCATACGAACGACGACCTTTACTGCAAATCTTGTCGACAAAACCAAATCTTATTATAAAAATACACACTGTCTATCAAATTAGCATGTAAAATATTGAAGACGACCAAAAATGCATGCATGATAGGCAAAACGTAGACTTACAACAACTGGCATTTTCATCTCGCAGGTATGTAAACAAAAACGTAAACAGGTGACACATTTATAGTGATATTAGAGAATACATTTTGTAATTAAAAAGTGAGTAGTATTTTGTTATTAGATTACTAATGTTAAGCAGATCCTAGGGACAATTTTTGTGAGCCTGTGAGCCAAGTCTTGATAAACGGATTAGCTAAACAATTTAAGACACCTGACTGGGAAGTCACTCACGAAACGTTTTCCGAAACATCGACTCTAACATTCACGACAAGTTTTCGAGCAAACTATATATTTTATTGTTTAGTATTATTTTCTGAATTATTAATTAGTATATCGATACCTAAACATATAAATAGCGAATTAAGTTTAATTAAGTTGTAAAAAAATCTTCAGAGTAAATATGACTGAAGACTTAGTGAACTCAATAGACTTAGATCATATAAACGGGATAGTTCCTTGAGGCAGTGACCAGGAGAATACTATTTCGTTTGCCGATTTGTTCGATCAATTGAAGCAGTCAGGTATTGATTACGTTGAAAGTGTCCATACGTTATACGAATTCCTAACGCACTTACGACACGTCGCTCGGACTAAGAAGGTTCCGGAGTCGATTCAGCCATTATTATTCCAGAGTAGAATTGAAGATACCGATTTGACATTTGTAAATGATCTACCAACTGTCATATGACTTGCGTTGGAAAATAATTTCTCGCCGTGAAGTTTGAGGAGTGCTTTATTCAAAGCGCTAAGAGAGATAGATTCCTCCACGATATTTTGCTCATTAGAAAATGTGAAAGATCTTACAGATGTCATGAAAAAGCACTGGCCGACCTATTCCCAAGTTCGCGAGAGGTGGAGTGACGATGTGAGGGATGGATCGCCAAGACGAAGCGATCGGCGACTTTAGCCTTCAGGGCCCGAACGGAGAGGAAGGATTGGGTCAGTCGGCCGATACAAAAGCGAAAACTCTGCCAACATCAGAAGATCCCGCTACAGCAGCTGGAGTATGTTCGATAGTGCAAGAAGAATTAGGCACTTTTCAGTGGCAGCTGGTAGAACTGCAACGCAGCATGCGGCTGTTGTTGGATCTCGGGGCTGACCGGATCCTTCACTCGCCACCCACAGAAGGAGCGTTGTAGCGAAAATGTGTTGTAGCACTTGGCAGATGTTGCCCACACTGGCCTGCAATTTGCATCACTGTAAACGCGGTCAAAGCTAAGCTTTGAACGTGTTCCCGGGACGCTGGTTGGCAGCCATGAGAGAATGGCGACGGGAAGTGAGTTCTGGTGGGTGAGGAGAGAACGGTTGGAGAGCGTATCTGGACAGTCGGATTGCGAGCGTGGCCTAGACGAGACGTGGCGTTGGAATTACGTATTTTGTAAAGATCGAGACTACAAATATGCTTAGAACTTATTTCTGAGCAATAGAAGACTAGAGTTAAGTATAGAAGAATAGCTCATTAAAAAAAAAACACGGTTCAATATTAACGGAATTGATAGATGAACTAGATTTAGTTGTTCTGTAAGATTTTTTGGGTTTGTTATTGTTGTGAACATTGAACAATATAAAATGAATTGTTAAAAGTTTAATTTTTGGCCTTCTTATTTTCTTTTATTATTAAGATATTTTCTTTCCAGGGTCGCGATGGCCACGTCTTTCAGAGCAAGAAAAAAGTTGTAAAATCACCCCAAATCGAATCTTCTAACTTTGAGAACACAATATCGAACTGCAAGGAGAGGAATTCAAGAGCAAAAACGACTCCCAAATCACAAGTTCCGTGCAATGAAGACGCCTTACTGAATTACACTTACTACCTGGATGGATACCATAATCGTAGGGACACACTCGAATTTGACCCGCAGACATTTCAGGCGAAGACAATTTTCCACTACCATGGACGGTTCCGACTGGCAATTGACTACAGCCAATGGATTTCACACTACAATAACCTCAACGAATTGAAGGTTTCAGCAGGCGATCAATGTCCGGAGAATCAAATGGGACTTTTAAAACTGTATCAGATACCTGTAGGTAGTGGCAACATAACACTCAAACATCTGGCTGGAGCTATTCAAGCTGTTCGAGATGATGGAACAACTTGGCTTCAAAATATGTGCAAGAGTATTACAGTAGTAGTACTGCAATAGATGCAGGGAAGAGGATCTATTTAAGCTGAAAAACGAGGACTTTTTTACACCATCTCGAAAGTCTTATATCCATATTATATATTCTAAGCTTTTTTATGAAATTCCAATATTGTGCACCTGTAACCTTATTTTTGATGTAATGAAATAAACTGATGAAAAAATAAAAAACATGTTAGTATTTCAATAATATTCACTATTCATAAGATAATACATGTAAAGATTTACGCAATTTTGCGCGGCATATCTTGTCACTGGAAGTGTATCATGAATTTTACAGATGGCCTTGAAATGCTTGAGATATCAGTTTTAGTATTTCCACCTGTACAATATTTGCAGCGGGTAAATATTTCCTTATCGTTGAATAGTTATCGTTGAATAGTTAAACTTCGCCAAAATTTGCGGAAGCTGGTTATAATTAATATCACCGTCTCTATAATAATTTATAACAGCGAGATTAAAATACTAGCTATTAAAATATCTATCTCCAATGTAAACCATTTATATTTTTCATTTCAAAGGCATTTTGTTTTCGAGCTCTTGACGTCAATCTCACCCTCACTGGTCACATGTTTCTTAAAAGATTCGAAATGTACACGCCGCCAGAAGAAAAATTGATGATATTAGCATTAAACAACATTATATCGTCTGATAGGACAACTTTTGGCTGAATTTAAAACAAAAATAAAGGAAAGATTGTAGATGTAATTTAAAATTGAAAAGCATTGCAAATTAACTATACTGTATAGTCCATGGTCTGTGGTCATTGTTAATAATTGGTAAAATGAAAAATACATCGTATGGTATATGTATTAACCTGATGATTTAACTATCGTTATTTAGGTGAAGTTAAGGCTGTAAAATGTGTATAATTATCGACATTATTTTTGTAGCCATCATTACTTGCTATCTACACCTTAGAGTAAATTTTCTTACCCCATTTATTTTAATTTTTTTCTTTATCAAATGTTTGTTTCTGACAGAACACCTTCGATCTATTATGTGATACCGCGGTAAGCGGGTATGACACCCTTATACCAATCGCATCATTAGAAATTGGTAAGGAGTATCCGGTTAAATATTATGGATTGATTAAGACAAAGTATGGACTTCGTCTAACTAATTAAATACTTGCCCCCGTAACATAAACAGCAACAAAAAACGGCGAAAAGGAAAATACTGGTGTTTTGGTCAGACTCCCACAAAAAACGTATCCTCTCATGGTAAACATAAGAAAATGCAACACAGACCAGCATTTTAGCTCCTTGCACTCATTGCGATCATCTCGCTCACCCTCATAGTGATCATGTCAGACTGAAAGCTCCATTTCACAAATCCGCTCACAAAAAGCTTATCCTCTCACGGTAAACATAAAAAAATGCAGCACAGACACACCCCCCGCCTGAGAGCCAGAGCGAGATGACCAAAAAACCAGACAGTAGAATTAATTCGAAAAAGTTGGCTCTTTGTATGCACATGCTATCCCCTATGCGCATAATGCTTTTAAGATAGAAAAGTCAATGCAATTTTTAGAAGTGAGTGGTGAAAGTTAAATGATAGGAAATAATAAGGACATATTTACTAGTAATGATTACGTGACACGCATAGTCAAAACTTGAAGGAAATGGAATAATAAAGTTTAAAAATAGTGGAAATGTGAATAGTGAATTGTCCCTCTGTAATGTATATAGCTTTATGAGTATCCATGAAGGAAAACTTGCGCGTTTCTTCTCCAATTTGAACAAAAGGAGTCCCTGTAGGTGCCGTAGAAAGGATTTGGGGATAGTGAATTGTTCTTTTCAAGTGCATATAACTTTTTGAGCCTCCAGGAAGGAAAATTTGTGCGTATCGTTTCTAATTTGAGTGGAAAGCTTGAAAGGGACAAGAAATCGCGTCGTTGTCGCGGTAAGACTTATATCCGTGGAAATACGCGTGTGACCCACCGAAGCGCAATTCCGGTGGTGGTCTGATAAGGAGGAGCAGCCGTTAAATTCGTACCGCATAACAGGATCACGAAGGCTAATCGGGACGTACTGACTTCGGCGTAGGCTGTTGGCTAGATTCACGCGCTTTTGAGCGAATCTCACCAACGACGTTTTATTTTCTTGTTCTTTGCAACTACGTCATCGCTATTCTGTGGTAGGTACTTACACTACCTCGTAGAAAATGTGGGTGGAGAAAAGGAGACGGAGTGTTACGTGTCCTAGTCGCCTGTCGACCTAGGCGGAAGGGCATACCCAGTGAGCTGAAGATTGCGCAGCGGCTCGAGGCCCGGTATTGGTTGAGCGAGTGGTGCCCCACAGTCTATCTCCGCACTAGCCGGCAACTCAAAGAGGCCTGAGCGGGTTTTGACTACCCGAGGTAACAATGTATCGCGATGAACTTAACAAATGTTGCATTTGCCGTGAAGATTTTGAAAAGGAGTCAACCTACTGGCGAATGATCCAGCTAAACTGCAACCACCACTTTTGCATCCGATGTTTGAAACGATTGGTAATGACAAAGCGGTCAAACTCAGGAAATTCTAGGTCGACGGTCTAAGAGGCATGTAAATTATATCAATAAGTTCACTGTTTCAGCGAAAAAGATACGACTTTGTCGGACGATGTTGTCACCGCAAAGAAGGAGATTAATCCGAAAAATTCATATTCTTCAAAAACGAACTTGATAGATTGAAACAGAGATCGATAGACGATACGCGCAAGATTCAAAAGCTAAAATATAAAAATGACATCTTATACTGATTTTGGCTAAATATTCAATCTGATAGCAGTAGTAAAACAGGCACCTCTCCATATACTTTTACTAGCGAGAAGAGTATGGTCAAATCGCCGCAGTGCCACTATACGCCCCCCGTGTATTTAGATAGCTGAGTGCCACCACGGTGTTGGCTGGAGGCGGGATGGAAGTGCTGATGAGGAGTTGAGCGATGTGTGTTGGGTGATGTGCAAGAGGGAGAAAAGCAGATGGAAAGAAGCTTTTTGCGAGAGAATGGGCGTTGGGTGCGAGGAGTTGAGTGTGTGGTGTTTTCAAACCACGTCAACAGAATTCCACGCTTTGCATTGCCTGTGAGACTTATTCTCTTGGTAAGTTCAACATATCCCACCTCCATTTAAAAGGAAAGCTTATCCACGTGTGTGGAGATTCGCCGGCCGATACGAGAAAAAAGACGTATGATAATAGCCGCTGCCATATTCCCCCGATACGAGAAAAAATACGTATGTTATTTGCCGCCGCCATATTCCCCTTTTGGAGGAAATGTCTATGCGATTCCTGCTACATAATATGGGAATGCATGCCAGGCAATCAGAAATCACGAGCCGAAAACTTACCTAGAATCAAGTGTACGTATATCATACGTTTGGCTTGATTAAAAACTCGCTGAATCGATCTGTCTTTTGATCTGGTACCTGTATGTAAATCGTTTTTTAGCTGATCTGACACCAGATACGGTGGCGCTAAGAAAACAGACGCTATATTGGACACATTGTGGATCTCGTGAATGAAAAAAAGTTTATGTCGATCGAGATACGCCGATTAAGACGTCGTCGACAGTCAAACGGTAGTCAGTAGCGTAATTCGATTTTCTTTTGCGCACCTTCGCGTATGAATGAATGGGTGCTGTTTTTTTCTTTTGTGGGGAAGGTCATGATCATGACTTTGGTCACACATTGACCGGTTTATTCTTTAAGCAAAATTAGACCAACGGCAATGGACACAGTGGATAAGGAAGAAAATAAAAGATATTAATCATGAAAATGGATACAAAAAATTTATTGGTTGTATTAAATTTGCCATGTATTTTGTCAGATCAAAATTTTTTCAAACTTATTTCTATTCTCCTTTCACAAATTTTAATTTCATAAATCCGCCTCTGGCTTCGTTGACTCCTTCAAACACCATCTGTCCTGGCTCATTATTGAGCTCGTATATTTGTCGCTGCGTTTTTATCCTGTGCGCAAAACGAGGCGGGAGGAAGACAAATTTGTCAGGAAGTAGGTGGACTGTCACTCTACTCACAAACTTGGTGTTCACCAGTCTAAAAAAATTTATTTTATAGGCTTTCCCGATTTCCAACGAAATTATTGAAGTTAAGGTGTCCTGACCACCTTCAGCGACCGCATTTAGCAATTCAAAAGCACTCTGAACATTTAAAAATTCATTATATTATTCAATTCAAATATATATTCATAAATATTATATTTGTATTCAATAATTTTATTTTTTAGAACTTACCATTATTACTTGGATCCTGGTAGAGGTGAACTCATGAAAAATCCTAGCCTAGCGCCCTTTATATATGCCTCTACAATTCTTTTTTCTCAAAAAAAAAACAACCTTCACTTTAAGCATTAAATTCAATCACTTGGCTAAAAACTCTCGGTGTCGTTTTAAGTTCATTGATCTAGTTCTAAGATGATATATTTATCATGCTGAGAAGATAATACGTTTCTTACATTACACTTCAATGTAAGAATAATATGGTATGTTCAAAGATTTTTATTGAAAGAAGGGATATTAAAATGGTATAAAAACGAGGCATAAAGAGCCAAGATTTACACTTCATCGTGCCGCCATACCGAAGTCCAGTCCTGTCCAGGATTTTTACTGACGGTAACGAAGGCCAGCCCAGGATTTGACCAGAAGTCCAGGATTGTTTCTGAAGGTAATAAAGGCCAGCGCAGGATTTGACCAGAAGTCCAGGATTTTTTCTGACGGTAACGAAGGCCAGCCCAAGTCCAGTCCAGTCCAAGATACCGAAGACTAGCAGTAAGATTTTGATGACATCGAATGAAGCAGCGCTTCTCAAAGAGAGGTATCGGCTGCTAGAAGAGCTTATCCAAAACACGGATAAGTTGGTCAGCCATCAATTGGCAGCTGAGAAGAAAGAGGAGCAACCAAAAGAAGTAAAATCTAGAGCAGCATCAGCGGTAGTTTTTAAAAAGAGCATTGAAATTTCCAAAAGGAAACCTAGGAGTAAGGTTAGAATTAGTGTAATGATATACCATCACCATGCCTGAAATAAATCAAATCAGAGCAATCAAAACAAATAAATCAAAACATAAATCATGCAATTTACTAATATCGTCTACGTAATGGGATATGAGCTAGCAGACCACACGTATCTTGTAGGTCGAATCCAATGCAATACACTTACGCTCAACTGATCATATCAGGTTTCCGAGTAGCGACCGTGAATATCCATGCCATATGGTATATTCGAATGCAATGTAGAGTCATGTTGCGATCGATATAAATTATGTGTCACCATGGCACGCGACCCAAATATCATGTATTTTGGTTACAGTATGAATGAGCGCACATGGCAATAAATCTTGTGCATGTTGATTGAGTGGCTCTAGAAATATCGGTTGAGCGTAGCGTGAGAAAATAGAACACGTGTGATTCATGTAGAATATTGTGTCATGAGAAAATATATGCGTTAATGATTTATTTCAGGGCATGCTGAGTTTTGGTAATAAAGTAGGTTAAGTTATGTTTGTAAAAATCGTATATAAGGAGTTGTAAGAATTAATGGAAAATAGATTCGTTTGAGTAGACTTACTGGAAACAGTTGTTTTACTGAATCTCTGCTCTTGCGAGGTTATTCTTGCAAAGCTAAAATCAAGCACGGCAAATGTTTAAGGGTAGCTTAAGCATGGTGCCATCACTAACTGCGGCCTCGCCGCTTTGGTAGGTTAAATTTTGCAATATCTTGCTCTCTACTGTTGGGTTTAAATAAAATACTTCTTTCACAACAGTAAGAAACTAATTTCCACACGGACTGAAGCAGAAGCACTCCAAGGCCTGTAGCGAAAATGAAGATGGGAGTGGCCTTAGCACAACTTAGAACCAGACCGAAGTCCAGAACCAAGAGTGCTAAGGTCAGAAAAGTGGAATGGCTAATGCCATTCAAGAGGCAAAACAAAAAAAAAAAAGAATTGCCCCGAGAGCAGGGTGCCCTAGAAATGGCCGTGGAGGCCCCTCGTCCGCTTCAGCGGAGCACCCTTTAACCAACCCCGACGGATGCTGGGGTGCCGCTTTGCTAGCTCGCTGCGGCTGGGGTGGGTTCTTTAAACAAAATGGGGTTAGTTTGCTGCTGTTTTTTTTTATACATAATTAAGTTTATGTTTATTATAAATTGGTTTTCTCTTTTACATTTGAATTAAATAATAGAAAATAGAAAAATATATTTGCGAATAAATAGGGTTTTTATCGATTTGGATTAGCATTATTGTAATCTAGCCTCCTGTAAGGATGCACCCGCGGCCTGTTGATATGGCGTAAGGGCAGGAAATGCCCCCGCCGCAGCTGCGGCGGCTCCAGCTTGGGGCAAGGTGGTGTAAGTGTATGGTGTCATATAGCTGGCAGCTGCAGCATTTGCAGCTGCTGCGCCTCCATATGGATACGCTTCGAATCCAGTATACTGTCCAGGATACGGTGCAGCGGCTGCTGCAGCTACTGCATTCTGATATTCATAAAACTGACTTGTTGCTGCAGCTATTGCAGCAGCATGCGATAATTGCGTCGCTGGTATTGGCACTAATCCTGCAGCCGCTGCTGCTGAGGAATTTGCTGCGGCAGCCGATGCCGCTGCTGCTCCTAAGTACGGTGATCCATAAACAAAGGATGGTGGTACTCCAAACTGGCTTCGAATAACCGGATATCCTCCAGTACGCAGACCAGCAGCGAAAGGGAATCCTGGTGTAATATTGCCACGCGGTTTAGCACCTAAAATTGCTAAATTTACATTTGCTTTTCGCCCGTCGATTATCGGATTTGGATCTTTACAAGCCCTCTCGGCACTGGCCCGATCACCCATTATCACAAATCCATAGCCACGACTCTTATTCGTTTGTCGATCTGTTATCACAACTGCTTCTTCGATTTCGCCAAACACTGAGAAATGTTCGCGTAAGCTTTTATCGGTCGTATGATATGGGAGACCTCCGACAAAAAGTTTCGTCCAGGTGGTGTCTTTCTGTTGTAACGAGGACGTTGACAGGGCGGCATTTTGTGCGGATAGGGCTGCAGGTGCACCAGCAAGAGCAGCCGCCTGGGAATTAGCTTGTGCGATAGCTGCCAGTGCGGCTGCATCTGACTCGGTCGCACCGGGCATAAGCATTTTGAAATGAATTTTGGCGGCTTTATTTAAACCCGTTCAGCGAAGAAAAATTCGTTTAGGTTAGTTGGTGGCGGCTTGACTTGCCTCGCAACCAACTTGATTTGAGAAACTTGGTGGTATGGTTTGGAGGTTTTGAGTTGAGCTCCTAGCTATATTTTTACGAAATCATTCAATAAATCTTGCAACTGCGAATTAATCCACTGTTTCAGGAGTGACTCGACACGGTCCACACTAAATCAGCACCACGAACTTTCCAGGAACACAAGGCAAACGCACTGTTTTCGAATCCTTTGTACTTTAGCGATTCCCGCACAATTTCACAACGATCAGATAAACAAAAGTTAGTACCTAGACTCAAATTCAGCAGATCGTAGAACAAAACACTGCCGCACTCGCGTTATTTACTCCCCGACAAAAATTATCTGATTTCAGCTGCGTGAAATGCGAATTTCGAACTCGAATCGAACGATGACAATAGCAACGACGCGAAGAAATCAATTCTTTTGGACAACGACACTACATAAAGACGATTTTCGATTTTCCGGCGTTTTCTCCTTTACAGAATCAGAAATAAATAAAAGCCTTCAACGTTGTAGGATTGCAATGTGATGAGCGAGCGCACAAACGAACAAACGATAAGCACATGCACAAGATACAAAAGGCAACCAACTTACTTCGCGGACGGGTAATGAACGACTGTCCCTTGTGCCGTGGACCACTGAGGCTTCCCCTCGGCGGCGGTCAAGTCCCCTCGACGGGCGGGACCCGGCCAAAACCGGTGAAATCTAGAGTAACCACTAGGGGAAAAGGAAGGGCAACGAGCGTATGCCCCCCCCCCCCTAATTTGTTGCTTTCACCTCAAGGAACCAGATCCCGTGGGAATTGTATCAGCAGTTCGAGCTGGTCTCGTAATGCGACGGCCAGAATCTTACTACCGACTTATTTCCGGAGAAGAGTACGATTCAAATGTATGCAGACACCGTAAGAATTTGAAGCGATTCTGTTCAATGTAATAGGATATACGAAAAGAAAAATAATAATGATACTGATTATTTGCTGTGAAAGCCCCTTCGGGGAACTAGAAAATTTTGTCTGGTAGTGGCAATATTAAATTTTTTTTGGCTGCGCTACCTGACGGAACATTTCAATTATGAGTGACACTACGGTAGAAGTTAGATGGTAAATTTCATTCTTGCTACTCATTACATTGAATTATATAATTATTTATTAGTATTTCTTTAATCGAAACTGCTATGGCCTTTTGGTTTACAAAAATCTTGGCGCTGATTCTTAGTGTAATGGTTAAGGCCTAAAGAAAAGATATTTGCATGTTTATATACGATATAGGCATTAGAAGGCAGTAAAAGAACTGTCCTACACTACCAAAGATAATTAGGCGGAGAAATATGAAAGAAACAAGAAGAAAAATAATTTTTTTGTATGTTTGTATTCTGAATGCATAAGCTAAAGAAATGATTAGAAAAGGCAGGTTAAGTTCTGTAAAAGACGACGGTAAGATAGTGGCCACTCTCTTCGTTAAGTCTTCTTCTCCTTGCTGTTGGCATTCTAGAAATCTATATTAGTGATAACACGAATTTTGGAGAAAGAAAAAAAAAACAAGAAAACAAAAGGAAAATAGAAGTTGTAAGATCAGAACTTTTGTCATTTCTTAATATTGCCAATAAAATGAAGTTGTATTAAACTTAACCGCTGGCCTTCTTATTGGGCGAAGGCCTGGGAAGTTCCTTTCTTGTTTCAGGGTCCACGCATGGCCTGGCTGGCCTATAATGAAATAGTTTTTTTTTGTGAATTTTTCAGTATTTTCAGTTTATAAAGGGAGGGATGCTGGCCACACATAAGTAGTTTCCGCTTTGATGTAAATTTTGGTTTTTTTGATTAAATTTCTTTTTGAATTCGTAAATTTTGGATTGATATGGCCAGCATCAGAGGGTGGAGGACCCCAGACCATCGGGGTCAGGGCTCCACTGCCATCGGGGGGCCCGGGGCTGTCTGCCTCACCCGGGTTCCTGGTAAAGAGAGGTAGCACTTTTTCCTTTTTCCCTTTTGTAGAATTTTAATTTTCTGGCTCCGTGCGTTGTCACGAGCACTGGGTCTGCTTAGTCAGCCCATGTTGCAGAGCCATGGGTGGTTTCCTTTACGGAACTATGCCCCCTTTTTGGTCCCTGGGTATTTTATATACCAGTTTGCGGCTACGAAATTCATGACGGATGAATAATACGTAGCATCCCGTTTCTTTGAGAGCCAACCATCCCCAATTGTTTAAAGAACCCACCCCAGCCGCAGCGAGCTAGCAAAGCGGCACCCCAGCATCCGTCGGGGTTGGTTAAAGGGTGCTCCGCTAATGCGGACGAGGGGCCTTCACGGCCATTTCTAGGGCACCCTGCTCTCGGGGCAATTCTTTTTTTTTTGTTTTGCCTCTTGAATGGCAGCAGCCATTCCACTCTTGGACCTTAGCACTCTTGGTTCTGGACTTCGGTCTGGTTCTAGGTTGTGCTAAGGCCATTCTCATCATCATATACGCTACAAATGGCGCCCAACGTGGGGCCCGAAACTTGTTTTGGGCAACCCACACCACAGTGAGAAAATACTCATGAGTTTCGACTCATACTCCCCTCAAGACTTTACGTCTTTAAATCCTAATAATTCCATTCTCACTAGCAGGTCTTAGAATCGCCTCCTTTGCGATTCCATATTACTTCGTTCGAGAGAACAAAACCCATTTATCAAGACCTGCATTGCTCGCTCTTCCCTACTAGCCGCAAACATCCTTCCCAATCCTTTCCTTTTAAAATCATTTCCTAGTTAGTTTACCTCTTGGGCAGCTTCTCGTTGTGTTCGTCCTATTGAGTTTTTTGACTCTGGGTGCAACCTGGAGGTTGGCCGCGGATAACAGGTTGTGGTGGTTTACCGCCGCTCCTGTCCCGGTCAACCGAAGGGCCCCTGCCCCACTTTATGTTGGGAAGCTGTCCCAAATTTTTCATATCCTTGCTGTCTTGATCCAGCTTCGGCTTTTGGCTTGAGTTTGGTTCAAGCTGTGGTGGATTACGTGGGGTTGGCGTGGTGCCACCTACACGTCCCTGCAGCTTGGCCAGACTTGAACCATTTGCTGAGGTTGAGTCAAGCAGCAACATAGTTGTTTTTGGTCCCTTGCGCCTCTCTTTTCGAGGAATTTCGGGTGAGGGGACAGTCCCCCATACTGGGCGACTCCCTTCCGGAATCGACCCAAATTAAATTCTTCTTTTGCATCTAAACCTTTAATTTCCATTTAATCACTTTCAGTACACTTAATTAAATTCATCAATAGCTAAAAACCTAATTACCACTTTCTTGCGTTTTGAAAACAAAAGCCAGCCAGCCAGCGGACCTGAAATTGGGAGGAGCAGACCGGGATTCGTTCAATAAGAAGGCCGATCTTTGATAATTAAATTTTTTGATAATTACGAGTAAGTTCTGAACTTGCTTTGGAAAAATATAAACTTTAGATATTTTTGGAAAACCTACTCCGTATTTATACGTGTAACCTCTTTTGAAATTAGTAGTTTCTGGAGGTTTTGTTCCACTTGGAATTTAATAATACTTGAATTGCGCCGAGAGTTAGACACACCCCCTGGTGTGCACCTTTTGGAAATTTTGGCACTTTGGCCAAATAGTTACTAAGTTTTGATAGTAGCCATATCGGCTTAGGATAAGTTTTGTTAATTTTGAATTTTGGCACGTTGGCCACATTTAGTATAAGTGTATTCATTCGGTTAGTCACGCTAGCGTGCAAGTTTACTTACTATCTGAAATTTTGAGGTCTATCATTCTTGGAATAATGCCACTAAGGCATAGCAGAGAGGACTTGGTCGGCGTGGAGGTGGAGGCTCAGTGCTCCATTTGCCAACAAGTATACACCAGTTTTCAAGTCACGTATACAACAAAATGCGACCATATTTTCCATCGGAATTGCTTGGAGCAATGGTTGAAGGATAATTCTGACTGTCCCTTGTGCCGTGGACCACTGAGGCTTCCCCTCGGCGGCGGTCAAGTCCCCTCGACGGGCGGGACCCGGCCAAAACCGGTGAAATCTGGAGTAACCACTAGGGGAAAAGGAAGGGCAACGAGCGTATGCCCCCCCCCTAATTTGTTGCTTTCACCTCAAGGAACCAGATCCCGTGGGAATTGTATCAGCAGTTCGAGCTGGTCTCGTAATGCGACGGCCAGAATCTTACTACCGACTTATTTCCGGAGAAGAGTACGATTCAAATGTATGCAGACACCGTAAGAATTTGAAGCGATTCTGTTCAATGTAATAGGATATACGAAAAGAAAAATAATAATGATACTGATTATTTGCTGTGAAAGCCCCTTCGGGGAACTAGAAAATTTTGTCTGGTAGTGGCAATATTAAATTTTTTTTGGCTGCGCTACCTGACGGAACATTTCAATTATGAGTGACACTACGGTAGAAGTTAGATGGTAAATTTCATTCTTGCTACTCATTACATTGAATTATATAATTATTTATTAGTATTTCTTTAATCGAAACTGCTATGGCCTTTTGGTTTACAAAAATCTTGGCGCTGATTCTTAGTGTAATGGTTAAGGCCTAAAGAAAAGATATTTGCATGTTTATATACGATATAGGCATTAGAAGGCAGTAAAAGAACTGTCCTACACTACCAAAGATAATTAGGCGGAGAAATATGAAAGAAACAAGAAGAAAAATAATTTTTTTGTATGTTTGTATTCTGAATGCATAAGCTAAAGAAATGATTAGAAAAGGCAGGTTAAGTTCTGTAAAAGACGACGGTAAGATAGTGGCCACTCTCTTCGTTAAGTCTTCTTCTCCTTGCTGTTGGCATTCTAGAAATCTATATTAGTGATAACACGAATTTTGGAGAAAGAAAAAAAAACAAGAAAACAAAAGGAAAATAGAAGTTGTAAGATCAGAACTTTTGTCATTTCTTAATATTGCCAATAAAATGAAGTTGTATTAAACTTAACCGCTGGCCTTCTTATTGGGCGAAGGCCTGGGAAGTTCCTTTCTTGTTTCAGGGTCCACGCATGGCCTGGCTGGCCTATAATGAAATAGTTTTTTTTTGTGAATTTTTCAGTATTTTCAGTTTATAAAGGGAGGGATGCTGGCCACACATAAGTAGTTTCCGCTTTGATGTAAATTTTGGTTTTTTTGATTAAATTTCTTTTTGAATTCGTAAATTTTGGATTGATATGGCCAGCATCAGAGGGTGGAGGACCCCAGACCATCGGGGTCAGGGCTCCACTGCCATCGGGGGCCCGGGGCTGTCTGCCTCACCCGGGTTCCTGGTAAAGAGAGGTAGCACTTTTTCCTTTTTCCCTTTTGTAGAATTTTAATTTTCTGGCTCCGTGCGTTGTCACGAGCACTGGGTCTGCTTAGTCAGCCCATGTTGCAGAGCCATGGGTGGTTTCCTTTACGGAACTATGCCCCCTTTTTGGTCCCTGGGTATTTTATATACCAGTTTGCGGCTACGAAATTCATGACGGATGAATAATACGTAGCATCCCGTTTCTTTGAGAGCCAACCATCCCCAATTGTTTAAAGAACCCACCCCAGCCGCAGCGAGCTAGCAAAGCGGCACCCCAGCATCCGTCGGGGTTGGTTAAAGGGTGCTCCGCTAATGCGGACGAGGGGCCTTCACGGCCATTTCTAGGGCACCCTGCTCTCGGGGCAATTCTTTTTTTTTGTTTTGCCTCTTGAATGGCAGCAGCCATTCCACTCTTGGACCTTAGCACTCTTGGTTCTGGACTTCGGTCTGGTTCTAGGTTGTGCTAAGGCCATTCTCATCATCATATACGCTACAGGCCCATCAGCAACATTGTTTCATAAAACCATTTATTTCATGGCGATCCTGACAAACCGAATTTTGGAGTCAACAGTAAGCATCTAGGCAGTTGCGAAGAAGAAGAAGAGGAGCGATTGGAACAGGAAGAATACGTCCCTGAGCCGGTAACAACTACACCATCGTACTATCAACCAACACCGATAAGTACACCTGGACCCAGGCCTAGGAGAATAGAGGAATTTACCAAAAGGAAGGCTGAAGAAGATATTTTGAACACCATCCCCAAACCAAGACGGCCACGTGGAGGCAGAAAGACGAAACTAAAACGCGAACGAGCAGAACTACATAGACTCATACGAATTGCTTTTGGGCAGCAGAAGGAATAATTTCAGAGGAAACTACGAGAACTGAAAGATGGGAAATAATTGCTCGACAGAGGTAACGGTGATACAGGAGTATCAGCAGTCTTTAACAACGGCAGCAATTTTTTGCATAGTGATAGGAATATTTTATTTTTATAATAAAAAGAATAAGGAATATGTAGCCAAAAGATTAAATAGGAGTATAGAAGTTTAAAAATAATAAAAACAATATATATGTTTTGATACATGAATTTTAAACTTTTATTCATGAAATTTTTGGTTCTTTTTTTTGTAAGATTCCAGTCATACAATAATTATGTATGGACACTTTAGGAGGTTTGATCTTAGAAAACGAGCAAGTTTTAAGAAATTTGAGAAAAAGTTCAAAGAATTTATACACGTTTGAAACATTAAAAGAAAAATTGAACGATTTAAAGACGCGTAAAGAAAAATTTAGGAAAACTATCAGTAATTTTAATGACGAAAACTCTGAGGTTTTAGATATTAAGTTAAAATTTAAAGCGGTATCAGCGATATTGGAGGGAGAAATCTGGTTACAGCTTGGTAAACAAGGATATTCTGCGGAAGACGTCCAACAAGAGTGCGACATCACCGAAGAATTAGAAACTAGTTTACAAGTGCTAGAAGACAAAGCCAAGATGTCTGAGTTTAGTCTGGAGACTGCCATAAAAATAATTCCTACTTTCGAGGGAAAGTATAAGGAATTAGAATCCTTTTTGAAAATAGTAGATTCAACATTAACCGCTGCAGGAAAAACCCAACTCATAGACTGGCCCTGCTTAGAACTTCCTGAGGACGAGAAGCGAAGACTGCCCCGGCCTAGAACTTCCTGAGGACGAGAGCTAGCAGCGATCATCGCAGGACCAAAGACTAGACGATTTTCCCGTTTTTGATGACAGCATCTCAGGACAGCGTGACATCGATCGAAGCGATACTTCTTAAAGAGAGGTGTCGGCTTTTAGGAGCACTTATCTGCAATACGGATAAGTTGCTGAGCCACCAGGCAGCAAAAGCTGAAAAAGAGAAGAAAGCTGAAGAAGACAAGAAAGCTGAGAAGGAGAAGAAAGCTAAAACAAAGTATTCAGCAGCATCAGCGGTAGTTTTTAAAAAGAGCATTGAAATTTCCAAAAGGAAACCTAAAAGTAAGGTTAGAATTAGTCCTATTACGCCAATTTTGTTAGGGTTAATTAAACGTAAGGAGGAGTTAAAAAAAATATGTATTTTAAAAACATTTTAGCTTATTTGAATAGTGCATCGATTCTAGGATGTGATTTTTTATTTCTAGCTTAAGTAATTCCGTGAAGGAATTAAAAAATAAAAATTTTCAATTTTCAATCCAGCAGAGGAATACTCTGCTGGAATTTTTAACAAGATATTCAATTCAATTTAACATACCTCTCACGAACTGTGTGGTGAGAGAAGCGTTTGAATTTATAAGTAGTAGCGATGGTGAAGAAAATAACTCCCCGGTTGAAAATCTCGGTTTGAACAATTTTCCTAGTACTTCTAGCGAAAGGATACAGTGTGGAGGTGGTATGACCTCTACTTTCAAACTATTACACAAGAATATAAAGTTTTATAAAAAATGTAATGTTGGGGGTGTGAAAATGACTTTTCAATTAAACGATTTTTCTAGTACTTCAGAAGGCCCTTTCAAAAGTTTAGAGAAAGTGTTTGATGATGTACGAGTACTTAGAGAGTTAGTTACAAATTCCTTCAGGGAGAGTAAAGTAGGTTTTAATATCACACTTCCAAATTCACCTGAAATAAAACCAATTTGGTGTTTCCTTAGACCTGTTAGTGATTTAAGCGGGAGCTACATAGTGGGGTTAATATCAAATGTGAATCAGTCAAATTCAGCTTTACTTTCATGGAATTAAAAGCAGATGTTATCAATTTCCCTAAAGCGGCTGGTAGAATTAAGGCTAATTCAATGCAGGAATCCGAATTCTTAAGTAGGAAAAAAAGTGCAATAAATGTATGTATTGAAAATGCGGTTGAGTGTCTTCCGCGCAGTATATGCTATGCAATCGAGATGTACTCGTCAAATTTCCATAGAGCTAAACCAAAAAACAAATCCTTTGATCAAACAATGAATAAAATAGTGAGAAAGTTGTGTAAAGATGCAAACGTAACTCTTCAAGAAGACGGATGTATTCTTCAAGATCTCTATAAATTTCAGAAAGCTTTGGAAGATTATCAAATAATAGTCTTTGATGACGCGTGTGAATCAAATTCGGTAATTTTTAAACTTAGTCCAGGGAAGAGCTCAGTGAAGCAAATTTACCTATATTACTCGAAAGCTTTGAAAAACTTTTATGTTATTATATCGGTAACTCGTTTTTTCGATAAAGATTATGTATACCTACTTTGCGATGAAATTTCAAATCGAAAAAGCCACAAGTGTTTTATGAAATGCCGATATTGTAATTTATACCCACCATGTCAGTTTACTGACAAAGTTAAAAAATGCTACGAGTGTAATCGTCAATTCAGAGGTGAGAAGTGTTTTTTCAATCACTTAACAAATAAAATCGAAGATAAAAGCGTGTGTGAAACATTCAAGTTATGTAATCTCTGTCTCAAATTTATCGTTTACGATAGAAAACGGGATAAAAATCACACTTGTAACGAATATTACTGTCAATTCTGTTCAACAAATGTTTCAGAAGACCACTTATGTTGTATTAAACCGTAATCAGGAAAGAATATGAAATGTTTGTTTAGTAATTGAAGTAATTGGATGCTCCCACATTGAGTAAATTGAAATAATAATGAATTGTCAATAATTGAGCCTCTGGCTTTTTTACTGGGAGCTAGCTTGTAAGAACTCTCTCATTTTTTTCAGGGTTCGCGATGGTCTGACTGGCCTTTGTTTGCATGCGTGAGTTTTTGGGACAACTCTACATTTTTACTACATATAAGGACTCGCGGAATGGACCGCCAGGAAGGAAGAATCCGTGACCCAACCGGGGAGGAAAGATTGAGTAAATCTCCTGATCCAAAGAGGCACACCCCGCCCACCTCGGAGGAATCCGCAGCGGCCGCTGGTGTTCGCTCCATTGTCCAGGAAGAGCTGAGCACTTTTCAGCAACAGTTAATGGATCTACAGCGTACTATGCAGTTGTTATTGGATCGAGGGGCTGACCAGAGCCTTCCATCACCACCAGAAAGAGTCGAGTCGCCCAGACTCAATCCTAGGGCGAACTCCTTTGTGCCACTCCCTTGGCCACCTCACCGAGCTCCACTTCCTCACCGAGACCCCCAGGATTATCAACCACCGCGCGGAGGGCATCGAAACGTCCGAGACGAGCGCCTGACGCCAGACCGCATAACCACCATAATGGCTGGTTGGAATTTGACGTTCAGCGGCCAGGTTGGCGGTATGCCTGTAGAGACGTTCCTCTACAGGGTCAATGCGCTCACCCGCCAGCAACTCAAAGGCGATTTCCGGGCGGTCACCCGACACATCGTCAGCCTGTTGACAGGTGTCGCCGAGGAGTGGTACTGGCAATACCATCGGGAAGCGGAGCTCCACGACTGGCATGCCTTGAGGGACGCCATGAGGCGCGAATTCCAAGACTTCGCGTCTAACAGTGAAATCATGCGGAGAATCCGCCAGCGACGACAGCAGGTGGGCGAATCTTTTGACGAGTTCTATGGGTGGAGAACCCCAGACCATCGGGGTTAGGGCTCCCCCACCATCGGGGACTCGGGGCTATCTGCCTTACCCGGGTTTCTCTGAAAAGAGAGGTAGCATTTTCCCCGCTTGTTTCCTTTTTAGAATTTCAATTTTCTGGCTCCGTGCGTTATCACGAGCACTGGGTCTGCTTAGTCAGCCCATGTTGCAGAGCCATGGGTGGTTTCCTTTACGGAGCTATGCCCCATTTTGTCCCTGGATATGTTTACATATCAGTTTGCGGCTACGTATTCATGACGGATGAATAATAAGTAGCATCCCGTTTCTGGAGAGCAAATCAACTCCATTTTTTTCGAGAACCCACCCCAGTCGCAGCGAGCTAGCAAAGCGGCATTCCAGCATCCGTCGGGGTTGGTTAAAGCGTGCTCCGCTAATGCGAACGAGGGGCCTTCACGGCCATTTCTAGGGCACCCTGTTCTCGGGGCAATTCTTTTTTGTTTTTGTTTTGCCTCTTGAATGGCATTAGTTATTCACTCTTGTGTCGAACCTTAGCCATCTTGGTTCCGGACTTCGGTCTGGTTCTGAGTTGTGCTAAAACTAGCACTCCCAATCTTTTAAATCGCTACACATTTGCTGACTATGCACACGAGCATATGAACTATCAAGCAACGATAGAATCGCGACGGCATGAAATATACTGAATTGCATAAATTCCATCTATCACGCGCAACAATGAATACATCGCATGGGATGGAATTCGCTGACGCCCGTGCATGGTACGTCGGCAGCATGGATCTCAGATTGTTAGTGTAAGCATTTTTAATCCTATTTAAGAAGTGTTCGTCAATAAAGAATATCATTCCCGAAAATAACAGTGAGTAGTAAAAGTGAACGAAGTAAAGGTGAACCAAGTTTCATTCACTGGGAGACCAAAGGAATATCAACGGGTTAGATTGTGAATCTAAGCCATCGCAGCAACACAACGCAAAGAGGTTTAAGTATTGCACTTAAACCTTGCAATTGAAGTACAGATCTTGCATCTGGACTTCAAGCGGCTTCAGAAAAGCCTGAGTCGCTATACAAAAACAACGACTATTCTGCATCTTCGATGTAGGAGCCAATCATAAGCCGCTGCTGGAGCTCATTTGTTTGGGTGTGTTTTTATTTTTCGCCGGCTGGTAAAACAAGTCTGTCTGAGCCCGTGTTAGTTGCCTGTGGGTTAGAGTAGTAATAGGGCCACCCGTGACACTGGTTTTCCACCCCTTTTTTAAAAAGTCGTACCTCCGGAATTAATTATAATTGCGTGTTAATTGGTTGTAAATGCAAATTTAATAGTTTTTTAATGGGTTTGTAATTGTTTGATAATTGGTGCTAATTAATAATTGTAATTTATGGCACGTGGGATGGTGTTGAGGGAGGGTGCATAATGAGGTTGATCATAAGGTGATCGTGTTAGGGGGGCATTGATTTGGCTTGGGATGGCTTTTGAGAGGGTCTAGGTGTAAATCTTGCATGGTTGATGTTTTGGAGAAGGATGCATAATGAGGTTGGTGTAGGTGCATGTGGCAAAGGTATAATGTTGTTGGCGGTTATTTTTCTGGGTTCACGATCGTTGGTTTGTTTTGTAAGTTGGGTGTTGTGAGGGAAGTGTTTGTTTGCATGTGACGCGGTTGGTTGATTGTTAGAATGAAGGCGGAGAATGTCCGTTACAGTGCAATTAATTTTTTTATCATGTACGATGTGTGCAAGTAGATATCCCGTTGGTTTTAACTTGGACGAGTTGAATGCAGATGATCACGTGGATGTGTGGGCAAGGAAGAAGTGAAGGGGGTTGTTTGTTTTGAATGGGTCTGTGGATATCAAGCGATAATAAATTGAAGTCAGAAAAAATTCAAGCCGTGTGAATTTTCGCTCCTGTGCTTTGATATTTTCTTTCGTGTGAATGAGTGAACTTGAAATGCATTCCTGAAGCGACAAGTGTGTTTACTAAATTCAGTCATATGGGGTAGATGCGTAATGTCTTTGATCGCGTGTCACTGTGTAATTTTTACTGACTGTTAATGGGCATGTGCCGGTGGTTTGATCTTGAGTGAATAACTATGTGATATTTTGAAATTTGCAATTAATTAATTCGACACTATCCTTTGCCTGGCTTTCGTATGTGATGCGGTGAAGTCGTTTGTTTTACAATGTCACATGTTAATGTGGATTCTCGTTTAGTGTTGGGTAAAGGTAGAAAATCGTTTGTTTCACAATGTAATATGTTAATATGCAAGTGCCAGTGGTTTAATATTGAACAAAAGAGGTTAATTAAGTGATGTTGCGACATGTTTATAACGATAAGTAGTTGAAAAATATTAACTGTGAGATGTTACAGCAGGTGTATATCTCTGTTACACTGATAGTATTGCAAAATATTGCGTGATATGGTTAATGGTAATTTTGTGTCTAGTTCATTTTGTGCATACTTCAAGTGTTCGTTATTTTAAAATAATTTTTATGGCAGGTGGAATATTGTGAGATGTGGTGTATAAAAAGCGATGAAGCTCACCCTAGTTCACACATTAGGCGTTTTGTTCAGGCCGCATACAGACACTGTAAGTATTATTTACAATTTTTTCTTAGTAAAAAATTTGAGCCCTAAAAGGCTAAACATTTTAGCTGGCGCAAGCACAGCTTTAGGTTATTTATAGGTTTATATTTTGAGCCCTAAACAGTGTAGAAATTTCTTTGAGCTGTCGTAAGCACAGCTTTTAGAATATCTATACCTATTTTTGGGGCTTTTTTCTATAATATATGTTTTTTTTTACAGCGATGAATAATTGGAAGGCGGAAATCACCGGTATGTTTGAGAAATTGTTCGAATCACACGAACAATTTATGAGTGAGCAACGGTTCCGTAAGCCCAGTGAAAGCAATCTGCAGCAGCATACGAAAGGTAAACTGCAGGAGCCGTTAAGACGTCAACCTCTGGAGCTGATAGGGCGTCGACCTTTGGATCTGTCTGGACAGCAGCCTTTGGATTTGCCGAAACCACAAATCCACTCCACTCAACATCAGGACCTGTCTGGACGTCAACGACCAGATCTCCCAGGACCTCAGCCTCTATCGATCGAGGAATATCGGCGTAGGCAGAATTCACACCGGTGTCAAGTTACAGAGGCTAAACCGGTGAAAAAGAAGAAGTAGCGTGCCGGCAAAGCCGTTTCCTTGAAACGCCAAAGAGGGGAACTACATCGCATTATTGCGATTACGACCGACAAGGCGTTGAAAAATACGCTAATAGAGAAGCTAAACGGTCTTAGGGGGCGAAAAAATAGACTATAAGTAGTTTTAATAAATATACAGAGTTGAAAGAAGAAAAAAAAATATATAAAAATGAATGAATTAACTAGTGAGTTTAGCGTTATTTTAAGAGAAGAGCATGTAGATATAATGTTTCGTTTAAGAAATTTTTGTGAAAGAATGAAAGGGAAAAATATTCATCCTACTGTACAGGAGCAAAATCAGTTTCTTCTACAGTTGATAAACTTTTCGAAAACGCATCATATTGCATTTTCAAATTCGATTTTAACAAATACTGTCGAGTGTTTATTAGGTATAGCAAACGATTCAAACTCTAGAGAATCACCCAGAAGTCTTGAAAATTCTGATGTATCTCAGCACGGTGCTGGTAGTTTAGATAACCGTGTAAAAATACTTTCAAGGACGGAAAAATTTTATAAGATATATAATGTGAGCGGTGTAACAATCAATTTTAAAATTCAAGACCTTGGTAACACTTCTCAAGACCCCCTAAATGAATTGTCAAAATTTTTTGATGAAATACTCAAAAACATGCTAGAAATTTCCAATAATGGTTGTAAAATGAGTTTCAAAATAACCCTTTCAAATTATCCACATGTGTCACGAGATTCAGCCTCCAGCTCGCAATGCGCGCTTGCACAGCCAAAAGAAATCCCGTTAGGAATTTCGTTGCTGTGCGAAAACAATAATAAGGTCACCGGGGACTTGCGGGACTTTATTTTTGCGCAAATTGAAATGCGTTTTCAATTGGAAAATGTTGTAGCGTCTCCGATCACATGCAGTGTGGGTCGGAGATATGTGTCCAGTAATTTTTGAATAAAAAGAAATTAAAAAAAATTACTGGATGCTACAAAGATTTTAAGAGTATACGAAGTCTGGAAATATGAATACACTGTTTATAATCCTAACACAAAGACAGGGGGGTTATTGAATATGTAAACAACTTTCTAAAAATGAAACAGATGGCTAGTGGTTGGGGCAGTGGCTATGAAACGGAACAGCAAAAAGATGATTTTGTTAAAATGTATGAAGAAAGAGAGAATATAGTTCTTGATAAAAGTCAAATTGCAAAAAACCCGGGTAAACATTGCGAAGCTTCTGTAAAACTAATACAAATGTCAGTTGGAAGACCAACAAAATACAAAATGATTGATACAAGATATCAATCATAAATTCTAATTTCTAATCAAATTCGATCGAATTTTCGTAGAAAAAAAAAACAAACAAAAACAAATTATGTGCTATTGGTTCAGCTAATACATAGCTATTTGACTATTACTTCAAATTAGATAGATTCAGTATATACATTTTTCAATAAATATAATGAATTGTAACTAAAGTAAAATCATTGGCCTTCTTATTGGGCGAAAGCCCGGGAAGACTTCTTTTTCCAGGTTCGCGAGGCCTGGCTGGCCAATAAAATGAAATAGTTTCATTGAACTTTCAGCTTTTATAAAGGGATGGATACTGGCCATAGCTAGTAGTTTCTGGTGATTTTTGATATAGATTTTTGAATTTGATATATGGCCAGTATCAGAGGGTGGAGAACCCCATACCAATGGGGTCAGGGCTCCGCCACCATCGGGGGCCCGGGGCAGTCAGCCTCACCCGGGTTCCTCTGAAGAGAGAGGCCGCGTTTCTTCCTTTTTCCCGTTTTAGAATTTTCAAGTTTTGGCTCCGTGTTTTGTCACGAGCACTGGGTCTGCTTAGTCAGCCCATGTTGCAGAGCCTGGGTGGTTTCCTTTACGGAACTATGCCCCCTTTTGTCCCTTGAGTATTTTATATACTAGTTTGCGGCTACATTATAATACGGATGAATTATAAGTAGCATCCCCATTTTCAGAGAGCCAACCGACTCCATTGTTTTAAAGAACCCACCCCAGCCGCAGCGAGCTAGCAAAGCGGCACCCCAGCATCCGTCGGGGTTGGTTGAAGGGTACTCCGCTCATGCAGACGAGGGGCCTTCACGGCCATTTCTAGGGTACCCTGCTCTCGGGGCAATTCTTTTTTTTAATTTGAATTTGCCTCTTGAATGGCATTAGCCATTCCACCTTTTGAACCTTAGCACTCTTGGTTCTGGACTTCGGTCTGGTTCTGAGTTGTGCTAAGGTGCCTCTAAAATTACAATTCGCTACACTTCATTGTGGGGGAAATTCGGTCAGAGAGATGATCAGACATATGCAAAAGATGTAACTAGTTTCAAAGAATTTTCCGATTTTATTCAATCACCTGGCATACAAATTTGCTCATTACTACCCATTAATGAAGATGTTTTGTGGGTTACGTGGAAAAATGTGAATGAAAACTTAAATACATTGCCACACGTGAATATAGCTATTGCCGCATATACAACTGCACTTGCTAGAATTAAACTATACGAAGTCATGGAAACACTAGACGAATCACTTTTTTACTGCGATACAGATAGTTTAATATTTATTGATAATATATCCAACCCCAAATCTTTTCCAATTTCCGATTTTCTAGGGGATCTCACAAACGACGTTGCTTGTTATGGGGCTAACGCTTTCATTTCCGAATATGTAAGCACCAGTCCTAAACTCTATGGTTTGAAAATTGAAACTGAACAAGAATGTGAATATTTTATTAAATGTAAGGGAATTATTCTTAATTTTGAAAGCTCGAAACGTGTACATTTTGAACCTTTTAAATCTTTGGTATTAGACCCAGAAGAATTTGACACGGTTTTTATTGTTACGAAACGTAAAATCAAACGTAAGCGACCTGGAGTTGTTATTTCTTCACCTGAACTGAAAAGCTTGCAATTTACTTTTGATAAAAGAATTGTTTGTGATGAATATTTTTCCTACCCCTATGGTTTCAACAGATGTAAAATATAAATTAAGTAGATGTAAGGTTACTTTTTAAGTTATTTTCAAGATAAATTGCAAAATCAAATAGTTTAAAAAACTTATTACGATATTGACTAATTTCCTGAATAAAATGTATAAATAAACACATATTAAATTTTTCTTTCATTTGATCAGTGACCTTAAAAGCAAAAATATGGCAAAGATTATTTTAGATATCCAGTTTGTGTGCGGGAACAACGGTCAGCACTTTGCTAAAGAAGTTGCGGTTCTACCGTTTGATTCGATTTCACCGTTGGTTTACCACTTCTCACCACCGTATCAATATCAGGAGTTATCAATGAAGGCATGTAGGCAGAACGAATTTAACATTATGAACATAAATGGTCTACATTGGAATAGCGGCGGTATTAATTACAGTAACCTACCGAGTATAATAGCGGAATATGCCAATTCAACTATCTTCTTAAAAGGCGAGGCGAAAGAGAAGTTCATCAAAAAGTATCTACCTACGACAGAGGTGATCCAACTCCAAATACCGAAACTAAACCAGCTCAGGAACTTCTACACACACTGCGAAATTCATGAACAAGTGCAAACTAAGCGATGTGCCGCTCAAAATTGTGTAAATATATACTTATATATGTTAATAATTGAAAAATATTATTTCATTACATCGAAAATAAGGTTACAGTTACAAAACATAGGTATTTGATAAAAAAGTCTAGAGTAGTTAATATGTGTGTACGATGTGCGCGAAGGTATGAAAAAATCCCCGTTGTTTAGCTTCACTAGGTTTTTATCCCTACATCTGGCACAGTATTGATCATAGTATTCCTTAACACCCTCCGATGCCAAGTTGTTATGGTACATAACAATGTTGAAAAAGTTAGCCATCTCAAAGAGCTGTAGTAATTCCAGACACTTTATTTTAATACTGCCTGTTGCGGCACAGCAGCGACTTCTGTCCACTAAATCCGGCATAGCAGCGACTTCTCTCACACGAGAGCCTAAAATGAAGAAAAAACACCAAAGAATCGGATTTTAAAATATAAAAAAACATATACTTATCTAAAGTTAGTTAGCATTGTTATTGATCCGCTTGCATCTTGATGACAATTGTCACTTGACATTTGTCAGTTGACATTAAATTTATAAATGTCTATTCACAATTGTTTTTTCACTTAATATTCACAGTAAAGAAATACTGGTAAAACTGGAAATATAATAAGAGAATTAAGAGAAAGTTGTACAGAAAAAGAAAGTACCGAAATTTTCACTTAACAGTTGACTTTGAATTTAGATGGTGCAGAAGGAAATTGATTGTTAGAAAATTTTATACGTTTATTGAAAAATTGAAATTCCAATAGAATAAAAAATTTGTTAAATCGTTAATCAGTGACGGTGTTTAATTGAAGAATTGGCTGTATTTAGAATATTTTATGGTTTAGTGGTTATAGTGGTTTAATTAGAACATTTTATTGGTCCTTCGAACCGCTCCACGGGAATTCGATACTGCTTCAAAAGTCCGAGTTGGTTTTCGGGGATGTCTGTACCAATCTTATCCTTCAATCTATTCAAATGGTTGTACACATCTAACCATCCAACGTATCCTGCTGGTACGGGGAACCGCCCATGCTGATGAAAAGTTATTTTTGCTTCAAATGACTGCGAGTCGAGTCCAATTATGACTTTTCGGTTGTGACATCCATCCAGGTAGTAAGTATAACTAAGCAAGGTGTTTTCACGCGGGACTTGAGACTTAGGTGTAGTTTTTATCTTCGTCTTCACCTCAGGAAAATTCAGCAGTTACATACAAGTCTATGAATATTTTTGAAAAAATAAAACCCGATTTTAGAGGTACTATTGAATTTGTATGAATGACTTTTTAATGCGTGCGAGGAGGCACGGTTTTTGTGTACATTATACAACATGCATATGAGATGCTGCTTTTAGAATATCATGCAGATAGACTGTTTATTTTTTGTCCGGATGGGAACAAGATCCAAAACGGAATAGCAGTAAAAAAAGAAACAAAAAAAAAACAAAAAAAAAAGTTGATCTTTCATCCGAACATGTAGCATTCGCCTACCAGGCTCACCTCTGTGACATGTGCTCGACATGTGCATGGGCACGTGTAACCCCTTAACCATCAATATTCAATTTCTTCCCATATTGAATATCAAAACGCCATTCGCTCGAAAATTCTTTTAAATCCACTAACAACGGTGCTTTGGTATTTCCGGAGCTCATTCCCAGCTACTAATTTTATGAGAAAACTTGAGAACCAGCATCCAAGTTGTTTGTGAACGGCATCAGCAGTGGGGAAAACATAAATTTACTTTATTTTTGTGCGAACAAAGCCGCAACTTGGATATCAATGTAAGTCATTCACAACCTTTTTAATAGATTGTATAGATGCAACAGTAGGCGGTTGGACATTCAAGGACGAAAGCACTCGTTAATCGGAGAAAGAAGCTGCTAATGATTTAGGAGATGAACCAAGATAAGGGAGGGATGCCTGCCTATCCTGTAGTTTCAGTTCCGGTATTAGATTTTTTTGAATTTTTGATATTATGGCCAGTATCAGAGGGTGGAGAACCCCAGACCATCGAGGTCAAGGCTCCACTACCATCAGGGGCCCGGAGCTGTCTGCCTCACCCGGGCTCCTCTGAAAAGAGAGGTAGCATTTTTTCCGCCTTTCCTTATAGTAAAATTTTCAATTTTTGGCTCCGTGCGTTGTCACGAGCACTGGGTCTGCTTCGTCATCCCATGTTGCAGAGCCATGGGTGGTTTCCTTTACGGAACGATGCCCCCTTGTGTCCGTAGGTATTTTTTTTGTATACCAGTTTGCTGCTACCTTATAATGACGGATGAATTATAAGTAGCATCCCAGTTTTCAGAGAGCCAACCGACTCCATTGTTTTAATGAACCCACCCCAGCCGCAGCGAGCTAGCAAAGCGGCACCCCAGCATCCGTCGGGGTTGGTTGAAGGGTACTCCGCTCATGCGGACGAGGGGCCTTTACGGCCATTTCTAGGGTACCCTGCTCTCGGGGCAATTCTTTTTTTTTTATAATTTGAATTTGTAGCCATTTCACTTATTGAACTTTAGCACTCTTGGTTCGCTACAAACATTGCTGTCTGTCGTGAGCTCCGTGTTTACTTTGAATTACTCATTTCCACCCGTCGTTTTTATTGTCACTCATAGTTTCGAAAGCTTCTCGTGTTTCTTCTACACGTCACCGTCTAGTGATCTGGTGCGATAGAAGGTGCCGTTCCTCGATTTCTTACGACGAGATCTTTACTTTTGCATTTTTACCGCTTACCGCTTAAGCTTTGCTTTTGCTTTTTACCGGCTGCCGTTTAAGCTTTGCGTGCTATCACTAACTTTTCCGCGTGGAATGCGTATGTGCTTGTCTCCCAGTGAATTTTTACCTTTTTCGACATTTCTCACATCACATCCGGAAAGCGTGCAACAATTGAGCTTCGTAACTTTTGCACTTTTAGTTTCGATAACAGTGTTTACACGAGTAACCTTCTTATAATGTCTTTTTGCACAGCTGTAAAGTGTGCCGATAAGATAAGGCTAATAAATCCCCTTATGTGATTTGTGCGGGTTTTTTCAGTCTATCATTTCAATCGAAATGTGCCGGAGTGAATGCTCATGTCGCAGACGCTATAAATCAAACCTCCTCTGGTGTCTATTGGTTTTGCTCTCAGTGCAAAGCAAACTCTAGGGTTTCATTTGTGAACTGTTTAAAGACAATTAAAAGTGTAGTTGACAAACTCTTCGAGGAATTTTCATGTTTGGGTTCGAAACTTGAAAATGTATACGGTGACATTGTTTCTCTGTTGTCTGTTGGTAGGATCGAGCAATCGGTTCTCAATCGGTTTTTGCCGGGACACCATCATGAGGCAGATTGCCCAGCTGTTGAACAAGAACAACTATCTTTGTCCAATCAAATACCATCTCCGCTACCTTCTCCAGCTGCTACATCTCTGACCCGCGGGGTGGTTCAGCCTTGCAGCCTTCTTAATCAAACTCATTGCGAGGCGTCCCGAGGTGTCTCAGCACGAGGTGTTTTGTTAAGGGTAGATCCCCCACTTATAATCTTATATTTTTCACTAACCTGGTTGCTTCTGCTTTAGATCCACGGAAACAAGTGGATGTGGTATATACCGACCTCTATAAAGCATTTGATTATGTTGATCACAGAATTCTTCTTGCAATGCTTCGAAGTTATGGGGTGTCTGGGCTGCTTTTGTACTGTTTATGTGCACTCCTCCATCTCTTCCCCTTTCTGTCCGCTTTTGGGGTGTTCCTTCTTATTATTGCTAGTCTTTATTAATGATCTTCCTTCCTTCTATTGTTTGTTTTTTTTTCTCTCTTCTTTTTTCTTTTTTTTTGGCTCTCTTTAGTATTTCTATTTATGCAACTGGGCAGTAGCCTGTTAAAATAGATTTAATAAATAAATAAATACAGAAGTAGAATGCAAGCTCGATCAATACATTTGGTTGATGTAATCTTTGACTTGGGATATGCTTGTTGCATATGCATGTGCGATGAATGAAAATATCTTGTGTTAATGGTTGGATTTGAGCTATTTGGCCTTAATCGTGAAAATATAAGATATGAATCTTTGCAAATCTTAAGATTGTGAACTGACCTATGTTAAATGTGGATGAATGGATTAGCGTGGAGTTTTTTTTTTCATGTGGAGATAATATTATGCAAACACAAAGTGGTTTTTTATTACTTAGGTATGTTTAGAATTATTATTTAGGTATTTTTTTTTTAAATACAGCAAATTACAGTACAGAGATACTTATATACTAGATGGCTGTGATAATTTTGTGGCAATGTATCGTTACCTTGTCCACAATTAAACGACCGCGCCATCATAAGTGCCAGCGTGGCATTCCTCCCGTCGCGATAGCTTTGCACGTGATCTGATACGCATAGCTATCGTCTCGGTCGGAATGTCATACTCCATCCCATGTTTACAATGTGCGACTCGAGCTCATATCTACGATTCGAGCTCTGTACATGTACACAAGTGCCGACGAGGCATTTGTGTTTATGTTTCTGCTTCGAGCTCTGTACAGACGCACAAGTGCTGACGAGGCATTTGTGCACGTCTGGACAGAGAATCGAGCTCCGTCCGGACACAAAATTGCTGACGAGGCATTTATGTGTGTCTGGATGATGAGGAGCTTACGCCTCCGTGGTCAGCACTTATGACCTTCATAAGTGGCCCGCAGGCGGCGATAATTCTCAATTCCTTTCGTCATTCGCACTTGACACGATTCGGCCTCGATATCAAAATTGTATATTTGTATTTTAATTATTGAATAAAGTAGTTTATTGTCGATCTTATATAAACGTGTTAATATATTGCCACAACAAGGATTGCCACGACAATTTCTAAGAGGACTTTTGGAAAAGTCAATCATCTCAAAGATATATCTAGGAGGTAGATACTACGGTACAGAAGAAAAATGCAAACTATTAACGAAACATGCATTTAAAAAAAACAGATTCCACAAAGAAAAAATATACAAATCAATTACCAGAACTAAAGTTAAAGAATACAAAGTTGCTAAAGGTATAGAACTGTATACAAGTTTTATACAATATACATATCAACTATCAGCACTCAAATTCAAGCCTATTTATCAATTTATACAAAGTTGCGAAAATGTAGAGGACAGTATACATGTTTTATGATAAGTATAATCCAGTTCATAAAAATCAGATGATATGTTGAATTACATCTTGTGGAGATCGTCAATCTTCACTTAAAACAGGAAAATACGACAAAGTTGTTAAAACTAGAATCTGTATACATATTTCATGACAAATCAATTCTATCTCATACAAAAATCAGATGGCATATTATTGTAGAGACCGATAATTTTCTCTTAAAACAGGAATATGCAACTCTACAGGTATGTAATTTGCATAATATGATGTCAATACCATTTTGATGATTTTTGTAGTTCATGCGGAAGATGGAAAGATCTGAAAGGTGGACTGGTCAGAAGAATAGCTGTAATGACCTTGCGAATGAGTATAAAAGACCTGGTTGAGAATGATAGAATGTCGATCATTGAAATTACTTGAAAGTAAATATTGAATTCAATGGTTTATCAGTCCAAAATGCATTGTGGAATTAAATGAATTCAATGTCACCAAATGTCAATTAAAAAAAAAATTATGTCTGGTATTTAGGGAATAAAATGCGTATTATCATTTCAAGCCAGGATCTTAAATTCGTATAAACACTGGAGTAATACCACCGAATATAACAGTTCATTATTATTATTCGTAACGGCATCACTTTTCTATGAAGAAGAATTTAAAAACGAAGTGATATTCACAAGCAGTTTTTTACACTGCACATATTGTGAATCGCTTGGGGGGTGTATTGTGGAGTTAAAAGATGAGAATGTCCTGGCCACCTTCAGCGTAGGTCATTAATATAGTTGACATTTATGACATTTTATCATACTGAGAAGATCATACCCTTTTTGCATTACACGACAATGTAAGAATATGACATGCTCAAAGTTTTTTTTATTGAAAGAAGGGATGTTAAAATGGTATAAAAACGAAGCATCAAGAGCCAATATTCACACTTCATCGTGCTCTGGAACTTCTTGAGCACGACAACCCGTCTAGGAACTTTCTGAGGACGAGAAGCGAAGCCCTGTCCGAGCTATCATCGCAGCACCAAAGGCCAGCCGATCTTCCCGTTTTTGATGACAGCATCTCAGGACTACGTGACATCGATCGAAGCGACACTTCTTAAAGAGAGGTGCCGGCTTTTAGAAGCACTTATCTGCAATACGGATAAATTGCTGAGCCACCAGGCAGCTTTTGATAAAAAAGTTGAAAAGGAGAAGAAAGCTGAAACTGTAACAAAGTGCTCAGCAGCATCAGCGGTTAGGTAAAAGATAAATCTATCTACTTTATTATTTAAAATGTTTGTGTGTAAGTTTTTTTTTACCTGACCTTTTTAATATACTAGCTGTCAGTTTTTTTCATTTACAAATTATTAACAGCAATTTGGTCATGAGCTGTCCAGTATGGGTTATCAAAATTAACTTCACTTTAACATAATTTAAGTGCATATTATATTCCTCTAAAAAAACCGCACAAATGATTACCTTGAATTATTTTCATGTGAACAATCATTGGTCATGAATCTACGATTTATTGCCTTAAATGTTTTTCATATGAAGAAAAAGTTGACAAATATTTTTAAAAGTTGTGAAATATCATACCTCACCTGCCTATCTTATTATATAAAAAATTTCGTATAAATAGTCTGATAAATTTGGAGCAAATCACACTTTACGGCAACTGCAAGCTGCTGCAAACAGGTAAGTGTCTTTAAAGTTAAATTGTTTACTTCACATAACACAGAAAAACTATTTTTACACTAGGTAGCCAGCAAAGGGAAGAACATATTTGTAGCATGACCGAAGTCATCGGCCAGACAGCTGTGATAAAGCTCCTGAAAAGGAAGGAAAGGCTCCTTACTAGCCTAGTCAATAAAACTGATGAACTACTGAACCTGATTAAGGAGGAGCAGCGAAACAACATTACGGGACTTCAGGCAAAAAGGCAACAGCTAAACACCATCAGCAGAATAGGTTATGATTTTTTTTTTTGTCTAGTTTAAGTCATTCAATTCGGGAGATAAAAAAACAGAACATTTTATTTTCTGTCCAATATTCATTTTTGGAACTACTAACGAAATTTTCGCCGGAGTTTAATGTGTCATTTTCAAACAGTGCGATGAACTAAACCGCTGATTATCTACGGGATATGAAAGATGGTCCAGCGGCCGTTGGAGTGGTACAAAATGTTTCCGAGCAAAATTGTGGTAATCGTAAAGAAGGCATGTGTAGCATTCGCCTATCAGAATCCCCTCGGCGACATGTGCATGGGCACGTATAACGACCCCCTTAACCATCAATATTCAATTTTTTCCCCATATTGAATATCAAAACGCCATCGGCTCGGGGATTCTACCAGGTCCAATAACAACAATGCTCTGGTATTTCCGGAGCTCGTTCCTAGCTAATATTAATTACTGGCAATGAGCTCGGAACCATGAAATTGTTGTTGTTGAGTTTGGTGGAATTTTCGAGCCGCCGCGACTCGCTCTGTTCACTACGACGAATTTGCTAGTGGCGGCTTGAAAAGCCACTAACAACAACAATAGACCCAATGATCATACCCCATCTAAAGAATGTCGTAATTGCGAGCGTGAGAAAAAAATGTTCATGCGAGCGAGCATTGTATGTGGCAACAATAAATTTCCGAGAAAAATTCTGAACCGAAAAAGAATGCGGAGATTTGTTCGGGCCGAGGCAGTAGTGAATCGAGATCTGACTTGGGAGGTCGTGGGTTGCGTGATAAGGGGAGTTGGTTGCGGCTGGTCGAACTGTAATGTGCCAAATAGATATTGGCCGAGCCCAGGCGAGCCGAGTGTGTGGGCGGTCCAGACGAGCGACTTTGACAGGTGTCACAGGCGCTCGTGCCACATCCGATCGGAATGGATGTTGAGCACGAGCCAAGGCGATTCGTGACGAGCTGTCAAATGCCGTCCACATGTTGGCGGCCTCGTCTGACTTCGGCTCGCCTGGCATCGGCCAATATCTATTTGCTACATAAAGATAGAAAATATCTGAAAACTAGAAGCAAGTTTTCATAATAGAATCACCGATAAAGTCATTGTCATTATCATACTGTTTATGCCTTGTCATTGAATTTTCGAAAACCACATCTTTTGTTTATATTCTTCTAACCTTCTTGTTATTGTGAACTAAGAAAGTGGTCATCCCATAGAGCAATTATGTAATGAAATTTATCTGTACGCATCAATGCAATAGAAGTTTAGTTTAAACATATTAAGAATATTACTTTGTACTGCAGGCATTCATATATTCGTTCTTGCAAATGGTGATTTTAATTGTTTACGAATACGACATGACTTATAACAATACTCTAATAAGTAGGGCAGGAAGCAAACGTATATATAATATTTCGAAAACGTATATAATCATTGTAGGAAGTAGTAGCGTAAAAGGGAACCGAAAAGATCATAGGTTAAGAAAACAAAAATGTTAATAATTGGCATGCCAGTAATTGATGTAGAAATCATCGTATGTGAATAGAGGCGCCTCTATACTTTTAAGTATATGCACACGTTTTGGTTACATATTTAGGCCATAGAAAGCTAGTTTAATTTTATTGAATCATCCACTTACTATAGAAGATCATTCCTTTCTATGATATTTTTGGTAATTGTTATTTCAGTTTTTGATACCTGGTCTCTTCTCACACCAATCTTAAGAAATAGAATAAAAATGAATTGTTAGATTTTGAAATCAAGGCCTTTTTATTGGGCGAAGGCCCGAGAAGTTCTTTCTTCTATTTCAGGGTCCGCGCGTGGCCTGGCTGGCCAATGACGTAGTTCTTTCGTGATTTTTTTTCAGCTTTTCTATAAAGGGAGGTATGTTGACCAAGAACAGATTAGCTTTTGTTTTATATCTAGACTCAGATTTTTGGCAAATGATCAGCATCAGAGGGTGGAGGACCCCAGACCATCAGGTTTAGGGCTCCACTACCATCGGGGGCCGTGGGCTGTCTGCCTCACCCGGGTTCCTCTGAAAGGAGAGGTAGCCTTTTCCATTTCTTCCTTTTTTTCAGCTTTTTCAATTTTTCTGGCTCCGTGCGTTGTCACGAGCACTGGGTCTGCTTAGTCAGCCCATGTTGCAGAGCCATGGGTGGTTTCCTTTACGGAACTATGCCCCCTTTTTGGTCCTTGGGTATTTTATATACCAGTTTGCGGCTACGTATTCATGACGGATGAATAATAAGTAGCATTCCGTTTTCTTCTGAGAGCAAACCATCCCCATTATTTCATGAACCCACCCCAGCCGCAGCAAGCTAGCAAAGCGGCAAACCAGCATCCGTCGGGGTTGGTTAAAGGGTGCTCCGCTAATGCGGACGAGGGGCCTTCACGGCCATTTTTAGGGCACCCTGCTCTCGGGGCAATTCTTTTTTTTTTGTTTTGCCTCTTGAATGGCACTAGCAATTCCACTTTTGACCTTAGCACTCTTGGTTCTGGACTTCGGTCTGGTTCTAAGTTGTGCTAAGGCCACTCCCAATCACATTTTCGCTACACATGCAATTTGGGTATTGGCGAGCTGTTATCCAAACAAGTAAAATTCTATCAAAAATTTCGTGTAGAAGGCGTACAAATAAGTTTTAGAATAAAAGATCTTGATAATAGATCGGAAGATCCTTTTGAAACCTTAGAGAAGGTGTTTGATGGAGTAATTTACGATATCAAGATATCAAGAACACCGCCAAGCGATTAGGAATAAAATCCAATAAATTGAAATAACATTTTTTTTATAATAAGTGGCTACTGTGACTAAAATCATTATCATATCATTAAATTGGGGTTTTTTATATTTATTGGTTTATATCGTAAGTGGTTACCAACATTAATCTAAAAATTTAAACAAATAATGCATATCACGTTTTAAAAAGAATATCACACATGTAAAATTCAATTGCACTCTGCTGCGGTACTTTTAACAATATGTTGATACGATTTAAAAATGGGCTTAGTATACTTCTTTTTTGTACCGTCTATACTTCTATTAATTTACGTTTTTCTCTATAAAACTACACGTTCAAGTGATTAAACTGAAGCCTAATATGGCGTATAATAATAATCGTTCACGCAACGTCAATTCGAGGAGTGGAATACCACCCGCAAATGAATTTGTTGCAAACAAACCATCTTCGAGATCCTTTCCCCGATCTAGGGATGTCTACCGCATGGCTAAATACAATGAAGAACAGGCCGGACCGTCCTGGTCAAAACAAGTTGATGCGGATTACAGATTCGAAGAGGCATTGAACCGTTTGCCTCCAAAACGGAGGGAACGTCCCCAGCGGCCACAACAATATAAGAACCCCCAACCATCACAACAGTTATCTGTGGTCGAGGATGCACCACGAGATGATGTTATTTATGATGGTCCATTTTCTGGTAGTAAGCCGGTCAGATCCGACTTTTGCCAAAATTTTGATTTTTCTAGCTTTCCATTATTATGCGAACGAGTATGGTTATCAATGGAAACGGAGGATGGTCGACTCCGTCGCCAGATGCCCTATTGCATATTTTTACATGCAATGAATGAATTTCTAACTGCTTATTTAATTACAGTTACAAAGTTCCAGAATGCGGATGGCAGATTCGAGGGTTTTACTGATCCACTAAAGTCTATGCGCGCATCATCGTACTTAATACCCAAGCCAATTTACGAATATATTGCTGGCGTTGGGAAAGCCATCACGTCGACTGGTACGGCTATAAAATATAACTATCCAAAAGCGGGAACACCCCTTGGACCATTAGCAGACGTTAAATCGGGCACCTTTGGCCCGTGCACAGCTGAGAATCATAACGCTTACGAATGCTACGTTAGCCCATACATTACTCGCGCATTAATTGAAAGGACCCTATTGGCCAATACTACTACTGGTAGAAGCAGGTTTGATGATTGGTCACCTTTGCCCACAGACTTCTACCCTGCCGGAGGAGTAGCTAATCGTAACCTACTTGGTTACCAGAAACCTGAGACTTTAAATCAGGATGGAGTACAAAAACTTCGCGATTTGCAATTTTACGACGAGGATACACCACTCGGTTGGATATGTCATTGCGACGAAGTTATTTCAAGAGTCAGTTGCATTTTAGGTACCCTGACTCGGGAGTTCGATATTGTTCAGGCGGATTTCCACGCCAAAACTAATGCCGCTGCTTTTATTTACGTTGAACATGTGGATACTCTCCAACCACAGTCAAGACTTGCCCAGTATTCAGCTGGATTACATAGCCCTGAGAGCTTCGGGGCAGCAGCCGCTAATAAGGCTAATTATTTTACCTACAAGAGAAAGAGAGACAAGGATGCCTCTGGTCCTTGTTATACTGTAAAAGAAGCAGTACCTGTAGGCTGGTTGGAAACCAGAAATAGTAACTATACTATGCATGAATCCTTTGGCCCTATAATTGGATTACGCGATTGCGAAATTTTGCGGCACCCATTGTATTCAGAAGATACAGTAATAGGTGATAGGGGTGCTGACATAACTCAGTGGCTACAACGCCATTATAAGGATAAAAAGAAATAGGAGCCAAGATTATCCGATCAAGTCTTTCCGAGGAATACCCAGAATGCTTGATTGAAGATGGAAGTGGAATACCACCCATGAACAGGCCATAAAATACCCATGAGGGGCGCGCTTGGCCTTTGAGAGAAAACGCGCATAATAAAAAAAAAAAAAAAAAAAAAAAAATTACATTAAACTAAAAGTATATTGGCGGAATAGGACAATAGAACTGTCTTTGTAAAGGAGGAAGCGAAAGAGATGTTTATCAAAAAGCATCGGAAGTGACTTAGCTTCAAATACCAACACTAAACTAGCTCAAGATCTTCCATAAATTCAGCCATCCAACCTCTTGGCAGGCGCTCTGCTGGACTTCGGTTTAAATTTTGAAGAGCTTAATAACGGTGTAACTCCAGATCTAGACCAGATCCACCTGACAAAAGATCATCTACATAAAATCCATTAAAAATTATCTGAATTCGCTTTTTTGTGAATTGCGGCTAGTATATTTTCATGACGGATGATAAATTGGTACTAACAGAGAAAAGTATACGTAAAGTATAGTATAAGTAAAGTATACAGAGAGACTGATAATATATATTGAGATGATAATTTAAAGAGTCTGTGGTGTGACACTTGGAAAAATTGAAAGTATTATAAATGGAATACCTCATAAAGTCATAAGCCCGACAAGTATAAAAGTTTTGGAATTAGTATAAAAGTTTTGGTTGAAAAAATGCTAGAGCATATTATCTTCAAGACTTATACTTGAAGTATTTAGGCGGTAGAGAAGAAAGCATTTGTGGGTGAGTAAAATTTTTATAAATTAGATACTGAAAGTGTTAAGTAATTTTTAAAGATTACAGAATTCATTTAGCAATTCATGAGGCCCTGCTGAATATATGTAAGCAGATAGATGGAATAGCAGAGGCCATTGAAGAATATAAGCAGACCCTCAGGAGAAATCTGTAAGAACATCAAACCAAAACTACAAAGGTAGGCGAGAATATTTTTTGGAAACAAGTCCACTCCATTTTCTATTGATCCACCTCAGCCGCCTAGAGCTATCAAAGCGGCACCCCAGCATCCGTCGGGGCTGAACTAAAAGGTGCTCCGATAAAGCGAACGAGAGGCCTTCACTGCCATTACTGGGGTACCCTGCTCTCGGTTTTGAGTTGTGCTAAGGCCTTCTCAATCCTATCATTCGCTACAAGTTGAAGTTTGCTTTTTAGCCATGGCCTGTTTTCCAATCGGTAATACTTTTCCGAGGATCGAGTTTTGTCCCTCATCGTTGTCCGTTCAACTTAGGACAGTTCTCGTGTTATCGTGTTTTGTTTACATTCTGTTCTAGATAGTTAAGTTGAGTTTTTGTTTGCAGGAGCGAAGGCAGCTAAACCTGCGCCGGCAGATGGAGCAGTTCCGGTGGCTACATCTCAGTTGATTAAAGATCGCGCAGCTATTATTTGATGGAGAGCATTTGAAACATCAGACAGATGATTAGTCTGCTGGACGACATTCTAAGAAGGTAAAGAATTTAGATATTGCGACTGTTTCGCCGATTTTAAGTTGTGATTCGATTTATTCGGATGCGTCCGGAAAAAGAACCGAATTTGGCGCAGCCGACAAAGTGAGTACGAGTACCATCTCCTATATGTTCTTCGGGGGAACATTCATTCACATTTTTTTAGGTTTGCAAACGCAGCATAATAGTCTAAATATTGTCATATCTTACTATCACCAAGATTTACAGATAAAATAAAGAGGCAGCGTCAGGTGGACAAGCTCATAAATATCGAGGGACAGCACCTAGCTTTCAACGGCAAGGACGGGACTAGAGGCGGCTTTTTAATGTTAAAGTTTGTATAAAAAAAGATGAATTTAACGAATAAAAAAAATTTTAAAATGTGTTTTTATTTTTTCTTCAAGTCAAGTAGGCTGTTGGCTAAAGATGATTTTTTGTTTTTAGGACTTGCTAGCAAATTATTTGCTTATTTTACAGGTTAATGCTATACGTTTTTTCCAGGCTAGTTTATTTTCAGATATTACATAGTGATATTTCAGATATTACCCTACCAGTCTGGTGTCGGCTAAAGCTCTTTTCAGCGGCCTCACCCCCAGAATACAAAGCTCTACCAACTCCACGCCCACACCGCCTATGCCTTCACACGTAAGCTCTTCTGGTGACTACCAACGGAGGAGGGGCTACTCTGGTGTCACCTAAGCAAGCTGTCTCTACTGTACCCTATGTTTTGAATTTACAGCTTTTATTTTGTAGCTATAGTATTTTTTTATTTGTAAATATTGAATTTATTTCTTGTCCTATCTCCAATCAGATGTAAATCCGTTGATGAGGTAAATAAATAACCCGTTCATTTAGTCAAATTAGCGATTAAGAGCAAAATGGACATACTATAATTCTTTCTTACGATAATACTACTTGAATGACTGTAGGTACAATCAATGTGACCAATCGGATATGATCGTTGGTGTGGAAAAATGATATAAAATGTAGGAAGTGTAACATGCAGAAATTTCCTTTCGAAATTTCTGCCCGGCTTATTTCAGCACACACTGTCGTGCCCTTGAATTTAGCCAAAATTATTCTCATTCGGACTAGCGGTACCTTGTTTTTCAATTTGAAAAACAAGACACTGCAAGTCCGATTTGACATTGCCTAGCTTGATGCGACACGAAGGCTGGAACCGGTAACGGGACCTTGTTTTCGTGTGGCAGAGCAAGCCAGCATTCGAGACAGTCTTGGGATAGTCGTGTGGTCGAGCGGCCGCTTTTAGCGTGGCGGCGAGAACGTGGCCAGAGGGTCTGACGGGGATATCAAACGAGACGTAGTCTCATTTCGGGGTCAGGGCTCCATTAACATCGGGGGCCCGGGGCTGTCTGCCTCACCCGGGTTCCTTAGAAAAGAGAGGTAGCCTTTTTTCCTATTTTTCCTTTTGTAGATTTTCAATTTTCTGGCTCCGTGCGTTGTCACGAGCACTGGGTCTGCTTAGTCAGCCCATGTTGCAGAGCCATGGGTGGTTTCCTTTACGGAACTATGCCCCCTTTTTGGTCCTTGGGTATTTTATATACCAGTTTGCGGCTACGTATTCATGACGGATGAATAATAAGTAGCATTCCGTTTTCTTCTGAGAGCAAACCATCCCCATTATTTCATGAACCCACCCCAGCCGCAGCAAGCTAGCAAAGCGGCAAACCAGCATCCGTCGGGGTTGGTTAAAGGGTGCTCCGCTAATGCGGACGAGGGGCCTTCACGGCCATTTTTAGGGCACCCTGCTCTCGGGGCAATTCTTTTTTTTTTGTTTTGCCTCTTGAATGGCACTAGCAATTCCACTTTTGACCTTAGCACTCTTGGTTCTGGACTTCGGTCTGGTTCTAAGTTGTGCTAAGGCCACTCCCAATCACATTTTCGCTACACATGCAATTTGGGTATTGGCGAGCTGTTATCCAAACAAGTAAAATTCTATCAAAAATTTCGTGTAGAAGGCGTACAAATAAGTTTTAGAATAAAAGATCTTGATAATAGATCGGAAGATCCTTTTGAAACCTTAGAGAAGGTGTTTGATGGAGTAATTTACGATATCAAGATATCAAGAACACCGCCAAGCGATTAGGAATAAAATCCAATAAATTGAAATAACATTTTTTTTATAATAAGTGGCTACTGTGACTAAAATCATTATCATATCATTAAATTGGGGTTTTTTATATTTATTGGTTTATATCGTAAGTGGTTACCAACATTAATCTAAAAATTTAAACAAATAATGCATATCACGTTTTAAAAAGAATATCACACATGTAAAATTCAATTGCACTCTGCTGCGGTACTTTTAACAATATGTTGATACGATTTAAAAATGGGCTTAGTATACTTCTTTTTTGTACCGTCTATACTTCTATTAATTTACGTTTTTCTCTATAAAACTACACGTTCAAGTGATTAAACTGAAGCCTAATATGGCGTATAATAATAATCGTTCACGCAACGTCAATTCGAGGAGTGGAATACCACCCGCAAATGAATTTGTTGCAAACAAACCATCTTCGAGATCCTTTCCCCGATCTAGGGATGTCTACCGCATGGCTAAATACAATGAAGAACAGGCCGGACCGTCCTGGTCAAAACAAGTTGATGCGGATTACAGATTCGAAGAGGCATTGAACCGTTTGCCTCCAAAACGGAGGGAACGTCCCCAGCGGCCACAACAATATAAGAACCCCCAACCATCACAACAGTTATCTGTGGTCGAGGATGCACCACGAGATGATGTTATTTATGATGGTCCATTTTCTGGTAGTAAGCCGGTCAGATCCGACTTTTGCCAAAATTTTGATTTTTCTAGCTTTCCATTATTATGCGAACGAGTATGGTTATCAATGGAAACGGAGGATGGTCGACTCCGTCGCCAGATGCCCTATTGCATATTTTTACATGCAATGAATGAATTTCTAACTGCTTATTTAATTACAGTTACAAAGTTCCAGAATGCGGATGGCAGATTCGAGGGTTTTACTGATCCACTAAAGTCTATGCGCGCATCATCGTACTTAATACCCAAGCCAATTTACGAATATATTGCTGGCGTTGGGAAAGCCATCACGTCGACTGGTACGGCTATAAAATATAACTATCCAAAAGCGGGAACACCCCTTGGACCATTAGCAGACGTTAAATCGGGCACCTTTGGCCCGTGCACAGCTGAGAATCATAACGCTTACGAATGCTACGTTAGCCCATACATTACTCGCGCATTAATTGAAAGGACCCTATTGGCCAATACTACTACTGGTAGAAGCAGGTTTGATGATTGGTCACCTTTGCCCACAGACTTCTACCCTGCCGGAGGAGTAGCTAATCGTAACCTACTTGGTTACCAGAAACCTGAGACTTTAAATCAGGATGGAGTACAAAAACTTCGCGATTTGCAATTTTACGACGAGGATACACCACTCGGTTGGATATGTCATTGCGACGAAGTTATTTCAAGAGTCAGTTGCATTTTAGGTACCCTGACTCGGGAGTTCGATATTGTTCAGGCGGATTTCCACGCCAAAACTAATGCCGCTGCTTTTATTTACGTTGAACATGTGGATACTCTCCAACCACAGTCAAGACTTGCCCAGTATTCAGCTGGATTACATAGCCCTGAGAGCTTCGGGGCAGCAGCCGCTAATAAGGCTAATTATTTTACCTACAAGAGAAAGAGAGACAAGGATGCCTCTGGTCCTTGTTATACTGTAAAAGAAGCAGTACCTGTAGGCTGGTTGGAAACCAGAAATAGTAACTATACTATGCATGAATCCTTTGGCCCTATAATTGGATTACGCGATTGCGAAATTTTGCGGCACCCATTGTATTCAGAAGATACAGTAATAGGTGATAGGGGTGCTGACATAACTCAGTGGCTACAACGCCATTATAAGGATAAAAAGAAATAGGAGCCAAGATTATCCGATCAAGTCTTTCCGAGGAATACCCAGAATGCTTGATTGAAGATGGAAGTGGAATACCACCCATGAACAGGCCATAAAATACCCATGAGGGGCGCGCTTGGCCTTTGAGAGAAAACGCGCATAATAAAAAAAAAAAAAAAAAAAAAAAAATTACATTAAACTAAAAGTATATTGGCGGAATAGGACAATAGAACTGTCTTTGTAAAGGAGGAAGCGAAAGAGATGTTTATCAAAAAGCATCGGAAGTGACTTAGCTTCAAATACCAACACTAAACTAGCTCAAGATCTTCCATAAATTCAGCCATCCAACCTCTTGGCAGGCGCTCTGCTGGACTTCGGTTTAAATTTTGAAGAGCTTAATAACGGTGTAACTCCAGATCTAGACCAGATCCACCTGACAAAAGATCATCTACATAAAATCCATTAAAAATTATCTGAATTCGCTTTTTTGTGAATTGCGGCTAGTATATTTTCATGACGGATGATAAATTGGTACTAACAGAGAAAAGTATACGTAAAGTATAGTATAAGTAAAGTATACAGAGAGACTGATAATATATATTGAGATGATAATTTAAAGAGTCTGTGGTGTGACACTTGGAAAAATTGAAAGTATTATAAATGGAATACCTCATAAAGTCATAAGCCCGACAAGTATAAAAGTTTTGGAATTAGTATAAAAGTTTTGGTTGAAAAAATGCTAGAGCATATTATCTTCAAGACTTATACTTGAAGTATTTAGGCGGTAGAGAAGAAAGCATTTGTGGGTGAGTAAAATTTTTATAAATTAGATACTGAAAGTGTTAAGTAATTTTTAAAGATTACAGAATTCATTTAGCAATTCATGAGGCCCTGCTGAATATATGTAAGCAGATAGATGGAATAGCAGAGGCCATTGAAGAATATAAGCAGACCCTCAGGAGAAATCTGTAAGAACATCAAACCAAAACTACAAAGGTAGGCGAGAATATTTTTTGGAAACAAGTCCACTCCATTTTCTATTGATCCACCTCAGCCGCCTAGAGCTATCAAAGCGGCACCCCAGCATCCGTCGGGGCTGAACTAAAAGGTGCTCCGATAAAGCGAACGAGAGGCCTTCACTGCCATTACTGGGGTACCCTGCTCTCGGTTTTGAGTTGTGCTAAGGCCTTCTCAATCCTATCATTCGCTACAAGTTGAAGTTTGCTTTTTAGCCATGGCCTGTTTTCCAATCGGTAATACTTTTCCGAGGATCGAGTTTTGTCCCTCATCGTTGTCCGTTCAACTTAGGACAGTTCTCGTGTTATCGTGTTTTGTTTACATTCTGTTCTAGATAGTTAAGTTGAGTTTTTGTTTGCAGGAGCGAAGGCAGCTAAACCTGCGCCGGCAGATGGAGCAGTTCCGGTGGCTACATCTCAGTTGATTAAAGATCGCGCAGCTATTATTTGATGGAGAGCATTTGAAACATCAGACAGATGATTAGTCTGCTGGACGACATTCTAAGAAGGTAAAGAATTTAGATATTGCGACTGTTTCGCCGATTTTAAGTTGTGATTCGATTTATTCGGATGCGTCCGGAAAAAGAACCGAATTTGGCGCAGCCGACAAAGTGAGTACGAGTACCATCTCCTATATGTTCTTCGGGGGAACATTCATTCACATTTTTTTAGGTTTGCAAACGCAGCATAATAGTCTAAATATTGTCATATCTTACTATCACCAAGATTTACAGATAAAATAAAGAGGCAGCGTCAGGTGGACAAGCTCATAAATATCGAGGGACAGCACCTAGCTTTCAACGGCAAGGACGGGACTAGAGGCGGCTTTTTAATGTTAAAGTTTGTATAAAAAAAGATGAATTTAACGAATAAAAAAAATTTTAAAATGTGTTTTTATTTTTTCTTCAAGTCAAGTAGGCTGTTGGCTAAAGATGATTTTTTGTTTTTAGGACTTGCTAGCAAATTATTTGCTTATTTTACAGGTTAATGCTATACGTTTTTTCCAGGCTAGTTTATTTTCAGATATTACATAGTGATATTTCAGATATTACCCTACCAGTCTGGTGTCGGCTAAAGCTCTTTTCAGCGGCCTCACCCCCAGAATACAAAGCTCTACCAACTCCACGCCCACACCGCCTATGCCTTCACACGTAAGCTCTTCTGGTGACTACCAACGGAGGAGGGGCTACTCTGGTGTCACCTAAGCAAGCTGTCTCTACTGTACCCTATGTTTTGAATTTACAGCTTTTATTTTGTAGCTATAGTATTTTTTTATTTGTAAATATTGAATTTATTTCTTGTCCTATCTCCAATCAGATGTAAATCCGTTGATGAGGTAAATAAATAACCCGTTCATTTAGTCAAATTAGCGATTAAGAGCAAAATGGACATACTATAATTCTTTCTTACGATAATACTACTTGAATGACTGTAGGTACAATCAATGTGACCAATCGGATATGATCGTTGGTGTGGAAAAATGATATAAAATGTAGGAAGTGTAACATGCAGAAATTTCCTTTCGAAATTTCTGCCCGGCTTATTTCAGCACACACTGTCGTGCCCTTGAATTTAGCCAAAATTATTCTCATTCGGACTAGCGGTACCTTGTTTTTCAATTTGAAAAACAAGACACTGCAAGTCCGATTTGACATTGCCTAGCTTGATGCGACACGAAGGCTGGAACCGGTAACGGGACCTTGTTTTCGTGTGGCAGAGCAAGCCAGCATTCGAGACAGTCTTGGGATAGTCGTGTGGTCGAGCGGCCGCTTTTAGCGTGGCGGCGAGAACGTGGCCAGAGGGTCTGACGGGGATATCAAACGAGACGTAGTCTCATTTCGGGGTCAGGGCTCCATTAACATCGGGGGCCCGGGGCTGTCTGCCTCACCCAGGTTCCTTAGAAAAGAGAGGTAGCCTTTTTTCCTATTTTTCCTTTTGTAGATTTTCAATTTTCTGGCTCCGTGCGTTGTCACGAGCACTGGGTCTGCTTAGTCAGCCCATGTTGCAGAGCCATGGGTGGTTTCCTTTACGGAACTATGCCCCCTTTTTGGTCCTTGGGTATTTTATATACCAGTTTGCGGCTACGTATTCATGACGGATGAATAATAAGTAGCATTCCGTTTTCTTCTGAGAGCAAACCATCCCCATTATTTCATGAACCCACCCCAGCCGCAGCAAGCTAGCAAAGCGGCAAACCAGCATCCGTCGGGGTTGGTTAAAGGGTGCTCCGCTAATGCGGACGAGGGGCCTTCACGGCCATTTTTAGGGCACCCTGCTCTCGGGGCAATTCTTTTTTTTTTGTTTTGCCTCTTGAATGGCACTAGCAATTCCACTTTTGACCTTAGCACTCTTGGTTCTGGACTTCGGTCTGGTTCTAAGTTGTGCTAAGGCCACTCCCAATCACATTTTCGCTACACATGCAATTTGGGTATTGGCGAGCTGTTATCCAAACAAGTAAAATTCTATCAAAAATTTCGTGTAGAAGGCGTACAAATAAGTTTTAGAATAAAAGATCTTGATAATAGATCGGAAGATCCTTTTGAAACCTTAGAGAAGGTGTTTGATGGAGTAATTTACGATATCAAGATATCAAGAACACCGCCAAGCGATTAGGAATAAAATCCAATAAATTGAAATAACATTTTTTTTATAATAAGTGGCTACTGTGACTAAAATCATTATCATATCATTAAATTGGGGTTTTTTATATTTATTGGTTTATATCGTAAGTGGTTACCAACATTAATCTAAAAATTTAAACAAATAATGCATATCACGTTTTAAAAAGAATATCACACATGTAAAATTCAATTGCACTCTGCTGCGGTACTTTTAACAATATGTTGATACGATTTAAAAATGGGCTTAGTATACTTCTTTTTTGTACCGTCTATACTTCTATTAATTACATTAAACTAAAAGTATATTGGCGGAATAGGACAATAGAACTGTCTTTGTAAAGGAGGAAGCGAAAGAGATGTTTATCAAAAAGCATCGGAAGTGACTTAGCTTCAAATACCAACACTAAACTAGCTCAAGATCTTCCATAAATTCAGCCATCCAACCTCTTGGCAGGCGCTCTGCTGGACTTCGGTTTAAATTTTGAAGAGCTTAATAACGGTGTAACTCCAGATCTAGACCAGATCCACCTGACAAAAGATCATCTACATAAAATCCATTAAAAATTATCTGAATTCCCCTTTTTGTGAATTGCGGCTAGTATATTTTCATGACGGATGATAAATTGGTACTAACAGAGAAAAGTATACGTAAAGTATAGTATAAGTAAAGTATACAGAGAGACTGATAATATATATTGAGATGATAATTTAAAGAGTCTGTGGTGTGACACTTGGAAAAATTGAAAGTATTATAAATGGAATACCTCATAAAGTCATAAGCCCGACAAGTATAAAAGTTTTGGAATTAGTATAAAAGTTTTGGTTGAAAAAATGCTAGAGCATATTATCTTCAAGACTTATACTTGAAGTATTTAGGCGGTAGAGAAGAAAGCATTTGTGGGTGAGTAAAATTTTTATAAATTAGATACTGAAAGTGTTAAGTAATTTTTAAAGATTACAGAATTCATTTAGCAATTCATGAGGCCCTGCTGAATATATGTAAGCAGATAGATGGCATAGCAGAGGCCATTGAAGAATATAAGCAGACCCTCAGGAGAAATCTGTAAGAACATCAAACCAAAACTACAAAGGTAGGTGAGAATATTTTTTGGAAACAAGTCCACTCCATTTTCTATTGATCCACCTCAGCCGCCTAGAGCTATCAAAGCGGCACCCCAGCATCCGTCGGGGCTGAACTAAAAGGTGCTCCGATAAAGCGAACGAGAGGCCTTCACTGCCATTACTGGGGTACCCTGCTCTCGGGGCAATGCTTTTTTTTATTTGATTTGCCTCTTGGATGGCATTAGCAATCCGACACTTTTCGGACCTTAACACTCTTGGTTCTGGACTTTGGTCTGGTTTTGAGTTGTGCTAAGGCCTTCTCAATCCTATAATTCGCTACAAGTTGAAGTTTGCTTTTTAGCCATGGCCTGTTTTCCAATCGGTAATACTTTTCCGAGGATCGAGTTTTGTCCCTCATCGTTGTCCGTTCAACTTAGGACAGTTCTCGTGTTCTAGATAGTTAAGTTGAGTTTTTGTTTGCAGGAGCGAAGGCAGCTAAGCCTGCGCCGGCAGATGGAGCAGTTCCGGTGGCTACATCTCAGTTGATTAAAGATCGCGTAGCTATTATTTGATGGAGAGCATTTGAAACATCAGACAGATGATTAGTCTGCTGGACGACATTCTAAGAAGGTAAAGAATTTAGATATTGCGACTGTTTCGCCGATTTTAAGTTGTGATTCGATTTATTCGGATGCGTCCGGAAAAAGAACCGAATTTGGCACAGCCGACAAAGTGAGTACGAGTACCATCTCCTATATGTTCTTCGGGGGAACATTCATTCACATTTTTTTAGGTTTGCAAACGCAACATAATAGTCTAAATATTCTCATATCTTCCTATCACTGAGATTTACAGATAAAATAAAGACGCAGCGTCAGGTGGACAAGCTCATAAATATCGAGGGACAGCATCTCGTTTTTAAAGGACCAGAGGCGGCTTTTTAATGTTAAAGTTTGTAATAAAAAAAAAAGATGAATTCAACGAATAAAAATGTATAACTTTTAAAATGTGTTTTTATTTTTTCTTGAAGTCGAGTAGGCTGTTGGCTAAAGATGATTTTTTGTTTTTAGGACTTGCTAGCAAATTATTTGCTTATTTTACAGGTTAATGCTATACGTTTTTTCCAGGCTAGTTTATTTTCAGATATTAGTGATATTTCAGATATTACCCTACCAGTCTGGTGTCGGCTAAAGCTCTTTTCAGCGGCCTCACCCCCAGAATACAAAGCTCTACCAACTCCACGCCCACACCGCCTATGCCTTCACACGTAAGCTTTTCTGGTGCCTACCAACGGAGGAGGGGCTACTCTGGTGTCACCTAAGCAAGCTGTCTCTACTGCACCCTATGTTTTGAATTTACAGCTTTTATTTTGTAGCTATAGTATTTTTTTATTTGTAAATATTGTATTTATTTCTTGTCCTATCTCCAATCAGATGTAAATCCGTTGATGAGGTAAATAAATAACCCGTTCATTTAGTCAAATTAGCGATTAAGAGCAAAATGGACATACTATAATTCTTTCTTACGATAATACTACTTGAATGACTGTAGGTACAATCAATGTGACCAATCGGATATGATCGTTGGTGTGGAAAAATGACATAAAATGTAGGAAGGTTACACAGTGAAGTCAGAATTGAATGGTAACTGAGGCAGAATTGATCGTACAAGTTGCCACACACGAATGGAAGAAAATTATCTGAAGCTGTCTACAGCAATAAGATTTGGTGAGTAAATTTTATCGATCAAGAGTTGGTCTTGACTAATTCTTTTTTCTTTTTACAGATAAAACTTAATTTTGTAAATTGCGGCCCTATGAAGGCCTATTTTGCAGCTGGTGTAAGCTAGCTTAGGGGTTTTTAAATTTTGCTTCTTCTTCGGTGAACTATTTTCCATAATTACCCACTTTTTCCAACTTTACCCACCGGCAAACGGCTATCTAAAGCCTATGTACGCCGTTGAACAAGGAAAAAAAGTGGCCGCGTGACTGAAATACCAGAATGAAAATTTCGGTAACGTTATTTTGTACCAGTACTTTTGATTGCTGTCAAGTAGGTTGAGAGTCGATAATTCAGATTGGAATACCATATTTTTACATTTTCTACGGTAATTTACGTTTCTCTTATCTATTTGATTTGATATTTTTCCTTAACCCTATTTCATTAATTGTCATTGGACATTTATATCGTAGATTGTTTATATTTTCGTCGCGAATGTTTGTATTTTGTGTGGAGTGGCAGAATCGCCAGATTCCCGATACTTTGTGGTTTCTTCTATTTTGCAGGCGGACGAAATTCGGCCTGGTGAGCTCCGGCTCGGCCTGGCCGGGAACACAAGTATTAAAGTTTTTACGAAAAATAAGGAAAATAAAAAAGATGGATAGTTTAATAAATGATTTTAAAAGCATTCTGAAGTGCAATTTTGGCTACATCATTTCATGGCTAGGAAATATTAGTTAGAAAATAATAAGTAAAAATATCCAGCCAACTGTGCAAGAAAAAATTAGGTTTCTGCTACAGTTGATAAATTTTTCAAAACAGCATCATATACCATTTTTTAATCCAACATTGTCGAATGTTGTAGAGTGTTTCTTTGGTGAAGAAATAGGTTCACGTGTTCGTGATTTACCTGGAAACTAGGGGCCTTTACGGCCAATTCTAGAGAACTCTGCTCCAGGGGCATTTACATATTTTTATTTGCCTCGTTGATGGTTCGCCATGAAAATACCTCCTTGTCAGTCTCTTGACTGAACATCAGTCTGGTTGAGGCGAGCTGGGATTCAATATCAATTTGCTACAAATGGCGCTTGAAGTGGGACCAAGCATCTTGATCTGAGTCACAAACAAAATTTGCTACATCTATCACTTCGCTCCTCTTTACCTCTATTGAAAATGATAAAAAGAGTTAAGCGCAAACGTCCTGGAGTTTTCATATCTTCACCAGAAAGAAATTGCTTTCAGTTTACCTTTGATAAGAGAGTTGTTAAGGATGAATATTTATCTTACCCATACGGTCACAAGGTGATGAAATTTGTATAACTTCACTAAATATCTTTTAAGAATTAATACTTTTAACGAATGTCACGAAATAAATTATCCAAGAATAAAATAGATAAATGTCAAAGACTTGTTCTCTTTCATTTCAAACCTGGCCTCAGTTTTAAGAATGAAATAAACAAACCAGCTCACGATGATTCAACAGAACGGCTGTGAAATGGCCACAACATGTGTATGAATCTTTTTTATTTCATTTAAGCTACGTAAGCTGACTGCCGCAAATGCATATGCAAATTTTTATTTTGTAATATTCGTGCATTCGATTTTGTATATTCGATGAGGGGGCACAGTTTCATTGATTACAAAGTGTCTCATCTGTGAGAACTAACTTTCTGGTAGCCTGATACTCGGTGAACGTAAATCACATCGCTGATTTCGATTTTTACTATGTCCAAAATACAAATCGTAACTAATACGCATGAATAATATATTACGCAAACATACGCTGTTTGTACATAAATTGTAATTATATAAAGTAAATCGTACAAAACCTTCCAGATATTGGCGATTCCTGTGGAAGGCAGATCGAATGGATTGAATGTAATGCTACGTTTGTTTTAACTTTATTAATGAATGTAGGAATTTTGCATTATGTTAAACATTAATTAAAACTTTTTCTTACATTGGGAAGATATGAATGAATAAGCTTGATCACACATCGACCGGTACTTCTTGAGACGAAACTAGACCAACGACAATGGATAGTGATGGGAAATAAAAGATATTGCTGACCAGGATGACGCATACAAAAAATGTTATTGTCAGTATTTGAAATGTCATGGAGGAGAGAAGATATATACGATTTCGAAGGCGTGCTTTGTTGTTTTCGTGCGGATTGCCATAAGAAATACATGAGGAAAACGAGTTAAAGTTGTTTAAATCGTAATGCTTTTTTAAAAGTTTTCCGCCGCCGAAGAGGACAGGTTCTTCATACAAAAATCGACGGTTTTTTTTAGTTTTGTGTTTCGTTTGGGGCGTTGTTGTTTGTTGGGCTGATAGAGAGAAGGATTGCTATTGGTTTTGGGGGCTCGTAGTATTGGTGCTTGTTTCCGTACTCTTTGGTTTTGGGTGCCACGCTGCTTAATACGATTGTTTGATTTTTAAAACTTCATAATTCAAACTTGTAGGTAGTACTAATACGATAAATTAGTGTGCATAATTTTAAATCGATATCAATGAGAAAATGAAAGAATTTGCGATACGAAAACAAAAAAAAAGTGATCATTGCTGAACCAGTTAAGAGCTTCGTCATCTGTAAAACAGATAACAGACATGAAGATATTTATATCTTCGATGAATGTTTGAATACATTTGAATTGATTTGCAATTTGAAAGCATTGCGGAGCAATAATAACAGTTGGGCTGAAAAGTCTGTAGGCTAAGGATTAAATCCATATGATTTTTTGTTAGTACTAAGCTTCAAAACATATGTGTACAAATTTCCCAGCTGTCGAATAGATTTCGACTCGAATTCCAAGCCAGACCGCATGTATTCTGGGCAGTCTTTCTTCAGTCGTAGCGACAGGCGGTCGCGGAGAAATCTTGCCGGTGGCCGCGTTTAGGTCGGGTCTTGTTGAGGCGTTGTGGAAAACCGAGAAAATATGTACCGGTAGTTGAATGCTAAAGTGAATCATTGCGATTAATGTCAACCTCCGCATTCATAAGTGTGCTTTAATTAAACGTTTGATAAATAGTATCTTCGTGTACATCTTCAGAAATATGAATGTTTCTGATCAACAGTTTAAACGATTCATGATTTGAAAAGAAATCATGATATAACAGTAAATTCCAGAGCCATTCCATCTTTTTGGACCTTAGCACTCTTTGTTCTGGACTTCGGTCTGGTTCTGAGTTGTGCTAAGGCCACTACACTCTCAATCACATTTCCGCTACAAATGGCGCCCAACGTGGAGCACGAAACTTTTTTTTTGGGCAACCCACAAAAGTGAGAAAATAGTTATGAGCTTCGACTCACATTTCCCCCAAAACTTTACGTCTTTAATCCTTAAAATTCCATTCTCACTTGCATGTCTCAGAATCGCCTCCCTTGCGATTCAACTTATCTTCGTTCGAGAGAACAAACATCCTTGCAACAAGACATGCAATTAATACAAAATTTCAAAAAGATAGAGAGAAGCATACATGTTTTATGATAAGTCAGATCTCATTCAGAAAAATCCGACGATATTTTGAACTATTTCTTGTAGAGATCGCCAATCTTCACTTAAGTTGGGAGAATATGACAAATTTGCTAAAACTAGAACCTGTTTACATATTTCATGACATGTTAAATCCGTCTCATAGAAAAATCAGATGGCATGTTGTTATAGATATCGCTAATCTTGACTTAAAACAGGAATATGCAGCTACGTAAAAGGTGATGCCAAAGTCAAATTTCTAAAGAGGTATCTACCTTCCGCAAACATAGTTCATCTGGAGATACCGAAACTACGAGATGTCAAGAATTTCAAGACCATTGAAAATAGCAGAGCTATTGGACAAGCACCCAGTTTGAAAAGTGCGACGGTGACGTCATCAGATGATATGCAGTTTGATAGTTGGTATGGTTGGTCATTTTGAATTGACTGTACTCTTTTATATTTTTAGGTAATTAAACAACTACAGATTATGCATATCATTGAAAAACTAGTTGGATAAGATTTCAATTGATTGAACAATGCAATAAATTTAGTATAAAAGCAGGTGCATTTGTTTGGAATTCAAGACATGTCTCTATTTTGTGAAGAAAGTCTAACGAAGGAAATCTTGTTCAGTGGTGATTTTATTCATTGTGTATTTGTTCCAGATTTGGCAGAATTTTACATTGAATTAAAAGGTAAATTGTATTTAGTTAAAGTTTTGTGTATATTAAAATGAAGTGTAGCGAATTTTTAGATGGGGAGTGGCCTTAGCACAACTTAGAACCAGACCGAAGTCCAGAACCAAGAGTGCTAAGGCCATCTCACCATCAATAATCGCTACAAATGGCGCCCAACGTGGGGCCCGAAACTCGTTTTTGGGTGACCCACCAAAGTGAGAAAATACTTATGAGTTTCGACTCATACTCCCCTTAAGACTTTACGTCTTCAAACCTTAAAATTCCATTCTCACTCGCAGGTCTTAGAATCGCCTCCTTTGCGATACAATTCATTTCATTCGAGAGAACAAGACCCCTTTTATTAAGACCTGCATTGCTCGCTCTTCCCTACTAGCCGCAAACATCCTTCCCAATCCTTTCCTTTTAAAATCATTCCTAGTTAGCTTACCTTTTGGGCAGCTTCCTGTTGTGTTGTTTTTTTTTTGAGTTTTTTTGACTCTGGGTGCAACCTGGAGGTTGGCCGCGGATAACAGGTTGTGGTGGTTTACCGCCGCTCCTGTCCCGGTCAACCGAAGGGCCCCTGCCCCACTTTATGTTGGGAAGCTGTCCCAAATTTTGAAATCCTTGTTGTCTTGACCCAGCTTCGGCTTTTGGCTTGGGTTTGGTTCAAGCTGTGGTGGATTACGTGGGGTTGGCGTGGTGCCGCCTACACGTCCCTGCAGCTTGGCCAAACTTGAACCATTGGCTGAGGTTGAGTCAAGCAACAACACAGTTGTTTTTGGTCCCCTGCTCCTCTCTTTTCGAGGAATTTCGGGTGGGAGAAACAGTCCCACATACTGGGCGGTACCCTTCCGGAACCGACCCAATGTAATTTTCACATTAGTACAATTTTTCAATCGTAAATATTTTTCACACTAAGCATTCAATCATTTTTACATGTAAACATTTGTTTCACACTTTAATCTTGTTCACAATTTCACCTTTCAATTTCTTGCGTCTTGTTCAAGCCAGCCAGCCAGCGGACCTGAAATGGATATGAATGGATCGGGTTTCGCTTAGTAAGAGGGCCGATCTTTTGAAATTACATTTTTAAAATCTAACTTCGAAAATTTAAAATTTTTGAAAATTTAAATCTTTTTTCGAACTTATATTTTTCATTCAATAGTAGCCAGTTGGCTTTGCTAATTGATTACCAATCTTGAAAGTTAGTCACACCACCGGGTGTGCACACACTTGTATAGATTTTGAATTTGGCAATTTTGCCCTATTAGCTGCGAAAGCTTAAAAGAGTTAGTCACACCACAGGTGTGCACATACATAAATATATATATATATTATATATATTTCCTTTTCACTTATATATATATTTTATATATATTTTTGAATTTGGCACTTTGGCCTATTAGCTGTTAAGATTTATCTCTTTGAAAGAGTTAGTCACACCCTGTTGTGCACTGGGTTGCTATTTGAATTTGCAGCAACTCCACTTAGTTATAAGCGTATTAACTCGTTAGTCACGTTAACGTGCAAAACCTAATTTGAATTTTCACTTTTCTTAGAAATCTTTTTCATAAACTGACAATGCCACTGCGTCACAGTAGTGAGGATCTGTCTGGCACCACAGTGGAGGCTCAGTGCTCCATATGCCAGCAGTCATTCGCTGCTGCCCAGGATACGTATACCACAAAATGTGGACACACTTTTCATGAAACATGCCTGGAGCAATGGCTCAGAAACCGTACTGATTGCCCGCTGTGCCGTGGACCACTTAGTCTCCCCTTAGGAGCCAGACAGGCCCCCACTGCTGCAGCATCTATGCCACGAGGGGCTCGGCCCAAAACACAACGGCCGGGAGTAAAAACCCGAGGCATGCGATCAGAGGATGTGGAAATCAGGGACTTCGATCTACAGGCCGAGTCGGGGGCGGAAGGTTTAGTTCAGCCACCTGGCCCGTCATCGAAAGCGTCCCCAATATCAGATGTGACGTCAGAAGCCGCAGGAGCGCGCTCTATAGTGCCCCAAGATTTAAGCGGACTTCAGCAACAAATTCTTGATTTGCAAAACGGCATGCGTGTGATGCTGGAGCGCATGGCCCAATCAAGCCTTCCGTCCCGGACTGGGAATGTAGAGTCGCCAAGACTGAACCCTCGCGCACAATCATTTGTACCAGTGCCGCGATCCTACTCACCTCGCACCTCTCGGGGCAATTCTTTTTTTTGTTTTGCCTCTTGAATGGCATCAGCCATTCCACTTTTCCGACCTTAGCACTCTTGGTTCTGGACTTCGGTCTGGTTCTAAGTTGTGCTTAAGGCCACTCCCATCTTCACAACATTTTAAAATCCGCTACAAATGGCGCCCAACGTGGTGCCCGAAACTTGTTTTTGGGCAACCCACCGCAGTGAGAAAATTTTATGAGCTTCGGCTCATACTCCCCTTAAGACTTTACGTCTTCAAACCTTAAAATTCCATTCTCACTCGCAGGTCTTAGAATCGCCTCCTTTGCGATTCAATTCATTTCGTTCGAGAGAACAAGACCCCTTTTATTAAGACCTGCATTGCTCGCTCTTCCCTACTAGCCACAAACATCCTTCCCAATCCTTTCCTTTTAAAATCATTCCTAGTTAGCTTACCTTTTGGGCAGCTTCCTGTTGTGTTGTTTTTTTTGAGTTTTTTTGACTCTGGGTGCAACCTGGAGGTTGGCCGCGGATAACAGGTTGTGGTGGTTTACCGCCGCTCCTGTCCCGGTCAACCGAAGGGCCCCTGCCCCACTTTATGTTGGGAAGCTGTCCCAAATTTTGAAATCCTTGTTGTCTTGACCCAGCTTCGGCTTTTGGCTTGGGTTTGGTTCAAGCTGTGGTGGATTACGTGGGGTTGGCGTGGTGCCGCCTACACGTCCCTGCAGCTTGGCCAAACTTGAACCATTGGCTGAGGTTGAGTCAAGCAACAACACAGTTGTTTTTGGTCCCCTGCTCCTCTCTTTTCGAGGAATTTCGGGTGGGAGAAACAGTCCCACATACTGGGCGGTACCCTTCCGGAACCGACCCAATGTAATTTTCACATTAGTACAATTTTTCAATCGTAAATATTTTTCACACTAAGCATTCAATCATTTTTACATGTAAACATTTGTTTCATACTTTAATCTTGTTCACAATTTCACCTTTCAATTTCTTGCGTCTTGTTCAAGCCAGCCAGCCAGCGGACCTGAAATGGATATGAATGGATCGGGTTTCGCTTAATAAGAGGGCCGATCTTTTGAAATTACATTTTTAAAATCTAACTTCGAAAATTTAAAATTTTTGAAAATTTAAATCTTTTTTCGAACTTATATTTTTCATTCAATAGTAGCCAGTTGGCTTTGCTAATTGATTACCAATCTTGAAAGTTAGTCACACCACCGGGTGTGCACACACTTGTATAGATTTTGAATTTGGCAATTTTGCCCTATTAGCTGCGAAAGCTTAAAAGAGTTAGTCACACCACAGGTGTGCACATACATAAATATATATATATATATATATTATATATATTTCCTTTTCACTTATATATATATTTTATATATATTTTTGAATTTGGCACTTTGGCCTATTAGCTGTTAAGATTTATCTCTTTGAAAGAGTTAGTCACACCCTGTTGTGCACTGGGTTGCTATTTGAATTTGCAGCAACTCCACTTAGTTATAAGCGTATTAACTCGTTAGTCACGTTAACGTGCAAAACCTAATTTGAATTTTCACTTTTCTTAGAAATCTTTTTCATAAACTGACAATGCCACTGCGTCACAGTAGTGAGGATCTGTCTGGCACCACAGTGGAGGCTCAGTGCTCCATATGCCAGCAGTCATTCGCTGCTGCCCAGGATACGTATACCACAAAATGTGGACACACTTTTCATGAAACATGCCTGGAGCAATGGCTCAGAAACCGTACTGATTGCCCGCTGTGCCGTGGACCACTTAGTCTCCCCTTAGGAGCCAGACAGGCCCCCACTGCTGCAGCATCTATGCCACGAGGGGCTCGGCCCAAAACACAACGGCCGGGAGTAAAAACCCGAGGCATGCGATCAGAGGATGTGGAAATCAGGGACTTCGATCTACAGGCCGAGTCGGGGGCGGAAGGTTTAGTTCAGCCACCTGGCCCGTCATCGAAAGCGTCCCCAATATCAGATGTGACGTCAGAAGCCGCAGGAGCGCGCTCTATAGTGCACCAAGATTTAAGCGGACTTCAGCAACAAATTCTTGATTTGCAAAACGGCATGCGTGTGATGCTGGAGCGCATGGCCCAATTAAGCCTTCCGTCCCGGACTGGGAATGTAGAGTCGCCAAGACTGAACCCTCGCGCACAATCATTTGTACCAGTGCCGCGATCCTACTCACCTCGCACCTCTCGGGGCAATTCTTTTTTTTGTTTTGCCTCTTGAATGGCATCAGCCATTCCACTTTTCCGACCTTAGCACTCTTGGTTCTGGACTTCGGTCTGGTTCTAAGTTGTGCTTAAGGCCACTCCCATCTTCACAACATTTTAAAATCCGCTACAAATAGCGCCCAACGTGGGGCCCGAAACTTGTTTTTGGGCAACCCACCGCAGTGAGAAAATTTTATGAGCTTCGGCTCATACTCCCCTTAAGACTTTACGTCTTCAAACCTTAAAATTCCATTCTCACTCGCAGGTCTTAGAATCGCCTCCTTTGCGATTCAATTCATTTCGTTCGAGAGAACAAGACCCCTTTTATTAAGACCTGCATTGCTCGCTCTTCCCTACTAGCCGCAAACATCCTTCCCAATCCTTTCCTTTTAAAATCATTCCTAGTTAGCTTACCTTTTGGGCAGCTTCCTGTTGTGTTGTTTTTTTTTGAGTTTTTTTGACTCTGGGTGCAACCTGGAGGTTGGCCGCGGATAACAGGTTGTGGTGGTTTACCGCCGCTCCTGTCCCGGTCAACCGAAGGGCCCCTGCCCCACTTTATGTTGGGAAGCTGTCCCAAATTTTGAAATCCTTGTTGTCTTGACCCAGCTTCGGCTTTTGGCTTGGGTTTGGTTCAAGCTGTGGTGGATTACGTGGGGTTGGCGTGGTGCCGCCTACACGTCCCTGCAGCTTGGCCAAACTTGAACCATTGGCTGAGGTTGAGTCAAGCAACAACACAGTTGTTTTTGGTCCCCTGCTCCTCTCTTTTCGAGGAATTTCGGGTGGGAGAAACAGTCCCACATACTGGGCGGTACCCTTCCGGAACCGACCCAATGTAATTTTCACATTAGTACAATTTTTCAATCGTAAATATTTTTCACACTAAGCATTCAATCATTTTTACATGTAAACATTTGTTTCACACTTTAATCTTGTTCACAATTTCACCTTTCAATTTCTTGCGTCTTGTTCAAGCCAGCCAGCCAGCGGACCTGAAATGGATATGAATGGATCGGGTTTCGCTTAATAAGAGGGCCGATCTTCTGAAATTACATTTTTAAAATCTAACTTCGAAAATTTAAAATTTTTGAAAATTTAAATCTTTTTTCGAACTTATATTTTTCATTCAATAGTAGCCAGTTGGCTTTGCTAATTGATTACCAATCTTGAAAGTTAGTCACACCACCGGGTGTGCACACACTTGTATAGATTTTGAATTTGGCAATTTTGCCCTATTAGCTGCGAAAGCTTAAAAGAGTTAGTCACACCACAGGTGTGCACATACATAAATATATATATATATATTATATATATTTCCTTTTCACTTATATATATATTTTATATATATTTTTGAATTTGGCACTTTGGCCTATTAGCTGTTAAGATTTATCTCTTTGAAAGAGTTAGTCACACCCTGTTGTGCACTGGGTTGCTATTTGAATTTGCAGCAACTCCACTTAGTTATAAGCGTATTAACTCGTTAGTCACGTTAACGTGCAAAACCTAATTTGAATTTTCACTTTTCTTAGAAATCTTTTTCATAAACTGACAATGCCACTGCGTCACAGTAGTGAGGATCTGTCTGGCACCACAGTGGAGGCTCAGTGCTCCATATGCCAGCAGTCATTCGCTGCTGCCCAGGATACGTATACCACAAAATGTGGACACACTTTTCATGAAACATGCCTGGAGCAATGGCTCAGAAACCGTACTGATTGCCCGCTGTGCCGTGGACCACTTAGTCTCCCCTTAGGAGCCAGACAGGCCCCCACTGCTGCAGCATCTATGCCACGAGGGGCTCGGCCCAAAACACAACGGCCGGGAGTAAAAACCCGAGGCATGCGATCAGAGGATGTGGAAATCAGGGACTTCGATCTACAGGCCGAGTCGGGGGCGGAAGGTTTAGTTCAGCCACCTGGCCCGTCATCGAAAGCGTCCCCAATATCAGATGTGACGTCAGAAGCCGCAGGAGCGCGCTCTATAGTGCCCCAAGATTTAAGCGGACTTCAGCAACAAATTCTTGATTTGCAAAACGGCATGCGTGTGATGCTGGAGCGCATGGCCCAATTAAGCCTTCCGTCCCGGACTGGGAATGTAGAGTCGCCAAGACTGAACCCTCGCGCACAATCATTTGTACCAGTGCCGCGATCCTACTCACCTCGCACCTCTCGGGGCAATTCTTTTTTTTGTTTTGCCTCTTGAATGGCATCAGCCATTCCACTTTTCCGACCTTAGCACTCTTGGTTCTGGACTTCGGTCTGGTTCTAAGTTGTGCTTAAGGCCACTCCCATCTTCACAACATTTTAAAATCCGCTACAAATAGCGCCCAACGTGGGGCCCGAAACTTGTTTTTGGGCAACCCACCGCAGTGAGAAAATTTTATGAGCTTCGGCTCATACTCCCCTTAAGACTTTACGTCTTCAAACCTTAAAATTCCATTCTCACTCGCAGGTCTTAGAATCGCCTCCTTTGCGATTCAATTCATTTCGTTCGAGAGAACAAGACCCCTTTTATTAAGACCTGCATTGCTCGCTCTTCCCTACTAGCCGCAAACATCCTTCCCAATCCTTTCCTTTTAAAATCATTCCTAGTTAGCTTACCTTTTGGGCAGCTTCCTGTTGTGTTGTTTTTTTTTTGAGTTTTTTTGACTCTGGGTGCAACCTGGAGGTTGGCCGCGGATAACAGGTTGTGGTGGTTTACCGCCGCTCCTGTCCCGGTCAACCGAAGGGCCCCTGCCCCACTTTATGTTGGGAAGCTGTCCCAAATTTTGAAATCCTTGTTGTCTTGACCCAGCTTCGGCTTTTGGCTTGGGTTTGGTTCAAGCTGTGGTGGATTACGTGGGGTTGGCGTGGTGCCGCCTACACGTCCCTGCAGCTTGGCCAAACTTGAACCATTGGCTGAGGTTGAGTCAAGCAACAACACAGTTGTTTTTGGTCCCCTGCTCCTCTCTTTTCGAGGAATTTCGGGTGGGAGAAACAGTCCCACATACTGGGCGGTACCCTTCCGGAACCGACCCAATGTAATTTTCACATTAGTACAATTTTTCAATCGTAAATATTTTTCACACTAAGCATTCAATCATTTTTACATGTAAACATTTGTTTCACACTTTAATCTTGTTCACAATTTCACCTTTCAATTTCTTGCGTCTTGTTCAAGCCAGCCAGCCAGCGGACCTGAAATGGATATGAATGGATCGGGTTTCGCTTAATAAGAGGGCCGATCTTCTGAAATTACATTTTTAAAATCTAACTTCGAAAATTTAAAATTTTTGAAAATTTAAATCTTTTTTCGAACTTATATTTTTCATTCAATAGTAGCCAGTTGGCTTTGCTAATTGATTACCAATCTTGAAAGTTAGTCACACCACCGGGTGTGCACACACTTGTATAGATTTTGAATTTGGCAATTTTGCCCTATTAGCTGCGAAAGCTTAAAAGAGTTAGTCACACCACAGGTGTGCACATACATAAATATATATATATATTATATATATTTCCTTTTCACTTATATATATATTTTATATATATTTTTGAATTTGGCACTTTGGCCTATTAGCTGTTAAGATTTATCTCTTTGAAAGAGTTAGTCACACCCTGTTGTGCACTGGGTTGCTATTTGAATTTGCAGCAACTCCACTTAGTTATAAGCGTATTAACTCGTTAGTCACGTTAACGTGCAAAACCTAATTTGAATTTTCACTTTTCTTAGAAATCTTTTTCATAAACTGACAATGCCACTGCGTCACAGTAGTGAGGATCTGTCTGGCACCACAGTGGAGGCTCAGTGCTCCATATGCCAGCAGTCATTCGCTGCTGCCCAGGATACGTATACCACAAAATGTGGACACACTTTTCATGAAACATGCCTGGAGCAATGGCTCAGAAACCGTACTGATTGCCCGCTGTGCCGTGGACCACTTAGTCTCCCCTTAGGAGCCAGACAGGCCCCCACTGCTGCAGCATCTATGCCACGAGGGGCTCGGCCCAAAACACAACGGCCGGGAGTAAAAACCCGAGGCATGCGATCAGAGGATGTGGAAATCAGGGACTTCGATCTACAGGCCGAGTCGGGGGCGGAAGGTTTAGTTCAGCCACCTGGCCCGTCATCGAAAGCGTCCCCAATATCAGATGTGACGTCAGAAGCCGCAGGAGCGCGCTCTATAGTGCACCAAGATTTAAGCGGACTTCAGCAACAAATTCTTGATTTGCAAAACGGCATGCGTGTGATGCTGGAGCGCATGGCCCAATTAAGCCTTCCGTCCCGGACTGGGAATGTAGAGTCGCCAAGACTGAACCCTCGCGCACAATCATTTGTACCAGTGCCGCGATCCTACTCACCTCGCACCTCTCGGGGCAATTCTTTTTTTTGTTTTGCCTCTTGAATGGCATCAGCCATTCCACTTTTCCGACCTTAGCACTCTTGGTTCTGGACTTCGGTCTGGTTCTAAGTTGTGCTTAAGGCCACTCCCATCTTCACAACATTTTAAAATCCGCTACAAATAGCGCCCAACGTGGGGCCCGAAACTTGTTTTTGGGCAACCCACCGCAGTGAGAAAATTTTATGAGCTTCGGCTCATACTCCCCTTAAGACTTTACGTCTTCAAACCTTAAAATTCCATTCTCACTCGCAGGTCTTAGAATCGCCTCCTTTGCGATTCAATTCATTTCGTTCGAGAGAACAAGACCCCTTTTATTAAGACCTGCATTGCTCGCTCTTCCCTACTAGCCACAAACATCCTTCCCAATCCTTTCCTTTTAAAATCATTCCTAGTTAGCTTACCTTTTGGGCAGCTTCCTGTTGTGTTGTTTTTTTTGAGTTTTTTTGACTCTGGGTGCAACCTGGAGGTTGGCCGCGGATAACAGGTTGTGGTGGTTTACCGCCGCTCCTGTCCCGGTCAACCGAAGGGCCCCTGCCCCACTTTATGTTGGGAAGCTGTCCCAAATTTTGAAATCCTTGTTGTCTTGACCCAGCTTCGGCTTTTGGCTTGGGTTTGGTTCAAGCTGTGGTGGATTACGTGGGGTTGGCGTGGTGCCGCCTACACGTCCCTGCAGCTTGGCCAAACTTGAACCATTGGCTGAGGTTGAGTCAAGCAACAACACAGTTGTTTTTGGTCCCCTGCTCCTCTCTTTTCGAGGAATTTCGGGTGGGAGAAACAGTCCCACATACTGGGCGGTACCCTTCCGGAACCGACCCAATGTAATTTTCACATTAGTACAATTTTTCAATCGTAAATATTTTTCACACTAAGCATTCAATCATTTTTACATGTAAACATTTGTTTCATACTTTAATCTTGTTCACAATTTCACCTTTCAATTTCTTGCGTCTTGTTCAAGCCAGCCAGCCAGCGGACCTGAAATGGATATGAATGGATCGGGTTTCGCTTAATAAGAGGGCCGATCTTTTGAAATTACATTTTTAAAATCTAACTTCGAAAATTTAAAATTTTTGAAAATTTAAATCTTTTTTCGAACTTATATTTTTCATTCAATAGTAGCCAGTTGGCTTTGCTAATTGATTACCAATCTTGAAAGTTAGTCACACCACCGGGTGTGCACACACTTGTATAGATTTTGAATTTGGCAATTTTGCCCTATTAGCTGCGAAAGCTTAAAAGAGTTAGTCACACCACAGGTGTGCACATACATAAATATATATATATATATTATATATATTTCCTTTTCACTTATATATATATTTTATATATATTTTTGAATTTGGCACTTTGGCCTATTAGCTGTTAAGATTTATCTCTTTGAAAGAGTTAGTCACACCCTGTTGTGCACTGGGTTGCTATTTGAATTTGCAGCAACTCCACTTAGTTATAAGCGTATTAACTCGTTAGTCACGTTAACGTGCAAAACCTAATTTGAATTTTCACTTTTCTTAGAAATATTTTTCATAAACTGACAATGCCACTGCGTCACAGTAGTGAGGATCTGTCTGGCACCACAGTGGAGGCTCAGTGCTCCATATGCCAGCAGTCATTCGCTGCTGCCCAGGATACGTATACCACAAAATGTGGACACACTTTTCATGAAACATGCCTGGAGCAATGGCTCAGAAACCGTACTGATTGCCCGCTGTGCCGTGGACCACTTAGTCTCCCCTTAGGAGCCAGACAGGCCCCCACTGCTGCAGCATCTATGCCACGAGGGGCTCGGCCCAAAACACAACGGCCGGGAGTAAAAACCCGAGGCATGCGATCAGAGGATGTGGAAATCAGGGACTTCGATCTACAGGCCGAGTCGGGGGCGGAAGGTTTAGTTCAGCCACCTGGCCCGTCATCGAAAGCGTCCCCAATATCAGATGTGACGTCAGAAGCCGCAGGAGCGCGCTCTATAGTGCACCAAGATTTAAGCGGACTTCAGCAACAAATTCTTGATTTGCAAAACGGCATGCGTGTGATGCTGGAGCGCATGGCCCAATTAAGCCTTCCGTCCCGGACTGGGAATGTAGAGTCGCCAAGACTGAACCCTCGCGCACAATCATTTGTACCAGTGCCGCGATCCTACTCACCTCGCACCTCTCGGGGCAATTCTTTTTTTTGTTTTGCCTCTTGAATGGCATCAGCCATTCCACTTTTCCGACCTTAGCACTCTTGGTTCTGGACTTCGGTCTGGTTCTAAGTTGTGCTTAAGGCCACTCCCATCTTCACAACATTTTAAAATCCGCTACAAATAGCGCCCAACGTGGGGCCCGAAACTTGTTTTTGGGCAACCCACCGCAGTGAGAAAATTTTATGAGCTTCGGCTCATACTCCCCTTAAGACTTTACGTCTTCAAACCTTAAAATTCCATTCTCACTCGCAGGTCTTAGAATCGCCTCCTTTGCGATTCAATTCATTTCGTTCGAGAGAACAAGACCCCTTTTATTAAGACCTGCATTGCTCGCTCTTCCCTACTAGCCGCAAACATCCTTCCCAATCCTTTCCTTTTAAAATCATTCCTAGTTAGCTTACCTTTTGGGCAGCTTCCTGTTGTGTTGTTTTTTTTGAGTTTTTTTGACTCTGGGTGCAACCTGGAGGTTGGCCGCGGATAACAGGTTGTGGTGGTTTACCGCCGCTCCTGTCCCGGTCAACCGAAGGGCCCCTGCCCCACTTTATGTTGGGAAGCTGTCCCAAATTTTGAAATCCTTGTTGTCTTGACCCAGCTTCGGCTTTTGGCTTGGGTTTGGTTCAAGCTGTGGTGGATTACGTGGGGTTGGCGTGGTGCCGCCTACACGTCCCTGCAGCTTGGCCAAACTTGAACCATTGGCTGAGGTTGAGTCAAGCAACAACACAGTTGTTTTTGGTCCCCTGCTCCTCTCTTTTCGAGGAATTTCGGGTGGGAGAAACAGTCCCACATACTGGGCGGTACCCTTCCGGAACCGACCCAATGTAATTTTCACATTAGTACAATTTTTCAATCGTAAATATTTTTCACACTAAGCATTCAATCATTTTTACATGTAAACATTTGTTTCATACTTTAATCTTGTTCACAATTTCACCTTTCAATTTCTTGCGTCTTGTTCAAGCCAGCCAGCCAGCGGACCTGAAATGGATATGAATGGATCGGGTTTCGCTTAATAAGAGGGCCGATCTTTTGAAATTACATTTTTAAAATCTAACTTCGAAAATTTAAAATTTTTGAAAATTTAAATCTTTTTTCGAACTTATATTTTTCATTCAATAGTAGCCAGTTGGCTTTGCTAATTGATTACCAATCTTGAAAGTTAGTCACACCACCGGGTGTGCACACACTTGTATAGATTTTGAATTTGGCAATTTTGCCCTATTAGCTGCGAAAGCTTAAAAGAGTTAGTCACACCACAGGTGTGCACATACATAAATATATATATATATATTATATATATTTCCTTTTCACTTATATATATATTTTATATATATTTTTGAATTTGGCACTTTGGCCTATTAGCTGTTAAGATTTATCTCTTTGAAAGAGTTAGTCACACCCTGTTGTGCACTGGGTTGCTATTTGAATTTGCAGCAACTCCACTTAGTTATAAGCGTATTAACTCGTTAGTCACGTTAACGTGCAAAACCTAATTTGAATTTTCACTTTTCTTAGAAATATTTTTCATAAACTGACAATGCCACTGCGTCACAGTAGTGAGGATCTGTCTGGCACCACAGTGGAGGCTCAGTGCTCCATATGCCAGCAGTCATTCGCTGCTGCCCAGGATACGTATACCACAAAATGTGGACACACTTTTCATGAAACATGCCTGGAGCAATGGCTCAGAAACCGTACTGATTGCCCGCTGTGCCGTGGACCACTTAGTCTCCCCTTAGGAGCCAGACAGGCCCCCACTGCTGCAGCATCTATGCCACGAGGGGCTCGGCCCAAAACACAACGGCCGGGAGTAAAAACCCGAGGCATGCGATCAGAGGATGTGGAAATCAGGGACTTCGATCTACAGGCCGAGTCGGGGGCGGAAGGTTTAGTTCAGCCACCTGGCCCGTCATCGAAAGCGTCCCCAATATCAGATGTGACGTCAGAAGCCGCAGGAGCGCGCTCTATAGTGCACCAAGATTTAAGCGGACTTCAGCAACAAATTCTTGATTTGCAAAACGGCATGCGTGTGATGCTGGAGCGCATGGCCCAATTAAGCCTTCCGTCCCGGACTGGGAATGTAGAGTCGCCAAGACTGAACCCTCGCGCACAATCATTTGTACCAGTGCCGCGATCCTACTCACCTCGCACCTCTCGGGGCAATTCTTTTTTTTGTTTTGCCTCTTGAATGGCATCAGCCATTCCACTTTTCCGACCTTAGCACTCTTGGTTCTGGACTTCGGTCTGGTTCTAAGTTGTGCTTAAGGCCACTCCCATCTTCACAACATTTTAAAATCCGCTACAAATAGCGCCCAACGTGGGGCCCGAAACTTGTTTTTGGGCAACCCACCGCAGTGAGAAAATTTTATGAGCTTCGGCTCATACTCCCCTTAAGACTTTACGTCTTCAAACCTTAAAATTCCATTCTCACTCGCAGGTCTTAGAATCGCCTCCTTTGCGATTCAATTCATTTCGTTCGAGAGAACAAGACCCCTTTTATTAAGACCTGCATTGCTCGCTCTTCCCTACTAGCCGCAAACATCCTTCCCAATCCTTTCCTTTTAAAATCATTCCTAGTTAGCTTACCTTTTGGGCAGCTTCCTGTTGTGTTGTTTTTTTTTGAGTTTTTTTGACTCTGGGTGCAACCTGGAGGTTGGCCGCGGATAACAGGTTGTGGTGGTTTACCGCCGCTCCTGTCCCGGTCAACCGAAGGGCCCCTGCCCCACTTTATGTTGGGAAGCTGTCCCAAATTTTGAAATCCTTGTTGTCTTGACCCAGCTTCGGCTTTTGGCTTGGGTTTGGTTCAAGCTGTGGTGGATTACGTGGGGTTGGCGTGGTGCCGCCTACACGTCCCTGCAGCTTGGCCAAACTTGAACCATTGGCTGAGGTTGAGTCAAGCAACAACACAGTTGTTTTTGGTCCCCTGCTCCTCTCTTTTCGAGGAATTTCGGGTGGGAGAAACAGTCCCACATACTGGGCGGTACCCTTCCGGAACCGACCCAATGTAATTTTCACATTAGTACAATTTTTCAATCGTAAATATTTTTCACACTAAGCATTCAATCATTTTTACATGTAAACATTTGTTTCATACTTTAATCTTGTTCACAATTTCACCTTTCAATTTCTTGCGTCTTGTTCAAGCCAGCCAGCCAGCGGACCTGAAATGGATATGAATGGATCGGGTTTCGCTTAATAAGAGGGCCGATCTTTTGAAATTACATTTTTAAAATCTAACTTCGAAAATTTAAAATTTTTGAAAATTTAAATCTTTTTTCGAACTTATATTTTTCATTCAATAGTAGCCAGTTGGCTTTGCTAATTGATTACCAATCTTGAAAGTTAGTCACACCACCGGGTGTGCACACACTTGTATAGATTTTGAATTTGGCAATTTTGCCCTATTAGCTGCGAAAGCTTAAAAGAGTTAGTCACACCACAGGTGTGCACATACATAAATATATATATATATATTATATATATTTCCTTTTCACTTATATATATATTTTATATATATTTTTGAATTTGGCACTTTGGCCTATTAGCTGTTAAGATTTATCTCTTTGAAAGAGTTAGTCACACCCTGTTGTGCACTGGGTTGCTATTTGAATTTGCAGCAACTCCACTTAGTTATAAGCGTATTAACTCGTTAGTCACGTTAACGTGCAAAACCTAATTTGAATTTTCACTTTTCTTAGAAATCTTTTTCATAAACTGACAATGCCACTGCGTCACAGTAGTGAGGATCTGTCTGGCACCACAGTGGAGGCTCAGTGCTCCATATGCCAGCAGTCATTCGCTGCTGCCCAGGATACGTATACCACAAAATGTGGACACACTTTTCATGAAACATGCCTGGAGCAATGGCTCAGAAACCGTACTGATTGCCCGCTGTGCCGTGGACCACTTAGTCTCCCCTTAGGAGCCAGACAGGCCCCCACTGCTGCAGCATCTATGCCACGAGGGGCTCGGCCCAAAACACAACGGCCGGGAGTAAAAACCCGAGGCATGCGATCAGAGGATGTGGAAATCAGGGACTTCGATCTACAGGCCGAGTCGGGGGCGGAAGGTTTAGTTCAGCCACCTGGCCCGTCATCGAAAGCGTCCCCAATATCAGATGTGACGTCAGAAGCCGCAGGAGCGCGCTCTATAGTGCCCCAAGATTTAAGCGGACTTCAGCAACAAATTCTTGATTTGCAAAACGGCATGCGTGTGATGCTGGAGCGCATGGCCCAATTAAGCCTTCCGTCCCGGACTGGGAATGTAGAGTCGCCAAGACTGAACCCTCGCGCACAATCATTTGTACCAGTGCCGCGATCCTACTCACCTCGCACCTCTCGGGGCAATTCTTTTTTTTGTTTTGCCTCTTGAATGGCATCAGCCATTCCACTTTTCCGACCTTAGCACTCTTGGTTCTGGACTTCGGTCTGGTTCTAAGTTGTGCTTAAGGCCACTTCCCATTTCAATAATCGCTACAGAAGTTTAAATATAAGGTTGTGGTGATGATTTGACAATTAACGAAGCAGCGTTGAATGAAATTTCCATAGTTCTGGAAGAAAGGACAGCGGCATATTTAGTGGACGAATACCTAGATAAATACTCGAGCACGTATCATATAAGTTTTAAAACTAAGAGCCCAAAAAAATATATATTTTTTTGTTAACGTTGTTAAGCGAATTCCTAGATAACTTAAAAATTGAAGAAGTATTTAATAGCCAGTTAGAGCATATAAAGTTAAGAAGAAATTTGTTAAGTCATTATGACAACTATTGATATAGACAATATAGATATAACGAATACATCTATTATGCCATGGTGTGTTGACGAGGAAGATACACAGTATCGTTTAAGGAGCTATTAGAACAACTGCACTCATCGGGGGCTGAGTACGCAGAAACTGTGTATTCCTTGTTCGATTTCCTTACTTATTTGCGACACCTTGCGCGACAAGGCAAACTCGAAGAGCCATTGAAGCAATTACGTCTTGAAGACGGTGATCTGGCAAACGTAAACGATCTTGCGGCAGTGATATGGTTAGTGTTTCTGGGGAACATCTCGCTGAAAAGTTCGTGGAGTGCTTTGTCAAAAGCACTAAGCGAGACCGATTCCGGCACGACATATTGCTCATTAAGCAATGTAAAGGCACTTGCGGATGCCACAAAGTAACACTGGCTGATTTATTCCGCAGAGAAAAACGCGAGTGCTGCGAAGAGTGTTGCCGCGAAACGCAAATCGACAAATACGTCGGTCATTTCCAAAAGTTCGGCAAAGAAGTGTAATGATATACCACCACCATGCCTGAAATAAATCAAATCAGAGCAATCAAAACAAATAAATCAAAACATGAATCATGCAATCCACCACACGTATCATGTAGGTCGAATCCAATGCAATACACTTGCGCTCAACTGACCATATCAGGTTTCCGAGTAGCGACCGTGAATATCCATGCCATATGGTATATTCGAATGCAATGTAGAGTCATGTTGCGATCGATATAAATTATGTGTCACCATGGCACGCGACCTAAATATCATGTATTTTGGTTACAGTATGAATGAGCGCACATGGCAATAAATCTTGTGCATGTTGATTGAGTGGCGCTAGAAATATCGGTCAAGCGTAGCGTGAGAAAATAGAACACGTGTGATTCATGTAGAATATTGTGTCATGAGAAAATATATGCGTTAATGATTTATTTCAGGGCAAGCTGAGTTTTGGTAATAAAGTAGGTTAAGTTATGTTTGTAAAAATCGTATATAAGGAGTTGTAAGAATTAATGGAAAAGAGATTTGTTTAAGTAGACTTACTGGAAACAGTTGTTTTACTGAATCTCTGCTCTTGCGAGGTTATACTTGCAAAGCTAAAATCAAGCACGGCAAATGTTTAAGGGTAGCTTAAGCATGGTGCCATCACTAACTGCGGCCTCGCCGCTTTGGTAGGTTAAATTTTGCAATATCTTGCTCTCTACTGTTGGGTTTAAAAAAAAAATACTTCTTTCACAACAGTAAGAAACTAATTTCCACACGGACTGAATCAGAAGCATTCCAAGGCCCATCAGCAACATTGTTTCATAAAAACCAACTTATATTTCATGGCGATCCTGACAAACCGGACTTTGGAGTCAACAGTAAGCATCTAGGCAGCTGCGAAGAAGAAGAAGAAGAGGAGCGATTGGAACAGGAAGAGTACGTCCCTGAGCCGGTAACAACTACACCATCGTACTATCGATCAACACCGATAAGTACACCTGGACCCAGGCCTAGGAGAATAGAGGAATTTACCAAAAGGAAGGCTGAAGAAGATATTTTGAACACCATCCCCAAACCAAGACGGCCACGTGGAGGCAGAAAGACGAAACTAAAACGCGAACGAGCAGAACTACATAGACTCATACGAATTGCTTTTGGGCAGCAGAAGGAATACTTTCAGAGGAAACTACGAGAACTGAAAGATGGGAGATAATTGCTCGACAGAGGAGGTAACGGTGATACAGGAGTATCAGCAGTTGTAGCATCTGCCTACCAGAATCCTTTCGGCGACATGTGCTCGGCCTGTGCATGGTCACGTGCAAAGGTACCCTTAGGCACCTATGCAAATTCAATGTGCATACCTGCCCCAATTCGCATATGCATTTCAAAATGCATATGTACCCATATCCTAATATGCAAATTTCATATGCATATATTCTTTAATTCGCAGATGCATCTCAAAATGCATATGTACCCATATCATAATATGCAATTTCAACATGCATAAATACCCTAATTCACATATGCATCTCAACACGCATATGTCTCTTTAACCGCCCATATTCCATTTTCCCCATAATTATTATCAAAACGGCATCGGCTCGGAAATTCTACCAAATCCAATAACAACAAGACTTTGGTATTTCCGGAGTTCATTCCCAGCTAATATTAATTACTAGCAATGAGCTCGCAACCCTGAAATTGTTTTTGTTGAATTTGGGTGAAAATTCGAACCACCGCGACTCAAAATCTCACGACGTTTTCTGTGGCGGCATGAAAAATAACCCACTAACAACAACATAGATTCAATGCTCGGACCCCATCTACGGAATGTCGCTAATACTGAACGTGGGAAAACGTTCAGGCGACCAAATACACACAATAAATTTCCGAGAAAATTCTTGGAACCTGGACGAAGTAAAATCGCCAGAAAAATTGCTTGGCTGTGCCGAGATGGGGATTGCGAGTTGAAAAGTCGATGAGTTCGGACGTAAATGAAAAGAAAATTGTTGTGATGTGTGGTAGAAGGACGGGAACTGGAGTCGTTTGAGAAAAGTAATGAATTCATGCCGCGATAATCGGATGTAGATGAAGAAAAAAAAAAATAATTAACAATAACTAAAATTAGAAGAACAAAAATTCATTGATGGCATCACATAGTTAAAAATACTTCTGCGAACGTTGTCTTCACTACTTTTATTCACCTGAAGGTCTGAAAAAACACATGGAGGACTGTGGACCTCTCAATAACGATAGAAGTAAATTACCTAGTGTGAAGGAGAAAGATTTAAAGTATAAAAATTATCAACAAAAGGTTGAAGTCCCATTTGTTATATATGCAGATTTAAAGTAAGAAAAAATATCAAGAACATGTTTCGTTTAGCGTTGGAAATTATGTAAAATGTGCATATGACCCTGCGCTATCATTTTATAAACAACGTCACCGCGAGGACTGCATAAAATGGTTCATACAAAAGTTACAACTTTTTGCTAAAAATTTGGAATTTAATTTTCATTTATCCCACAAGCAAAAACATAACTTTATATGCGCAACTTCCTGTCATATATGTCCAAAGCTGTTTAGCTAAAATGACAAGAAGGTTTATGATCACTGTCACCTAACCCGTAAATATAATAAAAATTTTAAGGATTTTCATAACGTAAAATAATATTTCACAATCTTAGCGGCTATGACTCTCATTTTATTATCAAAAATCTTGCTTTAGATCTATCTGGTCGTATTGATCTTCTCCCTGTTAACAAAGAATTTTATATTTCTTTTACCAAACACATAGACACAGTATTTAGTTAAGTTATAGCATTCGGCAAATTTTCCTTTATTTCAAATTAAATTTGCCGCCTCGTCAAGTTCAATATGATTGAACTCTGAACGCACTCACTGTCAACCTGAGCTGGCAACAAGCAAATCACGGCGACGGGGAGAGAAACCGGTAGGTTAACGGCTTGAGACAGTGGCAAGGACAGGAATCAAAAATTTATATTTTATTCATGCATATGAAAACGAGTGTGGAAACCGTCAAACTGAAATGTGGATGAATAAAATTTCGATTTTGAATGTGGATGAATAAAATTGGATCTTTAATGCAAATTATATATCTCTAATAGGCGGGTTGCGTCAGCGAATGGCAATGGTAATGAACTGAGACAACTACTTTGTTTTTGAAATTAAAAGGAAAGGATTTGTGGCGGGAATGTATCGTTACATTGTCCACAATAAATCGACCGCGCCAACATAAGTGCGAGCATGGCATTCCTCCCGTTGCGATAGCTTTGCACGTAATCTGATACGCATAGCTATCGTCTCGGTCGGAATGTCATAATCCATCACATGTTTACAATGTGCGACTCGAGCTCATATCTACGATTCGAGCTCTGTACATGTACACAAGTGCCGACGAGGCATTTGTGTTTACGTTTCGGGCTCGAGCTCTGTACAAACGCACAAGTGCTGACGAGGCATTTGTGTACGTCTGGATAGAGGATCGAGCTCCGTCCGGACACACAATTGCTGACGAGGCATTTGTGTGTCTGGATGAAGAGGAATTTACGCCTGTTTGGTCAGCACTTATGACCTTCATAAGTGGCCCGCAGGCGGCGATCATTCTCATTCATTCTCTCGCCACGGCCTCGATATTGCAATTGTACATTTGTATATTAATCTTTTAATAAAGTAGTTTTTGTTGCTTATATCTACAAAGGAGTTTTACATTGCCACGACAAGGACCATAGATTCTTACGAATCTCCTTCAGAAAACCAATAAACTGCTGGAGCTGATAGGGGAGGTGCAGTTGTAAATACTGCTGTAAATACAGCAAATAAAAAAGAGTCGGAGGATGAGGGAAGAAAACAGCGAAGTTGCAAATCACTGCGCTCAGGCCAGTGAACCCGATGCAATGCAATGAAACATGCGAAAATCAAATGCATATACAAAGCCTGTTTTCGGATGGCAATACAATACATTTGTCCGCTGCATTCACAATGTTTGTGGGTGTGTGTGTGCTAGTTGGCGGCAAGGCTGTTTCGTAAAAAGTGTCAGCTGAAAAATTTATGTCTGGTATTTAGATAAGATGCGCATTATTATTTCAACCAGGATCTTGAATTCGTATATAAACAATGCAGTAATATCGACAGATATAACAGTTTATTTCCGAAATTCATCGATCACATAGATTTGTATAATGGGATCATTATTTGTAATAATGGAGAGAGGGGGATTTATGTGAAAATGTTAAGTGGAATATTTCAGTGATATTGTGAAATTTACAATGAATTAATTAGCTTCATGAGATAATGACGGTTGGTTAATACGGTTCGTATCACGTTGCAGCAGTTATATGATTCTGTTGTGCTAATAGTATTGTAAAAGTTGCGTGATATAGAGACATTATATACTTGATGGTACTTTTGTGACTAGTTAAATCTGCACATGCTTCAAGTGTTCGTTATTTTTAGAACAATTATTAAAGCAGGTGGAATAATGTGAGCTGTGGCGTATATAAGAAGCGATGAACTTCATCCTAATTCGCACATTTTGCGTTCATTTTTGAAGCAGATAAGAATATAAGTATAATTACGTTTGTATTTCTTAAATTGTATCCTTATATATTTTGAGCCCCAAAAGACTATTAATTTTAGCTGGCGTTTGTATGTGCTTTAAGCATAGCTTTAGGGACTTTGTTTATATTTTAAACCTGAAAAGCTTCTTAAAATTTGTTTTATTTTTGATTTACAGCGATGTATTTACAGCGAAGTCCGAAGTGAACCGTATGTTCGAGAAATTGTTCAAAGCAGCCGAATAATTTGCAAGGGAACAACGGTGTCACACCTTCCATCAAAACCAACGACGGTTCCCGGCAAAAAGCGGGGAGCCGGAGAAGTCAACAGAGATACGTCAACATCAACCTCAGGATCTGCCTGCCACACCACAACCGAGACCCCAGCGTCAGGAGGCCCGTGATCAACCTGGCCATCAACTTTTGACGGAGGGGCCACAACCTCAGAACCTAAGTGGACGCTAACGTTCCACCCTCCCAGGACCTCAACCTTTGACGATCGAGGAGTATCGGCGTAGGCAGGGTGTACACCAAGAAGTAAAACCGATAAAAAAGAAGAAGAAGCGTACCGGTAAGGCCGTTTTATTGAGGCGTCAACGAGGAGAACTTCACCGCATAATCGCGATAACAACAGATAAAGCTCTGAAGACCTCACTGATCAAAAAATTAAATAATCTAAGAGGACGAGGGATAGATTTTCAATACTTAAATAAATAGAAAATGAATAGTTTAATCAGTGATTTTGACCCAGCTCCAGTCTCGAAATTTTACACAAACAAATTACCGTTAATACGGTAAATTCGTTTCAGAAATTGCAATTTTAAAGCGACATCGCTTGTATTTCGATTTCTCGAAAACAAGGTGCCGTAAGAGGTCATGTAGAGGACTTTTGATACATTACGTATCAGAAGTCATTTGCCGTGAATTTTAGAAAAATCCAAATTGGCAAATGCTACAGTATTTGCCAATTTGCAGTGCAGAAAAATTGTGTAAAAACGCAAATGTTGTGATCGGTGCGAATGGATGTATGATATCAGACCTTTACAAGTTTCAAGAGTCTTTGAAAGATTTTCAAATAATTTTATATGATGATATCAGAAATTCAAACTCTATTCTATTCATGCTTCCTAAAAGAGCTGGACCAGTAAAGAAGATATTTCTTTACTATTGTACATTTCAAAAGTACTTTTATGTTATAAAATCATTAACAGTTTTTTTCAATAAGAGGTACCTCTGTGAGCATTGTGACAAAGTCTTTCGTGAAAATCTACATAAGTGTGAAATGAAGTGCTCATATTGTATTTTTAAATAGTGCTTTAGTTTTAGGTTATGATTTTTTTATATCTAATTTAAGTCATTCAATTAGTGTAATTGCAATCTTCACCTGACTATAATTCTCTTATCCTCCGGTATGGTACGTTATGGTATATAAACTACCAATCCTCCGGTGGAAAATCATAATTTTTTACGAGTTCACCGGATCAAATATGGTCGCCACTAGATCTCCGGAGGTTGGGAAAGAACACTGTGTTAAATTTTTCCGCTTGGTGAAAACACAATATGGACTTAGGCTCGCGGTCCATCTGGATGATGGAGCTTTCTGTTTTTTACCTCCTATATATACCGATAAGGGGTTAAGACGCAGCGACAGGTGGATGACCTTAACCAATCAATGGACCAATACAAGACGTTTGACGGTGTTGATGAATTACGTGGTGGCTGTTTAAAAATACGATTCTTCAAAAAATAAAAGACACAATATAAAAGTTGACAGTGTGAATATAAAATACGAACATATAAATATAAAATATCAAAATAAAACACTGAAAAACATGTTTCATTACGATTTTACAGGGTAGAGAAGAAAAACTCTATAAGATATCTCCCTAATTACTACTCTATGTGTAAAGCTATATTACAGCCTCAGCTTAAAACCAGCTCCATAGCAGCACCCCATGATACCATGCGCATGGAACCTCAAGCCACAGCTACCACACTTATGACTTTTCTAGCTGGTTTTCAGATACAAAAAGCCCACGCCGGAGTACCATCCTTTTAGCTGTATAGCACTACCACTTTGGATAGCTTGTCCCTATCGCACGTACTAAAAAATTATACCAAAGTATCTATGTTACTACTAATATTGAATTAAGGCAAAAAAGTCGTTTGTTTCACAATGCAATATGTTAATGGGCATGTGCCGCTTGTTTAATATTGAATAAAGGGGGCAATGAAGTGATTTCGCGACATGTTTATAACGATGTGTAGTTGAAAAATATTAACTGTGAGTAGTAACAGCAGGTGTATGATTCTGTTGTACTGATGGTATTGTAAAATATTGCGTGATATAGAAGAATCATATACTTGATGGCAGGCAATTTTGTGACTAGTATTTTTTTTTGTTTTTTGCTTTAGACAAAGTACAACTGCTAAATTTGTCACAAATCGTGGGGCCGACCTACCCTGAGAAGAGTCCTCAAATGCCGGCCAATTTTCATTAGTCCATCACTGTCTAATGTCCTTGGCATGATATCCTACACCTATTATTTTTCCATTTCCATCAGCAAGCTCATAAGATACTTCACCTAACTTCCTTCGCACAACAGCCCCTAGGAACTTAGGGGCAAGTTTAGCTGCGAATCGATCCACAGCGCTACTAAGTGCAAAGTTCCGTACGAAGACTACCTGACCAGGGATAAAAGTTTTTGTGCGACTCCGGAGATCGTACACCCGGACTCCTCCAGCATGAGCTTCAGCCAATTTATCCTTCACTCTATCCTGCTTCCATCGCATCCTGTCTGTGTGAGGGCAGAGCTCTATCTCTCCATCATCCAATACTTCAAGCGTTCGTTATTTTTTTTAAATAATTTTTCTGGCAGGTGGAATAATGTGAGATGTGGTGTGTATAAAAAGCGATGAATTTCATCCTAACTCACACATTTAGCGTTCATTTCAAGCAGCAAGCACACACTGTAAGTAGTATTTGTAGTGTCTTGTTTGTAAATATTTTGAGCCCTAAAAGGCTAGAAATTTTAGCTGGCGTAAGCACAGCTTTAGAATATCTATAGCTATTTTGTGGCTCAAAATGCTAGACATTTTAGCTAGCGTGAGCCAGGTTCTTACATTTTTCCTTCAATTAGTTTTATTTTTTTTACAGCGCTGAATAAATGGAAGTCCGAGGTTAACCGTATGTTTCAAAAATTGTTCGAATCACACGAACAATTTGTGAGTGAAAACAACAATTTGGGACAGCAGGAGCAGTTAAGAGAACAACCTGGACGTCAACCTCTGGATCGACCTCGTCAAGCCATAGAGGTTAAACCAGTAAAAAAAGAGGAAGACGCGTGCCGAGAAAGCCGTTTCATTGAAATGCCAGCGAGGAGAGCTCCATCTCATTATTGCGATCAGCACGTGTTGTTAGTGTTTACCAATTTGCCTGTATCGAGTCGAATGAAGTGAAACCAGTTCCAGAAAGGTAAAATGTGCATTTCTTGGTGACTTAGCATATCATGATTAACATGTATTGCATACAGAAGTAGGTTCACACATGGTACCCAGTAGGACCAGGAATGCTTACTGCAGTAATGCAGTAATTATTCCCAGTAATCATCGTCGGATCGTTTTCGCATGACGGCACTGATGAATTTAACATTAGAATGTCATTATAAGTAACGATACTCGCTCCGTTTTGCATTACTCTACCCTTCACTGTGCATTACTTTGTAATACAGTAAAGTAGTTAGTAGATAAACCCACATGGATTTCTGTACCACAATGATTCGTTTTTGCATTACTTACACATTACATTGTAATCCATTATTTTGGAATTCATAGGCATTAATGAAAGAGTGCATGGTAAAAGTCATCGATGCTTGTGTCCTACTGGATATGGAGGATTCATAAAAGCTGGTTGCAGTCGGTTGAAATGCGTTTAACATGATTGCGTGCCGTGATGATGATATATATATATATATATATATATATAGTGCGAAAAGAGAATGACCAATAACTGTTTGTTGTGGGTAATTTACATTTTGATCGTGGTACAATGCGTGATTGCTGTTGTTGTTTATTGACAAAGTGAAAGAATCGAAAATAACAGATCGACGGGTAGTTTTTCTTGTAAATAGGATAACCTGGTTTGAAGATCAACATTATTCACTTAGCAAAAATGAAGAAGATCAAAAGTGAGTGATTCTCAAATGAATGATGAATGTGTATGAAAGTAAAAACCGAGAAGTTGTGGGATAAGATTTCAATTTGTATCTGTATAATGCTAATGAGCTCAGGTGTGAAATAAAAATTCGTATGGCATGTAGAATAGGAATGTTTTATTTTATTGTGATATGAAATAAAATTGTTTGTTGATATTTTACATGAAAAAATAATTGTATATTGAACCAGTTTCGCATATAGCTCCACCAAAAATTAATCCGAATTCAACATATTTTAATAGGTTGAAGAGGCAATGCTCTATTCCAGAATATTTTTTTGAAGTAAAAGGCGTATCGTAAGGTTCACAAAGGGTTATTTCGCAACATTGCATAATGCAGCAGCGAGTTATTCTTGAACCTAGAGGGAGGGATGGTTTTAAGTTGTGGCGAGTGAAGGGGTTCACCTATGGACGCCATAAAATTCTTTAAAGTGCTTAATATTATTTTATTTTATAATTAAGCGACGATCTTTTCGAAGACGTATGTGCGCAGAACTACGTGAAAAAGACGTCACCAATCTTGCAAAATATTTGTTTATGGAAAGAGACGGGGAAAGAGGATTTTTCAGTCCTTTGCGAAGGTGGTTCTTCATATGTGAAAGTGACGATTTACGATCACGTGAAGAGTGTCCAAGTGCCGAAAGATCAAATATGGAGAAACCGTGTCTTGGAGATGAGCTTCTGTTTGAAGGATTCGAATGTGCCAGTACTCCAAGCGTTGCAAACCATCAAAGAACATTGCAAAAAGGTGATAAAAAACAATCCGGAGGCAGAGTATTCGCACACGCCAAATCGATCGAACTATTCCTATGGAAGGTTCTGATTGTTCCACCAGAAGATTGTATACGCTGTCCGCTCTACTTGGAAGTAAATGAAAATTTTATAGATGAAAACGATGACCAGTACAAGCGCGCCATAAACCTTTATAAAAGGAAAATATTATATATGACAATAGACGAAATTTACGATAAATACAAAAACAAGACGTGTCTCTTTAACGCGATTCATGGTAACGTTTCGTTAGAATATTACGGCCGAGAGACAAATATGAATTTTATCGGCAAATATCCTGAATCTGAAATGTATGGTTGCAATACGATGAAAACGAATGAAAGAAAAGAGTTTTTAGAATGGTATAGCACTGTATCACAAGGGGTTTTCCAATAATAGACAATTTCCCATTGGGGGCTCCTGCATGCTAATTTCCTCATTGGTACCCATGCACGCTACATTGCCTTGGAAACAACAAGTTTCAAGGTAAAAAGTTCAGTGCGAATTTGAAAATTAAGAAACCGTATTAACGGTTCTCAAATTTTTCATCTCAGTAGTAAGGGTGACACTTTTCTATACTTTTAGCATTACGCGAGTAAGGGACAGGAGATCAAAAGTGTCACGGTTTTGATGCCGCCCACCCGCGTGCTTTAGGTATGGAAAGTGTCACAAGTTTGAGGTAAGCTGGTTTTTCATTTTTTACCGCCGTGTATGTATGAAGAATCAGGCTAGCTACAGGTGTGAGGGAGCAAACCCGACCGCCATTCTGCATCTTCGATGTAGAAGCCAATCATAAGCAGCTGCAGGAGCTTGTTTGTTTGGGTGTGTTTTTGTGTTTATTTTTTCGCCGCCGAAGAGGACAGATTCTTAATACAAAAATCGGGGGTTTTTTTTAGTTTTGTAAACAAAAATTTTTCGTTTGAGGCGTTGTTGTTTGTTGGGTTGACAGGAAGAAGGATTGCTATTGGTTTTTGGTTTGGTTTGGTGTAGCAGTTTGGTTGCTGGTAGTTGTGACTTTGATATCTGATGCATTGGATATTGGTGTTTGGAGCGTTGGCCTCATGATCTTAGAACTCGTAGTATTGGTGCTTGTTTCCGTGCTCTTTGGTTTTTGGATACCCCGTTGCTTAATATTGAGAAATGCTGACCAGGTTCGCTTCATAGTAAACAAAAAAAACTTGTCTCGTAGTACTACTACGATGAATTTAGTGTGCATAATTTTTGAAATCGATATAAATGAGAAATGAATGAACTCGCGTGCTGAACCAGTTAAGAGCTTAGTCATTTGCAAAACAGATAACAGACATGAAGATATTTATATCTTCGATGAATGTTTGAATACATTTGAATTGATTACGGAGCAATAACAATGCATTCATGAAAGCGGAAGTGGAATGTAAACAAACTGAAAACAAGCTGAAATGTGGATAAGAATAGAATTTCAATTTCATTGAATTGGGGCGGCAATGCTAATGAACTCAGGTCTAATTTCGAAATGAAAAGTGGTTTGTATGTACAAGCAGACTAAGATATTTTTATTATGATGCGAATATTATTGATATAAAAATTACAAAGTTTTTATATTGATATAAAAATTACAAAGTTTTTATATTGAAATAAAAATTACAAAGTTTTTATTTTTTATGGAATCTTATTTTGAGAAATCCACCCCGTGAGTCATCCACGCCATCAAATGTTAAGAATTGATCCGTCGCCTGGTACAGCTCTTCAACCTGACGCTGAGTTTTTATCTTGTCTGAAAATCGAGGGGGCAGGAAGCAAAAAATCCCTTCATCCAAATGTACCGCCAGTCGAAGACCGTATTTTGTCTTCAGCATGCGGAAGAATTTTACATGGTGCTCCTTCCCGATCTCTAAGGAGCTAACTGCAGTAATTTTATTTCCATCTCCACCAACTGCTGGAGTCAGAAGCTCAAACGCACTCTAGAAAAATAGAAACAATGTAAATTATTCATGTATTTTTTAAACATACAGTAAGTTGCAGTACTGAGATACTTACCATATTGTCTTGATAGACTTTCGAAGAAGACTCTGATGTTCATACAGAGGACTGCAGTCTTATATACTAGATGGTTGTGAAATACCAGAACTAAAGTTCAAGAACACAAAGTTGTTAAAAGTATAGAGCTGTATACATATTTTATACAGAATACATACCAGCTATCAGAACTCAAATTCAAGCCTATTTATCAAGTAATACAAAGGTGCAAAAATGTAGAGGGTATGATAAGTCAAATCCTGTTTATAACAATCAGATGATATATTGAATTACTTTTTGTTGAGATCGACATTCTCCACTTAAAAACAGGTAAAATACGACAAAGTTGTTAAAACTAGAATCTGTATACATATTTCATGTCAAGTCAAATCCATTTCATACAAAAATCAGATGACATGTTGTTGTAGAGATCGCTTATCTTCACTTAAAAATAGGAATATGCAGTTTCATACATTATGCAGATCAACCATCAGAATACAAAGTTGCAGTATACATGTTTTATCACAGATCAGATTCAACTCACAAAAAAAAAAGATGATATGATGAAATCCTTCTTGTCGGGATTGCCAAAGTTCATTTTAAATCTAGAATCTGTATACATATTTCATGACAAATCAGTTCTATCTCATACAAAAATCAGACGACATGTTGTTCTTGTAGAGACCGACAAGCTGTTCTTAAAACAGGAAAATGCAACTATGCAGGTATGCAGTTTTTGTATAATATGATGCAATACCATTTTGATGATTGTAGTTTGTTGCATAAGATGTATAGAAGTGAAAGGTGGTCTGATCAGAAGAATAGCTGTAATGACCTTGCGAATGGGTATAAAAGACCTGGTTGAGAATGGTACAACCATCAGAATTTTGAAATCGAAGCCACGAGCTTCAAGTATAGGAGAAAAATAAATGGGTAAGTAAAAAGAAAATAAAAAACATTTTAAATTAATTCTAGATAAATTATATTTAAAAACAGAATCTTTTCAGAATACCAAAACTTAATAAGCGTGCAACAGTCTTTAACAAGGATATGTACGGAGTTAATAAACATTTCGAATGAGATTAAAGTGAAGCATGTTTTGGATTCGAAGAAGCGGAAGCGAGCACCACCAAACAACGTAGAGGACACAGCAGGAGCTGTTTTTGGATTTTCAGAGAAGCGGAAGCGAGCATCACCAGACAACGTAGAGGACACAGCAGGAGCTGTTTTTGAATTTTCGGAGAAGCGGAAGCGAGCATCACTAGACAACGTAGGACACAGCAGGAGCTGTTTTTGAATTTTCGGAGAAGCGGAAGCGAGCACCACCAGACAACGTAGAGGACACTGCAGGAGCTGTTTTTGGATTTTCGGAGAAGCGGCAGCAAGCACCACTAAAAAAACTAGAGGACACTGCAGGAACTGTTTTGGAGAAGCGGCTGATAGCTCTGTCCAGAAAATTTGCAAAGGGCATCGATAGGAAAAGAAAGATTAGAATTCCTCCTATCAACCCTTTATGGCTTACTACCATAAAAAATTAAAAAAGAGCAATAAAAGAAAATAAGAACTAATCTTAGTTTATTATTTTTTTTTAAAAAGGATCAGAAAAAGAGTCTGAGTAAAACAGCAGGTTAGGCATTCCGTGGTGGAGAAGTACACAATTAAAAACCAGACTTTGGAAGCTTTTTTCTAGTGCAAAAGTTCCAGAAAGGCACCGAGCAGCACTTCCAGATCCAATATTTAGTATAGTAAATACTTAGTAAATAGTTATAAGTCTATTTTATAACAAAGAGTAATGGATGTAAGAAAAATCGTCTGCACTTTAGTTAGTGCTTTAAGTTTAGATTTTATGTTATTTCGTACTAACCTTAAGAGCTTGTTAAATATTATAAGAGAGAGAAAAGTTGTGTTCTCCCGAGAGGAGAAAAATTTTCTTTTAGAGAATTTTTTTAAATATTACAGTCAGTGCGATTCGTTTGAGGTATTGAAGGAATGTATTGATTTCTTCAATATTGAGAATACGGGTAGTATCCAATCTCGTGAAGTATCATTAACTGATAAAGAAGTTCGGAACGCTAACATAGCAAACACAAGTGTGAATCAAGCTCATTCAACACACAAAGTGGTTCAGTGTGGTGCTGGAGTGGAAAGTGGGTATGAAGTGTTGGCTAGGAATAGAAAATTCTTTAAGAAATTTAACGTTGAGGGGAACAAAATTGTATTCCGAATCAAAGGTCTCGGTGCTGAAAATGAAAATCCTCTCCTGGGAATAGAGAAAATTTTTGATGATATTATTAAAGATATAGTGTCGAAATCTGGAAGGGGAGCTAAAATCAGCTTTACTATTTCACTCCCAAACGCGCCTGACATAAAACCTATCTGGTCTAGCTTGAGATCGATTGAAGAGGTGAATGGAAGATATATACTTGATTTGATTTTGAAATCAATCCAATACTGCGTTTCTTTCGGACGAAATAATGCAGCTGAACGCCGAAGTCGTTAATATTCTCTCTGGGGGTGGAAGAATTAATAATATAACTACAGACGAATGCGAGATTCTAAAAAGACGAACATGTGTTGTAGATGTAGGGTTGGAGTGTGATGTGGAATGTCTTCCTCGCTCTATTTGCTATGCAGTCGAGATGCATTCACATTCGTTCCAGACGCGGTACCATTCTTCAGTCCTGAAAAATTTAGAATGCAGGACTAAGTGGTTATGTGAAAATGCCGGAGTTATCGTTAAAGAGGAAGGCTGCAATCTAGCACATCTTTATAAATTTCAAGAATTTCTAAGCGATTTCCAGATAGTTGTGTTCAATGATTTGAAAAATTCAGATTCGGTCATTTTCAAGGTTTCTGTCAGAAATGATTTTCCGAAGAAAATTTACTTGTACTACTCCAAACGACTTAAACATTTCTATGTGATAAAATCATTGAAAGCCTTTTTCAATAAACACTATGATTGTATAGTAGAGGACGTACAATCATATTAGCATTGAGAAACTGGTGCGGTCAGACTGGTTTTGGCTCGAGACATTCGATTGGAGATTGTGGCCTAGGCTAGTTTGTCGGCAGGCTTGTGAGCCGAACGAGAGACGAAAAAACGTGGTTGTGGCGGAGGAAGTCGTGGCTCGATCGAAAGAGCGGAAAAAGAATTAGCCGCGATAGCCACCATGGCTGAAATTCTGGGAGAACGACGAAAACTGTCGGGAATAAGTGTGTAGTAGGTTGCAATTTGTTTTTTAGGAATATTTTTTTCGTGTCCTGGAGGATGAGTGCTTTGAATAAGAGCGGAGTGATCCCGTAACATCTGGGATTATGGCCTCGCCAACATCAGGGGCGTGAGGTTGTTTGCCTCATCTTCGGGCCTTACTAAATAGGGACAGTTTTCACCCTGGTTGTTTTTTTCGCGTTTCCAGCTCCCCTTTTTTATTTCAGAAAGCTAGCAACGTCCTTTGTCACGTCTCGGCTGGGTTACAGCCCATGCCTGAGAACTGAATCTGGTTCTTTATGGACAAAAGCCCCTTCCCCTTATTATTTGCGGCTAGTATTAATTCATGACGGACCAATAATACGTAGCGTTCCCCTTTTTTTCTGAGAGCTAGTTCACTCCATTTTTCAATGCCACGTAGAGCTAGCAAAGAGGCAAATCAGCATCCGGTGGACACGGATTAAAGGGTGCTCCGCTTATGCGAACGAAGGGCCTTCACGGCTATTTCTAGGGCACTCTGCTCCCGGGGCATTACTTTTTTTCTGATCTGCACTTGTAGATGGTTCGCCATCACCCTTTGCTGATTGTCAGACCCTCTTCTGGACTTCAGTCTAGTTGAGGCGCCTCCAAGCAAACTCGCAATTCTTAAATCGCTACGACAAGAATTATTACAGTACTGCATAAATGATGTGAATATTTCACGTTTGGGCAGCGTACATTTTATGAGCGAATTAATCAAAATGACTTATGTGAACCCTCTTGTGGAAAGTTTTACAATAGCATCGACATGTATGCTGCAATCACATTGCACATGCATACGATACGATACATGCATTGACTGAGTTTGAGGCCAGAAACGCACATGGCGAATGATATGATAAACAAGAATAACAAAAGTAAAATTAAAACTTTGTGCTATCCGTTATACCAACAAACAAATTGTCTGGGAAGAGCCTACACGAAAAAAAAATTCCCCGTAATTCATTCATACCCAGCATAGGTCAGTTTTGACACGGCAGACACGACAAACGATCCACAATAAAGACCAGAAATACACCAGTCTTGTTATTTTTATTCTCGCGAACACGTGCTTTTTATAGTGATTGTACTGGTGCACTTTGGACGTAAACACATGGTGTTCGGTTATCCGGTACGACACTTTCAACATACACACGTATATTCCTCTCTATCCAAACACTATACTCGAACTCTACTTCGAGCTCCTCATCTCATATCAGAACCAACTCCCGACCAATCAAGCCGCCAGTCTACATGCATGCACACTAGCGCAAAAGCCGACCGCCGGCCGCCAAACCGGCTCTCCGTACAAAAATAGCAGATTTTTTAGCACACTTTCAGCATCTTTAGCCTCCAGAAACTAGCACACTTTGAGCATGTATTGGCTATAGCCTGTCCCTATCGGACCTAGTGCAAAAATCAATGAAAGTGGTATTATTACTACTCCCTCCGGTGACCGTGTCGCCCTCATGCGGTGTAGTTTTAGTGCTGCGGTGGAGAATTCTCAACACGGATTCTATTTTTCGTGTCGCCCGGCCTCGGCCAACCGCGCACCATTACAAAATGTGCCTCAATTAATAGCAAAAGAAAAGGAAAAATACCAGTAGTTGTAAGTTCGATAAAATATCATGATTATCATAAAGCGAAATACGATAACAATTCCGCTTGAACAAAGTATCCTTAAACTAGTAAGATCGGAAGGTCGAAGGTTTTAACTATTTTTAAACAATATGGAAGTTACCTTTGGCTTATTTACTGTTGGAAGACTTATGCCTTTGTTTATAATTCCTATTTTTACCAAGAAGGTTACTTTATGTTATCAAGTTTGAAATTGAAACATTAAAACATCGTCCTCTAAAAGGTTAGTAATATTAAACCTAAATATGTATATACATTATGGGCGAAATTGTAACATGCAGAAATTTCCTTTCGAAATTTCTGCACGGCTTATTTCCGCACACACTGTCGTGCCCTTGGAATTAGCCAAAAATAATTCTCATTCGGACTAGCGGTACTTTGTTTTTCAATTTGAAAAACAAGACACTGCAAGTCCGATATGACATTGCCTGGCATGAGGCGATACGAATGCAAGAACCGGTAACGGTATCTTGTTTTCGTGTCGCAGATCAAGCCAGCATTCGAGTCAGTCTGAGTTGGGCGGTCGATGGGAATTCTGGTTGGAGGCGAGACGGCGTGGCGAGATAGCCTGGACGTGGGACAGTGAATTTTGTTCGGGTGATTCGAAAAGAAAAGAAAAAACGTGGTCGGGCATATGTGGAATTAGATGCTGAAAGGCCAGTGAAAACCGTCCGAAAACCGAAAAAAAATATCATAGACATTTTGTTTAATTTGAGCTTGGTAGTATGTACTAAGCTATTTAGTAGATTTTTTTTTATCTCGTAAATAGTTGTTCTTTCCTTGATGGATAAAAAAAAAAAAAAAAAAAAAATTACTAGGGGGCCCCACTAGATCAATTGCAATTAGCATTAATAATTTAGTGTCGAACCTGCCAATTATATTCAAAATTGTAAGGCAGGTTGTACGAAAGTGACTTGATATAAAACAACAACATAAAAAAAAAAAAGTAGTATTTAACTAAATTAGACCATATCGTAAATATCAAAAACAATCATTCTGATAGGGTCGTTTGTTACTTGAAGTTCTTTTTCGGTTAGCATTTATTGAAATATAATAAAATTGTAAGCACTCGAGTGTTAGGGAACACTAAATTTGTATAAGGAGTAACAGCAATGAATTGGAAGTACCGACTAGACTTAAGATTTTGGCATGTTTTCAAGTAGGAAACTTACATTTTTTTATCATTAACATATGTTTAAACATCAAATTTGTGATGCCCAAGCGTCGATCCTTTTGAAAATGTCACAAGTATTCAATTACCATATTCGAGATAATAGCAAAAAGTAATGCAAAGTTTCTTGCCTACCTGCTCCCCTTGGTAGACATTCGAGATATTTCTCTCATTAATTACTCCTATTTATTTCTTTTACGACATAATTTTGGTAAAGGAGTATAATTAACTATTTAATGAGCAGTTGCACCAGATTGCAAGTATTTTTTTTCGTTTATAAGAGATTTGTTTGGTTTAATGTCATTCAGAAACTTAATAAAATGACTTTGTATTGAATTTGAATCCGCGGTCTTCTTATTGGGCCAAGAAGCCCGAGAAGTTCTTCTTACTTTTCAGGGTCCGCGCCTGGCCTGGCTGGCCTACGGATGATTAATTAGTGGTTTTGTAGTAATTTTCAGCGTTCATGGGAGGGATACTGGCCCAACATTTAGTTTCAGTATTTTTGGTAGATTTTTTGAATTTTTGAATATTGAGGGCCAGTATCAGAGGGTGGAGGACCCCAGACCATCGGGGTCCGGGCTCCACTACCATCGGGGGCCCGGGGCTGTCTGCCTCACCCGGGTTCCTTGTAAAGGAGAGGTAGTGCGTTTTCCCGTTTTTCCCGTGTTTAAATTTTCAATTTATTGGCTCCGTGCGTTGTCACGAGCACTGGGTCTGCTTAGTCAGCCCATGTTGCAGAGCCTGGGTGGTTTCCTTTACGGAACTATGCCCCCTTTTGGTCCCTGGGTATTTTATATACCAGTTTGCGGCTACAATTCATGACGGATGAATATACGTAGCATCCCGTTTTCTTGAGAGCCAACCATCCCCATTTGTTTAAAGAACCCACCCCAGCCGCAGCGAGCTAGCAAAGCGGCACCCCAGCATCCGTCGGGGTTGGTTAAAGGGTGCTCCGCTAATGCGGACGAGGGGCCTTCACGGCCATTTCTAGGGCACCCTGCTCTCGGGGCAATTCTTTTTTTTGTTTTGCCTCTTGAATGGCAGCAGCCATTCCACTGTTTGACCTTAGCACTCTTGGTTCTGGACTTCGGTCTGGTTCTAGGTTGTGCTAAGGCACTCTCATCTTTACCAATTCGCTACAAAATAATGAGAAGACTTTCTTTTTCAGGGTTCGCGATGGCCTGGCTGGTCTATAATTAATTGATTTGAATTGGAGTTTCAGTTCATTTAAAGAGATGGACGTTGGCCATTTTAGTTTTCTTTGCTTTTGATTGATTTTTTTAGGCGAGTTTAGGTCAGCGGATGGAGAGATCTCGCAACATCTGGGGTCTTGGCCCCGCCAACATCAGAGGCCTGAGGCTGCCTGCCTCATCATCGGGCCCTACTAAACAGATACAGTTCCCCCCTTTCTAGCACAAGGAAGTACACCGTTAGACCGAAGTCATAAGCCAGACAGCTGTAAAAAAGCTCCTAAAGAGGAAGGAAAGGCTCTTTACCAGCCTAATAAATAAAACCGACGAGCTGCAGAACCTGATTGGAGAGGAACAGCGAAACACCATGTAGCATCCGCCACGTTTCCTCACTGGGAAACGCGCTTGCCACTTTTGCCTTAGAAACTACACGTTTCAAGGGCAAAGGTGCAAGCGAATTGGAATTCAAAAATAAGTTACCGCTACGTAACTATTTCTTGTTTTCGATTTCAAGGCCTGCGGTGATGCAAGCGAGATTTCGAGAGAGTCGGAGAGAACACGTGATGACTGGCGGTCAGAGGGGGAACGGTTGAGAGCCACGGCTCATCACGTACGGCTAGAATCTGTGGAATTGCCGTGTGAAAATTTTGTGTCCCGCCAACGGCGTATTTCCATTTATAAATTACTGATGATTCCATTTATAAATTACTGATACAAAACGTTGATGTGATAGCGTCAGAGCTTGAATTCATCGACTTTGAACAGTAATTTTTGTGAGATAGTAACTAGTTGAATATTGCGGATAGTATTATTTCATGGCGGATGAATAATAGGTAGCGTCCGCCTTTGTTTTCTGGGAGCGAATCCACCCCATTTCCAATTGACGCACCACAGCTGCGTAGAGCTAGCAAAGCGGCAAATCAACACCCGGCGGGGTCGGATTAAAGGGTTCTCCACTTACGAGGACGAGGGCACACTGCTCCAGGGGCAATCACTGATTTTTTGTGTTGCCCTTGTTGCTGGTTTCAGCCATCCAATCTCTTGGCAAACTCTTTGGTTGACTTCGGTTCAGTTGAGGTGCTCTGACGAGACTCCCAAACTAACTATTTGCTACAAAAGCTGATTTTTTTTTTTGTTATTTAATGATCTGAAGAGTTAACTGTAGAAGTCTCATTGAACCTGAAATTATTTTATATTAATTATTTTTTATACAGGTTTATATAAGCGGCTATACAATCCTTTATCATCTATGCAGCTGACTTTATCATTTAAAAATTTGTTGTGCAAATTTTCAACTGACCTGTAGTCATTTTCGAATGCATTTTTTCGACACGATGGACATTTTTTCCGGTCTATCATCGTTAGATTAGCCGAATAACTTCCCAAATGGAATGATTTTATATAAGAATTATAGGACCTGAAATGATTATTTGATTTGCACCACTACCTTCCGAACTATTATAAGGATCCGAAGCACGTTTCAAAAACGGTTTTTCAAATATGAGACCTTAGAAAGGTGTATTGAATAGGAATAGCTAATTCTAATCGACTAAGAGAAATATGTCCGAAAGAAGCAAAATTGTGTAATTGGCGTTCTCGCGAAAAAAAAAAACACGGTAGCATTAAATATGATAGAAAAAGATGAAAAAATTTGCATGTTCCTTTCTTCGAAAGTACAGTCTTTTCGAGGCTATACAATATACCGTCGCAAATACTATCTGTTCACACAAACGTTTAGGTTTCGCCCTCAGCAATTAGTCATACGCTTGCGCGCACTTGTCGGCTGAGAATAATTTCATTATTTACACATATGCTTTATCAGAGTTTTTGAAGATATACTCAAATATTTCATAACTCAGCCAATAACTAAGCACAATAGACCAAGTATTCTATATTGTGAATGACCAAGTAGTGTATATTTTCGTAGACCAAATATTGTAAGATTTATACATGTAGATTAAGGATCAACGGTAGAAATAAGCATAAAGATTGGTACAGTATTAAGATAGTAATAAGACGAAAATAAACAAAACAGTTCAAATATCTGGATCATATATCCGCATCGCGACAATAGACCAGATCGAGCACTATCGTGACGTGACCTTAAGTCTTTATCCTATTTCAATTTGTTTCAACACAAGTATATAAGTTAAAAATGTTCCATTATTTCTTGAAAGAAATTCAAATGCATTTTCAATAATGAAAACACAATTAGAGAAAAAAAATTATCTATCACCTTATGCTAATATTTCTATTTCTAAGTAATAACAATTAATATCATTTAATTATGACAACATAACATTGAAACAGACAAACAAAATATATTATACTTACGCATAAATGTTGTAACTAAATCGAAAGAATCATAATTAATTGATAATAATTTAATAAAGTCTACAAGAAAATAATATTTAAAGAAAATTTAAGTCTACACGCAAAACACTATACAATTCATCTACATACGAGTATGTCTTTTCAGCGGAAAATCTTGAAAATAAGAATATATATTTTTCTTCTTTCTTTATATATATTCAGTAATGATTATATTCATGGCTAATGATTCTACACATAAGTGTAGTTTAGTTGTCTTTTCACATGCTATCATATAAAAGCTTTCTAAATTTTCATTCGGTTCGACATTATTTTTTTCGGTTTTATGTAGAAATTCACTGTAAATCGAACCAAATATTTTCAAATGCACTTGAGTTCTTGTTTGTTTGTGTTTAATTGACTATTTTGGTTTTGTTGTTATCCATTATATTTTCTAATCTTTTTCTATTCCAACTAATATGCAGGCTTGTTTTTTTTTTTAAATTTGTAGGTTTGTGTATTATTTGGTTATAAAAATATCTCAAGAGTAGTTCTTTGTTTCGTTACTTTAAAGGTTTAAATTTATTTTAGCTTTAGCGCATGTTTGTAGATTTATTTTTCTTGCGAGTTGAATTTTAGGGCTTCGCATCTAGTTTTGGCCGAGGTTTTGGTTTGAAAACAAACAGTACATTTCCCCTTTGGAAACTACATGCCACTTACAGTGACTTTTGTTTCAGCATTTGTGACTAACATTTCCGATGCTCATATTCAAAGCTGCCTGATTGATGGTGGTTTGTACAATATCCTGACCACATTTTATGAGAACATGTTACTGCGGCGTTTCAACGATCCAAACTTTTTCTCGGCTTCCATCAGCATTTTCTCGTTACGCACAACTTCAAACGGTAGCGTTTTCGATAGACGATCGATTTCTTGATCGGATGGAAAGTCTTCGAAGCTCATGTTACTGAAACCGGACTTGGGATTCTGTATGGTATTCGAGTGGAAATAATCAAAAGTCTCATCGACTGAATCGGACATTTTGTTCTTAGCCTTGCCCGATGCGACCTTTTTGTACGTTACATTCGATTTGACTTTTTGTGTGATTTTCGCAGGCAAAGCTCTGACACCGGAACCGGAACTTTTTTCCTTTTTCGGTTTAATCGAAGACGATGAACCAATCACCACTGGCTCTTCTTCATCGTCCGAGGTAAAATCGGAATGTTGTTCGGTAGCGATTTGCACAAATTCATTATCAGCGATCGGAAGTAGATCGTGTTGTGCTGTTTTAGGAACATTCGAATAGTTAACGTAACGGTTGGATGTGGGTTCTAGGTCCTTGTTGATGATTATCGAGTGATTGACCGTAATTAGTTGCACAGACTCAGAGGTAAGATCCGGTGGATGGATCACTTTCCGGCCATTGTGGTGAGGTGTCGGTGCATGGATTGTTTGACTGAGTAATGGAGGAAATGGCTCACAGCCAAACAAGTCGATTTCTTTTTCGATCGGAACCGGTAGTAGCATCGGCTCCGGGCAGGAACTTATTACTGTCACGACCCCGTAATCTGACTTGCTCTGAACTTGAGGGCTTGTTCGGGGAATAATATTACGCGGGGTGAAAGGATTAAACACGGGCTCGTTGAATTCGTCTAGTTCGGGAATGTTATCGGGTTGTTGCTCTGCAACTGGCTTTGCAGCCAAATATGTACTGAATATATTCTCTTCTACTGGCTTTTTCGGTGTTGAGGTCCAGATAGGATCGACACTTGTAGGTTCTAGGTCGAGAACTGGTGTTTCTGATGGAATTGATTTTTTCCGCTTCGGTCGACCAACAGGTACTTTGAATGGAGCCATAGCAAATACGTCCAGCTCATCGCCTCCTTCTTCTTTGCTATTTTCACTCGATTCTTCAGACTTATCCTTATCGCTCTCCGAAGAGCTTTCACTTGAATCGTGATAGTTCAGTTCATCGTCAAGTAACAGCGGCTTGTCACCAAACTTATGCAGAAATTCGTTCGACGATGGACTCATCTGATTGCCATCGCATATTGTTGTAGAGCTGTCGGTCATTCGGTCTCGTTTTTTCATACGAACCTTGACCACAACTCGACTCACATCATCTTCATGGGTTGTGACACTTTCACATTCCGCATGATAAGCCGAAGAGCCACAGGTTTTCACGCTTTCACTAATACCATCATCCACCGGCTTGGCAGACACCGGCACTGCCGACGTCATGTTCTCATCGAAGAAATCATCTTCAGCTGCACGAAGATCACTTGCTGAGCCAATCGAATCCGCATCTTCGTCACGATCAGGTTTCTGTCCTCGATTATGACTCTCGGACGGAATATTTTCTTTGTTCGAATATTTCTGGCGTTTTTCGCTCGCAGCCGAAATCCCATCGCCACAACTCGACGCTACACCCTTCAACTCTTTTCGCACCGATCGCAATTTCCGCACGATCGGACCCTTTATCTGTGCCTTATCAACTTTATGATAAGCCGATTGGATTTTATGTATTTTATCGGGAATATTATTTGTAACAATATGTTTGAAAATGGCTTTTTTGCTACTCACGAAATCTCCCTCGTTGAAAAACTCGGAATCGGAATCGTCCGATGTTGGATTATCGTTGCTTCGAAGCTTCTCGTATTTGTTGCGTTCGTCGATTGGTATTCGGCCAAATGCCGACCCTACAATACCTGCTCCGCCTCCGATAATCGTTTCGTTATCGCCATCATCCGCTTCCATGTTGTTCTTATTACCGCCTATAACCTCATTCACGATCAGTGATTGCTTATCTTCAGTACTATCACTTGAAATCAATTCTAGCGTGGGCGTAAGATGCCATTTGTGCGACGAAGATGATGCTGCATGCAATGATGTAGTTCCCGGCGAATTTGAATTCGCGATGATGCCACTTCTCGATCCAGACGAAAAACGATACACTAAAATTGATAGAAATACTTTATAGGTTAGATAATTGGCTTTTGGAAAAGTATTGCAATAGAAACTAACTTTAAACATGTTTCGAATATCTCAATTTATCGATGTGAATAATTCAAGTAGCTGAACCACTTATGTGTCACCGAACAAGAAGCAAGGACTAGAGTGACGCAACACAGTACGAGCCAAAATGCATAGGGTATGCACAGACCGAATTTCGAACAAGTTTAGGACAGGTGTCATTTTTTTTTGATCGTGTGCATCGAAGGTTGTAGATCAGTGTTGCCGTTTTATTTTTATTAGCGTGGTAATAGATGGTAATAAATATTGTACAAGATGAAAGTTTTGCACAATACATGCTGCATGGAAATTCACTTCGTCCTAACGTTCGACTCAAACTAAGTGTAAAATCTTCGGGATCTTGAAATGATTCGCTTTTGTCGCATTCGGCATATTTTATGTTTATTTATGGTATTGCAAATTTGTATTTGAATTGAAAATTTTTTAGGATGTTGTACCTAATGTAAAATTTTGTAAATTCGGTACTTTTCTGTTTTACCAAAAAGTTAATGTGTTGTTGGGGGGGGGGCCTGCTGCCCCTCCCCCCCGTAATCATATAAACAAATTGTATACAAAATTATTATTGTAATAGCTTAATTGTAAATTGCGTTGAAGCTTCGGAAAGGTAAGACGTCAAAAATGGAGCAAAATTTATTCTCACTGTTATGTGACATTAGTTTAAAATTTATATTAATTTAATTAATTTTTAAATTAAAAAATTAATTAAAAAAAAATTTAAAATTTTTTTTTTTCTTTTAAACGTGTTTCTCCACCATAATTTTGGCTAATTACTACTTTCTAATCAATTTTAGAGGCATTGCAACAACAAAAAGTGAAAAAGGGGGGGGGGGGGAACAGAAAAGTACCGTAAATTCTTGCAAAAAATAACCGCGCGATATTAGCTTTATAACAACAAACCATGTCTATTGTTATAGATTTTAAACATAAAATGAGCCAAAAATCACACATTTTATATTTAATATGATTGCGTTCAATTTGTTTTTATTATATTACGCTTGTAAATAGCCATTTTCAAATTGAATATATGTATATAAATATTTATCGTTTTGTATTGATTTAATTGTTACACTTTTTTAAAGGTCGTGTATATGATGATTTGTTTCATCTCTATATCAGAAACACACTAAAACATTTCGCAAATGTAACAAACTCATCCACTAAACTTGCTTATGGAAATTGCAAAAAGTCATACTTTCACTACTATACTTGAAAACGGCAGCACTGATAGTCCCAACATATTTGTAAATTTTATAATCCATTATCTGTTGAATGGAACCGGTCCGAAGTTCTTTCGTTCGAATCTGAGGCAAATGAAGCACATTCGGGCGTCATATCTGCATATTTTTCTGCTATACATATAGTGGCTCACAACTTAAATGATATGAATACTTTATACGAGAAAAACCTGTAAATACTTCCCTGAATATGAAAGGTGCATGCATAAAAATTGGAAAAATATTTCGACTCGTGGTTTTATTTTTTATTTCCAGTGAAAAAAACAACATAAAGTTATTTCATTCAACAACAACAAAATCGAATTCAAATTCACCTTACAGCTTAAATGATGTTCGTTCGAAATTTTGCGAACGAAGTTGGCTATTGCCAAGTTTAGTCGAATGGACAATGAACTCAACAGTCCCAAAACGCGTTGCTTTTCAGCTTCCTTCATTATTTCATTCAATTGAAATGTTATTTGTTTTAAGTAGTGTTAAAAGTCTTGCTACTTGATTTCTGCTGATTTTTGGACCAGGTTGACAGTTGGGTCAACGATCGATATTTGATTTTGCATTAAATTTGCTAAATGATGCATGGAAGCAGCTCAAATTAAATAATACCTTTGAAACTCCCAAATACTCAGCAACATCTTATTTTTATGAATGTCGACTTTTGATGTCGATTGTGCAGGGTCATCTCACTTGATTCACGATATTTTTCGCACGACGTTATTGCAGACAACCTATTTTTTATCACCGGTTCTGATTCGCTTTAAAATTGAATTGGTTTCGTTACGTTTCAGCAGTGAATCGCAAATGGAAATTCGTTTGGTGAGATGAATTTCATTCAATTTGTGGGGAACCCAAATATCGAGCTGATAAACGTAACCAAATTGTTTTAAATGTCTTTGAACGAATGTATGTGATAATTTATTATTTTTAAGCTTCTCTGCGATCTCTTGTGTCGTACTTTCTATCATTATTTTATTTGTTCGTCATTATTTTATTTTTTCAGTTGGGCCTCCACCGGCAGCTTTGCACATTTTGCCATCAATTGATCGATTTTATTTTCTCATCATTCGAGCAACTTAACAAACAATAACATTTACATTTTTCAAATCAAATCAATCCTGGTAATTTCGACAATAGATTTCGATAACAGATTAATTTCATTATAAAACACTTTTAATTTTGTTTCGACAATATTGTTAAGTTTGTGATGGAAACACTTAAATAATTATATTTTAAAGACAATTTGTTCGAGGGATGATCTAAAAGTAATGATAATGAATATGAACCAAGGTGGTTAAGCTTAAAATAAGTATTTATTTTTCAACACACTCTCCTAACAAGTTAATACATTTAGTCCATATTTTTTCAAAACGCCGGATACCCTTAGAAAAAAAATCCTTGTTTCTACTCTCCCAAAACGCCTCACAAGCGGCCATCTCTTCGCTATCATCATCAAATTTCTTGCCCCGAAGGTGTTTTTTGAACCGAGGAAAGAGGTAGAAGTCACTGAGAGCTAGATCTGGCGAATAGGGCAGATGTTCATTACAGCCTTGTGAACCAGTGCGTTGTCTTGATGAAACAGCACTCCGGATCGCAGTTTGCCGCGTCTATTTTTCTTAATAGGCTACCGCAATCTTTTTATTTCGCCTGCGTAGTAAGAGCCTGATATAACATCTCCCTTTTTCAAATATTCCACCATAATAATTCCTTGAGCGTCCCAAAAAAAAACTGATGCCACAACCTTCCCAGCCGAACTCGACACTTTGGATTTCTTCGACGTCGGTGAAGAGGGTCGCTTCAAGGTCATCGATTGCTGTTTGGTTTCTGGATCAAAATGGTGGATCCAGGTTTCGTCTATGATCACGGAACGTGGCAGAAAATTTTCCTGATCTGCCTGGGATTTTTCGAGATTCACCCTCGAAATGTCGACTCGTTTCTTCTTTTGCTCGTCGGTTAACATTCTCGGCCCCCAACGCGCAAAGACCTTCTTCATATGTAATACGTGGGCAACGATTCTTTGAGCACTGCCATACGAGATCCCTGTGACCTCAGGCATGTGGTCACTCTTTGATCTACCAACACGACATCTTCGACCTTTTTCACGTTGTCTTGAGTGGGAGACGTAGATGGACGTCCTTTGTGGTGCTCATTTTCAGTGGATATTATTACCAGCTTAAACTCCTTGACATAGTGTGCAACGGTGGAATATGGAGGAGCAGAGTCCCCTTATGTTTCCACCAAGTCGCAGTTTATGTTTTTGGTAGACATTTTTTTCGAACACAGGTACTTAATGTTAGCTCTAATTTCGCTTTTCTCCATTTTAATCTTAATTGTATCAAATATTTTAGTTTAAATCGAATTCCTATAGTATGGCTTATATGCTGTTGGGACGGAATTATATCTATCACATAAAATGTATGAGCAAAAGAGTGCCGAAATCTCGGCACACTAATTTTTTCCGACCACTTGCAGAAAGTAGTACACAGTTTATGCCGGAATTTTTAATTCAGATCTTTTTTTATAGAAGGCTCTGCAGCACAAGTGGAGACTTATTTTTCCGTACCAAGTGCCGGAATTAATAGTCTGAAATTTATTCCGGCACGGTGAACGGCCATTTTGACAATGGTTGTCATATTTAAATTCGAAACATGTCAGTTGTGAGTTTTAAATTGAAATTATTTTGAAATTTATAAATATTTCATTTCGCTTTCAAACTAGTCTACACAAAAATTTCTAGTTTCTATACGAAAATGGGGTGTCGGAATTACGCCCTAACAGCATATTGCATACATATATTTCAATTTGTTGACATATATGGAAATTTAAAAGCTAAGCTGCCCAGTGATCAGTCTAATTCGAATGTAACCCTAACCTCTTATTCATAGTCTTTGATTTGCCGGCTTTTTATTTAATAACCTTCAAAGGTTAATTCTTCTTAATTATTTTTGCTTATACATCTTGTGTTCCTATCAATAAAATGTTCACCGGGATTTTCTATATGTTAAGACTCTCAAAGGCATCTAGTTTTCGTACCTGTGCCACCTTGATCACGTGAAGATGATTAGCCTTTAAAGGTAATTATGTAAAAAGCTTTCACATTGTAAAGAAAAAATAAGATGTTTAGGCAACATTAAGATTAGACTGATAAACACTCAGGAAGAGGGCAGTTTGCCATCGAAAAATTTCGATATTTTTCATTAAATTAAGATAAAAGGTTTCTTTTAAAGGAAAAACTTGTCTTTGTATTAAAATATTTGGTTTTGAGAGCTAGAAAAAATTGACCGATTTAATTTATTCGGGGAAATGTTAATTGTTTTCATCAGACTGACGAAATACATAATTTTCATTATTTTCTTTATTTTTTAAGTCGGAGATGTTAAAATTTGTCCCAACTAGCGTAAATAAAAATTAATGATTTCCAACTGCAAGTGGTCACATCAGTCAAGTATGCACTGTGTGCTGGTGTCTGATGAGAATCAGTGCATACTTTCGAAATCACTTTTTTAAATAAAATTTTCAATGTAAATAAATTTTTTTTCAATTTTAATCATCCCGCAAGAACAATTCCAATTTGATTCGGCTTCGGAGGCTTATTCCGCAAAACGATCGAGTTTTCCGTATCAATATTTTCTGCTTTGATAAGCTTTAGAGACGATATACGTTGTCTATGCTGATTTATAGATAAGAAGGGAACCATGATCACAATTAAATAACCTTCACAAACAAAATAGTTTAAATTTTTTCTACTGAATAATCTATGAAATGTCAGCTGTCAAATACTACATACGGTCTGAAGTTTTCAGTGGAGAAGAACGATTTAGAACGACTAAAGCTAGAGTTACAATCAATGCAACCAACATTTGTTGCACGTCAAAATGAGTTTGAACCCATGAGAACATATGAGAGCAGTTACAATGATGCAACACAACTTTGCTTGGCAGCAGAGTTTGCTCATACCTCAAACTTGCAGCTTTTAGAGGATAAAATATTCACTGATATATCTTTCCGAGACTGTAAAGGATCCATATTATCAAACAACAGTTTCGTTAACATAGCCAGTGACAGATGACGGAAAATGTTGTGTTGCATTGATTGTAACTCGTTCCACCAACAAAACTTGGCAGCAAATGTTGGTTGCATTGATTGTAACTCAAGCATAAAGCTATCAAGCGGAAAAGCGAAAGGACTTTGTATCCAACCCTGGCCGTCATATAGAAGGCCGGTCGTGCCTTGCAATCTGACATTTATTAAGTACTCGACTGATCGAAAAGAGTACTTCGACTGGTCGAAAAACAGTACATTAAATCCGCCACCTTTGCACGTTAATTGCTTTTGCGACCAGCCTTCTATATGACTACCAGGTTCCAACCCAATATTTCTTAAAATTTTAGGTATAACTAGCTCAGAAAAGTACTTATTGTTATTATTATTGTTATTCTTATTATACCTATTGAAGCTATTGACACACTTTTAAGAGTAAATACGCTTCATTTACTACTGCAAAATACCAGCAACAAAAAATGAAAATAGTTTACCATCGACCCAAACCTTAAGATGAAAACCGAATTCATCATTGGAATATTTTTACTAGCTTTCACGTTATTTTGAAAATCTTTGAAAATCTGCAAATTTCAGTTCAAACTCAATTGCTTTCAAACATTTTCAGCTGCTCAACTATAACCAGCTAAGATTGTCCTACTTTGAACAAAAACAATCAACGACACACATAAGGTCTGTTCGCGTACTTTCAGTCACTGAATTTTACTGAATTTTCCTGAATCATGTGGTGGGGAAATTCATGAAAGGTACGAAAACGCTCTCATTGCATTTCCTGAAAATTGAGAAACAAAAGTTTCAGTTGTCGGTTTTTGGGAGAACAATAGTGATTATAAAGTCATCTTAAGCGGTGATAAATTACCGCCATAAAAATATTCGAATCACGCCAAAAACCGTTTGACAGTTTTCAGTATTTTTCAGTAGCTCAGACCCTACTGAAATTTACTGAAAGAGGGGAAATTTTCAGTTTTCAGTAAAACGGAGTACAAAAACGGCTTCATTACAATTAATTGCAATTAATCGTAGTACGCGAACAGACCTATATTTAGTAGAAAAGCCAAATTTACTTTAAAAATTCTATGACTGCTAAAGCATCAAAAAAGCCAATATTCAAATCAGCAAGACAATGAATATCAATAGTACTAGTAGCGACAGAAGGGAATATTTCGGGTTAGTGCACACACACAGAAACTTGATTGAAATTTTTCAAAATATATATTGTATTTGTAATCTTTGATTGCTGCATATTCAAGTAATTTTAATAGTATTCATTTCATTATGTTTCATCTATTTTTAAATCATCATATATTTATCTTAATGTTTCTTTTGCTGTTTCCTTCAATCTACTTAATGCATCATCCTTGTTTGCATGTAGCCAACAATTTCCAATTGGATGTTAGCTTCTATTTAAATATCTTTCTATACAACCCACTATCAACAATCTCTATGATTTTTTCATCTTTTTTTTTTAAACTTTTACTACTTTATCTATGATATAAACGCACATGAGTATTTTTCCACTCATTTCGTTTCTCATTTTAGAATTGATTTGTTTATTCAATATTAATATTTATAATTAAAAAATAATTATTAATCATGATTGGAGGAATTCATTTCAGACGACACATAAATTATGGACGTAATAAAGCTTTAATTTTTCTTATTTTTAAATAATTATGAGTTTTTCTAAAATAATTATGAGCTTTTCAAGAGAAATTTTAGGATATTGTTGATGTTTTCCTGATAGCAGAAAAAAAAGATCTATCAAAAGAAGGAAGGAAACACGTCATAATATATACAAAACAATCTTTTTCTGATATTTTTTTACACGCACAAGTTACATGCAAAATTGAAATTGAATAGAAAAAAGTATTTTGGTTTGACATTGTATCGTAAAAAAAAACAGTTTTTTTTTATATACATTTACAAATTAAAATTCTATGAAAATTGATCTCCGATGTTATACTTTCCGTTTGCTTGCAAATACGCATTCCATATGCCATGTCATTTTACTTAAATAACAAATTGCAAATTGAATCAATTTCTTTTAACTCAAATAATACAGAATCAAGAGAAAATAGTATGAAATTTAAAGTGATAATTTACTATGTGAGGTACGTACGTTTCACGCTGTTTGATACGAGTGTTATTGTTCTGCGGTTAATTTTTAAAGTGTTTTAAGTTGAGCAGTTAATTGATTTTATTCCATACGAATAAATTTTGATGTTTTAATAAATTGTAAACAAATTACCTAGCTATTAGGAAAAATATTTGTTCTGCAGATAGCAGACATTTTTTAAATGTATATTTATAATACAGAGCGTTCAATAGTCTAATCTAAGCAAGTGTTATGGAGTGCTCGAAGATGATCAGCACTCTTTAGATAAAAGCTACAGAAATCGAGTTATGCCAGAATTAAGTATACAAATTATTGTATTTGCTTGAATCAAATCGCAGCTTCAAAATTTTTCTGATTCAAGGAGCTACAGAGATATATTTCGCATCAACATTACAGGATGAAATACGATTTTGAGAATAATGGATTTGCAGTTTGTTGTATGGTGCTTTTTAGTCGATTCAGATGTTTTGTTGATGATATTTACGTTCGAATAACTCCTAAGGATACATTCCCATTTCGACAATATCTTGTCTTTGTCAATTTTTTTCGAGCCATACATCCTTTTGTACACTTAGTTCACATTTTTGTCATTCGTGATTAATTATCCATCAAATTTCGCTGCCAATTCAAATTCATCCTTGCTCACAATCACATAATTTTTTTTCCAAGAATATCATTTCAATATGACTTTCGCCCCCGACTGTACGTGCACTCAGCATGTCATTTAGCACGCGATCTGATTGGCGGGCGGGGGCACATCAGGCGAAGAAAAGATCCTATTGCTGCACAGGCTTGGAAAAAGCTTCTTTTCGGGTGGCAACCGTGACGAGGAGTTTGATTTCGGTTGCCGGTGGATACTATAGCACCGGCTACTATATTGCAATATGATGCATTTCCTGTTATTCCAAGTTAAACGCAAAAGAGAACAATGCATTGTTGTAATGCTGTTTCTGCACTTTGCATTTTTCATAAATTTGAATGCCAAATAATTTTACAGTACTAAAATACAGTAATAAAATAATAAAATTTATGAGTGTATGCCCGTAGCTAAGATAGCCGTAAAAACATAAACAATCGTCTTAGTACAGTCAACGTTATACGATGTTATAACAATATTAAAATTACCCCTGGTATATATATATATATATATATATATATATATATATATATATATATATATATATATACCCTTTGAGGGGTTGCATGCAATAAAGCTTTCGGTTGGTTTGTACTAACAGTTTTTTTAATAATCGGCATCAAATCTCGGTTTAGGTTCTCGGTTCTTGCATTAGCCTTCGAAGTTCGTGCGGGATGAAATTCAGGCACGCGAATCTCTTAAAAGTTTGAATCTTGTAGCATCCGAATATTTCTAATTGGGATTTCTGAATGCCAACATTTCGATATACTTTGTAGATTGTGCTTCGAAAAACAACAATGCAATCTAACTGTCGCCTTGCACAAATGATTCCAAGGCCAAATTTTGCACTCGAAAACGTTTGTTAGGCGTTTTCGATTTCAAGTTAGCCTCTTCGGGAGTCTGTTCAGGAACGTGGCCAGAGACGGTTGTGTCTTAGTGACTAGGCAAAAAATATGCTCACTTTCGAATTTCTTACCCCTTCGCATTTCCTTTGTATCGTGGGTGCAATTAAAATTCTTTTTGACGAGAGTGCGAAATTTCGATCGGTTTTATGAACTTAATACCCTGAAATCATCCAAGAAAAATAAAGAAATACGCGATTGTGTAGACCTAAGAAAGCGTGTGATCGCAAATGCCAATCTGCTCGCATTGTCAATTGCTAAGTGATTTTTGTGTAACTGTCGAAAGGGCAGTTAAACAGCGACTGGTTGATTTGTAGAATTATTTGCTTGAAAATTAAGTTTTGGTTTTTTCGAACGTTTTCAACAGTTTTCTACCAAAAAACAACTATCTGAGGCCGACCAAGTTAGCGAATCATAGTTTAACACGCGTGGATTTCTAAGACTGTGCGGGAAACCCTGTAGCTACGGCAGGCTCCTGAAAAAATCTTTCAAATCATCGACCCTCCTGAAATATTTTTGCTTTTTGACAAAAAGTTCAAATCATTGATAAATTTTAACCTTTGTCCACCATGTGAATTTGAAATTTTCAAAACTCCGATTTGCACAAGAACAGCTACCCATCACCAAATTACCCTATTTTCAGCACTCGAAACTTCTGTTCACAAGAACTGACGACCGGATAATCCGATTATCATGAAATTTACAGGACATGTTAGTAGTAACTAGGACCAGGTCTGATGGAATTGATTTTGAAATGCAGACAACACTGTCACAGTGGCGCCATCTTGAAAAATCACTGCGAAAAAAATTGCTTTTTGGCCTATAGCTTCCGATTCAGATATCACATTTTAACGAAATTCACACAGTATATGGACCTTAGACCACATTTGGTAGAAATTTGGTTGAACAATTAGAATAGAGTTGATAGTTATGGAGGTTTTTGCCATCTAAATCTTCTAGATTTGCTCAGCAGAATAAAGCGTTTTTCCCTATAGCTGCCGATTCAGTCATAAATCAAAACGAAATTCATGTAATAAATGAACCTTATTGTAAGCCAAAGTTCTTAGGAATTTCGTAGAAAAATTATGAAAGAGCTGCCAGCTATGGCAATTTTTGTAATTTTTTGGTATTTCTTCACTAAGCGATGTTATGAAATTTCCAAGTATGAACGATCCTGCAATGACAATTAACAACAAATATCAACGTTTCGAAAATTTGAAAAAAATTTGCGGGTGGTAATTGAAATGAAATTCACAGGGTGAGGTTAACTTAGCGTGAAGCAGATTTGGTACATTTTTGGCTATCCTGCTAGCACAGCGGTTCCAGCACCAGATTTTTTCGTAAATAGTGTACCAAGAGATGCTTCTATTATATATTCATATGCAAAACATTTGCAATAAAAATAAGGAGTCATTGTTTACATTTTCCGAGTTTTGAAAATTTTTTGGTTGGTAGCCTTAAACATGGTTTTATCGCCGAAACTTTCGATGAAATCGTCGGATGAAAACTAAATTTAAAGGATAGGTTGGTATACTTATTGCTGCTTCGTTGGAAAAGTGTTGCCAGCACTGAACACTTTCATCATTTATGTTAAAGGAGATGCTGTTGAGAAATGGGTTTTCTCGCTTTGGGTAAGAAATGGTTGATGTGATACTAAAAAAAAGTATATCACATTTTTTGGTCACTCAAAGACAATTTCTTCGCAAATCAGTTTTCTAGTGGTTTTGATACGTCAGAGTTTTTTTCTTAACGTTGTACGTTGTCCAGTACGTTGACGAGGAATCCAAATGGTTGATTTGAAAGTTATGATAATGTATACGGAACTCAACCGCTTTGCTTTACTACTTCCCATTTTTATTGAAATATACGGTTGCAGCATAAATCATCTGAATCGGCATTTAAAATTAGTGTAAAATTAGAGTCCAATAATGATTTGAACGCCCTTTAAATAAATCGCGTAAAATTTTCGAAAAATACAGATTTTGAATTGAAAATTCATATAGACCAATAATTCGCTAAACACTGAAAGCATATGGAATTACATTTGCTAGAAAATGATCATTCTTGAATTAATGCGTTAGTAAATAGAATCCCGCTGTTTCTGCCTCCAAACGAGCTTGCGAAAGTGATTTCATGATTTTTTTCGAAATCCATTATAAGCAGGTTAGTATTTATATGACAGATTTGGTGTTTTTTTTACAATAAGCAATAATGGTTAATTAAGTTACATAGGACGTGTTTTCCCAACATCAATATTTTCTTCTTCAATTATTTGTGATTTGTTGTTAACATCGAAATGACAATTTAATTATTTGTCTAAGACATCGGACACTACATGAGCTTATTTCAAACGAATTATAAACCAGAAATTTCCAAAACAATATACAATAATAGTATGAAATAAATTTGCAACTACATTATTTTGTTTTAAATACATATATTCATATATTTTCTTGAAGTTTATCTACTTTGTACACATCTTCTTTCAAGTATTTACACAGACAGATGACTTTTTCTTTAAAACATACATACATATTGCAAAACCAACTAACAAAACATTCGTTTTCTACAGTTTATCATCATTTTGCGTATCGATTACAATTTGCTTTTTCAAAATAAAAATAATATGACTAGATATGTTCTAAAAAAACTGATTAGATTTTGAATCGATAAAACAATATGAAAATGGTGAAAATAAATTCGAACATAAAGTTAAAATGAGTGCGAAATAAAAGTCAAAAATACTAATATTCAACAAAACCAAAAATGAAATTTATTTTAAAGCCAAAATATCATCACAAACACTTCTTGCCTTTTCTTGCTTAAATTCATTTTGTTTCAAACTGATTCACTTCAAAATATTGCCTGATGTTTGTTATCATATATGTCATACATGTTTTTTTCTGGCTTATTTTGAAAATAAAAATAAAATCAATTTATATACTAGGTTTGATCACTATATTCCTATGAATTTATTAAGCGTGAACACTTTGAATTCAGTTATATCGTCGGCCCAAATAAACTTAATCATCAGAATAACAGAGTGAGTAGGAGTAGTAGTATACACATATGAAAGAAGATAAAGAGAGAAAAAAGAAGAGTTTGATTAATAAAACAATTTTGTTGGTTAAGTACACACACAAAAATCATTAAACTAAACACTAAACAAAAAGGTTTTGGGACAAACGCAATACGAAATGAATGAACGAATAAACGAATACTATGTGATAATGATATAATTATAGTGTGAATAATAATACTATGGACAAAATTTACTGGTAATAATCACAATTATTTGATTTAAAGATACTTATTGATTTGTTTCGAAATATTTGAAATTGAGTTAGGATATTTCTTTGAGTGATATTTTCATATAACTATAATAGGCCATTTATTTATATTATAGGCTGAGGTCAAAAGCAGTATAAAATATATCAACTCAACGCATTATATACGTTCATATTTAGAGAGCTTTTCGTTTTCTTTGAATTGGTTCCGTGTCATTTATTTGTGCCGTCACTGAACTCAAAGTTTCCGACTAGTTCAAACAAAACTTTCTAAATGTATTGAAAAATAAAGAAAGAAACTTAAATTTAAACTTTATAACACACATATATTTTGCCAACTGCCTAAAATCTCAATGCCTTTATTAGGCCTCAGTGCAGCGGATGATCCGTTCCAGTTATTAGATGCTATACCGATTAGTCCTGCCGGGAAATCATCTCACGTTGCAATCGTTGTGACAGCGCGTGCGGTCCCATAGGTTTCTTGGAAGCAAGGTGACCTTCGAGTAAAGATCACTACGTCAGTTTTTCACTGTTGCCTTATTTGACCCGAACAACGAATTCGGAAAACCTCAGGGGAGCTCTTGAATCAATACGAAACAACATCAAACACATCGAAGTGGGATAATTTCACAAATACAAGTGGGGGACCGAGATGCTTTTTTGCAGTGCACCTTTGAAAGGTTAGTTCAAGCGGGCTATACATTGACCAAATCGAAATCTCAGTTGGTGTTTTAATTATGAATACACATATTTGTTATCAGACAATAACAGCGACTACCTTCATCTTGATCATATTAATACATACTTAAATTTGTATCGGGACAATGTGATGATCAACCTTTATATGAGATTCCCTTAAAACTTTGTCAATTTTGTTTCTTGCTCTCAGACCTTTCAGAGAATTCTTTCGAATACTTTTCTCAGGAACTTAATTCACCGCGCTGGTTATATTTTTATGATCAACACCCAACTAAGAGCGTAGCGTTCTCGGCCCGTTTTTGCGTATTTAATGGTGATTACACAAGTAATGTTAAATGGCCTTAGTGCTACCAGATATTTACTAGGATGCATCTTAGTGAGTAACTAATAACTTTTTTTGGCTTTTTAAGTGTTCGATACGAATTTTATCTTGCCAATAGTACGAAATATAACTTAAAGAAAATCATTAAAAGTTACAAGAGAAGTATGATAGAATTATCGCAGGTTGCCACATCTAGAGACATGCCTATGACTTCTTTCGTTTCAGGGTTCGCGATGGCCTGGCTGGCCTCTTGAATTAATCAGACTTTGTTTGTTTTTGTCTTTCAGATTTCTTATTCCAGGGAGTTTTTTTTGCTTTGTTATGTTTCGACCAAGGTCGGTGGGCGGAGTGACCCCGCAACATCTGGAGTCATGGCCCCACCAACATCAAGGGCCTGAGTCTGTTTACCTCTCCTTGGGCCTACTAAATAAAGGCAGTTTTCCCCCTTTTAAATTTTCTTGCGTTATCTCGTCCCCTTTTTAATAGATAGCTAGCAACATGCTTTGTCACGTCAAGGCTGGGTCTGGCTTACAGCCCATGCCTGAGAGCTGCTTCGGGTCCTATACGGACAAAAGCTCCCTTTCCCTTTAAATTTTGCGGCTAGTATATTTCCATGACGGATGAAATATACGTAGCGTTCCTCTTTTTCTGGAAGCAAGTTTACTCCATTTTCTAGTAACCCACCCCAGCTGCGTAAGGCTAGCAAAGCAGCACTCGAGCATCCGTCGAAGTTGAACTAAAGAGAGCTCTCGGGGCATTTCTTTTTTTGTTAATCCCCTTGTTGATGGTTAGCCATTACCTTTTTCCTTGCTCTGCAGGCTCTCGACTTGACTTCGGTTCAGTTGAGACGTCTGCAAGCAACATTCCTGTTTTAAATCGCTACACGAAACCCAGCCCAACGGAAATATGAGTTTCCGCTATTCATGCTTATCCATTCAAGCAGCCACGAGATTATGCCGCCCGTATTTGTTCACGGCAAGCATCTTGTGATTCAATTCAGTCAGCCTAGTATTAACCATTGACAATGGGACGACAGTCTTACCACTGATGAGAAAATATGCGAAGATCAATGGCGAGCCGTACTGGATCTGGATGCAATTTATTTGTTCCATGAGTTCAGTGACAATGCAAATTGTTGAACAAGAATGCAATTGATAATTTTTGAAAAAAGTGTAAACTATTTGTCGCATTTAGCCAAGATAGTTACAGACTAAGAAATGCAGTCTTCTTGATATCGTATTGGTTAGCAATTCGATATTCGTACTAAGTTTGAGAAAAAAAAAAGAAATTTAAGTAATGCCTATCTAGTTTTAAGTAGAATTTCATGTTAAATACCTGTAACAAAATAAGGTGCTCTACACGGAATAATCCATCTCATTGTCAGTGGATAGGACCGAGTATCAAATTACGTATGCTACAAATTTTGAAAAAAAAATAAACGCTTGGCTGAATTTATGTATTAAGTTGACTGAAAACAGAGAAAAATGAGAATCAACTTTTCGATTTAGTATGTAACAGATAACAGTTTACCGTGGCAGATATTATGATTATAACCAATTTCGCATTGTTTTCAATTTCGTTTCAAATTTCAAATTTCACCAATTTCGCATTTGTTTTCACAACAAAATATTGATAAATTATAGAGAAATGGTATTAAATATGCTAATTAAGGAATTTCATATGCTGCTACTTTCAATAAGTGTTTGATAACGTAAAATAAATTCCGCTTACTGATTATAATGCACTACTACTTTGAAGAAATAATAATGTTTTGTTAAACTTAAACCAAAGGCCTTCTTATTGGGCGAAAGCCCATGAAAACTTCTCCTTTTTCAGAGCTTCTCGATGGCCTTAAATTGGCCTTAAATTGGTCCATCCCGGAATTCCAGGTCAAATGTACAAGGGAGGGACTTCAGCCATTCAATTTTCTTTCAGTTTTGTTCTCGGAGTGACCTCGCAACATCTGGGGTCATGGCCCTAATAAAAGCAGGAAAGGAATGACCAGATAGTGAAGACTTGTCAAAATTTAGCTTCACGATTAACTCAATACCAGGCTTTACGTTATGTGTAATCGACCGCAATTCATCAGTGATGTGATGCAATTGACCGCTCATGCACAGGGATTTAATCAGCATCTTGCTCCAGCGTATCACCCATAAACTAATCCAATAGAGCGGAAGAATCCAGATCTCAAGATTCAATTGGCGATACTAACTAAGATATACCTACATCCAGTGCTGACAAAAACTGAATCCTGAGTATAACATTGGAGATAAAGTTTTAGTCAATGTGCATGCGTTGAGTAAAAGCAGTCGCTCCTTTACCAGTGAGTTTGCACCTCGACGAGATGGTCTCTACATCATTATCAGACTGGTCTTCCCAATGACTTATCAAGTCACTGCACCCAGTAACAAGGATATTCCTCTTGAGGTTTATTACTCGCTAGCGCTAATTCCGTAATAGCAAAAATATTTATTGTGTGTGATTATTGATTAAATTTGTGAATATACAGTTAACTAAGTGCTTCGTTTCTTTTTGGAGTGTATCGCTTATTGAATGTAGACTGTCTTTTTACATCTGAATTGATAGAAAAGCTTTTTCCGATTTACGGCGTAAATTGAATATTGGTTCATTTTCGAACAATCAAGCGGTTTTTGAAAACGGATTTCTGAGCCATAAGGATTCATCAAAAGTATTGGCTACCTCTTGTTACCTGTGTAAGCAGTCTACTACAACGTCGTAGAAATCATTCGAAATCTGGGGTCCTACGTTAGACGCCATTTGCAGCGATTTTTGAAATATTTTATGACTTGGAAATATTTTATGCCTGCCAAGAGTTTGGATGACCGAACCATGAACAGGGCAAAAAAAAGAAAGAATTAATACCCTCCAGTGCCCTAGAAATGTTCGTTAAGGCGCCTAGTTCTCCATGTGAGTATGTAAATCGTTGACAAGTCATTGGACAAACGTACATGGTCATTATCGCTTAAATGCATAGTCGTTGATTCTCTAAATGAATACCCACATAAATTACACTTATATAATACATATTCTGTAATTTTGTATGCTTTGAATGTATTTAGTATTTAGTAAGGCGAACATTCTCATATGATTATAGTATCATTCAGTCGCAACCAACTTAATGCAAACCTGCAATTTAACATCGGTTTATAATAAAGTAGGACCACCGTAGACTCACCAGAAAATTTGGCTACTAAATTTCTCTGATGAGGTACAATAAAAATTTTTTTTGTAGAATTGGGGATTGTGGTTAATAAAAATGAAACAAGATTTTATGGAAAAGTACCTAATTAGAAAATTCGAATCGTAAAGGTTCATAGTCTATAATAATTTAAATAATTTAAAAATTATCACCTAGTTTGTAGATTGAGAAACAGCTTTGAAACAGCTGTTAATTCATTCTAAGTGTCCCAACAGTTGAGTTAGTTCAATTTTAATAATGATATCTTTCAATTATATCGTTCATTTTGTCATTGGATTACATTCCAAGAATAACGGATTTTTATTTTGTTTAAGAAGTTAGTAGAGTAGCAAGTTTTTTTCTGCGTGGTGCAAAGCCACGATTCATTTTCTCGAAATACGCATTACAGATCATTCATATAGTAAGTTTTGTTTGCTTGTTTTATTTGAAATTTGCGTTAGCGGTTACAGGATAATTCGGAGCAAGTAAAAGAAGCAGAATTGGAAATGACATTGGTGTCTCAAGTCCATAAAACGTAATTTGAACCAAATTAATAATAAAAGTATTGCTAAATTTTGTGTCCGAGCTTTAGCGTTGAAAACATGAACATTTTTGGTAATGAACAATGTTTATAATACTACACCAATAAATTCAATATTTAACTGTAGAGAGACCATAAAATAAAATATTGGTACGACTATTGCATTTGAATAGTATATGTTTTCAAGGAAATGGTAGAAACTGAAACCGAGCGAAAAATAAAAATATTACGCTCTGACAATTATGCACGATTCTGTGGTAAAAACATGGACATGTTCTGCAAACGGGATGAGATAGTTCATCAAAAGTCATGCACATACGAGTCGCTGAGAGATTAAATCGAACAGTTGTCGATCGTATGTTATTCCATGCCGGATTAGGAAAAATTTATTGGACTGAAGCTGTCAAAACGGCAGTATATTTGATTGCCAGAACTGTCAATAGAAATTTCGACTATAATATTCCAGAAAAGATATGAACAGGGATTCGTGTCAGCCTACAAAATTTGAAAATTTTTGGTGCTTCTGTGATGGTCCATGTTCCAAAACAAAAGCAACTCAAGTGGGGTGAAACAACAAAACGATATCGATGTGCAAAAACAAAAAAGGTATGATTAGTCATGACGTTGTGTTTTTAGAACCGAATTCAGAAAAGGTAACCGATTTCAATTCATAAATCGAAGACGATTATTTAGTTCCAGTTGAAGCATTGTCAAGTAAATCAATTGCTTAAGATTTAAATATTGATCAACACTCATTGACCCGAAATCAAAGAAATTTTAATATTTGAATAAGTTGAGTTTCTTAATGTCGCTATGACTTGATCAGCTGATTGTAATTAACTTCCGTATTCTTATCTCTGATTTCATTGACTAGTTCCGTAACTTAATCTCTATGAATAGAGATATGTTTCTGTCAAATCCGAACTAATCGTTTTAATTCAACAGATCCTTTGTAGAATAATTTGTCGAATACTATGGTACAACCCGACATCATATTTTATAAATACTTTTTTGGTTTAAGAAATCAAGGATTGTCACATTATAAACTATACGACTACACTACTTCAAATCAAATAGTTTACCATTTAATGCCAATTATTTCCCTCCACGGACACATCATGTCACTCATTCCAAAATATTGTTGTAAATTTTAAAGCCCGAAATATTCAATTATTTGCTTTTTTTGTTGCGCATGCACATCGAGGCACCGTTTTATCCAACTACGATAAAATCAGTGCTCTCAGGTATTATTCATCATTTTTAGTATATAGTAGTTTATCCTCGAAAGTGTATTGAATTAGGACAAGGAGAGTTCATAAAAAAATTGTTTAACATTACATCATATCACGCACATACGGACCAGTGAGTTAGTTACAATGAAACAACGCTTTTGACCTTTAAATCAAAAATTTGCAATTGACTATTTTACACCGCCTTTGACCTGCAATGAACTTTATCTATCTAGTTATTATCATCTAGTGAAGATTCAACAATGAACTTTATAAGCAAATCAATTGCATCAATTCCTAATCCTAACTCAATATCCCTTTCCGCACGTACTCTTCTCTGTACATCTAACGTACACATACACAAATTGCTTTAAAACAATCTATCGCTTTTTCTTTCGGTATCGACAACAGCGTTTTAGAGAAGCTTCATTTCATTTTGTTTTTCAATAGTATAAGCTACGTAAATAATAAATCTCTATGCTTTACCTCCAGTTTTCTTCAATGCAGCTGCTTTCTCGCGTAGGCCGGGCGGCAAACTGAACGGTGCCGAACCGAAAGGATCGTCTGGAATTTGCGGTTGAAATGGTTGTTGCGGTATCGGTTGTGATTGTGGCGTCTGTTGTGGTTGCGAATTAGCAGTAGTAGTAGTAGCAGATACTTGGCTATTTGTATCTGTAGGCGTTATTGTTGAAGTCGTCGAAGTAGACTTCGCGGTAATACCTTTTTTTAGAAAGAAGAAATCGACAAATTATCAAGCAATCTTTTATAGAGCTTAAATTAAACACTTACTGCTTTGACTGCCTCTCTGTCGTATTTTATCAAACTCAGCATCGAAGATATGATCCTCTGACATTTGACTAAATGGTTGATCTTCGAATGGATTCCATGAGGTCATATCGATGCGTGCTTCCAGAGAGCCGGATGCCGTTGTTGTATTACTAGACAATTCACTATTTGATACTGAAGCCGTTATTGGTTGAACATTGAGGCGTGCATTCTGAGAACTTTGTTCAGATGTAAACAAACTAGATCCGCCGGTATATTGATGCTGTGCAATACTATTCTGAGCTTCTGGACTGGTTTTGTTGACAGATTGATCATACGGAGCGAGAAATTGTGATGTTTCATTGGCGAATGTCCTGAAATAGTAGAGAGGTTTAGTCAGTTTTAATCAATAATCTAAGAGTGTGTTAAAAAATTTAACTAAATTCAAGAGCTTACTTGTTAAATGCTGACGTATCACTGACATTCCTCCTATGTCCAACTTTCGGTGCGACTAGTTTAGTAGGCGTACCGACTTTAATGCCCGACGCCAAAGGCATTACAATATCTTGGGCAGTGGCCTGAACTTCACCGGCACCTTGTGATGTAATGCTTGGGTTTGGTGAACTGCCACTCGATGATTCCCTGAACGGATCCGGGAAAGTCGATTCGAAAAGACTATCCAAATTCGCTTGTGACAGATTTGGTTTCACTAGATTGGTGCTAGCTGCATTTGCAGCAGAAAGAGTTGCATGTTGTGGTTGCGGTAGAGGTTGCGGTGCTGGCTGTGGCATCGAACTAGCGGCAATGACTGAAGCCTGTTGGGGAACTTGTGCTGGTTGTTGCGCTTGCGGTGCCGGTTGTATTTGCGGCTGATGTGGCAGAGCTGGGAAATTTGCCTGGAATGGTTCAGCGACCGGTTGCGGTGATGATATTGTATTACGCGGCGATGGACTGGGCGGCAAAGCAATGGGTAACGTTGACTTTTGTGCATGAGCTGAGCTGCCTTTTGGTCGTTGGCGCGGTGCAACACTGGTGCCGGATTCCAAAACTGGTGCAATTTGCGATTTCATTTTTTCGGCAGTCTTAGCTGCACTTAAAGCACGTTTCACTTCTGATTCAAATGGTGGTACTGGTAGCTGGTCGATAGGCGGAATTGGCGATTTCTGAAAACAAAACAAGATTGTTAAAGCTCGGATGACTATATATCAGAGCTGTTTCCATCTTACATGTAAATTCTGCACCGGGTTCTCCCTGCCGGCCAGTGTGAATGCAACAACACACACTTGGAATATATTAGGCCTTTTTTCCAAGTTCGGTTCCAGCATAAACTTAATAAGCTGATGCATACCTTTCGAATACTTTGAATTATCGGGGATTGAAAAATTACCGCTCTGTATTGCCAATGTGCTTTCCCCGAACGGTAACGTAAAAAAGCAAAGTTTATACAATAGACAGCCCAGAGCCCAAATATCAGCTTTTGTTGTTATACTCTTTCCATTATACAAATCAACCATTTCGGGAGCACGATACGATAGTGTTGTATATCGTTTAATTTCTTCTTCAACGATACTAACACCATGCACACTTGGATTATACACTTTTGCCGTCGCCGAACCAAAATCACACAACACAAAATGTCCAGCATCGTTTTGTAATATGTTTTCAACCTTTAGATCACGATGGATTATAGGCGTTTGACAGTAGTGCAACCGAGAAACAGCTTCAGCTATATCACAGAATATCATTAGAACTTCTTGTTCCGTAAAACCAACTGACAGTCTGTAATAATAAATGGTTTATATAGTATAGAGTATTTTCAGAGCATTTGTTTGCTTACCTTGCATTCATCATGGCCAATACATTATTCTTACAATAGGGCATTAGTAAAAGGATCTCGTAGACACCGTTACTAGTTGGGGTAATATTGGAGTCAATGTAACCGATTATATTTTTATGTCCACTCAAATTACTCTGAAAAAAATCAAACGGATATGAAAAAATTGTTAAAATATTGAGATTAAAATAAAACTATCTGGCTATTTTAATTTAAAGACCAATTTTTCCTTTAGCATCTAGATATATTTTAAGGAATAATTCGCTTTCGTCATCAGTGTCCATCAGTCTAGTCCTAATATAGTCTAATCATCTTATTTTTGTCATAAAGAGTCAAACGCTTGAAATGGTAAACACTTTACGATGAGGGGTGAGGGATACTAGCCAGTTAGTGCTCCGCAGACTCAGCTGCCTGAGATCTAGCGGTCTCAGATGCTAGGAACTAGAACCTCATCGTCGGCTGACTATTCCCGGCTCATCCCCCAAAGGCGGATGCTGTCATCACAGCTGGTCGATGCGGTGTCTGTGATGAAGAATAGGAAGGCTCCGGGCTCTGATGGAATGCCAGTCGATACACTAAATGTTGTAGTGGAAAGTCAGGTGCGGCTATTACAGGATTTATATAGTTGCTGTTTAATGGCGTGGGTCTTTCCATCGCTATCCAAAGTTCCTCGATTGGCGCTCATCGATAAGGGAAAAAAAGATCCGGATACCCCGTCTGACCTACATGCGGGGATGCTCCTAAAACGTTTGCTATCCACCAATTAGATCAGCAGGTGACCAGTATGGCAGACAGTAAGGTTTAAGAAAAGCGTATTTAGCTTTTCATGCCCCCTCAGCAGTGATTGATGAGCGAAAGAGGCATGCCACTATGCCAGTCCATTTCCGCACTCCTGACTACTTGTTCAACATCGTTTACGATGGACTACTGTGCCTGGAAATGCCCGCGGACGTGTTTTTGCTGGGAGTCGCTGATGACGTGGCAGTCATGAAGCTTTTGAGCATGGCCTACAACTACCGCTATCCAGGACAAAGGTCGCTATGCTGGAAGATACTCTTGCAGAAACAGAACCCTGGTCTAAACGTTTCCCCTTGGGGATTGTTTCAGGCAGTCGAACTGAAACATCAATTGGCGAAGCCTAATCCAATTGGCACAACAGCAACAGTGCTGGTGTGTTGGCCCACTTCAGGCTGGAGAGGATCACTATGAACGTTGGGGCGGAGAAAGAGACTGAGGTGAACCAAAGTGCAAGTAATGCAAGCGAATTTGCACTACAACTAATCTTAGTCGGATCGCACTTGTACAGGAGTCGCTTCTATATAAAAACGCGGTCAGTGGATTTGGTGCGAGTTTGAGTGCCTGGCGGAACCGGCTAAGAAAGCAGATGCTATCGTCGGCTGTGAGTCGAATTCTCTCTAAGAGGTTTGAGGGAGCACTAACATAAACGACAGAGGTAGGATTTCCTCATATAGCTAATAAAGTAAAGTAATCTCAAGACAACATTTGGTCAGATCTAGAGATTGAGGTTGATAGAGAGCTTCATTCACACATTTACAATCAATGTATAAGAGTTTGAAGTGATTAGTTCCACACTCATTTTACTTCTGATTTAACGTAATTACCTATTCAGAGCTAGGTCAACTCAAAGCACGAAGCGCGATCCCTCGGCCAAACCTGGATTCGAGCCATGGACCCCACACACTGGAAGCCTACACCACACGTCTTGGTAGGTAACAAACCTGCATTGACTAGAGGTACAAATCTGAGGTAATTGATATTAGCCTGGCACCTTTAGGTACAATGGAAAGTGTCCACAGCTGGCAGTTGTCTGACATGCCGTCGCTCGCAGAGCGCCAAAGGTTATGCTGGAATATCGCTATTCTGAAATCTTACTCAAAAGAGTTTCAAATCCGAAAACAGCACAACGGAAGGTTTACTTAAAAAATAGAGGAACCTTAGAGTATGCGATGACCTGAAGAATTTCGGTATCCAATTTCAATGTGTTATTTATTTATTTGCCTTATTTATGATATTTTTTTCTTTTTTTATACTTTTTAATTTTTCTTTGGTATTGTAAATGTAATTTGTACCTTGTTCGGTGAAGAAAAAAATTAATAAAACAAATATGTATGTATCGTACCTGTTCTGGATCTTGATGTTCAACGAACTACTGGAGAATTTAAGTGCCAGTAGTTTTCAGCAGCGTATGCAGACGACAATGGGGTACGTGGGATGGATGCGTTCGCACAAACGTTGTCGTACCGTATGCAATCGGCGCTGGACGAGAAGAGCCGATCTTACGGCAAAACCGACCAAATCACAATTACCCTCAGCAAAATGCCATTGAAACTTGTTGATTGTGTTAAACAATTAGATGTTATACTAGAGAGGAAACTGAATCAGGGGCTAGTGTGAAGTAGCGAGTTGGTGAGGCTCGCGCAACACTTTTCGTTTGTCGTCCTGCCTACTTTAATTTCGGGGAAAATTGCGACCAACTATATATTCACTTGTGGAGTGAGGTTGATTTTTGTTGAATGTGTATGTATGCATGTGTACGCAGCTTAAGAAGAACACATTATGCTGCCACTACTAAGTACAGAAGAGATTTAAAAAAATAAGATGACTGATATCTAACAAAGCCCCTGGTGCTGACGGCATACCAGCTGAGCTGATTGTATTTATTTATTTTTATTTATATTTTTATTTTACGGCAGATGGCGGCGTGGGAGACTCTGCCTGCGCTGGAGGGATGGCGTTGATTAGGACGCTCGGAGTTTAGGGGTGCCACATTGGATGACATCGGCTCGCGATCTGGTCCGATGGAGAAAAAAAAAACTGTTGACGGTGGCGAGAACCGGACCCCGGTTGTAGCACCGATGATGATGATGATGATATTTTTATTTTAAAAATGTCTAAAATTTAATAATCCATTATGCCAACTATTTATAGACTTTAAGGCCGCTTATGACAGCATAGCATAGTAACACTTTATGAAACCATCAGCAAATTCAGTATCCTAAATAAACTGACACGATTCTGTATGTTGATCATGAACAAAGCAACAAGCCAGGTAGAAATATTCAGACTGCTATCCAGACCATTCAATATCTTTAATGGGATTCGACATGGGGATGTTCTGGTATGCCTCTTCTTCAATCTGGCGTTACAGAAAGGATTCTGAGAATATGGCATTTGAACTGAACGGAATATCATCACCAAGTATAGCCATATATAATCCTGTATCACTTATCTTACCCCACTCTATGCTTTAACCAGGGTACTTTGAGGGGTACCAAAGATATTAAGAATATATTAGGACTTACACCGATAAATCCATACATGCTGCAGACGAGCAACCTACCATAAAAGCACTGATGCCTTGCATACACAAATCTTAGTGCATACTTCACTGTATTTAAACTTTAAGCAGGCTAGGCAACATGAAAATAAGAAGAATCTACTGGGTTTTCGGTCATGGGGGTGTTGACGGGAAAGAGAAGGCGTAGTCCACCCCTGGTAAGCTTTCTGGTCGGCATTGTAGCCGACTCCTAACTAGTGACACCTGCAAGTACTTTCAGGAGATTAATGTCTCAGAAACAATCGAATGTTTCCTGTGGCACTGTCCGGCGCTTGAGGAATGCAGACGACGCGACTTTCTTAAGCCTTGGCTGGTAGAGCCGATTATGGTACTAATGGTTTTCGGTCAATAGCTTGTGGTCCTGGAGAGTGGTGGTAGTAGTCACCCCATTTTCATATCCGAAATTTTTACGATTATTACTTTCACACTTCACTTTGTCACTTTGTGCCTTATTTGACTCGAGTACCTAATAAGACCTAGGTTAACTCAAGTTCAATGTTTGGTACATAGTCCGTAACGGATTCGAACCAGGGACGTCATTCGCCAGGAGCCCGATTGATCATGTGGTGGAAATCAGCAGATGTTTATGAAGAATCACTTCAATGGCCAGGTTAGAAATGATTCTGGGGCGGATGCCTCTGCATAGGTTCATTCTTGGCGGGCATGCTTTGCGATCACCGGTGAGGGTGACGCTTTATCTGTCTACAGAGCTGGTTAATAAAAAGTTTGCATCAATTTTAGTGTAGGTTCTTTTAAATTTGTACAATGGAAGATTCCAGTCAACCTTTAATCAATCTTTAAAATCTTTCTAAAAGCTTTTTAGTATTAAAAAATAATAATATGTGCATAGCATGCGAAACATCATATGGTTTTCTATATTATACGCCAATTACACGTCAATTGATCTCAAATAATAACATCATAGACTCTATTATACCCAATACTTGAAGCCATAAACTAAAATTGCCCAAATTGCATATTCATGCTCTTAAGCATAAAACGGCCATCGCCCAAAACGTATAAATAATTTCAGTTCTGTACAATTTAAAATAATAAAACAAATCAGACATATCTATCAATATCTATTACTCACAGCTATCTGAATTTCACGTTTGGCCACATTAAGATCATGCTCATTATTCACATACATCCTTTTCAATGCATATCGAGCATTTCCTGAGTTCGCTTTAGTTAGAAAAACCATTGCAAAGCCTCCTAAAAAATAAGAAAGTAATAAAATCATTAAAAAATCTGCGCAACGTGTATTGTTACAATAAGATATCAGAGATTAAATTTCAAATGTAGATTGATAAATTGGCTTCCTTAGTCACAATAAGCAATTTACAAAAATATCAATACTCATTGACAAGTTACAAAAAACAAAAACTGAAACTATAGTTGATTGTAAAAGTATTAGTATATTGACATGTTTTGATAAGTCTTTAATTGATTCGAAAACGCCAGAGTTTGTCTGCGAGTTCAATCTGACGACAATTGATCGTATCAATGATGGACCATTGAATGCAATTACGAATGCACGATATTACGCTAATATGTTATTCGAATGCTAATTTGCAGTTTGCATTCGTTATGCTTGTTGCACTCCCGTCTGTTGTAGTGTATTCGATTTTAGCGACCTACACTAGATACACACTGCTGATCAAAGACTTACATTTGATTGATTAATTAGCTCGGAGTAGGGGGCACAGTAGTTATAATTTAATGGTGTAAACTCAAAGTACACACTTATCCGTGCATATGTAGTACCTTATCACGAGATTTCGAGAGAGAAAACTACTAGTACTACGTATATTATGAATTTTCAAGGGCGAAATTCCGATCAATTAAAATCCATTTGAATTTTATGACCGGAGTCATGGAGAAAATGAAAGGAGCCGCTCTTCAATTTGAAATTTGTGACACAAGTTTCATTTTATACGTTTTTCTAGAAGTTTCGTTGCAGGAGTCATAGTTCATATGCAGTATGGCTTTGTTCGGTATTGGCGTATGTACCATGAATGGGAAATTTTTCCATATCATATTTCGTATGGAGGCAATCAATCATTGGAGGAAGATATGGGCCGCTCGGCAAATAAAAAATGTACACTTGTATCTTACGCTAATGACTCATTTATGTAGTTTCTTATCGTGTCACAGTACGGACGTGCGTGGCCACAAATCAATATACCATGCTTCGATTGAAACCGATAATTCTGAAAGACTATCAAAACTTATCAGGATATATGCGTGCAAGTAAACTGAAGTGAGAGTCTGCATATTTGAGTAGGTTTAGTCTCAAAAACGTGCTCAACAGGCTATAAATATTTGGGGGCTTTGACTGATAGTACCTAGGGGCAAAGCGCACTTTTGGAAACATTCCAAACCTGCGACTTAATTGCAGATTTCAGCCGGCCAACCAACGTATTGTCCATCTATCATAAACAACATTTCGGAGCACATAGACTTCGTGATCTCGAAGCGAATACCTCACTATTACCAAAATTAGAAGTAGTTTTCGATCTGTCCACAAAACACTCCTCTGCCATAATTGCTCTGAACATGACACCACACTTTGCTAGTTTTTGGGTGTAAATATTCGAACAAAATCAACTGCAGTAAACCTCGTCAATGAGCATGTGTTTAAGGCATTCGCCACAGCAACACCTAAACTGAAATAGAACTCTTCGGCTCGGAAAATAACCTGCTCATCATCAATTAAAATCAGAATACAAGAAAAAATACTGGCATGAAGAGATTGGCAGCTGCACAGGTCACCCCAAAACCAAAGAGCTCAGACTGGCACTTGCGAAATACAATGAATTAAAGTTTCACTCATTTTTGGAGAACTTCACTTCCACTAAAAATACCGACTACTCGCTGTAGAAAGCGGTCAGGAAAATTAGCAAACCTACCATCAGTGAAGAAAGCCACCGGCATCACAGTTTGCCTGGAATGGGTTTTCACAGTTTTCACCACGGCAGCATGCGATTTCCTATCTAATATCAGTGCTCAGGACTCACACACAATCAAAACTTCGGCTAAGGAGGTCCAAAATATTATTAGCCAGGAAACTTACTCTAAAATATATGCGAGAATTGATTCAATCACTATGCAGTGAAAACAGGCGTGATCAGCCTAGTAAATACCCTTCCCAAGTGAAGTCATACGGACCTAGTTGTCTTTAATCCTGCGTCTTCAATCTATTCGAGAAAGTTCTACTGAGAAAACTACTTCCAACACTTGAAGATGTAATCCATCGAATCGAGTTATATAAAAATAGCATTCGAAGATAAGAAATACTGTTCGGCAGTCTTTTTAGACGTAGCTCAAGCCTTCGACAAATGGTTGATCTTTAAAATTACATCAACGCTCCCGAAAAGCTTCTATGAAATAACCTCTTCCTACCTGGGGTCTCAGAAACTATCCAGCATCTCCTGTGTCACTGCCCGGCACTGGGGAAAACCAGACTGCGATACTTCGGTGAGCCCTGGCTGGTGGATCTCTCGCACGTGGCAGAGCAAAAGCTGAAGGACATCCTTCAGTTCGCGAAAAAGTCCGGGGCGTTTGATGGCCGCTTGGACTGAATTCCTTTCTCGAGGTCCATTTATCTGGTATCACTACGGACCGGTAGGTCTATGTGTGGCCATGTGCCAGCCAGTACAACCTAACCTAACCTACCTAACTGAACGTACATTCCAGGTGAGATACGAAAGCTATTCTACAGCTAAATATCGTGTGCATGCTGGTGTATCTCAAGGTTTTGATTTGGGGCCGGTACTTTACACAATTTTCGAATCTGATATCTCAATAAGTGACAAAACAACTACAGCTGCCTTTGCGTATGACGTTGCAGTTCTATGTACTGATTCAGATCTAGTTATGGTATCCCAAACCCCGCAAGCCCACATCTCACTTCTTTAAGAATGACTATCATAATTAATGGAGAATCAGGATGAAGGAAACAAAATGCATTCATGTTACTTTCAACAATACATCAAAGTAACGAAGTTAAGTCTCTCAGAATGCAACTTGACAGGAGGCTTACCTAGAAATGGCATATTGAAGCCAAACATTAACAGACGAAGCTCGAATTCATAAACTTACAATGGATGCTCAATAGCAAGTCAAAACTTTACCTCGACTTTAACATACATATTCAACAGATAATAATCCAATGCTGAATATTAGAAATAACATAATAAAAAACAAAATCAAGGTGAATATAAAGAAAAATAATAGAAACAAAATCAAGTTAAGAAAGTACAACTTAAAAATTAAAAAGAGAGAAAAAAAAATACAACGAAAAGTATTCAAAACATGGTTTTTCAAAAAAGGTTTGAAAGCAGATAATGTCGACGGTAGAGGGCCAAATTGTAGGTCATTGTGTTGCCTCAGTAAACGCAACAGTGGAGAATAAAAAGAGGTATCAGTGCGCGCAAATGACACACTAAATACAAAGGAAGAAAGCGTGCCATGCACTGTTTTGCGGACAGAAACGTGGCTACTAATGTCAGAATCAATCATCCTATGAAATAACTTAAAGAGTAGGCACTCATACAGGAAAAGTCTTCATGATTCGAGGGAAGGAAGATGTAGGAACGAAAGACAATCACTATAAGGACGTTAGGGAAGCTGAAATTTAAAAATTAAGGTTCGAGTAAATCTGCGTTGAGTAAACTCCAACGCAGTATTTAAGTAGACATAATGAGGACACCATACTTGACAGCAATATTCAAGGACACTATGCATAAAAGAGAGAAAAAGGTGTACACAGGTGGAAATATTAAAGAAGGATTTAGAGGATCTAATACTAAAACCTGATAATTTAGAGGCCCTGGCAGTAATATATGAAATATGCTTATCAAACTTAAGCTTTGGATCAAATATTACACCTATATCTTTAAAATTATTATCAACATTAAGAGGAGAACCAGAAACAGAATAGGAGAGCATCAAAGATGACATTTTACAAGTAAAAGACATTTTGTGACATCAAACTGAGAGCACTGGCAGCGCACCAAGTCTGTAGGCTATTAAGATCGTTTTATAAAAGCGTACATTCATTTTGTGACTTGATCACTCGAAACATCTTAAAATTGTCGGCACATAAAAGACAAGAAGATCGGATTAAAGAAGGGAGATCATTTATGAATAAAAGCAAGAAAATAGGACCAAGAATATACCCTTTCAGAACACCTGATACAGGATAAAAGGGAATTGAAGAGCAGGAATTAAGTTACAATACAGCTATGACCAAAGATGTAAGAGTTAAACCAGGAAAGAAGAAGACCAGCTATCATATCTTCCTTAGCTTTTGAAGAAGGAGGTTATGGTTGAAAGAGTCAAAGGCTTTGGAGATGTTAGTATATAGTATGTCGACCTGGTTTTGATGGTCAAGAGCCGATGCGACCATATGTGTGAAGGAAAGAAGGTTAATGTTGATTTACCTTAGACAAAACCATGCTGCTCATGAGCTAGGGTAGACTGTATAAAGGAGTAGACTCCCTTGTAGACCACTATCTCAAGGATCTTGATAAAACAAGGAAGAAGGGAAACGGGACGGTAGTTTGAGATGCATGTACGATCACCGGCCTTATGTATAGGGAAGATGTTGGCAATTTTCCAGACAGGAAGGAAAGAGCCAGAAGATATACTTGTAGTGAACAAGAGAAAAATGCACAGAGATTATGAAAGAGATTTAGCCAGGATATTTGGATTACTTCGGAATCACTACTGGTATTCACAGAATTAATATTAGAAATTTCAAGGACAAAAAGGGGATGATAGGGGTCACGAGGCATATAGGGAAATAGAGCAGCACTTAAAGAAAGTGATGATTTTGAGAGATTGGGCAAAGCAAGGTCCAGATATCTATTGCTGGCATTTGGCATGTTGTTAAGCTGTGAAAGGGAACAAAATGAGAGAAACGATTACGTTATTAAAGAGACACTACTAGTTGAGATGGTAACCGAATAGGCATCATCCCAATCTAGAGTTGGGAGGTTAAAATCACTACATAACAGAACATAAGCGGTGGAAAAACGACTGTTGAGGTAAGAAGAGAGTTCCGCAAGGAATCGTTTATAAACTGACAGAGGAAGGTTGCAGGGGATATATATATTGAAGCAACGTCTAAGGTTTTGGCAGAAAGTAAGGAGATACGCACAAAAATAAACTCAATAGGACGACAAAAAGGGAAATTAAGACAAAGTGTTCCGTTGAGTGCCCTATTAAAACCGACGTCGGTACGAGTTGCGGAACTGTTGAGAATATCCAACAGTTATAACGGTGAAGTAGGAGGTCGATCGCGAGGCTGATGCAGCGGCTGATGTTCATTAAGAATAGGCTGAAGCGATTGCTGTGAAAGTGATTGAGGAGCTTGGGCACGAGATTTACATTTGTTCCGAGTCGCGACTCTAGCAGGAGATTTAGCAGTTTCAGTTCTGTCAGTGATTGAACCAGAATCAACAGGTATAATCGTATCAAGCAGTGGGTTGGAGGCTTTTCAGAGTTACGTTGACCTGCTTTTCTGAAGCAATAAGTGCTAGCCACATCTTCAAAACACTGTTTACCGGCTCGTAATTTAGTCACATAATGCGCCATTGAAGACAAGCGGCAGCAGCTACAGAACCAATACAGCCCAGCTGTATTGTTGAAAGTTGTTGCAAGAACACAGTTGTTGAAAGAACACAATTTATCGATTTAGAAAGCATTCACAGCAGATATTCAAAGCGGTAAATTTGCAGAGCAATTCACAAATAAACCTTAGAAATAAGATTACGAGGGAAGCACTGGCACCGGCACTCAGGTACGCTGTGAGATGGCGCGAAAAGTATTTGTTAAAACACAATAGATCCAAAACGCGAAGAAAAAATGACGGAAATATTTATGCGGAGCGAAAACAAAAGCGGAGCGAAAGTATACGATGTTGACAGTTGCTATTTCAGAGATATTGATTTATGAATTCAGACCTATGGCTTACAACTCTGGGGAGCAGCTCGCCCATCAAATATTGGCATCATATCCACAGAACCCAATCAAAAATACTTACTACTTCCGCAACGCCAATTTCCACTATGACTTGCGGATCGAGACGATTGCAGAGGAAATTAAGAACCTCAGTGGAAAACATACTGCAACACTTGCTCAACAAGCTGCCCAAAATAATACTAACGTATCGCAAGCTTGAAACTTGAGTAACCTAGTGAATAGAGCATTGGCTTCTTGTGTGTGGGGTCCCTGGTTCGAATCCAGGTCCGGACGAGAGACCGCGCACCGAGCTTTGAGTTCACCTAGTTCTGAATAGATACCTGATTTGAATCAAGAAGATTTTTTTATATAGGGAAAGGAAGGGTTTTCAATGATAGGATGTGAAGTCGTGTTGTGACTGAAAAATCTTCTTAATTTACATATGTTTCTTTTAATATTGCTTTGCCGTTATTACGCTCAAACATGATCTATCATCGCTACGGAAACGATTGTTTCATCTGGACAAACTTTACCTCATTCTTTGTTTTTAATATCAATCATAATCTCTACAAGCACAGCTAACCTTTAACCTATCTTGCTTTTCAATTGTTCAGTGTCACGGCCACCTAAGTCTTCCCTGCCTGTAATCCATAATTTTCACATTAGAAACCTTCACTGCTTTTGTGCTCTCTTCCTGCGTCGCAATGACGTTCATGTCCTTGCAAAACATGACGTCGTTTCCAACAATAAAAGAAAACTATAATTAGCCGACCGACTCGAGGGCTTAATAACGTTCTATGGCATGAAAAGCCATTTACCAATTGTTCCGCCAGCAAATGCATTGTTTCCATGAAAACTGAATTTGAATTTTTCAGAAGACATTCCATTCCGTTGGCTCGCCGACAAACAATAAAGATAAGTAGGCACATCTACTTGAGCTTGGTTGCAGATAGCTTTTATCGTATAGCAGATGATGACAGTCGCGCATTAAACACAGTATCAACAAACGATGATACCAGGCGAAACGTGTAGACAAAATGAAATTAACACTTGTTTTCATTAATTTGTTTCATTTCATTATTGCTCGCCGCAACTCACATTCCAAATAGTATGTGATAGCAGCAGAACCATATTGATATCTATGTCGGTGTGAATGACTGACTGGTGTACGACTACGGGACGTGACGCTTGGCTTTCCAAAGAGGTTGGTACTAGGTCGCTTTGGATTTCATACAATTTGCGATGTGGAATGGAAGAAACAGCTAAAGCTGGTTTTACTTTGTAACTAATCCCTTCTAACGGACTTGAATTAGCAATTTGTTGTGGACATAAGCATGTTGTTTTCAAATACTATCACCTACGAAGAATGGGTGCAGCGATTGAATGTCGTTTTCGTTGGCACTTGGGACACAGTGCGCGGTGCAAGAATGTAGACTTTTGGTTTTGTTGGGTCTAAGGTACATCACAACTACTTCTCTATATTGAAAAAATGATTCGAAATAAAATAAATATGACCTAGTTTTGGTGATGCTAGAGCTTAGAAAGGATCTAAATAAAGTATCTGGCGTCCGAATCAATGTATCGAAATTAAATTTAAAAGGGCGGCGTTTCAGACCAATCACATCAGTCTTAAATGACCTCAACATCAGAGGTGTTTATGTACTCACCACGGAAATATAAAAACTACTCCAACTTGATTTTTCTTGATCGGCACATTCTCTTCAAACACATTGCCCGCTAACAAGTTTCAAATTTCCTACATACTATTCAAGTAGCACAGTTAACTTGCAATCAGGCGCCGGCTCTTTAAAGCCCAGCATGGAATATCTGATTGAGACATTTCCATGCTTGTTGTATGCATGCTATTGACTTGACTTCAGACTCCACTAGACATTAAACTACGTTTGTGTCCCATATTTTAGCATTTCTTCTGTTTCTCCTATTTCGTTCTATTTTCCGAAATTGTTCCGTACTATTCCACTTTTTAACATACTGAAAATGTTTGCCAATTTGAATTTCACAAACCAAGGCGGTTTGTTGTGTTTCAAATGGGTAATAGTATTTTCGACATAGCTATTCACGATATGTGGGATTGTTTTTTTGCCCTTGAAACGTTTTCATTAAAATCAAATTGATTTTTAGCTATAGCTTTTTATCTATACATAGATCTATTTGCGGTAAAATTAAGATGTTGGTAGTAGTTGCGGTAGTTATTTTTATCAAACTGTGTTATCAATCAATATGAGTGGTTGAAGGGCGTGTATGGGCGGCAATTGTGTTTTGTGTAAATATTTGTTGAAATGATTATGAATAGAAAGTTGTTATGTTGGAATTACTGCAGTTGTTGAAATTATTGGGTACATGCGCCCGAAGCCTCCCTTAGTTTTTATATTAATCTGAAATTTACCAGAATCTAAATTACGGATTTCATTCTCCTTTCCATCTCCGTACACAATCAAATATTGAAGTTTTAATATCTAAACATCAGTTTTTATCTTTAGATGGAAGTTATATTTGTTTTTTTTTGTCAAACACAAATAGAGTAATCAAGAGACTAATATATTAATATTCGTTAAGATACAGACATGCAGAAAACAGTCGATATCGTCGTTTGCTCACCGCTTTTGTTGTGCCGCAAATACTATTAGCAAGCTAAAGGGTTCCTTTGTCAATTTTTCTGAAAAGTTGAACCTAGGAAACAAAGAACTAACAGAGCTCGTAAAAATCTCGGAGCGCGAACAACTCTCTACTTCATCGATGGAACCTTTTCACTCTTCTACTTCTCCAAATGTTAATGCTGTTCGTTCAACTCATCCTGAGAGTCATTCACCGGTTGCTACGCATAATCATATTCGGAAGCAGTCTCTCATTCAGAAATAAGTTGAACAACAAGATACATCTCAAGTAGTAGGTAGATCATCAATAAATTCAACTGAATCAGCATCCCCAACAAAACCTTCAGTAGGAATCACTTAGCAGCAACAGCAGCGGCTTCTTCATCAGGATAATTTTCAGGCCAGTATTGACCTGTTTCAATATCCTAGTCAGGTGGTTCTATATCCGACAAAGCTAGCAATTTACTGCGCCTATTCATCATGGTCTATCATTATCTGCCTCGTACTAATTGAATCCTCCTCTCACCGTTGCTCCGTTAGCGGTTGTGAGACCACCATTACAAATGTTTGTATCGCGGTTTGCTTATAGCACAACGGCTAAGGACATTAAATCGTAAGTGTTTACTAGGCTGGGCCACGTGCCATCGTTGATTACGTTTACGAAATTGATAAAGGACAATCTTTTTCCTGGCTTGGACAATGCTCTCCAAAACAATGTCTGGCTTCCCGGTACCTTCGTCGAGAAGTTTATTTCCTCGGAAGAACTTTCCTCTCGAATACACCACCAAATTTTCCAAACAAAATTTATCAATAAACATAACGTGTACTACCAGAATGTTTGTGGTTTAAAGATTAAGCTAAACACGTGTAATCTCTCTTCTTCTTTGTCATCCGATCAAATTATTTGCCTTACCGAAACATGGTTATCTGAGTATATTGACAATCACGAAATCTTCGCTCTTCACGCTGTTTTTCGTCACGAACGTGATCATACTGCGTCAATGTAAAAGTACGATGTTGGTGTTTTAGTCACTATCCATAAGTCTTTCCAAGGAACACGCCACCGTCATCTATCTCCTCCTGTTGAATGTATCGTTGTTCGTGTCACCTTTGCTTCTTATAAAATTCGGTTAATGTAATTGTTACTCCTTTTGTCTCGATTAACTGTTGATGAACCAACAGTCTGATTTCATAATTTCCTCGTCATTTCTGTATTTTAATTTGTATACTATTTTCAACCTTAGCTTTTCCTTGGAATTCTTCCCTTCCTATTAGAAGTCTGTTCATTTTTTATCCATAAATCCGGTGACACAAGTTTCATATCCAATTCCTTGCTCCTGAGCAGCATAGTTTTATAAAACGCAGATCTTTCACCTCTAACATGTTAACCTCCAACAACTTGGTCGCTTCTACCTTTGACCAAATTGACTTCGACCAAGCCTTTAACCACAAGTTTATTCTTGTGAAGTTCGAAGGTTATTGCGTATCTGAACTTCTCTTGTCCTAGTTCTCATCCTATTTTGCTGGCCGTAGCTCTTTTGTATGAGTACATTCTTGTGCCTGCCCCCATACTGTTCTCTGTTTCTGGAGTTCCTCAAGATTCGATACTGGGTCCTTTGTTATTTCTGGTATTTGACAATGTTCTCCCTGCCTTGGTATACTTGAATACTTTTGTCAAGTCTGATCTCGCCACCTTAACTATTCACATGATGATGTAGTTTAGCTACGATTACACGCTCATTATTTCAATTATTAGCACGCCACTACCACAGCCACGCCACTGAAAATCGCACCAACTGATGTTACTCGCTCTCATCGTTTCTCCCACCATCAACACCATCATCTTCGTACACCGACAGGGTATATAAAAGCCAGCCGCAGCAGCAGAGCCAGAGTGTACAAAAACCACATAATGTCATGCAAACAACTGCCACGCACAAGCCAGATGCATCAAATGTGATGGGCTCCACCACCACTCGGGATGCACCAAACAAAAAGACGAAAGGACTAAGTGCGTTAACTGCAGCGGGGAACACCCCGCCAGCTATGGAGGATGCCCGAACATCTAAGGAGTGAACACTTAAGGAGTGAACAACTGCTGCCATTCGTGAGGCTAAGCCAACTAAATCCCCCAGAATCCAAAATCCAACCCCGCCCCTACAACATATTAATCAGATCTCGAATGCAGAATACATGACTCATATTTTCTCCAACATGCAGGATTAATTTTAATTCATGATGAAAAACATTATGGCGAAAATAGTGCAAGGAATGTTTTCTGCATTTCCAGCTTCCAAAACTCCCTCTAAAAAGCCTCCACAATGATCTCACGTGGAATGCGAATTCAATAACAAACAAAACGGGAGAAATGACGTAATTCCTCTTTGACTGCAAGGTCGACATGGTCCCGATTCAAGAAACATTACTTAAACCTAGAGATCATCTCCGTTTTCCTATCACCTCTATAGAAACGATAGACTTTCGGGCAGATGAGGTGGCACTACCATCTTGGTAAGAAGAAATATCAGTCACCATCAAATCACTATTCCCAGCCTAGACAGTTGGTCTAGGCAACAGCAATCAAACTACACACTCAGTCTTTTAAGTTGATGCCTATAATAAGTTCCATTTATCATATGAAATTCGTTTTGAATTCGTGACTACACTGGAAGTTATAGGACAAAAAGCTTTATTTTCCTGAGCGAATTTTCAAAACCCAAGAAACCAAAATTACAATAGCTGGCACCACCAACCGAATTTTTCAACCAAATTTCTACCAAACACGGCTTAGAATAAAGCTCAGCTACTGTGTCAATTTCATGAAAATCTAGTAACTGAATCAGAATTCATAGGGCGAAAAGCAGCTTTTTTTCTTTATAATTTTTCAGGATGGCACCACTGGCACAGAGTTGCCCGCATTCCCAAATCGCTTCTATCATACCTGGTCCTACTCAATACCAATACATTCTGTGAATTTCGACTGTATCTGATAATCGGATCGTGAGTTCTCGTGAGCAGAAGTTTTTGATGCTTAAAATATAGGTAAATTGGAGGGTTACCGTTCTTGGCTGATGTGAAATTTCAAAAGTTTTGCTTTGGTTGTATAAACAAAGCATAAGATTTCTATATGAGTTGATTTTCACTGTAAAAGATAAAAAAAAATCATCAAGAGAGTCGATGGTTTGAAGGTTTTCAATTTCAATGCCTGCCGTAGCTGCAGGGTTGCCAGCACGTTCATAAAAAACTACACGAGTCTACAACTTAGTAAAATCAATGTGTCCTTTAAGTTTCATAATAATCTAATAATTTGGTCAAAAGTTATCGCAATTTATCGCGCCACTTAACTCTTTTACTATATATATTTATCATCCAATTTTCCCTTCAGCGTTGCACCCATTAAATTAGGAATGCATTCTTTGTGACACTTACTTCGCCAACAAAACAGACACCGCATGGTAATTTTGTTTTGATTCGCTTCAGGCTACCGCCAACTAACACTCATTATTTGTTGCTTTAACGCCAAGTTTCATTAATCCGTACTCTTGAAATATCGGTCGATCAGTTCGACAATACATCCTCATTAACTGTTCATGCCTCGTACCAGTTCAAATCGCTTTGATGAGCTACTCCATCGTGTAACAGTGAGCGAGCTATTATCTACAACGAGTGTTTAATACAACCGCGAAATGTGTGGAAACCTGAATGAAACACACGTTCAAGTACACATTGGAAGTGTTTTGTTGCTATTGGAATTATTGAGAGAGTAGTAAGTCAAGTAGTTTTATTGCTATACATTGGAGTTGCACTGTTTGCAATGTTACGCTTGAACAAAATAATCCCAATAGGCCAACAAACTTTTGACCTTTTTTGGTTTGCATTTTTTTCCTATGTTTCTTGGCTGGAAGCTCGATAATGAAATTATTTGAGATGGCCAAAAGAAGGGAACCTGTAGTTAAAATCATTATAAAAAAAATGATTATCACATGCCAGTTGGTTGATAAGGTGGATGATAATCTACCTTACATCAACATAACAATACCCAATTTATTGGGGTTCCGAGTGGATTTTCAGTTTGATTTTATCCAAAGGTTAACAATATGATTATCAGTTGTTAGTAGATATTTTACGAGACATTACGAGACACAGTTTTATGCCAAAAGTACGGAGAAATGTCCCTGTAAATCGTGGCATCTTACCTTTAAGATGTCCTGGGACAAGTTACAAGCAAGTTGACTACCATAAGCGACAAAAATCAGATGAACATTTAAAGTTTCTGCGATATGGATCTAATAATTTTCTGATATGCGCTTAAGTCTGGAAGACGTTTGCCGGTTTTTGAATATAATGTGACATCTCCACTGCCGCATGCAATCAAAATTGAAAAACAGTTGATACTTTCGAGACAAACAGTCTGTTTTACAAGATCTCAAACTATCTAATGTCTAATTTTACCAAATGTTCCAACTATAAAATCTAATTTAACGTCTAGTTTCGAGAACGATCTCTAATTTCAAATAATATTCAATACTGACATAATCTTTCAATAATATTTCTTGATAACACTACATTTTAAAAATTACTGTAATCATGATTTCAATATCAAAAAATTTGCATTAAGATATACCATTAATATTTCCGCAACTCAGCTGACTGGAATCTTCCTTGAGTTTACTCCACCTAAACATTGATGTCAAGATAACAATCGATCTGTCGACTCTCATCGTGGAATGTTGTGATGATAACGACCAATGGTTTACTAATATTGATCCTTTAAAAGTCGATGCCAAACATGGCAATTGATTGGCTCTGTTTTTGTTGCGAAATATGCAGTTTTTGGATCAGTATGAACAAAAGAAAAATCATCAGCGATTCATTTTTAAACCTTTATGTTTAAAGCACCAAGAGTTAGAAGAGGTAAAGGATACTCGGTGACTCCATTTTGATGGCTAAAAGTTGGGGATGGGGAAAAGACTCACATCGATTTAGACTAATATAGTGAAACTAAATCTGCTGTACGGAGCAGTAATTTGGTGCCGAGGCATACTTACAGCTGTAAATCAGAAACAGGTAGAGAAATTGCGCAGGTTAGAAGCTTTGTTGATAACGAAAACACTTCGACCCACCCCAAAGAAGGTACTGTGAGTGGGTTCTAACAATTTGCTTATCTTGCAACATGCGAGATTGCATAAGACTACATTGAAGTGATCCATGGAGGATAGACCTGGTCCAAGCAAAAATTTTCGTGCAGCATGCGTGTTCCAGCGGACATCGATTATACTGCTGCCCAGCTATCTCTGTCTCAGGAGTTTGAAACCCAAATTGTGGTTTATCTTTAGGAACAGATGCTGTGAAAATATATTCCAATGACTGCAAACTTAACGACAGGTTTGTGTGTGGTATATGTTCCACTGATCTAAATTTAAAGCTTTTTTTCCGCTCACTGTAGCATTGTAGAGTCTTTCAAGCGGAGGTTGTGGCAATTCTCAAAGCGATCAATTGGCTCTTATGCAATCAGATGTTCGGAGTGAATATTTGCATTTTCACTGAGAGCCACCTCACTATATAGTCCTTTGCTGCAGTTTATACTTCCTCGAAGTTGGTCCACGAATACCCTACGTCTCTTAACGAAATGTGGAGACATTCGATGATGCATCTGTTTTGGGTTGCAGGACATAGGGGCACTAAGGAGAACTGTGAAGCGGACTAGCTTACAAAGGTTGATACACTTTTGATGGAGGTGCCCTGCAGTTTCCGGATTAGCACTGCGATGCCTTCAGTTAAACTGACCACTAGACATAAACACTTAAATGAGGCATTGATGTCCTGGGGAGAAGAACCTTCCTGACATTTCGCGAGACAATTGTGACGAACTTTTGACTTTGGTTACACTTGGGAACTTCTCGAATTAAGAAGGAGGTGTTCCCGCGAGGAACTGGCTGTTTGAACTGGACATTTTTTTTTTGCGCGGCTAGGTGCCCCTTACAAAGACTTCTCCCGAGGAAGAAGAAACTGTTTTTCAAATTTTGTGCCCTTGCTAGAAAAAGCAAGCAGTCTCTTGGCTCATAATTCTTCGCGAATCTAACCAAAGTGGCGTCTGTGGACCGTAAGAGGATCACTCAGTTCATCAAGTACTTTGAGTGCCTCTATACCTTATAAGGGTTGTGCGCTACGAAATGCGGTATCACAATGAGCCCTTGTGTGTCTTCTCCGCAATCTGTCTGAAATAAAACAACATGACATAAAAAGCTTATTTTAGAATTAATGTCAACAAATATTTTCTAACACAATTTATCTGAGGCCAGATATTAAGACCGTTCAAGACATCACCTTAAATTTGACTACTACTTCATTTATTATAATTTAAAAACGCACCAAATTCGCCAAGCAAATTTTTTCTTCATAAACTACTCATCCAGGGCTAGTATTATCACTTTATTTACTCATGAAAGCAAACGCTCATCTGTCGACACACTTATAAAGTTCATCCCCAACAAAATTAGGAATTCATGTTTCCGTTTCATATAATCCCTAATGTAATGCCGTAAGCTTCTTGTTCTCAATTCCACCTACATACCGAATACAGAATATTTTTTTACTGCCCTGACACAATATCTCGACGAGTAAATATTCAAACATATTTAGATAGCGATAGCTATGAGCAAGCAATGACAACGTCTGATTCAGAGTAGAATACAAAAGCAAAAAAAAAATGCGCATAAAATTAGTAGCTGCATAAGTACGTTCGCGAGCTTCATCGAGACCTCATGGTCAATGGGAAAGGTCACAGAACAACAAGTGAAAAAATACTCACGTGCTGCATTTGGTGGTTAAAAGTGGACAGCAAATTACTGATGAGGGGATGAACAAAACAGAACAATACTCCCTGATTAGAGCGATTACGGATGCACGGCTAATTCGGACAGAGAGCGGATGATTTAATTAAGTGTACAGTCTGAATAACGAACTTTACTATTTATTTTGCGTATTAGTACACGATTTGCAATTCCAGAAGATGGGTTTCCAGTATTTTTGACTTGCTTCTTTTGAAGGCGACAAATGAGTAAATTTTATCCTTTATACAAATTTACCTTCCGTTCATAACTGCTTTATGCGATGTTTCAGTTGTACATAGCACTAAATCTGCCCACCATCTGCGAACATCTAACCGATAGGTTTAATCTTCAGATGTTTTAGAGCAATTTTAGTGTGGTACCATAACAAGATAGTTTAAGAACGAAGGACGTGCATTCAGATAGATAAGTTAATAATACACTAATAACTGGAACATATCAATTATAGCAGTAAGTAAGCAGCAAATATACAAATAGTTTAGCCAGTCATAATTCCATGACATCGTCAGCAACGTCATTCCAATCAAGGCTTGTTGCAAAAGAAAATTCCAGAGGTCCCGGGTTCGATATACTTGGCGTATATTTTATTAGTAGCAAGGATGATTGGTTTAATTTTAGACAATTTGTGGAGAAGGTTAGTAGAAAAATAAAATGACTTGTTGAGAATTATCTTTCGGTATTCGTTTTGAAGTTGCTGAAGTTTGGCTTTGTGTCATGAAGCACAACGATGCCATTCCGGGGAGGCATATAAGATAAGAGGCTGAATTACCATCTTATAAACAAGAAGTTTGTTAGTGACCGAATATAGTGTATGAATCTCGAGTCAGTGGCTTCTTAGATGCGATTTAAATGTTAGCATGTGGTCAAGAAGCACACCCAGGCATTTTAATTCTTTTGACCAGAAAATGTAAGCACCTAAAATATTTATTTGGGCAACCGGGTGGTGACGTTTGTATAGAAGACGGCTTGCGTTTTTTTTTCAGGGTTTATGTTTATTTTTTATTTATTGGAAAAGATGTTAATCAATTCTAATAGTTGCTGCAAGTCGTTCATAATACGATTTGGACTGACATCCGTAGAGAAATTTGCAGTGTCATCTGCGACCCTTGCAATGTTGCAACTATGATGAAGATTCAAGTAAGATGTATAAGAAAATCGACATACGACTATAAAGTCCTTCGACGAAGTAAGGAAGGCAGTTTGAACATGCATGCCAAGCGATAAACAATATTTACCAGTAGGTAATATTCATGCATTTCCTGTTTACATTTTTCTGTTCAAAAACCATCATAGTTTTGAGCATCACAGCTTATTCTATGTGAACAAAATACGATCTAAAGTCACGTTCCTACCTGTTTTGTTTCATGAACTAAAAAATTAAATACCTAGATCTTATCAAAAAAAAAGTGCGAGTATGCCGCGCTGTTTTACATAAATATTTGATACTTTTGCTTGAGCTGCAAATCACAATGAATCACTTTGCCGGTTCGAATGCGGAGCTATCTCACCTTCAACTTATTTTGAGTCATCTTCATTTTGTAGATTGAGTGGATGGCACAACAAGCATTAAGAAGCTAAATTATGAAAAGGTTTTTTTTTAAATGCTTTGCTTTGTAAATTAACGGTTTATCACCGGCTTGTGCGAGAGCAAGACACGGCCAGGTCTGCTTCCGGTTACTTGCTCTATCCCATGCTAGACATTCAGCAGAGAATGCCAGAAAGTAGCAATGAGGATTGTGGAAAAATATTAATATTATTTAAGTCCCATGCAACGAGAACTGGGGAGTTATGTCGTCAAAAGCCAAGGCAGACAAGAAACACATAACTCTGTCGCATGGAGTGCCTGGGGCTGCACACCCGTAAACTGTCAAGAGGATCTGATGCGGATGTAGGTCGAGTAGGTTCGAAGTAATCAACTTGATGCGCCGGAAATTGAAAAACTAGGGAACAGACTGTGACAGATACAAATGGCAACAACAAAACAAGATATAATCCTGCCAATCAATAGTCTAGGGAACTGTACTATAAAACCATCATTCCAATTGAAGGTTAATATGTACTCCATTCATTGCAATCAATACTAAAATATGTAACGAGCCTCCCCTTGCGAGAACGCAATACTATAATCTACGCCACTAGAAACACAAGCCGTTCGCACCGTTTTCTGCAAATTATCTAATCAATTACATAGTACTGCTTAGTTGGCTAAAAAGTCGCAGATTACGCCCCGGACAGAAGCAAATCACAGCTTGGAACGCTATGATAGTGCAATGCTCACATTGCAGATACCGAAAGATAAGAACTCTTATAGACTACGAAAATACCGTTCGGGAAGCGGCTCGCTCCACATTTCCGCAGTACCTACATCGATTGAGAAAACTTCTGACGCCGTCGTCACTTGCCAACATTTCTTTTCTCTCATCCTAGCACACTTACCTTCCGCCAAGATATCCTCGACGGTGACCGTGACCCGGCCAACCGTAAAAGATTTCCCTACATAGTTGTTCGACTCCTTTGTCACGCTGGCGCCCTCCAATTTTTCATTTTTCTCGAACTTTGAGAAAATCTTCTTCATATTGATGAGTTTTGCCTGCTGCTGCTGCTACTGCAACGGCGGTAGCGACCCCGGCGACAAAATGATCGGTGTTGTTGCTGCACTCCCGGACGTAGCCTCGCGTTCACCGTCACTTTGTCCGCACTATTTTAATTGAAAGTGCAATAGAATCCGACTGCGCGAATTGATACACACGGTTGCGGCAGCGACGACACGTTGTCTTGAATATTGATTTGATATCGAAACAAGGCGCAACGGAATGAGAATACTTATCACAAAACTTTACGTGGCGGCACACTGAATATCGTATCGCGGACCATGAGGTTAGTTGCCTGCGGACGATACGCGATATTTGCCCACATCTAATTTTTCACTTCCTCGATATGCAATAAACGATTGCAATGACAGATGATTAGCCCGCACACATACACATCGCCATTCACTGCCACATTTTTTCACCAGCACTTTAGTCCGTCCTGGATTTTTTACGACGCTATTTTACGCACGATACGTTCCAATTGGCAGATAATTTCATTGGCAGTAAATCAATCACATATCTAGGGATAGAATCGAACTATTTTAACTGCGAAAAACACGGAAAATTAACTAGAAAATCAAACGGAGAACGTGAGCTTTTGATCGGCGGATAATCGTTTTTCACTGCCTAACGTCATTTGAGGCGGACGTCTTTGACAGGAAATTTCCACGGAAAAGAGACTTACGAGCAATCAAGCTTTTACGTCTTCTTAGAAACCGATTAACAGCTGGCAACTGCAGCCAACCACACAACACCACAACGCAACCAACGTTCGCTCCTTCTGTCAAAACATTTTCACGTGTTCGCGACGTTTCCGCGAACTCTCACGCGAAATTGTAATTTACAACTGCTAGCAGTAAATAAACAACTCTTAAGATGTCAGACCAGTGAGTTTTATATTTAACTACTTTATGCAAGTGTGTTTTTGTGCTAATTACATTAAATAACTAAATTATCCTTGTAGATACGCTGTTCCGAACAAACTGCCAGGTAAACATGTCAATATTCTGGCTCATCGTCGCCGGCGAATCCAAAGTGAAAAGGCGAAAGGAACACAACTGAAAGCGCAAAGAAGTAAAAATTTCAAAAAGATTCGTCGTTCCTTCCGCAGTGCCGAATCCTTCATAATGGAAGCAATCAAGGCGAAACGGACACAGAATCGAATGCGTCGTACGATGCTGAAATCGGACTTCCTGAAAATGGAGGATATGGACACGGAAAAGATATTGCTTGTAATGCGGCACTGTGGGTAAGTTTGAAATTTGTTAACTTGATTTTACATAGAGTTTGATCATGGAAATTGTAAATTGTTTTTTTTTTATTGGTATGTACTATAGAAAGCAATTTATATTGTGCCAAACAATAGAGTTTTTTTTTACTTCAGATCAACACAGAGTTAACCCGTTCGCAAAAAAAAATTCACACCAAATATGTTGCTTCATTCACTTAAGTTGCTGATTTCACATTTACTTGTTTACAAGTTAATTTTATTATGACATCATGACGGGGATCTAGTTTGATTTCATTTTTTAGAAGAAGTAACCTACCCAATTTACGCTCTCTTTCTTGTATTGAAACTTAGCTGTGTCAAATTTTACATTGAGCTGGCGGCCCCTTTCAAAAACACTTATGAGATTACGGTCATGTTCACTTTTCGTTTTCCCGAAGATACATTATCGATGTGTGTCAAAGTCCGAGACGAATGGCACAACATTTTGTATATTTTTGGGAATTTTCGGATGCTGATTTTATGCCAAAAGGTAATCTTATAAAATTACAAAGCCCAAATAGAGAACTGAATGTGCAAAACAAACTTGATTCTGAAACCTATTCGACCTTCCGAAATCAGTATTTTTTGTACAATTTATATCGTTGATAAAACTAATCTATCTTTGGGTTAAATCATTTATCGAATTTTTTTTATTAGAAAAAGTCATACGAAGCATACGTTGTGCTTCTGTTTGTCGCATCCGCGTTCGTCCTCAGATGTGTACGCGGCTTTCCTCAAAGACATCTAGAAATCTCTCTCTTGGATCGAAACATAATCTCAAAGAGTTATCTGACTTTTCTAATGCTACAAGACTGTTACAAGACCACTTGGATTTTTTCTTTTTTGATTATTTTAGGTTTGTCTAAGTGATTCTTCAACTTTTCTATACAGTGCATTTGCGATTCTCCTAAAAGGGTTAACTGTGGGATTGATTTCCAGGTCAATCTCACAAAAAACCAAAAAACTTTTATGCAAAAGCAGAAAACTACTGAAGCTCAGCAGAAACTACTTGAGAGCGACGAGTTTCTTGCTCACAGGGCTGTATCTTACTGAATCTCTTACGCGAATAGAATAGGATTCACATCCGGCAATTTGTGCAAAAAGTGTGAGGTGTTTTATTGGATCATATGGAATATATTGCATCATATGGAATATAGGTCGATGCAGGTATTTAATTTGAACATAAATTGTTGGCTTCGGTTTTCCACGAAACTTAATTGTGCAAATCAAAAAATCGACAAATAGCAGAACAGCAGGAAGTGGAATATTGGTGTTTACGAATTAGGTGAAAATGTATCATTAAAGCAAGATTCCGCGTAGTTTCTCCAAAAAATGGTATGGTCATGACGGAATGTGCGCTAGTTAGCAGCATTGATGAACCAGTTCTGAAATTCAAATTAATTAAGAATCACTTAAGTCAAAAATATGACATTAAAACTGACGGTCTCTCTTCAGAACCAATGCTTGAACCAAAAACAAAAGCGATTTACATCTTGTTGCTGTTTTTTTTTCTTGTCTTTCGAACGAACGAAGTGATTTCGCATTGTTTTCCGTTTCTTTTTCACCAATTCCCCAAGATCATTATAATTAACTCAACGATTTATTTAGTATGCCAAAAAATGCAATGCACAAACAAACACAATGGAAGGAAAGTGTAATAACAACAGCAAAAATGCATTAATGAGATTATTTTGACATTTCCATCTGTTGCTAGAACAGAAAGAAGTCATTAGTAGTTATTTATGTTGCAAATGAACTGGACTCGGTTATTTTGGTGCTTTAAATGCTTGGAAAAATAAAAGAATACTTGCAAAGCTCCATTTAAATGTAAAATATCAATAGGTGCGTTTTAGGCGTCTCGATCAATAGCAGGTTAGGGGGTAGGCAGCATTGAAAACAACAACAATCCTACCTCAGTTGTTGTTATCAGTGCTGTCTACCTTAACCTGCTGTTGATCGAGACGCCAAAAACGCACCTAATGTTTTCCTACTCTGTTTTCGGCTCTCCTCTTAACGTTAACAATTTCTAAAAATTGTCGAATCTTTCCTTAGTAACCACATTTCCATTCATGAAGTAATTTATGGGGTACGTTCGTTCTTTATTTTAAGCGTATCTTTTGCGCACACTAGCACTATTTTCATTCACCATTGTTGGACTTACTAAAACAACAAAATTACTTAAAATTTGGTCCTTTGTCGCCGATGCTACATGGTTTTTGGGAAAACAACTCAAAAAAGTAGTGCCATACAGTTACAGTTTTCTTATCTTTATGCTTTTTACCACACACGATTTCTGTTCAATTTTTCCCCCATTTTTAATACCAACTCTGTAATTACTCTGTAATTCAATTTTTCCCCCGTTTTTAATATCAACTCTGTAATTGGATTTTTTGTTTAGACTTGATTTATAAATAAATAAATATTTATAACTTTTCACCTTGTAGACGAACAATCGCCGACCGAAAAACCAATGAAATCCTACGCAAACTGCACTTAGGCAGGATCTACAAAGCAGTATTCTTAAAAAACACAATGGAAAATCGAGCGATGCTCAAACTAGTCGAACCGTACGTTGCATATGGATATCCAACGAGTACAACAGTTCGCGACCTTATCTTCAAACGAGGCTTTGCAATTATCAACGGTAAGAAAACTCTGATTTCATCGAATACCGTAATCGAAGAACATCTCGGCGAACACGGAATCATCTGCTTGGAAGATATCATTCATGAAATCGTAACTGGCGGTCCGAAATTCGATATTGTGACAAAGTTCTTTTGTTCGTTTACGGTAAGTGTCACTTCATAGATTGTAAGGATACAGCTCGTTGCGTGTGATGATTGAACTGTGTTTTCGATCTTTTAGTTGAAAGTTCCCTGCAATGGATGGCGACGAAAAGTCAGCGTTCCGTATTCGAGGGGAGGCGAGTATGGAAATAGGAAACATGCTATTAACAAACTGATAACCAGATGTTTTTAATTTTAAAATTTTGTTGATAATAAAAAATCATTTTACCCCAGCTGTACAGTTTTCTTCCTTTTTAGTAGAACAAATTTTTAAATATTATTGACAAACAAAATTAGTGACAAGTGTTAAATGCTTTAGATTGTAAACATTGATCGAGTGACTCAGGATCCGAAAAAAGCAGAAAAAGATACTTTATTGCAAATGGCAGTTGATTTCCAATTGGACGGAATGTAAATATTTTTATTGAATCGACGAATATGACAGTTTTATAATCTCAGTAATCAGTAGAGCCCCTGCCATAATGAGTTTCGAAGGATCACTATCCTGTCACTTATTTCTACAGCTAATAAACAAGCCAGTACCGGTAAATATTCAAAATCTCAATTTAACGTGCACACCAAATAAATTTTATAATCTAACTTACAGTGAGAAGAATGAGTCTGCAAGACAAACCCTTGCAAAATACTAACCCATACCGCTCAACTGCATCTCTAGAACCTGTCCAAGCAGAATCTCAAGTTCGACTTCATGAGTGGCTTTCCTACGATGAAATCGAAGAACTCAGATTGATATTTAAAGCCGCACCCCATCAGAAGTTCGAATATGGCGAATTCCGACAATTACTTCTCAAATTTAACATTTATTTAAGTAACGAAGACTACATGACGCTATTCTCTAAAATGAATACGAATCGTGACTCGCGTATCAATTGGGATGAATTCATATCGCATTTGATTCTGGGTTTTCAAGAGGACGATCCGTACAATCAGAAAGAGACATTGACAAACCCGATTTCAGGATCACCGGAAGTGAAGAAGTCAGGACATCGTCATCCGATTGTTAATATTAAACATATTTCGACGGTTATGCCGGTAAGATGATTTGCATTACTTTGTGCTTTGCAATAAGCGGTTTATAGTTTAAATTTATTCGAGCAAGAAGTGGTCAATTTGAGTTCTAAGCAATGTGTAAAATTTGTTAACTGTACGCTAACTAGCAATCTAAATAGCTTGAATCATAGATCTGATAGGATGGTATTTAGTATCTTCTGAAAAAATGTTCACTTCTTAATTATGAAAGCAAATTATTTATCATCTCATTCTCAATGAATTCGCCATTGCTGAGAGTATATTAAGCACACTCATTCATGTATGCTAAAAGGGGGCTGAGCTCTTCATTTCTTTTTAGAATATTGAGAAGAAGAGAAGATAAAAAGCATGCGCTACTTTCTCAAGACTTTATACAAAGTACATATAACTATTTCATGCAATTTTTGAATGGTGGGAAATAATGAAATATGAATACATCGATTGTTCATTGTTCAAAATTGTTCAAAACAAAGATAACGATGCCTCGATTTTATTGCTTGGAAATCAAATAATGGGTTTTGTTTGCATTAATTTTAAGTTTGTTGCAAAGAAGGCCAATGTAATGCTCTTGTAATTCGCCGATAACCATTCGCTTTAATTCTTCTGAGTCTCATTCTATAATCTGTAGTAGATGAGAAATTGGTGAAAGTGTTTGAATGCCAAATTTACAGGGAAATTAACGTTAATTCAGTGATGCATCCATATTATCAGGAAGTGAATTTTGTCAAATATTGTCAATTGTACCACGTTCAGTACCAGCTGATACGCTGAATGCGTTCATAAAAGCTTCGAATTTGTGGAAAGAGATTGATAACTTATGTTGAAGAAAAATATGAGGGTGTAAACGTTTCTCTTCAATGCAGCGAAAAGCTAAAAACTTTAAGAAAACTTAACACTGTCCAAAAATATAATCGCTAGTCCATCCTCGCAGCGGAAAATCTTAACGACTTTTTCTCTGCAATTGGTATGCAAATATGAGGAATTTAACTTTCTTAATGTCTAAACAATAATGTGGGTTTTAATCAACACCAATTGTAGCGATCATTCGCGTGTTGGCTCTTGTGGTGGAAGGTTGTAGCCGGAGAATTGCTGAGAGATTTGCTTTTCTCCGAAGGACAGTCTTTCTCTGGAATTGGCAATACGTGTATCAACGTGTCTTAAACTGCGGTTTCGTGTTCGTTGCGTTGTTTGAGTCACTTATGTGTTTGTATTGTCAAGTAATATTTTAAGGTCAAACCCACCATAAACGGGTGTTGTCGAAACCGATGGCTGATGCGAATCGTTATAAGCCAACCCTTTCCTCGTAAAACAGGAATTAGTACAACAACAAAAAAATTGTAGCGATTTAGCGAAATGACGTTTAGAAGAGGCAGTGCTGTCGGTTTATTGCAATTGCAATATTTCTGTTGCAACATTGCATTTTATTGTCATCTTTTGCACTTTTAATCTAGCTAGCACGTTTAGTAAGCTAGTTCCGCTTGGTTATATAATCAATTGCTAAAATTATAAGTAATATTAAATGTATCATTTTCTGGTCTGGTAGCTATCAGTGAAGATATACCGAATATCTTTTTTAGGAATCTCTCTTCTCAGCCTTGTGTGTTCCTTCATTAATCTTTTTGAACCTTAGTTCTTCAACAAGTATGCTCTCTTCTTTTTGGAAATCCGTGTTATATTTCCCATCCTTAATGAAAGACTCGCCATTGGCGCGATTGAAGATGTTATCTTAAAACTGAAGTTATCTTATCATAAAATTAGAACAAGGCCGCGATAAAAAATCCGTCAAATCTTGTGTGACAAGGGTTATCTCTCGATGTTTTTTTTATATTGTTTGGATTCATTTCCTATTGAACAATTTTTTTCTGGATGTTCTCATTAAAGTCAAGAAATTCGTTTAGAGTTTAATCATTTAGATTTTTCCGTTTCAATTCTTTTAAAATGACACTTGTTATCTAACTGTTATTCTGAGAAATATAATTCGGTTTCGAGATTTTAAGTTAGGAAGATAAACTCAATATCTTTCAGTATTATTAGTATTATTTCAGTATTATTTAGTTTTTGTCTGCCCTAGATTACCCTGGGGACCATAGTGACACGTTCTTATTGTAAATTTTCGACTTCATTTGCTAGTAAGTCCAGTAATTTTTACCATCATATATTATTCTTGACTTAGAATTTGTTTTCTAGCCAATATACGGATCTGCAAACATGTACTTGTAAATCTTTTTACTCCCCATGCTTAACAATGATACATTCTGCTATGCCCTGACTTCGTGATGAAGATTTTCCATTTAAGAGCTGTATATATTCCTAAGCCAAGCTTTTAAATTCTAAATTATAATCAATTGCTTAAGTCTAACATGTTCCTTTTCAACTTGATCAATTACAGGATCGTACAATCAAACCAAATACTGGAGGCTATGTAACCGTTAGTAAAGAAGGAATGGTCAACTTTTGGTCTCAGGACTTGGAAATTCAAAGAAGCGGCCTATCGAAAAATCGTAAACTATTTCCACATTAGATTTCACATCGTATTCACGTTCTTCTATGTACGTACCCCTTCAGCATACTTTAAAGTAGCTCAGACTTGGGTTATGGCAGTTTCAACTATGCCAGACGTTCGAATTGTATGCACATCATCGTCAGAGCGCGATCTTCGATTTTACGATATCACAGCAACCAATTTCCATCTGCGAATCATCATTAATAGCCTTCCGTGGTGTGTAGGTTGTATGGCCTACGACTTTCCGGCATCCTTTAAACAAACATGCAAGCTCGCCATGGGCGATGCTGGTGGAAATATACGCGTTATCGAATTCTATCCGGAATTGCGAGGTCCGTTTCAAAACAAACCCGGTACAGCACTCATTGAGATGACATGGGCGGATTTGACGAAAGTAAATTATTATTAATCTCCTACTATATAAGAAAACCCAAAAAAAAAAATCGATAATTTCAATGATTTGAATAATTTGATTTTTTAATTTATTTATATTTTTAGGGTCGTCTACCGCAAATGAAAGTGAGAGAGTTTTTAAACATACACATCGATATCGTACGGCAGGTCATGTATTCAGCCCATTTGAATAGTGTTTTCTCCGTCGCTGAATGCCATACGAATTCAATGGCAGCTTGTCCAGCTATGGCTTCAATCGATCTGGGTGTGAAGAAGAGCATATCGAAATTTCACACTCCTAAGGTGAATAACTTTTAAAGTAGAATTAATTTATTTAGCAAATGAATCAATTATTCTTTGAAAAACCAATAAATAAAGGATATAAAGTGTTTGTGTGCAATCACCAACTTTCCTCAATATTTAGAAATCTAATTAAAAATTCATATTTAGGGAATAACGACATTCTCACTGGACGAAGAAAACCTTGTTGTTGCTACAGGCGGACCAGATTGTTTGGTGCGTCTCTGGAATCCATTGGTTCCACAAAAGGCCGTGGGCATCCTAACTGGCCACCATGCAGGAATTGTTTTCGTTTTCTTGCAATCAGACGAACGGAAGGTTTACAGCATCGATCATCACAAAGCCATAAAGGTGTGGGACTTGAACGAACAGACTCTTCTTCAAACCTACATAGGTCTTCAACAGCTGATACCACGCCGCACCCCGTTCGTTTGCTACTACAACAAAAAAGTCCATGAGCTACTTATAGGTACGCGAAGGCTTATTTCGATTCAATGCTGTCCATTATTGAGAATGGACCTAACTGACGGAGAAACGCATGCTGGACCCGTGTCGGCAGTTCTCTATAATACTTTGTTCAAGAGTGTGGTTACATGCGGGCTGGACAGTTTTATAATTGTCTGGGATCCTTGGACAGGAAAACGTCTGACGCTGATTAAGAATGCTCATGTTCGAATCTCTCACGGTAAGAGCTTACGAGTTGAAATCACTGCTGCTTGTTTCGATCCAATGCAACAGCTTTTATTGACCGGAGCACGGAATGGAACTTTGAAAGTATGGAACTTCAACAGTGGCATTTGCATGCGAAATTTAAGTATAGAATCGATGTGCGAGGTGACGACAGTGTTCTGGATAAAGAGTCGGTAAGAGTTTTGCATAAATGCATTGTATACTCTGAAAACATTTGTTTTACATTTCGAATGAATTTGAAACAATATTAAAAATAATTATTTTGGTCACAAAAACAATTCCCACTTCCCTCAGTATTCTAGCAATTGGCTGGAATCGCCACGTCACTGAATTCGCTGATGTCGAGGGTCAAGAATATAGTGATGGTAAGAACTGGGAAACTCTGCATGACGAAGATGTTCTTTGTGCAGCAATCAAGCAACCTGATGTTCTAGCAACTGGCAGTTACTCAGGTATCGTTATTCTCTGGAAACTGGAAACAGGCCAGCCATATCGGCAGTATTCCGTGGCGCATCCGACACAGTTCCTTAAGGTAAGCACGTCATATATATTTCATAATAAAAAACAACAACAATAACTCTTCTATTCTTTTAATGCTTCAGATTGTATATGGCAAGCAAGGTAAAGCTGTTCCATCGAGTGCAGCCAAGAAGGAAGCTGAGAAAACACGCTTTCCGACATTCGAACGACGTCGCGAATCTATGGATGATAGTGATATCACATTACGTACTCAAGCTGGCAGCAATCAAGGACAATCGAATCTTTCCAGTCGTGGATCGATTGCTGGTCAGCTTCAGTCAATTGCATATAGACGTTTGTCGGTCATACAAATGCCGACCAGGTCGGCTATTATGCGTCCGTTATCGATTCAATCGATGATTTTCTTAAAAAGTCGGCCGGCATCGAAAGAGCACGGTAAGTCTGAACGATATTTATGAGAGAGAAATCAGTTATCATATTATTTCATCCATTAAAATCCTTTTGGAAATTATTTCTACATCAGATTGATTCATTGTTGGAAAATTTTGAAGAATGAGATTTATAACTATCAATCAATAATTAATAAGCGAATAATTTAATACGTAGCAAGCCTATCCAAATAATAAGAAGTTGTCATTTTTCGTCAAAGTAATCCCTAATTATGACGATGATTCTTAGCCTCGCGGGCAATCAAGAATAATTTTAGTATCAATTGATTTAATTTGAAGCGCTTACCTCAATAAAAAAAAACAAGTATCTCGATGCTACAAGGTTTCAATTCTGCAGAGTTGGACTTGACTTTTTACACAAGCGAATGGAAGCAGAAGGAATTATAACTGGAAAACACTCACCAATAACTATCACAATAAATAACGTCTAATGACCCACAATTTTGCGAAGAAACATCTTTGCTATGAAATAACTCCTTTGTCATATAGCTGTCTAAAATTGGCTTTTAAATTGGCTTAAAAAACACTCCACTGCGCGGGGCTCATAATTGGGGTGAGTGTATGGCATCCACGTTTGATTAGACCGGGACCCAAAGGAACCTAACCGAGATACAACCTCTTTAGGCCACAAGCGCAACAGTACTTTATGTGGTAATTATTTGCAGCAGGTCCTTCCGACTCCTAACCAACATTTTCATTACTTACACGTCAAATTTACTTTATTCCGAATAATGAGACAACAAATCTTTTGCCTTAAAGAGAACTATCTGTACTAACACCACTTAAGTTTCGTTCAGTTTGCAATTGTTGCTCGAACTGCAAATGGGTTTAGAATATCTTGTTCGGAAGTTGAACAAAACTATGAGCTTGACGGGAATTAGATTGTTGGATCGCGACTGTGGGCACTGAAGTGCTTGAGGCCACTTCTCCCTTTCTGTATATTTCTGCAAAATAAAATAAAACTGCTAAATAACCTTACCAACAATGATGGTTGCACGTTGCTCTTTTTGAACTTTCTCCTTCAAACATTTTGTGCATGACTAAATAATGCTCGCAGCCAAGCTCCGAAAGCCACAAAATGCCTTCGTTTTGTTTCAAGCCAACCAAAAAGCAGCCAGCTAGCTAGAATTCGTCACTTTTCAAGCAATTCCTCCAACCGAGCAGGCATCTACTCATGTATCGTGGGGTATCCACAATCCAATCTAAATCTCATCAAAAACAATATTTAAAGTGACTCAAGTATACTGAGTTTCCGTCACCAGATATAACCTCTGTACGGTCTGCATGAAAAATCTCAGGACACAGTGGAACCCAGCGGAAGGAGACATCGCGGAACTCGAGAGCTCGTAACGAACGTACAGTACTGTTTTCACTTACAACCGACACCCACACCTAATTATGCTGCTGGATACAATAGTTGCCTATCGTATCCTGCGCATCTTCGTCGAATCTACCCGGTTTTCTTTCTTGCCGCCACCGCGAATTCGACAACGCTAAGGACCATCGCTAACTTAACTGCCCACGGCAATGAGCACTCACTCCCTGTCAGGCCAAGCAGCCATCTGGCTTGTTCGAAAAATATCTGGAAAAGTATTCTGCTCGTACTTGTGCTTTTTTGCGCTTAAACTGATACTAGGTGGTGTTAGTGTACTGGTTTGAATGCAAAACGTGACGATTGCTACAGCTAAGACAATTAATAACGACTTGTTGACTTTGCGCCCCACCTCGTACGAGATCCTACCAGAACTCAGAGTACTTTTTGGTTTCCTTTTGCACTTGCAGAGGTATATTTTTCATTTACCGTTGCTTAGTAATTATGCTGGGATCTTTTTCCAATTGGGATCTTTTTCTGAACCCTTCTTTAGTTTCAAAAGGCTTATTTTACGAATTTTGCCTGAACCTGATCACCTATAATGTACTGATATAATATTGTTTTTATTCTATTAATTTTGTATGTAATATTTTTTTGTTTGTTTCGCTTTTCTTGTTTGCGGAAAATAATTATGAGGGCATGAAAGCTTTTAGTAGTAAATAATATATTTTGAGTCATTTTTATTGTTTCAATCAAAATTTTATTAATACTTTTATGGTTTTTTTTTGTAGTGACTATTTATTACGTAAGCTGAGTAAGAAGTATGACCGCCGTTATTATTTATAACCTCTTCGAGACGCCTTGGCATTTAATCTATTTAGTTACAGATGGTTGCAGGATCCATGTTCTTCCACTCCTTTTTGATTGAATCCCTTAGTTCCTTTACGCTTGCGTATTGGCGTCCATGGTGAAAAACTTTAGCTAATAAGATAGACCACAGATACTCGATTGAATTAAAATCCGGACTAAGTGCGGGTCAGTCGACAATCGGGATGCTGCCCAACTCAGAGTACTTGAAAGTCTTTAGTTTTTCTCAAGCGATGGATCGCCACATTATCTTGCTGAAAAATGAACTCTGCGCTAGCAATCTTCTCTCTGGAATCAATAAGCACTTCATCTAATAAATTAATATAGTATTCCGAGTCAATTTTTGTCGAAACGAAGCAAATAAGTCTGGTACCTCCATACGATATCCCTTCCCAAATCATGAGTGACCATCTACCGAAATTTCGATACTGACACTTTTCTTTCGCAGAACCTTTATCTCGCCAATATTTACGTGAATCGTCTGGGCCATCTAAATTAAACTTTTTTCATCAATAAATACGGCAAATCGCAGTCTAGCTAATTTATGTCTTTTTGGCATATTTGTTGTCATGTGTGAGGTCCAAATCCCATTTCATTATTTGTTGGACTCTACTTACACCTACCTCTAAGTTCATGTGTCTCTTAATTTTGTTCGCACTAAGATTTTCTTCGATGTAAATCCTTCTGATATATCTTTTAGATACCCTAGGTGGCCGTCCTGGTCTTTTAATTTTACCGTAATCTTTCCCCATTTTTATGACACTATCGATTACACAGCTAGATCTTTGATCTATTGATTACACAGCTAGATCTTGCCCGTGATATGCTTTAATTTTACCCTCTTCTTCTTCACTAAATGATTTTCCGCGCGAAATTCTAAATTATGTCATAAATAATATTTTAAATTTGAATAAAATTTGTATCATGCATTTGGAAAATAAGTACTCACGCATTATTGCTTTTCTGATCACCTAACAACAAATCGATCGATTAAAAACGAATATTTATCGACGAATATTTATTTATTTTTTTAAACGAATATTTATTTATTTCGTATTAAATAACAGTACTGACAAAGGTAATTCTATTTTTCAATGGAAACAATGAATATCAATACGTGTTTATCTGTCAGATAGTTAAAGCACGCTGCAACGCAGTAAGACATTAAGTATGTTCGCGTACTGCAGCAGCAACAGATTTTTGCAGCTGGCTTCTTTTTGTGGCAAAATTTGGCTTGCAGCAAGAGTACAAAAACGACTTGCTGCGAATCTATTTTAATATATTATAATAGATTCAGATAAGCGAACAGACCTATTATGTTTATAATATTGAATGCTTAGTTTTTTTTTCCATAGAAATGCAGAAAACATAAATGCCTTTATTAATATTTCGCAAACTGTACTATTATATACTTGTTTTGTTAACATTGTAATCTTGATTGGTGAAATAAGTGCTTTAAATATGACTTATATTCGATACAGGTACACTATTTGTTTCGCTCGAAAATGGTCTCATACAAATCTACTCGCATCATAATTTAGGCGGTTTCATGGAACAATTCAGCGCTATTCATATGCCAGGTGATTGTGTCGTGGCGATGGCAACCGACGAACAAGATAGATACTTATTTACTGCTACCGCATTCGGTTACGTTAAGACATGGCTAGTGACGAATTTCTGGTATGCAGTTGGCAATCATATTTACGGAAAAGAGTTGTTTAATCGATTTTCCATTACACTGTTGGTGAAGAGTAGATTGATAGGTCCCAATTTCAATTTTTATAGCCGTAAAAAATTGCAGAGGCATAAAAACTAATTGTAAAATCCTTGAAACTTTTAATTAGATATAATTGTCGTCAAAACGTAGACAGATTTCAATCTTACTAAACCTTTAAGTAACAAAAGATTTTCGGGTCTGAATGTATTGCTTTAATGTCGCTTTAATATCGCATTCTAGTGTCCCTGAAAAAGAGTATGTGAAAGTTTCAAAACCGAAACTAAGACTACGATTCCCATTTCTGCTGAAAGATCGATTCGACGGTCGAGCTAAACGGTCGGCACGTGGTCAACTGTTTCCGATGTTGCTGAATAGTTACAAGGCACATTTACGTCCAATATCATCATTACAGTACATTGATCGAGCTCACATTTTGCTCAGGTAAAACACCAAAATAGCAGTTTTGTACGTACATATGCATACGCTGGAATAAATAAAATTATTCTTTTAGCGGAAGTACCGACAATACAACGCGTCTCTGGTCACTTGGTGGACGTTATCTGGGCACGCTAGGAACACCATTGGCCTGGCTCAAACTGAATCCAACGGAACCAGTCTCGGAAACCGATAATTATCGCATTCCACCCGACATTGCCAAAGTTCAAAGCTCGACAACATTAAAAGTGCTGTCTGGCGGCAAATATGAGAAATATGGGCTACTTAAAGTTATGCCACAGAAAGAAGTAGAAGACGTTCCGAAATTAGCTGCAGATGCCGAAGCGAAAAGTATTTATGGCAAGCCTCTATCCGAACCGATACTCGGCAAGCATTTCGATCTACCGCTTCGTGGAAGACCGCACCTGAAACCAACACTAGATAAAACACTTCCCTATATCCCAGTCTATGCGCATTTGGAAATCCATAAAGCGAAACCGATCGAACGTCCACCCACACCGGAAGTTTTGAAACGAGCACGTGAATTAGATTTTCTTAACAATTAAATTATTTTCGATGACTTGATTTTCGAATTGGAATTTATTTGAGAAATCCATATATAGGAAAAATCTATTTTCACCTTCTTTTTTTTCTATGACAAATTATGAGCTTTAATTTTGTTTGAGAAAAGAACATACAAATCCTCACTTATTCATCTACTAAAAACACTTTTCTTTCTATTTTCATGTTATATTTTCATTCTACTAAAAACACTTTTCTTTATATTTTCATATTTATTTCATAATAATTAACAATTTACATGCAAGTGTATGTGACAAAGCTTTTCAACGTGTGATCCTAGAATCTATAAATTAGAAAATATAAAATATATCTTAATACAATGTTCTATTAAAAGGAGAACCAAAACTGTTGTTTTCCCATTCTTAAATTTTCTATTCTGGCGCTTGAATTGCAGCAGCACGTGTCGCATCAATTTGCCGGCCTCGATTCGATATCTTTTAAAATTTGCAATGCATCGAACATTTGACCGGCTATACGTAACTGTTTGGAATCTTTCGTAGCAAGACACTGGAATGCTTTACCAGTTAAACTAATTATTCGTTCTAGATCGATACAATCCGAATCTTCGGTGATCTGAACACCAGTGGTTTTGGTTTTCTGAATGGCAAAAGAGAGAGGTGTTTTTGATTCGAGTTTTTTTTTATGTTCGTTTGTTAAGCGTTAAAAATGTATTGTGACCAAAAAGAGTTTAAAAAAAAATATATATACACAAAGTATTTGTTCAATTTTGAAAGAAGTTGAAGTGTATGAAAGTTATACTATTTGTTTGTATAGTATGTTCGTCCAACACTTACGAGAGTGTCAAGGTAATCGGTCACAAGGCCACCTGCTGAAGCAACTATTGCAAACCGTGTCCCCGAATTACCAATATGAAGGTTTATTCGTCTTCCGGCGATTTCGAGCAAAAGCGGGCCCATCTCATAGCTGTTTACGATTGATTCTAGCAGTTCTTCGGCGTAGCTATCCCAACCGTGAGCATACAATTCAACGACCTACGTAAATGAACGATAATAGCATACACAAAAAATGTAATTCTTGATAAAAAAAATATCTTACCTGGTGCTTTCTGATTTCACTTTTTTCCACGTTCCACATATCAGCTAGCTCTTCAATCATATACATGTGTTGCACATGTTCCTGTACGTATAATCTCTCCAAATCTTCACGAATAAAATCCATCGATCCCGTCACAGCCTTACATAGGAACTCTAATCGATTTTTCTGAAGAATCATATCGGGAGGCGGCAGTGTGTAGCTAAGTTCGCGGTTGATTTCAACGAAAAACGTCTGATTCGACATTGCATCGAAAACATGCTGCATCGGCTTGTGAAGTTTTATTGAAAATAGCGCAATCAGATACAAAACTTTGCAAAGCTCGATATGTAGAAGGATGGTCGTTTTTATGCCATGATTCTGTTGAAGCGTTAAAAGCGGCAACGGGACCTGGCCGTCGATGAGTACTTCTTCGAAAACCAGTTCGCGTGCTTTGTGATCCAAACTCGAAACGAAATGTTGGAAAAAGTGTAAGGTTTCTTGAAGAAGGTCCGGCACAAGGGCATCAGATACACCGATATCTTGAAGACACAGTCTTTCTTTTGGAAGTCGACCTGCTTTGTGGATAAGTTTCTTTGTTGCTTCTAGTGGAATTTTGAGGTGTGCATTCCAAATCATGCAGCAGAGTCCATGTTTGAAAGCCTGGTCGTCCGGTTGGAATTGATTCAGACATTTAATGCCGGCTCGCAGGTACTCTAAGTTGGGTAGATTGTTGCTCCACTGGCAGAAATATTCCCATGTCATTTGGGATAGTAAAACGCCCGAATGCAGACTGAATGGGAAATGCTGACGTAATATGTGCAGGTTTTTGACAACAAGATCATTATTCTCATTTTCATAGGTCTCTAAAATGCGTTTGGGATGCAATTCGGAATACGTGAGCCATTTCGCTACCAATTCCGCTACGATTCCTTTGCCACCGGTAAATATTGCAAACAGACTGCAGTCTGGCCGATCATATGGTAGCTCTGGCATTTGAGGATCACAGGTTTTTATCGGTGAACTGCGAATTAAAGATATGAAAATACAAATATGAAAACAAAAAAATAGATCTAAATATTAAACTTACCTAAGAACAGCACCAAGAATCGATATATCATCTAATTTTCCTATAAGTAAAGACCATTGAGCCGCTTCATGCGAAAATTGTTCCCACCTTTCTGATTCCTCCGTTATGTTATCTTCTAGCGAACTCTGTAAGTCATTCGATTTTATTATTTTGTCTGTATTAACATGGGAAAAACTTGGGAATTTACCTCACGTTTAGTCAGTCTATTCGATACATGTCTACAAACGATTGCAGCTAAAAGACTCTGTGCTGCAGATTTACTTTCCAACAATACCTCTCGAATTTTCTGCCACCACGGGCATATTGAATTGTAGTCGTAGGCAATTGCATCACCAGCTAAATCACATATTTGCTTTACTATCGACGCTAAACGTGTTATATCTTCGATTACGTCTTCACTATAAAAGTAAGATATGTATGTTTTACTGTCAATGTAAGTATGAAAGGTGAAAAGCTTAAATGATATAAGATTCAATTGAATTTAAAAATAAATAATTTTAAAATTAGTTGAAAGGGCTTCATAAAAACTTTGTGAGCTTTAAAACCATTTTTTTTTTATTAATAATTCCCTATTTTCTTTTCCTACGGAAATGGCTAATCTCAGGGCCAACGTTATTTCAATAATATAATACAAGGAGGATGAAATTATACAGGATATGATTGAAGTAGGGTAGTATTTTGATGAAATGGAGTTAAGAAAGCGAGAAAATAATCAAGTATAATGTTTGATGAATAAGGAATTAATTTAATTTATTCATTTCCTGAGCAAGGTACAATTTTTACATACAATACCAAACAACATTGAAGGGTGATGTATAAAAAATGATAACAAGTAAATAAATAAATAGCAATTCATAAAAGACAAATAAATAGCACATTGACATATAGCTCAAGATTAGATGCCTTGGAAAAGGGGGGAGTTGAAGGCTAATTTGATAATCGCTGGGAATATATATTTCATATATTCTGCAGCATCTATTTATCGGTTTATAATATGTAGTGGTATGTGAATATTTCTTTAGAAAACGATTGGACCTGGATATTTATCTCTATTTTACTATTCAGGCGGATATCACCATTCTTCTGGATGCAAGTATCAATAAGTTTAGATGACGCAGTCAAAACTCTTAAGAGAGTAGGATATTAAAATCGTTAAGGTTGCATTGTTCTCTTATGTTAAACAGTAAAACTTGATTTTGTATGGACTAAAGTCTGTTACTGTGATTTTCAAAAGGTGGATTCCAGACAATATAAGCATATTGGAGAATAGGGAGTACAAGTGAGTTGTGTAAAGATCTTGCGACCCACAAGTTACGAAATTCCCTCGCAAATATTTTAATGAAGCCTAGCATGGGAAAGGATTTTGTCATAGTGTAAGGTGAAGCGAAGTCTCTCATTCAAGGCAACACCGAGGTCAACAACGTTATAAACTCGAGGCAAAGAAATGATTGCCGATGATGTACGTGTTCTCTGAGACAATGCATTTTCGAGAAAAACTTATAACCTGGCACTTATCAATGTTGAGAGAGAGAGAGAGAGAGATCTTGTTTTCATTGCAGCAATGATGTCAATGAAGTGAATCAAACTTGTATTGGAGAAAGAATGCATCAGATTTACATTCAATTATATGACAAAGTTTAAGATAGATCGTCTGCATAAAGTAGATGTTGCAATAAAGAAAAAAGTTAACTAAAGGTCACAATGTCCGATAACAACACGTGCTAATACCGAGGTCCGAAACACGAATATAAACATATTTGTGCATCAAAAAATTCTTTACACTACCTTTTCTCCTGGAGAGAAAAAAAATCGCAATCAATAGTTCAAGATTTGTACTTCCAAATTGCAGAAATACAGCAAAAAAATCACAAAACTACACGTTCACTAGGACGAAGAAGTGGTTAATTCCACAAAATGGGAAGAACCGTAAGCTAACTATACATCACGACAAACATCCGATCTCCTTAGATGTTTACAAAAGTATGATTGTTGCCTAACTCTCAATTATACCAATCGCTGGATCGGTAGAAATGGACCAATACACTGGCCTGCGAGATCTCATTATTTCTTTCAAAATTCTGTTAACCTTGCCTGGGACTGTAGCAGCAGGTGAGCGTAGATTTTCTAAGATAAAAATTATAAAGAACAAGTTAAGGTTAACAGTAATTAAAAATTGACTAATATTGTTAGTAATAATTTCAATTGAAAAGTAGTAACTTGAAGCATTAAACTATGTTTTGATGTAAGAGTTTGCCAAAATAATGACTTGGCGAACGGTTTTGACTTTATAATAATCATAGCATACATCTTTGCGTCATTTAGAGTCATGGCTTCCTCTTTGCATGGTACGCATTAGAAGAAATAAGTTTTAGAGTCTTTAACTACTATAGGAGTGACGAACGAAGTTTATTATTTAATACAAGGTGTAAACAACACCTAAAAGGCCAAGTAACCATAGCTTCTTATATTAATTTGACTGAAATTGATAGAGTGATTTGAGAATGACATGAAATCTTAACGAGAAATATATCACAATGGATCGCTCCAGAATATATCCATGACGCAAACTAAATGATATTATCACTATGAATCTATCAAGGTTTTTTTTAGTGAGAAGAGTTCGGGGATGATTGTTTTTCTAGTCATCCTTCATCTCCTGAAACCAGTTCAAGAAAGCATTTTGAAAGATATATCGTAGTGCGCCATGTAGTTTCGCTCCAAAAATATTATTTTCATTAAACGCACCAAGCGCTAAATAATTTGGGCATGACTAAAGCCATTTTTGGATAAATTTTTTCCACTCTGCATAAAATAAACAATTTTTGGGTTAAACTCTGCTATCTTCAAGCTAAGGCAAGGAATAATTCGATATAAGACTGTGTATAATTTCGTCAAATGGTGTTTAACTTCTCCATGTAAGAATGACAAAATAACAGAAGCCGTTAGCAGGATACATGCTCAAATTTTGAGCGACGAAATTTCACTTTTACACCAAATTGAGGTCTGGCAGGAATCATTTCGTTTTGAAAAATGTAAGTCCAGGCATTGTCCTGCTTATTTTTTTTTTACACTCTACTCATATCATCTATAGTTGAAATGTTTCGTTATGAAACGTTCGAAATCACAACTAAATAAATTTCTGCAAATTATTTGGGAAGTGCTTTGAAATTAACATCAGATTTTAATATAAAAAAAATACATACGGACCGGAAATTGATTCTAATTCAAAGTAACAAATCGGATTTTGAAATTTGTTTGTTAGTAAGTGCTGACAAAACGCGCAAAATTTAATACAAGTCAGTGAAGAAATGTAGTTATTTCGAGAAAAAAATTTACTACCTACTAAATATCTACTTACATTTTACAGAACGAAAACTGTTTATCCAACCAATAGTACATCAGCAATGTTGCGAAATCTTCGCTTGAAATCATACTATCTTCGAAAAATTCCCCATACGCTTCGATACGGTGGGTCTTTTCAATGAACCTCCCGAACAATTGATATCCAACAGCACTATAGTGAATTGAAAGATCAGTTTTCAAGTGGATGCCACACGAATCTGCATTGAAAATCGCTAGATATGTAACGAAGTCCTCTTCGTGCACCCGCTGCTCAAATGTGACTCGACTGTTGGATTGAGTACTAGCGTGATCAGCTTGCAGGTCAAGGAGTTTTTGAATAGTATCCAACTCAGATAAGATCAACGATAAATTATCATCTTTCGTGGTTGGATATTCACGTGGAGTATCTTCGTCTGTAATCGCAATGTAAAACTCAACCAGTTTTCGATAGTTCTCTAATAGAATTGGCAGCGATTTGCTGGGAAGTTCCGATTCACTTGCACGCCGTTGTAACTTTTCATCTTCTTCGGGTTTACGCTGTGCCATGAAGACGTCGATTGCTTTCTTGAAAATGAGTGGTTTGATGCGTTTGTTCCCCGCCAGCATTTTTATGCACTGCAATCGGATTTCATCGGTCTGAAAGCTCGAGCACGAAGACTCGACCTCTGCGATTATGTTTTCGAGCTCCACATCGCCGCTACGCAGGCACATTTTGATTCTCCGAAGTAGGTGAAGATCTTTCGCTGTCTTGGAGTTGTCGTCGCTTAGAGCACAGTGGAATGGAACCGCTATCTCTTTCAAAGAGTCATCGGAAGGATCGAAAAATATGCAAGAGTGAATGTTTGAGGCAATGCTTGCACCGGGCACAACACCCATCAAGTCGTACGAACTGTATATAAGCTGACCGTTTTTGTTGACGTTAAAAGCGGCTACTTTGGGTCCACGCTGCAATGGCCATATTTCTAAACATGCGCGCCTTGGAGCGAAAATTACTAAGAACAATGCTTTTCTGCGTTCACTTTTGTCTTTCCTTGGTTTTCTTTCGCTTACTTTGATAAATCCACATTGAGGGTCTCGGTAGCCCTTCCACATGCGCAACGCAATGCCACGATTGCAGTCGACAAGAATCAATCTACTCAGGCTGTCGGACACAACAGCGAGGTCGTGACCAGGTGCCAGCCAAATGTTGAAACCTTGCCGTTGAATATCACAGAGCCCAAAGCGACACCTCAAAGGCTCGCCGGGTGAAATGGTTTGCGTCGGTTCTGGAGGTGATTGCGCCGGCGATTTGAAGAGCCAGCCGGAAACAGAGGACATTACGTTACTGGCCACTGCTTTGGCGACATCTGTCAGCCCAGCACTTATGAAACCTTCTTTGGCGTAGTAGAACCCCAAGTAGGGCTTCACTCCAGCCGCCAATATCAACGAGCTGTCTGGGGGAGAACTACGCAATTTGGTATAAAATCCGTATTCGAGGCTCTGCTGCATCATGAAATCAAATGTACAATTGCGTTGGCCACCAACTATTGCCACATCATTGATAGTGACATTTTTGCCTCGATATTCCCACTTTCGGCATGCCATAGTGTCCGGAAACTTTGAAATGTTCGTCTTGTTCGAAGAGGACGTAACCGTTCTGCTCATATTCTGCTTCAAACCCTTCAGCATGTGAAACACATTCTTCCCCTGCAAAATGACTAGGCAGCTCAGGTATCCAACGTGAACTTCTTCGGCAACATACTTTCCAGATTGCGCCTTCAGTGTTTGTACAGGCTCATTATGGAACGTCTGGGAGAACAACTGCACTCCGGAATCGGCGTAAAATAGAATCATACCTGACGCTAGTCCAATGGCCACACAGGTCCACTCTGCACCCGAACTAATATTAGCACTGTAAATCGGTAAGCAGACAAGGGCAGTAATGATTTCATTTGGGTTTTCCAATTCACCTTGCCAGGATATTGTGTAGGTTGAATGGCTATTTTTTTGTGACCACTGTGAGCTCATAATGACCAGCCTGGAGCCATGACCGAAGGCTAGGGCTTCGCCAGTGGGCGAGAGGGAGTAGTATACTGAATTTAACCAATTTTCATCTGAAATAGCAGTATTAAAAGTTATCATGAGTTTTATTTGAGTACTGTTTATTACACCAGCAAGACAATGAAATCACTTACCCTGCGAAAAACCCAGCAGAGTTTGAACTTTTTTCAAATCCGGAATCGAACCGAGAGGTTTTACTTCACACGACATTTTGCGGGGCAATGTCTTCTGGTAGTAGTTTTCTATCGTTGTTCAAACCATTTAATTCGCAAGATAGATTAAAATTATCAAAGTTCACAGGCAAGTACACAAAGCAGAATAAAATCAGCTGTGCAATTGTCAGATAACGACAGATGACAGTTTTTCGTTGGTGGAGAAATTTATGAACCAGTGCTGTCATATGGCAGAAAGATCTCGTGCGTAGAGTTCAGTGGCAAAACACGATAACGGGTTTTTTTTCGAAAACTTTAATCTATGAAAATAACGATATTTTATACCGTTATTTTTTTTTTTAGTTGAATCAAACGTTTTTAAGTTAAATGATAAGACTAAATTTATCAGTAGAGTGTGTGTAGACAGCTTGTTGTGAATGCTTTTAAATCTCATACATAAGAGCACAACTTATTTTATGGCCTACAAACATAGGAGTTTTGATAAAACTCGACTTGATGGTCCCCAGCCAAGCAATGTTACCACCAGAGGGGGAATAGGTGCCCGCCAGTGGATGAATAGGTGTTACCAGGAGCACAAAATTAAAGAAAACTGCACAAAAAATGTAAAAAAAAACACGTGGAGACTTGTCACTCAAAAAAAAAACACCCAAAAGCTAACACAAAACCACAAACATATCAGCCAGACATCTGTCGGTAAAATCGTTTAATGGCTATGGGGAACACGTAGCCGAGTTTAGCCATGATTACGTGCATAATTTTTGAACATTTCTAAAAAATAATTGACATCTATTTCAAAAGCGTTCAGCCGTAGAAACATTTTTATTTAAAATAATGAATATGGACACATATTTTTAAAAATTATTGTTCTCATTGAAGACAATTGACAAACTATTAAATATAACACCCTTCTTTAGTACCGAAAATCTTTTTCAACTCTGGATGCAAAACGTGACTAATAAACTCATTCGTCTTCGCTACTCGATCATTTCGGGCATTATCATTAACCTGGACCTTTATACCCGGTTTATGAACCAAAAACGCGTTATCCAGTACATGATATTCATAGTCCTTGACACACATCACGTATCCCTATAATATGTGAAAAGTAATAAAGGTTAAGTGAATGGTTATGGCTACAGGTTAAGTTCAGAGGTTAGAATAAGAAGTTAGGTTATTGAATAAAACACGTAAAATTACAAGCCAGATAGAATAAATAAGCATAACTAGAATAAATTGAAATATACACCTGCGACATCTTATCACGTTTGCCGTCCCAATTCAAACGTTCCTCGTAATGAGGATCGTGATGTGTTCCAATGAAAATCGGTTCCCAGCTGCTGAATTGATTTACACGTTTTCCAATTCTAAACACATTGAGTCCTCGAAGCTTGTCTCTTTGGATCCATTCCCGATAGTCAGGAATTTTGTGGCAATGTGGGCATATGCGCGCATGAAATAGGAATGCTTTCTTTGCCTGAATGAGGTTTTTCAGTCCACGTTTTGTATTTGGTATCCGAACATACTTTTCAACCTCGAATATGGGTAGAGGATAAACTCTGTGAAAGTTGAAAGTAATTGTTGCTAAACTAGGTTTTTGAATGCAATATTTTGACAAAACAAACCTTGGTTTCGCTGTCGTACCTCCGGTTCCGATTCGTACAATCATCTGTAGGAAATTCGACACCAAATTGAGACTAGGATACAACTCAATATCACTGGCCAGTACGAAGTGTGTTATTGCTGCATCTCTAGCAATATTCCGAGCTACGTTGGCTTGATAGATGAGACTGTTATTTTTTATATAAGTGTGATTGTTGGGAACCTTATAGGGTGGGTTTCCTGCGCACACCACTGTTTGTTGTGCTTCTTCGAATGGATAGACCGATTCGGGTAGATGATCGGATTCAAAGAAAATGTGAAATGTCACGTAGAATTGTATAAGATCGCTTCGATGTAAGCACTGTCTAAGGTAAACGATACTCTGAACAGTTTTTTCGAAGTCCGTTCCGGGTGCATAAATTGCAATGCTGATCGGTGCATGCCATCTAAAAAGTAAAATAATACGTTATCTGGCAGTTACAATGAAAGCAACTCAGAGTGGTAATAACAACAGCACAACATTAAATGTTATCTTTCACTGACGATAATGATGATATTATAACCCTTTAAACCAGAACCAGAATCGAGATAATCAATCTCGATAGTCTTATAACAGGAGAATAATTGGTTCCAGCAATTCGGGAGAAGGAGATTGAGGGCATAAACATCACCTTCTTTCGTTCCAATACAAGCGAACAGTGGAAAGATGTCATAGAAATGGATGAAGCAAAAGCTCTGAAACTAATTGATATTGGACAGATAAGAATTGTCTGGGTTAATGCTAGGGTAAGGAAGCGGCTTGAACCACACAGAAAATGATCGCAAAGGACCAGACTGTAGCAGTAACTGATTGAAAGATAGAAAGATAGAAGCGTTGGAAGAGACTCTTCGATACCTTCTGAGTAAAATGGTGGTAGCAGGCGTCTTCAATGCTAGAGCTTTGGAGTAGAGAATGCCAGCTCAAAACACTAGAGGGAGACTTATTATGGAAATGGAGTCCAGGTTGAGTATGGTCGTGATAAACAACAGTTCGATACCAACGTATCACGGACCGCGCTTCGGCAAGTCCATACCTGATATAACTCTTATTTTGGAATTTGGTACTGTCCACGTTTGCAAGAGACTGGATGGCGAAGGCGGAATAAACTGGAAATGATCAAAACTACATCACGTTCTGGCTGTTTAAGGAAAGTTCAGCCGCACAGACCTCTAGCCGGATAATATTTGGGTGAATTATTTCCTAGTTTGACAAGAGGAAGTTGTTGGAAGTTTGCTAATGAGATCCGCGCAGGCCAAATTAGAGTCACGACGAATCCTGGGGAGCTAGGGACGTTGGTAAATTTCGCCATGGTCAAAATTAGGCGAGCAAGCGATTCATCAGAAGGGTTACTGGTGGACTGAGCATACAGTGGAATTGATGTGGAAACCTCTAGCGTGCAGGTATAGAGCACAGCGATCTATTGGTGGACCAGGTGCGTCGCAACTTGCCGCGAATCGATGCAAAAAAGAGCTGGTAAATCGGAGAAAAAGGTAAATATGGCAAACTCTCGTCAAAAAGGTAGAACAGGATCCGTGCCTACAAACCAGTATTCGGTAGGCTTGCCCCCATGGTATCCGATCCATCCTTGTAGGTGAATGTCCTGAGGCATATTGTAGATTCGTTGTTTCGATCGAAACGATCACACAGTCCACCAGGAAGACGAGGCAGAGCTGCGCAGTGCAGCCACCAGAATGCAACATCTCATTGATATTGCGGTGAAACTTCTAGAAGAGTTACTGAAGCTTCGGCTAGAAGAGGCTATAAGAAGAGCTGGCGACGTCTTGAAAAACCAACATGAGTTCCGCAGTGGCTACTCAACAATAAGAGCCATCTGTGAAGTTAGAAGAAGTAGAACATGCCATCGGGATAGCCCTGTCGTGTTTTTAGTAACGTTGGACGTCTGCAATGGTTTTAACTCCGTGAGGTGGACGGACATGTTGGAGTCTCTTCGGCAACATTTTCAGTTAGATGGCTACTTGCTAGCTACGGACGAGACTACTTGAAAGATCAGCATTTTATATTTGAGAAGAATAAGGGAACGTTATGCAAAAATATTACAACTGGAGCAGCATAAGGTTATTGGGCTAGACCAATGTAAAGTTTCTTATGGTGGTATCTAGCGCCTCAAGAAGCAGAAAGATCTGCTGGTTATGTAAAAGCTGCCAGCACATCTAGAAATTCTCACTTTGCACAACTCAAACTGAATCAGGTAATGAGAAGGGATGAAAGCTTACTGGAATCCATGGTGGCCATCTGGTAATCCCAAGAACTAAGATTACCACGCTGACGACAAGGAGGATGCAAATCGTTATACCCATTGCGATTGTAGTACTTGGGACCAGAAAATCGGCTAAGTATCTCGAAGTGATGCTGTACTTGAAGCTGGAAAAGTATCGGATTGGCATGGTGAGCAGCGTAGGGGACCGCTGCGAATCGCAACCAGCTACAGAACAGTTTCAGGAAACGCTGTGCTAGTCATAGCGCAAGTAATCCCAAATAACCAATTGGCGAACGAACGCAGGAGGTGTTCTTGAAAAGATCAGAAGTGCGAAGAGAAATAGGAGCTGCTCAAGCACGAGCGCTTGATCTTTGAGAGGAGCATTAATCACGACCACGGTGAAATAAATTTCTACCTGAGCTAGTTCCTATCGGGCCACGACTACTTCAGAAAATAACTACATAGACTGGGCTTAGTCTGGACGGAATTTTGCAAGTGCTGTGTTATGAAAATTGATGACATTCTGCATACTACGACGCCGAAGACAATCGATATTACGGTCAGATGAAACCTGGTCAGCTGTGTGAGCATACGTGGAGCTCGAAAAAAGAGGAAGGATGCCTCACAAGCTCTTGAAATTAACGAAATTAAGCCGGTGGGACACTTGGTAGGTGCTAGTAGCACGGCTAATCTGAAGTAATGCGAAAGCGATTCTGACTATCTATTCATGCAAATCACAGATGATAGGAAGACCGAAGGATAAAGATGAAACTCTTTGAACTGTTTCAATCATGGGAAATTGGACACAATGAACGGTATATTGCATCGTGATAAATAAAGGATAAATTTAAGTACAACGATGAACAACAGAATTTATGAAATTAATTCGCATATTGCTCTTAGTTTCACTTTCTATCACAAAAAATCCATCTCTCAATATACCTTTGCACCAATGGCTCTAAATTATCCAAAAACGTAAAGTCTCCATGCGTAGTATACGTGATTGATTCGTGGCAATCGATATTTCCATGCTCGGCGCGAACGTAGTTTTTGAGCAGCCAAAACCTACCATGTCGCACAGTTTCCGTGACATAATCACGATTATTACAATTTACAGTTGATTTTAAAGTTTGGTAGACATCCCCTTTCATGAAAAATTTCACGGCGCTCTATAAATAATAAACACGTAATATCAAAAAATAGCAAATCAAGTGATTGTTCGCGAACTACATATATCTTGCACTACACGATACCCTTACCCATTTCGATGGTGTAAAAAAGTAGTTGTTACTGATCGTAAAAAATCGATATAACAAAACTATCCCTAAAACACTAAGTAAAACTACCAGAATTCGAAAATAGATCATCTTTGGTCTAGATACTTTCTGAGTTAACCGGGTAAGATTCATTTGAGCGAAAAATCGAGAAGGAGTTGTTTTGGAGACATACAGACAAATACTAGCTGGTAAAGGATAGATAATGATTCTCCTACTCTAACGATATATTTCAGGCGTGTCGTGTTAGCACAGCCGTTTTTGGTTGCATTACAGAAAATGTCTGAACGAAATTTTCTAGAGTAAGCTATCGATTATAATGCCAACAGATATCCACAATTATTTGAACTTGGCAATTTTATGTTTGCCTTAAATTTTTGATCGTCGCATCTATGGTTCTTATAGCAGCTACAGACAAAGGTGCTCTTATTTTATATCTGTTTGTATGAATTAATGAATTTTGTTACGGAATTTTTTTCTGTTATAAAGATGTGTTTTGTATGAAAAACTCCATAGGAAAGATCAATTAAGGTAATTTAATAGCTAAATTGAATGATAGCTAAATTGAATTACAAAAATTAATTATCTTTGAGTAATATAGTAAAATCTATAAGCATTGATTAGAAATAGTTTTATAGGTAACATCATCTACTTACTGGCAGATAGATTTATAGCAACCTTGTAGGTACTTTGAGGGATTGGGGATTGGATTATTTCTCAACTTGTGAGATGTACGAGGGGCATTCAAATAAAAACGAGCCTTTTGCAAAAATAAATTTATTTTACATTTAAGAAGAAAGCACACTTTATAGTTATTTTTCTACATAGTTACTCTCCTTAGTAATGCATTTTTCCCATTGAACAGGTAGTTGGTTCATACCGTTTTCGAAGAATGACTTCGGGTGGGTGTCCAACCAGCGGCGCACGAACTGTTCAATCTGTTGATCGTTCGGAAAACGCTCTCCTCCAATCGCTTCCTTGAGAGGCCCAAATATATGGAAATCACAAGGTCAGGGCTGTAGGGAGGATGTTCAGTTCAATGCATTTCATAAAATTTTTGGGCTGCAGTGTGGGGTCTTGCATTGTTGTGCAAGAGCAGGACGTCTCGGATGAGTTTATGGCGCCTTTTTGACCGATATGCAGATCGAACCTGGTCAAGAAGTTCACAGTAGTAAGCAGTTTTTATTGTGCAACGATCGTGAATGAAATCAACGAGTAAAACTCCTTGAAAGTCACAAAAAACCGTTGACATTACCGTACCGGCTGACAATCGAGTTTTGATTTTCGATGGTCCTGGCTCTCCTTTCTTTTCTCCACTCCATAGAGGCTCTTTTTGAACTCAGCACAACAGGCTTTCACTCGTGGCTACGAAAATTCATTTTCCCCGAACTGTGCACATACAATTTCGCCGCCTATGTTCGTTAACAACTTTACTACAAAGCGTTGCGCAACTGACGGATGAACCTATCTTTCGCTCATTGTGAGCACAGCTAAACAAATCAGTCGGGCGGCCGGCTTGGCCTTGAGTCATCTACACGGGTTCCCCCTACTTTTCCTGATGCTCCGCCTACCTTCGACACGCTTTCGAAGTCCTCCAAAGTAAAAGGCTCGTTTATATTTGAATGCCCTCTCGTACATAGAGCCCTTAAGATAATAGCCGCTCTTATTCTCTTCTCAACGACCCTGGCGTATAATGATCAAGAAAAAGTAGACGTGTTAGCGGAATAGTTCGTACCTGCTACTATCCTGACATAGCATAACATCCGGCTGCTAAGATTTTGGTAGACAATGGCCCCCGCACATAGGTCGTTACTTCCCGTCAGGTAAGAATCCTGCCCCACCAAACGCCAAGCAACATTGCTATGATCGAAATTTCGTACAAACCAGTTCGGCAGCCAATAAATGTTTACGATTATCCTCGTCAAAACCAAGCCGTCAATGGTCGGGAAGAAATCAGACGCAGCTACTGCTCCGACGAAACCAAGACTAACACTTTTCAATAAAGACTACGATACTACCCCGGTAATCACTTCAAACATCACGAACTTCTATAAGCACAAATATTTTAAATTGTACATTGTATTCTTGTTTCGTTTCACTTTGTTAGTGTTAAGGATATTTTAGCTGTATTCAGCAGGAATATAAAAAACACATGAGGAACAGCCCCAAAAATATCTTTTTGACACCAATCGTGTAACCGAAAACATACGAAACACAATGAAAGCTCTTACTTTTGCAGATAATTTGGCAATAACGCGCATGCATGCGTCCCTCCATGCGCTTACAAGGCTAGTTCAACCGAACCAAAAAACTAAGTCGCCGTTATCTGCAGACTGTGAGAGAACGCGACTTATCTCCCAGCGGTCGTCTTATTATTCCCGACAGCCTGTCTAAACGACATTATCTTGTGGACACTGGCGCAAACATTTCGGTGCTTCCTGCACCTACAAACGGAAGACTTCTACCTTCTGGTATTCTACTTGCCGCGGCAAATCAGTCGACCATAAGCACTGGGATTCCGTCGCGAGTTCTCATGGGACTTTATCTCTGCCACTATGGGCTAGTCGTCGACTTGGCAAACGCTATTCTTGTTGATTTTCTAACTGCGTTTTCTACTAAAGGCACGTACACTTCGTACAATCTTCCGAAACTTAGTGTTTTGATTGAGCAATCCTCTGATCCGCGGATACATACCCTTCTCCAAAAGTACAAAGCCATCAGCCTCAGCACATGGTTTTCACAACCCTGTAAAAACAAGGTTACACACCACATCTTGACCACAGGCCCTCCAATAGTGTCGAGATCACGTCGGAGTCACCAGTTTTAGTAATAATATCTGGAAATGAAAACTAATTAACTTTAACGAAATTCGAGATTCGATTTCCTGGTTGAAAGTAGCTTTTTAAGCCTTGAACAATACAATACACAACACTCTACAACATCAGATCCGCCATCGGTAGCGGTATCCACCAGCCCCGAGACCTGACAACCGTCGCACACTGGGCTGAATCCCGATTCTAGCTGGACAAAAGTCAAAAAATCAATGTCAAAATGTAAGGTTTTCAGATATAGGAAATTTTTCTTAAAGCTTCAGTAAACCTAATTCCACAAAATATTTGTTATTATAGCGAATAATAATGTGTAAGAAGTTACTGTGAAAACAGTCGAAAGCAAGTAGAGCGGGAGACGCTCTCGCGGTACATTATGCGACCTTAAATGAGAGTGTGATTTTGCTTCGTGGTAACTGAAAAATTCTTCCCATTTAAACGCGCAACTTTTTTCATTAGATTTGATTCACTTCGAATTTTGAGAATTTATTTATTATGATATAATTAATAACATATTGAGGAGGGCCATAATGAACCACAAATTGAGATATAACAAACATTTTTGGGTCAGAATTATAAAATTTAAATTTTCAGTTTATAAAATTCAAATTTTCTGGTGTAAACGAGTACATGCAGTTATTTCATCCAAAAGCATCATCTGAGGAAACAAAAAAAGACAATCCGATATTCACAGCATTTTTATGTTCCGCCTCAGCTGCCTGCGGTCTTAAAGGAATCAGGAGAGAAAACCATGCTAGGGGAAAATCCACATTCTTCATCGACTCGATATTGTCGACCGATAAAGTTATTATTTATGAAAGAAACAAAAATCACCTCTAAAAGAGAGGTGTGTAAGAGGAAATCGAAGCTCTGGAATCTTTCGAGTACATAATTAATGGTAATAAAAGATTGTTTAATTTATGATTTCTCTAAATATATATTTTGTTATTTATAGGCAAAAATGTGAAGATTTATTTTAATATGTTATTAACATTAAATATTAAAAATCGACCGATTAAGACGGAAAACTAGCAACATAGCCTCAGTACTCTACATGCATGGAGAAAATTCCTAGAATGCATCCTGCATATAGCTTATAAATTGGAATTGAGAAAGGAATTGTAAATTGGAATTGGAACACATACAAAATACACAACACTCTACAACACTTTTCTCTGACAACAAAATTATCATAATGAAATAAATATTATTTTTATAAAAAAATATATCTTTTTAAAGCGCAAGGGCGTTTTTTTTTATAAAAATCAATGAAAAATGTTATGGAAGAAACTGTCTTCCAAATAGTTAACAAGTTACCGAAGATTTTTGAGAATTATCCTTTGTAATTTAACGCCAAATTTAAAATGCTTCAAATAAAATAAGCTATAACTTCAACACTAAAAACTACAAATATAGCTGAAAAGACATTGTCTGAACTCTAAATTAAAAAAAAAATATTATTATTTAACAAATAAAAAGTATATTTATCAATCTATCTATCTGTCTATGCTATGACACTTTATGCGGTCAAAGAACTGCGAAGACACTGATCGCTGGCACCTGACTTAAACTAGTGACTTGGATGAGTAAGACATGCTAATGGGTCCAAATTTAAAGTTAAATGTTTTTGTCAATGAATAAAATTTTCATTTGATTGATCTTTACGTTGTTAGTGTTAGGGTGGTGAAATGAAGTCGCATTATATCAGTGGACTTAAAACTTATAGCTATGTATAAGCTTTTTGTAGTGGGCAAAATATTTCAAGCAACAGAAGAAGATCCTTCTCAACAAGCTATAAATCTATTCGTTATCCAATGAAGCCTGTAAACCCGAAAAATGACATAAAATTGAATCAAAACTTTCATTCATAGGCAAGATGTTTTTTTAACAGGTTTCCAGCTCCAAAATGAAGTGGAGCGATAAAAAGTTTGATCAGAAAAAACATTTATTTACCTTTTCAAGAATATACGAGTAGGTAATGAAATATTCTTTAGCCAAACTAAACTAAAATTCCTTTCCATTATCTCTCTGACCGAATCAACATTACTCATATTTCAGATATTCTCGCAACTGGATGGTCGATTACGAGACAGCTCAACTCAATATCTGATTTTTGTGATATGTGCAAGTTGTTCAAGAAATTTTCAAAAAATCAAAACATAAATGATAAACAAATATTGTAAAACAAAACGGACCGAAGCAACTGAACTCAACACCTTTGAATTATGTCTTTTTCCAATATCAGTCGCTACATGTGTAAACATCAGGTGCATGAATGCATGCGAATTCTATCGATATCATCATGTGCAGAACAGAATCAGTCCACAGTTGCAGAAATCGAAATGATTAATTCTGATGATAATTGTTTGCATTCAGATTTGTTTATCGGATATGAAACCTATAAATAAGAATGCTAACTTCGACGGGAAAATTAAAATTCAATTGGCGATTGAACCGTACAGTGTTGAAAAAAGAAGAAATTTAAACGCAAATTGTCAAATACAATAGTTGAAATGACGAATCAAAAGTTAAAAGTTCTTGTTCTAAGTGTATTGTGTCTTGTGGAAATTTGTGTGTCACATACTATTTCGGATCACGCTAGTTTAGATCCAGACCTATGTGCAGGTGAGTTAATAGCTGATTTTTAAAAATCAGTACAATGGTGAAAATATTTTGTAAATTATAGTTCTTGATCCTGGATATGCCAGTTTATTTGATCTTAAATAAGTTCAGATTATGAATATATTATAGAAACCGAATGGTTTGAAAATATTTTTTCTCCTTATTTATATTTGTTCATTATATCCGCGGGGGATAACCTCGTTGTAGGACTGTTTAAAGTCTATTAACCTTTTGATTTTGAAAAGCTATAGTTCTACATTGCTAGCTTTTCTACTGACTCGGGGCTTAAGATCGGCCCTGAGCTATTTTGCATATGAGAAGTGGATATCATCTTGGTTCATTATGCTGTGAGAGATTGGTATGAATAAAGAAGTTATTTCGTCATTAATACAGCACGCATTTTTTAGGATACTAAATCCGTTAAAGCCCCATAAGTCATTCTTATGTTTAGTGGGAGGTATTGCGGATTCTACCTTTCGGGACTAGTCACATTCAAAGGATAGTTATTAGCTAAATTTAAAAACAATAGTTTATAGTCTGCAAAATTTTTGTTTATGAAACCAAACTACATCATCGATAGAAAGTATTCAATAGCTAGAGAAATGTCAAACCAAAAGCAATATCAAATTTTACTTATGTTTTTCTTTCCAATTCTCTGCGAGGAATATCCTCTTGTGTAACATATACCCACCAATGCAGAGCATCTAGCTAGAACAATGGGGACCCACTCTTTATAATAAATTTGATGCTTGGTAAATTTGAGTAAACATCAAGGTATTGAAGATAATATAATATTTGCAGATAATATTATATTTTTCACACCAATTTTTTGGGGGAATACCATAAAGGGACTTAAATTGAAGACCAGGGCAAACACAAAATCTTCATATTTCATTTAAAAAAATGAAAATTCGCTATACGATTAAGTATTAGAGTACGTATTAAGGCTAGTATTGGTCCTTTTACGCAGTCTCGTCGTCAAAGAAAAAAGAAATTCTCTAGACCCGCATCAAAAAGTCGCTAGATTTGTTAAAAAAATAAATGAAAAAATATCCGCTAGATGTCGCAAAATTTCTTAAATACATTTAAATTGAATTTTAGTGCAAAGTCCCCCATGTTGTTATCGGCTGCTACAATTGATCCTAAGTAGTTGAATCATGCCACTACTTCAAATTCATGCTCAACTACCCTGAAGGTTTGACCATCTCTAGGTGTTCTTCCTGCAGATGCTGCCACCATGTACTTAGTCTTTCTCTCATTCATGTGCAGCCCCAGTTTTTGTGCCGCTCGTTTGATCTGGATGAAGGATTCTCGTACAGCTAGTTCTGATCTTCCAATTATACATATATGCATAAACCAGTATCTGGCAGGACTTGGTTACGATAGTGCCTCGCGTTGACGTGCCAGAGTCTGGGATTGCTTTCTCCAACGCCAGGTTGAAGAGGAGGCAGGCCAGACTATCCGATTGTCGGATCCCATTGAAGATGTTGAATGGTCTGGATAGCAATCCGACTATTTTAACTTGGCTGGTTACATTGGTCATTATCAACCTGCACAATCGTATCAGTTTGTTTGGATGCCGAATTCTGTCATGGCTTTATACAGTTCTACACTGGATATGCTATCATAGGCGGCCTTAAAGTCTATAAATAGATGGTACAGTGAAATGTTGAACTCCAGCCATTTTTCCATCACCTGCCTGAAGGTAAAGGTCTGATCAATTGTTGATTTGCTTGGCAAGAACCCACATTGATATTGTCCGATGATGGCTTTAGCGTACGGGACTATCCGTTCTTGCAGGATAGAGAAGAGTATCTCATAGGAGGTCCTCAACAATGTTATACCACTATAGTTGCTACACATAGCTACATCTCCTTTCTTATGTGTGGGACATATTATACCTTTGCGCCAGTTTGTTTGCATATCTTCATGCTCCCATACGTTGAATATAATTTCATGAATCGCTTGTTGTAATGTGGGCCCTCCATATTTAATCAGCTCAGCTGGTATGACTTTGGCTCCAGGAGCTTCGTTAAATTTCAGCCGACTTAGGGCTCTTCGTACCTCTTCTATGCTTGGTGGCGGCAGCATTAGGTCTTCTTCTTCCGTTGGTGGAGCCTCCAATTCTTCGTTGAGCTAATCGTTTAGCAACTCACTAAAGTGCACTTCCCATCGCTCCAGATTACCTTCAGGATCAGTGATCAGATTACCCTCTTTGTCCTTACTGTACGTGCAGCGTGGTGTGCACTGCGTCATGTTCCAGACTATTTGGTAGAACTTCCGAAATTTAACAAATTTTATAATCAATAATTTCGCCTAAAATCGTAAGACCCAACTTATTCATTCAAATATTGGAATATTCCTTCGTTAGAGCATTTTTTAGACTCTCTAGAATTTCGTGAGATGTTTGCAAACAGCGGTTAGCAAATTGGTCCACAATTGTAAGATCGGGACTACTAGATAACCAATATATCGGAGCTAAAATTCTACAGAAATAAATGATGGTACACTGTGTCAGTTTTATGATAGGGAGCGAAGTTGTACTGAAACATCTTATAGTAATTTTAGAAGAAAGTGCTATTGAGAGATTTTAGACACTTTCTAACAATTTTTTTGGCATGTCCTAACTCCATTTTAAACCCCCTTATTGCAAAAAATAATAGGCATTATGACAACTTTCATGTTCAATTCTGCAAAACCCTGTTTTGAGTTTCTTTTCAACTCCTTGTCTAATTGCATTTCGTTTAATGAATTCTTCCTCAGAATTGCAGATTTGTTCGCCTATAAAAAATACATTTTAATAACTAACTCACTTGTGACGTCAATAAGCACAGAATGATGTAAATATTCGGCTCGTATAAGTGTAAGCCTTGAAAACATAGCCCTTCATGTGGACATCATCCAAAATATGCCTTGACAGAGCTATCTTGCTGAAATGCTTAGTTTTCTGAATATTATTTCATATTTCCTCAGTGGCATTTACCAAATTCGCACTCGTACTGCTTTAACTACAAACAGAAGACAAACGTTGTAGACACTTTTTTTAATGTTTTGGCAATGAAAAATGCTGCCAAATTACTGTAATAAAATTTATGGTAGCACAAAGTACGTCTATTTTTTAATTTAGCTAAGTAGTCAATGACGTTTCCATTTAAGTAAACATTATTTAATGGCATTACAATATTTCTTGTTTTTAATGAAATTTATCCAAAGATATGCACGGTTAAAATCAATTTAGCTAAATAAAAAAATATTCCCGCTACTGAGTAGGCTCACTAACATTACCAGTGTGTCTTTTATATTTTCGTAGAAATAATTATTGTCTGGTATTGTTGGCCATTAACAGCCAGGTGAATTTCGCCTTAATTTTTGAAAAAAAAATAAAAGCGCCATCGATGCCACTAGTGCCAAGCTGTGGAACCGCATGAAATTCTTGTGGGTTTGATTCACTCATGAAACTGTTTTTGTTCAGACCCTTACTGAATCAATAGTGAGCTTTTGTACTCAACATAATTTTACTGATTTTGCCAATTTTTCTGATCTAAATGTATTTATTACAGTTTTTCGTGTTATTTTTTCCCTAGTTCAGATGACCGAAAAAATCTGCTTACCGAATTGCCGAGTGACCTATCATACCGTGGGGTAAGTGAGGTTTGACTCACTAAAAAAAGACCTCTTAATAATTTAATTATGCCTGATTTTGGCGAAATCGACAAATTTGGCAGTGATACCTCCTACCTCGCCAAGTTGAAGGCAATTTCCACGTTCAGCGTTACCAGCCAGGCAACTTGTCTGATACTATGACATGCCTCTTCTGTTCTTGCTACTGTCCCAACAACCATTGAGATAGCATCGATCGTTGAACACCCTTTCTGAAATCCATGCTGCCTGTTAGAAATATCACCAGCCAAAATTTCGAGAAGCTTCCCTGTAGTATCCTGCATGCACAGTGGATGGTCTGCTGATGAGGTGGCTGAGTTATCTTCCCAGAGCTACTTTCTATCGCGACTGAAAGACTTTCGCGACTAAACGTGAATTATGCAAATCCTACAATAGATCCGGTTTGCTCTCCGCCACGAGCCCTCCATCAGTCCCCAGAGCCTTCTGGTTCCTCATCCTAGGCATTACACTGTTCAGCTTCTGACCCGTAAAGAGAGGAACATCTGCCTGATGATAGAAACATGTGCCCTACATGGATGCGCTGGGAACTGAAACCAACGATCCACCTATGAGGCCACATCCAGCCGAGTCTACGGGTGAACAATGTCTATCCATTGCTCTACAGGCTCGAGCTGACCTCCTCACTAAGAGCCTGTTATTTGGTGGGTTTGTTTCTCGTAGGTTCCTGTTTTGCCGGAATGTGAGCAACAGAGAATATAGTCGATTTCTGCTTATTCCTGGTTCGCTGCGCCCTTCGCTTATATAGGCTACAGCAATGCGTCGCAGTTCGGCGATTTTATCGTTCCACCAGTACGAATGTTGCCTTCTACGAATAGGTTTCCGTTCAGGTATTGAAGCCGGACACAACTGTGAATCCGTCCCGTAGTACAGAAAGCAGTGGCCTCTGCTGCTGTTCGAGTCACTGGGGTCCCAGATGTTAGAGACTTCCAAGCTTGACACGAACGATTCGACTATCTTATCCCTGTTAAATTTAGTGGCGTTCCAGCCTAGCGACTTACCAAGAGAGCTGTTTCATTTTTGCATGCTCCCGATAATTTGGAAAATGATGTAGTTGTGGTCACTTGCTGTATAATCATCCACCACTTTTCAATACTGTAATATATTTCATTTGGTTCAATTGAACTGATAGATGTCTCTACGACCAAGTTACCAAGCTACACACACAATTGTAAATAATACTTCCTCTCTATCGTTGTTGTAACTAGTTGTTAAGTTGCTTGAAACCAGTTTGTAACCATATACATTAAGTTTCCACAAAGAGAATAAATCACTGAATTATAAAGTAATCCGTAAATAAAAGTTTCAATTTCAAATTATAAATTGAAGACACAACAAATACCTAACGAGTATCGCAAGTTTTGTCGATACCATGGAGAATGTTTTCAAATGACATGCCTCATTCCAATGCCCTGACATTGAAGTCACTTCCTATGATGGCATTGCCGTCAATGTTACGGAGAGAATCTTCCAGTGAGCTAAGTTTGTTTCCGAAATCCTGCATTGAGTCAGTCGGGGAAAAATAGCAGCTCCAGAAGGTGATCTCTCCGTATAACACCCACGCGTGACCGTTCCAAATCGCTGTTGACAGCCAAGCGGACGAGTCCTACCCTTTATAGGGCTCGCTGATCAATAAAATCTGAGTCCTCTGATCACAAAAAGGCTTGCGTGAGGAGGTCCTCTGCCACTCTGCAGCCCTGCAGATTTCCTTGAAGGACCCTCATGTCCTTCCTTGTATTCTCTTGGCATCGAGTGTATGTTGAGTTTGCAGAGATGCTTGACGCTTTTCGGGACATGCTTCAAAGTGCGCAATATGGAACGAACCTGCGCAGAGCAGTCTGCCGCACGGCAGCCAACCTGTTCGCACTTACAGCAAATGGCACTCCGGTTTGTACTCTTACAGCTATGCCGTGTTGTCGTTTTCACCTCACCGGCTCCTTTCTCTCCAGCCTCACGTTTGATAGCTTCTGCCACCTTCTCGCTGACTATGAGGCAGTCTAGGTCCAGAAGCTCGATCTTGACTCTAGGAGCCATAACCATCTAGGACAGCTCGGATCAAGTCCTGCAATTTCTCGCTGTCATTGCAGTGTGCGATTTCGAGAAAGACTCCTCCCTCTCTGGCTTTTCTTATACGCTTTACCCGCGTTTCAGTTTTATCTGGGAGAAGACTTTCCAAAGTTTCTGGTAAGTCTTCCTCGGAGCTAATTTTGTAATAAGCGGATCCAGTTTTCCCCCACTGTCTACGAGTGCTTTTTCCTTGCTTCTTTTCACTCACCATTTAGCTATCTCAATTGGAATAAATATCAGTCTAATCAGGACTTTAAGAAAAATAACAACTTATTCCTAACTAATACCTACGTCCTTTTAAATACTAGATTAAAATTTTAGGTCTGGACCGAAATCAATAAAAACAAAAAAAAAATTATAATTCATAGCACAACTAAACCTAACTCATAATTTTTATTCATTCCACAGAACAACATGATATTGACAAAATGATACCACTCAGTGACATACTAAACGATATATTAGCTGCCTATCACTACGATCCTGAAGTGAGAGCAGCCTTTGAGCATATCGGCTCGCAAGAATTCAAGGAAAAAACTGATCGATTGGAAAAGCGAGACGAGTACCAAGCATTTATTATTTTCTGTCGAGCTAACGACTTGAGAATACCGGAATTGTTTGCATTTCTAAAAACGGTCCTGCCTACTTTAGTGAAACAATCTGCCAGCACTGACATTTCCGATGCACCATGTGAACAAATCAGTGGCGGAGTCCATGGATTGATCAGGAGAATATTTGAACAACGTGTACCAATGAAAGATATCGAAAAGTGCTTCCACGCTCAACTTCAGTGCGATCCTGGGTTTAAGGTAATTTCCTTGGTAAACTATATTTATTGTAAATATAGATTGTATAGATAGTGAACATATAAAATCAATTTTAATCGAACTGAAATACATTTTTTCCTATCATTATCAGGCAAAAATCGATAGTCTTCATTCGATCGAATTCAGAACAGTATTGAAAAACCTTCGATCGACATCTGAATATAATGAAGTGATTCAGGACCTAGAAGCGTATAAGATTTACTTCGATACGTATTTGAATCTCATGCTGGACTACTTCGAGATTCCATACTAAAATAGCAACAATACCAAGCAATATAAATGGCACACGTGCTCCAGTATATACTCAATGTGTCAAATCCATAAAAAATAAACCTTTTCCCCGAAGAACTATTCAACTGTATTTTCATTGTAAATCTATCTTCCTAACGCTATTTACATGCATAAGTAAATAGGACCTATATTTTCCATTCGTGGCCCCGTTGGAAAAATTCTTGATTCAATTTCAACTAAACTTGTTTGCATTTAATTAGCACTTTAAGTTTGCAAATAAAATTCCATAGACCTTCAAGGTCATCACTACATTCATGTTTCCATTGAACTCTCAGTATCGGTTTTTAGCTGTAACGAACGCGACAAGTTATCGCTTCAGCATGCTACCGATTTTTTAAACAGCTATACAAATGCATAATGCGCTCTCGCAATCATAGTCAGTTTACCAACCATTTCCGTAATTCAGGTTGACGAACAACGCGGCATGGTGGATCTGAAACTGAAAGGGTCAATGTATTGTTCATTACTTCCGGATTTTTCACGGTCGGTTTCCGTCGCATGCTTCTTATTTTCGTTAAATATTGCGATAATACTGTTGCATCTTGGGGACAGGTTCAGGCTGATGGAGTATCGGTAATTTTTCTCTGTCAGACGTTTTCAGCTGTTGAATTGATTAGCTTGTTGTATATTGCAAGAAGCATTGTTAATGTCACTCTAAGAGTGGAAAGATAGAAAGTAAATTAGTTTATGAAAAAAATAGATTCATAGACATTTTTTTTTTAATTTTTACTGTCCACAATAATTTATTTATTTATTATTGTCTAAATCAACAATTACACATCCAATTAAAGACTAGACAAGGCATAAACTTAAATAATAAGAAAAGAAGGAAAATAAAAAAAAGTACAAAACTTCAAAAACAGCAGAATAAAGAAAAAAATAATAGATTATAAATTCAAATTAATCAAAGTATGCAAGAAGCGGTAAATGAAATAGAATCGGAATTTAATACAGAGATTAAATTGGATATTCAGAAATTTAATTGATTTATTTCGTAGGATAAACCACTTGCTCCTAAATTTTTTTTTAGAAGGACGTAATGTGATGTTACCTAGGCAAGGCTAAAAAGGCCGAATGTATGGGTACGAGCAAACGGTACGTTGAGGGTAAATGAGAACCTGGTAAAACGTACCGGGTCACAGACAGAATATTGCACACTACGGATATAAATCACAGAAAACAGAATCTAGCAATTTTATAATTTAAAAAAAAAATTATAATTCGTCTATTTATTGTATCTATGTATTTCAAAGATGGAAAGACGCATACTGCACTCACAGTAGGGAATTCGGAATTTGAGGAAATATAACGAGCGAGTAAATCTGCATGGTACAGATTCAACAGCGTCAATTAGGAAACGATAATGAGGACACCAAATTTGACAACAATACTCGAGAACACTACACACGAAGGAGATATACAGGCGTACACACGAGGGAGTATCAGTTGATCTGGAAGTTCTAAAAATGAAGCCGCACAAACGCGAGGCCTTGAATGTTATATGCAAGATGTGGACATCAAATTTGAGTTTAGAGTTAAACACAACACCAAGTTCCATGAAAATATCAATAGAACTGAGGAAAAAGTCAGGAATAAAATAAGAAAACGTGATGCGGGATAAAAAAAAAAAAAAGGTTATCAAGCATAACAAAGGATATCTGGAAGAATTTAGCAACATTAAGGTTAATACAATTGACAAAGCACCAGTTGCCCAGAGCAGATGGAAGCTGTCATCCACTGACTCGATCAATCTGAATATTTTCAGATCGTCAGCGTACAAAAGACACGGGTAATTAAGGAGGGAAGGAAGATCATTTATAATCATGAGGAATAGCAGATGACCAGGAATCGAGCCTTGTGGAACACCAGAAGTAAGATAGAAGGGGGAAGAACAACAAGAGTTAACCGTTACCGAACGATTACGATCACGAAGGCATGAGGAAAACCAGCAGCGGGCTTGACCCGAGATATTGAACCGATCGACCTTTGAAAGGAGGATGCCATAGTTCACCGAGTCAAAAGCCTTGGCAAGGTTAGGCTAGGTTAGTAAAGAGGGTTGCCGGGAACGCGGCCAGCATTAACCCGCCAATTTGGGCCCATTTGCCACCCTCCACTGGCTTGTTAGAGCTGCCAAGTGACCACTTCGCCAAACTGAATCAGATGACTCAACGTGACGGTACTAGCCAGCTCTGCTAACTCTTGAAAGTGGTAGGAACCAAAAATCTTGAAGAGTTTATTATTTAGGGCCGAACAAACGCAGAGAGCGTGCTCGATGGTGTTCTCTTCCATCACAAACCTCTTACATAAATTGCTGGATGTCAGTCCCATTTTGTTCGCATTAGACCGTCGCTCTCAAGCAGTTTCTGCTGAGCCTGAGCAGTTTCCTGCTTTTGCTTGGATCAGGTGATGACCATAATGTCCTGGCCACCCTGCAGTCCATCCTGTTTTCCATTCGCATACGTCACCACCTCAAAGCCACTGACTCTTGATTTCTCCAGTATTTCGTTGACTATCAGGATTCAGAAAAGGGGATATATAATCCCTCCTTGCGGTGCTCCGGTTCCGACTATTCTTTCCACTTTGGTCTCCAGAAAGGTCGCCCCAATCTGCCTATTTTTAAGCAAGTCCGATGCCCAGGTCGCCAGAGTTTTATCCACTCCATATTGAAGCCTTGGCAAACTCTGTATACAATATATTCACTTGTCTTTGCTGGTCAATGGCGGAAGCAACAAGGTCAGTAAATTAGTTGGAATCTGTAGACTTACCTTTGACGAAACGATATTGCTCAGAAGCGAGAAAAGGTTTAATTATCAGGTATCTTCTATTGTAAAAAAAACCCTTTCGAGAAGCAGACTGAAGCAATATAAAAGATATATGGGGCGATAATTGGAGACGCAGGACGAATCTCTAGCTTTAGGAATCGGGAAAATATTTGCGGATCTCCAGAAAGAAGAAAACGTACAGGATGACCTACTAAGGTTAAAGAATACAGATAAAGAAACACAAAAGTATGATAACACTGACGTTGCATATATATTAGGTCGGGACCACAGCTGGCACTATTGTCTAGGTTAGCAAGCAAACGTTCAACCTCTAAGGGGTTTGTGGGATACAAACAAAAACTATTAGTATCAGAAGTGGAAATACCAGAGAAAGATGAAATATGCTGATAAGTAAAGAAAAGATATACGCAAACAGCTCACATATTTCTTGTCGCAAGGAAGTTGATAAACCATTTAGATACATCACAAAAGGGATGCAGGGAGATTTTTCAAGGGGACGGATATAGTACCAGAAGAGTTTCTGATGATAAGATGATATAGAGGCTTCAATGTGACCTTGGTAAGTTCTCATCGCACCTTTAATCATCTTTTTAGCATACGAGCGTAGATTTCTGTAACTTTCAAAATCAACCTCTAAGCCGGAGCTCCGAAATCTACGATGCGCTGCGTTTTTGCTTTTATCACATCAACAATTAGTCAAGGAGGATCAATACCGCTTCTAACACAAAAATTGAAGAAGAAAAAATATGTGAGGACCATCATCAACACTGAGACCTCAGAAAAAAATAAACCAGTTAATAGTATTAATTTCTTTAATCATAGAAGTGAAGTCCGTTTTAGCGAAGCTATAACGAAGCACATATCTATTTTTATTCTTGCAAAATGAAGTAAAAGTATGATCTATAGCAAGAGCGGATGGTAAGGATCAGGACTGACAAAAGGCCGCGTATGAGCGTCTGAGACACATCACGTTGTGGCTGTTCCTGATGGATGCTGGGTTGCACATCTCCATGGGTTGCTGGAGAAGATTTAGGAGACACCAGTAGATCGTTCAATGATTGCTGTCGTTGTTCAACAACTGGGCAATCTTTCTCATGATGTTGGTCATCGGCAAGTAGAGATTGAGAGCCTGAAGGTTGTTCGATCCTAGCAACTGACAAACGTGAATTATTATCACCACAGGCACTCTCAAGTCTCGAGCCTAGATAAGAAAATTTTTTAAACATTTAGTTGACTTTAAGCAATTACCAAAGGTATCATTGAATTGGCGTTTACAGCTGTACAAAGAGACATTATGCTGCGATCAAGTGCGTGAACAGTGTTTACAGGTCAAAAAGTTGAAAAGTTACGAAGTTAAATAGCTAATATATATACTATATAATTTATGCCTCAGAAGCTAATTAATTCCAAATAAGAATTTTCAGACATTTATCGAGACCATTTGATTAGGTGAAGGGCATAACTTTTTTGCAGTGTATATGGCATTTTCTTAAAAAAAACTAGTAGTTTAGCTTCTGATCACTTTGAATCGCTTTTAACACATTGACACACGAAGAAGAACATCTATACATCAGTGATAAAATTAACAGTACAAGTGCTTGCAGTTGTAAAAATTAGATTGGGAATGTGACGTTATTCAGCTTCCTTTTCTGAACGACAGCAAAGAGGTCAATCAGCCTTCTTTTTCTAGGAGACACAAGTTTCTTTTTAAAATGACAGTTCTCATATTTGCGGTCTTGATTCATCTTCGCGGGTCAATGCTAATCTTGTTTGAAATTCGCGACATTAAGACAGTTGCTCAACTTCTTGGGTAACAGCTTACTGAGAGGAAGATGGAATCCTAAGTACCGGGGCGCCAGCATTTATGAAAAGCCGTCGAAATATCAAGAGAAGCTACGATTGGTTCACCAAAGTTAAAAAGACAGCGGTCCCAACTCCCAATGAGATATGTAAGTAGGTCATCCAATGGAACGCCCAGAACGGAAACCATACTGACAGACCTTAACCCTAGAATGGTACGGAAAATTTTTGGATGATTTTAGGTACATGTTAACAATAGTATTATGTACAATTTTTATTCTATTATTAAACATAAAAAGATTATATAGCTTCTAGCCTCATGGCAGTCAGAGTGGTCAACTGGCTGATGCGCGACGAAATATATACCGCATGTGAGTAAAATTTACTCATGGATACCATTCTAGGATTAAAGAGATAGTTCGACTCAAGATATGTATATCATTAATTTTAGATTTACAAGGGATTCAAACATTTTAGACGAAATTCAAACGAGGGCAACTGATCAGTGTTTAGAGGGATCACAGGTCTTCTTCTTTTTAGGAATAGTCTGAATCTGTTCAAGCTTTCATGTGGTAGGGCATATTCCGGTCGAATACGATAAGTAAAATCGTTTGCGCTGAGGTTTGTCTAAAGCGAACGTGCACTGCTTTAATACGATGGTCGAAATACCATTATGTCCGGCAGATTTGGATACATAGAAAATAAATAGGGGCTCTTGTTTGAAAACGCTCATTGAAGGTTTAGCAGGATTCAGCGATGAAGGTGGCAAGTTGGAGTTAATGACAAAAACTCCAGCATAGAGATTAGGTTTATCCTGTGACTGAGTAAACACATAGCCACCATGAAGAATAACAAAAGAACCAGTTACTCTTGATCATTTTAATAAGGCACCAAAAGCTTTGTTCCCTTTCTACCTTGCAAGGATTTTCTGCTTGACATTTTGGTCAAGCTGGAATTCAAATTTTTGAATAGTGGATTTGGAAACGATGTGTGCAGCTTGGTAAACCTAGCGGAACTTAAGAAAAAGAGCACGATGAAGAAGAGATGGAAAAATACACATTTAAGGTGAACGTACGATCAGAAATATAGGATGAAAACCAAGACAGAAGAGATCCCAACGTGGCATATAGTCCCTTTTTATTGTTCTTTACCCATGTCGGCACCAAGATAAAAACAAAATTTTGCCATAGTTTTGGAAAGGTAAATTTTCTGCTTGATTCTCAGTCTATGTTTCAAAAACTTCCGAAAATTAAAAATAAATTCATTATTAAATGTTGTTCCAATTTTAATGTTGCAACAACTTGAATTTATTTTTGCGAATAAACAAGTTATTCACTGAGCAATATGCTAATTCATCCCTCGAACAAAATTGTTGGCAATCCGAGGCTGCAATGTTATTTTCTTCTAGAAACCACTTTGCACCTGCAATCTTTCACGCTGCAAAAATAAAATACTACAAACCGCCATGGACCCAGCTTACAAAAAAAAAACACATTCGTTTGACCATTAGCACCGAAAGCTTACATATCTAGTGACTTCGTAAAAAATGCGTACCTACGTATCTATCTACATACGTTTGCAAACATACTTATAAATATGAAAATTGTTACAAGGTCACACTCGATTCACATCCAAAATGAGATGAAAACGAATTTAACCTCTTCTAATCGCAATGAGCTAGAAGATAATCGAAAAACTCTCACCTTCGATGCCCATTGATCATTGTGCAGGGTCTTATCGGCCGATGAAGCTGCACACTTGCTTTGTACTTATTATCTCTAAGATGCTCAGTACAAATATCTTCAATGTGCATATGTATGTATTTCAACGTGTCCCACATTATTCATCATGTCTTTTATCTATCAATCGTACAATAACTTCAAATTTCGATTGCAGCCTCATATCTGCCGGTCTGAATCGACTACTTATGAGCTCGCTCACCTTGAAATTGAGCTTGTGTAATTTTCTTCGGATTATTTAATACGTGCTTTTTCTTCTCGATGTACCAAATTCGTGACGATGAAATTAATGTTATGGTGGATTTTTTTTTAGATGTTTTTTGGCATTAAATGCAGTACAGCATAAGTAAAAGCAGGAAGGTCGAAATCAAACGGGCTTTGAACAAGTTTTGTGGGTAGTGTGATTAAGATGATGTTTTTCTTGTGAACATTGGGTACTAACTATAATATGCGTGGATAAAATTTTAAATTATGGCTTCATTATATTAAAACAGACAAATAAATATAAAACTAAGGAATTCAAAAAATTGAAATAACACTTTAAATATAACGGAAATAAGTAGATAGCAGGTCAATCAATTTAGGACTTCGATATGAGATATAAAATAAATCTTTTTACGAGTTTTTCAGTGCATTACTATATACGAACACACTCAATTAGCATCAAGTTTTTATGTTTTATTTTTCTTTATTAATTCAAATAACTATTCCCACGTTGGGCGCTATATGCATTTATTAATTTATGCATCCCTTGCGCTACAGATAAAAATTCAATTACAGCGTCAAGAAAGAAAAAAAAGAAAAAGAAATAACAGAAATAATTGAGTATTTTGAAAACTAAAATTAGAACTAAGGTAAATAGCAATTCAAGGTAACATTATCAATACATGCTTGAATTGTAAAAAAAATGATTACGGGAGAGGACCAAGTTTAAGGGCATTGTGCGTTCTGGGTAGACGCAAAAAAGGCGAATAGAAATAGACTTCCGTACGTGCAAACGGAACAGAGAAAACTTCTGATCAAGGACTTGGACGAATAGATTCGCGTCTGGTTATCTGGGAACCAAGATCTGACCAAAAAATACCTTGGCAAAGTTTGAAAAGAAAACACTCATGGAAGAACAATCTCCGTGATTCCAAAAAGGACAAACGAAGGATGAAAAGACGAAAGGAATAGGGACATTAGGGGATGTTGAATTTAAAAAGCAACGAGTGAGAGAACCTACGCTGAACAGATTCAAAGGCGTTAGATAAATACTGAAAGCACGGAGACCAGATTTGGCACGCGTGTTCCAGAATACTGCGTACTAAGGAGACAAATAAATCAATAGAGGTGGAAATGTTAGTAAACATATTCGAAGAACGCAAGACAAAGCCAGCAATCGTAGAGGTCCTGGACGTCATGGTCATGACATGAATATCAAATTTTAATTTAGAACCAAACACCACACCCATGTCTCTAAAATGTTGGACAACTGACAGGGAAATACCAGACAAAGAATCAGAGAACACATGTGGAGTATTTTTATATGAGAAAGACATCTGTTGACATTTCAAAATATTCAGTGGCAAGAAGTTGTTTTGACACCAGAGATTAAGAGCAAACAAGTTAGCTTGCAATTGGTGATAATTGTTCGCAGCCTTGATTGCTCTGTATAATTTTAAGTCATCCGTATATAAAAGACAGGAAGAATTGATAACAGAAGGAAGGTCATTGAAAAACAAGATAAAAAGCAAGAGACCTAGGATAGAACCTTGAGGAACTCCGGATTTAGGAAAAATAGAAAAAGAAATGGAACCATTTATAGTGACTCTGCAGGGACGACTAGGAAGGTAGGAGGAAAACCAAGAGAGGAGGGGACCAAAAACACCGAACTCATTAAGTTTAAGTAGCAGCAGGCTATGGTTCACAGAATCGAAAGTCTTCGAAAAGTCTGTAAAAATTACAATGTAAAATTACAATCGAAGGCAATGGCGACAAAATTAGTGAACTCCATAAGGTTGCTCGATGTAGAGCGGCCCTTGATGAAACCATGCTGCTCAGGAGCAAGTAAAGGTTGTAGAGACGGATAAATTCTATTGTAGACAAGGCGTTCAAGGATTTTACTGAAACAGCAGAGGAGTGATATAGGACGATAATTGGAAACGACGGAAGGAACACCACATTTGAAGATAAGGAAAATATTGGCGGATTTCCATAAAGAAGGGAATACTCCAGATGCAAGGTATATGTTGAAAAGGAACACAGGGCGAAGATGAGAGGGATTTGACAAGGATATTAGGAATACCATCAGAACCGAAACTAGCATTAGAATTTAAGGTATGCATAAGAATTTCAACTTTCAAAGGATTAGTACGAAACGAGGATAATCCAGGAGAGGTACGCGAGACTTATTTTTTTCAATAAAAGCACTTTTACTCTGATAATCCATAATATGATCATATCTTGTCGATAAACGTAAATAAAAGGTATTTCATTCACGAATTTGCAAATATTATATGAAATAATAGTTAATTTAAATGTTTGCAATAGGTCTGTTTGCCTACCTGAATCTATTATAATATATTAAAACAGATTCGCAGCAAGTCGTTTTTGTACTTTTGGTGCAAGCCAAATTTTGCCACAAAAAGAAGCCAGCTGCAAAAATCTGTTGCTGCTGCAGTACGCGAACAGACCTAATGTTTTGTTCGAGTAGCTTTGCAGGTTGTCAAATGGATTGTGGATATTTTTATTTTCAGGTATGGGGCGTTACTATTTTTTTATAATTCGTTATGATAAACAATTATTGGCATTAATCAATTGTACCAATTATAGTAAAATGTACACAAGGAGTTTTGAATTTCATTAACCACTGAAAACAATTCAGCTATCTCAAATAGCAATTTAAACTCATAACGCATTTATGCATAGGATAGATTAAAACTATAAAAAAAATAATAAACAAAAATTAATATTTTTAAAATTATATCGCATCACATTGCACAAAATCTCATTCTTTCACGTCTCCTTGCCAGCCAATATATGACTATGTACGTACTAATGATATCAAAAGTGCATTCATTTTTTTTAATTTCTAAATTTAAGTGAATTGTGATCCATGCCAACTGCAAAAGCCTTGAACAGGCCAAAAAATTACGAAACTTACCAATAAGTCGCTCTAGTCGCAAATCACAAGCGAAACACGTTCGACTTTTGCATCGATAATAACTGATTGACGTCGTTCACCTCACCTTATTATGCATGTATGTCTACGAAAAGTCCGTTGATCGTTGGGTCGGCGGCAGTTAAGTTTAACCTGCGGTCTATCAAATCAGAAGTCGAGTCGTTAAGTTGCGTGCGAACTATTCAGACGTTCTCAGGTACCTCGTTGTAGTACAATCGTATTTTGAAATTGGAATGCATCGCGTCAGATTGGAATTAGACTAGAGGTACAGTCGTGAATGAAACGAATTTTGGCGCCCAGGCGTGGGTAGAATTAATTTCGAGGACGATTACGCAAAAGTTCGATTCGGTTCGGGGCCAATAACACTATCACTATCATCGGCCGCGAATACCCTTTCGATTTTACGATACTTGATCGTTTGCAATCCGGTCACAGAAGACTTGCAGAAATCGTGTGCGAATGCAGTATGCTTTGCAAATCTTGGGCAGAGCGGCTGCAACTTTGAATTTTCCGGTCGATTTCCAAGACGTGTGCATTGCTTCCGTCCGGACGCGCTCTAGCATTACATATACTACATGTAATTTGCCGGATTATTGGATTTTCCTTACGACGACTGCTATTTTTACTATCGGTGTGCGGTGGACTCGGTTAGTAGTTAGCCGGTTGTGGAGGCATGCAGTGCATTGTACATCGCAGCCACGGAGGAAGCGAAGGAAAAACCTTAGTCGTTAGTTTCGAAGCATAAGTACCAGTCGTGCCAGTTTTCATGCTCTGCTACAATTGCCGCTGCTGTTTCTTAGATTCAATACGTTCGTCGTAGCCGCATCGAATACGCGAAATATTTTCTTATTACAAACAGACTCGTTCCTCGGGAAGAAGAAAAGTGAAATCGAAAGTGATTTGTCGTCGTGCAATCTAACGTAACGACACCGTTAATAGTTTTATTCCGCAAATTATCGGTCTTCCGATTGTGAAGTGAATAGCCTTGCCTGGGTTCGCTGGCCAGGAATCGATATGCATATTTGTGGAAAGTGCTGATTGTAGTGGACAATTGTTTTTTGTTTTTTTGTTTCAGGTTGAGAACGTGTGCATCGAAAAGTTTTGTTTGGAAATACTTTCAAAATTAAAGTGTATTTTTGTTGAAAATTAATAAAAAAAATAATAGTGCAACAAATTCAGAAAGCGATGGAAGTGGAAAGGAATAAGTAAGTTTTGAGTGTCATTTATTTTATTTTTAACAGAGTGTCTACTATTATTGAAGATATGTGTCCGAAAAAAAGAAAGACACGTTTGTTCGACCTAAGTCGTAAGAAACATATTCAACAACTAATCTGAGTTTTCCTTATTGATGGAGCAATCAAAAAAATATTGCTGAAAACTATTAATATGCAGCCATCATTTGCTGGTTTTCATACACTGTCTCCATGCCAACTAAAAATTAAAAGCAAAGAATTATACGAGAAACAATCCCCTTACTAGTTTTTCACGTTGCCAACATTTGGCTATAAATAGCAGAAAAGTTCAAGTGCTATGAATAGAAAATTCGATCGTTTGCTCATTCAAATGATTTCATTGGAGGTTTCCCAGAATTTTTAATGTATCTGCAAAATGACAACCAGCTATCTATTTGTCTATCACATTGGAGCTGGATAACAAAATCGGGTCTAGCTAAGAGTACGATTTTCATACAACATGAGTACACTCCAAATGCAGCGAACTATTTTTTGTATCGTATTTTTAAAATCTAGGCTGCTGATGAGTCGATGCAGATGCTATGAGTTCAGATCGCCAGTTTACATTTAAAGTGTTTTCAGTTTTATGAGCTATCGAAGGAAAGTTTTTACTCGAAGACCAAGACAGGATATCTTGGTGGCATACATGCTGATTATTTTGAATATGATAATCGGCCAGTAACTCTTCCAGCAAAAACCACTGCAAAATGACTGATTACATGTTAGATAATAGTTTTCGATTATTTTTTTTATAATATTTGGTTTTTATATTAAATTTTATGAAACAAAATTTTCTTTTATGTTTTCTGTGAAGTAGATTTGTGTAGAATGTCAGAGTTCTTTCCCATTCTCGGTTACTGGTAGCGTTTCGTCCAGTGGCTAGACGATGTTGAGGGAAGAGTGTCGTGATAATTATATAGCATTGCCGAGCTTGTTATTTAGTTTTTTTTATGATTACTTTGTAGCCGGAACACCAGTGCTTGGTGTTGGGTTCCTCGGAGAGTCGGTTAAGACTTTCTTATTTGGTATTTTTGATGGCATTTTTCAGTGAGTGACGAAGACTCCCGTGCTCAGACCGGCTTTCGTTGAATTCAGGTATACCTCTGGCTCGTTGAACTTTTCGCCTGGCCTTCAGACAGTTTTCGTCCCGATTGACAGGGCATATATACATCACATACTGTTTTCATCAAGAATAATAGATATTGTTTTCTCCGGGTCGAAATGTGTTGATTTTCATCGATGGTCAGAGAATTTTGGCTACTGCCTCATTTTGTTGTAACGTTTGATGTGGGGCCACACCGCTTTATGATCACTGTGGTTTTCGTGTTCGCTGACCCTCCATTTTTCCAGAGGTTTCCAAAAGCATTCAGCTCTTTGCATTCATAATTCACCTATCTCACACGACTGTCCATACGTTGAGGTCACCACCCTTTGGAACAGGAAACTTTAGGAAGCAAGTTGGAAGTCCTTCTCTTTCATCGTCTGGCCAGTATATCTTAGTCTGCCTCATAGTGATTCAGTTTGATTTGGATCACTGTCATTTATTCCCTCCAAACTAAAGCAAATAAGTACCTTCCTAAATATGTAGTAACCATCTACTGCTACTATCTTAAGGATAGTTTTAAATGTGTCTTGCAAAACATGCAAATAAACTCTTGCTTCCAATACTTGGCACTGTGCACTCTGCTCCACAGTTTCGACAGAACTTTGACCAATTGCATTGGTGCTGTCATGTTCATTATTACATGCAATTTTATTTCCATATTTCAACCGATAATTATCGGAAAGCAGATACGAACAGCATCCTCTTAAATAAAAGCACCTCAGTGCAATGTAAACACATTTCCTTGCTTTCGAAAGCAGACACCATAATCACACTATTATAAGTGAGATGTACATAGTCTATTAGTTTATTTTTGTTTGCTGTGGATATTTTGTATTGTTGATTTTGCTTTCTGAATAATTTCTCTTGGATTTACACTAGTATAGTGGAACCAGTCCTGCTCTACGGTTCAGTAGACTGGTGGCCAATCCTACTCAAGGTTTTAAATAAGAAAATGATAGGGAAGCCTTATTGAATACAGCGGCTCTCCACACTACCCCGATGAAGACACTTCTAATACTGTTTCATTGGCATCCTATCAATCTGCTTGTCTCACAACATGCAAAGTGTGCAGCGACAAAACTAAATTATGGTGATCTTCGAACAAGGACAAACCTAGGCCACACCGAAATCTTGGTGCAGGGTATGCCTGTCCCAGTGAACATCGATCATACTTTTGCCGAACCATATCTCCCAGAGGTTTGAAAAACAAATTCCAAGCAGAGAGAACTGGACAAGGGGTTAATCCTACAAACAATTCCGTTGAAAATATATACCAATGGCTCCAAATTAAACGATTCAGTGGGGGGTGGTATATTTTCCATTGACCCTAACTTGGAGCTTTCGTTCCACCAGGCGGGGGTGTTGGCGATTCTTGAAGCGGCTAATTGGACTCTTAATTAGTCAGATATTTGGAATGAACATTGATATTTTCTCTGACAGTCAAGCGACTATGCAATCTCTTGCTGGAATTAACAGCTCCGAATGCATTCGCTGATGCAGTTTTCTTGGATGCTAGGACATAAGAGCATTATAAAAAATTATTAAGCGGACCAACTTCCGAGGGCTGGCACATTTTTGCCGGAAGCGCTCTGCAGTCTTTCCATTAGTCAGTTTAATTGAAGCCATCCAACTGACCATCAACCAAAAATATTGAAAGAACGCTTTGAAGTCTTGGGTGGAAGAACCTTCTTTCAAATGTGGAAAAGTTTTGACATTGATCGCAGTAGGAAAATTCTCGATTTAGATAGGTGATGGTAAGCATGTGGCACGGCTGGATGCCCTTTACAACGACTTTTGCTCGAGCTGTAGACGGGAGGAGAGAGAAGAAACAGTTCTTCACCTCCTGTACGAATGCTCGACCTTCGCTGGAAGATGGAAGAAGTCCTTGATTCATACTACTTTAACCGGAGTGGCTTTGGTGAAAGTTGTATTATATTACAAAGTCAACGGTTAGCACACAATTGTAGAGGAAGTCTGTGCCCAAATGGATCTAGAGGTGTCGGTAATGATGAAATTCCATGCGAGCTCCTGATAGAGTCCTAGCTCAAACGTCATAATCTTTCGTCGATAGGTGTATATGTCAGGCTGATTTTGTTTGCATTTTTGTGGCATTCGAAAGTATTTCATATGCAAGAGATAGGCTAGGTTTTCGGTCGTTATATATAGTTTCTGTACTATTTAGCTACCAGTTCAGAGGTTTCGATCGCTATTTCAAAACGGCGCAAAGGTCTGCAGGTGTCTAGTTGATATATATGATGTGTGCTGTGCAAATTATGTATGTCAATAGGCTTCTGTATAGAACATAATGTTCAAAAGCCTTTATATTTACTGCTATTGTTATTTGTTGCTGTTCACCGTTATCCAAACAGCTTTTGAGGAAAATAGTAGATTATCAGATTTATAAATAGCAGGCTGCTATTGCTCTTTGTAAATATGTAGCAGTCCGCTATTTAGCAGCCCATAAAACGCAAATATATATGAAGCACATAAATTCACCGTAAAGGCGTTGCAACTATGTACAGGTATTTCAGTAACTCTACAGCACCGTTCAAGTTAATCAAGATAATGGAAATAAAGCGTGTGTTACAATTGAGGTGGTTTGTGTTATTACTGATAAAAATCAGAAGACAAATCTTGCAACCGTGTGCGTAAGGGCTGATTCACGAATTGGATTAGGGCAGCCGTTTTTTGGCCTAGTGCTGCTGCTACAGGCTGCTCTACCAAAACCCTTCAGAGATTCCATCAGTCATTTCTACCATCTTTTTAATGATAGTTTCCAAACAGAATAGATGGCATGTGCCTACTTCGGAAGCCACTGAAGCCACAGGGACCTAAAACTATGGATACTTGCCAATGCTACATTTCCCGGAAGTAGTTGAAGAGGCTACAACTCGCGCAGACTGAGGCTCGCCAAGAGTTACCTTAGCTTTGAAGTGTAACTAGTAGGGAACTGGTACATAAGCACCTTCTTGAAAACTTCATGCAATGCTTCCAGGCTGGAACTTACAATATTGTCCTTTGCCGTCTTTAGCTCCGCAGAGGGGAGCCGAGATGCTGTGGATCCGTCTAAATTGAAATCTCTCTCTTTGTTTTCTACCTCTTTCTTTTTATTGGCTCTGTCTTTTCTATCCATGGTGTGAAAAGCCAGCAACTTCTATTTAAATTTTCTTTGCCGATTGCACCCACACTCCTTTGCGGCAGAAAAGATATATAGCTTCCTCTTTTGCATGTCTTGTTGGGGTTACCAGTCAGGGTATACCCTGTATTTTCTCAAAAGAAAATATTTACTGCTTGCTTATAGATATTGATCTGGTTTGAGCTTCGTCTAGATTCTGAAATGATTCATTCTTGACTCAATGTTCAACGATTCATTCGACGTGAAATGGAACTCTTATCAATGAAATTTATTTATTACTTTTGTATATAACAAACAGTAATAAACAATGAAGAACGTCTATTGTATTCTTCGTTTTATTTGAATTCAGCTTAAAATTCAGTATTTGCTAAACGACTGAAATATTAGCTTATATTATTTCCTTAAAGCTACTTGATCTAACTTTGGTGTATAATGTATAGAAATTCTCGAAGTTTTTTGTGAAGAATGTATGTGCTATGTGTAAATAAATGTAGTGTATAAACATGATGCATTTCATTGAAGTATTCACACTTACTCTAGAATAAATTACAGGTGTACAAACATATTACTGAAATTCCGCTGTGCTTCATCACTTTGTTTGCAAGGCCCACATTGGGCGCATCTAGTTTTTTTCATTGGGTGCTGCGAGAATATTCCCACCCTTTTTTCTGAAAACATAAATATGCGCAGCATTTAAATAGACAAACCATATTAAAAATCATGTATGTGATTAATATCACATTCTTTAGCAATAAAACCCCAAATTTCAACCTTCAAAATGCTACATAGAAAACCGAACGCAATTGTCCTAGAATAGTTTCATTTTCATTCAACCTTGACCGTCTGTTGTCATTTAGGTTTTCATGAGAAAAAGAAAATCCAGCTGTTATTACTAACTAGCAGAAATAAACTCTCATTATTAGTATTCTATAGTTGTCAACGGTCGTTTCGCGACACATTATGAATACTAATTTCCTTCAATCCAATTCTTCGAATGGCTAGGTATTATTTGATTGTCACATTAACTGACGAATACGTGTAAAATTAGATGCATGTACTCAATCACATAAATAACAACCAAATTGAATGGGTTTTGATTTGACTTTGGCTGAAGTTGCATCGCGCTTCATCACGCTCAAGTTGACATTTGAAATTAGCATGTTAATAACAAGTTACTGTTTGACGTGTCTGATCAATTAGTAGGTAAGGTACTGTCGGTCGAAAAAAAGATGCAATATCAATAACTGTAACGGAATCAAGGTGAATAGATGCTGTATGAAATCATTAGCTGCGATCTAATTTCACTAATAAAATTTTTATTAGTATAACAGGTTTATGAAAAATAGGTATGATTTTTTTTATGTAGATATGATTTGAACATTTGCCGTTGAATATATGTAGATGACAGCTTAAATCATTGTTTACTACTAGAACTATTTCATAAGGATTTGTGTTTTGTAATTTTTAAAACTCAGTTCATGAAATTCTATGAAAGTCTTGAATGTTTTCAGATACAATGTATCATTCGATTGCTTTGTGGTTTTATTGAGATTATGACACGAATTTGTAGATGCGAATTTGTGGTTGGTATATTTAAATATATATCTCAAATATCTGCTCGACGACTGGAGGTTCAGGTTTAGTGAGAAAATAAGTAAAAACGTTTAAAATATTTTCACCGCTATTGCTCTATCTATAAACAAATTAACGAGATCGAAATGAAATAACCAAAAGAGCTAAAATTAAAAGACCATTCTTTTATAGAATTTCTGTGATGAAAGTTGCAACTGAAGCTATAAGCTTCTATTTGGAAGTTCCGTTTGTAAAAAAGGTCAACAAAGCCAATCAATTGCTGTAAACTAACCTCTGAATAACCTCCACTGCATAAAATCAATAGCTTGAATACAATAGCTATGTACAGTTAGTGGAAAAAATATTGGATCAGTCGATGGTTTTCAGAAAAAGTTCAATATTTCTTTAAAATAATTAAATATTTTTTCAATTATATATCAGTATTGTGTTATTAACAACAAGTCTACTCATTTATACATCAAACTCAAACATAGCGTTCTAAACTTACAAGAAAATATAAAACAAAATGATTTGCTTTCTAAAATTGCACCCAAATAGTATTCGGCCAGCAAAGTGAAACCCTGAAACAGTTTGTTAAAAGCATAAGTGAAAACGAATTTAACATATCCAAATTATATCTTTGTACTTCGTGGGATTTCCTTTAGCTTTAAGCACTGCTTCTAATCTTCTGGCATTCAAATGACTAGGTTGTTTGTTTCCATTCTTCTTTCAAAGCTATAATCAAATCTTTTTTGTTAATTCTTGAATTCTTGTTTTACGAGTTTTTCTGTCCAGGGTGTCCCGCAGATGCTCGATGGCTTTAATATCCAGTGACTGAGTTGGTGCTTTCAAGCATTCAACATTATGGTACAAAAACCACAATCTGGTGTTCTGTGCTAAGTACTTCGGGTCGTTATCTTGATGATACAAAAAAAAAATCGGTCTTGACGCCAAGTTTTTCAGCACTACTTAATAAACCACCTTTAATGTGTTAATGTAATATTTTTGTTCCATTTCCCCATCAATTATTTGGAACTATCTAACGCCTCTTGCATTCATACAGCCCCAAACATTTACCAGCCCCCCACCATGTTTTAATGTTGGCTGTAAATTTTTCGGGTCCATCTTCGTATTCTTCTGTCTTCAACCTCTTTATAAGGCTAATATTTTGAAGGAATAGGCTTTCTAGTAAAATTCTATTCTAATTCTAGTAAAATTCTGACCGAATACTTTTTACGTTAACTGTAGCTATTATTCAAATCAGCCGCATTTCGCATGTGTCTATGAACGTGTTATTTATAAATGGGACATAACTCACTATTTTCAATTCACACCCAGTTTAAGTGTGTTTGTGTATTGTATAAATTATACAATATACAATATTATATTATAAATCGATACTTGTTAGTATCTTTACAATGCATAGTGCTCCGTATGACAACGTAAACAATTTGCAATGCAAAACATTTTGTACCGACAATTGTTCCAGGCAATCTGGTCTTAATGATAAGAATTTAACTAGTTTTCGGTTAACGCGTAAAATAATGAAGAAAAGAACTTTAAAATACGTGGGAGACATATGCAATGTCATGAATTTTTGTAAGTTTTTTTTTTTACGAAAACAACAAAGAATCAGGTCATAAATTAAATTCCATTTAATTATCCCATCGAATTGCGTATTATCAATATATCTCAACACAATTGCCCTACAAAGTTGAAAAATTTCCACTTGGAATTAAAAATCTCGTTTTGTTATTGTACCTACACTTATGTGAATGTATATATGTATGTAGCTGACCGAATAGTGGCAAGCTTATGAGCTTTCAAGTAAATTTTAAATTTTCAATTGTATTGAGTTGTAATTATGTTGACTCGCAAGAACGTATTATCTAGCCAGAATATATAATACTATCTATTATTATCTTAACCGTATTAAAGTAGAATACAACGTAGTGGTCGAAGAATTTCATGTGAAGTCTCACGAAGCGTATGACTGATTCATTTAAATCACCGGCGAGAATATAATCCACAGGCCCAAAAAGTTTGCAACTTTGTGAATATGAAGCGGAAAATAACTTGTTATTTCTCTTATATGTTATGTTCAATGGATTCTTCTTCTCAAGAAATCTGCAACTTTTTCGATGATAGCTTTCAATAGGTTTTTTTTTAGTCCAGCCAGTGTGTCAAGGGTAATTCAAACAATTTTTTGTTGAGGCTATAAACATTTCTAGAGATGATATTTTTAAAGCTATTTTGGAGCTTCATAGTAACAAAGGCCCTGGACCTGACCTTCTTCCGAATTTTTTAATCAAATGTGTTGCGCAGTTAATCTCTCCGCTTCATGTCATATTTAATACATCATTTACTTCTGGACAGTATCCATTGTAGTGGAAATTCTCTTACGTTAGTTACACCAATATTTAAAAAAGGCGACAGAAGATCAATTCAAAATTATAGAGGCATTCATATTTTATCCAATTTTTTTTTAAACTGTTTGAAAAAATCACCTCCCCTGGTCGATGCTCGACTAAACAAGCAGCAGCATGGATTTAGAAAAAGTCGTTTTGCCACTACCAACCTGGTTTTCCATGTTCTATGTAAAATGGAGAAAGGTGATTAAATTGAAGCAATCTATACCGACGACTTCGGCAAAGCACTTGACTGTTTTGATAACTATATTTTGTTTTCCAAGCTACAGCTTCGGAATCGCAGCATCTCTATTAAGGTGGCTCGCTCTTACCTCTACAACCTTCCACAATATGTAAAATTCCAAGTGCTTATCTCTGAAGAAATTTATGTCGACTCAAATGTGCCTCAAATTAGCCATCTTGGCCCTCTTCTTTTTAACATTTTTATTTCAGGCTTCTCTGAGGTTTTATCCGATGTACCCCATTTATTCTATGCGGACGATCTCAAAATTTATCATACTATCAAGTCGTCATCAGATACAACATTTCTCCAATTAAAACTAAACCCACTGGAGCATTGATGCCGCATGAACATGTTGTTTAGCTGCTACGCATTTATTTATTTAAATTTAACTGATTTATTTGTACTGTATTTAGTTGTATTTTATACCCTTTTTAAAAATTTTATCTATTTTTTATGTATTTATATAGAATGAGTATACACCTTGTTTGGCGATGCAATAAAATGTGACCATTTCAGTGGCCTCACGTGTGATTTTATGGAAAAATCAATAAATAGTGCAAAAAAGTATATCCAAATTCATTTTTTTCGAAATTATTTCTATTATGCATTAATTATTGATTTTGAAAAAGAAAGAAAAAATATTTAATGCATAAAAATGTTTACACAATCGTTTAACGTTATTGTTCCGGGTGATGAAATTATTTTACACTCTTTCTGTTAGAGTCTAATAAAAAAAAACCCCTACCCATACCCGAAGCCTAGCCCAATGTCTTTCAACACATTACTGCAGGCTAGGCCCTTTTTATCACTCTCTAAGAGCTCTTCCTTTTCACTAAGCCCCTCGTCAATCGAGGTCAGCTTTCTTTATCCACAGTGTGACCTGCGATTATTGCGGTATCTTGCTGCAGATCGTCTCTACTTGCTGCGTAGTATTCACTGTTGTGTCTCGAGAGAAATGCCCAATATCTGCTGCTAGCTGTGCTGAGCCCATCTGCTACGTAACACAAAGTTAGCTTCGCACATTCATCGTGTCTTACACTCGTTAGATGTGGTTTTGTTTATTTTCTTTAACAAAACAAAACGAAAATATTTGGGACATTGTGTTAAGTAGTAACTGACTAATCAGTTCATGTCCAATCAAATTGTTGAGTTTTTTGTTTGTGCTGTCCACCAGCTTCTCATTTCGTAGTCCAAGAGTTTTTGCCATGCTTTTAAGTTGTGCACTCTCTCTCTCTCTTCTAGGCTCACTGTTTCACCATTAGGCGCATATCTCTAGGAGAATATGCTTCTTCATTTCTTGTTTATTTATTGATTCAATCATCTAATTCAAGTTCCAATTAGTGTATAGGTAAAGTAATTTTATTAACAAATTCGAAAATGTATTATACTTTTAGAAGAGTTAGTCGTTCACTATGTGCAACATAGGGGATATTAAATTCGAACGAGTGAGCTTACTTTGGATAGATTCTAAGCGATCATTAAGATATCTGCAATGAGGATACCACACTTGGCAGAAATATTCAAGTCCTTTCTATTGCATTTGGGATAATGTAACGATACTTAAGCTTACTCAATGTCTCAGCCCATATCTCTATTCCATAGAAAAGTATAAAGTGGATTACAGTCATCAACATACGGTACTTTCTCAAGCTCGGTTTTTCACATTAACCATCGGCCTAATTAGTGTCGTAACATCCTTAGCTGCTTTTCCTGCTGTTTATTTTATTTGTTAAAAGAAATTCAACTTGGTGTTGATCATCAGCCCTATATACTTAATCACCAGCTCACTGTAAATTACTTTTTCACCGACAGCCCAAGGATAATAGTCGCGATTACCGATTCTAAACGACCCAGAATGAGTGCGAGGCGGGCACCAAAATATAGCAAAACCAGTGCTTCATATGTAAGGAATCGGTTTACGAGGTATGAAGAGCATCGTGATAACGATGATAAGCTAGATAGAGACGTTAAAAGAGTTACATCAAAAATGGGATGATAAATTAATCGCTGAGCTGTTCAGGAAAAACCCCAAATTAAATCTGCGATATGCCAATAAAAAACTAATTAGAAAAGGAGATCAGGTGTGTAAACTTACAATTAGACGCTAGGCTTGCAGGGCATACACGTCAAACCGCTACTAACAGAAAAACGAGACAATTTGGACCGCGATTAGATTGCAGTAATATTTACTGATGAGCCATATTTTGTTATTTTCAATTTATGGAAGAAGGCTTGGACAAAAAGCGGTGAGAGATTGTTGCAACGTACCGTTCAACATCCAGCAAAGGCACATGTTTATGGGCGCTTCTCTGAAAAAGGATTCCGAAAGTTGATTGCTTTCGCCAGAAATCTGAATCCTGAATTTATGAGAGAAGGGATTGTTGAAGTCAGTTAAGTTGCTGTGTGGACCGCAAATTTTCCTCTCGCTAGAAATTTATATTCAAAAACCTCGTTAGCTTTTCTATAGTATCTAAAAAATATTAAATGTCAAGAATAAAATACAAACGCGATCGCACCTTATCTTTTGTTCAGGCTCTTGTGTCCCTTTCGACTAAAGCTTTCTGTTACCCTACCCCCGTAAAATAGGACCTAAGTTTTCTACAGTGGCGGCTCGTCAAGGTGGGCCCGGCCCGCCTGGCCCACCCTGATGAGCCGCCACTGGGCCCGCTCGACACAAAAATACTATTATAAGGTATACGCGGATACCAACATAAATATCTACTTTACTTTAACTCAGTAGCGGCTCGTCAGGGTGGGCCAGGCGGGCCGGGCCCACCCTGACGAGCCGCCACTGGTTTTCTAACGTGACTTTTAAATAGGGGATGTAGTCATATACAATTTTAAACATTATTTAGCAACCTAACATTTTGTGAAATGCATCCTTTTCCTAAATTACATTTTACAAGTTCCATAAAATCAGTATGTTTGGCTTTGGTAGTCAAATTATAATTGAATTTACCTGATTCCTTTTTGTCTAGCCCTCAAGACCAAAGATTATCAATTGGAACGCCCACTTATAATAAATAACACTTAAAATTTGCTTCGTAATTTTTCCTTCACAACTGACATCGCAACATTTGCGCCGATTAAGCTTCTACTGCTTCTACACTGCAAAAATCTGATCCACAGATCGGAAATTTTCTACACCAGCTCTTCTCAAACTTTTTACGTGACAGTTATTTTGGCATTTTTCTTGGCGAATTTTTTACGTCCGGTTAATAAAAAGAAATAAAAACGTTTCCAAACCAAACACAAAAATTTAAAATATTACTGAAAAAAGTGGTGGGAAGTGTGAGACTAGTTCTGGTCAATTCAAATTTATAGGTCTGCAGAAGAATATTACGATTTTATAAATCTAATGCAAATTCTAATCGACTTCTGTTATTTTTAGGAAATCAATTATTGAGATGTGTAATTCACATCTATAAATTATAGTGAAACGAATTTGAAAACACACAGTGATGAACATGCGAAATAACGTTTCACGCTATATGATTACTGTTTGACCCACAAATTTAAAGTTGGTCACTAGTAAATTAATTTTATCTTATTATATCCTATTCGATGAAACCGGACAAACTATTATAATGTGTATCAACTTATAAACAATTTTGATGTTTGAAAATATCCTACAAGAGTAACCCAATCCTTAATTTGAAGCTCACATAAAATTTAAAATGGTTTGCAAAGTTATGTAGGTATAATTTGAAATTTGATCACAGTGCTATGGAGTCGGAATCGTGACTTTGAATAATTTTTAATGGAAACAGAGTCGAATTCGAGGATAATATTCATCATTCGGCTACGACAATACAGCACCATTTAATTGCATCTTTGTCGATTCTAGAAAAAAATTTCATTTTTCTGTTCCAAAAAAAAAATAGAAAAAGGATAAATATCTCATTGTGAACGATTAACAATCGAATACTCTTTATATTTTCGATACTAAAATTATTATGCTACTTTAAGTTTTAAAAGTGTGATAACCTGAGTATTTACATCGCTTTATTATTCACCTCAAATCTCATCCTCTATATTTACAGTACGGACGCAGCTAGTCGCATCTATGAGAAGGTTGCCTTTCTTCTGGAAGTACTCGTATTTCTTATGAAATTCTTCACCGAGTTATTTATTGCAATTGTTAAACTTTTCACGGGCGAAAAGGCGAAAGATGTTTCCGGTGAAATCGTTTTAGTAAGTACATTTTTTTCTTTTTGAATTAATTCAAATATATGTGTGTACACTTGACCGCCTTTATCTAATGGATACCATTTTGGAAAGATTACAGGCACTGGTCATGGCATCGGACGAGAGCTTGCTCTAAAATATTCAGCTCTTGGTGCGAGAGTGATTTGTGTGGATATTAACGAATCCGGAAACAAAGAGACCGTCAGGCAAGCAAATGCTCAAGGTCAAGGAGAAGTATACGGATATGTGTAAGTTGAATATGACATTATCTCCATTTTCAATCTTTTCTATCATTTCTCGAGTTCTAAAACCGTTCTATCGCTTTTAACTATATTTACTTTCAGCTGTGATGTATCGGATCGTGAAAAAGTCCTTGAAATAGCCAAGAAAGTTCACGATGAAGTCGGTACTGTTTCGGTACTTATCAACAATGCAGGAATCATGCCTACACGCCCCCTAGAACAACATACCCCTGAAGTTATCAAAAAAATCTTCGAAGTCAATGTATTCTCTCAATTTTGGACACTGGAAGCTTTCCTACCCGCCATGAAACAAAACGGTCGTGGTCATATCGTCTCGCTTTGTTCTATCGCTGGATATGTTGGTCTTTCGAATTTGGTGCCTTATTGCGCTTCGAAATTTGCTGTACGCGGCTTAACAGAAGCCCTTCACGAAGAGTTTCGCGAAAAGGGCATAACAAATGTAAGATAGACTAGGCAAAAATAAACGTTTGCTTTTCAATTGTATTTTTCAGATTAATTTCACCTGCGTCAGTCCGTACATGGTCAATACCGGTCTTTGTAAGAAGCCAAAAGTGAAATTCCCTAGCATCTTGGGACTCCAGGATCCGAAAGATGTGGCAGCTACCATTGTAGATGCTCAGCGAAAGAACTATAAAGAAGTGATGATTCCTGCAGGACTCCTACCATTTGGCAATTTTTGCCGAATGCTACCTATCAACTGTGCCTTTTTAATTAAGGACTTCATTGATAGCGGTGTAGAAGCTGATGTATGAAAATGAGTTCATGAATGTTTTTGGCGATAGACTTAAGATTGAATTAAGGCTAAATTTAGGTATAATATTCTAAATGTTTACATTAAAAGCGATTATAGATATATTTGAAGGAGTTTGAATTCATATAAATTGACAAGTTCGAGTTATTTAAACGTGATGAGCTTTAAATCTCAAATCATATCATTATAGACATACCATATTGGCAATGAACCTATTTTCGGATCCTCTAACAGAAGTGAGATATAGCACTGATAATTTAGCATTTTGCACACTTTCCCACGAAACAAACAGATTTGTAATATTTTCTCCTAAACAAATATGCTACGTGTTTAAACTTAAACCCAAACAAAGTGTATTCCACTTAATTAAAGCAATGTTTTCGATTGAATACAAATAATTAATTAAAACCGTGCTGTAGTGCATTTACATTCAGGACAAATGTCACAAAAATATGCTTTGTAAACTTTGATTGGTTGTTTTCCATGTCTAATTTTCCGACCACATATAATTCTACGCAGCCAACCCAAGCAGCTACACCCTCTCGATATCGTATCGTCATTTTCAGACTCCGGGACTTTTTCAAAGCTCACTGAATCACCTTCCTCCTGAATCGGATCTATAACCGGCTCGGCATCCTTCGATTCAATGACTTCGATTTCAGGAATTTCTTTGAAATTTCGAGGCAATCTTGAGGAAACGGAAGATGATATACTGGTTGTTGTGTTATTGGAACGATTAGTTTCCATTGTAAAGGTTGTCTCTGCTATGGCGTTTGGTAAACAAGAATTCTCTTCGAATTGCGACTTTGGGAGTTCTGGCATCGATTGGGTGTCTGCCGGGCATTGTTCGCTCCATGCTGGTCGCCTAGAAGGTGGTCTGTGTTGATTCTGCGCCGCAGCTGATTCAAGTATCTTTTGGATGCGATTTTCTAATTCTTGGTAGCGGCGTCTAGGAATATCAGACAATGGCGATGTGGTTGACGAGTTTTCCGATTCTTCTTCGATGGGGAAAATTCGATTAGAAATTGGTTTTTGCCTGAAAGATGAGAATACTGAACGTCTACTAGCCGGTAAAGGTTCAGGACTTTGATACTGGCATCGGGGGCTACAAGATCTCGCACTTGAATGTTTGCTTTTACCACTGTCCTCAGCAGAACTGTGGATTTCTTCTATTGTTGCAGTCGTTGTAGGTCCAATGTTTAGAACAATATAATAGTCGCTTCTACAGGAAAAGTCTGGATTGATGTTAGTACTGCTTTCGTCTGCTCCTGTATACTCGAGAATATTGAATATCATACACTCAGATGAGAGATACTGGCTTTCACTGCGCGCCGATGAAGAAGAATGACTGCCTTGCTTCTCTGTCCTGTTTGTTCCATCCGATGACTTTTTGCACCCGGAACTCGTTGCAGGTTGAGAAGAGTACTGAGTCTCGATACTATTTATGTCCGAGCTCACCGCTTGAATATCCTCATCAACGTCCTCAGGTTGCTCATCATCCTCTTCGATTTCCTCCTCGACCATTTCGTCACTATCTTGATCCGTAGACTGCGACTTTAATTCGAAATCTTGCAAAATCAGCTTTTGTACAGCAATACTCTTTGCTTTATCAACAACCTGAAACCTTGAACTGGGTAGTGGACTGTACTCCCTAAAATTTCCACCCGATAGAAAGTAGGCAGCTTCGCCATAATTCGCGACGTTTTGCTTCCGAACCTCAACTTCGGTGTCACTCAACGAAATCCGTACAAACTGTTTTTCGAAATTTGGTGTTATAACTAGTGGATTGACTAGCACTAGTGGGCTGCGTTTCTTGCTTGCTGACGAGCTTTTACTAGTTTTGGGAGAACTTGTTGTATTTGATCCTGTAGAGTTTTCGTTTGATTCGCTGCTCATTATTTTTAACTGCTCAAAAAGTATTATTCAGGAAATACTATTCAACGTATTCAAATGACAATTATTGCAATAGAAAATTGCAAGAAACTTCAGTCTTTTTCACAGCTTGCCTTTTTCGAGAATTTATTATTATATGTCAGAAAACGAAGAAGATAGTTCTCAATTTACATTTCAGAGGTCCTATGAAGTAATTGACTAAATATAAGCACTAAGATGGAATTAAAATGTCGCAATTTATTTCAAAATATTAAAAAAAAAAAAACGATGTGCAGTATGGTCCACAAAAAGAAAAAATATCCATTCCTTTAAAAAAGTTGGCTACACTCATAATTGTAGTGTTTTAGAGAAGAACTTATATCTCATACAATTTATCTATAATAATCTCCTTGTCAATTTGAAAAGCATGCCAAATTGTCGGTATAGGTCTCCATGTTCTATTCTGAGCCACTCAATATTAAATACGGAGAAATGACGACTAACGCAATACAACCAGCGGTCCATCACCGTCAGCGTTGCCGGTAAAGTTCGATCCTAGAACGTCCTCGTCGTGGCCACCGGATATGAAAAATCTCCATAACAGATCTAAGAAGGATGAGTGCGAGTGGCTTGCACGTTAAAACCAGACAAGACAGGTTGATCGTGAGATCAATCTTCCACCTTATAAAATTTTCGTAAACATGTTAAAGAGCAACAGGAATGAATACGAGGATTGATTCCACGGCAATGAAAACGGAGCGATTTGATACAGAGGTAGAAAGAGCCTTTGATTCCCGCCCCAGATATGATGTCAAAGTTGTATTGGTTAATTTAAACAGTAAAATAGGAAAGTCCTTACACAGGCAGTATGTTGGGTCTACTAGTTCGCACGAGAATAACAATGATAATGGTTTGCGGACCAGTCACCTAGTAGGTTCTTAAGAAATAATCATTCTGAGTTCCTCGTTTCCACATAGCCCTCTGGGTATCTCCAAACGGGACCAATCTCAATCGTATATAACCTGTAAAACGGATCACTATCTAGTTGGTATCTCAAATATATACCATCAGACGACCAACGACCCGTATACAGGTAAAAATAAATCGGAGACAGATTAAAAAAACAGAGAGAGCCTAAAAAAATATGGACACTCGAAACACTTAGTAGTCAGACCTGGATGCCGCAATCACGGATGAGGTGAGTAGCCCTGAAAATGAAACCCATGTGTACGACGTTTGGCAACACCTCAAAGACGGTATCATCGATAGCAACACCTTAGTCCAAACACCAGTCGCAGAAAAGGTTAGAACGTCTGGTTTAGCGATAGCTGCACAGCAATTTCAAAGACCACGGGTATGTGTACATACTTATCGTGATCTCCGAGAAGAACGAACGAGGTTTCGCAGAATCCTTCACTAATATCGAGCAGGCGGCGTTGGACAGGGCTGCACATAAATGAAGGAAAAACAAAATATATACTGGCAGCGCCGGCAAAAAAAAAACATCAAACCGACAACATCACGTCATCACTGCAATTGGAAGAAAATGTGGACAAGTTTATCAGAATAATCTTCGAATCATACCACGATAACTCCTCTGAGAAAACCAGTGTTTCTAAAATGATGGTGCCATGATGAACCAGGGAGTTAAAAAAAAACTCAGAAGATTCGCGTAACAACGGAGTTCAACCAGGCCAAAACTACATCAAACAAACTAGTTAAGGAAGATTATGTAGTGTAACGATACGCTACACAAACAGGGCTTTACAAATGCAGACACGAACAACACAAGAACAACAGGAGCAGTGGCTCTCTGCGAAAGTGGCATAAGAGCTCTATGTGGAGCATTGACAGGCCACCTTCCCTACAAAAAGTAGCTGCTTCAGATAATGTGAAGAAGCGGCAGAGTGTGTAGCACATCTTCTCACACACTGTCCAGCACTAGCGAGATGAATATTAAACCCCCTTTGACTCTGCTCTTCCCTCCATTAGGAACATAACAAATGTCCCGCCAAGGAACATATCCAGATTCATAAGAAGCCTGGACATCCTATAGGATATAACGCAATAGACCCAAGAGGACCCCAGTGCTAGCGGACTTCTGAGCCTACCTAATGCCATCAATCAAATCAATCAACATGGTTTGACTGTTTGCCAAAATATCATCTATCTTATTGAATGCACAAAAATGGTTCTTAATATTAAATCATAAATGTATGATTCTTTTAATTAAACTAGCAACTCTTTAACTCACTCTGCCTTTTGTACGCTGATGATCTTAACATTTTCAGAGTGATTGAATCCGCTAGTGACTGTACCATATTGCAGAGCGATTTGGATACTTTGGTTAACTGGTGCACTGCTAATTCCCTCACTTTGAATGTTGCGAAGCGTCATCAAATGTATTTCACCCACAAAATACATCCTTTGCTCTTCTCCTACTGTGTCCTTGGTTCTCCTCTCAATTCTGTTTCTAATATCAAGGACCTTGGCGTGACTTTTGATTCCAAATTGAAGTTCGACTTGCATATTCTTCACGTCACTGCCAAGGCTTCTCGTTTTTCCGGCTTCATTATCAGATCCTCTAAACGTTTTGTTAATATTTCCACTTCTCTTTATCTGTTTTTTTCCTTTGTCCGTAGCGTTCTTGAATACTGTTGCCAAATTTGGTGTCCACATTACGGATACTTGATCGATGCGGTTGAATCCGTGCAACGTCGATTCACCCGCTCGTTGTTCTATAAGTACAGTATTCCGTATTGTGATTACAGTATGCGCCTCTCCATCCTTCAAATTCCTTCCCTTGAGTCACGTAGAGTGTTCCTCGACGAGTGCCTCCTTTTTAAACTCTTTAAAGGCAGTATATTGGTTGACCCCAGCATTCAACTTTCAGTTAGGGAACCGGGCCGTCCTTATAGAACATTATTTAACTTTAATGTTACATTTGCTCGTATTTCCATTCTGAATTTTATTAATTTTCTCGGTTTCCATGTTATTTTCTTTTTCTTACATATTTATATACTTGTATTTTTATTTTTTCTTCTTGTCTAATCTATAATTGGATTTTGTTCTGTGGATTTGGACAATAAATAAATAAATAAATTATGCGAAAAGAATTGTAACCAGTTTCAGTTCTCCTTCATACGAAATTGATAGATTTTTCAACCAAACGTTCACATTCATTCAAACTATTGCTTTTCCTTTTGATTTCAGTAATATCACAAAACGTTAAAGAAGAGGTTAATATGGTATATGATGCATTAGTCAATATACACGTAATAAAAATTATTATATGAATAAAAGAGATAACATGCCGAAATCATTATTTCTAAGAGATTCATTTTTGTATTCTCGCAACTCGTACTGGGTAGCATGGTATATCTTTGCGAAATAGCATCAATTTTAACTCTTCGCATTTTGTAACAAAATATTCAGTGCAATCATGAACCGTAATCATCTTTTTTGTATTACTCTTTGTCATAATTTTAATAAATGTGATAATATTCTCAGTTTAAGGTAGCTACGATCTCTAACTAGTTCATGAGATTTTACATAATTTTCATTATGCCATTGTACTCACAGTTCTTTCATAATTCTCCTTCTTGGCTACATTTTAATTTGCTACGATTTCTCCTCGGGTCCCTGGACGAGTTTAAGGTACAAAAAACACGTAACAACTGAAAGGTAAAGAAAAATAGTATTTGAATGATATTATTTGTTATTCAATGAAAATTCATTAAGAGCATTTAATAATTTTATACAAAGTTTCATTTAGTACAAGTAATAAAATACCAATCAATGGTATCTCCTAGGTATCCCTTTAAAAAAAAATAACTGAAACACATACTCCTATTTTTTCGGCAATTATATTAGTCATAAATAAAAGTTACATTATCAAAGACAAAGAACTGCACTAGAATTGCTGTTTTCATTTTACGTCTCTTCTTTTGCCTACCTAACCTGACTTAAGTTTCTAAATTAAAATAATTTTTATCTCTTCGCTCAAAATTTCATACCAAACGAATGCACATACATTTCAATACTAAAAGCTATAAAAAAAAGTCTGATGATTAGCTATGATAGTAACCAAATTGAATATTCATTCACTCCTCTCTGATTTTTGACCTAAATCAAGTTAAGAAAGATTATGTAGTCTCATGATGCGCTACATAAATGCTTAAATTTGGATCGATCCAAACAAAAATAATCTAATTCTTCTGCGTCGAAATTAAAACACTTTCCGAAATTACTCGCATCGCCTTGGTATACCACCACGTTGAATGTCTCATCGATACAAGCGTGTAAAATCCTTAAGAGCTACAGTCACAGCTTTTGTCGTGTCGGATCTGAAAGAATAATGAAAAGAAAAGCAAGTTACGTAAGGAATAACATTAATTTTAAAATACTTATAAATGAAAAGCTATTTAACACGATCATCATTGAGCTAGTAGGTTGTGGAGTTCTCCTATCATTTGGGACACATTATAGAGCTCTTACGGGAAATATCGATGATTATTTTGAGCATATCGATCTAATTTATAATAAATATATCAATTTGGTTATCATTACTGAGACGAGTATCAATCTCCCGAAAAGTACTAAGCACTGTTAAATATTTGAAAATTCTCAGAATCATCATTAGGGCCTGGTCGATATCAATCACTTCAGTATCAAATTAGACGACCTACCTGACTTAGATCATAAGGCACAATCCCATTTGTATTCATTCAAAATGCAAATGTTCCCAAGAGTTTCAAGAGGTTTTTTGAAACAACTGTGAACGTATCAAACATTTTCTTACAAATTCCAAAAATTGCGTCTTCAGAAACAAAGAGCAGATTTACAGCGAATCATCTCTACAATCGGGGAAAATATTAATCTGTTCGTCAAATTTGTATTGATTTAAATGTTCTTTTCTTTTCTATTCTAATTTTTTCTTCTCCTTTTTTCCAACAATCCTTTAGAGAGAGAGTAGTGCGTGTTTTTGTGTGTTTTTTAGCAACAAATTAACAACTAAGCCCTCTTATAGTATACGTTTATAATTTTGTTCCTTTTGACCCACTAATAATATGTGGTAATTTCAATATGTCTTCTCTTGACTGCATCAGATGTAATAATCAGCTGCTTAGTGCTTAGTGCTTTCATGCTTCCTTTTTCTTAGCTCCCTTTTACAGCTTAGCACAACTTGAACGGACGTATTCTCGACCTTATCCTCTCTAATATTCCCTCTCCTGATACATCTGTATCTACCGTGTTCCCTACCTACGTTTTAGTAGGACCTCACTACCCTCTTCTCTCTTTGCCCTAAAGTATGGTTGGTCCTCGGTATTTCCGTAAGGCTAATTACCCAGGAATGGCAAATAAATTTAAAAAAACTAGCTGGATTTCTATCTCCCGCGGGAAAAATGTTGATTATCCGATTCCCAAATTATGTTCTTACCTCCATGTTAATATCTTTTTATACTCTTTCTTTCACGCTCGTAAATCTGCAGATTCTCTTTTGTTAACCTTGCAAGCTATGTGGACAATCCAACTGAAAAATATTGCTCGGAAAAAATTTCGAAGACCGAATTCTCCTTCTGATCTTGCCGAATTTCGGAACCTGCGTTCCTCAGTTAAAATATCAATGAAGCACGTCATCTATTTTTCTTGCAAAACGAAACCTTTTTGACCATACGATCGTTCTCAGAAGAACAATTCTTCCTGGCTGCACCGTGTTACTCTCAACAGCTCTTCCTTCTCAGCTCCGCAAGGTGTAGCTGAATTTTTCAACTTGTCTTCTTCCTTTAACAGTTTTTTTTAGCTTGTACATCTCTCTGATTATCTTTCCCTTCCATGTTAACTTTTTCTAATCCATATAAATTCAATAGAAGTTGAGAACTTGTTGCTCAGCCTTGATCAGCATTTCAGTGGTGGATCCAATTGAATTCCCAATTTATATGCGTGGTCCATGTCTTCGTCATTGTGCAACTCCTAACCTAGCTAACTTCTTTAATTTGAGCCTACCATCCGGCATTTTTCCTTCACCCTGAAAAGGTTCTAATATTTATCCAATATTCAAAGCTGGCGCTGTTTCTTTCGTCTCCAATTATTTCCAATTTGCCTTCCTTCAGTAAGCTTTTTGAAAAAATTGTCTTCTCTATGATGTATCTCATGATTCATCCTATTCTCCCTTCGCAACAGCATCGGTTTGTGAGGGGTAAATGTCTAATTTGACTAACCTCATCCGCTTCTCAGACATAGTTACCCTTGCCTTAGATCAGCAGGAATAAGTGAAAATAGTGTGCACAGATTTTTCAAAAGATTTGAGACTGCCAATCACAGATTGCTGCTGGATATAGTCAGATATCTAGGTTGTTTCAGGTAAAAGTAACAATTCAGTGACTTTGATGTTAATTTTGATCCTAAATTAAAATTGAATCCATGTCCTCAGTTTGTAGATATACGTACATAAATTCAACTTTTTCTAATATTAGTTCGTTGTGTCTTCGAAAATGCTAGTCAAGTGTGGTATCCACATTTCCAAAACTTTTCTGAGACCTTCGAAAGTGTGCAGCGAAGTTTCTTACACTCTTTATTCCTTAAATTTAACATCCTTTACTCCTCATACGTTATCCGCATTTCTTTTCAATGTATGCGTCGCTTGGATTCACGTCGACTGTTTCTTGACGAGTGCTTCCTGTTCCAATCTCAGCGAGGAATTATATGTATCTGGCTTCGCCAATTCGATGCTACCCCGCAACTCTTTACGTGTCAACAGGTCTCAGGAAGTGTTCACTGTTCCGTTTGGTTATACAAATGTGTATTTCTCTTCTCCCTTGGTCAGAATCCCTATGCGTCATAATAGATTTGAAATTGGTACTCTGCCATAATCGTTCTTTTCATATAGAAGACGTTTTTTAACAAATTACCCTTGATTTAAGCGTTGGAGCGATGGATTTTTGAATCGTGTTTCTTTTATCTCTTTGTGATATATTAAATTTTGGTTATCTTTCTCCATTTCATTACCATAATTGGAATTGCAATGAATTTTGTAAGTCAATAAATAAATGCATGCATGGATATGCTGAAATGGTTAACTTTTCAGAGCAATCATGTAATCGGTAACTTATTCGAGCTATTATATAATGTAATCGGTAATTTATTAAGCTGAAAAAGTGTGTCACTCATCAAAACATATGTATGTATATATATTTATATCTATTTGAAATTCAACGAACTCATTAAAAAAAATCGTAGGATTTGAGTTATATGTCCACAAATTGAAAATCTACTTACCCCAAGACCGAACAACTAAATTCTTCCAGTTGCGCTTCCGTTGCAGTCACACATCCACCACTATTCTTCTTAGGCAGAGCATCGAGAGACATTCGTAGATTACGCGCGAATCCTTCCTTGTCTACACTCTTCAATTCAACAATTACTTCCGCCACGTCCGGCAGCATATACGAATGCAAGCAGAACACAGATGCATGAATCAAGTTCATCACCAGCGATTCACTATTTTGCTTGATAATTTGAACGGTCAGGTGCTGGGTGACTTCTTCATTCTTTTCCGGTTTCGCGCATTTCAACAAATTGCAGAAGAACTTCATCACTGCCGAGTTGGCGTATCGATGGTCTAACGTGCAAGCGAGCAAGGCGCATTGGATGATTGGCGTTACAAGCGGGCTTTGTAGGAATGGAACCGGACAGCACTCAATGAATCTCGAGCACAACCGGAAGAAGTCTTCGACCGTGTCAGGATTGTTTTTCAGTCCGTTTTCAACTTGGAGCATATTAAACGTGGGCTCGATGAATGCCTGCAGCATCTCCAGCAGACCCGAGGTACAATCGTCGTTTTTCGCAAATTCGTCCACTAAAATGCTGCCCAGGTACAGAAAACAGCTGTGGTGGTTAGCCGCATACAAACACACTATCTGTTTGACTAGCGGCTCGACGAGGTGTGAGGCTTGTTTGCCGACCATGCGGAAGCCATAGCGCAGCAGACGACACGTCCGCTCCATTATTCGTGTATCGGTTTGGTATTTGTCCAGTACGCTGCATATCACAGGCCAAGCCTCGGTTAGTATTTTTACCGTGGGATGGATTTCATTTGGTCGCACGTCCGGATTTGTGTGCCGAATGATCGCACAGGCTCGGTCCAGCCAGTAAATTGGGTTTGTTCGATCGTCTCTGGCAGCTATCGTCGAGCCTCCCGACTCGATGAGCTGTATCAAAGGTGAAAACTGAAACGTGATTATCTCACACATTGTGCTCTCCAGCTCCGGTCGCGGAAGTCGAGAGATTATTATTGATATGCCTTTCAGCAAGCCAATCGCTAGCTCATTCGATATTTCGAAGCTGTCCAGACTTCGAGCGATCTCTATCAATCCAGCAATGTGACATGTCATGTGTTGGCGGCAGGTCGAACAAATGGAGGTGAGAGCACGCGCCGCAGCCGAGGCCACGCCATTCTTTTGTTGCAGCGAATAGAGCAGGAAGTTCAGAACGGCTTGGAGAGATTCTGGATGCGCTTCGATCCACTCGCAAAGCTCTCCGATCAATAAAATTGAAGTGTACCGAAACGCGAGATGTGTATTGTCGGGTAAATTTAGAATCGCTTCAACTACCTTCGGCACCACGTCATTTTCGTCACTATAATCAAGAAATTGGTAATCTCAATTTATCTGGTCTTTGAAGAGACTGTACACTTACGGTAGAATATTCTTGGCAACATTTTGCATGATAAATAGTGCAGACTCACTACTCTCCCACGTGACGGAAGGCTGTTGGAGTATGAGAAACATCTGCTTAAAGCAATTCGTTGAACCTATTATGAAAACTACATCCTTAATTAGTTCCGAAACTTTTTTTCGGAAATCCTGTTGAACGAATCAAATTAGCTACGCATAAAATCAGACTTATTCATGCTTAATTCCACTTACACTAAAACTGTCATCCTCCTCGATCAAACCCTCGTGATCAGGTTCCATTTGTGCGTGCCGGAACAATGCTCCGATAAGCCTCTCGATGTGGGGCTTGAAATAAGTATTCAACTGGTCGTCGTTCTTCTGATACAGCTCCTCGCTTAAGCAATACCACAAATTGAATGTGATCTCGGCGATTTCGTAGTCATAGTGTCCAATGCAAATCAGCACCAAGTCCAAAACTTCAATGGAATAGTGTGGTGTCTGATTGTCCGAAATCATTTTAGGTAGGAGCGATTCGCCTGTTAAAACACTTTTCTAACTTTTGGCCAGTAAAAAGAATTCCACGTATTCTTACCTAGCACTGTAAATATCCTGCAATAGTTTACTGCTTTGTCTATATCTTCTCTTGCGACACACGCATGGTAGCAGCCTTCTAACGTTCTTATTCCATTGAATATCTGAAGTTCCCACAGTTCATGATTGGTGTACTGATTGTTGTTTGTCTCCAGAGACTGAACGATTGAGCACAAGCAATCGGTCGCAGCATCGTGCAGCTTCTTGGACGTATCTGGCACCTTCAGGAGATCAAACACTTGCTGCGTTATCACATTGTCCACAATCTGATAGAACGGAATAACGTGACTCGTTAACCAGGCGTTGAAGCATCTAATTATTTTGTTCATGATGTTCATGTCCTGACTCGCATACGTGTGCAAGCACAAATTCAAGAAGTCAAGCAGATTCTTCGCGTTTTCCTTCATTTCTCGGTGTACGTCTTCACGTCGGTTGGCTCCCAATCGCAAGTACCGCGAATCTAATTCCTCAGGCACGAATTGCAGGATTTCGAGCAGTGGCCAAATCGAAGACGGGTTTGAAGACAGATTTTCGATCAGCTGTGGAATGGGATTCTTCCACGACGCCATCAGAAGCATAAGATCGGCCACCGCCAAACTAAGTTGGGTAACAATTACAGCGTCCGTGTCATTTGTTATCTGTCCTATGTGTGCGATGAGGGAGTCCCGCAGCCTTTCATGAACATGAACGGGTAGTTCATGAAAGCTGTTCTGAATCTTGTTGCGTATCGTTTGAGCTGCGAAGTAGCACGACTGCATATCTCGTTTTTGTTGCAGCAATTCGTCTGCGATGCTCCATGAGTATATCTGCAATAATCAGGACATTATGAAACTGCACTGACAGCTTTGAGGTTATCCGCTCATTTCACAGTACTCACCGATTTCTGAAACTCTTCCAACCATTTTGCTGCTTCCTGTTTTTTCTTCGCGTCCGGATTATTGTAAAGTGAAAATATTCCCTGGTACACAACTTCTGAAGTTGGTTCTAACTCCATCGTAAATGCTTTTCACGAGCTTCGCATATATTTAAATCTCGAACGAATGTCTACAGGTCCAGTTACGCGTTTTATGCATCAATTCTTCGCGTGTGTTTCTAATAACACTCGATATCTTTAAAATAGAACATTTCACCTTCTTTTACCAAATTATGCCTGTATAAACCGAGCATGAAGTTTTGTGCTGTAATAGGATATATTTACAAAAAAAACGACGGTCGTCAATGGTCGTCAGCTACATCTGTCAGATGAGCAGAAATCGACTGGCCGCCACCATAGGTCGCCACTGGTGCACTTGTTGTATTGCCAGTTGTCTTAATTATGGAGTTTAGATTTGGCAGTTGAGTGGTGGTGTGCATCGCACTGGTCACACTGGCGATTTTTGTGTTTTTTAAACGTATTTAATTTGTATTGTACAAGAAAAATCAAATCTAGATGCTTTGATAACGTGCTAAGCGATTTCAGAAATTGTAATGGTGGTGTTAAATCATTTCACCAATTTAACTACGATTATATTTGTACTGCTCATAATTCTCACATTCTACTCTTCACCGATAATTATTTCAAATTATTACCGCCAATTTCAAACTCGTACTCACCTCAAAATGACACTAACCTCACAAAACCCTGAAATCTCACCTCACTTTGATTCCGCCTGTTCCGCCTATCCTATCTGTCAAAGGTGAAATTTGCCCAAGTCTTCCGATCCGTCCCGATGCGCATCGAAAGATTTTAAGCGCCATTCCGGTTCCGTTTTGCATTGGAGAGTGTATTTGTGCTATCAAACTACTAACAGACACGATAGTTATTGAGATCACATTATGATTCTATTGTGATGTTACGCCAAAGAACTTGCTACATTTCAATTTCCAATTCCAAACGCGTTCTTGACATCAAATGTCACTTTTCGGCGCGAAAAAATTATCGAGACCATTCTAACTTGGTGTGAAAAATAAGTGCTCCGGTTTGACTTCAAGCATGGTTCAAGCTGAATTTTCACCGAAAGTCATTTCACGCGAAATGGTTCGAAGCGGATCTTAGTGCAAGGCTGCCGTGCATATTGCATTCATTCCACTGGAAGGAGTTATCAAAATAAAGCGTCACGCGAAAACTTCCAAAATCTATCGAAGAAAGGACTTCAAAGTTTTTCATATTGAATCAATTGATTTCTCTGAATCGAATTCAGAAGCAATTTTAGGGAAAAAAGGTAAGACTAAGCTTCTAAACTCAAGATAATGCATAATTCATCTAAAAAGAACTTAGTGTTATAACTCTGGTTGAACCATTTGACCTTTTTTGAGTGGAATTATTACCCAGCCATAGCCTAAATTAAAGATTGGTTTTTTTTAAGTAAACCAATTACATGAAAACACTTTTTGCATATTGTACACTAAAACTGGGCAAAATTTATTTACCACCACGTCAAATGCCAAATTAACAAACGTTTAAGCACAATGCAAGTAAAGATTAAAGAGGCTTTATTCTGTGCATTTTTTTCCTTCTGAAACATAAAAATTCTTAGTTTGGCCCTAGTGGTTTTATATTTTTCACAAACGGACTATGCTCATATGTCTAGCACGCGGAGTTTCTCTAAATAAATCTAAATATAATACATTATCTATTGCCATAGAGTTTCAGTTGCCGATACCAACAACGTACAAACCATATTCCTATTTATCTGAAAACTCGCCTTGAAAAGCCGTTACTTGGGCCCTCCTAATAAAATCAATATGTTTAATATACTTTTGAATGATATCTCACAAAAGAAGCTATCATTATGATCATCTATCCAATAGATACTTCGTAGGAAGACCAATGACTGAACAGTTCGTTTGTGATGTTCAAGTAATTGTAATTAATTGTCCCGTTACCTTTTGTCACAGTTGTGATCGTAATTCTAGGATATTCTGTTACACATTGCTTCTCAATGGGAACTTCTTTTATTGAAGTTTGCGGCAGGCCACCTAAAATAGTAGTCCTTGTCGTTTCAGTACTAACTATAGATTTCTGACGCAATTTCATTTCGCTTCTCAAGTTACTTATTGACTTATTATATTCGTCCATCATTTGCAGTACATTCGGAGAAGATTTACTATCATCAAGTCGATTACCCTAAAATAAACTTTTTTGTGTATTTTTCATTATTGAAACTAATAAATTTGCTTTACGCTTCCGGATCATCTGGAGGTTGAACGAAATCCTACCTGTATCCATGCTGAATGGGCCATTTCCTGCGCTGTTATACGATGTGCCGGATTCATTTCAAGGCAACTTTGGATGACACGCGCTGCTTCTTTGGAGCATTTTAAATCCTCAAAATTGATAAATGTGTTTGCAATGACCTGTTTGATCTGGTGCCTATTATGGATTTGATATGGAAAATGGCCTTCGAACAAAAGATACATGATCACTCCCAAAGCCCAAATGTCGCACTGTTCACTATATGATTTTGTCTCGATTTCCGGTGCCATGTACACTGGCGTGCCGCAGAACTCGTTCAGCATAAAATCGTAGCCAGTACCTTGCTTGCATGCACTCACACTAAAATCACATAATTTCACAAACCAAGCATCTTTTGGATTCGTCGGATTGTTTCCTATCAAAATATTCTCCAGTTTCAAATCGCGATGCACTATTCCGTTCGTGTGCAGGTATGCCACTGCTGATATCAAGTATTGCATTATACGTTGGACCGTTAATTCGTTCAGGAAATTCTCTTCACGGAATATTTTCGATAATTCGCGCGGGCAATATTCCAAAACTAAACATATTTTCTTCGGTGATTCATAGACTGCTTCCAGACATATGATGTTAGGATGGTTGACCAAACTAAGAATATTGATTTCTTGATCAAATTTCGTTTTATGGGGCTGAAATGGAGTCGCGTTAAGGAGTTTAAGATTATTTATTACTGGTTTTTTAAAGGTAGCTACTGAGTCGTATTTCGAACCGATCTTCAACGCTTTTGTTTGATCTGACCGAATATGAATAGCTCGGTAGACCGTTCCAAATGATCCACCACCAATAATTTCGATGATGTTAAAGACATCCGAAAGTTCACTGATTTTATTCAAATTGTTTTTGTTGATTGTTTTCGTCATATTAAGTCAAAGCTTTAAAGCTGATTGTGACGTTACTATTTCCAATAGAATAATTTTCAAATATCACGTAAAAACAAAGGCTGCTATACTATTTCAGCATGATAAAACAATTTTTTTTTTTTAATTTTGCTCGTTCTTCCTTTCATTCTCTACATCCCTCAATTAGTATACACGATTCATGTGCATTTTTTCACTCCGATAAATTTTTCGTAATGCTTTCCAGATAACTGGTGCTGGTATAATCGAAAGTACAATCCTTATCAAGATGATAGACTCTCTACTATTGTCCGATGATTCATTGAAAACTTCTTTTTAAATTCCTTCTTTTTTTCCTCGATCTAGATTTTGGGACTGAAACTTTGAAGAAGCTTGAATAATATAAGTTGGGTCAAGAATGAATTTTATTTTATTTTAAATTCACCATTCTTTTTCTTTACAACTTTTATACTAACCATTGTCTGTCCAACGAATGTCTAACAAATGAAATTCTCTTAGATATGTTGACTTTTTGGACGGTTCATTTTGGGTCCTTTTGGATGCTTCGCAAGGCTAATTAATCCACACCAAAGATGTTAAAGAAAATAGGAACTTCAACTGAGCCTTGAGTAACACCACTACATATCATTTTGTGTGAAGTAATCCAGTTTCCTAGCTGGACGAAATAGTGTTCTATTTTTGAAAAAGCTTTGAATCATTTTGACTGTATTAACTAGGATATTTTGCAGTATGAGTAATGTTTTCAAACAAGCTGTAGTTGATTGACCAGTTTGAAGTGCCTTCGAAGTGTCATACTGAAATTTGAGGAGGGCAAATGGGATAACTTGTTTTTCTTCTATGTTCGACTGGATTTTTTGGGTAATTAATCTTTTTAAGATTTTCGCTAGGTTTGGAAGAAGTGAAATTGGCCTGAAGCTGCCACATCGTTTAAGGTTCCTTTCTCAAGGACAGAGAAGATTTTAAAAAAATTCTAGGGAGTAAGAAAGTACGAGTTGTTGTTGCAGTTATTCAAAATAACGATAAGGATGCAATAAATATATGTGGAAAGGTTTTTAAGAGCACAAATGGATCTGTTTTCTGACAGATAATTTTTTTTGCTGCCTCAATTGTTTATTGCGGCAATATGTACAAGACTTATGAAAGCTGCCTGGTCAGTAGAACAAATTTGAAAAAGCTTTTGGCTTCCGGGAAGGACTTAATATAGTGTTTTAAACTTTGCGTGAAAGCTTTGGGTTTCCAAGATGATTCAACAAGTTGAAGGTTCCTTCAAATCGATCAACAAAAGCTTCAGATCTTTGGTCATCTAAACTCAAAAGTTGATTGTTCAGGGGAATACGCTGAAGTGAGAATTACTTACGGCCAGTAAACTTATTGAAAGCTTGACTTAGGCAGTTTGCTAGAACTTAAGTTATAGTTAATGTTAACGGTTGTCTAAATTCAATGTTAGCTCCATTAAGATTCCCACGGAAGATGGGATTGAGGCTTTTTCCATATGTCTTCCGGTCAACATACAGATTCTCAATGAATTGATAGCTATGAATGCGAGCTGTTTTTCGCGTTTTGTAAGTATGGCACTTGAAACATTGAATGCAGGAAAATCGATCTCCTGATTCGGAAGACTGTGGTCAGTGGTATATTGAATTTGCGAGCACATCAAGAGTTTGCCTGAAATCTTTCTAATCTATTGTTTATAAGAGAAACGAAAAGCGGCTTTTGAAGGATTATAGAGGGTCTTGAAAAGATGCAGATCCGTAGTTCTACTACGCAATCTGAATCTTTACTCTTAGTTTTACCATACATGTGACTAGGATCATGCTCGAGAAGACTTTTCGATATAATGAAGAATTCGATGTAGAGAAAAGTTGGCTTTGGCTAGAAAAAGTTGGGTTTGATGATAGGACTATGATCCAATCATGCACAAAAATCAGCCTACTTTGTAGGTGATGCTGAGGAAGTGATGAACAACGTCCCTCTCTATCTCAGCCAGTATCCTCTCCTCAAAGGCATTTTGTATCTTGTCCATTTGCCTTTTACTGAGTTGAGATTGATTTGGGGTCACTTCGGTGACCCTTATTTTCTTTGCTTGCATGTCCTCAGGCGTGCCGTCCTTGGATCTGGGTCTTTTCCTATTTGCCTCTGGTGTCTTTGTTAGGAGTGCCTATTCCCTAGCCTCTTCTGTGGATATGCCTTTTCTTATGAAGAGCTTCACACGCTTTCTGGCTGCACTGCTCATATTCTTCTTTTTTGGAATTTCTTTCGATGGCTCCTGCGAATTCATGTTCATTGCTTCCATACTGCGCGAGAGCTCCTCCGCGATTTGAAAAGAGGATCTGCCGTCAGAAGTAGAGGGGGAGGCCTCCTTCCGATCTGCCTCTCCCTTTTTGTGAAGCTGGCTTGGATTTTTGGTCCGTGCCTTGTCCACCTTTTTGTTTTGGTGTGGAGCTATGTGTAACGAATTTCTTACTTTGGCCTTTCTTGTGCCTTTATTCTTTAAAATCCTTCTGGGATTTGGGCTTCAACTGTTCCCTTAATCCCATCGACGATTCACTTTGGAGCACTGGAGCTCCGCTGTTAGAAGGCTCTGGGGCCTTTAGATTTGGTGCAATTAAGGCAGCCTCTACTTTTTTCCTTTGGTACTGTTGGTTTGATCCCACGAATATGAAGAATATAAAAGACCAGCGGTATTTCCTCTATATCCTGGCCTGGGCATTAAATTAGACGGGCTCTTGCCATCCGACACCCGAATTCGCATATTGGCGACTGCTACACTCAGTAGCCACTCAGCCCTCGGTATATGCTGTTTCACTACTGGCTCGGGGAATTTTTCCTTAGGAAGTAACTCCCAAAAGTATGAATCTTTCACGAGGTTAAGATCACACTTCCATCATCCTGAATAGTTACAACACGTGCATATTGTCATATACTACATGTTATTCCCCCTATTCATCTGATGACTACTACCTTTAAAGTCACCTCCAAAAAAAACGTGTGAAAAATCACTGGAAAAGGTTTAAGCTTTGAAATCAGCATTTTCAGCTGTGCTCTGTGCATATTATAGCACAAAGGAGGATGCATTCGCTGTTCAAAGGCTGACAAGTGCACAGTTTCACTGCATTTGATGTGGGTGGAATTACTTCTTCACCACCTGAGAAGGGTGCATCTTAGGAAAGAGGAATGTGAGTTTCGGAGGGGAGCATTGCATCAGGCTTATGTTCTTATAAAAAATCTACAAGGGTAAGCCACCTTTCCGGAGCTTTAATGACTCAAAACAATTCTCTGTTGCCGGACCTTTCTCAATGCAAAATTTTTATGGAGATCAGGCGCTAGTTAGCTAGATCAACCCGCAGGCGGTCCTGACCCCCTTGCTACAGCACGCACAGAAAAGCAACACTTAAACAAGGACAACAAAGATTTAGTAAAGAAGGGATGACTACAGGGTGAAAAGTATTAATCCTATGGCAATACGTTCTGTTTGTTTTATGATAAGTTTATGATAATAAATTATATAATTTGATAAAAACGAATCAAATATCAACTATCAATTTAAATCAGATTTAGAGAAAGAACAAGCCAGAAAATAATAAACAAAATTACAATACAAGCTGAAAACTTAGTCGTTAGCGCATCATTTTTTGCCACCTGGCATATTATGAAACTCTTATTTGATATACATATATATTGATAATTCGTTCTTTTAGAACCATTATTCACGAACGAATGAATACAGCAGTGAGTTTAAGTCCTGTGAATATTCGAACGTTTCAAGTTTTCTTGGTCTGGACCTACACAAGTCAACTCAATACGATTCGGTGAAACGTTTTACACCTTATAAAAGGTCGGCCTGAGTTGACTCGTGTAATTTCAGACTTAGTTGCTATCTATACAAATACTATTTTAATACTGTACTATAATCGCGAGGCCGTTCCAATTTAAGGTTGCAAAAACTTCTATAGAAGTTAAGTTGGAAACAATCTCTGGTGTTTTGCAAGCGAAAATAACTTTTAATATAAAAACACATAATATTATTCAAGGATCAGGGCACATGAAAAATAGAACATCAAATTTTACATGACACAATAGTACGAATCGTAATGCAAATACCTTCGGGCTGTATATTTAAAAAATACCAATAAAGAAGTAAAAAATATCAATAAGTAAAAAAAAAACTTAAGTAAAATTTATGTAACGAACTATATAAAGACAACATTTAAACAAATTTAGAATCCTTTCTGGATAATACTCCTGATAATTTTACGATTATGAAACTCTGTTCCACACCAAGCACTTCGCTGTAGGTCCACCCCTATTATTCAATCGCTAAAATTGTTCCGTGTGTTCAATTACATTCCTGGTATTTTTTCCTTATCCTTTGTACCACTTGAATCAGTATAACAGTCTCTTTTCGCACTCATTTAAATTCAATACTGTAGATATACATGCAGACAACGCATGCACCGCACCACACATCGATGTGGAATTCTACTATTTGAGGAGACAGATGTTAAAATCATGCAATCCCTAATATGAACAGCTCCTGATCGGCGTCCTCGTTTCAAACTTGTCATGCGATAGGGGACGAATAACGAATAAATGAGGTGAAAATCGAATTTCAAAGCTGTTGTTCGGCACACATCCCTAACAACGACTTTCATTCCGAGCATGGGGAAGCTATGAGGCAGGCGCATTATTGCTTGGGAATTTAACATAGCGAGGATGGATTTCCATTCGAATTCGACTGAATGTCCAGGGGCTCATGTTTTTCGTGACGGTTAAGAAGACAGTACAAAATATGGGATAGGGGAAACGAGAACTAAACGTATTATTCGGGTCATTCGGGACGGGAAGGATAATGATGCTTGGTTTGCATATAAGGTAGGTGTCTCCTTCTGTTGTAATGGAATACGATTTTTGTATACTTCCGGTGATCTTTCTCGACGATAGTTTCATAAACTACGAGGAAATCATCTTAATACGCATGTGGTGTAGTGTGTGGAGTTATTAATCAATAAACTCACGTATAATGTATGAAATGTCGTTGACTTGTCGTTACGTAACCCTATATTCAAACAAAAACACGCTTTAGAACAAGAAAAATGTCGGGTTAGGTCTGGATTTTTCCATTATTGAATGTTAATTTAAAAGTGATTGAGATCATACTAAAATATGCTTTATTAATGATGTTAGTTGACTTAAAAATGCACCAAACTAAGACGTCAGACTTAATACATTCCCATTGATAATTATTTCTATTGGTTAATTAGGTGCAAATTTAAATATGTACTAAGCAAAATGGATCACTTTAAACACTACCCTTAGGAACCCAGGCTGTTTGATTTTTTTCAAATGTTGTGACTACTATTTCATTCACTAGCGTGTTCTCATAATAAAATATAAAAACACTTAATCAAACTCCTATCATCTCCACGGAATATAAATCTTTACTTTTTGGTGTTCTGATTACTCACAGCTGTAAAAGACGGTTTGCAACGTCTATTCTAGTGGACGTGCATAAAAAGCCCAAAAAATACTAGCAACAATCGTCACTGCTTTTTCAATACATTCGAATGTAATGGAAATATATAATTTAAAAATGAAAACGCCGTAATCCCAAATGGCGTACATTTTTTTCTTAACACCTTTTTCGAACCATCAATCTTATCTGGAGATTGAAAATTGTTGAATAGAATAGCTCTAGAATTGAAGCATTCTATTCTCCGGTTATGGAGACGCCTTTGTTTTTAAAATTGATCAACAGGATCCCTTCTGAGTCCCAAAAATGATGAATCCAAATCTCGTTTCCAGTAACAATTCGACTCAATACTCCATCTTCGCCTTCACTACAGAGGTCCAAAAACGCGCAACAGCAGTCCACGCGCTGTTGGTTTTGAGATTGAACATTCTCCGCATTCACCTTGTGCTGACCTTAGTCATGTCAAGACGATCGTGAAGAATATTTAATGAAGAATATTATGATAGTCCAACCATTTCTGCAAAATATATTCTGTTTGTCTAACATCTACCAATATACCTTTTTTTTTTAGCCTTTTGAACAATTTTAAGAGTGGTCACTTCTATTGGACGTCCTGGTGGGTCATTTTCAGATGAGTCCCTTCCTTGTTTAAAAAGACTGTCACTTGTAAATCATGGGTTTACTCGGACAAGAGTACCCATAAATGTAATGCGTCGCTGAATTCATTACGTTTCTTTAAACTACCCTTATTAATGACCTTCGTACTCATTCCGCTAACTTAATGACCAACCCTCGTACTTGATGACATAATCAATTAAATGAAAGAAAAGATATCCTCTGGATGGGATGGCATTGATCGTTGATATTGGCGGAAAGGCTAATAGTTTCCACAGAGCACATCTCATCACTCAGAGAACCTAGGTGACACCCAGACAGATACCACCATTAAAAGCAATGGTAATGGCCTGCCTAAAGCATCTTTGATCTTTACACTATGTGATTATTGCACTCCCGCTGAAATTAAGAAGCTAGTCTAGAGTTTGAAGTCTAAGCCATCTCCCGGTGAAGACAAAAACCCTGAAAAGAATTCCAACTATTTCCAAAACCATTGTCTCTAAGCAAGCTATTCGAAAAGCCAACCTATACGAAGCTATGACATAGCACCCAACACTGAAAAAGTGGTACCAGACGAACAATTCGGCTTCAGGCCAGGTTTTTCCTCTAGTCATCAGGTCTTGAGGGTCGTTAGCCTTATCAATGAAGTATTCTCGTCCAAGCATTCAACTGGCCTAGTTCTATTAGACGTACAATAGGCGGTTGACTCAGTGTGACACGAAGGGCTAATATCAGACCTATGAAATACTCCTTTCCAGTTTACGTAACCAAAATAGGTGGTTTCTTCATCGAGTCCAGAACTTTTTTAATCGAAACACGTGCCATGTCTACCAAATATTACATTCTTGCAGGCGTCAGTATTGTCCTAAACTTTTTCGAATTGGTATGAAGGCGACCATTTTTTGCAGCTCAAGTAACCCTGACGAAATTGTCAACATACTACAGAAGCAACTTGCCAATAGAACATAAGCGAATACTACAACAAAAGGAAAATAATGATAAACCCTGCCAAACGCAAGCCAAAAAAAGAATTCTTGTCATAAAAGGAAACTGCAAACCGTCCAGAACAAATGCTTTAAAATCACCCTTGGCAAACCTTTTTATTTTTCAACTCGCCTCCTTCCACATGCTGGCCGACATTAAACCGATTTCATTGATAGTTAAAACAGAAACTTAAGATTTGTCTCGAAATGCAACGTTTCCATCAACCATCTCATCGCATCTCGACTTAACATTTAAGTTTAAATAACCACAATAATCTTTTATATAAATCAGCCATAAGTCAATATAAGAAAGTAAGTAAGTTCTTAAATCAAGCCATAGAGTTGTTTTTTTTTAGGTTTTTCCTTAAGCCACACAAACATGCATTACATATTCTATTTGCATTACTTAGACTTACTTATATGTTTAGTAACATATATGAAAGGACACATTGCTCAATCCCTAGACATGAAATTATTGTCAGCCCAAACGTCCTCTTGCATTGAATGTAGCCATTATTATTACGTTACTATAAGGATATACCAACAACTTTAAAATTAGCTGCGATTTTTGCGCCTCTATGAAGAGCTAGTTTGGGTAGGTACAAGGCCCTCTAAAACAGGCCAGATGCGTTCTGCACAAAGCTGGTACGTGCTCCGATCTCTTGCTTTTAAGATTCACTTGCATTTCTGATGTATTTGCGTTCTCAGTGCCGGAAATTCTCTCAGCTGTACAAAAAAAGAGATTGTGCGGACTGGTTAAAGATTTTTTCTAAATCTGCCATATTGCACGTTAATTACTTTTGTGGTCGGCGTGATCTAGGGGTCCTCGGGTAGGTAGCACTGAAAATAGCAACAACCGAGGCAGGATTGTTGTTTTCAACGTTACCTACCCTGAACAGCGGCCCAAAAAACGCGCATATTGTGATTTCTATAGTTTTTACTCACGCCGATCATTCAAACCCCAGAAAACGTTTTTAAAACTAAAAACACCACCAGCTACTCGCAAAGAAACTCTACCACAAATCAGCTGTCGGATTAGGCGACTCACTTTCGGAGATTACATCCCGTAGTTGGCAGATTTTCGTACAAATAGCGAATCATAATACGAAAATACTATATCGTATGAATACCGATATCGAAAATTGAATCAAAACAGGCCCCCTCATCACCTCCAACCGAAAATAATTGATTGCCAGCCACGACCTTTTATCTCCAATAATACAACAAAACTCTTCGAAACAATACACCAATCCCCATACCTATCTAATCAAAGAAAACAACAGTACACGCCAATAAAATTGAACCAAAACTTTCCTATTCACAAATTTATGTATATTGCAATGTAATCATCACTTTTCATTAATATACATCGAATCATATTTTAACAATTAAAACTTTCCTGTCAATGTTTGGTTTTTCAATGTAATTAATTATTCGTATAAAGAACACTATTGTAGATATTTTTTAAGAAAATGAAAAATGTTTTGGGAGGATTCTTGTTTACAATATTACAATCTTTTAACATTTGTTTTTTTCGGTAATTAGAATCTCATCGTCTCTCGAAATTTTAAGAATTATATTTTCACATCGAGATATGACAATCGAGTGTAATAATATGGAGGAGGCTAGTCGTTTGTTTATCTTCACAAAATATATACGTATATAAAAAAAGAAATAATTGCTAAAAATTAATCGTATTCTACAAACTAGACCATACGTACTTGTATAAATTAGAAGATACAATTTGTTATCGTTTAAATTAAGAGAATTTAAAAATTATCATACTTAAGACATTTTTTAATTTTGTATGCATAGTTCCGAGAAAATTATATTCGACGCAATTAATTGTTTTTAACATAGAAATTGAAAAAAAGCTTTGTGTTGGTATGAGCGGGGAGGGGAGGGTTTTTAGTTTTATCATTCGCACATTTCTCATTTAATCTTTCCGCGAAATATGTATCTATTATCTTCTTCTTTTTTCTTTTCCGTTGTTCTACCAAAGAAACAATTGGGGGTCAATAATTTGATTACATTAGTAATCCATCAGCCAAATACTTATGAACGTGAGCATTAGTAAACGAAAAGATGTTTCTTTTCCTAAAAACGTAGACTCACGCATGAAAGATCCAATTACAGATGCCAATTTGGCAAGATTTTGATGCAATTCTACGCATATATTTGTTTTTTAATTAAAACAAAAGAAAATTGCAACTAAAGTTGATAACTGGAATTCATCGAATGCGCGTACTGGTTTCCACGCTGACAAAGAATTCGAGAAAAGCCCTTCCGAGCGCATAGCAATACACTCAGAGGAGGATTTGTCGTTTTCCAAGGACAACTTCTTACAATATGTGTAATCCTATTTTCTAGTTTCTAGCCCGACGTGTTTTGATTCGCATGAAACTTGGTAAAAGAAAACAAAATCATGTGTGCACGCATACGAACGTATAGAATCATACTACTTGTGAAAGCATATCGTTGATCATTGTGTATGATCATTAATGATCATTGTGTAGGATGGAAGGAAGCGAAATCAATATTTCGAAAATAATAGGAAATTATCAAGAGATACATTAAAAAATACACATACACACCGTCGTTTGCTGTTGTTTTTTTCGCATCAAACTACTGCAAATTGTTTTCAGTTTTGTAATTTATTTATTAAAATTTGTTTCGCTTCTTTTTGTTTTTAAATTTAATCCTTATTTACTCTTTTCAGTTTTGTTTTTATATTTAATTTTATCTGCTTTGTTTTCTTATGCTTGTTTTTTGTTGTTTTTTTTCTCTCATTTTAATATATATTAAATCTTAATTTTAAAAGAACAAAATCCTTTGTTTCTTTTTAAAATAAAAAATAAAATAAGAAACATTCTTATTTCGCTTTGTGTCTGACTAATTTATATTTATTATAACACCGGATGATCGTCCTCGCCCTCGTTATCCTCATCTTCGGCCTCCTCATCTGGAAATTGAAAAAGGAAGAGAGAGATTTGCTCAGAATCAGGCTTCAAATCGGATTTAATGTGATTGAGAGAGACACGTTGTGTGCACAATAATAATAAAAGCCACGCTTACCTTCTCCATCCAGGTCCTCGTCTTCTTCACCGTATAGGTTATATTCTTCATTTTCACTTTCCTCGTCATCGCCGAGTGATTCCTCTTCGATGATTTCTTCCTCTTCGTCGTCGTCTTTGTTACCGCCGTTCTCCTCCTTTTTCGCTTTCTTTGGCTCTGTTGTTTTGTCCTGCGTTATGAAAAAAATACAATCGATTAGTCATGGGGAAGAAAATGATATGGTGGTTTGAACTAGGAACTGAAAACTATGTTAATTCCAAAAGCCATATAAAGCACATTCGTGGGAAAATTCAGTCTTTTTCGCTCCCTCTTGCCGTCCCGCGCTAGCCAACTATCGTCGATTTTCTTCAGAATTGAAATCATGACCAGCTTATCTAATCGCTGGTTAAGGCAACCGCTACAAACGTCAACACAACTTCAATTTTACAACTTACAAAACTTTGGGTTGGTAGTTGTTGCTTCAATTCTATTTGCACAAAACAACACAAATCGAATGTGGTTTGACAATTGGTGTTTTATCAACATTTCAGATACAAGTCTCCATTACTGAAACAGATTATCACAGCGCAATTTTCAAGTTAAGAAGATAAGAACAACACACGAATCAGCGGTGAAAGCATGAATCTGTGAAAATTCGTGGCGGCCATTTTGAATCATGCAGAAAAAATTGACGATACACCCAGCAATAACAGAAAAGAAGCCATAATTCGGCTCGTCTGATAGGTAGGCAGGTTAATCAGTCGCGGACAAGGCAATTAATTGGAAAAGTACGATACGTGGGTTGAATATTCCCGTGACAATTTCGATAAGCGTATTTATCAGCATTTACTGATATCAGAGAATTTATGTTTTATACACAGTGAATCGAATTTTGCTGTGAATGGAAGTAGCTTGAACATTTATGAGAGGAATGGGTTGATTGACATTAAAACAGCGGAATTTGATATATTCTTTGGAAATAGCGTTGTCAAACATTGCGTGAAACTGATTGTGATATTAGGTAAGTCCGCGTACTTTCATCACTGAATTTTCCTGAATCATGTGGTGGGGAAGAAAAGTACGAAAACGCTCTCATTGCATTTCCTGAAAATTGACAACCAAAAGTGTCAATTGTGGGTTTTGGGAGACCAATAGTGATTATAAAGTCCATCTTAAGCGGTGATAAATTATCGCCACAAAAATATTCGACTTTCATAACATTACGCAAAAAATATGTTGCATTTGAGAATATTTACTCGTGCCACATCGTTTGACACTTTCCAGTATTTTTCAGTAGCTCAGACCCTACTGAAAGTTCATCGTATTTTTAATGAAAGAGGGGAAATTTTCAGTTTTCAGTAAAACTGCATACAAAAACGGCTTCATTGCAATTGATTGCGATTATTCGCAACTAATCGTAGTACACGAACAGACCAATATAAGAGCGATGCAGAGCGCGTTACGATTTTCGACCGAAAGGTGCATGGGATCACACAAAAGGGAAGAGTGCTCCGCAGAAAACATTAAATCGGACTATAAGAAACTGCCGAAGGAACGCAGGATTTATTATATGGACATGGTCTATTTCATGTCCATAAAAAAAACTTCAAAGTAAGATTTTTAACATTGAAATAAATACAAAAGTAGACAATAAGTGTCATTACACATCGAAAAAGTATTCATCGACTGCAAAATTCTACAAAATCATAAAATGAATAGAACGAACAAATCACAACTCAAATTCAAGATAAAAGTCTCGTCGATATGTTTAGGACCTCCCGAGACTGCTAATAATAGCTTTTAATGTATTCGGCATTTAATTTACGAAATGATTTTTTTTATCGAAATATTAGTGTTCCATTCTTTCCTGCAAAGCAATCCTGGAAGTCTTTTTTATTCGGAATGTGCCTGTTTCCGATTTGTTTGTCCAATATGTCCAGCAAGTGTTTCTATTTCTTTTAGATTGGGAGACTGTAGTGGATTTTCTAACCTATCTGGTATAATATATAATAGTAATGAGTCAACCTGCTATTTCTAAATAGCAGTCGGCTTTTTCAATGCAATTGTACTATTCTGTGCTATTTTAAGAATGAAAGGCCAGAACCAAGGAGATTGGATAAATTCCTTGTGCAGGAAATGGCATTTAATATTGCAGAAATTATCGTTCCTTATGCCGACAACATTGGCGGCCTAATTAATTCATATTGCTTATAGTACTGGAGGTGCAATTATTAACCTGGAATTTAAACTCGTATTTATCCAGAATTAGATACCACGGCCAGTTCTGAAACGCCAAAGAAACTGCGTGCAGATCGAAAAAGGATACAGGACACATAGGAATGATAATACATACCAATAACAATCCCATAAAGATGAAAGAGCAATAACATAGCAACATGATTTAGAATCATACGAGATACAAACGCATATCAGTTGTAGGCAGGGCTGTGGAGTCGGGAGCCGTGGCTCTGTACATTTAAAGCCGAGACGGATTCAAATTCGACTCCGCTTTAAATATACATAGACACGACTCTGACTCCACAGCCCTCAAAATTCAAGCAATTTTGTTGCCTACTCTACTATTTTGTTACTCAAATAGCATATCAGTAAAATAGCAGCTTATGATATTGGTGAATAACAGCCTGTTATTGCTATTTGCAAATAACAGTTGAAAAATAGCTTCCTACTACTTAGCAGCCTAACCCTAATATATAATGCCCACAATTCTGTATTTAGAACTATGTTTCGGGTAATTATCCCGACAAAAAACAAGAATCTCTAGATAAACCTATACTCTACACACTTTCCAAAAGATAGCACTTTAAAATGTTATATACTGTGGTTGTCAGTAGACTTTGAGTTGTCTTGTTGGTGTTTGTAGGTTATGTTACCAAGGCAAGCAGCCGAGTTCGGACACATCGTCTCAGCTTGCTGCTACTGTCACAATAGCTTTAATTATAACGCTGAGAACAAAATCAGTTATAACAAGGTGAAGATGCAAATTCAGAAAAACCCTAACAGTAGAAATGGAACTCGATAAATTTAGGAGCTTTGATATACGCCATCTGTTAAAAATTAGTCAATGCAAAATTACGAATATATTCGAAAAAAAAATAATAGGTTTCAAATTTTTCACTCAAGTTTGAACCACACCTAGATTAATTTTACAATGACACAACTTTGAACAGCGCACCCTGTTTCGAGCTCGGCCGATTACCTTTCATTACATTTCCCCCTTCTATGAATTTTATATTTTTCTACATCAACCTCTAAAAAAAAAAAAACAAGAGTGGCAGCACCACTAATGCTAACCAACCAATTCTACCGCTCCAAACGCAGCACCTGCGATTCATAAAATATATCTATATGCCTCTGAAGTCTATACACATCACCGTTCATGAAAAGGGAAACAAACTAAAAGACCCGCCAATTATTGTACGTAACGTCTGCTACCAGAGTCGTTCCACTCTTGACCGCGTTGCTTGCTTACCAGCACGTTCATACGAAACAACAAGGAAAACAACTGTCGCTATCAGTTTTCCATCAAACGAAGAAACGAGAAGCAAATAGCCAAAGTAGCGGCTTCTAATCCATATGGAATAGAATCAACATCGCTCGTCACAACTGGCCTTTAAAAGCTGAACGGGAGAGAAAGAGCATGGCAAGCAAGCGCTATACAGCTGTCATCGATGAAAATGACGCCAAGCATCGCGTCGTGGCTGTAATATGAATGTGTTTGAAGGCAGTTTTGCCTTTTGAAAATTAGACTGATTTCTTCGAGGCATGCGCGTAATATATGCAACAAATCAGCCTCTATTTACTATATATGTGTAGATACCACGGAAGTCATTCTGTAGCTCAGTTTAATATGAAATAACTTATCTGAGCAATCTACATACAATTATCGAGAATCGTACCAACGGTTGTCCTGTTTTTGAAGGTTTCGATGCAGCGCGAACATTTTACAATCACCCTCCCGATACTTTAATTCTCCATCATCAACGACAATCAACATTTCCCCTCAAATTACTTTCGCCTTTCAGCCAAGAACATTTCAGCATCGGCACACCGGTTACCAACACAAAGTACTTCTCCCCCATACGTATACAGATTGTATTACGCACGCTATTCAGCAGCCACCATTGTATACACAAGAATCCTACTACGTGCATTCCTATCCAACGCAGTAAAACACATCGCCCGACAAATCTAACCTAATAATCCCATTGCTATGTCTTGAAAATGTAGTGAATTTAAATAATATGCACTTTCGCGCACATTGCACAATAATAACAGTACGAAATCATTCATGCGTTCTTTTCAGCGCCGTTGGCAGGTGCTCACTACCGGAAAAAAACCCTGTCGATGTATTAGTGCACGAGGCGACCGAATAATGAATGACATCGTGCCGGGGCCAAACACGCCGCCTTACAACGATCTCGTCGTACGCGATGGAACTTGGCAAATAAATTGGGTTCATACGCATCAGTTTCTCCTATTATCAACTCGAAGCTTGGGGCAAGTCTAACCTACAATTTCGTCTGCTCCCCATATTCCGAGTGATTAATGAAACCCCGTATGAAGTTCGTTACAGATAGCTTGTCGTAAACAAGTGAATACTACTCTAATTCCATCTCTTTCTTATCCGCGCATCATACTGGCAGAATCAGTTAAAATGTTCTTCTAGAAACGTTAAGCATCGGCTCGTAAGAACTTGCAAACGAGAAAACCAGTTCTCCCCACAAATTAACGCAAGCAAGGCGTTTTGTGACCATGGCGAGCTAGCTAAATGCGGATAGGAGCGAGACGTAATAACAATAGAGCATACGAACGAGATCTGAGGAAACGATGAAAATTGTGGAATTCAACCTTGGAAGCCTCAAGTAGAACAATCCAATAAAAAATTCACACAAAATAACAACCTAATCAAATGCCAAAAATTCTCAATTCCCTTTATGAACACCAGAAACAAACATCGCACCTCTCTCCTTTCACCGGCTTTCTTTAACCTTCAACCGAGCCAACAAACAAACTGGGGTGTGTTCAATGTGCATGCTATAGCTGCTCCAAAAGCATAGCATAGCATCACGTTAGCAAGTGTCAAAATTCGCAGTAGCTAGGTGAAGCAGCTATGGATATTGGACAGCCAAGAGCTGCTACGAAGGCAGCCTTTACGCAGGAAATTCAAAAATAATTTTGTTTCAATTTTTTTATTGTAATTTTTGCATTTTCGTGGATCAGTTCAATACTTCCATTGCATTTTGGAAACTGTATAAAATCTAAGAGTTGTCAACATACAGCTGAAAAATCCATTAAAATTTTCCTAACATATTTAAAACGTATCACTTATTTCCGGCTTTTGACGCCATATATGAGAAAAAGAGCAAAAAATAATCATTGAAAATTTGATAATACAGGAATCGGAGCACCCGCCCTTTTGTGCTTCATGCTCGCCTTCTAAAAACTCAAGATGAACTGCGCTGTGTACAAGCCAACTTAAAACTCGAGTTGAGTTTAAGTGTTTAAAAGCCCGTATTTAATTTATCCTGTCACTATTTTCAAATTTATTAATAATCTCCTGTGTCACAAAAGCGCAAAAACTTCTTTTCATTTCAATGATTTCAATTTCCAATTGAAAATTACGTTCAAATTGCATGTCAGCTGTGTACGCACGGCCATTTTGCCGTAGCTACTTTCTAGCTATCCTCCAGACTACGAGCAGCGAATAGCTGCTACCTTAGCAGCTATTCCGGAATCTTGGACAGCCCGACTGTCAAATAGCAAGCATCAGAAAGTAGCTATTTCGTGACATTGGACAGCCAGAGCTGCTAAATTAGCAGCTAATAGCTGCTATAGCATGCACATTGAACACACCCCTGGTTATCGTCGTACCAATGACAACAGGGTACCGAAAAACCGGCCGGCGTTTGTTTGATCGGCGACTGTAACGTCTTATCATATCCATCCAGAGTCATCTAAGTCGCCCAGGGCGCCTCTTTTGTACGCTAAAAGTTATTTTGAAAATGTAACCATTGCTTCAATGAAACAAACTTCTAAGATTTCACGTTTTACTAGTGCTCATTGACATAATTTCGAAATAAATGGCTCAACGGCAAAGAATCGTTATCCCGCCATAGTTGGAAAGAGATGCCATGTCGCACAACCGTGGCGGCTCGCATATGAACACTCCGTATTCAAAATACATAATCGACGACGCATCCTAAATTTAATCCTAACTGCTAACGCAATTTCTTAGGAAAATTCGAATCCAACCACCACAGCAGTACATGATTACAGATTGCCAGCCATCAAATACTGGACGCTACAGCTCCGATAAGCCACACACATTTCCCCTACATCCATCCAGCACTAGACCAACACCACATAGCGAAAAAGTATGTGCAGGAGGAATTCAATCGAAAACATCATCATCTACTACAAATCATCGCAAATACTCACTTCGGCGGGCCTTTTTGTTCCTTTGACTACTTCTTTTTTTTCCGCTGGCGTTGAATTCTCCTCGGCGGCGGCGGCAACCTTCTCCACAGCTACGTCACTTTTATTCTCCGTCGAACTCATATTTCTATTTTATTTATGTAACTTATTAATTCGAATGAATCAATAAACTTTTCAATTATCTATCCGGCGTTATCAATATAACCGCGTCGTTTCGTTCGGCTCCCGCGCTAACACTTTTTCATGAATTTCCGACACGAAATCCCAATGTCTTTCCTCGAGTTTTCGCTTGAACGACGCGAAATTTAATCGAAATAAGTCAACTGATCTTCACTTTCCAACAAAATAATGGGGGAAAATTATAAATTCAAACTGACGCGACGTTTTTCTTACTTTGCACTCGTCCACTCGCACTGAGCTCTGAAACACGACTGAACGCCACTCTTCTTCCCACTGACAAAATTGAACATGGCGCGGTATTTCAAATTTCCCATGTTCAAATGTACCGGCACTTTGAATGTTTATTTTCTCGTGAAACATAATTAGTAGCTCCGATTTTTGAGTCTGATAATTTAATCTATATTTTTAGCAATGTATTGATTGCATAAAAAGGTCAATTTGAATAAATTTAATTTGATTTTTGCCTGCATCGGAGGGCTTCGTGAGTGTGTGCTTGAAAAATGTGGTCGGACGCCATGAGTGTGTGAATCGTCGTCAGGTACATATGATGATGGCGGGCGAATTTAAAATGGACAGAAACCTCATTCGGTTCGTTAGAAGCATTATATAGAACATTTATTCAAAGATTATTGTTTGGAAGCGTTTACTTCTCTATTTTTTTTGCGTTAATTTTTAAGTTCTTAAGTACCTAAGGAAATGGCACATTTTCCCCAATGATTTTCACGGTTTGGAGGTTTAGGCCAATGATCTCGTATACATCACATATATGAGTCAAATTCAATTTTGTGCTAGGTTCAATATAATCTGCGCTGGTAATTGTTAGAATTTAAAAATACGCGTCATGAAGACGCTACCTCGCATGTGATTCATCCACCGCGTCTCGATTGGTATTACAGCAACAGAAGACGCCAACCATCATGTTTTGTTCGCCATCACAAAACGTCTCAGCTCGGATAAATTAGCTTTCGGTTTCGACAATCCGACACGTCTCAAGCTAAATTGAGCTTCCAACTCGCCATTAATACTGCAGATGACCGACATCTTTGCATTTAAATCGTCCGTCACATGACATTCAAAGCCTAAATCATTTCTCACAAATCGTATGACCTAATGGTCAGGCAAATTTTCGATTGGTTACTAACTATATGAATGAGATAAGAAATTGTTTACTGGGCCATCGCAGCTACATATGAAACTGGCCGCTTCCACTTAGAACGAACGACGCTCCCCGTATGCCTACAGTATTAATTCAGTGATCAGCAGTGCGCAAGACGGGCGTAGGATTGTATATCGATACTTGAATTCGTTTTGTATCGTATTTATTAATCAATTAAAATAGACGATACATGGTCGATAGTTTACTCGAATGAAGATATCATTGGAGCATTGTTCAAGAAGATAGAGTTATACGCGCGTTTATCTCTCAAATACTTTTTTCCATACAAAGTGGTACAAAAATCATATTTTTAAAAAATGTTCACTTTGTTAACAAGCAAAAAATATTCTCAATAATTAACAATCGCCAACCTTATCGTATAAATTATTTTGGAGATCTTACCTTAATATCGGATTCGAAAGCCTTACATTATTTAAGTACTAATTAAGTAAGCATAAATTCGTTTTTATTCATAATTCACTATTATGCAAATTGAAACAAGTTACACCGAGGTCCTCTAAACCAGGCCGGCCATAAAAGTATTTAACATGCAAAATGGCGGCCGTAAGGCAAAACCATTAACCAGTACCCGCAAACTCTTTTTTTCTGCTGCTGAGACAATGTCCGGCACTGAGAACTGGCAAATGCAGCCGAAATGCCAGTGAATCATGAAAGCAAGAAATCGGCACACGCATCAGCTGTTTCCCTACCAACAGCTGCTTGCAAAACGTATCTGGCCTGGTTGAGAAGGCCTTGATTAGAGAAAATTTTATTACTTTCGGAACAAGATCATTCTTTGAGTGGCTTTCATTCAAAAATTATTTTGATTCATACAATTAGCAAGGAAATTATAGTGGCTATACAAATATTTTTTTATTCGTGTTTATAGTCAGTTACATATAGTATATCAATTGATTAGTTAAATTTTGAATTATTCGTACCTTTATAATCTAGCTTACTGAATAACTTACGTAGCAATTGAAATTGATCGGCTATAATATTAATTGAGTAGTCTAGTGGGTAGAGCACTGGCTTCTTGCGTGTGAGGTCCCTGATTCGAATTCAGGTTCGGACGAGGGTCCGCGCACCAAGCTTTGAGTTCACCTAGCTCTGATTAGGTACCTGATTTAAATCAGGGTAAAGTGAGTCGTGGAACTAATCACTCCACACTCGTATCCACAATGATTAAAAAAATTGTAATGAAGTTCTCTACCAGCTTCAACCCCTAGACCCGTACGAGGGTTGTCGTGGGATTGCTTTTTTTTATAATATTTTGGCCCGACAGCTCCTATTATTTTTATTAATTTTATTTTTTAGAATTTTCTTTGAATGTAAAATTTCACAAAAAATATTATTACCTAGCTTGTACAATAGATGGGATCTAATTAACAATGTTTTATTTTACAACTATTTCAAAAGTATGATTAAATCTAACTTATATCTGATTAATAACTAAATAATCTAGCTACCTAAAACTATTATATCTACCTAGCTACCTAAAACTATCATCGAATCAGTCTGTTCTTATGTCCGTAGTACTTCGTAGTTACGCTCAGAACCCGGTTCCTCAGTGGATTCAGACCACTCTCCCGATAAAGGAGAGAGTTCCTCGGTCACTTTTACTGAGCCAAAATGTCCAATCTACTACTGAGACTACTGCATAAACTCAAACCACTGACAAGACCAGAATAAATGAATATGATGAAGAAAACGCTACTGTACTAATACGTAATACGACCAATGTTGATATACGGTCGTACTGCCTTTTACCAGACATACAAATCAAATAAACATCAACTGCAAATCTGTCAGAATCTCGCATTGAGGAAAATATTCTGGATTCATTGGTCCATTAGGAATACGGGCAAATACAAATAACTACGATTAGAGACAACAGATGCGCGATATGCGCGACAAAACACTTAAATTATTTGACAGACTAGACGGACACCCTAATAGTACCTTGGAGCATCTACGAGTACTAACGCGTCCTAATGAAATGTACCAAAGTTTTTGACAGCTAACGGTATAGTGCGGAATATCTGCATACTGTCACACGGCAAGGGAAAGGCGAGGGTTGAGTAGGGCGGAAGACATCACCCACCCAGAGGAGGGAGTCAAAGTGCCACATGCACTAGCTCCAGAAAAGAACAGTTTTTAATAGGAGGTCAATTCATTTGAATACGAACCGTCGAAGAGAGAACATCAAAAAACGAAGTTATAGCTTTCAATAAGTACCTGCTCTTGAAAAAAATGCCCACCAAAGACATAGACTGCGATTTGGTGGAAAAATTAATGGGCTCTGTTTCTCTATATTCCATCGTTGCACGCTGGGCCAAGAAGTTTGAGCTGGGAAGAACATCCACTGATGATGAATACCGCGAAGGTCGGCCATCCATATCTTTTACTGAAGACAATGTGAAAAAAGTCGAAGATGTCATGTTGGCAGATCAAAGAGTGACCATCAGGCATGTAGCTGAGGTCGCAGGGATCTCGTATCGTTGCCAATGAATTACATATGAAGACAGTCTCTGCACCTTGGATGCTGAGAATGTTAAACGACGAGCAAAAGAAGAATGGCATTAAACATTCCAATGCGAACTAAACGCGTACGGGGTGTTGAAACCACTGCTGAAAGCAGCTCTAACAACGATCGTTCTGCTATTTTGTTAGCCCTGTCAAACATAATGAATCGATTCATGACTACGATGAGTAATATGATGCAAGAGCTACTCAAAAACCAAAACATGTTACTCCAATTTCTCATCAACAGCAAATGAATTCATTCAGGATTACCCACTGGCATGCGAAAGGCATTGTCCAGCATAAAGCAGAAATAGGCTGTTTTATATCATCTCACCACATTGTTGTGTTCCTTGTATCGGAAACCCACCTCACGAGAAAAAATAATAATTTTTGGTATCTCAGGATATATCTTCTGTGACACCAAACACCCAGATGGCAAGCCAAGAGGCGGGTCTGCAATACTCATTCAAAAACATACATCTGCTCCATCATTATTTAGAAGAACTTAGCAAAGACTATATCCAAGCAACATCAATTTGTTTGCGCGAGCAGTTGAGTGAGGTTGTACTTTCATCCATCTACTGCCCTCCGTGGGACAACATTTCAAAAGCAATATTCGAAAGCTTTTTCTCATTGCTGGGAACCAAATTCATCGTGGCTGGCGAGTTCAACACAAAACATACATTTTGGGGGTCTCGACTTATTACTCCTAGGGGCAACCACTTTTTGAAATACTACAAACCAATGGCTTGAGACATATTTCAACTGGCCATCCAACGTATTGGCCGTCGGACATCAACACAATTCCGGACCTTATTGACTTCGAAGGAAACACCTACGAACCCCGTCATATCAGAAGCAGTTTTCGATCTGTCGTTAGTGTTAAGTTAGAGCTCTTTTGCTCTAACTGGCTAGCCCAGGTACTAGACCTGTGCTAGGTGCGATGAATTAGAACTCCTTTGTTCTAATTGGCTAGCCCAGGTACTAGACCTAGCCCAAGTCTAGTACCTGGGCTAGCCAATTAGAGCTTGAGCTCTAACTGTAGCTCTAACTTAACAGTTAGATTACTCCCCTATCATCATCACTCTCTACGTTACACCCCACTCCGCTTGCGGTACGCGTACATATTCCAATAAAATCAACTGGAACACATTCAAACGATACCTCAGCAACTCATTATTTCTAAGAGCACTACTTAAATCACCGAAAGAAGTCAGTTCTACAGTTATTCTGCTTGGAGAATCTCGCTCTCACTAAAAATGCCAACTATTCGCAGTGGGAGGCGGTCAAGAAAATTGATAAGCCGAACATCAGGGAAGCTTCACTAAGAACTGCCAACGGGCAATGGGCCAGATGTGACGCAGAGAAAGCCACTGCCTTCATAGTTCACCTAGAATAGGTTTTCACACCTCCCACTACGGCAATATGCGACTTTCTACCTATTACCAGTGCTCATGACTCACAGCCAATCGGAACTTCGGCTAAGGAAATGGAAAATAATATTATCTTCGAAAGCTCATAAAAAAATCTCCGAAAAATCGAGCGCATGCTGTTTACCTCAAGGAAGTGTCCTGGGACCTGTACTCTACACAATCTTCACATCTGATTTCCCAAAAAGTGACAAAACGACTACAGCTACCTTTACGGATGACGTCGCCATTCTATGTATTGATTCGTATCCAGTCATGGCATCCCGAATACTGCAAGCCCACATCTCACTTCTAGAAGAATGGCTAGCGAAATGTAGAATCAAAATGAACGAAACCAAATGCGTCCACTTTACGTTCACATTGCTAAAACTAATCTGTCCTCAAATATATCTAAACAGTGTACCAATACCTCAAAGCAACGAAGCGAAGTAGGACAGGAGGACAGGAGTAGGACGATTTCAAATGGATGCTCAATAGCATGTCAAAACTTTCTCTCGACTCTACAAGTCTGTCCTGAAGCCAATCTGGACCAATGGCTTACAACTTTGGGGAGCAGCCCGCCCATCAAACATTGATATCTTTCAGAGGACCTAATCAAAAATACTTAGATCTATCACCGGAGCCCCGTGGTACTTCCGTAACGCTAATCTCCTCAAGGACCTGCGTACCGAGACGATGGCAGAGGAAGTTAAGAACTGCAGTGGAAAATATATTGCAGCTCTTGCTCATCATCCCAGCAGTTTAACCAAACGAATATTAGTCCATCGCAAATTCCAGCGATTGGAAAGAATCGACCCTTTAGATCTTCCATCTTCAACATAGAACAAACTTTGTTTGGTCGCTTTCTTTGGTTAAAAAACTCTTGTAACTCTAGAAAACTAATCATGATTTTGCTCTCTGCTTTAATGTCGCGTGCGTTCAACATGTACACGTCTTCAACTGTGAGGGGTGTAAATCATTTATCCTAGTTTGCAAGATTCTAAAACTAACTGACGTTTTTTGCACGAAGGTAACAGTTAATAAAGTTATTATATAAAAAAATTAATTTTACGTAAATTTCATCTGTACATAACAATTACTCTATTCATCAAAATTTTCGAAGCGGTCTATCCGAATTGTGCTTACGAAAAGTTCGGGCCTCCCACCTCCTCTTTTTCCATTTAAGACATTTTGAGCTCGGTTTCCAACCAAACCTATAGTTTTACTGTTAATAGTGAGGAAAAATGGATAGCATAGAAATATCACTTTACTCAAATATTACGCGCTAACGATATTTTCCCTTTTCGATTCACTACTCAGCCCTGACATATCAAATGATAGTACGTGATGAGAAAAGATGAAAATCTTACCGAAAGAGACGAACAATCAACGATGAGAAAGAACAATTTCACCTCAGATAGAAAGAGCAATCACTTTCATATCAGACACATACAGTTTTGAAGGACAGAATTTTCAAAAAGTGAACAAAATCCAAATTTTGGTATTTTGGAGGTAATACGAAACATATTTTGTTCATTCTCTATTAAATAGCTTGAAATAAGACGAGCTGCGTTTTGATCGAAATAGTTTTTCTTGGAAGCAAAAATATTTCAGACTTCGTCCGTAGGTCGGATAATCATTTCGTAGGTTTGTTTTTCACGAACAACCCTGATAATGGCGGATTGTATACAAACCTACGATTACAAGTAAATACCACCGATATGATACAATTGTTTATATTATTGATTATTATAATAGCATTTAATGAAATGAACTACAGTTTGTGGTTATTTTCATTTCAGCGCACCGGATTGCTTATTATTTAGTTAAATTTAGAAAAGCGAAAATATTCATTGTAAATCAAATTCGTCAGTACACGCCTTGGTATTTCAAAGGAAAATTGAACGTTGAGTGATTGTTTCATAATTTAGGGTTTCTCTTTGCAAGTCGATTAGAACGTAATCGATATCTCACGCACATAAGAACCATTGGGAAAACACCCTCTCCTTGTGCGATTCGCTATTTATGGGACATAAAACTGGGTAGCAAATACGATTTTAAGAACTCATTGTAAATGAAATTTCGAATAAGTAGTAAAATAGAAAAACAGTGACAGACAAAAATAATAAATCACTATTTTTTTTTTAGCTTATTTTTGTATTTGACTTTTTTATGAACTAAATCAAACAAATGTTACTTTGACCTCAATTCGGTCAAAACAACATTTGTTTGATTTAGTTAGGGATGCTTAGTATGGGCATCCTCAATTTAAATTAACTAAATTCAAAGATAAGTAAATACTTACACAGATGAAATCATGAGTCGGCAAAATATCGTTTACAAACTAAAATGATTATTTTAAAGGCGAGGTTGTTCGATGTGCGATAAAAAAAATCACTATAAAAATCAGATTGATTCAAACTACGCATAAACATGCAAAGATTTCTGCTTTAAAAAGAAAACACAGAAATGAAATCTTGATTGTAAACTTGAGAAACTTGAGTAGTATCTATGTAGGTACATAAATTTCGTGTTAGTCTAGCCGGATACCTATCTTTAATAGCATTTGGCCAAGAAACGGAAAACAAAGGTATAATCGATGTAGCTTCTTTGAGTAGGTGGAGCTTTAAAAGCTTTCGAAGCCTACAGAATTTAATGTTCTTTTTTTCTTTACAACATTATTTACTCAAACATCAGAGTTAACATCCGTGGAATTAAATTAAGCGAAAATTAGCAGTCGAAAATAATGGTAAATAGATATTCTACAAAATAATGTAACAACGACGTACTAATTTTGTAAATTTGTTATTCGTACCGAAAATTTGTAATTTTTTTCGCCAAAATATTTTCATATTTGAGTCATACTAATGTTCAAAACAATTTTCACTATCCAAACTAAAGATATGGTGGAATTTAGTTTCGCAGGCATGATTATCTTATGCTAGCACACAATCTATCACCTTACGAGCTAGTGTCTAGATGTGATAGCCTACGTTGATTGCTCCCTGAATGAAAAAACAATAGTAAAGAAAATTGTGCTTTAACTCGTTGTGTACATACGTTTCATGTGTTATATTTTGAATGTGTATTTGGTAATAAAGCTGAATTATGCTGAGCTTAATCATGAACGCGTCATAATTTTGAGTCATGGGGCGACGGAAGACGCTGAAGATTTCTAAAGCAGAGGAAGACGATCAGAGTGTCCGTAATGGCTGCATAGCTGTTTTTAGAGAATAGCAGAAACAGAGTCAAGATACGGAAAATTGATTATTTGCATACCATGTTCATTAAGAAGACAATTACAATTCCATGTATTGATTTTATGTATTCGTATAGAAAAATTTCATTTTAAATACAAATAACCCTTGATAAGATCATAAAATGCACTAAATTGAGACAAATTAATATTCGGACAACCTCACTTGAAAGGAATCCGCATCGATAATGGGGTTAAGAATTGAAATTTTTTGAATAAGGTAATATAGAATGCACCCCGATGAACCTATATTTAAAATAAATATGAAAAAAATTGCAAAGCAGCGAAATTAAAAATAAATAAAAAAGCTAGCATATAGAAACCGTTAGAAAGACTGATCTTCGAAGAAGACATGAGGAAATTTGTAGGTTTTGAATGCATTTAATGGAAACATTTCTCAGTACAAAAGTAGCGAGGTTACTCAGCCACCACCACTAAAATTCTAAGAGAACTGCTCCATTTTCAGTCCGACCTGCACTCTGAATATCGTTTTATTCCGGCGGCGGTAAAAAGCTTGTCACATACTATTCCAATACGACACATCACGACAGGACACGACAAAAAACTGAGAGAGTCAATTGTATGTAGTTCTATGAACCCTCGCGCAATTGAACACGAAAAGACAGGCATGCCACTTCATCTGCCATACACGTTAGGACGTTCGCGAGCTGTACTTGTTCGATTCCGTCTCGTCTTAGCATCAAACCCTTCCCTAATAAGCAAGACCACCCTTTTTTCTTCAGGATTGTACGCATGACCGCGTCCTCAATCTCCAGTTTTAAGTGTAGACGACTGACAAGATTCCCCTTCACAAGCGCGTAGTTCACATTCGGCTGGTGGTACCACTGTTGCGGCCTTGATATCGTGTTCACTCGGCCGCTTAGTGAGCACGACGATCGTTTCCCGATCCCGCATACTTTGCCGAGCTCGATTTTCTGAAGCGCTAGCTCTCGCCTGACAGAATGGACATGCGGAACGCATTACTCTCTGTCGACCACAAAAAAAGCAGCGCCTAGGTTCAGAGCACTCCCTCGACACATGTCCTTCCCTTCTGCAATTCCAACATCGCACACGACTGTGGCCGGCCAACACGGCTACCTGCTCTGTCGCCTCGATCCCTACGTAGGCCAAGTCTGGTTCTCAATAACGCCTCAATCGCGGATTAGGAGGAACAAACGCCGCCACCGACGCCCTCGTAGCATCCAATGTACGTCCCATCTTCACTAGCTCGGATATAGATGATACCTGCGTCAGACATAGCTGCTGTTGGTAGAATGGCGCAATATTCCTCCTTAATGCTCGCAATTTTTCATCCTAAGAGCAACTCTTCTTCGACTTGCTAAAAAGGCGTTCCATTACCGCCACATACACCGCCATGGATTCATTTTTTCCTTGAGCTTGCTTCCGGAATTCCTCCCAGAGGCAATCCTTGCAGTTTGAGGGCAAAAACTTTGCCTTTAGTTCTTCTACCAACTCACCCCATCACCCGACAAGGTTACGATTGGTCCTAAACCAAATCAACGCCCGAGAATCAAAAAGGTCGACCGCTGTCCTAAAAAGTTGCGGCTTTCTAAGGTCTCTTGCCAGACGCAGCTGCTCAGCACGTTCTAAGAAGGCATTCACAGGTTCAGTCGAATCCCCACTAAATTTAAGCTCCCACCTTGCAGCGTCTACCAGACTAGTGATCTTCGCAGGTAGCGGTGACGAGGTCTCTTGGTCTCCTCCAGTTGGTTGCTCTTCTTCGTCATCGCTGACCACATCGACTTTTTCAACCAAAGAACCCATCGCCAGAATTAACCTATTCTGCAGAGTTTTCCCTGTCTCCTTTTGCTCCTTGGTCGCCGCCTGTAATTTCCGTAGCCGACGGAACCCAAACTCAATCTTAATCTTCACCTTAATGAAATCCGACGACGTCCTATCTCCCGCAACTTTGGTCACCAGTTCTTCCACCTCTGCTGGCTTTGGTGATAGTTCCACCTAATCTGTTTCGTAGTCGAATGGATACTCCGTTTCAACATACAACGTGTCTAACGCTGACTCTGCTTTCAACGTCGCCCTCAGAGTCTTGCGCATGTTGTCCACAATATTCGCTGAGAAACTATGAATGGCAAGTTCGTATATGAGCTCATTCTTGCCTAGACGGGCCACTAATGCCTTCATTGTGATTTTCACTAAACGAATATATGGTAAACTGAACAACCGAAGCAGATTTCCAATCAAACAACGAATTAAAATGCAAACCAGAAATGCAAAGTTCTTTCACTTAAATCGAAACACTCAGTATATACCTTATTCTTTAGGGGGTTTCAATCGAATACTTTCCCCCTACACTCCCATTCGAATACTATTCGGCCGGGAGCGTGGGGGGGAAAGTTAGGGCTAGAGGCGTAGGGGGAAAGTATTCAAATGGGAGCTTAGGGGGAAAGTATTCAAATGGGAGCGTAGGGAGGAAGTTAGGACTAGGGTGTAAGTTAGTTCTAGGGTCCTAGATGGAAAGTTACCGATAGGGGCGGAGGGAGAAATGTTTTCGGCCAGACTATAAAATTTGATAGTCACCAGGTTTTGCTGAAATTCAAACAGTAGTTGAACCTTATTCTAAGCAAAATTCGGTAGATGTATAGTTGAACAATTAGGTTGGTGCTGTCAGTTATGGTAGTTTTTTGCCATATTTTTCGCTGAGCAAAATAAAACTTTTTGCCTTACGACTTCCAGTACTGTCATGTAATAAAGACGAAATTCATATGGTAAATGAATTTTATTGATGGCAAAATTTATTAGAAATAGGCAAAATGCAGTAGAAAAAGTCAGGGTAGGCTTGCCAGCAATCAAATAATTGGAAACAATAGCACAAAAAATAGAGTATAAGAATTCTGGTGTGTTATCGGTCTATTGCTGCATGGAGCTTCTTTTACAAAAAAACGTTATCAATAAAACAATGATTAAGCCTGTAATAAACGCCTAGTCCATTTTTTCAAACTTGTCCAAATACTAATTTGACTCACTGTACGTAGCTAGACAGAGAAAATGCGAACTGACGAAAGGAAAGGTATTTAAGAGTTATGCTGTCCTGCTGGTAATGGAGCTTGTTGTTGGCACAAGGTGATTCACTCAAGTTGATTCACTCAAGTTGACTCACTGAAAATGACTCACTGAAGATGACTCACCGATTACTTTCAAGTAATCGGTTACTCACCAAAAGTTATATTCATGAAACTGGCGATCTATACGATTTTTTAATCACAGAAGTGAATTTTACATCTGCAAGTACCAATCAAGGGTGAAAAGAAATAATTTGTTTCTTATTGCATATGATTAGCATGCAAAAATGGTAAATTTCTTGAAAGTTATTGTTATTTTTAGAGTAAACTGCCTTTTTCTTCAGTGCCTATTGGCCTGGTCAATATTATCAACTTAAATAATTTCAGAAGATTATTGAAATTAATAAAGGAATGAAGATCGTATATAAATTAAGAAGAAAAACAGAGGGACAAGAAACAAACCTTGTGAAACCCAGAAGTGGGGAAAAAACGAAAGGAAGAACAAGAGTTCACATTTATGAAGCAAGCACGATTACATAAGTAAAAGGACAACCAGAAGCGAAGTGTCTGTTAGCTGATTTCCAAAAAGGAGAGATTATACTGGACGAAATACTAAGGTTAAATAGTACTCAAAGGAACGCTCACGGATGAAGAGAGTGAATTCGTAAAGACATTCAATGCGTGATCAGAACCATAGCTGGTGCTACTGCCTAGATTGCTTGGCAAACATTCTACTTCTAAAGGGGTTCTTACTAGACAAGTCCATACAACCAAGCTCAGCAGAGAACATATTATTAGGACATGAGGAATCATTATGGGGAGACGCAGAAGATAAGAAACACTCAAAAGGATCAAATATTTCTTGTAGTGACGATACAGATAAATCATTAAGCTGCATTACAGAAGAGATACAGAAAGATTTTTCATTGATTTTTGATGATAGGATGAGAGACTCAATACGGGTGTGATATGCACTCATCGCGTCTTTGGTCACGTTTTTGGGATAAGAGCATAGATTTTAACACATAAGTAGTTCAGCTTCTAAGCCGGAACTTCTAAACATTCGACGCGCCACATCCTTAGTTTTGAGACCATAGACAACATCATTTAGTATCGATAATTTAATTTAGTTTATTGGCATAACACGAATTGAGGACCTTGATTTGCTGACACGCAAGATGATCATTTGAAATTTTTTTTACTCTTTTAGTCTGTAATGTAATATCTTGTATAAATTCAACCCTTATTAAACGCAGAATATATTTGCAATGCTATAATAAGTTTTCGAGAAAAAAAATGAGCTTTTCACTTGAAAATCAAATAGAAATTTCTACTGTAAAAATGTGCTTGAAATCCCCAAATCATTTATTATTCTCTGTAATTTTGCGCATCGTCCACTGAAAACAAGGTTTGCAGGCAACGAACTTACTACAGGAAATCTATAACCATTTCGATAGTAGTTTTAAGCAGTAAAAAGAGATTTCATGGCATTGGCTTTGAGATTACAAGACATGAGAACGTTAATGCGATCGACAGCAATATGGCATTATTTTGAAAATTCTTAATGGAAGAAAAATATAAAAAGTCTCCAAACAGGATTTTATAGTTACTACGGGGTCCAAAAACAAGACCAGATGATGAAGGCTTTGTTTACGCAGTGTTTTTATGATTAATTTAATCATTATTGTCCTTTTATGCACACATAGTTCAAAATAAAAAACACTATATTCGAGAGAGAGAGAGAGAGAGAGAGAGAGAGAGAGAGAGAGAGAAAAAAAAAAGGGAATATACCTCATATTAAAGGCACATAGTTAAGATGGCACTGTTGGCTCAACTTAAAAAACAAGTGGCTGCTCTCACACAGCTGATGTAGCGGTACGTATAAATCCGAACGCGCTCTGAGTCCCGCTTTCGATTGCAATTACAAAATCGGCAACAAAAAAACACACAAGTCTGCTACTATCACCGCGAATTTGGCTCAAAAGCAAGCTCTTTCATGCACCTACAAGACTGGTTTTACGGATCCAAAAAAAAACAAGTCGTTGTTTTCCTCAGGCGGTATGGAAACGCCATAAATCACTTAGCCGTCGTCTAATAATTTATGACAATGTGTCTATACAATAATAGCTTGTTAACACAGGTGCCGATTTTTCAGCCACACCCACAAACCAGTCGACCATAAGCACCTATGGACGAAAAGTAATCAAACTGGAGCTAAGAGTTCACGGGACTTCATTGCCAAAGTCCGTAGATCCATTTTAGGCGCAGACTTCCTCTGCCACTATACGCTAATCATTCTAATAAAGGCAAGTACACATTCTAAAAGTATCCGAAACTATGTTTTGATTCAAACATTCACTGGTCCATGTGGACGACACAGGGTTCACTCAACCCTACGACCAACAGGGCAGGGGGAGTATATATATATATATATATATATATATATACTAGGTGGGGTGAAAAGTAAGCTCCTTGGGAATGAAAAAATGTTTTTTTTAAATTTTTTTTTAAATTTTATTCAACGTAGTCCCCTTTTAGGTCGATACACTTATTCCAGCGATTTTCCAACTTTTTGATCCCGTCCGAAAAGTAATTTTCCGGGAGGCCTGCAAAATACTCCTCCGCGGCGTCGATGATCTCCTCGCGCGAGCTGAATTTTTTATTGATGAGCCATCTTTTGAGGTTTGGGAACAGATAATAGTCCGAGGGAGCCAAGTCAGGCGAATAAGGTGGATGGGGAAGCAATTCGAGCCCTAAATCGTTGATTTTAGCCATTGTTGCGATGCTCTTGTGTGACGGCGCGTTGTCTTGTAAAAGCAAAATTTTTTTTCGCTTCATGTGAGGCCGTTTCGCATTGATTTCAGCTTTCAATCGCTCCAATAATGCGCAGTAATACTCGCTGTTGATTGTTTTTCCTTTTTCGAGGTAGTCCACGAAGAGTATGCCATGACAATCCCAGAAAACCGACGCCATGACCTTTCCGACCCATTGAGCCTCCCTTGGCCGCTTCGGAGCACTCGTGCCGGCTTCAGTCCATAGCCGGGCACTCATTCTGTTCTCTGGCGTGAAATAGTGGATCCAGTCACCAATCGACGCCAAAAGTCCACCCGATTTCGCCTCAGCATGGCCAAACACGCTTCCGAAGTGCGCTCGCGTTCGTGTTTTTGGTCCGGAGTCAGCATGCGCGGCACCCAGCGGCAGGATAATTTTTTCATCTGCAGAATCTCGCCCAAAATATGGCGTGTGCGCTCAGTACTAATCCCTGTGGCATCTGCTAGCTCACGCACTTTCACTTTCCGGTCGGCCAACACCATTTCATGTATTTTTTTGGAATTTTCCTCTGTAACCGCTTCGGAGGGCCTGCCACTGCGGACTTCATCGGCAGTGGAGTTTTGGCCACCACGAAATTCTCGAAACCAATATTTCACGAAGTAGTCTGAAGGAGCACTAGCCCCATAATATTTGTTCAACTTTTCTTTTGTTTCCTTCGCCGTTTTGCCTCTCAAAAAATAATGTTTTATGAGAGAACGAAAATCACTTTTATCCATACTCAACATGATGCCAAACACGTCAACAAAAATCGGCTGTCAAAACAAAACAAATGACTGTGTCGCTCTGAAATTTGACATGTCCGCCTAAATATAAATGGACTATAAGGCACAATAATCTTTTTGGCGATTGCAGCGCATTCTGGTGGTCAAGGAGCTTACTTTTCACCCCACCTAGTATATATATATATATATATATATATATATATATATATATATATATATATATACACTTACACATATAAACTTCCATTCCATACCTCAGAACAGAGATTTAAGGAAATGAAACAAGCGTATACATATAAAAAATTTAGTGAAGCAATTTCACTACAAAGATAAAATATATAATCAGATATTCCCTTTGGTTATGAGTTCTATACACAATTCACAACTCTCAATAAACACTAAACATTTCCACACACATCACATTCAACACAAACCAAATAGACTGAGAAAATTTATCATTTGTTTTTATTGAAAACTATTTGTCATAAGTATATCAATTTGAGGGTTAGAGATTTATATTAAAATTAAGGAAAGACATCTAAAGTACAAATATAGCCGTAGTTTATAACATTGCTCGCATAATTTTATCTTTACAGAGTGATTATAGTTTTCATTTTCAATATTTTTCCTTCGCAGAGTATTTTTCTACAATTGTAGCTCTAGTGATACCACTACATTACGTTACAAGGCATTACTGCGCGTAGCTAATGTGTTTTATGTTCTAATAGGTCGCTGATTTCTTAAAAACGTCAGCAACAAGCTACTTTGCTTCATATTATGACCATCCATTCCATGATGATGCTGCCTGCACTCGGAGATAATAATTTATGGGCTAACTCCACTCCTATTTTAAGAGAAAAATATATTTCTTTAGAAATAGAATTACTTAGATTAGGAGTTAACTTCGAAACAGCAAAGCCAATGAGACAACTATTTTTGTAGTCCTTGAATTCCATCGATGACACTAGCGATTTTTTAAATTAAACTAAAAAACTTATTTTATATTCATTTCTAAGTTGTGCATAATATTTTTTTGACCAAATTTGCTAGACTTTGTACATTTTGTTTCTCCAATTTACACACAAAATAAATTGATTGAATTTGAATTGAATTGAAAATTTTTGATGCCGATTTTCAATGCATATTCTTAGGAAAGTTTTAATATACATTTTTTTTAATCGAATCAATAAGCTTAATATCAAGCTATTAAAGCAATCATTAAGCAAGCTAAAGAAAATGATTTAATAATTGATTTGAGAGAAACTTACAATATTTATTTGCAGAATACTCAGAAATAAATCATCTCTAACACTATGTTGAATATATTTTACTTCGGCTTCCTAATACTTCCAATAAAACAAAAATTACACTAAAATAAAGTTTCAAACATTTAGCCAAATAGTTGGTTAAACTGATTTTTCTTGACTAAAAATAATAGCGCTAAACTAAAGAATTTCATAATAAAAAATTTAGCGCTAAAATATTTTTTTTTAGATTTTCTTTATTAGAACTATATTCATATAATTATTTCATTATCAATAGAATTATATTCTAACGTGGACCTTAAACTATTACAGGTTATCATCTCCAGTGAAACAATTGTTTAAAATCAATACAATTAAAAGCGAAATTATTTAAATCCCATTTGAATGCGAGAAGAACACACAATTTTACAAAATATAAACAACATGAAAGTTGAGCACATGTTATATACTCAACTGATCACAAATTAGATTTGGTAAACAGCTGAACTGATGATTTGTGGAATTTTTATTTCAAACTCGTTAGAGTGAAAATTCGAACAAATATCAAGTCTCGACAGCATTCACTTTTAATACTAAAGGTGCGTTGACACGATGCAAGTCCACTTGAATTTTAACTAGGATCGAGTGCGTTTGTACAAGTGTAATTGGAGCAAATTTGTCGCCACAATAAATGCCTTTGAGATCCAAGTTGGTTTCAAAAAGATAGCGGGATTTGATATTACAACGTATGGATGTCGTGATAGATACATACATACAAAAACATATAATGCAGAAAAATAATTTAAAGAAGAAAAGAAAAATTTGGATTCAGAATCTACTTGTTTTCATTCTTTATTTTTTAGCTTGCTTATTTTAATTTTCTTGCGCTGATAGATACTCTACCATTTCATTAACTGACGCCATTTTGAAAATATGTCAAAGTAGCATTTACATCGAAGGAAGTTGACCCTAATCGCCCTGCCAAATTGGGGTTTCATCAACTTTCGCCACGATCCAAGTTGCGTTCAAGTGATGATACTTAGACATCCAAGTATATTTGATCCAATTATACTTGCACCGTGTTAACTTAGCTTAAATCGATATTAATACTCATACTTACCTGGGTCCTGATTGAGAAAAACTCGACACTACTTAACTTCTTACTAATCAAACCGACTCAATACAAGAGAACCGAGTTGCATTGTTAGAACCGACTGTGAACGACAACAATTCGCAACACTTATCCGACTTATTTGGCCGAGGGGAATAGGGTGTGGTTTCCATCAGACCGATGAAATCGAATTGTTCTATATTTTAACTATTTTATTCGAGATTTCATGTGACATTATTTATAAAACACTCTTACATTGCACAAAAAGCAATAATTCGTATATGAATTTGATTCGAGTGATAATTTGTCCGATATGACTGTTAATCATAGCATTAAAATGCTAGATAGATATGCATAAGAACTTTCATCCAAACTAATTAAATCAATTATATATATATAAGTAAAGGTATATTTAAAATATAAAATAGGTGCCAGTACTAACCTTATTCGTCGATATCGTTTTCCGAATCTTCAAGAAACCGTTTCAACCGTTGTAAGTCAAAGTAGACGAGCTCGTTAATCTAAACACACAAAAGTTTTGAGTGGAAAACTTAAACTCTAGCAATATTGAGGATAATTGGAAAGGACGTGATTCTCATGGCCAATGAATCAATTACATAAACTTCATTCGAGCCAAATATAGATAATAAAAATTAAATTCAGGGCAAAAATCAATGAATCACTTGATAAAATATTAATTATCTGTTACGAACTAAAAAAACATTTCCAATTTTCTGTGAAAAGAAGAAGCTTTAAGAGAACATTGTGTACTTACCAGAATCCAGTCTTCATTTTCATTATTACCCAATTGGAACATTTTTTCCACTCTTCCGCTCCACTTGAGAAGCTCTTCGATTTGCATTCGCTTGCAAACGAAATTGTCACGGTAGCGTTCGCAAATCATTTCATCCGATTTCCTCAGCACTATTACATTGATAAGAAACACAACAACGTCAAGTAATGAATAAAAATCATTGGTTTTGTCCTTCACTTTCTGCAAGTCTAACGTTTTCAAGGCATCAATCATTTCCTGAAACTATATCGAAAAAAATTCTTATGTTGACTGGTGTTTCAAAATACATTTTTCATATTTTACTTCGTGGAGCCGGTACATTTTCACTTCCTTGCCGAGGAGTCGATAGAAAGCCGACCAAGCCAGGCAGCATGAAATGTAGAAAGCCAGGCGACTGCACGATGCAACCAATCGAATGAAGTACATTAGATTCCGATTGTTGGAGAGAAATGGTTGCAATTCCTTGCAAACTGCATGAATCTGTGACATTTACAAAATTCTTGCTTGCTCGAACTCAATGAAAGAACGGAGGAAGTTACCTTAACAGGACACACATCCCAGTCCCGTGAGGTTAGCTTGAATACTTTGTGTATCACGCCCATTTTCAGGTGAGTCATTTCGATGCTAATCGGCAACAGGGCCAGACCACAGCAGAGTTTTTGCAGTGCCAGTAGATCCTCGAATGTTCCAGGTACAAAGTCTTGCACTTCGTTCCAAATCTAAAAACTTGAAGCAATTATCCATTCCGTCAAAGTTCTTTGTACCGACTCAGGTACTTACCTTTGTAAGATCTTCATAGAGATCATCGCATGTATCCAAATCATGCAAAAGTGCGCGGAATTTCGAAGGCAAGTGGCAGTGTTGGAATTGATTAAGGAAAACTTTAATTTGAATCCCAGGATGCGATAAAACTATAGTAGGTTGTTTTCGAACCAGAAGTGATCCCAGCGATTCCGGAGACACTTGATCTTCCTTGAACTCATCGTCGTTATCGTCACACATTTGCTAACAGTTTGTTTACTAAATTACAAGAAAACGTCACTACGTGCTAGCATAACAAATATCCAGCACTTAATTTTCTGCTGAAAGCTGTCTTCTGTTGAATCTCGGCAGTTTTCTATCAGCCCTAATCGAACGAAAGTTTGATACCAGCGCGACGTCAATTGAGCTTGATGCGACAATTGTAAATAATAATGCTGCTGCTCAACTTAGAATCTCACCACTCTTGCATCATTCGCCGGGATTTGTTTGTTGTTTGGGGCATTTAAGCTTGGTATTCAGTCAGATCCAATGCAGGTGAGATTTCCATGCAAAATTTCGTCCAAAATTTAGCTTGAAATTTGGCTAAACTGGACTACGTGTTCCCCAGAGCCGTTAAAAGATGGTGTAATTTATGCTTTCGTGGTTGTTTGTTTGTTTCCGGGTGTATTTTTTGTTTATTTGCTTGTTCTAAAGAAAAACAAGCAAAGTGCATTTTTTGCATGTTTTGCTGTGTTTTTTCTTCAATATTTGACATCTGCTTCCGTATATTCTCCCTATAGTGTTGGAGAAATGTTCAATTCGAGTTTTACTGAAAAATGATCGAGAATACATCACGAAATTTTGGAAGGGTTCGAACATTCGTGCGCCAAAATAACTAAATTTACAAGTCTAATCGATAAAAAGATACAAATTGATCAAAGATTGATACTGAGCCGACTTATTGGCGTTTTATTTTATTGAAAAGATTTTGAAATGCTACTAAAAAATTCAAATAACATTTGAAAATTTTATTTTCACCACGAAAGTGGAGCTAGCTTCATACTATTTACCTCAGCTGTAGAAGACAGAGATGATCCAATCAACTTCCGGCTCGTTCTTTCACGTCAAGTTTCCTTTACGAAGTGAACTGTCAAAATGGTACGTCTGCAAATAATTCGTTTCCCCATCGAATCCGATGTCATCGTCCATTATTTAAATCGCAAATGATTGTGTTCGAAACCTCAATATTTTATTGGGAATATGCTTTATAAGTTGGTGAATATATTTCGTGAATTAATTGTGATCGCTTTCGTTCCAGGTTAATGTACCAAAACAACGTCGTACATTTTGCAAAAAATGCAAAGTGCATAAGTTACACAAAGTAACACAATACAAAAAGTCAAAGGAACGTAAAGGAGCGCAGGGTAGAAGACGTTACGATAGGAAACAGCAAGGTTTCGGTGGTCAAACTAAACCTATCTTCAGGAAGAAGGTAAGCAAGATTTGGTTTGGTGAATGGTATGGGAGTGTTTATCCCGGCATATTCGTAGAACTAATTGGTCTGTTAACTTAAGTGGACTTATTGGTGGGAAAAAATATGCTAAATTAAAATTGGGAGGTGTAGTGTTTGTGTGCTTAAAGTTTGTTTATACTAGGCTCCTCACAGTTCGCCCATACAGATAGTCTTGAATGAGCTCGTGCCGGTTTTCTCGGTTTGTTTATTGAAAATTGTGCCTATAAATTGAGGCGCTCAGTGCTGCTTTTCATGTGTGATTTACAGTGTCACGGAAAATTAGCAGACGCTACTCACATTTAGTTTTAACATTCACAACCAAAACATTAATAACATCTTTCTTTCAGGCTAAAACCACAAAGAAAATTGTGCTACGTATGGAATGCACCGATTGTAAATATCGCAAACAGACCCCACTGAAGCGCTGTAAACATTTCGAATTGGGCGGAGACAAGAAGAGGAAGGGACAAATGATCCAATTTTAAATGTTTGATATAAAAACAATAAATCTTTATTAAGAATTACGAAATGTTTTAAATGTTTGAAAGTTTTCCTTTCTATCAGTCTTCCAAAGCTTCGTGCGGAACGCCATCTGGTAGGATGCGATTCGGTTCATCGAGGATATCTGGGTTGTAGCCTTCTGCTGCCATTTTCATTTTTACCGCTCCGGCGGGGACTCCGAATTGCATCATTTTAAAATACTTCCTGTACCTAGCATCATTGGCAGCCGTAACACCCTGTTTACTTGCTGGATCATTGGGAGTAATATTTGAAGAGCTACTGGTATCATCATTAGGTGAATTCTCACTCGGAGAGATGGCTTGCTCATTCACAGAACCCTCCGAAAGATCTTTCTGCGACGCCGCGTCGTCCGGGACGGCTACCGCTTTTTGACGATTTTCACCTAGTCCAAGGCTCGGTATTGAAGCAATCTGGGGATGGGTTTTTGATTAAATTCAAGCCTCTTTTTAGATTGGGATTACCTTCGACTCAATTATGACTAAAGCAGCTTCTGTTCGTTGTATTTTTCGTTCCAAGTCGATGAATTTATTTTCACAGGCCAATATGAAATCATTCAGGAAGGCACAGGTATTGGTCACGAAATGATTGACAAATGCTAGGATGCGTTTTTGATGAATCGGGGGGACTTTACTTTTGTCGACGGTTGGCCCCAATACCGGCAAATTATCGATATCCATTGCAATCTATTGTTAAGTTCCGTATTGTCTAATAAGAATTCTACGGGAAATCGCGCGATAAAAACATTTGTTTTGACAGATTTTGTTGTTGTGGATAGCGTGCAATTTTGACGAGTAGAGAGCGCTGTATTTTGAATCCTGGACAAGCACCATGTCGACATACTTTTCACTTGAGTCCTATACACACTTGCGATTTATGGTTAGCGACAGCAATTGTAGAGTTGAACTAAGATTTTGAAATATTTTGGAGACCGGAAAAGAGTGCAACGACTAAAGAACGGTAACCGTTCAAACGTGTATCTTATTATCAGGCTCATGTGTGTGTCATGTATTTAACCAAATCAAAAATTGTTGAAGATCGGGCTATGGAAGTTGATTTTAACAGTACTTTCGTATATGTACGTTCACGTAAGGTCATTAAAGGTGCTGTCACAATCAATCCGACGCGTCATTTCCGTCGCAACCGACAGAGTTAAGCCAATATGTTTTTCTTTGCAAAATGATATGGAATTCAGAACTGTTCGGAGTGCATCGGAATGGAACGGAAGAGTTGGACGAATTTAAATTTTGACGGAAAGATGGAATAAAAGTGAGGTGGGATTGCGTTTTCGATTGTGGTGTGTATGGATTTGAAATTTTCGGCAATAATTTGAAATAGTTATCGATGGAAAGTGAGAAATATAAAATTGTTTGAGATATCACAAATGTGGTGAATGAGCAAACAAATGATAATGGAATCACTACAAAATCATTCCAAAATGTATGACGACTCGAAGTGGCTACTCAAAAAATAGCTTCTAGGCTATTATTGAACATGTATAGCGTTCGATGTATTGCTGCGGTGTCTTAAATTTAGTTTTAAATATTGTTGGCATACTAGGTTTGTGCCATTGCTCCAATTTCCGTTATTTTATATGAATATATACGTGCACATATGTACGTGAATTTTGGTCGTTTCTCACCATCTTTTCGCACGGGGATGGTTTCATTTACATTGGCCGTGGATCCACTTCAAATTGTGTCTTATGTATTATGTTGCATAGCGATAAAAAAAGCTAAAAAGAACATCTCAAACACGTCAGCATTTAATTTATCATTCTTCACCACAGCAACCGCCAGAACTCACCACTTTCAGTTATGACAGTCGGAACGGATTGATCGAGTGAATGACCTGGTTTATACGAGTCCTAATTTAATTCGGACTTTGGTATAGATCAGTCAGACCGTCGCATAAACGATAAATGGAAATTTGTATTAATATATGAAGGTCAGATATTGAGAAATCCAAATTGTGTCCGTTTATGTGATCAAAAAATTTCGGTCACACAAAATCTGATTTGAATTAGGACATCGTGTAAACTCGGTTGATACGAATAGTGATGTGGTTGTCCCTCCAATTTGTTTGACGTTTACGGAAGTAATCGAAATGGACTCGACAGATTGATTACGATTCCGGTTTTACGGGTAAATTAACAAATTGGCAGAAAGTGAGTGAACTTTTCATTCGGTTTGAGCGTTAACTCAAGTTAAGTGAAGTGTATTATGGTTGGAATTTAGCTTTATCGATGCGTAATAGCGGTGAAAATGATAGCTGCGTTCTACTAGAAAGCCGTGTGTCAGGTAAAAGCTAAGAATCGTAATTTCTATTAAGACAAATAATAAGACAAATCATTTCAAAAACAAAAGCAAAGCAATGAAGCTTAGTGTTTTTTTTTTTCAAGGAAGAAATAAGGTGAATTATCCTAATTTTGGCCTGCTTCAAAAGTCGGCCACCGAAAACTTTTTGTCTCATAACAAGAATCCGGCTCGTCAAAACAAAATCTAAAAAGCAATAGCCATTTTACTTAGTTTAGATGCTTTTTAAATGAGTTTGATCCGTGTTGTGAGGCACGAAAATAAGGTTGCAGCAGCTAGTATGGTGGCCGATCTTTGGAACAATAAATCTAATACATAGTCAGGATATGCTGTTTTGTAGCCTTAGTGACCGTGAACTAATGATATTAGGTGCTATTAACTATAGTTTCTCAAGACGCGTTGAAATAAAAGCTTCTATCTTCTTTTCAGTGGGCTTGAATATGACTTTGTATTATTCCTAAAACGTGATAAAGTCTAGCATTACTTATTTGCACAAACAGAGTGACCTACAACAAACCTCTAGTTACACTCATGAGAATAGTCAAACAAAGCCATAATTATGAACTCCAACAAACAGTTCACGTTTTTCCTAAAAATAATGAGACTCTTATGATAATCAATTAAAATTGTGAGGCTCGCAAAGTCCTTTCGCTTTCATGACCTTGAGTATAAACGTGCATGGAAATTACGTCCCCATGTTGATAAATACTCGCATCATATGCTAGACTGTATGTGCAGGAAGCCTAAATATGTATTATATGGCGTGTGGAATGTTGGCAACAACAAAACCGTGTTAATGAAAAACGTGTTCATGGAAGTCAACATTTAATTTTCTGACCAAAGCTATTTTCTTTCCCAAAAATACGCATTACTACCATCAACTTTTAAAACTGTCGACCCAACTAATCTACTTGAGGAAAGCCGACAGTAACCACGTGCTTGTCGATGTTTTTCAATAAACATGCCATAACGGTTCGGGAACTGATGTAATAACACAGAAAACTTGCATTCGAATGTGTGACGAATATACAAAACTAGGAAATGCTAAGCACAGCCATTGCCCAGGTTCAGGTTTAGGTTTGTCAATGGAACTGCCGCGGAATTATTCGCTGTTGCCAATAATTTCCCTGTCCATGTGCATGCAATGAGAAGCCCCGCGTTGCCAGCCATATTCATATTCATGCACAACAGGCGTTCGACTGAAGATAATTAGGTGGAGATTAAGGCATATCACTTTACCGTCCAATTGCTGTCCTTCCGATGGTCGTGTGCTTGCTTACAGAATTGTTGTTAAATTAAGACGCGGCGACTATGTGTTTCATAGCTCGAGTCTGAGCTCAAAACTCTTGTCTGTATGCATTTATGCAAAAATCAAACAATTTGTGGAGCATTTTGTTCGCGAAACGCGACCAACACACTGGAGTATAAGGCCAGTGATATTATTGCATGGATTTGGAGCAATGAAACACATTCTAGAAATATTTACCGTATGATTAATGAACGTGGTAATTTCTAGATACTCACCTGCTGGCTAGTGTTGTGTAGAAAACTTCTCATTCTTCTTTATCTCGGATTTGACAATCTTATCAGGGAGCAGGCATTCATTATCTAGGAAAATAAAGCGATCGCGCGATTTAATAAAACACCTGGCCGCCACACATTATTCACGCAAATATACTTCATGCATGATAAAATCGATGTAACGATTGATTCGATAAAAAGTGCCTTCAACTCGACGTTACTATTTTAGCGAAGAGAATATACATAGTTTTGCGTCGAAATCGAAGCTACTTCCTTCCATGGTATGGAAGATAATTTTGACTGCATTGATAAGGTTGAATAAAACAGGCGCATAGCATTATTTTATTTCGGGGGGATTTTTAAATATGACCAAAACTGAGTATGCTCACATATGAAACCCCACGGCGCCCCCGTGTATCGGTTGCAATAAATTTCCATATCACAAGGTCGTCTAAGCTGTTTTGTTATTTGCTGATATTTCGATACTTCAAACAATTGATAACAAAACATTTTTACAAAAATTCAATTGATTGAAGATGAATGACCAATCGCTGTGTTTAGTGAGTTCCAAACAATGCTCACTTGAAAAACTCACTTGAAAACTCCCTTGAAATTATCATGAGCAAGAGAACAAATCAATTATTGATAAAATATTTTGACTCGGGATTGCACGCGTAGGTGAAAAACGCACATGTGACATACACATGCGATCGTCATTAATAAAGTCGAAAATTGATCACATATTGTAGTGTTTTTTGAGTGGTAAAGCCTTTCAAGCAAAAAAACTTACTATAAATTGCACTTTTTGCTTTTGTGGTGCAATGAATCCCTGCTACATTGGGGAGTTTGAGCAAAAATTTAGCGATTCAAAATAAAACATCGAGAAGCAACTTTCATCGCAACTTCAAGGATGCAAAGTTTGCCAAGAAAAGTTTTGTGGGTGCAAAAATATTGTAGCTTACGGTTACTCCTTAATCAAAATGTGTAATTCTAAATTTTTTCCCATTACTTTTACCTTTTATTACAATCAAATTTATTTTATTGAATTGATTGGTTCATTTGATCTAGTGACTGCCTTCCGAAGAGATCCCTGCTGAAAGATACACATAGTACTTTCCCTTAGTCACTGAAATCAAGAAAACATCTGGTTCCTTTGATAAAATGCACGATCACCTTTCAGTTAATGCCGGATATTTCAGTGTCGCCTACGAAAAAGGGTACCCCGACTGAGGCCACTCTTTTCTTCACCAGAATCATATCACTGTCACATGACATGTACAGCAGATTCATCTTTATCCTCTAAGCTCAAGCTCTGGCAGGAATCACTGAGTCTGGCGTCCAACCGTGTTGTGTGTTATCCTATAAGACAGTTGTCCGGAAGAAAGATTACTGCACAACGAAAAGCTCTGCAGGTTAAACTTAATTGCAACAAGATGCCAACCCTTGCCAGTTCATAGAGTATCCAGTTACCCCATATCTAAGTACTCAAACCAATTGCACTGCTGAATACTTTGACACCTCCTTAAGGGGGACGCACGTCATTTCAAAACAGCTCTGGACATTTCACAAAGACCAGTAAAAAAATCTATAGGCACTTGATTAGTCTAGTACGAAGTCTAGTACGAAGTAATAGATGTAGTTTTTCGCATCTATCATGAGCTGATTAGGGTGGCTAGCATTGAAAACAGCAACAAATGGGGTAACATTTTTATTGTTTTCAATGCTACCTATCCTATAGCCTATAATAGTGTGGAAGTATCCTTCAGCGTTCGTTTATCAGCCAAACGAAGTGCTTGTTGAAGTTCTTCACTCCTTACCGCCGTCTCGTTCCGATGTTCTGGATCTGAAGCAGGGTGGGACAGAAGTGTTTACCGTTCGATGTCCTGAGCCAGCTGCTGCAAGGTCTCTCCCAGCTCCTATGCGCGTGTGCTGAGCTCCAAGCGATGAGCTTCCTTGAAGTGATCCTCGCCGTATCTCATATCCAAGGCGCGCATCAGGCTTAAATAGCTCGAGTAACTGTCTACTGTGATAGTTTGAAGCACTTCCGCATGCTGTTCCTCTCAATGACACCATTAGTTTTTCGCACGTTCTCGTTCGCTCCAACGGTTATATTCTGCAGCTTCCTCAAACTGCTTCTTGTAGATGATCCAAGAAGTTTGTTCGTCGAAAATTGGTGGTTTAAGCATTTTACTACCACTTGATTCAGCTAGCGCAGTTCCTATGGCTTTGACGCGCTGAAAATCCGATTTGAGCAAATCGATTTCTTCCTACAATACTACCAGTTTTCGCCCTTCAACAGTTTCAGTATCTAGCTGCTGTTTTGCTTCTGAAACTTGAGGCTCCAATTACTGCTGGTATTGTTGTTCGATTTCCAGCAGCTGCTGTTCGCTTCACCTCGTCTCGTCTTCCAACTGTTCCTTTATATCGAGCGAAATTTGTACACCACAATTTTGAACTTTCTTTTACATATATTATTTAACAGTTATTCGTATATATATTTTAGGTTTATTTGTATCTTACTTATTTATTTATATTGTATTCATTTGTAGTTTACTTTTTGTTTTAATTTGTTTGGAATTTACACATATGTATGTATGCACTTAGTTTATATGATGATGAAAACAAATAAACCAGTATACTCTGATTTATTTACTCTTGCTCCTAATGACTTTTCTCCGAATTTCCCTCCTTGCCTATCTTGAACCGTGACTAAGCCTCCTGAAATGTGAACTTCTTGTATCCTCTCTTGATTCCAATCGCTTTTCTGGTCCTGATGGAGCTCTTATCTCTTTTTTCATCTGCCTTGTGAGTTCTTTTCTTTGCGTTGGTAAATTTGACTTTTTTATTGACAAATCTAGCGAATGCAACCTTGTTTCAAACTATCGCCTTAGATCTATCCCTTCCTGCTCTCATTCGTGTACTTTTAGATAAAAACCGTTTTGGGGAAATTTGGCCAATTTTTACTTGTTTGAAGAAGGAGATATTTTTACGCCAACAGTGCCTGCCAAACAACATGAAGATGAATCCTAAGGATTTTATCTCTGCAGGTAGTGAGTTTGGAAACCCACTTCACCCCAATATGGTATTGACTCAGATTCTGCAGGCTCCAATCTCAGGTGTGACTGCAATGCAGGATTCTGGCTGCAATTGAAACTCACGGATTACAATCGTGGAAGATTCCATGGCCACCGAACTTTTTGCCAGCATCTTTTGGAGTTACAGGCTCCAGCACCGCTGTCCTTACGAAAGGCTAGTACACCGTTAGCGTGGAGTATATCTACGGTTGTGCCAGGGGAAAAGGTGCTTTTTGATAAGCTGAATTCGAGCACTGGGACGGACGATCAAATGAATCACAGAAAGAATCTCACCACTCGTGAAGATGATTCAACCTGATGATCGTATGTGACCAGAGAAGTTTCTCGGTGCTCAAAGATAGATACCGCATGATGTTGGGCTACTGCTTGAATGTGGTTAAATTTAACCAAATCAAGAAAAATGTGAAGCATCTATTCACTGTGACTATCTGTGGATATGTCTCCAGAGCAAAACGTTAAGGTCCAGCCGTACTTCTCCCTTATAGAATTTCTTTCACTGAGATCACGTGGACTTTGTCTACCTATAAAAGTCCCTGCAAAGAGGTCTAGGGACATAATTTCTGGCCGTTGCTATGTCTGAAGATATAAACTTTGTTCAGATCAACTTACAGCATACGAAGGTTAAATTTGTTATTTTAAGTACCTTCTTCCTTTTTTCATGCATTAGCACAAAAGTGACAGGCTGAGACGCACGATTCCTTACTCCCATCAGCAATGCAGGAGCTGAAGGACCTGGTCCAGTATGCTGAATCGGAAAGACTGGAGCTTCTGGTGAGCTGCGATGCTAACTCTCATAACTCTCAGTACACCAGCTGCAGCAGCAACAAATGTAACGCTATACAAGGCAGACTTTAAATTTATAACTTCTGCGGATCTAATGACTTTAAACATGGGAAATTTTTAAACCTTTGTCACCCCCAAAAGAAGGGCGGCTATTGCTGTATCGCTATGTTCATCTGGAATAGTTAGATCGATAACTGGATGGCGCGTATCGGATGAGGTCTTCTCACTATATCATTTAAGATAGGTATAATTTTTTCAAAAGATGGAGCATAAAGCTAAATATGTACATATGTACTGCATAGGAATTTATAAAAAATATGCGGTTTTGAAAGTATTTCAGTTCAATAAATTTCATTTCTATAAAATCTTGTCAGAATTATACTACGGCGCCTTCACATTTACGTCTTCTAGTCTTCCAAACAAATCAACAACGTCGTCGCCACAAATATTTCCAACATCAGTCATGTGAACGTTCTTCATCTTCCATTATTCTCGTTCGATACATTGTAATGTCTCTATTGTACAGTCCGTATTTTTGCGCCGAAAGAAAATTACAACGACTTAAGTCTAATTACATGGGAAGTGATGATTCATTTCGTGACAATAAGTTCTTGATTCTGCAATTTGCACATGCCTTAGCTGCGCTTAGTCGAACAAGTGAACGTTTGAGTACATATGTATGTATGTATGTATGTATATCGTACGTTTTTGAGATCATTTGCATAAATTGATTTGATTAATAAAGTCAAGCAACTTGCGAGCACGGGTTATGTGTCGTTCATAAGCAAATTATTGTCGTTGATGAAACGTTATAAATCGGCCAAAGAATAGGTCAATTTAGTATTTATCAAGTTGTTTATTATGTGGAAACGTAGAAGCGCATCTTGGTAGCATCTTGAATGAGCGGACAGTTGATTCCATGAAATGCTGTAGGTAAAGAATGCATATGATGTAGATACATGCATTCCGATGTTTATTTGATTATCTACTAGTGACGTTTTTAAACTGCCTAGCCTACACCAATGTAAAGAGCTCGTTTTTATGATATCTTAATTTGATTCATTAGTTTTACTGTCCTGCCACAATGAGATATTTATTTCACAATGGATATGTCGCCTCCAGCTGAGTGGATACAGAGTTCCAATCTAAATGCATGTACATATGAAGTTAGTTTTTTGCATCCAAAAACTTGAATTAATTTTATATCGCGTCTATATTTGCGCTGACGTAGAAGAAACTCATAAGTTGTCATACGTACATCATCTATTTGTAGCCCGCGGATAGAATGATATCCGCATTTTTACAATTACATAACAATTATGGGGATTTTTGATAGAAATACAGCGGATCTCGATGATGATTTGCATTAAAGCTTACCGAAAGGTTTAGATTTCTTGTTTTATATTGTTTGCGTTAAGCCGACCCTGAAATATACTTATAAATGCTATACGCTACCTGCAATAAATGAGCCTAGAGAATACGATTGATCGAACTTTAAAATTATGTACCGCAAAATATAATAAAACAAACAAAAAAAACTGAGAAAAATCTATTGATGAACAAACAAGTGGTCAATGAATCTTAAATATTTTGTGAACAGAAATACATGCTAGTTTTTTGTATATAGCGATATCAAAAATAAGGTTGTGGATTTGTGCTTCGAAATTTAAGCTTAATGAAAATGAAACTATTTATTATATACTTTTTGTAGATAGTAATAAATTTAATAATCATGGACCAATTGCTAGAAGCGGTGAAAGAAGTATGAGCTGTGGAGAGGTCCAGGAGACTTATAGCGACCAAATCGCCTGCGAGAGGTTTGTGAAGCAGAGAGTTTCCCGACACGTTACCGATATTTTTTTTATTTGTAATCTGTTGTAATTAAAAGTTTAAAAAGAAGGCACTCGTCGTGGATCACTCTGCGTGACTTTGTAGGAGGGAGAGGCGCATACTGCAATCACAATAAAGAATTCTGAGCTTATAGAATAACGAGCGGATGAATCGGCGTTGCACGGATTCAACCGTATCGATCAAGTATCTATAATGGGGACACCAAATTTGGCGACAGTATTCTAGAACACTAGGGACGAAGAAGAAAAACAGATATAACGAGGTGGAAAGGTTAACAAAAGGTTTAGAGGATCTAATGATGAAGCCGGAAAAACGAGAGGCACTGGTAGTAATGTGCAATCGATGCTGGTCGCACTTCAACTTAAAGTTAAAGATCACGCCAAGGTGCATGAAACTATCAACAGCATTGAGGGGCGGGCGGGATTGAGCCAAGAACAGAGTAGGGCAAAAGCAGAGAGGATTTTAAGAGGGGATCAAAAAGGAAAAGCAAAAGGGATGCGAAAGAGATTCGGTGACAATTCGTCACGTTCAGAGTAAGGGAATTCACAGCACACCAGTTAAGTAAAACATTAGCGGATTCAATCATTCTCAAAATCTTAAAATCATTAGCGTACAAAAGGCACAGTGAGTTAAAGAGAGAAGGAAGAATAAACAAAAAGCTTGGGATATATCTACCTGTTTTTAACTGTTTTTAATAAACAAAAGAAACAATAAAGGGCCAAAAATTGATCCTAGTGGCGCTACTCAGGTAGGAAAAAATAGTGTGGAAGGATAAGAGCTAACAGTAATGACACAAGAGCGATCACGAACGTAGGAAGTGAACAAAGAAAACAGGACACCAGAAAGACTAAACCTAGCTAGCTTTGATAAAAGAGTATCATGGCTCACAGAATCAAAAGCTTTGGCAAAGTATGTATATAGGACATCCATTTGCTTTTGCTGGTCGATTGTGGAAACAACGTTGTTTGTAAAGGACAATAAGGCTGTTACTGTTGATTTACCTTTAATAAATCCGTGCTGTCGACTCGCTACCAAGAGTATGGTCTATTGTAAAGGACCGTTTCGAGGAACTTACTAAAACAGGGCGAAAAATATATTTGGAATTAGGACTGCTGTGCCTACTCCCCTGTCTATCTATCATTTCTATAAATGTGATAGTTGAAGATTCGGAGCTGATGTCCGGTTTTCAAGAAGGTTTCTTATACTTAAGTACCCTATCCATTCTGCAATCGCTCAGAAATTGCATTACTTCACCTTTTTTTCGGTTGCATGGAATTCGCATTCCGCATAAGGATGAATATTCGATTGGCTCGATTTATTTAGCTTGACTAAATGTCCTTTTTCATTGCATGAAGTTGCTCTTGAATGATGCGAGGAACTGTCCTATTTGGGCAGTTGGCGGGAGTCGAAGATTTAGCACTAACATGAATTCAGTTTTCGTCTAGATTGATTATGTTTGTTGGCGGAGGAGGGGAAACCTTGAGCCGGTCTGGCTACTTGAGCAAATATTTTTTTATTTTTTTTGGGTTTTTGGGGCAATCTTCATAGCTCGCTGATTGCTCCCCGCCACAGTTGACACATATTGGCTATTGCTCGGGCTATTTGATGCAGAATTTATGGTGATATTTGACGCACCGGTGGTGTGCGAGATAATTGTTGGTAGGATGACCGTACTGCTGGCGATTTTGACATTATCTTTGACCAGCGAGGATTTTGTGGTTCAAGTGATAAATAGCCTGAATGTTATAAACATTTTTTTCATCACTTGGAAGGAGTACTTTTATTAGTTTAGGAAAACATTTTGGTTTTTAAATAGAAGGCCTCAGCAGGATGGAATCCCTGTCTTTCCAGATCTAATTTGATCTCGCCGGGGTTCTGCCCGTACAGTCCTCTTACGATTATATTCAGAGGTTTTTCCTCGAAGGAGTAGTACCTTTAGTACTGAACCTTCAATTCGGCGAAGATCTTGGTGATCTTCTTATTATCATCCGAAATTTTGGGAAAAATTGGAATGTCAAGTTAAACCCTCGGCTCTTGGCAGATACAAGCTCCATGTTTCTTTGTTCAAGAACGCGTGCCAGCTCTGTTCATCGTTTCTGATTCGTTTTCAAAAGAGTTTGGTGGATTATTTTTGCGGATTTGATTGCATAGCAATATTTGTAGATTCAGTTGAATTTTTTACTACTCTTGCTTCTAAAGTAGGAAAACCTTCATTGATGATATTTTTGAGCCTCGTTCACGATACTTTCCTGCATTGTAGCGATAGCACTAGAAGCTTCAGTGTTTGCTTGGTGGTTATCAGATGTCACCGACGTCTTTGAAAAGTCGTGTCGTCTTCTAAGCTGGTCCCTCCCTCTCTGGGCAAAATATAAGACTCTTCTATGGGCGAAGAAGATGCGGTTCCTGAAGAAGATTTTTGCTGATTTGAAGAATTTACATTTTTGGAAAATTTTCTGCTGAGCTTTTGAGCAGGTCTTCCTTTTTTCCACCAATTCTCGATTCAGACAGCGTTTGGGGACCGAAAATAAGAAACTTAACTTTAAAGTGACAACAATAAAAAAAAGCTAAAAGTATCTTTCTTGAATATTAATAAAAACGTCACGAGACTTATTTCAACCACCTCAGTATTTTTTTATTCATGTTTTTATTCATGTTTATTCATGCAATCAATTTTGTGCAGTACTTACCATCCACGTAGCTCGTATCACAGCATTGCAGCCATTCAAATGTGTCTATCACTTCCCAATCTTCTGACCATCGCGTGCTATTTTCTTCGTAGGCCTAGTCATCGTCATTCATGCTGCTCAGTCCAGATAAATAAGTGCATACAATGTTTAACAAAATCACCTAATGTTACGAAAGCTGAGTAACAGACAAATACGGATTAGGGTCATCATAGTGGCTGATACTTCGCTGTACGTACATTCACACAAAAAACACCTACCTCATCTGCCTACTACTGCCCTATGCATTGCGTAGCCGCCCAACCAGGGCATAAAGGGTTCAACTACACACTTTTTATCAATGGATATGAATCAGGTGCACGAAGCGATTGGTCAAGGTGAGGCAACTTGATTCGAAATATTCATTGTTACATCAGATCGACAACCACGAAAAAATCTGAACTTGTTCAGAAAAACCAGTTGCGATTGAGATGTGCGAGTAACATGCACAATAAGTAGCATATAGTAACTCCAGTAAACAGAGTACTTAAGTAATCTTACAAAGAAAACAAATCACAGCACCATGATCATATTCTGCAGCTCCTGACATGACAGAATTTCAAGCGCTTTATTGTTGACGCTCGTCAGTTCGAAAATAGAAATAATTTCGCACTCGTTCGCTTCATACTGCAATTGCATGTCTGTTCTGCAGGCGTTTATCATGTATTAATGGGGGTGACTTGATTCTCAGTAATCGGTCTATTGAGAACTAGATTTAGGTAAATTGATGCGGTAAGCCGCATGTTGTTAGCTGTTGTCTCGACTTCGAGCTTTTCTTCCCCCGGTCTCTAGGATCGTAGACTAGCAAACAGTAAAGCATTTTCTAAAGTTAATCCGGTGGAAATGTTCGAAATGTAGGAGTCTAGTGCACGATGATTCGAAACGGAAAAACTAAGTTTGTTTTCCGACACAAAAGCCAACATACGTACTTAGATGCACTCTTCACGAAAACATTTTGTCCAAAGAACAGTCTGGGCGATTTTATTAAAGGTAGTTACTGTAGTTCATAAATTTGTATTTAATATACATATGTTTGTTTCAAAATAATTTATGAATTTCATAATATAGCAATTCAGTCTGGGAATAGCTGCAAATACTCTTCGCCACATATTTAAGCAACAAATATTAAAATGACTAAAAACGCAATATTTAAATTTAATCAAATAAATTTGTTTAAAAGTGTGAAGGTTATCTACATTAACTACGCTTGCATCACCTTTATTAATTTTTTTTCTTTATTATTTTGTGATAAGTAATCTGGAAGATAACTAAGGGCAACTCTTCAGTCAGAGTAAACACTTAAGATTGCAGTATCGTTATTAAATGTTGGCACTAGAGTTTAGCGTTCGTAGGGAGATCGAATGTAAATATTAAGTTGGTCCAGAAAACACTTCGATCTGGTACATTTACTTCGACTTGGAGGAGCATGTATTTGAATTATTAATTTTAAAAACTTGGAAGCTGCAGTCTTATCTTATTGGCTTGTATTTAATGGCTTGAACTGATTTTTTTCCGAGTTTCACTACCATTGTTGTTGTTGATTTTATTACAAGCATCAGAGGAAAAACCTATTCACAAAACAGTATTGAATATGTTATTCAGTGTTTTCAATTTTCTCCATAGCAATTGCATTAGTGTTGCTCATAAATTGATGAGGGAACTGACTACTCCAATAGAAGTACCGAAAGTGTCGATTTCTACTTGCAGGATGACAGGCCGCCTCCATTAGCAATCTCCTATGGCATAACATTTTAAATTGCTAGTGGAGGCAGCCTATGGTATGCAATATTTTATGGTCTCCCATAAATGGTAGGCAATATGGTATGCAATTTGCTCGGCAATCTGCCTGGCAATATTTTGACAGTTCTTGATTTCAAAATGGCGCTGAACCGTGCGAATGCTTTATTTCTTATTAGAAAATGTAGAGATTCTGAATTAAAAGGGATTTTTAGCTCTCGTTGAGCAATGAAAATAGTCTACAGGATATGAAATGGCGGGAAATTGCGAAAAAATTGAATTTTGATGCAGAATAGTGAAATTATTACAAGATACAGCGCACGTCCTTCTCGCTCAGAGGCATTTTCGAAATGAAATTGCATGTCATGAAATTGCCCACGCACAGATGGCATACCATAAATTGGACAGTCGCTACCATCGGATATGGCAGGGTAAACTGCTAGTCGAGCCCCGGTGTGAGGAATAATTGTCGAGATCATATTGACTGGTAATGTCGAAAGGCTTAAAGTACCTTTGAAAATTTACTGCAAAAGGTTATTTCTGTCCTACAACTGTAGAACAAAAATTGATCGTGTTTTTCGCTTGGCCTTGAAAACATTTGGAAAATTTTTAATCCTATTCGGGCACTGAGTTCCTAAAAGTAAGCAAAGAAAATGTTTCACATTTCTAGATATTCTATAAATCAGCAAGATTCCTGTAATTTTCTCGCTTTAAAGATAAATGCAAGCGATATATGTATGTATGAATTTAATAATTTTTTTATTCTGTCAATTTGAAATTCCCTATTACAAAAGTACGGTAGCCCCTCGCAACATTTCCAATTTGTCGATTATCCGAGGTTTATGTTCGCGAGAACTCACGATCGGTTCTTCAGACCAAAACTCGCGGGAAGTAGCACCGGTTCTGATAGGACTTTGGTAAATATTGCTGCATGGATGCATCCATTTGTATCAGCTGGAAAATAAAATAGAATAATCTAGTGAACAAGAATCTGAGAAAAAATTAATGTTATCGCTTCACTTTGAAAAGAATTCACATAGTTTCTATAATTACTATTTACTAATTTAGCAAATAAATTTATTAGTCAAACTTTACTTAACATTTATTTTGAAATAAATATTTCAATAATTTTTAACGTTGGGTCATATTTGTTTTTGATCAAAAGTCATTGGACTCTGGCTTGGTCTTATAATTAGCAGAATTTTTTTTCCTAATCGCCAAGTTGAGCGTCATGTTGTTGTTTATGAATGATAGTGATTATATTCATATGTGAGTTAGTTTGTTCTGATCGCTTTTTTATAGTAGATGGATGGAAAATTTTTAGAAATTCTTTGTATGTGCATTTTACTGCATCATATTAGGTGCGTTTCAAATCAAATTTTGAGCAGATCAAGTTTTGTTAAGTATATTGAATACAACAACAGTTTCGTTGTATTCAATATACTTAACAAAATTTGATCTGCTCGGATGTGCAAAAAAACGCAACTATTATCAAGTAATATAATGTATACACTTGCTTTTGTGGTAAATTCCAAATCAGCAGCGCTGTAAAAAATGATTTAATGTTTTCCATTTTGATTCAATTACACATCTAGGTGTCAACGCGATAATTTTATTGAAATGTCTGATTGGTCCAAGAATCGAATACATTTAAAATTCAAGCTACGTTTACTTGTTATCAATGTTATTATTTTTCTCAATTTAAAACTTAAATTTCACTGCTAGCTATGGCATTATTAATAGTAAAATATTTTCAAAAGAGCAGTAGAAATATTAATAGATTGTACAAATTTTATTAGATTGACTGATCTTGAATTGATTGCGACGCAAAATTAACCTCCTGATCACTGTGAAGGAGGTGAATCTTAGATGGTGATTACTAAAATGCCTAAATAGGGATTTTACCAAGTTCATACTTTACTGCGAAACTACTTTTCGTTCACTGCGGTAGTTTTTGTACCTTTGACTAAACCTGTTACACAGCTAGATCTGTGATTACCAGCGAAAAAGTCAGGGATGCAATTATTTCCTTTGAAAACTTCAAACCTCTGGGCCTGGATGGCATCTATCTGGCAATGATGAGGAAAGGAATTCACCACCTAGATGAAGACCTAAAGGAGATCTTTAAGGCATGTCTAGCCCTCGGGTATATTCTTTCGCCTTGGCGACAGGCTAAGGTAATGATCATACTGAATGCTCATATCCAAGAAACTTGAGCCCCATCAGCCTAACATCGTTTATATTGAAATGCCTGGAGAGGCTTGTTGAACGACACATATGTAGTAGGGTGCTGAATTCTAGCTACTTAAATGATGAACAACATGCACACAAGCATAAAAAATTACGTATGTCGTTCCTTCATTCTCTGGCTTCCAGAGTTGAGGCAGTGATCTATAGCGGAGCGGATACGATGGGGTATTTGTGAACATTAAAGAGGTCTTTTCCTAGGGAACTATATGAAGCTGCAAAGGTGCATGGAGTCCAAAACGTATGAAGATGGCGGTCTTATGGTACGCCTTCTATTGTGAAGAAAATTGTTTTGCTATGTAGCGTATGATAGACGACTTGTATAATAGGGATTGGATATCTATCCGTGATGGTAATGGTGTTAGTGCATCTATAATTGCCGCAAGAATGTTATTCCCTATTGACCTTACGCACCATGTGAAGTGGAGACGACAATCTACTATTGATGCAGCGGCATATATCCTGCGGTAGCAAGAAATTGAACTCTTGTTTACTGCCGCGAGCTTGTCTAGCGCTAGTTGGACGACCAGTGGTCAAGAGGTGGTTGTGAGCTCTCGCGAACAAAAATATCAAAATATAGGTGATTTGCTGATCTCATGGGACGCAGAATTTACTGTTGCCCTAGTCAGTGGGGGCCCAGGAGTTAGAGGCTCGGCTTCCAAACTGGAAACGGGAGATGTCACTTACCGGGAGAGTGAAGACCGACTCAGTGATTTGGAATGCAATTTAACTTAATACCAACCTACATAATCTTATATCACCCTCCAACCGCTGACAAGTGCTGCCAGTCTTTCAGATGCCATAGGGACATCAAGAATGGATTCGCCAAAGCCAGGCCCTCGGAGATATTCTGCAACGACAAACCCAACCTCGATGCCATCTCGACTATGCACCGTCCACGTAAGTTTTCCGTGGGCATGGCCCACACTAATGCCCTTGCATTGAAGTCACCCCCTACGATGATATCATGAGCTTGTCTCCGAATTCCTGCATTGAGCTATTCGGCAACAAGTAGCAGCTCACAAAGGTAATCTCTGCGTATATACCGTAAGGAAATCTTACACGTTACCATAGCTGCAACTGCCAATGCGGGCCGTCTGCTCGCTAGCGATCCAAATCACCATGTACCCCATGGCAACATCTTTCTATATGGATCGCTGATCAGTAAGATCTGAGACCTATGTTCGCAGACTAGCTGTATAAGGAGATTATCCGCTGATCTGCAGCCCTGCAGATGTCCTTGAAGGACTGTCATGTCCTTCTCTGCTTTTCTTTTTTCTGAGGCCTTGTGTAGTTGTAGCCCAGGCACCGTTAGCAGCGTGTCAGCTCATCTTCACACTCAGACACTTATCTTGCCCACCCGGACCCGACCAGATTGGGGATTTTGAATGCTGGTGCTTCATCCAGCTCTAATACGCCTCTTCTCTAATCACATGTGTTAGGAGGGAAGTGCGTGATTATACGTCACCAGCTCCTTTCTTTACAGCTTCGCGTTTGATGGCAGATGCTCGATTTGGACTCTTGAAGTCACAAGTTTCACGCCCCCTAGCCATCATCGAGTTTTTCAATTTTGTGCGGCTATTGCAGCGCACTATATCTAAAAAAAACTTTCCTTCTACGGTATTTCTTATACGCCGTACTAGCGCATCAGTTTCATCCGGGGAAACAAATGGCCCCCAGGACCTTCGCCGGAGTTGTGTGTCTTAAAACAAATCCTGAAAAAGAGCTTTTTCTGGACGTCCCAAGTGTACCTGACCCCTTAAGTAAGCTATTAACTGACTATTTAACTTGGCTATTGTCATGAAAGTTACTAACAACAGCCAAAAGCATGACGTTTAACAGCAATTGTTAGGTAATTCTGAAAAAATTAAAGTTAGGCTTTATTGTCTCCTAGCTTCATCAAAAACTAAAATACATGGCAGAGTTCAAATGCTGAGTGTTAGGACTAACATAAGTATCTTACCTTGATTACTCAAAAATAATTAAAATAAATAAATTAATAAATGTTCGCAATGGTTAGATTTAACGATTTGCTTCTGTTCGATCCCATACTTTTATTTCTATTCTTTTCGTCAAGACCAAAATAAGTTTCATTCTTTGCCTGGAGCAACCTCTAACTGATTTGCAACTATTATTTCATGCCAACCATTTTCGTAAAAAAAAAACTTATTTTTGCCGTACAAGCTAACCAATAAAAAGCTTCTCAATCCATAGACTACACGAATGTATCTGTGTATCCAAGAGTGTGCCATAGTAAAATCACGGTATTTGTTGCTTTGTCCTCTAGATACGGATAGACGCGAGTATATTGAGAGTGAACCACATACACTCACATAATACGCTAATCAAATAGACTTTAAATTCATAGATAGATGCGTACTTATAGTCCTATGAGCGCCTATGAGCGTAGCAGGCCTTTTCTATTGTTGTTAGTACGCTTTTGTCTCCAAGTATTTGAGAAGCGTGCAAGATACGCGCGTGTACTCTGCATTTGGCGAGTATCTTTTCGCTCACGACAGTGGTATCAAATATTGTTTTTGAGTACTTTGTCGAAAATAATAGATGTAGTGTCTGCACCGCGGCGTGGAAGCAAAAGATTAAATATACGAACAGACTATCTTCATGATTCGCGTCCGACAAGGCAACATAGCCGTGGAATGTGTGGACAAATGTTTCGTATAGGGCCACTGAAGCTATCAGTTGTTGATAGTACGTCGTGGTCGTTGGTTGCGTTCGTTTGTTCTGTTGCTCCCATTACTTCAGATTCAATCTTATAGTTTTTCGCATTCGGTCAAATCTATTTTAATTGTATTTTAAATCTAAATCGGTTTTAGGCATTTTGAATTATATTATCGTAGTGTTTCTAGAGTGAAGTGAGTCTATCGAATTAGAATAAGGTGTAAATAATTTGTACTGATCTTTCGTTTCGCAACCACAAAGAAGTTTTTCGTTGCATATATAAATTATCTTTTGTGCTTCGAGTCCTTGGACATTATTCGGTAGGAAGATTGCTTCCAAGGCTACATTTATACATTGAGTGCTTTACGAATTTCCAGCATTGGTGGAGTGTTGTGCATTGAAAGTCGACAAGGGGTTGCAGTGCGCCATAGTCTTCGGGAAGGCTTTTTTTTTTAATTGAATGAATTGAAATTTAATACGGAGCAGCGGACAACGTTGCCGCGTGAATAACATATTATATTTTGGTAAGCCGATTTTCTCATGCAATCTGTTTAGACTGAGATATTGTCTAATAAGCTGTTGATTGATTTCAATTATCATAATGTGAATAGCTATAGATTTGTGTGGATGAAAATTTAACATAGCGTAGCATATGTGTTTCTGGGCGAAGACTATTTAGATGCGAGTGGGTGAGATACTGATATATATCTATTACCAGTTTAGTGATGAAAAGGCGATGATTTGTGTTGTAAACATTCTTGTGAAATTATTACAGGTTTAGTGGGACACATAATAGGATGATTGGTCTTAATAGGGCGAATATGTTTTTAATGTGCGACCATATGCACTATAATTGGATTATTTGGTTTCCGGGATCGATATGCTGCCTGTAATTGTTGTTATTACCGGACTTTCCAAATTGTAAATTAAAAAAATATCGATATGACGTAATCATAGATGTTCTCAGAGCACTAGTTTTTGTCTTCCAGTATTTTTATTGCTTAATTTAGAAAATTTCGGTCCAAATATGTATTCAATATGCAGATTTAATACAATAATAAGTTGTTGCGACTTAGTAAGCTTCCATAAAACGAATCCTAAAAATTACAGGTGCTAATTTAATGATAAATAAGATAAATCAGCTAAAGTAAAATGCATTAACTATGACTTTGTAATGCAAATTATAATAATTAACTTATAATAATTGAACTTTAGTCGAAAACTCCAGCAAAATCAGGTGTGAGAATGCAATAAAAGTAAAATGATTTTTTTTATTGTATCTGAACACGTTTAACAGTTTTATCAATCTATCTTACTCAATTTTTTTTTTTTGCTCAATACAAAAACTGAGGCTTATTTATCATGTAAGTCAATACTATAATGTGTATATACACATATTACAAATGACACTAGTTTCTAATCATTCTTGAATCCTTATCAGTATTTTCTCGCATTGATAACATGCCGTTTTTACACTATGACTACGAATATCAAAAGGGCGATTCGACTCATGCCGAAAGCACTGATAAACTTTGGAGAGAAATAATCTCGTTGCTGATTGTGTTCATAATAAAATTAAAATGATAATCAGGGTTATGTGTTGCTGAGTCTGAGCCAATCAGTTTATTTAAAATATATTGTAAACAGACGTCTATTCAATAATGTTAATTCATAAAATGCATATAATAATAAAGTATATGCCTGCATACGATGTACTATAGACACTGCGTGATATAGCTGACCACCATGGTTGCCCGGTGTCCAGAGGGAATATAATCGTATTTTTCAGACGAGCACTGTTTGTTATGCAATTTAAATTAGATCGAAGGTTACATAAATTAGTGAAACGTGTAGGAGAGGGTGCACCTACGACTACCTTTAATTTCATGTAATATCGTAAGTAACTGTGTGACAAATTGTGTAGTGCTGATTTTACGAAAATCAATATACATTTGCAAAACAATAAACTCTACAAAAAAATCGGCCTGAAACAATATAAAAATAAAAGATCTCTGCACTTAATAACATTGAGACTCGTATATAGGATGTTTTCACAAGAAATCATTTAATTTAACATGAAAAAATTGCAACTACATGTATGACTACTCATGAGACTACCTTATTATTTTTTTTTACTTCGAACTAAAAGCAGAAAATAGAAAAAGTAACATAACGGTATATTTTACGTATAATAAGTGATATTGCTTTGAAAGCAGCGAAATCGATCAGTTTCGTTCGGGACAAGTAAGCGTAATTATGAGTGTGTTGTAACTCAAGGGTGTTACTTTAAATAAAAATTCAAGGTACCGTAAGATTAAATTTTTTACGAATTAATTTCATATTTTTACATGGGTAAAAATATAACGGAAGTCTTGAGGTTCTTAGTAACTTTCCATCGTAGGGGAGGAATTTTTTTTGGATTGAATAGCCACAAAACAGCCTGAAAAGAGATCGAGCAAGGAAAATATGAAACAAGAAAAGATGTTTGATGTTGACGAAGGAGTCGTGGCTAAGGTATCTGTAGTCTGGAGAGCCGCCAATCTCTGAACTCTTTTCGCCATGTCAGCAAATATGATTGACGGCCACCAGATCAGCAAAGCAAAGATAGACCTTGATATCACCGTGTAGATACAGTTCATTAGAGCATATTCTTGCTGGCGTAAATTGCGTCGCTTGCCCCCTCTGCTCTTTCCCTTTCATTTTTCTAGGTTCACCTTCCAGGTGAGCTTGCTGTTCAGAATCAGACCCAGGTTCGGGTCAAGTACTAACCTAGAGAATAATTTATTTCGGGAATACTAAACTATACTATAAATACTATAAATTTGATGAACTGGAACCAATTCGAAACTAGGACTGTAATGTCGTCGGTTTTCGCTACAACCGCGAGTCTCTTGCTCTCGAGCCTCATTGAAATTATATTTGACACCAGGTTCTATAAGAGACAAGATATCTTCCTTATGATTTACGCTTCCGCTCATTCCACTTATCCTTCCTTAAGCGTGTTGCTTGTCTAGCTGCATATAGTAGATTGTAAAATGTTGTTTCCTGTTAAAGAAATTGGCCGCGGAAACTATTGAAATGCTAAAAAGGGGTTATGGGTATGCTATCTTAAGTAAAACCAGAGTTTTCGAGTGGTTTTCACGTTTTAAAATGGAGAAACTGTAGGAAACTGAAACATTTTAAACTGTAGATATGGTGCCAATAAAGAATCCTATGTTTGTTTAAACCTTTGAATTTTGGCAAATTTGAGTCACAATATGCAAAAGACTACGCCAGCATTTTGGTATCTCTAAAAAAAATCAAAATGACTGCTAATTTAATTCGCAATTGAACAATTTCAACCAACAACCTATCTCTTGCTTTCTGAAGCGGGCTTGGGACACGGCTTTGGCTTAATTACAGCGTTTCTTGGCTCTTAAATTCGGAATTAAATACTTAACCGTAAATTGTAGCAAATATATGAATATGGCTGTAGTTTAGATTTATCATTCACACCATTTATGTTATTCATATATCTACTTATTTCACGGAAGAACATTGAATCTAAATTGCCTTAATTTTCATAACTTAGAATATTACTCAGATACTACCCCCAAGCTACTTATTATAGCAACTCGTATACCTTTTTTGACAATATCACCATGACTACTATCAAAATAGCATTAGTTAACGAAAATTTGATGAACTCTAATCGTAAAGTTTTTTTGTGGAATTTATTTATTTATTTATTTATTCATTTTCGTTTTAACAGGATGTCCTGGACAGGCAATTCTTCCGAATACGAAAAAATGCTGGCAAATCAAGTCCGTTAATCTTTACTTACTTGCAAAAAGAATCTTTCATTAGCCGACATCCATTAGGATTCTCTTGATTCGCGACAAAACTCTTAAGCAAAAGTTTCAATGTAAATTCATAGCTTTTCAGTATTAAAAAAAACACAAATTTCACGATTTAAATATCCGCTAAAACTCTTTGACGTGTTGAACAATTTTGCCCATAACTACTCTCATCAAGAGAAAAATGTTATTTTTTACGTATTTTATTTCAAAGCCCTCGTATCAACAACTGTAGATTCACTTGTCAAGATGACAACGAAGACTAAAACAGAGGAAAATGACATTAAACATTTATAAAAGTGATCGGTTGCCCTTCAATACATTTTCATTCTCTCAGAACAGTACACAATACAAATATCAAAGAGTTGTCACAAATGATAGCACGACCTAAAAATCGTCATCTTCTATTTGAAGAAATCCCTTATTTTATCGTTCGAAACATTGCCTCATTGCTCACGGAATAAAATTTTAACGTAACATTCTGTCGAATAGAAACGTATCACAAAATCATATCACTGTTTTTTGCACACAACATATCTCTATTTTATTTGAAAATAGAATTCTTGAAGTTTTGATGTCTTTATCGCATCTAAAAAATTTCGTTCCGAAAACACCTTTATTTGTCTCACTTACAGAAAGAAGCTCATAAGCAGTAGCGTGCACTGGCGGGGGCAACAGGGACAATTAGCACCTCTAGTACATACTTATTGTTGAACAATTTTTGTTGATCTCTACCCCTTACTTAACCTTACCTGTGCCTTTGCAGTACATACTTTACTTAAAATCAAGAAAAGTTTGTCTCAAATTTCGGTGTTTACTATCTCTATTCTAAAGTGCCGTGCACGCCTATGCTCATAAGACCATGGTTTATTTTCAGTCATTTTATAATTGTTATAATTAATTATTTCATGAAATGCATTTATCTTGTATTCTTTGGAGTTGAAGTCTATTCTGATACTGACACTGTAAACTACACTATCATGGCTATTGGATAAAATCCACTAGTTGTGGCTACCGAGTTGTTAGTGTTAAACACCCATTAATGTTATCGGAGTTTTCTTGTTGAGAGCATATTATTTGGACCATAGCATCAAATTTCGCATTGAGTTATTGCTTAGCATCGCTAGTGTTTTAAAATTCGACCATATAAAGACGGTGGTGGAAATGTTCATGGATACTTATTGTTTCGCTAGTGTTGGTTTTCAACATAAGCGGGGTCACTGATCTTGAGGTGAAATCAAGTACTTTAAAGAGTATAAATCTTTTATTACCATTTATTCATATTAATCCTTTTATTAAATTCATTAAAAACGCGGTGTAGACTTCTAGTTAAAAATTTAATGCCACTAAAAAATTTAATGCCACTATATTTTCGATTAAAATTGCGACGATGAATTTTTTTTAAATAAAATAAACAGTTATAGCTACATTAAAAAACCATAAGCTCACTTGCAATACATATATACTTATAGATAATTATATTTTTTCGAAAAAGTACTTGTAACTTATTGTAGTACACTGATAAATTCAATCAAATTACAAAGCTCTGGGGCAAACTGCTGGCAGTTTGAGCTGAGAGTAAAAAGGTCAATTGATTAAACAAGTACGGGTCAGATCGGGGCTTTGATGCAACGTTGAAAAAGACAACCTTATTGCGAAAATTAGATTGACAGCAGTCATATCTAAGTAGACATTAAAGGTTGTTTCTTCATCAGTTGGACTAAATGTTATTGTCATGTCGCCAGAGCAATTCTAATATCTGATAGCGTGAATTTCTCACTGCATACATACAAGCACTGATTACTGTAGGTACTCAACTGAATATTGAAAAATAATTATTTGAAATTGATTTGATTACGATGATTCAACTTTTATGATCACGAGATATTTTTTATTTGCGTTGTATAAGTCGGATCGTTTTTATTGCAGAAAAAAACTGAACTTTCATCAAATTGATAACAAGTTCAACGGAGTCTTTGTATTTTTCTGTCTGCAAATTGATTTTTTTGATTTTTTTAGTTGGGTTGTCCTTTAAGTCCTAGGTTAAGTATATAATTATCTGAACTTGGTGAACTATTAATGCACTCGAGATAAGACTAATACAAGGTTTAAAATATTCTAGTTTATTATTTATTATCGATTTTATTTAATTTGATTCGTACCCTGAAGTATGAATGATATAATTTAATAAATAATAAATATTTTCGAATTATTCAGTTATTATTTTGTTTATTTATTCATCTAATTTCTAGATAAGGTTGCCGGAAATTCTTTAAACGTGTCATTGATTTTTTTCTCGTGTTTTATATGCATGAATGAATAGAATCAAAAACGCGCATGCACTAAGCCAACCACGTATACATTCATGTGGTGACTTATTTACTATCATACACAACAGCTCACATATCATAAATCTAATCTTAACTTGCGCCACCTATCAAAGATTCAGTCCTTTATCGGAAAGTATCAGAATTAAATTTATTTTTATCGCTACGAATCTAATACGCTTCAATTATATTCGGTTTGTATCAGTTGTGTGTTGAAGCTAATTTTTTCCTCAAATTCGAAAAGTAATTTTTTGTCAACCTAATTAGGTAGTAATAGGTTATCTCGCTACTGATAAGTGATATATTTCAGAAGCGTGAATATTTCAGACTACAGTATGTTGATTATATAAAAATATTAATAAATATATATTTCGGGTTTTTGGTAACCGACAAGACGACAATGTTACAGTCGGCAATTAATTTCTAGATGTTTTTTTGTTCCCAATTAAAAATCACAATCGAATCAACAAAATCACGGTTGCTATGACTGGTAGTACGACTTAAGTATTATTATCCCACGATTACTGCAACGCCATTGATCGGATGGAATTCAAACTAGCCTTTTAATAAAATTCCCAAAAATACAATAGCTCTGACATTTTCCAGGCGAAACTTTGAATTATCAATTATAGTGATTGTCGCTTGTTACAGTGTTCAGTCAATGCTTGAGAAAATTCATGGCAGTGCGGTGATGTGGCGCGCTAGTAAATAAAATAGGAAACAGACTTTGATAACCTTTCATGAATCTTATCTGGATTTCTTGTCTATGTGAAGCGTTATTTATGATACACACTTAGTATGTTATTTTGAAATGCATGAATGGAATATTGTTGCACTGCTTTAGAAGTTTTTTTTTTTAAGTTTGATGCCTTTATTATTTTATTTATAGTTATCAGTGCTTTATTTATTTAACTCCTGGATAATGACATTAAACAGTTGTCCCACTAAAACTCGTTTCGGATATGGGGATTGGTAGATTTCGGATTGGTAGAGTATTGATAATCAGTATATACGAGCGTAGCGGGATTGTTTCTACAATGCACTTCATTTTTGATTAGACTCTGGTTTCTTCTTACAGCATAGTTAACTCAAATATTGGAGTGTCATACTTGTGGCAGACCAAGAAATTCAGCACGAGATTCACGTGCTTGAATCTCATCCCGCACGAGTTTCGAAGGTAGATTTGTTCATGTTTTAGGATCCACGAAACTCGGTATCATGTGGAGGTTTGAAGTCAAATCTTCAAAAACTTTTGATGTCAAACTAACCGAAAGCTTTATTGCATGCAACCCCTCGAAGGGTACAATAATATACCATGGGTAATTTTCATATTGTTATGACATCGTATGACGTTGACTGTTCTAAAACGATTGTTTATATTTTTACGGTTACGTTAGCTACGAATAAACACTCTTCAACACAAACCTACATACAGCTCACAGGTGTATGTAGACTCTTGTGGCTTGGTATATTTGCTTTCTCAAAAACATTCATTTTTATGACATATCGAATATCGAGCTTTTTCCTGGTATTTCTACCGATTAAGATTGGAGATCCGTAAGTGAGATTCGATTACGATCTATCAACAGTGTAATAAGGCACCACCTTGGGGCTTGAATATGGGACCGGAATAGTTTTTTTTGTTCTTTCATGTGTCATTTTTTCAATATTTATCTCCTCCTGTCATTTGACTTTTTTATCAGCGCTTCAAAAATACTGTGACTTTCCAAGTCACAAAAAAAAAAAAAAATTGTGAAGTTGGCGAATATTCAGCGCATTTGCTGGTAAAACTCATTTAGTACTACGCGAACGTTGCCAATTCGATGCTTGATATTAGCCCCCCAGTTCATTTTTCTGCCTAATATAGGACCTAAATTTCTAACACTGACAACAAGTTTCAATGTTGATTGAGGGTAGGTGGAAAATAGCCAGCACCTTTTGCTTCCTTGTGAGAGTTCCTTTTTTGTCGGATTTGATTTGAATCTGGACTAGTGCCCATTGCCTACAGCCCGACAAAGTTTGTGGGAACGGACTCCTCATAAACACCACAATGTCATTGGCATGCGCCACCGTTTTACCGTTCTCTCTAACACTTTTACTTTTTTCGCAATTGGATTCTCTGTAAAACGTTTCAAAATAATACTCCGTGTATTTTCGTTTTTCTTTATTTTTACCATAATTAATGTTTAAACTTTTGAAGAATACGCTAACTCAAAAGACAAATAGTGTCTTTTAGATTTGGACAAATGTCAATCATATGGGTTCTGTCAAAATAGCTTGTAAGCGAGACAACATTGAACAAAATTGAATTGTTCAAGCCTCAGGTTTTTAGTTTTTATTAGTTGCAATAAGAATTGAAGAATTTACGCTCTGTGTCTGTCAAAAGTCAGTCGCAAGCAAGTATGTGCCCTTCCGCTGCAAGTCTATTTCTTGGCCATCAACAGTCAGTCTCTGTAGTAATTATTTTCTTTTGCTTGTGATAAAAATCGTGAGTTTTATCAGTATTTACTTTGACCTCCGATTATGTTTATCTTGATCTATAGAGTTATGCAGGGTTGAAGTAACGGCATCTGTGATCCTGGCCTTACAAAAGATGCAAGTATCATCTACAAACAGGGCTAGTTTGACAATAGGGAATCTCAGAGTGCTTATTGTTTATAAGATATACAATAATGGATGTAAGGTCGATCCTTGCGGAACTCCAGCCTCTAAAGACTGCTATGAGGAGAAAAGGCTATGTATTCTTTCATAAAAAGTTCTAACCTGCAGATAGAATTCGTATAGTTGAATATGCTGAATTAGAATGTGAGCAGTTTAAATATAAGTTTTGCATACCAGACTTTGTTAGCAACCTTGGCTACATCAAACATAATCAAACATGCTGACTATCTCTGGTTCATTTCAATACATCTGGGACCACCCTCGCTAGCTGGAGCTCAGCAGGCTAAAGTTTTATTTGAAGCCAAATAAAAAATATGCTATTAGGGAAGTGTATTAGACAGAGGTTTGTTAATACTGTGTACTCCAAACAATTCATGTATATTAAGCCCGTTCACTAAGATCATCACCTCATCTAGATCCATCAATCGCAACGGTTTAATCTAGAGTCGTCTGTGTCTATAGCCTTTGTCTGGCTTCGATTCCTCCTCCACATAAGTTTGTTCTATTCTGTTGTATTGACTTAAGGAGATCGTACAGACTGTGATCATCATTTACTGGAACTACATATACCTACTCTCTTTCGCCTGCAACATCACGTTAGTTAAGCGGCCTACTGACTCTCTAAATCACTGACTGTTTAAGATGGTTCTTGTCTGGTTAAAAGCTCAAGATAAAGTCATAAGCCGCATTTTTTCATACCTCTATCGAGATTGTGATTAATAGCATTGAAAAGAAGAACAACTGGGACAGGATTGTTGTCGTTTTCAAAGCTACTATATTAACCAGCTGTGGATGCTGTTTGGGGATAATGGCCCTGTCGGCCCTTAGGAGCATAGTTACCGATAGCTCATCTATGCCTGTGGCTTTGTAACGTCAGAATGTACATTAATTTGTCCTGAGCTCGTCAGATGTAGATCGTCTAATACCCTAAAGTGTCTCTTTGTTATTCTGGAGTAAATTCCCCATTGTGCTGTTCTCGGGTCCCAAACTCTTTTGGGTAATCTTTCAGCATAGCCATTGGTGATCCGAGACTGACAACTGTTCAGATATCTCTCAGCTGTGGACGCTTTTCGTTATACCTGGAGTTGCCAAGAATATCAATTACATCAGCCTGGTTTCTATTAGCAAATGTAGGTTTATTACCTATGATAAGAATATTGAAGCTGGTTGAAATTAAAAGTTCTAGTAAATATCTGCCTCTGTGGTTCATGTTGATGCTTTCCTATATCTCGTGGTGAGCATTTGTGCCGACGATAGCATTAGCTTTCTTAGTCGGCGGTCTATCTACCATGAAAGATAGACCGCCGATAGTAGCGTCCTACCGCCAACGATCCCTTTCTAACATACAGTGCTTGAATCTCCGTCACAAAGAATTATAAGAACCAGAATTGCATTAAGGTCTTATTTGGTGACAATTCAAATCATTATCTTGTCCTTACCAGTTGGCTGAAACTCAATAAGACTCCCCAGACCACATTCTTATATAGAAGTGGGTCCTTTATAAGCGCGAAATCAACGTGTTTCCAATTAACGTATCTAAGTAAATTGTTCGTTTTCGTTCTGCTATGGTAACTGACTCGCTTTGACCGCCCAGACTTTGTTTCGACTCAGCCGCCTTCTTCGTCCGAAGTTTCATGGTGCTCCTCTTTATTCCAAAGTGGATCGACTCTTTGTTGGCTCTTATTTGATTCGCGGACTCTCAATCTATATCCAGAACCAGCACTGTTTTTGCTGCTAGATCAGCCTCCGCCGATTGATCTTTTAGATCGGTGTTTTGCCTGTTTAAGAAAAACGGAGCCCCTAAAGCTTGGACACGGACGAGTCCTTCTTTTTGTCCAACCCTAGATGTTCTCTGGAGAACGTCAAAAGGATTGACCAAAGGCAATCTTTCATGAAGACGTCGCCGCAAGTCGTCGCAATGTGACTCCAATTGCAGCCTACAAAGTGAGGTGACTCTTCCTCCGTCAAAATGGCAAACTTGAACAGTTCTTCGGTGATTTACTTAAAAATAATATTAAGTACGTCATTCTTTATTGAAAACGGCTAACTTAAGCAGACCTGCAACTACATCCCTGAAGACATTTAGCTAACTTGAAGACTAATGACTAAAGTCGTTTAAATAGCTAATAAAATACCGACACTACAACAAAGTCTAATGTCAAACAAGAACTCCGAAAGCATAGAAAATTATACTTCTTGAGCGAGAAAAGCTAGTGCATAAAATTATCAATAAACAATTTAAGTGGCCAGATGTTCTTCGAATGGTTGAAGGGACTACCAATATTGCAACAAGAAATTCAAAAAATATTTTAATCAAAACTTCGTGATTTGAAAGATTGAAAATTGATTCGGTACAACACGCTGCCAAATGTCATGATAACAAGATACACATAACATCACAAAATAGAAAGAAATATTATCTAATTCAACTATGAATACGTGAAATAGATAATGAACAATTTAGTAAAATTAATTTTAATAATTTAAAAATAAACAAAAATTGCATCTGATATTTTCTGATAAATACTGATTACATAATTATAAATAACTAAATTTAAATTTAAATTACACATGAAAGTCATCATGACTCAGTCAGATAGGCAAGTAATCCTAACTTACTTGTCTTCAAGAAACACGTGAAATCATTTTTCTTATAACGTAACCCTGTTGACCAACAAAAAGTGCTTAATGAAGTGTTTATTCTCAACAGCCAAAACTAATATAACTTTTTTGCCTAAGGCATGACCTTTCCCAACAAAAGTCATTCCAACACTCTGGAATTTAACTTTTACATAGGATAGCTGTTAGCTTTAGAACTATGCGACACTTAAAAAAAGTAAATAAATAAATGTGACTTTTCGAAGTTCTTGTCGCGTAAAGTTGTACATTCGCACAAATAGATGAGCTTGAAGTTTATCGTTAAACAAGATTTACTTGCGTATAGGATAAAAGTGTAAAAAGACAGCTAGTATGCAGCTTGAAATCAATATTTTCTTGTTAAATAGTTCTTACAAGGAAATTAGTCTTGTAAGCAGCTTTGAAATTGCGGAATAGAAAAAAACGAAGATATTTTTTGAAAAGTGCAAGTATTATGATTTACGCAATTATTTTCTTGAGATAATAAATATTTCTAGATGTTTTGAACTATTAATGGAATTAGTTTTAGTGTTGGGACGAATGCTCAGTATGCTTTTGAGAAGATTTCGTAACACAGTGAGGGTATAAATTAAATACTTTATATGTCAGGTTTTATCTCTAAATAATTTACACTTTCAACTCTGCAAAATAATCTTAAATTTCGTCATACTGAAATGACAACTATCAAATCCCGATCCTATTTCAAATTACAATAAAATAGCTATAGCAAATAATTGTCACAAAACAAATGTTCGATCTACGTAAAATATTCTGTGGTAAAATATCACAATGGAAGTCGATAATTAGTAAAATTTGGCAGTTTACTTCAAAATTAAAGTTTGTGTAAGTTCCGATTGGTCCGACTGACAGGTGAATCGACTGACATTGTAATTTCGAAACTGTGGAGAAATATTTATATTTAATAAATAATACAATATTTTAAAAGAATTTTTCTTCATCTGTTTATAAATTTCGTTTTCCGGGGCCTTTTTAACGGTAAATAATTAAGTGCACTCGTAAGTTTCATTAAAAAAATTAGTAGACACTACAACGTTTACATCATTGGAAGAAAACTTCCAAATATTAGTTTTGTTTACTGTCTTTACATTAGACCAAATACTTTTGGCTTGAAATTTCGGCGGGTAATTTGAATTAGTTTGAATTTCAAACACACATCGATATCATAAAAATTTGGTTTCTTTCTGTGGCAGTTAATGAAGATATAGCTGCACAACTGTATAGGAGGAGAAAGCAAACTAGAGATAAAAATCGCTGCAGCCTCAATATCGCTGCTGACCCAGTGAAATAAATATATTTCATCCATTGCTATCTCAGGCATACGCCGTTCCAATCGATAGAGCAAAGGTCGAAAGCAGTTGCAGAGGTTTTTTTGTTTAAAATGTTGGCTAAATTAATTATCAGGCAACACGCATTTATTAAAATCATATAAAAAATTGATTTGTTTGTTGGAAGCATATTACATAGCATATAAAATTCGTTGGAAGAGTACAATGAAGAAGTGACTAGACTTTTCCACACTAGTTGCGTTTGCATAATCTAATCAAAATTAGCATCGCAAATTATTGATTTTTTCATTAGATCTTCAAGATAACGAACAGGATTCGAACAAAAAACTTTCTTTACTATACTATCTGAGTAGCTCTTTTTCCTCGTCAGAGAATAGAACTCTTTAAAGATTTCCGGTGTTTAAGCACAAATAGCATGAAATGCATAAAACTGAACAGCACACGTGTTGATCAAAAATCATGAGATCATACTGCGATATTCGAAAAATGCTTCGAAAAAAGTGTGAAGTGATTTCGTAATATTTATTCATTATGAGCATGAGTTGAGAATGTTACGGGGATCGCGGAAATCCCAAATTTAAGAACTGACCTTTGGAAGCGCGAATGCTAGGTGCAAACTAAAAGTAGGTAAAGAACGTATCTGCAGAACACGAAATTACCGCATGAATTGGCTTGTTGGTATTCAAACAATGGCATCTTTCTGATTTAGATGTACCTGTATGGACGTTTTTTTTTGGATAGAAACTAGTTCTTTTTTGTAGGCAAAGCAAATATGCCATTTTAAAAACGACAGAAAGCGAATGGAAAAACAAAATAAAAATTCGATTCAGATAAGAAATCTCACACGGATCAAATATACGCATCATGAAATTTCAAGGGGACACGTGGACACCAAGCGTAGCTTCATGAGAGACGCTCTAGGCTTTGTGCACAACATTATTTGCCATATTATATAACAAGAGCTTAATTGTTAGGTAAATAACTACACTTAATATTATTTCAAATTCGATCTCTTTTCGAGATAAAATTACGACGAATATCTTAGACTGGATTTTAGCTCTGAACTTTTTCTTGAATAATAACCAACGACTGGTTGCAAATTACAAGAGGTATAAGGCTCAAACTTAATTTATCAGCACACATGTAGTGCGAAGAACATCGCACATTTGCAGATTTTTACACCTACATGTGTGTTATCAATGTTATATACAAGTCAAAGTAATAATTATGGATTCCAGCGCATTCTGTTTGACATACGAGTATATCAAAACGCAGTGGTACTGTACTTAGTACGATACAGATTACTGTGCTTAGTGTAAGTTCCCAAAATTCTGGGTACTAAAATTATACCAATATTACACTAGCTGTCTGAGTTCATATTAAATAGTTTACGGACTGCATTGCATTCCCTGTTATAGTTATTTGAAAATGGTCAAAAGCATATTTCCCTCTGCCCACGAAAGGTCTGGTATATTATATTAAATGCCAGAGCGCAAAGCAAAATAATATTAAGTCAAGTAGTTCCTCTATAACCCGTTGAAAGTCCTGAACTTGAAACTGTCACAGACTTTATTCCATACTAGTTGATGTATGAATTGATTAATTCCAAGACTCACTTTGCTTTTTATTAACTCAAGATTCTACTGTGAAATCATAGTTGATCGTTCATGGCTGGATTTGAACCAGGGGCCATGTCTATGATATAAAAGAAAATGGATAGAAAATGGCTATCCGTGCACTCATATGTGAGTTAGCCTTTTTCAATACACGCACAACGCTGCTCTCTCACAAAAACTCCTATCAATGCAGTATCTACCGCTCTCACCAGCGAAAAGCCCGAATGCTTTCTCTGATTTGCAAGAAATGTCATACATGATATGTAGAGCAGAGTGAGAGCGCTATCGGCGAAAAACCAAAAGTAAATTCAAATTTACATGTGGTTCAAAAAGCAGTGTCATATTCACATGAGACTCTTCTGATCGAAGAGCAAGGTCGTGCGAATGCCGCGTGTTTTGTATTTTGTACGGACACGCAAAAACTGTCATGCATGTTAATAATGCGTTAATATGGTGTATCTAATATACATATGCATATAAATATTACAATAATTGATTCCATTTGTAAGCAAATATTTATGTGATTGTTCCCAGGTAATGCCGGTTTTGCTTGTCTCACACAATCGCATCTCATTTTCATACTAAAAAGCAGAATGTTGACAATTAGACCATTTCTCAGGTTCGATTTCTAATCTATTCTCTCTCTTTCTCTTATATCTGTTGTATGGTCTATCAAAATGTTTACTATTGATACACCATTGTTGATATTTTTTGAAAAATTTCATGGGTAGTAGCATTTTTTGGGCGTCCTGAGCGTTCATTATCCTGTATCGTTGCCACCCACTTTTTTACTAAAGGAGAAGCTAACACCTTTTGATCATAGGCGCATCGTAAGGGGAGGCCGGGAGGACATCACAGATGAGATAAAAGAGTGCGGACTGATAGCTATTATGGCAGACGAAGCAAGGACCCACAAACAGGAACAACTCTCCGTTGTTGTGAGGTTTGCTAAAGGACTAACAGTCGAAAAAGGGTTCTTAAGTTTTGATTGTCCAGGAGCTAGAGATACCTCATCTTTAGTAGATATAATTTTGAGTCTTTTAGACAGCTATGGATTTAACAAATTACCTGTTATTTTTTGACAAGCTTATGATGGCGCTAGTGTCATTTCAGGGCAAAAAAGAGAATTGCAAACCAAAATTAAGGGAAACACCTTGCTGAATTTGCTCAACCTTATTAGCTCAACTGGTAAATAATGCTAGCTGTTCCAAATTCAACTATATTTTAGAACGAAGAGTGCGTTGCATAACTCTTCATCTCGGCAAATTATATTAAATTATTATTATTAGCTAATTGTATTCCAATTTCATCACAGGTGTCAATATTTTGAAAGTAATTTATCCTCTTTTTCAGTGTCTTTCTGGCTAACCGATACCCTCGGAATAATGTACCCTCAAAATATCGACATTTGTTAGGAAATTGAGACGAAAAAATAGTGTTTTATTTGCAAGTACTTTCATTCTATTCAGGAGAAAATTATCGCATGTTTTGACCCTTTCGGCACTAGACCCCTGCCAGATTTTAGACCACGGTACGTCTATGCTTAGGATTTAGCCCTTTAATACAACAATTTTATAAAAGCTGCTATACCAGGTGTGGTGGTTTTCTTAATTTTTTCTTAAATAAAACACGTTTAAAGATAAGTTGTAGATTCTCTTCCAGAAAACCGTTCATCTTTTGAAGTTATCGAGTCATTTTCGACATATCCGTAATTACTGATGTGCTGTATGGAAATTGTGTGTGTCATCGATGAAAAGAAGTAATTGTCGGATGGGGGCAAGTCTGGTGAGTAAGGCAGGTGGTTCAAATGTTCCTAGCCAAGTGCATAAATGATGTGTTTAACCGCTTGCGCTGCATGCAATGGGGCGTTATCTTGTTGCAAGATTACTCTTCCGTATCTTCTGGCCCATTCTGGTCACTTTTCTATCAATGCATAGTTCAAATTGATCAGTTGGTTTCTGCAGCGATCGGTAGTCACTACTTCTTTCCACCAAATACACAGGATTTTCTTCTTTCCGAATCGATTCGGTCTTGAGGTCGATGTTGATACTTTTTCTTGGACAACCCATGATTGGGGCTCTCGAAGTATATCCATTTTTCATCCCCGCTATGACCCGATGTAAATAAAACTCTTTCTTTCATATCGAGAAAGCAACACTTCGCGTATAATTTTTCGTTTTTCGGGTTGACTGTATTTAGTGCATGTTGTACCTAATTTCCTTCCTTCTGGATGTTCCACATGGCATATAGGCGACCACAAATAGTTCGACTGCTTACATTTAACCATTCGGCCATTTTTTGCTGTGTTCTCTCGAATATTTGTTGGTTTATGTATAGCACAAGTCAAACAAACTGTATTCGACGAAACATTCGCTAAGTGTGTAGTTCTCTAAAGAGTTTTACGGACGTATCGTTAGTTTAAGTAAGTAAGTTATGGAGAATGAAATATTAGTTTTTCTTTGTCTTGTGTAGCGGAATAAATTCCGATATTTTTATGAAAAATAAGCTGGGTCTTCACATAAATGAAGGAAAGACAAAGTATATGGCGACAGCATCTGCAGGAAGATCCCCGATAGTTGGTCAAATCTTCAGGGTAGTTGAGCATGAATTTGAAGTTGTGCCATCTTTCAACTACCTTGGGTCAATTGTAGAACCCGATAACAACATGGAGAAAGGAAATACGCGGGTGGCTGCTCAAATCAAACAAAGCCTACTACAGTCTGTCAAGGATCTTCAAATCCCGAAATCTCACCCGAACATCAAAGCTCCTGCTGTACAAGACCTGGTCCTGCCAGTACTCACGTATGGATCCGAGACTTGGGTGCTCAGCAATAGGCACTCTGACCTCTTAGCCGTTTTTGAGGGGAAAGTCTTGCGAAGAATCGTTGGCCCCATACCTGAAGAAAGGCGATTAGGGAGACGCTACAACCATGAGTTGTATGCTATCTACCTAGAAGCAAATATAATGACTAAGCTACAGCTCGGTAGACTCCGGTGGGCAGGATACCTAGCTCGAATGAGCGAAGAGGATCCTGCTCGGAAAACCCTTTGCGGTATATTTTACGGCGGACGACAGCCTAGGATACCTTGCCTGCACTGGAGTCATGGCGTTGGCCAGGACGCTTAGAGCTTAGTGATGACCAATTGGATGACATCGGCTGGCGATCGGGATCAATTGAAAAGTTTTTTGACGAAGACTAGGAGCAGATCCGGCTGTATCGTTGGTGATGATGACGATAAGCTGAAAATCGAAGTTTCAATTCAGTTCATAATCTCTATTATAACATAAAATTTAATTTTCAAATACTCAAAGTATTGAGTTAAATAATCTTTTCACTATGTTTTATGTATTCTGTATAATCCCAGGCCATTGAAGCTCTGTAATAATCGCACAGTACAATCATATATAAGTATGTACACACACGTCGTAAAAATCATCGTCCAAATTATCGAATATCAACCACAAACTTCCTACACCCGTATCAAAATCATTTCTCAATATGAACAAGAACACGTAGCTCTTTCTTGTATTTGCGTATTGTATCAGCAAATTCACCAAATAATCGACTCTAAAAAAAAAAATATTTACAACTACAATAATTTCAAAGATAAAAATTAGTAACGTGCCTGTATTGATAAAGTTTGACTGTGACTCAGTACAATGGTATTGAAAGGAACCGAAAGGTGGTTTTCAGAAATTTTATAGTTTTCCGCAAGAGTGTTTGCTTTTGCAATCGAAATTCACGATTAGATGACGTCATTTCAGGAAATAAACACCCATTCGTTTCCTATCAAAAAATGTTTTGACGTACATATGTATAGTTACTTATTGTGGTCTTATGTCAACTCACTGAGTTTACTAATAAGAACGCACAGTTGCAAATACTTAATTATTTATTCAAACAACACACAACTTAATTTAAGACAAATCAAAGTAAAAACTATATTTGCGGTGGTCGTGCCGATGGCACGACCGCGTCGGTCGACTGCTGTGCACGGCCGCGTCGGTTGACTGCTGTTGATCAAGTGAGATACTTTGTCACGACGATGACGACGCAGTGCGAGTAATCCTATGACAAGGTGGCCAACCTTGTAGTCGCTACAATACTCCCCCCCAAGTGTCCTGCAAGGCACTGACCAATTGGAGGTTACGTAGGATCGTCTGATGACGGCTCATGCAGCGTAGCATTCTGGCATGGCTGTGGCGTAGCGTTGTGGAATGACTGCGTCCTGGCGTTTTGGCATGTCTACTGTGTAGCGTTCCGGAATGGCTGTGTTCGATGAAGCTGCCGAGGCGACAGTTGTCGGGCCTCGTGTATGCCGAGTAGTATAGTATGCCGAGGCGACGGTTGTCGGGCTTCGTGGCTGCCGAGGCGACTGTGTCGGGCCTTGTGGCTGCCGAGGCGACTGTGTCGGGCCTTGTGGCTGCCGAGGCGACTGTGTCGGGCCTTGTGGCTGCCGAGGCGACGTGTCGGGCCTTGTGGCTGCCGAGGCGACAGTTGTCGGGCCTCGTGGGAGCGAGCCAATGCGGCGCAAAACGATAATGCGGAGCGATAACGAACTTGTTGCGCAGTTAGAATTTTCCAGCGATTGTCGTCTAATTGCGGCGTCGGGATCACCATTTGTTGTGGTAACCGTGTGCACTTATTTGCGTAGTTGCGCAGTTTGGGGTCACCAATTGTTGTAGTGCCGATTGCATTTATTGCGTGCTCTTTTTCTCGGGGTCACCACTATAGTTACTTATTGTGATCTTATGTCAACTCACTGAGTTTACTAATAAGAACGCACAGTTGCAAATACTTAATTATTTATTCAAACAACACACAACTTAATTTAAGACAAATCAAAGTAAAAACTATATTTGCGGTGGTCGTGCCGCGTCGGTCGACTGCTGTGCACGGCCGCGTCGGTTGACTGCTGTTGATCAAGTGAGATCCTTTGTCACGACGATGACGACGCAGTGCGAGTAATCCTATGACAAGGTGGCCAACCTTGTAGTCGCTACATATGTATGTGTAGAGTTAATTGGAATTCAGTGGAGTACAAAGCTCTTTGTGCGCTGGGCACATGTAAAGTTAAAAATATTTTTGCATGTAATTTGTTTACTTATCTATTTTCACGTATACCTAACCTATCCCATAGTAATCAAATTTCTCAAATTAAAACTGAAAAAAGATAGGAACATTAGGGGATTCATTTGTTATGTTGAAGCAACATTTTAAAATTAGCTCATGCGAAAAATATTTAGAATAGCGAAACAAAGCAAATCACATTCACTGAAAAATAGTGGAAGACTTGTTAATTGTTCAATAAACCACCTATTCACAATAGCTCGGTAAATTCACACCTCGATATACAGATTATCAGATTCAATGTCTATTCCCGGATATATACGTGTGCTTAATAGACTTTATTTATCAGAAAAACCCGTTGCAATTTAGAATGTTTACACAAAACGAATGACTCCATAAATTAGCATACTAGAATCCAAATAAATACTGCATGGTATTGTGCTTCAATCAAAGTTTACGTTGTAACCCAGTAATATGTAGAGTATTTACCAGTGGTTTTATTTTGGTATACATATTTTGATGACATTGAACCATAATCTTTTGGAACGATTATTAGCTTATGTTTGTTGTGCTGTCGAAGCTTATTCAAATCGAATCTAGATGATTCAGAATGCCTGAAAATTTTTAGTAATCTTCTTTGAGCACATTATTTTGTTGTCTCCGATGAGTGAGAAGCGGAAAGAATATTAGGAGAAACTACTAAAACTATTGATATCTCCCGCCCAGAATGAGTTGATGAGACCATGTGCGATGTAGCTTGTGGTATGGAATAAAAATAAACCACAGAGACCAGTATCATTGATGAGTGTTTTATTTATACACGATTACTGCAGTGTTATGAATATTTATAATTCGCTTCGTAAAATGAATGATTGAAAATAAAATGTGAATTTGCGCGGTAGTTTATATACATGGCGTAGTCTAATCATGTTTTAAGTTTCTACGTCGTTTCTTTTGTTTGTCAAATTCAGTGGTGCGTAAAAGTCTATTATGTAGTTAGAATGTCTAGACAACACTATTCATAATTTTCTGAAGTGTGTATCCACTTTGAATGATCCAGAAAAACCTTGACCACTCTTTAGCTTTTGGCACACATGAATATTTAAAATTTGTTTTTGTGATTATGTAGGGCGGGGTAGTTCGTTAATCAAGCATTAAAAAATATACTTTCACCATTTTGGGAAGAAAGATAACTTCTGTGGTTAGATTGTGAGAACTTAGATATCACTGCTCTTTCCGCCAAATTTCATCCTCCATCATCGTCGACTTTAACAAAAATAGAGCATCATAAACATCCTTTAGGAAAAATGTTCGACTTCCCCACTCTTTATTAATTAAATCTGTTATTGACATAAATATTGAAATATTTCAAAAAAATCTGCATGCTGTGGTGATAATGTGAGGTAGGATGTGAGGTAGGTGAAATATATAGATAACTGTTTTGTGAGGTGCTGTATAAATCACTATTAATTATTGTTTGTAAATTATTAACTAAATAGCTTAAAGTCAATAATATCGTATCTGTATTGCGTGAAAAAGTAATTTATCATCACAATGGCATTGGGTACGTCATAATTTATTCAATGTTTATATTTCGCTCTAGCATTTGCTTTTTCAATAATTTCTTAATTGAATTACTGATGAATCCATTTGTCATTTTAATGTGGTAATAAAAGTTTAAAGAGTTGTTGTTGTGGTAGCTTGCATGCATTTTATATAGTACTATACTCATTAGCGGTGAATACATGAATAGTTACATCAAATCTATTTTTGGATATTAGTAGAAGAGAATGTTATAATATTGCATGCACCCAATTTTGATATCAGGCTATGACGTAAAAACTAATTTATTATTTCAACCAAAAATCTATCAGCTATAGCCTTTATTTTGTTTGAAATAAAATTAAAAGAATGAAGAAAGGAATGTTAAGAATAGAACCGCGTGAAAGTCTGAATAGGAATCTTTAGAAAGATTGATTTTTGATGATATCACTCACAAAAGTTTGAAAATATAGCAGAGTAAAACACTTATTACTTATTTTCATTAACTGATACTTATAAATAACCCCAGTTGAAAAATACTTGGCTGGAATATTTGCATGTTAAGGCTGGTACTGAGTTCGAGTTCACGTGAAATTTTGACATGTTTCCATTATCTGGTCATTCTTTCGAGCGAAAATTTTGACAATTGAGAAAAGCAGAGACAATGCTCATTTCTGACGGATAAAATGTCATGAATTTCACTTTTCGATTGATTTTCTTATTGGAAAGACATTTTCACTGCTCCATTTTCAAATTGAAACACCAAATTTCACTTTTCCGCTCGAAAGAATGAACTGCACAAACTAAATTGGCGTGAAATGATTCGAGACATGTTTCAGTGCCATCTACGTTTTCAACGCGAAAGCAACTTCAAAGCAACTTTTCATGCTAAGAACACAGTACCAAACTTGCTTATTTTCAAGCTAAATTTTCGCCGAAAGAGATTTCACGTGAAATTTTGTATGAAAATTTCACGTGAAATCGAACTCAGTACTATGCTTTAGATAGGAGAAAGCTCTTGAAGTTGCTCGACGATAGCTTTGCTGGGGAGGGCAGCGCAGATCGAGCAGGGCTAGTGACAGATACGCTGGTGAACTTTGCCATGAGCGAAATCAAACGGGCGTGCGACGTTTCGATGCCACGTCGGAGACAACCTTCTGGGAAGCAACAGACTTATTGGTGGACCGAACGTATAGCAGAACTGAGGTGAAGAGCTCTAGCGTTTAGGCGTAGAGCTCAGCGATCCATCGATAGAGCAGAAGCATCCCAAGCTGCCGCAGAACACAAAAGGGTGAAAAAATAACTGGGGAGAGCTAACAAGATGAGGAAAAAACAAATGTGGCAAGCGCTTTGCGATTAAGTGAACCGGGAACCATGGGGGTGGGGCTACAAACTAGTTTCTGGTAAATTTGGTCAAATGGGTCCTGGCCCACTATTGGAGGCGGATACGCTGAAGTGCATCGTGGATTCACGCTCTCATAGTCCGTCAGGAAGATATTCCTTTGTTCACTCTTTGTTCACTCAAAATGAGAAACCGAAAGGACCATGGTGCCAAGATCATTCTAGCGGAACCGTCAGCGTTGCTGCGAATGTATGAAGCGTGTTTGTTGGCGGGTGTCTTTCACTCACGCTGGAAAGAGGCATGACTTCTTTTGATTCCGAAGGGAAAGGAAGACTCTAGCACACCATCTACGCACAGACCTCTTTGTATGCTTGATACGGCGGGGAAACTCCTGGAAGGCCTGTTAAAGTCACGAATACAAACAGTAATACGAAGGGCCGGTGGCTTCCATCCTATGATACTGTCAGAAGTGGACTCTAAACGAGCGATGTGACCATCTCGTCCCTATTAAGCTTAGCGATATTCGAGCCTAGCCACTTACCGAGAGGGTGGTATCATTTTGGCTTGCTCTCAACGATTTGGAAGGTGATGTAAACAAATTACATCAAATTAATGTCAGTTCGAGAGTCCATCTCGAATTAACTAACAATATTAGATAGATAGATAAAACGTTTATTTAAAAAAATTAGATTGCACAATATTATATCTTAAGTGTTACAGACAATAAGTCTTTTCACGCTATATAATACATTTTTTTTGCATTAGCGGAACTTATTTTTGAAGAGTTTATTTTTTAATGATAACGTCTAGTTAGAAAAGAAATATTTTCAAAAAACTTTGCTTTCAATATTAAGTACACTTGTCACAAACTTATTATCAAGGGCATTTCACTAATTAATACACCGTCTACAAAACTATCAGCTTTCGAATTGATTTTGTGCAATAGAATCGACTTCACCACAAAATCTCACACAAGGACAAGAGTTCGAAGCCATATGCAAATAGGAATTTACGAGCATGCCCATACAAACATACGGACATCAGACATGCATCGCGTATCAATGTTGATCGTTCAATTACATGCCTAAATGATCTGAGCAAGAGGTCAATTGTCATTTTTTTGAATCACAAGCACATCCAAAGTCATACAGGCACATTTTTTCAATCTTCTTGCGCTCAAAGTATTGTTATAATCTCATCAGGCTTCAGTTACACTGAACTCAATTATTTAATTAAAATATTTTCCGAGAGTTAACCGTTGTGAGGTCGACACTAAAATCTTGTGATGCGATTGTCCCAATTAAAATCTTATGGTGGTGGTTGCGCGATTATTTTATACTTCGTGATAACGTCTTGACCACATGATGGCCATACAACCAATTTCACCTGATATTCTTCAAGATTTCTTTTCATGGTCTTTTTGTGGTCTAGACACTATGCTGACTGATTTCATAAACAAATGTTTTTGTCGACCTTGTCTGATATATAATCAGAGTCGATAAAATTGACAAAACGTTTTTTTCATGTAATTATCATTTATCATGCATATGAATTATCTCTTAAAATGCATTTGAATTTTTTTTTATCAGATACGAACTGTTCGAACTTTAGGTCAGACAACCAATATATATTTTTCAGATATCAGTTTTTGATTTATGAATCACTATTTAAATATTAATACCATACCAAGTTGTTTTTCGTAATAAAAAAACAATATCGTCGAACAGTATCACCGTTTTTTGCTTTTTAAACCTGCGACCAGGGTTCCCATTTTTGATACATTTGTATAATTTTGATATATATTTATTTGAAACTTATATATTTGATACAATGATACAGCAACTCACTGAATTATGACGAAATGACACATTTTGTCATCCAGCAAATAAATTAAATTTTTTAATATTGCTAGCATGAGCCTGCCAAATTTCCTCTCTCTAGTAGTAATAACTGCCAACTTCAATCTACTTTACACTCTGAACTACTCTGAAGATTGGAAGTTTTCAAGCTATTTAAATATTAACGGGAGCGCCTTGGGATTAACCGAGTTTGGTTGAAAAAAATTTATGTAGATCAATGTCATCTGCCGCCTTTCCTCATGTTTGACTTTAACAGCTGTACCTTATAGTTTACCTGAAAACGAGGTTTTTCTGCATCAAACTTGGATGGCAAAGTAAAAAAGAACTGATAGAGTTTTGGGGAGCAAGAAACCAAAAATATTTGGGTACACTGTAAAAATATATTCTTTCATTCATCATATTCATCAAATCATCAGTATTCCGATAGCCGAAGAATTACATATATTTTTTGTGTGAAATTTAAAGCAGTGACTTCCCTTAAAAATAATCTGCGCTCCGTATTAATTTCGTGAAAATTTTGAGCGCATTCGCAAAGAACCCACATTTTATTTTGTGTGGCTTCAATATTAATATACAGATGAAAACAAAGAGCGGAAGTAATTTGAGATATTTTTTTGGCTCTATATTATTCAATAAATATAGTGTGTAGCTCCAAACCAAGTTTTTTTGTATTATAATTTATAGTTTCAGTACTTCGATCCAAATACACTTTTGGGAACTTTTTGATACATTTTTATCAATATTGATACACTTTTTGAAGAAATTTGATACAACGGAAAATTTGAGAGTGGGAACACTGCCTGCGACCTTAAATAAGCCAACAAAATATTTCCTTTAATTTTTTTATAAATATTAATTTAATATTAATTATTGCTTTTTCTTCTCTTTCCAGGAAAATATTTTTTAAACGTTTTAATTAGTTTTAAGGACACATCAAAAATGCATTTTCGCGATATATGCAGCAAACCATGCACACTTGCCACAATAGGAATCCTACTATCAATATCTGGTCTTATAACCGTTTTATTTTGGTCAGATATATTTGACTCGATGCTAGCACGGGTAAGATTTTTGCTATTATTTTCAATTAAATTTAATTTTATTCTGATTTCAAACTGATTTGCATGTCAATTATTTACCATATTGAAATAGTCTTAGTATTATTATAAATTATAACCGACATTCAATATTACACAATTGATTTTATCTCAACTGACGTTAATACTCTCAGCGGGAACCATTTGTGATAGAAGCCGAATTTAACCACTTCGGTAGATAATGAATATTACACCTCATAAAATATTAATCATTCAACAAGAATGTAATAAATGTTTATTTTTCATTATTATTATTTTCGCATTTATCGCACACTCGCGTGCAAAGTAGCACTTTGTATGATTTTTATCTTATTCATTTCACTCACTACACGTTTTCGAGACAACAGAAAAATTATGATGTTTTTCTTTTGAACGGTTACTGACACTTTTTACTGACATGAGTAATTTATCTCTTATAATATTTTTTTTGCCCTGGTACACAAATGAAATCCGGTGCACGCTCAAAATGACTAATCATTTCGATAAGGACTGAAAATAGAGTACAATCTAGTATTGTGTTTATGAAAACATATAGAAGTGCGCATTTTTGTTTGCGAAAATTAACCATGGATAAGATCTCGCTGTTTTCGCGTGAAACATTATAAAAAAAATTATGTATAAAAATTAGTAAAAATATGTCATTGAAAATATTGTCCGTCGCTAGCCACTACTTAAATATTAATAATAAATTTATTTCCATTATACTGCCCTACTAAGCATAAACGATCTATATTTTAGCGCTTTCGAAGTATTCAATGATTTGTGTTTTGATTTGCACTGGAGATATATGGAGAGTGCATTTTTCAATATTGATTTTAACATACTTCCACAAAAGATAGGTTTTTCAAATTTTGCAGAATCATGTAATAGAGTTTGTAGTTTTTGAATCCGGTGTTAACTCAAAAATGACTAAAATCTAGATAGAATCTTTATGGTTAGTAGGGCAGTATACATATAGTATAAAAAAGTGAACATTAATTTATTTCAGTATTTGATGCTGCAAATAATAATTAGTTTAGTTCACTAGATAATAAAAGTAAACCGTATGATAAGCTATAACCATGCATAAGGATAAAGACCTCTTAGGTAATGCTGCATTTAGGCACCATCTTAGGATACTAAGGAGCAAGTGTGACAAAGTTTTTTTGTTGTTTGGAAAGGTAAAAAAAAATCAAAAGATACCTGGGTCCTTAAATCTCACATGGTTATGTGGGATTTTTATTTACTAAAAAAGTTCCTCTACAGGCCACGTAGGTCCGCTTCAGAATCAGCTCTTAGATTACTTCAATCCGGCTGTGCTTGCTCACCTATTAGTGTCTTTCTAATTCAGAAGTTCCACAGTAGTATTTCCTCAACATATGTTCAGGCTGTGCGCCAGTTGTCCTTGTAACGCAGCATCATTTCTACGATCGATTCTGGCGTCACCGAGCCAATCGTGGACTCGAGGCTGCTCCTAAAACTTGCGCCCTGATTGCACGCAAAGAATGCAAGTAGGACGGTTTACTCACCATACCCCAAAGTGATTTTTTTTCTTCGAACATTTGTAAAAATTGTTTATGGTTGGGACAGTGGAAAGAAGTTAAATGTTTCATGAGTGGGACTCTAAGAGTTTTGGATATTTCACTTGCTGGAGACTTAGCAAGTGTTAAATAATTTTTTTTTAACTGACGCCCATCTACTTCAGTTGATATTTTAATAGTGCAGTTCAGTGACTGTCAACATCTAGATTTCAAATTATTACGTTTCAATATAGTCCCTTCAAAGTCTACTGATACACTATCGTTTCTTCTTTACGCTTTCAGTTAATCCTTCTTGCATATCATGCGCAATATGTAATTACTTGCTAATTCATGCGAAAGTGCACTCAAAATGCAAATAACCTTATTAATATGCGACATGAAATCTACTTTCATATCTATCTGATAGATATTGTAATTTTCATGAAGTCACAAAGGGATTATACATAAAATAATCAATGTCAATGTTTTTCAATTGTATCGCAACTAAGTAGCATAATAAATATTCTAAAAGTAAATATAATTGATATAACACTTTTCACTAATTTAACGAATGATAACGTCAAGCTACGGCAGTGGACACAAAATTAATTCAAACATTTATCTGCAGAAATAATAATTGACCATCAGGTGTAATTAGCGATAATAGCAGTAAAATAGTGCCTTAATCTTCAATTAATTTTTAATTAGTGCAAAACAATGCTAGTGCATTTATTAATTTTGTAAACAATGTATTTTTGTTTACCGGAAACCAAAAAATCATGCCATCGAATTTAGCTGTGCAATTCAATTAGAATGTGCGTCAAGGGAACAAAGGACTGAATGATAGATAATTGATGTACAACAAAGCACGTATACATTGTATTCGAGTAATAACAATGTTGACTTGCGTCCGTTTAGGAAATTTGCATAAATGTAAAGTAGGGTTTTTTTTATTAGGCATGCATCAACGAGGAACATTATTAGTTTGTGATATCATTCGTATAGATAAATGTTATTACTTACCCTCGCAATCAATAACATAGATCCAATCTAAATTTTCTTGTAATTGGAATCATGAAATAATTTGAATAATTAGGCATTAAGATACTTACTTTTATGATTAATATTTAATTAATTATAATTAATTAATAATTATGATTAATTAATAATTATAATTAATTTAATTTTAATTTAATAATTTTAAATATTAATCGTATTTCCACTATTGATTTCAGGAGCTTGCTCTACGGCCCGGATCAGAAACCTACGAAAAATGGCGTATACCACCGATGCCTATGCATTTAGATATTTACTTCTACAACTGGACTAATCCCGAGCAATTTCTGGATAAAACAACTAAGCCGCGTCTGCAACAGCTCGGACCATATCGATTCCGTGAGAAACCGGAAAAAGTCGATATCAAATGGCATCCGGAAAATGCTACAGTCTCATTTCGCAAGAAAAGCGTTTTCTTTTTCGATCAAGAAGGCAGTTCGGGATATCTGCATGATAACATCACAGCTTTGAATATTATAGCTCTAGTAAGTATATAAAACTGTTTTATTTTTATTAGAATTAAATTTACAAGCAGGGTAATAAATAATTAATTATGATTATTTTTTCCCCTTTACTTATCAAGTCAGCTGCTGGACGTGCTATACACTGGGATTATGTTAAGCAGAAAAGTGTTTCGATTGGACTGCAGATGTACGAACAACCTATGGCTGTGACAAAAACCGCCGATGAATTACTGTTTCAAGGATACAGCGATGATATGATTGATATTGCTAGAGAATTTCCGATTTTCGGAGCAGATGTACCAGTTCTGTTTGATAAATTTGGCTGGTTCTATACGGTAAGAATGTTGATAAACTTGAATTTGGCATAAGGTAAAACACCAAAAATTTTAATCTAATCAATTTGTTCTATGGAGGGTAGATATATATCATTTTATCACAGATAGCAATTTTTCGAAAGTAATCTGTTTTTTCCTCAGTGTATATATGTAGGTCTTGATAAAGACTGAAGAAGAGAGCAGATTACCAGCGAAATATCGATATCTGCGAAGAAAATAAAATATATTGCATTCATGTTTATACCAAACACTTTGGGTCTTAAACCTAAAAAAATAAAATTAGGTCAATTCAAGAATAGAAAATAGAAAGGAATCCCAATAGAATTTGCCTGATTTGTATTATTTTTAACCTTTAAAGAAAATATTTTATTTGAAAGAACTATTTTTACTTTAGAAGCTAGATTTATATCAATTTCTTGACGAACATCGATATTTCGAGCGTAATCTGAACTTAACTTCAGTCAAAAGTCCAATAGACACCCGCAGAATAGATAATATTACCATCGAAAGAACGATATCTGTTAAGAAATTGGAATAAATGTAGCTTCTACTAGAAATGATTTTCCTTGTAAAATCTTTTGAATCCTAATAGTTTGACATTTTTGTCAAAACACAAGAAATATGTACATTTGACTAAAATGCTCCAAAAACTTCATTATATTTATCAAAAATATTTTTAGTGTAGCGTAACTTTTTCAATACTATTATATTATGTTACCATTACGTTTAGTAGTAAATTTTCCTAATATATGCCGGTAAATTTCAATGAACAAATATGAATTAGCAACATTTTTTACATACTGATTTTATAAATTTACATATTTATTTAATTCCGGAATGCTCCTTGACTTTTTGTTGTTGTTTTTTATCTCCAAGGAGTCCACAAAAGCAATAGCTTTGTCTGCACTAGTGTGTTTTAGGCCCTGTGTGCCGCAGAGTGGTGACATTATCGATTTGTTTTTAGTCTTGAAGTACCTCAGGCTCGAAGCTTTGGTCAGAAGCTTGAGTAGCCTAGTGGGTAGAGCACTGGCTTCTTGCGTGTGGGGTCCCTGATTCGAATCCAGGTTCGGACGAGGGTCCGCGCACCAAGCTTTGAGTTCACCTAGCTCTGATTAGGTACCTGATTTAAATCAGGGGTAAAGTAAGTCACTCACTAATCACTCCACACTCGTATCCACAATGATTAAAAAAAATGTAATGAAGGTCTGTACCAGCTTCAACCCCCAGACCCGTACGGGGGTTGTCGTGGGATTGCTTTACTTTACTTTACTTTCGATGCTTTGGTCGCAGCATGCCCGCCACCGCATTAAACACACTTTGGCTTTTCTTCCCTAGACTTTTTGCAGTCTGAGAAGTGGTAGAGTGTGTCGCATTTGACGCAATGAACCTGATCATGAAAATTGCTGGTAGGAGGTCCAAACTGCTGGTAGCTGTGTCGCTGAGATTGTCCACCTCTTGGATTTTGTGTCTCAACTTTTGCACATTAGATGAAAGTTGGCCTGCTCGTTGTATATATCCGTTTCATTTCTTCGGAAAAGAACTTTAAACGTTTTGAAAGAACTGGTTTGATTTTAAGGAATAATGCTTCGACGAGGTGGAATCCTTGACGTTCTAGGCCTTCTTTTACTTCTTCTGGCGTTAAATCGTAGAGCCCTCAAATTTAAACGTTCAGATCTTTCTCCTCGGGAAATTAGTACGAGTGGTACTGTACCTTCAGTTCAGTGAAGATTTTGGTGATCTTCTTGTAGTCAGAGATGATTGAGGGAATAATCTGAACTCCCAAAAATACTGATTTCGCTGCTTCAAACTTAGCGTTCCATTTATTGAGTAAAAGGGCTTTGCCAGACCATTGGTCCAGCTGGCGTAGGATTGTCAGAACTAGTTTGATTGCTAGCAACTCAGCACCGTGCAGGAGAGAGAAGTTGAGGGTATTTGATATCGTCAATATCTAGTCAGCAGATTCTTGTTGCATGTTGGTTCTTTTTTCTTGAGTCTATGTCAGGTGCCAGGGCACATTACTGCATAAGCAAGCGCCAAGTCCGGAAATGATTTCTGGTCATTGCAGATAACGAATCCATACTGGATGCTCCCACTATGGGGGCCAACCTCAATGACAGATGCACGCTCGGTCTGTGTGAGAAATCGAGCTACACCCTGCCCCCGCCATGTCGACGCTCGTTAGAAGGTTTCATCACTGTGAACCCCCCAATACCATCTTTCGGATGAAGCTTACCATCTCATATGAAGACCTATAACTCATATGTGCTCAGTAAAATTTAATCACGTTAATGTCTAGGGATTGGACCCAGGCCAGGAAAGCCTGCCATTCCACCACAACATCACTCCAAATATTTCATATATTCCCTTCGTCATTTTTATTAGCATCCGTGCCTTCAATATCGTTAAAAGTCTCAGTTAATCCAAATCGCTCCTCATCCGTCCATCAATGCCAAATCACCCCTTTTATATTCGTTGTGATTCTAAAAGAAAAGCAGGAATACTCCCCACACAAATCTACCAGGGTGGGTGTACCAGAAGAGCATATATAGTTCAAATAGCGCTGAACCAATAACATCAGGTATTGCCCATTGATATTTTTAATATTATATTCTAATTCATCGATGATAATTTTCATATTGTTATCGGTATTGATATAGTAGTCCAATGTCAGAATTTTAGCTATCTCATAAGGTATCATGCTTCGCTATACTATCGTACATAATGAATATTTAGTCACCAAAACGTCAATCGACTCGTTTGAAACTAACTCGTTGCCGAAAAATGCCACTTTGCTTTCCGTAACAGTGCACTAGCACCTTCTCAAACCTTTCTCGAACTCTCGAAAGTACCTCATGCATGCATAACACCACCACAGACAACATCATTAAACTGATTCCAAATTCGATGGAGATCGTATACGTAATTCACTATATACTGTCTTTGTACTCGAAAGAGAAAAACAAATCATTGGGTACGATAATTTTGTGAATGGAATTTCCATACCTTGATCTTGACCTCATGTAAAATGCATGGTTCTTATCTGTGATGCTTAGAAATAATCTGAAACAACAAACCAGACTGAATTCACTACATTCTAATTCAGCACTGGCAATTATGTTGTGTCGTTTAACTTATGTTCTCCCATGAAATATTTGAAATATTCACTAGCAAATTCAAGCATTTTGAAAGAGTGAAGTCCTGTTTTTAATATATTACAATTCATAGGCAATCTGATTACATCCGGTCTGCTATTTTCACCGTCCTTTGTTATACAAGTAGGGAATTTCAACATTACGTACACGAACTTTAAATTAAATCAATTAAATTATTCCGTTTCAGCACTATTTCTAGATCAATTCTAGTGGCTAATTTCCATATCATGATCTTCAACTTGATCAGGATTAGAATTTTTATCAAAGAATCTAGGAGGTTTCTACTAACATCTTGATCCAAAAAAAAACCGTATTGTCTGTAAATTAACTAAAAAAACAAACCACAACAGATCGTAGACAAATAAAACAATTTAAATAGAGTTCAGACACTCTCTTCAATCCGAACCTTCGATTGTCCCACCCCCCTAGTGTGACGTCTGCTTGGAACGTGACTCAACGATGAATTATTCTGTTTCCTTTGAACTTGAACTTTTTTCAGTTGCAGTTGGAAATCATGATTTGTGTAGTCTACGTGATCCTTATCGTGGAAAATAATTATATTTGACTTACATAAAGAAAAAATCTTGCATACAAACTTTTTTATCCGGCCAGTTAATAGAAGTTTATAAATCTTTAAATCTCAAATTACACTATCAAAAACTTATCATATTTGTAGACTAATGTTTTGATGTAAACGGAAATAAATAGAAAATTTTCTAAAAAACTCTTACTAATGACCTTAAAACTGTGGAAAATACTGCGTTTGCTGCAGTCGACGTGCCATTTATGTGTTTAATGAATGAATTGCATGAAATGGGTTCAAATGGCCACGGGCACTTCGACTACCCCTTCGGTTGATGCGCTATGTCCTTTAGGGTATCTATACTTCTTATAAAGTATACTTCTATGTCCCTGAATGATATTTTTGAATTTTTCCACAGGTGAAGGAGAGGGCACAACCAAAGAGCTCTAATTTTCGTTTTTCAGGTGCTACACTTTGTGTGAGAGTATTCTACACTATCTGCCACTTCTCCACAGCATATACAGCAGTCGATACGCTTGTTAGTTATCCTTTGGAATTACTCTTTGCAAGGAGGGTGACCTGTTCAGGATCTACATCGGACCCTTATGCCAAATTTTGTTTTTTTTCCTCTTTTGGTAACGAAGCTAAGGTAGTGTTTTGAGTGTTTATTATTTTATTTAAGGCTTCGCTTGCCTCTAAGAATATAGCTAAATTTAAGTAAACGCGATTGGCAGTCTTGGAAACCACATAGTTATCCAACAGGATCTTAACTTCTACCCTTATAGTGTTTCTTTTGTTTATTATATGCGTGGTCTTAAGTATGACAGATGATTGTGCTTGGTAGATGGTGGCCTTCTTAAGGAGCTGGGTCCTTTGTTCCTTCTCCACAATTCATCTTCGACCCCTATTCTTCTGTTGAATGTATTTTGGTCTGTTTTACTTCACCATCTTCTCAAAAATTAATCGTTGTTTCAATATATAAATCCCTTGTAACCTCCTGGTGATAGTGTATGGAAGATTCTTTGCGGAATGTTCTTCTTATCTTAATAGTCGCTTTCCTACTGTCATTGTTCTGCTATGCGGTGGTTTGAATCTCGCTACTTTAATTTGGGACACTATTTACTCAGCTGTTATCTCAACGGATAGTACATATTTCGCTAATTACGGCATTCTTTCTCTCACTCTGCTATCTATTCCAATTCAACAACCCCTAATGCCAGCAATGAAATCCTGGACCTCACTTTGTCTGCCTTTCCCTCTCGCTGGAATCTATTGGGCGCAGATTTACTCGTACCTTGTTTTTTTTTTTAAATTTTCGTTTCCCTACCGCCCTTAAAGTTTTATTCATTCACCTTCATAGCACTCGATCGTCTATTGTGTTTAACGTATCTTGCTCCAGATTTTTTCTCTTTTTTTATATCAATTCTCTAATTGGATTTTTATTTTATTTTAGTGAATGTGTATGTAAGATAGAGAGCGTATATTTTGTTGACACTCTGTATTATGCACACTTTGGGAAAGCTCAGCTATGCGTACTTTTGTATCCTGAAACAGAGCAAATTTACTGTTTTATCTAAATTATATCAGTACATTTTACTACTTTTTCAGTATTTTTTCTCAACTTTCTACTTCGATGTCAAATGTATATTACTTTCTCACAAGAACCACAAATTCTATTTTGACATGAAAACCAATGTCAGTTTTTACTTTATTATTTTCTCTGAAAAAATTCAATGATAATAATAATTATACGTAATATAAAAAATAAATATACGTGACCCGGAATTGAAATACAGTAAATGCGAATTAATAATGATACGATAATTTCTCGCAAAACAAAGATAAATATGTCATTGACATTCGAAAGTATTTTACTATTTCTAAGATATTGAATCGATTTGGAGCAAAACATACTCTAAGAACTAGAGACTGTCATCTAAATAGTATAGTGAATTTGAATTGTTGTACACTAATGATGCTTGCTCGCGTTCAAACCCATACAGCCACTGTGTATGTTTTCTGCTGTCGTTCTTTATATGTGGGTGTTATCAACAATTATTCACTTTATTTAATAACCTTTGAGCTTGGAGAGACAATATTTTCATTTGTATTTTACATACATATATCTTCACAATTAGGAAGTGTAAATTGAGATGACACAGAATTTTTTTAAAAAATTTAAATCTAAGGCTTGGAAAAAATATTGCTAGTCTCGTTCTGTTTCACACTTTTTGGTTTTTGTAGAGTTGAGGAATATTTATCAGTCCGAGGTCGAAAATTCTTACCAAATTCACCTAAGAAATCTTAATTCTACTTTTCAACAGCAGCCAAGAAGGTTTTGGAATTTTATTAATTCCAAGAGATACCACGGTGGATATCCCACAACGTTTAACTCAGACGGCATGGTCACTTCGGATCCATTAACTATTAGTAATATTTTCGCTAATCATTTTCGTACCGCATACAATACGGAACCTTCTACTAACACTAATAATTATAATGACAGCTTGACAATGATCCCAACATCTTCTTTGGGAATGAAAGACTTGTATATAGACGAAGATACCATTTTAGCGTTTTCTAGGAAGCTGAACAATAATTTGACACCAGGCCCTGGCAGCATTCCTAATGCTATCTTAAGATATTTTATTTCCTCCCTGTCTCCTATTCTTGTCTACCTATTTAATCTTTCTCTGTCGCTCGGTATTTTTCCTAGTGGTTGGAAATATGTGTTGCTAAACTATTCGAAGCGATAATCAGTAATGTAGTGGTGTTTAATAGCAAATCTATAATATCTCCTTTCCAAGATGGTTTCATGAAAGGCAAATCCATAACTACCAACCTGCTGGAGTTTTCCAATACTGTTATTCCATCAATCGAGGTAGGACTTCAGGTAGTCTGTATTTACACTGACTTCACGAAGGCTTTTGATAAGCTGGATCATTCCATATTATTGTGTAAATTGTCTTTTGACTTTCCTCAGGTATTTATTTCCTGGATAGCATCTTATTTGGAATGCCGTACCCAATGCGTATCCTTCCCTGGTATCGATGTCATGTCTGGTGGTCCTCAAGGAAGTCAGTTAGGACCTCTACTTTTTCTTTTATATATAAATGACCTACTATCTGTCTTGAAACATTCGTTAATTTTACTACATGCACATGACAGGTTGGACAGGTTTTTTATAAAAGTGAAATATCTGTGAGAATCAATAGATGCTTTTTGTGCTGGAGCTTGATACATAGCCAGGAGAAAACGAATTCCATTAGTTATAGTTGTTATCCATACCCTGTATGAAAGCCCTAATCACTTTTGAGACCTAATCTTTTACATTTTTCTAAATTTCGATCATCATTTTACCATAATGTAATTAATAATAAAATTAAATTAGATTTACTTAATATATATTGTTTTCTATAGCAAAAGCGAAAATTAAAGTTTTAAATAAAATATTCTTAAATTTAACTAATAACAGTCGATAAGATATTGCATATAAAATTTGATTAAACGATTTTTTATTTTTTTGTTTGCAGCGTAATAACAGTGCTGATTTAACTGGTCATTTCAACATGTATACTGGTGTTGACAACATCCAAAAGTTCGGACAAATGCATGCATGGAATTTTAATACTACAACTGGTTTCTTCGATGGTGAATGTGGTAAAGTTAAAGGATCAGGTGGTGAATTCTATCCACCACGACCTCAGCCCAGTGGATCGGTTGTATTGTATTCTGCCGAGCTTTGTCGTTATGTCACACTCTATTATACTGAAACGGTGACAATTCGAGGTATCGAAGGTTACAAATACAGTGGAACACCCAGGACAGTCGACAATGGTAAAATTCTGAGAATTGTTTTCAAAAGAATTTGAATTAAAATGGTATTGTTGCTCATAGGAACGGTTTATCCTGAAAACAAGTGCTTTTGTGGAGCGAAATGCGTCCCGTCTGGCGTAATGGATATTTCAGCATGTCGATTTGGAACACCTGTGTACATGTCGTTTCCACATTACTACAATGCCGATCCATACTACTTGAATCAAGTCGAAGGTCTAACTCCGTCCAAGGAAAAACATGAATTTTATATGGTGCTACAGCCCCTAACGGGAATTGTCTTAGAGGTTGCCGGTCGTTTTCAGATTAATATGCTCGTTCAACCTGTTAAGAATATAGCGTAAGCGCCTTCGTCAGGTAATCTTGATTCATTATTGACTGATTAATTTCATTTCAGAATGTATGAACGGGTTCCATACATCTACATGCCATTGTTATGGTTCGAACAGAAAGTAACGATACCAGAAGCATTAGCCAATGAACTTCGAATGGTGATAGCCATCCCCACGACAGGACTAATTTGTGCAATTGTGATATTTTTAATTGGTCTAGTTATGTTAGTTATACTACCGATCCGACATATATTAAAGCAGAAATACGTTAAAGATCCTATCGAGAAAAAGAAATCGAAATTGGAAAATGGCATAACAGTCGAGAAAGGACCTGAGGTCAGTCCGCTTATAGAGAAGAAAAATGGTACAGTAGGACCTGTGAAATTCACCGCTATGAACGGAACAAGCAATGATGTGAGTGAGAAGAAATAATGTAGAGTGTATTTCTCATAATTCCATCATTTGGTGAATACTCAATTACCAGCCATCTTTAATTGTACATTTCTAGCATAAGGTTTTAGATAGTTTTTCAAGCTGAATGTTTTTTGTAACGCGAAGATTAGAAAGTAGGGGATGGATCGCTAGTTTATTGTTACGTAAGATTCTTTATTGTAGTTAGTGTGACTGAGTAAGAATGTAGTTGCCCCGAGTATAGTATTACGTTTCATGTTAATTCGTTACCCAGCAGCTAAATGATGTATGTGCCAGTATCACATTGTTGCATATCTCTCTAAAGAAATTTTTTAAGAACTATGTCGAACATGTGCCTAGTTTTAATGTCTCAAATATTAAACAAGCAACTCTACGACCTTTTGAACTATGTACACCATATTCTAAATATTTGGCCATTCTAGAAACGGATCGGAATATTAGCTGATTTGCAATGCAGTCACATATTGTATGCTTCATTGAGAGTGTTCAATACATTGATCCTAATGTAGTGACCAAAAAGATATATTAAAATTAGGCATGAATGAAATATTCTTAACATCAATGTAGTATATGAAAGTACTAAATAACGATCATAACATTAAACACAGGCGTAAATTTTTAAGTGAATACACTACCGACTAGATTTACTACTTTTTTACCTTAACAAATTCGGCTATGAAAGCATAAATCCATGAGAATGTTTGCCATTAAACTTGATGAGTCGAAAGCTAATTGTTATTAGATATTTAGGAGTAAACTATAAGATATTTTTGGGAAGATGACTGACAATCTACCTAATTTGTCTGTATATGTATGTATATTGTCAAGTGATTTATTTTTTAATTTAAAGGAAAAATAATCAATTAAATATTTTAAACTGACGTAATCTTCAAATTAACGAAAAACCCTAAGCAATAATTTACCCAAATTCCATCTTATTTTCATATACATTAAATTATATTGCAAACAAGACTTTTATTCAGCGTCAGTTGTCTTCCTTCAAACTAAAACTACTAACAATAAATGTCTTCGAACGCAATAACCGAATGGCCTAAAAGAAAATCATGTTGACCATGTTGAATATAGTTCATTTCATATAAGATTTTATATAAATAGTTGTGCTGTGAAATCTATATTCGACCGACATTTAATACCTTAATATATTTTATGGCGTTTTTTTTTGTGCTTATCGTAATCGATAACGCCTACACTGAAGACATTCATCATTCCAAAGAAAAAAAGAAAAATTCTAATGAATAAACAAATTAAAATGACAAAATATTGATCACTAAACATTTAGTTTTTAAGTGGGATCAAATTGTATAATAGATATTTGAAAAAAATGTTGAAATTTTTCAAATTTTCTGTGCTTAAAATTTTGTAAAAAAATCGAAAAGCAGATAAATGAAAATATAAACAAACGGAAACTGAAAAAAAACATCATATTTTTGGAAAAACAATATATTTGTATCTCTTTTGATCGATTTTATCATTGAAAATCACATGAATTGCTGTTAATATTGAAAGATATTGTCTATGTATGTCAATATTTTCCTGAAACGTGTCATCCTATATTAGATTGTAAGGGCATAATTTTTATAATGTTATAAAAAAAACCTTTTGTATACATATGTATGCATTTTGAGAAAAATGTGGGTCTGAAAAGAAAATAAATAAACGCAGTAACAATATTATCTTGTTTTGATCTAATACAGTACAAGCTACAACAAATCCTACTTTAAGCCAGTGCTTACTTTACTTAGTAAGAGAGACTTTACTTAGCATAGTTTTTCACATAAATGATATGATTAGGGGGTTATCGTAATTACTGGACTTAAGTAGAAAATTTCTTCGCTGATTTACCGCGGTATCTTCAATCATTTTGACTTCCATATTATTGTGTAGCCTGTGAACCAAATAATAAAAAAAAGGTTTATTCCACATCATTTTCAAGTATCTGTTTTGGGCGATCTGTAATTCAGTTTTGTGGAATTCCGTGCATGTGCCCCAAAATGGATCTCCGCATAAAACAACAGTTTACATTACCTGCTTAAAAATTAGGATTTTGTTCTGATGCAACAGTTTTTAGTGAGAAGAATGCACCTAAGCATTTTGTAAGTTTGTTAGTAAGTTTTATGGCCGTAAAGGCCCTTAGTGCGGATTAGCGGAGCACCTTCTAGTTCAAATCCAATAGATACTAGTGGGCCGGTCTGATAGCTTTACGCGGCTGGAGTGGTTGACTAGAAAAATGGGATGTTCTTGTTCCTGGAAAACAAAACTGATGTTAAGTATTATTTACCTGTTGTCCATGGACGCTCTAGGCGGGTTCACTAGGCGGAGAACCTCCGAATGGTACTCGACAAATGTCTTATGTGATATCTGATTGCGATCCCTAATAAATTCTCGTCGATCCATATCAATAATACGGACCGCAAAGTGCTCCTTCAGGGCTGCTACCAGCTCCAACAGTCGAAGCTCCTGCGAAATCGGTAATATCTCCTGTGCCTTTGCAGCTGCTGGGCTGGTGAAGAGCTGTTTATGTGCTGGCAAATTATGTAATGCGAAAATCCCGCCTAAGTTCTGTCTGGTGACAGCTGCTATTCTGCACAGAAAAAGATCGACAGGAAGGGACGAATCCCTTCCCAAAAACTTGAAACTTTATCCCCCCATAATACCGTCCACCCGATCGGAAAGTCATTTGGTCTCTTAGGAGTGTGTGGGCATGATGATGGTGCAGAGTTGATACAAAAAGAGGAGCTCCTACACCCACTGGCGGAGCCTCCGGTGTCCAGGTTGGTTGTGGAATGGTTAATTGCGTCAATTGTTCCAAACCTACCGTCATATTTTGTTGCAGCGTCACTAGCTGCTTTTCAAACCGTCTCATTTCTTTTTGTATCGTAGACCAGATTAGAGTGGTGCCTGGTTGGAGATCAGACATCGGCAAGCTTTTGACTAAGGGAACAGGGTTCTTAATTATTTTCTGCAGGTATTTCCTAAGCCTTTGTCGCTGGAACACGCCGTGCTCCAGAATTTGTTGGCTTGGACACCGCTCCATTTGGTTTATTACTTCATTCAAGGGAGCCTGACCGGAGGTCAGAGGGAAGCGTAGTGCTCACATACGAAATGGGCAGGCACTATATTCTCTTAGTCAATGCTCCAAGCGGTACTGATAAAAGATGCAGCCTCAAGAGGTTTTCCATTTTGGATGAGATCACGAGTAGGTTTGCTTGGATGACTTGGGCCGGTAATGCCTGTAAACCATCACGCCCAAAGTCTAGCTCCAGGTTGCACTTAGCTACAACCAGTGGTAATAGAAAAATCCAAAAGGATGGGTATTGCTGCTAAAAAGAGATATAGCTATAACTGCTGTATTGAACAGCAAAAGTAGGGATCACAAAGGAGGCCGTTCGAGAACATGTTAGTGGGAATTTTAGGAAGAAATGAATTTTTACGTAAAGTATTAGGAGTTATGACCTGATGCTCTTAGCTTATTACACTTGAGCGGGGTCACCCAAAACCAATTTCCGGCCCAACGTTGGGCGCCATTTGTACTGGTTTAATATCTAGATGATGGCAGGTCATCTCAATTGAATCCGAAAACCAGAATTCCTGCCAAAAGTGTGAGCAGCCACCAATGAATCAAATACAAGAATTTAACGCCCCTGGGTGCTCTAGAAATGGCCATGAAGGCTCTTAATTCGCATTAGCACACTACCCTGTAGTCGACAGCCAGCGTAGAATATCACTTGACTTACATTTACAGCAGATCTGAAAAAAGTACTATCAAAAGCACGCTCGAAAACCAGTTCTCGGCTAGGCCAATTGAGAAGCAAATTTACGTGATTGAGTCGCGTGAAGTTATACCGTAATTTCGATGCACTTGTCCGTGTGTATAGGAAGGTACAAGCGTAAACCTTATAGGAATTATGAAATAACCTAATCAAAGCCACTAAAGACATAAAGCCCTTGCTGTTTTGAAGAACTTTTGGTTCGAATCAGTAGTCTTGGCGAAAACAAAGCCCCGGAGGAAGACTAAATCACTTTGAACTACTGAAAAATATAGTACCTCTCTTAGTTGCTCTTTTGTGTTATATATTCAACCTCAACAGAATGTTCTCTGACAAATTCAAAAGTGCACTTGTCATACCAGAACATGTAAATGATGATATAACATGTATGAACAGCTATCGCGCCATTTTTCTTATTAACAATAACCGTTAAGAGCTCTGCGAGAGAAACTTTTTAATTGATATTCTGCTTAGCTGGCGGCATGCCGATGAGAATGTTTTAACATTTGATTTCGTTTTGAGTCCATTGTGTCCACTTACATGAAACGCCGGGTTTGGTTAATACACCTCTCAACCTACTGACCACCTGTTTTAAGTTTTCGTTTGTTGTTTTTCAGTTCATTCTTCAATTTTTGATTCACAGAATCCGGTTTGAATGCACGATTTTTCAACTATCTAACTTACTTGAATGTATACTTCAGAGTTAATGTTGCACAAAAGCTAATTTTATTCATACATTTTGACTATTTTTGGTCGTTATCTACTTAAACTATCTATTTACATTCTTTTAATGCTAAATGGATATAAAAATATCAATCCAATTTCAATATCATGATGCCTAAGGATTGACATAAATTATAATTGTAATTAAAAGAAATAAGCCACTTTTTGTCATGATAAGTATCAATAGAAAAATAGCTATATCAATTCAAATCTATACTAGGCATATTTATCATTTAAATTATTTATTCTTTACTCCCTACTTCTTCGTTAGAAATTGGCTAACCGAAAATAATACTAAATTCATTACACTAAAATGCACTAGTGACGGCAGTAATTGTGATGATCCATTTCTACCCAAGTCCAACTTGCTCGACACTTCCTCCGGTACATCTAAATAGACTTTATCGACACCAAATTTAAAAATAAGATCACGTAATTTATCAATGTTAACATTATCACCAACCGACGACCAAATCGTCAAAGTTACTTTATTCGTGTTATTTAATGTTGTGAAAAGTTGCTGAAGCTCAGATTGACTTTGAGCAGCAATCCCGGCTCGAACTGGAAAAGTTAATTCATGCCTAGATCCGGTTATGCCATTTCGCTAGAATGAGTAGAATCAGTATGGATCAGAGGCGCGTAGCCATTTAGAATGACATAACTTTGCATACCTGAATAGCATTGATCATATCATCAATGTGATTTCTAGTATAAGATCCTTCTGTGAAATCCGGGCCCCAACGTGTAGTCCAACCGATGGATAAAACAGCCGACGAGAAATTTCTACTGGCGGTCAGAAATGTATTGGCATCGACAGGAACACTAGTTGGATTCACTGGACCAGGCAATACATCAGCATTCAGCCAAACTGGATAGATCATCTATCGGATATTCAATAGTTAACATTTATCTGAGATGAAAATTCTACAATTCAATACCTTCTGCCAAAGCGAATTAAGAAGTTCAATTGAGCCTTCATAGACAATGGTCGATTTAAAGTCGAGTTTGACTCCTTTTTGGCGAGTGGGATTGCGAGTGTTATGATCTAAAATTTTATTTAAAAATGTTTCTAACGTTATGTCAGACGTATTGACTGGTGGATGTCCCATAACAGGTACTTTTTCGCCGCTTGTATTGTTTTCTAAGGTTCCTAGAACAATATCGGCTTCGATCATGTCTATATTAGCTGAAATATATCAAAACTTATCAATTCGAATACATAAATCAACACAATAAAAATTTATATTGATTATGGCTTGGATAATTAAAGTTTTATTGATTATTTCTTTCGTTCAACAAGTTATAAGGAAAGATTTCTGTATATAAAGTTATAGTTTAGGGCATGTATTGAGTGATAACTATTTTTAATAAACTTCGACCAACTCTCTGTACAAGGAAAAGTGCAGATTAATAGAAATACTTTGTTAAAAATATCCGACCAAGTTAAACCTTTTTCGAATAAATTCTTCATTATAGTTTAAATTAATAGCTTTGTTAATGTGCTTGATATTTTTGTGGTAACAATATCTTTAGTATATAGTTTAGACAAAGTCTTTAAATCTAAATTGTGATATATACTATAAGATTGTGTGTGTACGGTAATCTTAGTAGCGAACTTTAGGGAAAAATAGCTTAAAATCGAATGGAACGGTAAATCTAACATAAATGTAACTTAAAATAAACTTAACTTAAATCTAAATTATTATAGGTTTCTACGTTGCCAGTATTAACTGCGGACAAGTAATGCAACCAAAAATTGTTAGAGCTATGGCATTTATCAGAAAATTTTCTACATAGAAGCTCTGCAACTTCAAAAGCGGTTTTTATTTTTGCCGGCTGATGAAGGCGGTGAGAGGAGAAGAAAAAAGGAAGGTTTAAAAAGATTTTCAGTTCAAAATGATTTTGAGTTTAAAAGGACTTTGCAATATTTCCAACTTGCGCTTATGGTCCATAGCACAATTATTCCAAGATGGATTCAATAATAAGTAGTTTGATTGCTACGGATAACTTAGATTTACTGTTAATAAGAGGATATGTAGACAGGATGCTTTTCAAGAGCTTCGATTTTTATTTATTGTGTGGGCTGCATGAACGTCAGTTTATAATCAATAAAAATCAGCTTAATATCTTTTACACATGATATATGAGAGACTAGAATTTGCATGTGTGGGTTAGGCAAGTTTTTCGCGACTTGTTTTTTTTAAGTATCACTTGAGTTTACCCAGCATTAATTTGGATCTTCCATTTATTGACAGAACGCTCTATAAAGACGAAGTCGGCAATATCATCGCCGAAGATAGCCAGATTAGGGAGAGGTAAGCTATTTTAAAGAACTCCTTAATGATTAGTGATGGGCGTTTCTGTTGTTTTCAGAAAACGAAAACGAACTGTTTTTTTCCAAAAATAACTGTTTTTTAAAACTTTTTGAAAACTTTTTTCACTCGACCAGCAGCAGATTGATACTGGGTGTTACAATTAGTGATAGGCATTTCTGTTGTTTTCAGAAAACGGAAGCTATTTGAAAAAAAGCAGTTTGAAAAAAACAGTTGGAAAAAAACAGTTTTTTTCAAACTGCTTTTTTTGAAATAGCTTCCGTTTTCTGAAAACAACAGAAATGCCAATCACTAATTGTAACACCCAGTATCAATCTGCTGCTGGTCGAGTGAAAAAAGTTTTCAAAAAGTTTTAAAAAACAGTTATTTTTGGAAAAAAAACAGTTCGTTTTCGTTTTCTGAAAACAACAGAAACGCCCATCACTATTAATGATGCACATGGTTCAATAATATCACAGCCAATAGATGTCTCTGATGAAGTCTTATTTTAAGGACCACAAGAATGGCTACCATAATAGCTATGTTGCCAAACATTCGCCCATCACACCGACATAATCGCAACGGAGAGACATTACTTCGTCTAGCCGACCAGCACGGTCGTGCCGTTGACACCCTCGTAGCGTAAATACGATTCACTTATTCGTTATCGTAAATAAAGTAAGTTGTAAAATATAACCCAAAGGTTTTTATCTCGTGTAGAGGGCGAAGTCAATTAAAAAGGAACCCTTACATTAATAGTCCCTCCCATGCTATATAAACAATAAACATTGACGAAATTCCGGCTGAATTAATCATATGCGAGGGAAGCTGCACCATCAAGGAAATTCACAAAGTGATCCGAAACATCTGGAATCAACAGCGAATACAGCATAAGTGATGCAAGCACATCGTATGCCCTATACAAAAAAAAAACCAGACAAACTACAATGGAAAAAATGCTCAGGCATATCGTTACTTTATACGCCCTGTAAAATATTGACGAAAATAATGGAAAACAAAATTGAAGTCTACGCTGACAATGTTTTTGGGGAGTACCAAGAAGACTTTAGGTCTGGACGATCAAGGTCTGATCCACTTTTCACAGTAAAACAAGTGCTTGAGAAATGCTGGAAGTTTAACTTCGATGCCTACTAGATGTTCTTATAGTTTAAACAAGTATACGACAGTATTAAGCGAAACATACTTTTATATAAAATAATGCTGCAATTCAGGATCCCAGTAAAATTACTTCAACTTACCAAAATAACGATGACATCGACAACGTCTCAAGTTAGAATCAACAACTATCAGACTGATACCCTAACACAAATGTAAGACAAAAAGCAGGGCGATGTAATTATAAGCTGCTTGTCGACGCAAGGGCTACGCTTTTCCATAGATCTAGCCAAGTAGTAGATGCGGATGACATTAACACGTTCCCTGTCCTGAACAAAACAACGAAATTGCTCCGCAAGTTCAAATTATTTTTTGCTGAAATTTGTTCTTATATGATTCTATAAACACCCCAAGCATAGAAAAATATTGATAGACAAAATAGAAGTAGGTAGTTCTTACCTGAAACACATATGGTTCAGGAGCGTACACAGACTTTTTAGTCGCTGAACGCTCATGAACCATATGTGATTCAGGTAAATGTTTTGGTTTTTCTCAATACAAGTTGTAGGTGTCCGCTGAGCCACATATGGCTCATAAACGTAGCTGTGCATTCCAAAAGCTCGTTTCCTGAGCCACATGTGGTTCAGCGGACAGGGAACGTGTTAACATAGTGTCACGTTCCATCACATCCACCCCAGAACAGGTGAAACTTGACTAACAAACAAAAAAAGTAGGCCTGAAAGGCAACCTGACGCAAACTAAAATGATAATTAAAACAAGAAGCAAGACCCCAATAGGTAACATATAGCTCTTGCCGATTATAATTTGGAAAATGCAACGAAATTGACGAAATAAAACGAAGAATACAGCTCGCTAATAAAACCTTCAACTCCGTTCTGACTATATTGAAGATGAGCGGCATACAGTAGAAAATAAAGCCTCAAGTCTATAAATCAATATTAAGGTCTGCGATCAATAACACAATCGATGTGAAACATGAACTCTCAGATAATGTTGAAGGCTTTCGAAAAACTGTTCCTTAGGCGAATAATTTTAGCGAAACGGAAGAGCGGCAATGGCGAATAAGATGCAACTATGAGCGATACGAAAAATGTGATGAGTCTGAGGTTTCTAAAATCATCAGACTGCGAACATCGATTCCATAAAAAGGTATTTGAAGGGAAAGCCGAGGGTCGAAGACCAATGTGAAAAAACCAGGAAACGATGGTCAGACTCTTTCGACGAAGACTATGGTTCGCTGCTTGAAAATCGTAATTGGAGGACGCAGTTATTGGACCGCGACAATTAAAGGCTTAATCTGCAGGCAGCTAAGGCTCGAGAGGTGCTGCAGACGACAATGATGACATCACGACTACAAAATTTGTAAAGAGCTTAAACAATAATAAAGACAGTGAAAATATAATTTGACATGATCCATAAAGCTAGAATAAACTCATGATTCATCTTTTAACACATTCCATATTGTCAATATATTTCCAAATTTATCGCGAAACGGATTATCTTGCATACAATTTAATATCTACAAATGAGGAAACATGTTTTAATCGGAAAACATATATGTACTTACCACTTAAGGCCTCCTCTAGCAGTTTTTGACTATTTACAGCATGAGCCCATGCAATTGACGTCAAGTTGGTATTGGCTCTTGCTGTTTGAGCAGCCATTGTAAAGATATGTAGGTTGCCTATGAAAATAAAAATCGATTATAACAAATAATGCATTTTTGAAACTGATTATTTATGGATTATTTTGTAAAGCTGCAAAATATGGGTTTAGTGATCAAATTGCTATTAACTAAAAAATGACGTAGCTGTCATGATTTAAAAAAAAACTGTTAAAACAATCTACAGTATTTGAAGAGGAAATCGATGCGTGAAATTATTGATTTTTGAAATGAATACGTTTTGAGGTGTTAGCTGATAATCTATTATATTTTTCGAAAGTGAATGAATTCGATCAAATGAAAAAGTAAAATAAATGTCTACTGCACGTAATGCTTTGTTTAAAAGAGTCAATGTTTATTTATTAATAGTATATTTAGACTATAAACCAAACGTAATAATACTGATACACATCTGGTATTGATAACATGGTGTCAGCCACATCATCAGTGTATTACACCATGCTAGGTTTTATGTCGGCTGAGCGAAAAAATATATCTAAGGCATTTAAATTCTCTTTAGGAAAGTTTTAATCAAAAATAAGTTTTAATCAGCGCCGATTATGCACTCATTAACAACTTTTTCCAACCAGTAGTGAAATGAATAACTAAACGTTTCAAATTCGTTCGTTGATAGATGGCTAATGGTTTTAAGCTTGTTTTAAGTTAGAATTAAATATCTCATATTGGACGCGTAACTGTCCTAAACTTTCAACGATTCCATTTTCACTTATATTTTCTATTCAAATCGACAATTGTATTAAGCTAGTGCATTTGGCGAGTGATGTCAAACTATACCAAATATGTGCTGTATATGACCCTTCCTCGTTTCATATACCGTTGGATCAACAATATGGAATCAATACCAGCCGTCTATCAGTAGCATAAGTGTTGAATATCTAAATGTGTTTTTTTCTTCTGAGTAGGGGATGAATTCGATTCTGTCTGATTGTGCACATAGTTTAAATCAAATCAAAAAGAAAAACAAATTGCCTATGTGTGATATGTGCACTCCTACGTATGACTGAACTATTTTAAACTTAGTACAATATTTTGTTACTGTATTAAGATATTGTTGCTGTCAAGATCTTTTATCAAAAGCATAAACGTTGTGCGATCCATATAAGCTAATAAAACTGTTGCAAACTAACCATATTAGAGAAAATTAAAAGTCGAAATTCATTGAAGAACCCTAAACAAAGAAATAAATCAGGCCAATGTTACACAATAAGTATTTAAACCAAAACCGTATCAAACTTATTTTTTACCCAAACCAGTCATAAAGCTTACCTGAGTATGGTCCAAGGTGTTTCGAGTAATGGAAACCATTCAATTCCGAGCTATTACTTTGTAAATGACGATACGAAAGTTGTGCTTTACTTTCTAATGCTGCTAGCAAAAGCATAGAAAAAACAGCAACTGTCGAAAATAGTGGTACACATAGATCAACTCAAATTGTACAATCTGGGGAATTTTATGTTCTTTTGTTTTGTAGATCTTAAATCAAGTTTGAAAGAGTTTTGCGCAAATGATTACAGGTGACGATTAGAACAGTCTTTTCTTTCAAATGAGATGCGGAATTTGAAAAGGGGTTTATTTCAAAGATCCTTAAGCTCAAAGTAAGAAACGTAGCATGGGCGTACCTTTTTCATGGGATAGTGCGACAAAATTCACGCATCTTAGAATTAACAAAAAATATATTAACTATTTAAGATAAAGTGACAAATTTCAAAAATTGTAAAGCAACTCAAACATGAAATTAAATTTGAAATTTGGGTGCGAACGAATTTCTCAGTGAAGATCGAATTTTCGGCATTTTTGCGCAGTCAACAAGTGTTTTAATTCGAGTTTGATAATTTTCAATACCCCTTGAAAAATTGTCTTGACATATTTGGCACAAGTGCTATTAAGAGAGTAAAGAGACAGAGAGTACAAGACAGTGTGAAAAGAATGTGGGGGATGGAAGCTTATAATGCTCTCCTAATACGAGACCGACTAAAACAAAATTCTTGAGCTTTTTCCATAAATAAAACTTTTTTTATGATGATCTCAAGGGTCAGGGGATGCCTTATTATGCTATAGCACAGCCAACACATTTTGCGGAGAGCCAAGCAATAATAGTTAAACAAGCGATCTCTTCCAACAGAATTAATGTTTCCGCGAGAGTTGACCACTGAGTCAAAATAGTATGCGAAGTCGAGAGTGTTTTTCTCGGTAAAACTATAAATTGGATTGCAAGTGAAGAAAACGAGGTCATTTGCAATTAAAATGAAAAGAATTTGTGACAGAGCAGTACGTTGCGGGCAATACTTGGATATAGAAGGGGCAAACACCAGAGCTTCGCACTATCGTTAATTTTCGTTGAAGTACTGTGAACGTAAAAAGTGATTTTTTTTCAATGGTAGCTATGCAATAAAGAGGGAATTTCCCCCCGTGCCCCCGTCTGGATACATTACTGCTCGGGATTGAAACTCTGGACACAACAATTGAGGCCATCCAGAACAAATTGGAAGGAATAATCTAGCAGGAATCTTTCAATCTACTTGACAAGGACAGGATGAAGACCAAATGCTCGAAGCTTGGCTAATAGAGCTAGGTACCAGACTCTGACAAGGGCCTTCGAAATATCAAGAGAAATGACTATTGCTTGACCAAAGTTGTGGAGACAACGGTTCCATCTCTTACTGCGAAATGTATGTAAGTCCCGGAACGGAATCCATACTGGCGGTCGTTGATAAATGGCTCAACTCATCATTTCATTAATTTTGAATTTACAATATTCAAAGACCTGTCATAAAACCGAAACGAGTACAACTATTCGATAGTTAGAGCCATCATAGGCCTCTCCCTTTTTAATTAAAGGCTGAACGTATACAAGACTCTATACGGTACGATGTATTCCAGTCAAAAACGACAAGTTAGACAGTTTGCGCAGATGTTTAGCTAAGACGCACATCACTCTAGCACGAGGGGCGAAATACCATCAGATTCGGCAGGTTTGGAAGTTTCAAGCTTAGCGAGTATATTGAATATCTCCCTTGAGCGGAAAAATGATAGGGCCGCATTTGAAACCGCATTTCAGAGTACTAAGAGGATTCAGCGATGAAAGTGGAAAGTAGGAGTTAGTAGTTAAAATATCACCAATCAGTTTAGCATTATTCAATGACTGAGTAAAAACGTTGCCATCATGAAGAAGCGATGACCCGGAAGAACCGAAGAAGTTCTTATTCCTTTCAACAAGGGACAAGAAGCCAGCTTCTTTTCTGGCTTGCAAGGATTTTCTACTTCGTGTTTTGGTCAGTACATGCTGTTTCAATTCATCAGATGGATATAGTTTGTGGGCTCGGAATGCCGTCTCCTCAATGCGAACGACATTCACATTCGAAATTAAACTACACGGAATAAAGAAAAACATTCTGTGCCATAAAATGTCGGTTATTGTGGATGTTGTGCATTCGAAGTTCTTTCTTGCAAAGCAATAGAACTAATCTAAAATTTATTTCAGATCTAACTGAAATAAATTGATACTCATCATACCTAAGATACCCTAAGAAATAAATTAGTTGGTGTTCTCCCGCACCAATTCGAGAAGTATTTCCCTACTATGCATACTAAATGGCAAATGCAATAGTAAAATATTATTGCCTGTATAGCATCGTTGTACAAAGCCTATGATTTTTATCTACAACCATAGTTTAATTGAATAATATATAGAAACACAATAATTCTATATACCTGCCTGGTATACTCTGCCATTATTGCTTATTAAAATTAATCTTTTCCCGATTCATTTTACTTATTTCAAAAATAATGATTGCATTCTTTTCATGAAACTCATACTTTGATTTAGTTGCGATTGATAAATGAAAATACTACAGAATAAAATAAATTTATAAAATATAATTTTATAATCTCTTTGCTTTCCAAATCTGATCTTAACTCTTGAGAAGAGAAACATTATTCAGAATTTTTGTAATAGCTTGCTGATTTTAATTCCGAATGTGTTATGAAATCGCATAAGCAATTAGAAACAATTTTCAAATGCAAACAACTTTCACGATGTTTAAATTTCAATATAGTTTGTTCAGCATACTTTGCTAGCCTTGAATATTTGAATTCTCGTTTGGGAAACTACTGCAATTAAACTACTAAGACTTGTGTCTCGATCTACACTTACTGATAACGCAGATTCTTGTCACTGACACTTAGTTACTTCCGATAAATAAGACTCTCATGTATGCACATCTGTTTCACACCTTAGAATACTAACAATAAAATTATTGTAGATATTATTGAATTTCCTGTGTATCTAGAAATGAATTTTACTCTAAATATAAAGTACTAAAGAGCACTTATGCCACATGAAAAACCTATTACCACGACATGGGGTGACAGGCAGATAGTTTTTGCAACAAGATACTGATGTTTGAGAGTAGGAGAACTATATTTTAATTTATGTTTCTCGCGCGAACTTTTGAAAAAATACCCCAGCGAAGAAATCGCTTCGGCAGTTTACTATTCAATTATGAAGTAGTTTTGTTCGAATTTCAATAAAAACAATCAACAGACGAACAGTACAGGAGACACAAATATGTTATATAGCATATATATTTACTGAATTTTTTTTTTGGAAAAATGTCTCACCTATAACCAGGCAATAGAAAATCCACTTCCGTTGAATATTAAACATTTTTAACACAATAAGTTGAAGTTAGGCTCTAATTCAGACTGGAGATCTGATCGCGTTAAGTTACTTTTAAACAACTAAATGACCCATCGATCAGAATGATTACCTATATATTGTATAATCATACAGATAAAGCTAGCTAATTTAATTTAACTACGTGTGTTTATCAATAAGCGATTTAGAACATTGCCGAACAGTCTAAATACTAGCAATATTCAGTCAGAATCATTAGAATTGTGGAGAGAGACATAATCGCTATTAATCAGTGCAATAAATATTTTCATACTAAATTGAAATTAAATTGCAAATATTTGTAATGCACAGCACTTAATCGGATAGATGTTATTCGTTATCAATTAAAATAAACAACACTCAACCACCCACAACTTTCGTTCGTATCTAATATCTATTGACATGACTGATATTTTATATCTCACATCTACTGCATCTACTAGACTTTTGTTGACAATCGGATATTTAAAAAGTGGAACGGAACAAAACATATGACAACAAACTGGTATAAGAAAATTTTAGTGTATGTACCCACCACCAGTCAAAATTTCGGATACAAAACGAACGATTTAGAAAGAAAATTCAAAAGAATTTGAATACAATTTTAATTCATTAGTATTACATACAATTTTAATTCCAGTAAAGGGTTTCGAAACAAGAAAGTCGAAAGATCGATCAGTCGAATATAAATCAAATTTTCTTTTCTTTTCTGCTTAAATTTTATTTATTGGGACAAAAACATCAGCGGATGATTAAGTTTCCATATAATTTATATAGCTTATATAAAACACTTTCTAATAAATATAAACATCGCGTTAGCTTCAGGACCACTCTGTGTTTATAGATTTTCGAAAATTATTCGTTACGATAACCACCCTCAGATGTCGCTTTTGTACCACAATATGTTTATACCAAACGTGAGACTTTAGACGAGAAGTGAAGGGGTGGTGTTTTGACTGGCTTTAAAATCTGTTCTGGTCTGCAAGAGTCATACTGGTCTGAAAAATATTTATATTACTCGTTTTCTTGTGGAAATTCGTGAAATATAGACCGAATTCAATCACTACTTTGTTACTTTGACTTTTTGCTTAGTGTTTGATGTGTTATATGTGAGGCAAATAGTGTATTTTGTGGAATGTGAACGAAATAATCGATGCAACAGAATTCTAACCTCAATGCAATCAGTGACATGGACGACAAAATGACTAGAAGTGGATAATATTTCGTGATTTTCATGTTAAAAACGAATTATCAGTGAATAAAGTGATTTGTTTGTTTATTGGAAAATGTCGTCGTCAGTTGTTCAGCAATTTGTGGCGGGCTTGAAGTCCCGCCACCGCGAAACCCAAAACAAAGCTGCACAAGATCTATATTTGTATGTGAAAACGGAACTGCGTGATATGTCGCAGGAGGAACTTGTGCAATTTTTCGATGATTTCAACCATCATATATTCGATATGGTAAAAAGTTCCGATGTTCATGAGAAAAAGGGTGGTGTTTTGGCAATAAGTAAGTATTAGCGGCAAATAAAAATTGAAAATTTGTTAGAAGGCTGTTACTTGCTATGGACAATTGATGATCTCAGGTGTAGATGTGTGCTCAATGGTAAAATTTGAGCGCAATTATATATTTATTATAGTTCCCAATTATTAAGTAAGAAAGACGAAAATAATTTTTTTGTTGAAAGAGGCCTTATTTTATTTTCTGTGGGAAAATATACTGAGTAGAACCTAATATGTTCTTGAAAGCTAACCAATGTATCTATATGTGTCTATACCAATTTTTTTGCTTTATGTCGATTAAGCGTGGATTTAACGAGATGTTCTGTGTATTATTACATTTTTGTATCAAGGCATTTTATCAATTGAGTGAAATTCTTATTCCTCTTAAAGTAAAACCTGAAAATGTTCAAAACATGATCAGATGATTGTGACGGTATCTGGTTGATTGAAAGCACATATATATGAACCAATTCCGCTAAAGTAAGGATATGTGTTTGAATCATTATCTTGTAAATGTTGGAAATAATCTTTAATGTTTAATTTTATTGTACTTTGAATTAACCCTTTCAAAAAAAAAAAAAAAAAAATGGTACATATATGTACATACCATCAGCTCTTATATAATTCTTGGCCAATATAACATATATAAAAATTACGTTTTTTTCCCATGCACATAAAATATATTTTTGGAGCAGTCGGAGTGCAGGACCATGTCTGATAAGATCATATGTAGGATGGGTTACAAACAACAGCAGTTCGCGGATCCAGGCGTCTCAGAGTATGCTATTCTTGCTCATCTGCGCATCTTAGAGCGTTCCGTTTTTACACCTTCCGGACGAACGAAATTTTTCAATATAAAAACAACAAAAACCACTTGCAGTTTCTTCATTCGAAAATTTTATGAAAAATCAAAAAGAGTGGACGCAATTCACTATCCTTTTTCTATTCCGTTTCGTTCCAGTGATATAAAAAGGTTCTGACAGGCTTTCGAATCTCCAGCCGTTGATTATAAATGTAAAGCTACCGCAGGTAGTACGCGGTTTGGTCACGTAGCTTAGAGATGACCTGATTTTTTCAAGAAGGACTTGGTTTTTTTTCAATCGAACGAGATGTTTATTAAACCATCCTTTATTCTTTAGGTATAAATAAAAGACTTTCACTTTCATTTTTTCGAAGGGTTTTTTTGCTGTTTCAAATTGTTACTTCTACAAAAGATTTGAACAGATTTTCATCCAGAATTCGAGCTATAGCCATGACACTTATCATCAGTTCTTGGAGTACCGAGCCCGATATTGTATTTTGTGTGAAAAATCGAACGAAAATGTGAATGTTCAACATCGAGATCTCCATTAATGCTCGGAAATATTTTCCCAAGTTTTGTAATATTTAAATCAGAACTTAAATAAATCTCGAAGAGCCTTTGCAATAGTGACCCTCAATTGCTTTATCAAGCGAATCACTGCCTGTCTCTTTATTTGATATAATTTTGAGCCCTTTTTATAAAAGCATTTTCTCCTTTGTCGCATTAATCGGACTGCCACTATGTGTCTCTTAAAATTACCTTTAATGCAGTCCCAGTCAACCCCGAAAGATTGTAAAGAGCTGGCTTTTAACGCTTGCACTTTTTTGGCGCCCTTTAAAATATAGTATTTGTACGACTAAGAACGAGAGCATCGACTGTTTTTTTTATATTGGTTGGCGGCGTTGTATACATTCATAGTATCTGTACTTCAAAATAAAGGAATCTGGTTTGAGTTTGCAAGGCATGGATTAAAATGAATAGCAGTTTTTAAAAAAAAACGTCGGACGTTATTTCAGTAGCTTTTTTTAAATGGCGCCAAGCTAACTGCAGCGTAATAATACCTGTTGATGAGTATCGTTCTCCTGTGGCAATATTTTTCAGATTTTCTTAATTCAAGAGCCGGTTTGTCAAACATTTCCAAACTATTTTTTATTATATCGACTATATTTAACCAGATGTAACTCACGACATAACTAAATATTCAGAAAAAACGCAATCACAAAAAAACAACAAGGCGTAACATCAACACTACGGTTACGAAGTTTACGAACTTAGGTTAGGTTAGGTTAGGTTGTACTGGCTGGCACGTGGCCACACATAGACCTACCGGTCCGTAGCGATACCAGATAAATGGACCTAGAGAAAGAAATTCAGTCCAAGCGGCCATCAAAGGCCCGGACTTTTTCACGAACTGAAGGATGTCTTTCAGCTTTTGCTCTGCCATGTGCGAGAGATCCACCAGCCAGGGCTCACCGAAGTATCGCAGTCTGGTTCTCCCCAGTGCCGGGCAGTGACACAGGAGATGCTGGACAGTTTCTGAGACCCCCGGCTCTTGACACCTTCTACAGGTGTCGCTCGTTAAGAGTCCCATTTTCATAGCATGTGCTGCTACAAGACATTGACCAATAATGATACCAACGAGTCGTTTGCAGTCAATCCGTGTTAACTCGAGAGATACTTGGTCGGTGCGAGATTGTATGACCCCCACATGATTTTGGTTACCCTGCAGGTCTGAGTTGCACCCCATCTGCGCGTCGCACCCTGCATCATTTTGGAGTCGATTGAGTACTTAATCGTCTGGATAGGAGTAAGGATGTTAACCGCTCCCAAAAGGGGAAGACTAGCCCCATACTTGGCTAACGCATCCGCCTTCTCATTACCATCAATGCCCTTATGACCGGGAACCCAGAAGATTCTGACTCTTCTGCTGTTACCCAGTCTGTTCAGGGTCTGAATGCAATCGAATACACACTTCGATTTGTATCTAGGTTAATATGTTACAACTTAGGTTAATATGTTACAAATTTAAGGACAACTGTCTTTCAATATTTTTCCAAGCAGAAAAATCTTCTCGCAAATCGGTAACATTACCCCATTTTGTTACAATACTGGGTGCAGAAGCCGAGAAGATGTCTCTCGATTCGGGCTTTGTTACGTCCTAGTGTAGTAAGGAGTGATATTAACCTGTTAACTGGGGAATAAACTTTTGCTCAACTCGTTTCACTCAACTCGTTTTCATGACATTGCAGTTGACTTCTTGGTATGACGAAATATTTCGGCATATCCAGTTAACAAGTTAATGGTGTTTATTTAGAAACTGTTCTGCAAATCGTTGTCGTAATTTTGTGGGAAATTTTACCCGTAAAAGTTACGGAACAATGCACCAAATTGTAACAAATGCCATTCCACGATAATTTCAATAGTGTTTCCTTTACTGATCCCCAAGCCCGTCCAAGGTAGTCTATGACATTGAAGATTCTTCAAACAGTTTGCACATCTACATCATACTCAGAATCAATGGCCTCAATTAATTTCAAAAAACTGTTTTTTAAATAAAAAATAAAACAAATGACTCCCTGAGCCATTAGTTGTAGTTATTTTGATGTTTGGATGAATATCACTTAAATAGATTGGATGGCTGATTGTGTTGTTTAAAAGCTTTAAACGCAATATTAACCCTAGCGCTGTATGCTTCGATTAAATTTACTTGGTAAAATAGCTTTTTAAACCATTCTTTCAAAATCCCTGCTGTCATCCAATCTTTCTTGTTTGATCGCCAATATACGAGCGAACACGTCTTATTTAATCCTTTGAAAGCTCTACGAGTCTCCAAAGAATAGAAATTTAAATTTGAAATCTCCCCTGTCGTCCGAATGACAATCATACAATTTTTACGAAGCCAGCAGCATATTTCTCTTCGTTTGAAATAAAAGTTCGACTTCGCCTAGCCCTTATTTTAATTTTTTCAGCCATCAGCTAAGAAATTTTCAATCAAAGAAAAGCTGACAGATATACTTTCGGATACTCAGAAATCTTAATCACTTTTTCACGAATTATAACCTTAAAGAGACTCGGTTTGCCGTATGTTTCTCCATCCACGATTCCATTTTCGTGTCCTCAATGCTTTTTGGAGTGCGTTTGGAACCGTTGACTTGACATTGCATGACCAAGATGTCACCGTTAAGTTAGCAGATAAGGCCCAGTTAAAGACGCATCCAAATTTTAGTTAGAAAACTCGTCTTGAGTCGATCTTCCCAAGGTGCATTATGTAGAGAAGTCATGTCGAAACCCCACAAAAGCATTGAAATCTATTTTTCTCACTCCTTTCATTTGGATGCATAATAAAGTCGTAGGATTTTGGCAAAAAATCAGCAAATAAATGCACCAGCTAAAGTATATCATTTGCAATTTTTATAAATTAGTCAATCGACCAACAAACTGTGAGTCAAACAAAAACTCATAAAAAAGCTAAACAATTGCCGGTTGCGCTTCCCATTGTATCCTTTTTGTATGTTTAGGCTGGCTAGTTAACTTAAGATTCCCTTAGCTATAAAATACCTCAAATTATTAGTATGAACCAAAATCGATATCAGTTTATTTTAAATCGATATCAGTTTATTTTAAATTGAAATTCGGTCCTCTTAGTATTAATGGCCTCTTAGAAAATTAGAAAATTTAACAAACAAAATGTTAAAAACAACCTCTACATAACCAATATGTTTACAGAGTGTCTTATTAGCGGAGATGTTGTCAACACAACAACACGCATTTCACGTTATTCGCACAATTTGCGTAATCTTTTGCCATCGAATGACGTCTCAGTCATGGAAATGGCTGCAAAGACCCTTGTGAAACTAGCTCTACTGCCCGGATCGAAAGGAGCTGAATCGTTTGAGTTCGACATAAAACGAGCATTTGAGTGGCTATCAGAAGACCGACACGAGGTGACTATCATTCAATTACGCTGTCAAAATTAACTAAATCATTCTCATTTCCCAGTATCGACGGCACGCATCAGTTCTGATACTTCGCGAACTGGCATTAGCGATGCCCACCTACTTCTATCAGTCGATGTCGACGTTTTTCGAGAAATTCTTTAATGCTGTCCACGATCCGAAACCAGCTATTCGAGAATCGGCTGGAGAAGCTCTGCGGGCTGCACTGATTGTAACTTCGCAGCGTGAAAACACAAAACAATCGAGCAAACCGCAATGGTATTTGTTTTGCTATGAAGAAGCAATGAAGTGTATGCAAGGCGACGTCCCGGCAAAGGAAAAAGGCGTGAACCGCGAAGATCGTATTCACGGCGGGTTGATTGTTCTAAATGAGTTGTTTCGGTGCTCGAACTCGCAATGGGAACGCCGATACACAGCGTTGAAGAGCCTTCAGCCCGAACATCGGCGACACAGTGACTTCTCATCTGCAATGTTCCCGCGAATGAAAGCGTCACTTATTGATAAAATTGGTAGTTCGCAGTCTCAGTTCGATACGGATCATTCTAGTCTGAAGTTTTCGAATATTCAAATCGAGGAATCGGCAAACAGTCGTCAAATTTTGGTGGAGCACTACGATGAAATCTGCGAAAAAGTGATGGAACAGCGAAACTGCCGTTCTGTTTTCGTTCAACAGGCTCTCCTCAACATTCTTCCTCGTTTGGCAGCATTCAATCAAAGAGCCTTTGTGACGTCGCATCTAAATCCAACGGTGTACTATTTATTGACTATCTTGAGAGGAAAAGAGAAAGACCGCAATGCAGCATACATTACACTTGGTTTTATTGCAGTAGCTGTGGAAAAAGAAATTGAAAAGCATGTGAAAAGCATTATGGATGTCATTAAAGTAGCATTACCAACCCGCGATGCTCCTAGTAAAAGAAAAACAGCTTTGGATTCGGCAGTTTTCGCTTGCATAATGCTTCTGGCCCATGCACTTAAGTCGGGCATAACTGAAAATATTCGGGAAATATTGGACTCAATGTTTTCCACGGGCCTCTCTCCTGCTTTGACAGTGTGCTTTCGAGAACTGGCTGAAAATGTTCCTTATGTAAAACGCGATATATCAGAAGGCCTATTGCGGATGCTTTCGCAAGTTCTAATGAACAAACCGTACCCATCTTTCGGAACACCAAAACATAATATATCAGTTCCTTTTCCATCCCTAAGCTTAACTGATTCGCATCAAACTGACGGGCCTACAATTGTGTTGGCCCTGAAAACGCTGGGAACATTCAACTTTGACGATCAACCTCTGTTAGATTTTGTACAAAAGTAAGTATTGAAAGGCTGGGTTATTTGCCTTCGTAATTGGACCATACCTTCCTCTTTTATGTGTTTCAGATGTGCCGATCATTTTGTAGCGCACGAACAACAAGAAATTCGTTTGGAAGCTGTCCAAACTTGTACGCAACTATTGAAGCAAGCCATTCAGAGCTCTGACCCAAACAACGGTGTTTCGGATACACTCAAGGAAGTGATTGCACACGTACTGGAGCGTCTATTGGTCGTAGGAATCACTGATGTTGACTGTAATGTTAGATTGCGTGTGCTCAGGTCACTGGACGAAACTTTTGATGCGCAACTTGCACAACCCGAATCGCTGAGCGCACTACTGATTACACTAAACGACGAAGTCTTCGAAATTCGAGAGCTTGCAATCGTGACGATAGGAAGATTGTCGGCGATGAATCCTGCTTATGTTATGCCTAGTTTGCGGAAGACCTTGGTGCAACTTCTAACGGAACTGGAGCATTCGGGAATGAGTCGCAATAAGGAACAAAGCGCTAGAATGCTAGATCATTTGATTGTTAGCACACCAAGGTAAATCTCGGAAAATTTGTATATTTTCTCATTGTTCTATTGATTCTACTCATCCCATTTTAGGTTGATATCGTCCTACATGCGACCGATTTTAACAATATTGGTACCAAAACTAAAAGAAGCTGAATCGAACCCTGGAGTTATCTTGAATGTTCTTCGTGCTATCGGCGACTTGGCTGAAGTGAACGGTGGCTGCAGCGAGCTGGAAAAGTGGGCAGATGACTTGTTGGCAATTCTTTTGGAAATGCTGAGCGATTCCGGTAATCCAGACAAACGAGGTGTTGCGCTGTGGACACTTGGCCAACTCGTAGGCGCTACGGGGCGGGTGGTGACACCATACCATAAGTATCCTATTCTTATCGATATATTGATAAATTTCTTAAAAACCGAACAAAGACGATCAATTCGAAGGGAAACCATTCGCGTGCTAGGTCTTCTAGGCGCCATGGACCCCTACAAACATAAGATGAACAAAGGCTTGATCGATAGCCAGAAAGACACAATTTTGATATCACTCTCCGACTATAAAAATAATGAAACTCAAGACCTGTCGACTGCAGAAATGCTAGTCAATATGGGGACAATGTTAGATGAGTACTATCCGGCAGTAGCGATATCGACGCTAATGCGAATTTTACGCGACCCAACACTGGCACAGCATCACACAATGGTTGTGCATGCTGTTACCTTCATTTTTCAAAGCTTGGGTATCAAGTGTGTTCCGTATTTGTCGCAGGTACTGCCGAATCTACTTGACAATATCCGTACAGCGGACATAAATTTGAGAGAGTTTTTATTCCAACAGCTTTCGACTTTGATCGAAATCGTGAAGCAACACATAATTTGCTACATGGGCGAAATCTTCAAGCTCGTTAAAGAGTTCTGGACGATTAATACGCCCTTGCAACCGACATTGATCAATCTTATAGAAAATATTGCAGTGGCTTTAGGTTGTGAGTTCAAAGACTACCTACCGCAACTAATGCCACAAATTTTAAGAGTTCTACAGCATGATATTTCCAAAGATCGAATAGTCACGATCAAACTGTTACAGGCTCTGCAAAAGTTTGGTAATAATTTAGACAATTATCTGCATTTGATTGTTCCCCCAATCGTGAGATTGTTCGATGCACCGGATATACCACATCAGGTGTCAGTAACTGCATTAGAAACAATCGATTATTTGGCGCGTATTTTAGATTTCACTGATTTCTCTTCGCGAATTATTCACCCTCTCGTTAGAGTTCTCGATAACAACAGCGATCTGAGAGATCAGGCGATGTCTTGCTTGAAATCTTTGGTTATCCAATTGGGTAAAAAGTATCTAGTGTTTGTTCCTCTGGTGCATAAAGTGATGTTAAAACACAAAATCTCATGTTTGGACTATGAGAAACTGATCCCGAAAATCCAGAGCAACACGACGGTCTGTTTGGACGACGAGTTCCGGATTCGACAAGCAAAGTATAAAAATAATGACGTGTCCTTGAGTTGCAGTGACAATAACACAATCAAAAAGCTAAACGTTTCGTCGAGTGACCTTCAAATGGCCTGGCTGGCTGCTCGTCGTGTTTCGAAGGATGATTGGTTGGAATGGCTGAAACGTCTTTCAATTGGCTTGTTAAAAGAATCGCCGTCTCCAGCTTTGAGGTCATGCCGGCCATTAGCTCAAAACTATCCAAAGCTTCTTCGAGACCTGTTCAATGCGGCATTTATTTCGTGCTGGACAGAATTATCACCTGTGCTGAAGAAGGAACTGGCACAGAGTCTGCAGCAAGCGCTGGAAGTTCAGGACATGCCTGAAATCACACAGACAATTCTCAACTTGGCTGAGTTTATGGAGCATTGCGACAAAGATCATCTTCCGATTGAACCTTCTCTGTTAGGGAAGCGTGCAATGGAATGTCGAGCCTATGCCAAAGCTCTGCATTATACGGAGGAAGAATTTCACATTGAGAAAAAGCCACAAGTTTTCGAAATGCTCATTTTAATCAACAATAAGCTGCAGCAAAAAGAAGCTGCCGAGGGTCTGCTGAATACGTTCCGTAATGCGGCGGATGAGTTAAAGGTTCAGGGTCGTTGGTATGAAAAGCTGCATAACTGGGACCAAGCTTTGAAACATTATTCAGACAAACTGAAAGTGGACTCGAACGATCTCGAATCGCGTTTAGGGCACATGCGGTGCTTGGAAGCGTTGGGCGAGTGGCCGGAGCTGGGAAAAGTGACAAGAGAGCAATGGGACACACTTAGCAATTCAGGCAAAGCTAGAGCAGGTCGATTGGCGGCAGTGGCCGCTTGGGGCTTACAGGACTGGGAGAGTATGCAAGAATATGTGAAATGTATTCCTGAAGACACACAAGATGGTAGTTTTTATAGATCTGTGTTAGCTGTACACTATGGTGATTTCGAGAGTGCACAAAGGCTCATCGACGAAACGCGTGATCTACTTGACACCGAACTGACAGCCATGGCAGGCGAATCATACGAACGAGCGTATGGAGCAATGGTTTGTGTACAAATGTTGGCAGAGCTTGAAGAGGTGATCCAGTATAAACTAATTCCCGACCGAAGGGACCTGATTAAAGATATGTGGTGGAAACGTCTTCAAGGTGGTCAACGACTGGTCGAAGACTGGCAAAGAATAATTCAAGTGCATTCGCTAGTTCTTACACCACTGGAAGATGTGCACACTTGGTTGAAATATGCCTCCCTCTGTCGAAAGAATGGTTCACTTAAGTTATCTCACAAGACTTTGGTAATGTTAATGGGTACGGATCCGTCGCTAAATCCGTCAGAAGATCTACCAACAAATCAGCCCCAGGTAACGTTCGCGTATACGAAGCACATGGCGATGTCGGACGAAGTCCAAGGCGCATACGAGAAGTTAAATCGTTTTGTGGACACTTTTTCGTTCTTGTGCAATTGTCCTGTTGACGATATGAAAAAAGAGGATCGCAGACTCTTGGCTAGGAGCTATATGAGATTAGGACTGTGGCAGAACAAGTTGCAAGGAATTACTGACTCTTCAATAAAAGGTATTTTGGGTTCTTATGAAAAAGCTACAGCCTATGATCCGAACTGGTATAAGGCATGGCATTCTTGGGCATATATGAATTTCAAAGTGGTTCAGACGCAAAAGCAACAGTTGCAGGATCAACAAAGTGCAATATCAGAACAGGTTCGTGCACAGAAAGAGAAGACCATTATATCTCAATATGCAGTTCCTGCAGTGGATGGTTTCTTCCGTTCCATCAATTTGCTCAAGGGCAACTCCTTGCAAGATACTTTACGGCTGCTGACGCTCTGGTTTGACTACGGCCATTACCCAGAGGTGTACGATGCCTTGTCGGTTGGAATGAAATTGATCGAGATAAATACTTGGTTACAAGTCATACCACAGCTCATAGCTCGTATCGACACCCATCGTAATTTGGTCGGGCAGCTTATCCACCAGCTTCTAATCGATATTGGCAAATCACATCCACAAGCGCTAGTTTATCCGCTGACGGTAGCGTCGAAATCGGCATCGATGCTACGCAAAAACGCAGCTCACAAAATCTTGGACTCAATGCGAAAACATTCACCAGTGCTTGTCGAACAAGCAATGATGTGCAGTGAAGAATTGATTCGCGTTGCGATTCTATGGCATGAGCAATGGCACGAAGGCTTAGAGGAGGCATCAAGATTATATTTCGGTGAAAGAAATGTGAAAGGAATGTTTGATACGTTAGAACCATTGCATGCTATGTTAGAACGAGGTCCGCAAACGTTAAAAGAAACTTCCTTCAACCAGGCTTATGGTCATGATTTGACAGCTGCGTTAGAATGGTGTCAGCAGTATAAGCACTCGGGAAACATAAGTGATTTGGATCGTGCTTGGGACCTGTACTACCACGTATTCAGAAAAATATCTCGACAACTACCGCAATTAACCTCATTGGAACTGCAGTACGTCAGTCCAAAACTGCTAGCTTGTGCGGATCTTGAATTAGCCGTTCCCGGCAGCTATAGCCCTGGTCAAGAACTGATCAGGATATCAATGATTAAGACAAACCTGCAAGTGATTACATCAAAGCAACGACCTAGAAAACTTTGCATCAGGGGTTCGAATGGAAAAGATTATATGTTCTTGTTGAAGGGTCACGAAGATCTTAGGCAGGATGAGCGAGTAATGCAATTGTTTGGCTTGGTGAATACACTGCTTTTGAACGATCCAGACACGTTTAGGCGAAATCTGACGATACAAAGGTATGCTGTGATCCCATTGAGCACGAATTCAGGCTTAATTGGCTGGGTTCCGCATTGTGATACGTTACATACGTTAATTCGAGACTATCGAGAGAAGAAGAAAACTCTCCTGAACCTGGAGCATCGCATTATGCAACGCATGGCTCCCGACTATGACCACTTGACGCTAATGCAAAAAGTGGAGGTGTTTGAGAATGCTCTCGAACACACAAAAGGCGATGATTTGTCAAAACTGCTTTGGTTGAAGAGTCCGTCGTCAGAAGTTTGGTTTGATCGACGGACGAACTACACACGGTCTTTAGCTGTAATGTCGATGGTAGGGTATATCCTGGGGCTAGGCGATCGACATCCATCAAATTTGATGTTGGACCGGTTGAGTGGCAAAATACTGCATATTGACTTCGGTGACTGTTTCGAAGTGGCTATGACTCGCGAGAAGTTCCCGGAAAAGATTCCATTCAGACTAACGCGAATGCTTATAAACGCAATGGAAGTAACTGGCATAGAGGGTACGTATAGGAGAACATGCGAAAGCGTTATGATCGTCCTTCGAAGAAATAAAGACAGTTTGATGGCAGTGTTAGAAGCATTCGTGTACGATCCGTTGTTGAACTGGCGTCTCTTGGATTCGGATAAGAATCGTCGTTCGAAAACCAATACAGATGGAAACATGGAAAGTCTGAACGGTTCAGTGGATGACGCTTTCAATCTTCTCTTGAGCAATCAAAACGCAAAACTGAAACAGTTCGACGCTACTCAAGGACCACAAGCTGAAGTGACGAACAAGAAGGCCCGATCGATTGTCGATAGAGTTAAACAAAAGCTAACAGGATACGATTTTAATACACAAAATGCTGTAACGGTACAGCAACAGGTCGACTTACTGATCCAACAAGCCACAAACAATGAAAATTTGTGTCAATGCTATATCGGGTGGTGTCCATTTTGGTAGGCGTTATTCCGAGTCAGTTGTAAGTTAGAAACGATATCTGTGCTTGAAATGCAGAATATATGATCGAGAGAATTGTGATATGATCGAAACAGTTTTCTTATTCTAAATCTACTTAACGTGTTTTCATCGTCGCTTTTCAATTCAACCATACTCAAGACAATGCGTCTAACTTCATCATACTTATGCTCGGAAATTTCGCTAAATTGTCATGTGCGCTGTAATCATCATCAAGCATCATCTCAAATTGTATAATTTTGTTTTTCATTTTATTGTTGTTGAGAATTGTGTCACTGGCAAAAGTCTGAAGTTAGTTTTCCTTATTTTTCGTATGACCATATGTTAATTTGTTTCACAAGTGTAGTGTAGCGCTTAAGGTTTCCTTGTAAATGTTTAAGAGATTGTTATAAACTTATGTGTAACATTGTAATAGTGATTATTCTAAGATATACCAAATGTATAATAATACAATTACTTATAGTATGCAGTTATAAATCTTAAAGGACGAGATTAAGAATAAGTAAAAAATATATGATATTTATAAAATATATTAAATTGATTGTTTGTTGTGAAAGTAGGATCGAAGTGATGATCGTAGTCGCTGAGTTACAATTCCGTTTTTGCTAGAGTTTCAATCAAATCAATGAGCTCTCTAGTTTATAAATCAGCAGTAATGATCTCCTTCTGATAATCTCTTTTTAAGTTTATAGTAATTTTCACACCAGTTTTAATTATATTTTATATTTTTTCAAAATGTACTACCCGCTGATCGTTTTTCCTTTCTCCAGATAGTCTATTAGCACCACGCCTTACGAATCCCAAAAATTATCACTTTTTGAGTCGAACGAGCCGTTTTCGCCTTTTTCGGAGCTCTTCCACCGATTGTTTGGACTGTTGTTTCAGCTCTGGCGTATAGTGGTGAATCCAAGTTTCGTCAACTGTGATGTATCTAGTGATGGGCGTTTCTGTTGTTTTCAGAAAACGAAAACGAACTGTTTTGTTCCAAACATAACTGTTTTTTGAAACTTTTTGAAAACTTTTTTCACTCGACCAGCAGCAGATTGATACTGGGTGTTACCATAAGTGATGGGTGTTTCTGTTGTTTTCAGAAAACGAAAACTATTTGAAAAAAAAACAGTTTGAAAAAAACTGTTTTTTTCAAACTGTTTTTTTCCAACTGTTTTTTTTTCAAATAGTTTTCGTTTTCTGAAAACAACAGAAACGCCCATCACTAATGGTAACACCCAGTATCAATCTGCTGCTGGTCGAGTGAAAAAAGTTTTCAAAAAGTTTCAAAAAACAGTTATTTTTGGAAAAAAAACAGTTCGTTTTCGTTTTCTGAAAACAACAGAAACGCCCATCACTAGATGTATCATCGGAAAAATTCTCTTGAGTTGTGTTTAAACATATCCACACACCCTTTGAATTGTCAATCAAACGTTCATTTGAATGTGTTAGCAAATGCTACAAATATTGTGACTGCTTTCTCATTTGCAAATCTTCATGTAAAATTTTAGTAACAGGGCTTGTTGAAATCGTTGCAATGTCAGCAAGCTCACGCACTGTCACCCGCCGTTTCTGTAATACTACCTTGTGGATTTTGATTATGTTTCCCGTAAACGTAGTGGTTTTTGGGCGAGCTGAACGTGGCTCATCACAAATGGATGAAAGACCATGCTTAAATTCAGCTCCCCATTTGCTTATTGTAGCAATCGATGGTAAAGTGGCTCCTACAGTAAAATCCAACTCATTTTCCAGTTGCGGCTAATCCTTTGATTTGGAGGTATTTTATAACAGCACGAATATCAATTTTGGAAAAATTCTCTGGCATGTCCGCTTGATTTGAAACCTAAAAAAAATACAAAAAAAAACTACCTCAATCGAATTATCTGAAATTTGATAAACCCTGCTTTAAAGGATCAAACATTAAAAGATCATAATTTTATGAATCGCTCGTCTGTGGCATTTTCTTCACTTATAAAAACAGTCTAAGTATTTCAGTCTCGGTCTTTGGCTTTTTAAATTTTCTGAGGAATTTTGTTTTTCATAAGAAACCATGCTTGGGATGATATTACGAACATTCCACATTTGTTAGAACAAATAAATCTTCTTAAATAAAAACATGCTATGAATTATCACCTAACTGTATGTTTATTTGTTCAATATAATCCATTATTCAATCCATTATTATTTCATTTTTTGTATGAACCACGGTTTACTTTGATTACAATGAAAAAGTTTTCGACTCACCATTTTTTTAAAAAATGTTTTTCAATAATCAAAGTTTTTATAAGTCCTTAAAATTTAAATTGTCTGTCATCTTAAAATCCGGTATGAAACGATGGGGCAATAGTTCGCAAACAGATGTGCACAGTACACGGGCCGGTGATGGTTTTGCCAAATAGACTGGCATGTCGACTGGCGTGAATTCAGATAGAGCTTGACGACACATTCCACATGGCGAAGTGAAACTGGTCTCTTGATACGCTACTATTGCAATTTCCGAAAATGCACGATGACCCTCGCTGACTGCTTTAGCTATAGCTACGCGTTCGGCGCACAAAGAAAGACCAATCGATCCGTTTTCAACGTTACATCCGGTGTAAATTTCACCGGAGGTGGTCCGCAAAGCAGCACCTACAGCGAAATTACTGTATGGACAGTAAGCTCGTTTTCGTACTTGTACAGCAGCGTCGACCAATTCTTGGACAGATTTATCTGGAATGGATAATGGAACGGGTTTGATTTTGATTAGTATAAATATATTACAGAAGAAAAGATTAACGTATGTTTCTAAACAAAAGGACACCTATGGAAGACACAAAAAAATGTCGAATGGGCTTTGTTCCAATCCTGAACAAAGCCAATTCGAAAGGATTTTTTTTTTCAATTTTCTTGAAATTTATTTATTATCTAAAAATGTTTTTACTATCAGAGCTGGACAAGCTGAGAAATTGCTACCAGAAAATGTCAAAATCCTATTTTCATTTTGAATAGCTAGCATTATAGCTTCAAATTGAAAATGTGCCATTTAACATTAAATGCTCTGTCTAGTTGAAATTGCAATTAAAATACTATTTTCTGTTCTATATCAGATATATCTTTATTTCCAAAAATTATTAGTGCCACCAATTATTGCATGAATAGAAAACAATAACTTCCACATCATTATATTTCAATAGTGTACTTGAAAAATGTGCAGTGACACATGTTTCAATCAAAATAACTAGAAAATTTGCATGGTTCGAGGTGGAATGTCCTTGGCAAAAGCGTCATGGGAAGTTAGGATGTTAGCAAATCTAATGCTGTATCAACTGTAGCACTTTACAAAATTTACAAATGAAATTTCATACGATTTGTGTGAAGAGTCATATTCATTGTATATGAAATGATTGCAAACAACTAAAATTGCTTAAAATAATCGTAATTCAAGAGTTTTCTTAAAACTTCTCGAAGCTTAATCGAAGAAAAGAGTAGAAATCAAATGCTACATAAGTCTTAAATCGTTATCTAAAATAAATCTTAGAGAGATATCATCAAGTAATTTTGCCGGAAAAAAAGTATATCAAAATCATACACGCCGAATTGACAGAAACACTAGTGGGCTCTGCTTCTCTATATTCCACAGTTGTATGCTAATGCAATGAGTTTAAGCTGAGCAGCATATCCACGGAGGATGAACATCGTGAAGGACGCCCATCCACGTCTCTCACCGAGGGTGTTCCGTTAAAAAAGTACAAGATTAGGTACCATCACACATCCAGCTGAGGTTACAGGGATTCAAAGGATTCTCACCAATAAACTGCACATGAAGAAAATCTCCGCACGGTGAGTATCGAGAATTTAAGCATAGGAGAAGAGACTAGTTGACATGTCAAGAGCTGACAATGAAAGATGCCAAATTCACAAAGAAATTTTTTGAGACGATTTATGACTACGAATAAAATCTGAAAAAAAGTTACTTTGATTCCGAGACGAAACAACCAACAAAAACGTCCAACTTCACCGACGCCGGGGAAATTCAAAGTGACAAGCCCAGTGAGAAAGGTTGTGGCGTCATCAAAACACCAAGAACTTCTCGGACCTTCTTGATAATTTGGAACTGTTAAAAAAACAATGGAACTGTTATAGCTTTTTCTTGATCATCTTGTGTAAACAGCGTCTCTAAATGATCCCACTCTGTTTCGTCCTCCTTTTTGATAAGATTTCCAAATATTGTGTCTTCAATATATTTAAGTCCCGAGCAAACATTTTTCTGATCCATTGGCACTGTTAATAGTCGCCGAATAATTGAGTTATAGGATGCCAATATGTAGGAATACCAATGATCTGACGTGGATGGCGTTCTCTGAGTGTGCGTTGGGTTTCGGTATATATTGAACTCAAGCATACCATCTTTTTTAATGATCATCAAATCCAAGAAGGGTATTGTTTTTTCGTTTTCGAATTTCATTGGAAATTAGATATATTTATATGTTTTTTTTCAGTTTCTCCAAAGTTTCTGCCAAAACATATTTTTTCACGATAGCCAGGATGTCCTCCAGGCACCTCATCCATAGACATGGAAGCGAACATTTTTCATGAAGTGTCTTTTCCAGACTGTCCGTAAATATCTCTCATAGGCGATGATAAAAAATTTACCATGTCGACAACTTTAGTAGCTTTGAAATTCTTCCTTCTGAAAGTGAAGTAGTTTTATTCATGAAAATCGATGCAAGTTTCAACCAGAATTTATACTTTTTCTTCCATTTTGGGGAGTTGTTCTTCTCTAATAGCCAATCCTCAAAGAACCCACGTGTGTGTTTTACCGGCACGCTTGGAAATATACAACTAGCTCATCTACCTCTATTGTTGTCATTCTTCCAAGCCGCTCTAACACCTCCTCTCGATTTCTAACTGACCTATCACTAATCTTTCTTAAGGCTATACATTCGTCCACAAATCATTTTGCAATTCTCCTTGTTGGTGCCTTTGTAGTTTCTTTAACATTTGGAAGACATTGAATTCTTGATAACGCTGAGTTTGGGTCCCGTGGCATGTTGACTTCTTCAAAAATCCTCTTGCACTGAGATTCACTTGTTTGATAGAGTATGGTAAAGGATCTTTCTGTAGCTTATAGTAGTCTCCGTTGTTGAGCTTTTCCACAGTTCTTCCTATATCTGATTTGGTACAAAACACCGATTTGTTGGCCAAATCGTAAAGCACTCTTTGTATCTTGCCAGCGTTCCTCCTCTTACCGCGTTGAATAAATGAATTGAAGTCGGACGTCAATTTTATTTATTTAATTTAATAATTCACCCAAATTTAGCAATAGCAAAGCATTTTCGTGTCCGTCAGTTTATTACAAATGCCATAAAACTAGAACATTTTTTTTTAAATGTATTTTAAAAGTTTTAAGATTTCGCTACGGCATATATGAAATATTTTTATTCGACATTCATAATTTTTTTTCCAATAAAATCGTCTTCCATACTACTAAATAGCATTTAAAATCACAGCCAATGTTTACAAACATTTATTTTTCTATCAAGAAGATATATATCTATGCGGCAATAATCTGCAGACTGATGAACATAGTATCTGTGTAGCCTCTGGTTTCGCCATATAGACAGGCATATCGTCCGGTACAAATTCGGACATAAATTGCCTGCACATTCCGCAAGGTGATGTGAAATCATGCTCCTGATATGCAGCAACTGCAATTTCCGCAAATGACTGATGTCCTTCGCTTACGGCTTTTGCAATAGCATTGCGTTCAGCACAAATTGTTGGTCCATAGGCACCATTCTCAACATTACATCCGGTATAGATTTTTCCACTTGTAGTTCGAATTGCGGCTCCGACTTGAAATTTACTATAGGGACAATAGGCCAATTTTCTTACTTCGACGGCAGCATGAATGAGTTCTTGTGTAGCGGGCACTGTAAAATATGTTTGAATAGTTTTGTTTTTGAATGGAGGCAATTGAATTAAAATTGAGTGGATAACCGTAGACTTTTTTAAAGATTACGAATCAATAAAAAATGTTATTTCTTTCGAATGACGATGATACTTAATGGAATGGGAAACAACTTTTCAGTACGTAGTTTGTTTTTATGATAGCCTAACACACAATACAAGACAAATGTCCATTTATTACAATCTTGGCATAATCAGTTCAAATTGATGTAAATTTCTAATATTTCAGAAATACAAAAAACTTTTAAAGTAAACTGATGGTCGATCGAGATAAGACTTTAGCGAAGAGAAGAAGATATTTAATAATATCTGTGCTTGGTTTCTTCCATTTTTAAACAGAAGCTCATGGCAATATTTAATTTTCCGGCACAAAAACTCAAACGCTAATATTTAGTAAACATATATACGATAAGACGGAATTAGTGACTTAAATTTAATACAATAATCGCTTCTATCGCTTCTATCTTCTATCTAAATATTCAAAATTTCAATGTCAACAAATATAGTCCAATAAATTGTCAATGTAAATGAGTGTAGAAAATCAAAATATGTTCCCAGATTAAAACTTGTGATCTTTCACAAAGCATTTTTCCAATATCGGTTGACGTTATAACTATCGAAAAGTAAAAATATTCTGTTTTTGTATACAAGTTTGCCAATGATTGAAATCCTGGCATTATTTTAAGTAATTAGTGAACCGAAAATCAAAAATGGAAAACAAAAGGAAGAAAATCACTAGAAATGGAAAACTATTGTCAAGCTTGTTTTTGAAGAGGGAACTGACCCAGAGGCAACGACAATTGAAAGATCGCTTTCGTCAGTTCGTATAACCATGAAAATGGAAATGTGAGGAAGCTTTGGTGAATAAATTTGGTGGAGGGCAAGAGAAAATAATTTATGCAAAGAATAAGCAGTACATAGGGCAGCAAGTTCAACGCTATCACAAAAAACCTATCAACAACTTGAGAGCTGAGGTTTAAGATATCATTTAAAAGCCTATGTCAAAGGAAACAATTAGAAGGACACTCAGGCAAGGAGGTTTCAACGGACGAATAGCAAGGAAAAATTAATTTATTATACATTTATATACGTTTATTATACATGCATTTATTTCCGAAACCAATCGAAAGAAGCGATTGAAATTCGACAAAGTCTATCATTCATATCGTTCATCACTATCCTGAGTTTTAAAAAACGTTCTGTTTAGCGACTAGAAGCAATTTTAACATATTTGGATCAGATGTCAGGCAAATTGTTTGGAAAAAAGTCAACGCCGAGCTAAAAAAAAACTAACTTATGCAGCACAGTTAAACACGGAAGTGACAGTGTCATGGTTTGAAGTTGCATTCCTGCAAGTGAAGTTGGCAATTTGAAGTTTATAGAAGCCACGATTGATAAAATGAAGTACTAGGATATTCTTGAAAGAAATATGCGATCATTTGCTACAAAATTGCGGCTCCAAAAAAAAAATGCTCCAAAGAAATAAAAGACTCAATTTCAATGACCAGATTTAAACGCAATAGAGCATTTGTGGGCTATTCTACTAACCCGAAAATTTTCTATCACAAGCAAGGCTGCGCTCAAATCAGTGATCCAAACTGAATGGGGGCGTATAAGCCCAACAGTTACGAACAAATTGGTGGAGAATATGTTTCAACGACTACAGGTTGTCATAGGTGCCAAAGGATATCCAACCAAATATTTATTCTTTATTCTTAAAATTATTTATAATGATTTATTTTCAATTTTATTTCCTGTCTTGTGAAATATAAATATTTATGTGAAGCTTTTTAGTTATTTCCTTTATTTGTTTCTATTGGCTACAAACCAAAGAATAACAGTTGCGCTAAATATGTTTACTTTGATATATCATCAACAATTTTGAAATTAATCGCTTGTGCCTTCAATTTTGTACATATATATATTTGACTCAAGTAGATATAACAAGCCAGTAATTTTTAAATTAAATATATGAGTCTAAACTTTTCTTCATAGGTTAAATCATAATAATTGAAGCTATATTTCAAGAACCAACTGAGTACACTTTAATACAAAGTAAGCAAATAATTTCTATGAAAAAACTGACGATTGTAATTTTCTAAAACAAACAGAATTTACTATGGCAACGGCAGTAAAGCTCTCAAAATAATTTATCACATCAATATTAAAATAACTAACTTCACTTCCACAAGTAGACCCCGAACTTGAGATAATGATATTGTCAAGCGAACAATCTTATCTCTAATATCAGCATGATATGTAACGATAAAATGAAATTCAGTGGAATATTAATTAATGAGGAAGTAGAAAGGACTAGTTAAAGTAAAGTGAAATGAAATGTAGAATTATAACATATAGTTGTAATACACAAAAAAAAAAATTGAATCACAAATGAGAAGTAATCTTTGTTATAATTTGTTACAATCTGAATGCGACAATGATTTGACAAAATATAAAGTAAAAATATTGTTTCTAAAAAATATAACAAATAGATGACGTAAATATACTTTTACTACTCATTGATTAAAAAACGTATCTGCCCTACGATAATTTGGATGACTAAAGAAAATATCTCACGCTAAAACGTAACGTTTCAATTAAATTAATAAATTAATTAATTAATCAATCAAATTACCCAACGTTTTGAAGTCCTTAATAATCGAGGAAGTAGTTCCGTTTACTCCCGTTTCCTGAGACATAATTAGACTTAGGTGTTTCTTTACTTCACTAATCTCCGATGAAGAAAAAAATATACGCGCGTGTTTTCGTTCTCCGGCTGAGAGGTGTATGTATTCTACCTGAAAGCTCACGTCCAAATGAATGAGTTTTCGATGTCGTCGTTGCTTATTTCTCACCACCTTGAAAATTTATCGGATCACAAAAAAAGTGTTTTATTTATATTTATTGCACTGTTGTGACGTGTTTGCGCGCACTTCACGAATGTCTTGGATCGAAGTAGATCGCGTGCATGAAAATCTTGTTGATAACGACTGAGAATGTAGCCAAGAAAACTAGCCGTAGACTCTTTCTTATGCGACCATCTAATTGTGCGAAAATTAGACGAGATTGTATGTTAATTCAATAATAATTATTTGGATGGACTCGCAAATTAGATCACCGTGCCTGTGAATCACTCAAATTGTATTTGAACAGGTCGACACAATTAAATTTTAGTGGATAATTGAGAAATGCTGCGGTGTAGATGAATTAAAGAGGCTAGAACACTTTAAAATTAACAGACTGCCCAGTAGTGATAGTAAACACGAACCGAATGTTTCTATGTCGACTTTATGTGTCCGGCTATTAGCAACAAGAATACGAGCTAATTCGTTTCGGGGCAACTCGTTTGTGCTACGATGATTCGAGCGCAGTCCATGTACTGTATATTAATATTCGAAGAGGTCGAAGAGTAACAAAGTGCTCCGGTGAGAGCTCATTATTTATTGCGTAGACCCAATAAATTAATACGCATTCTTATTGCTAGAAAATGTTCTACACTTTGTAGAATAAATCGAAGAAATAGTATTTTAATCAATAATGTTGCGAAAACTGTCGACAGAATGTGTATAGTTTGAACAAGTGTGCGAGATGCTGAACGAAACCCAACTGCATCCAATAAAGTGGGCTCGTCTCTTAATATAATATGAGAACCAGCTGTTACCATTTCTACTTGGTAGTCAATTGAAATGGAAAGTGCTCAAGCGCAGAACAAGTTGCATGTTCAAGTATGAATTAATGTAGAATTCAACATTCACAAAGACGTGCTTTCCTATGTTTGATGTAGATGTATATACGCATGTATGTGGTTTATATTAGTCGACAGCTTCTGTTCTGATTAAAAATGAGTACATATTACAAAGAAACAATGTATTGTACAAATGCTGATGATTTGGTAACTAAGCATACAATTAGGGGAATCACAGCCATTGCAACCACTGCAGCCATTGGGACAAGGAAAACACATTTCATGAGGGCATTGACTTTTGACCTTTCAATGATTATTTATTGAGATTTTTTTCATAGTTTTCACCCCAATGTTACAATTAGGACTCCGGAAATATGTATTTTTAACTGGCCCTCATACATTGTGAATAATTTTCACCACAATGGCGCCATAAATGAGCAAAAGGAAATCTTAAATAAACGATATGCAGGTTAGGATTTTAGAGGATAAACTGTTTCACGAAATGTAAAAACTTAGAGGAGTTGCAAACACACCTCTTATATCATACAACACCTTTGAGGATGACTGGTTCGCCATGAATAATTGTTTATTACTTCATTATGCAGCTAAGAGGGACATCAGGATCCTCGGACGCCAGCTCGGTAACCTCCGCAATGTGAATTCATGCGTTCTACGCTAGAGCTGTTTCCAGAGATCTTCGTTCTACATAGTTGCTATTTTTCCATACTAAATTAAATAATTTCTTGTGAAGAACTCCTGCGTACGAATTTGGATGTTGTTACGTGTATTTAGACTCCAATTTGAGATTGTTAAGGCCTTGGCACATAGAAGAAATAAATTGTAGGCTCTAGAATCGAACCCTAAAAAATGTATATACTCTGAATTTCGCTCTCGTTAATTTCACTATTGATCGTGCCACTAGCTAAGTAATTTATTCTTCAGCTTTTCCTATGCCTAGAATATCTAACTCAACCAAAATATCACTTTTGATGTTCTAATCAATAGTGTCAAACGTTTATTTTGAATCTAAAAAATAGCCGCAACACAAGGACCTTTGTATAACTGCTTATATTAGTGAACCATAATATAAGTGATAAGTTGACTTGGCATAGAACAATAAGTCGACTATTCCCATAAAAAAATCTAGGCCCAATTGGTGTGCTAAAATCTAAGTGATTATTTTTTAACATTTCATCATGATTATTTGTAAGAATAATATATCCTACTTTTTCTCATTTGCAATTAAGGGAAACCTTTGGAATCCTACGTACCGTTGAAATATTGTCCGAATTTTCCACTCAAATAACAATGTTTTACGTTAACAGTGTTAAAGTAAAACAGCAGGACAGGAAATGATCTCTTTTTGATACTCCCCGTACTTTTGAAAATTGGCATCAAACAAATCTTGTCTTAATATAAAATAAAAAAAAACCCTTGTCTCTATATTACGGCTCGAAGTGTTCTTTTTTTTTTGAATTTTTTTTATTTATTACTTCGTCTCGTGGAAGATATGTTCGTTTTCGTCGATTAATAGAAAAATAAACCAAATCAAAACGCTAAAAATCAGATTTCAGTGTTGAGTAAGTTCAAAGTGTTTCATGATTTTTTTTTAAATAATGTGTTGCTTTCTTCTGCTAAATTCATAAAACTATCCACTGAACCCAATAAGATGACTTTTTCGACGGCTTTCACCAGCAATTTTATAGAAATTCTAACGGGACTTGTCCCCACAAAAATGCAGCTTCCATTTCAATGTTAAAATTGCCAAAAAGCTATTGCTTTATTTACGAACCCCATTGTATAGAAATAAAAATCTAATGAAAAAACCCGAGAATATAACTAATAATCAAAATAAGAAGACGATAATTAACCACAAGCTAAAAAATACATATTTTGATAAAAATGGTGCACCCGTTCCATGAAAAAACTACCATTGCTCCTTAACATAACCCGAACACAAAAGTTCAATTGAAATCGAAATTTTATTTCAATGTAAAATTCATGTTGAACTAGGAAACATCCAACAAATAATAATTTCATTACAAAAATGAAAAACGTTTCTAGTTTCTGTTATTGCTTGAATCCATACAACTCTCTGGCCTCTCCCTTTCATGGTTTTCTTTCACTTTCATTTTGATATACATAATCATTTTTCATACACGTGGCTAGCCTTTTCATCTATTTTTTAGCCCGAGTATATGAGATTGTTTGATTCATCTGAGTGATGCAATTAGGTTTATAGTGCCTTCTCCACAAACTTAGCAATCTCGTCAAAAAGTTGCAAGCAACACAAAATAACTGTCACAAAATTACTTTGTATAAACTGCCCAATTTGAACTCTTCGATGTTTTCACGGTTCGTTAATTGCTAAAAAGCACACGATTTCATTTTATAATAATTTAGGTACAATGAACAACTTTCTCTTATATAAGATCTGGCAAATTAGTTTTTTTTTGCATGGTGCACATGTAGTTTCTAGGTTAATTATTAGGACTGGTCTTTAGAGTTAATTTTTTTTAAAAACTATCTCATTTAAAGCTGCAACATTTAAGTTGTATTAAATTTCCTAAACCAAATAAATTTTTTTATACGTCTCTATCTAAATATGTTATTAGTAAACCAAATTTAACTTTAAAATGTCAAAACATGAGCTTGGTAATCATTAATCCTCTCTCATTTTCATCCAGTCTATGCATTAACTTCAATTTCTTACAAACTTTGATTCCAAGATATTATTCTCGAAAATGTTAAGTGGTGTGAAATTAACATAGTTTTAATTTCAAAACTTAAAGCCAGTACGTTAGCTGTGACATTTCTTATCACATTATCTGTCAACATATATCTGGAGTATTGTTATTTGGCTAATTATCATTTGGTCAAATTATAACTTCACCTATCTCTAATTACCAAACAAATATATTCTGCACTAACTGAAAAGTGAAAGGCTCAGTTATAGTAACAACACTTATTGATTTTCAACTAAAATGTTCTAACATCTTTAGTAATATATGTAATTTCATTTTGCTCTTATTTACGTAGAAAGCCAGGTCTAATGATCGTTTCTTCGGTGTATGTATTTCTTGTTTCTGTAATTAAATTGTAATTATCGTTTCAAATTCGAAGCAACCTACCATTTGAGAACATATTGGTGTACGTACATATCTACGCTGATTGCAAAATATCTCCTATGTGTATAGTGAGAAATTTCTCATTAAGTCATTGAAGAGATAGCCCGATATGAATTTGCAATACAACCAGTTTTCGAGTCAAATGTTAGCGAAATAGTTGGTAAATGATTTAGTGCAAGACAATTTTACTTTCGCGCAATTGAATATCCTTGATAATTATCATAGAAAATACTTTATTAAAAACATGTAAATCATACGTACATTTTATTTCGCTTTATATACAAGCTATCGATTCTTCAAATAGCTGAGGTAATCGGTTTAGTTCGCCATTCGACGAGCTTTCTCCGAATTCACTTTCGACTACTTTAAAATTAACATCGACTTTCGAGAATCCATTTCCATTATCGTCTAAATTCAAATTGTCGTGAGAATGATTTTCCGGCAAAGTTGTTTGTTCTTGCAACGAGAATTGTGACTTTTCATTGAGGAAATCGAAAAACTGTCGATCCTCGATCGACGAGAGCTCCAAGGCTGCCGATGATAATTTCAGAAGTTTATTTTCAGGAGAGCCAGGCGGTCTGTAGACATCCATGGGTGCATTCAGTGCACCGGTTGGAGCACAACCGGAAGCAAATGTATTTGCCGATGATTCGAAGTATTCGCGCGATTGATTTAGAGTAGTTGTGCCACTCGGCACAAGCTCCAAATGAGGATGAGCTTTACGATGATGGAAAACCAGTCGATTTCTAGCTGCATATTGTTTATAGCACCAGTGACAGCGATAAGGCTCCGTCGGTAGATTGCCTACAGTCCTAGCGTTCATTTGCGACGGCTCAGCCACACACCTAGCAGGTGGTGGCAATTCTTGACCAGGATGATTTTTAAGAATATGAAATTTTCTTTTTGCATTACTTTTATATACTTTTGAGCAATACTGACAAAAGAACAAAGACTGTGGCTTCAAAATTGGCATGTTGAGTTCGGGAATCGATTCCAGGGGAACGTCGGGATGACGTTTGGTCATATGGTTTACAAGCATTCCCCGACGTTTGAATCCCAACATGCACTCATCACATTTGTACAGGAAATTCCGATAGTTTTCGTCAGGTTTTGGAAGGAAATTGCGTTCTTCACGCCTATTTAAGGTCATTGGACTCCAGTCCTCGAATGACGAACGACTTTGAAGGGTTTGCTGTGAAGGTGTGCTAGGCTGTGAATTCATAGGAGAAAGTAGTTTTCTGTTCGCTCGTTGCTTTCGTTTCTCTGAGTGTATTCGTTGAATGTGTTCGCGTAGCTTATCTTTACGTTTGAATTGCTTGCCACATTGTGAGCAGAGATATTCGCACTTTTCGGAATGGCTTACTTTATGTCGCTTTAGAAACGTGGAAGTCGCAAAGTTCCTACCACACTCATTGCAAGGATATTTCAAGGACTGATGGAAGACACGAATATGCTTTCTGACTAAGTGGTATTCTGCGTATTTCTAGAATTAAAAACCCAAAAGCGTGAAAATAAAAATTACAAAAATATAAATTACATAAAAAAGGTTTACATACCTTTTTACACCACTGACATATGTATGAACCATTCACAGAATGTGTTAATCTGTGCCTTCTAAATATTGAAACATTTGTGAATTTTTCCGGACAGAAAACACAACTGAAATATCTTAAACTGTGACTAGCTATATGGGCGGTCAGTGCAGTTGGTGTTGAACAGCAACGGTTGCAGCGAGGACATTTGAAACGCTTCGAACTATCTTTTATATGCATTATGCGATGGGTCTGAAACGAAAATACAAAGTTATGACGAAAAATGATCAAACAGACAATACATACCTTCAGTTTATCCTCCGTAGTATATTTTTTATCGCATATCGTACACCGAAACGTTTTGCTTGAAGACTCTCTATTATTTGCAACTCGTCGACTGTTAAAGTGATTGCTAACGTGCTTTTTCAAACTCGAGCTGGTCATAAAGACCTTGTTGCAGTAAAGGCATCTAATCGAATTCTTTCGAATATCAATGAGACGCTTGTTCCGGACCTTTTTCTTTTTTCGTGAAATTTTCGGTTTGACCAGATCGTCATCGAAATCATGTACATTCAAATGCTCTTGGAGCTCCTTTGATGACGTGAATCGATCGCCACATTCAAAACATGGCCAAGGATGTTCACGATTGTAAATGTCTTGTGCTTCTGCTTCTGTAGGGGTTAGTATTTTCAGATCATAGTGCTTGGCATAGGTTTCACTGTAGCCAACTCGTAATTCTTGTCTTGCATGAATCACTTGACAGCTCCTGAAAAATAGTTTGCCTGATTCTTCGAAGAGTAAGAGGTTTTGCTCGGTGTAATTTTTAGCTATTCTAACGAATCGCATCCAATTGCATGCATCTACATAGATAAAAGATCAATATAAATTTTAAAGAACTTTAGCGATAAATTGTCGAATTATTATTACTTTCGTTGGTGACATCTAAAAGGCTTGTATTGTTCACCAGAAGTAGAGGGTATGTATTCGAGGCTTGAATTAGTAGAATATCGGATATGAAGTCACTCGATGATTGCATCTCTCCTTCGAATGGTCCGAATTTGGTACGTAAAGGAATCTGTCGTTTGGCAAAAACTGATAGCTCTGCAATGAGGACAAAAAATAGTATTATGCTTATGTAATAATTATTAATATTCTTAGGTTTGTTAAGACCAGCGACACACATGCGGTATACGTCGCAGAATATTGGAAGTTTCTTAATAATTTCCAAGGATACGGTAGTATAGTTCTGGTTCTAAACTTAAGACAGCTTTTAAATTTCAAATTCAAATCACTTTATTCCATGTATTTAATGCCCGTGTTCCATTATTACTATTCAGTACTTGCAAGTACTTCTGGCTACTTGCGCTATCGTTCCCGAGTAGTTCATGAGTAGTTACGCTTTTTTTGCCGTGAGGTGGCTGTTTAGTTAATAGGTGGTGGCTTAGGTTTTTTTCATGGTTATGTTGAATGTTTTGGTTAGGAAATTAAAAATAGCCCTCATAATGTGCAGAAAATTAAAAGAGGTAATTTTCTGTTAGTTGCTTTTATATTTTCTATCGATTGTGGTAGTTTATTGTTATTTTCCCCCTTTATTTTCGACTGTTTTACATTTGAAAACTGCATACAATTTGACAGGTTAGGATCTGCTCGTATGAACGAAAATGGCGTTCCATTTGTGATCTACTCCAAAATACTTGGAAGTACTAATTAGTAAAAACGAAACACGGCTAATGTGTACATTTCTTATGCATATTTTAGGTTGCATATATAGACTATTCTTTTTATTTTCTTTACCTTATGGTGTGTGTTAATTTACGTAGTCGTTTTGTAGATAAATAGAGGGGTTTAGTCAGCATAATCGTAAAGTATTTGTTTTGAGAGATTTGGAGTTTGGCTATGTGACACAGCACACGAGCTCCAAACAGGTGCCCCGTATAGAAGGGTGTGTTATGACTTGCTTATAGATTAGAAGCTTATTTGGAATCAAGAGTTTCGATTAATAAGCGGTTACAGAGCATGGGAAGCCTTCATTATTTTTGATAGGACATTTTCGGTGTGATTTTCGAAGGTTCATTTTTTAACAAGAGTTATTCCAAGATAGTAAAATTCGTCTTTCCACTACACTTCATGACAAAGTAAATTTAGTTATCTTGTTTATAAGAAATAAATTCCTTTAGACTTGACTGTGTGGATTTTTATCTTCCATTGGAAAAAGTATTAATATAGTTCAAACTTTTTCTCTAAATTTGGAACTTTTGTCAGAGGGTCTGTTCCTGAAAAATGGATGCATGTGTTTATTATAAAGTATATACGAAAAGCTCATTGTAAGGCATCTAGGTATTTGAAGCGAGGACGCCATACTTGACTTCAATATTCAAGTATATAACGGACTAGTGTAATATACAGGCGGACACATGTAGAAACACTAAAGGTAATTGTGGCAGGAGCGAATCACAAAGCTAGCAATCCGAGAAGCCTTTCTAGTGATGATTGGAACATTAATATCGAATTTCAGCTTACGATCAAATGGGACTCTTAAGAGTCACAAATAGCATGAGGAGAGACATGAGTGTCAAGCTTTGTGGAAAAGGACATGAAAAAACTCTTGGAAATATTTAAGGATAAACAATTCAAGTTACACTAACCAGAGAGAGAGAGAGAGAGAGAGAGAGAGAGAGAGCATTTATATCTTTCTAAAGAAGCAGAAAGTCAGCAGAATTTTTGATTATCCGGAAAATTTTTAAGTCATCGCATAGAGAAGACAATATGACTTAAAAGCACTCGCAAGATCATTGATGAATAGATTAAACAAAAGTGGTCCTAAGATGGAACCTTAAGGTACACCAGAAGCATAGGAGGAATCTAAGGACGATAAGCCAAAGAGCAAGACAGCACAAGTGCTATTAGTTAAAAAAGTAGAGATCCAGGAAAGCAAAGGCTTGCAGATGCCATAATGCGTTAGTTTGACAAGAACCCGCACATGATTAACGGAGTCAAAAGCTTTAGCAAAATCAGTATAGATGACATCAACTGGATTGTTGCTGTCAATTGCAAAAGCAATTACATGTGAAAATTCAATTAGGTTCGTATAGTTGTACAGACCTTTTACAAAGCCACGTTGTTGCGCTACGAAGACACAGCTGGTAGCATTATAAATTCTATTGAAAACAAGGTGTTTCAAACAATTTTGAAAACCAAGGAATTATGGAGATATAGCGATAGTTCAAAGCAAGGTTACATTAGTCCGATTTGAAAATGGGCATGTTTTAGAGCTTTCAGGGGGAGAGAAATTTACCACCAAAGTGACTGTCATTGAATAAAATCGATAAAGGAACAGAAAGGAAAGACGCAAGATTTTTTACAATAAAAATTTGGAGTGCCATCCAGACCAAGGGAGCAATTATAGTCAAGTGAGGACAAATGCAATTCTATCTCATCAAGGTTAGTCGTGACAGAGGATTGACACGGAGGGAAATCAAAAGAAAAACAGTCAGAAGCAAGAATCAACGGGTTGGTGTAAACTGGAGAAAAAAACATTGCAAACAGATTGCAAATATCAAAAGGATTGGATATATTATAACAATAAATACTAGGGAGTCAGGAAGAGAGTTTAAGATGATAGGAGGAATAGCAAACAAAGTTTCAAAGCTTATGATATACTTTGAGGGTTATTCGAGTTCAGAGAAAATTCAACAAACGAAGAAAAGTTACGCAAACATAATCTTATTTCCTTCTTGACAGAGCAGCGCAAACGGGAATATATATCATCTACGGCGAATCGAATGTTCAACATTTTTGAACGCGCAGAATTTTTATCTTCCAGGCAATTTTAATCCTCTCGGGAAACCATGGAGGATCAACGGCTCTAGCGCTAGATCATAAAATATTTTTCTGTCAATCACTCTTGATATTTAGACCTGAATTTTTAATCTTCCAGCACTATAAATCGGCAGAATTTTTTTAATGATTCATAATAAAGAGCACATCACTGAAGGTGATGTCGTACAAATCCTACAAGTGGTAAAGTTGGATTTGTATTCCTAAAAAAAGAGAGAAGAAAAAATAATGATATATTTTGGCTTGCATTATGGTAGAGTAAAGTAAAGTAATCCCACAACGACGATCTGTGTAAAGTCTAGAGGTTGTAGAGCAGTAAGTGTAATTTTTTCAAAGATCAAACTTACCTAACGAATGTTAGGAAAGTTTGCCAATATAAGCCAATCTATTCCTTATAAGTAAGTATAAGCCAATCTATTCCTTATAAATTAAAAACAAAACGTACATTGAAAAAACTAAATATCGGAAAAAGGAAATTTCAGCATATGCCTTTGTCTATGAAGAAAAGTAGTAAAGTCATAGCCTTTAAAGCCAAATCTGCCGATACCCGTTCCAAGCTCGGTTGGGAAAAGAGGATAGAAGTGTGATGCTATGACAATATATTATTTGCGAGAGTTAAAGGGCTCATCAATAAAGGCTCTTTTTCTTCATTCCTGGCACATAAATGTTTATATCGCAGATATATTTCAGAAGCCGCTAAATATATGTCCCCATTCCCGCTGAGAAAACGAAAATAAAATAAATAAATCAGCAAAAGATACATCTTTAATGAAATATACAACAGATTTCAAATAATATAATGTTCGATTTTGAAATACACCGGTGTGTTAATTATCGCAAAAACCTACCGTTCTAAAATTAACAATCACACCCCCTCTCCCTTTCGCAATTGCAATAACTACGCTGGTGTGTTTTTGAAATGCGAGTGTCTTTTAATCCAAAAAAGACAACAGCAATTTCATTATGGGCATATCCTCTAAGATAATATATCTGTAGGATCTGTAGGCTCAAAAGCATTTTATTCCATAGCAACCGGCTATCTGTGCACACAAAACAAATAATGACATTCGGCGAGTGAATTCTAAAGTAATCGGATGCAAATTTATTTGAAATTTTATTGAAATGTTGAAAAAGAAAATTCCTATTAAATGCAACACTATTTTGGATGTTGATTATAAACGACCCGTACCACCTCACAATGATATGCGAACATCATATTATTTCGGGCATCGGTTAATTTATGATAATGAAATCAAACTACGGGGTCGTGACATGGAAGACAGAGACATGATTCCGAAGAAAAAGCCACAAGAATGGAATCCAAAATCGGAAATGCAAGCTTCTTTCATGCCAAAGGTAAGCATGTTTATGAACTTTTGGATATATTATCATTATATTTTTAGTACCCCGAGCCAGTAGTCAGAATGTCGCCATTGAACTTGCAAAAATTGAAATGTATCAAAGGGTTCGACGAGACGGCATTGAAATATGCTCCAAGGCCAATCAAAGATCATTTGACTACGTACAAACTTAGTTACACTAAAAAACAAAGAGCACCGGATGTCAATCCTTTATTGGAAAGTTCTAGCTTGCAAACCAAGCTGAAGAAAGCAACGTATAGTGTTGGCCCCGAGAAACCGGGATACGCTAAATATTTGGACATGATGGCGCCATCGCATGCATTGGACATTATGCCTTTCTCTCCGGAGCAGTTAAGCACTTTAGCTTCACGCGATGGTATTACCTTCTGGACATGGAACGATATTATTAAGTCGGACACTGTCAAGGAGATCCATCCAGCGTATATATCAGCTTTTGCTCAAAGCAAGCACGTCATTCCGTCGAGAAACGCTCCGAAAAGTCGCAGCATACCTTCATTGGTTAAGAATGTGCCAAACAAAGGTCTCGTCACTGAGAATCAAGCGCGTTATACATATCCCGATGATCCATTGAAATTTAAAGCGGGGTTGCAAGAACCGGTGAATTTAGTGGAACAAATTCGATTCACACAACCGAAGACTGAATATACTATGATCGGGTCGAATAATAGAATTCAACGTTTTGTTTAATTTGCTATGTAATAAATTTTCTATTTGTATTAAACAATATATTAAATGTTAAATTATCTCTACCTAAGAGGACGCAGTGATAAATAATTTATCGTTATTCAGTTTATTATTAGTGGAGAGATTTGAAGAATGAATTTAAAACACAGTCGTAGAAAGAAGAGAAGACTGTATTCAAAGATGTAAATAACATTTTGGTTAGGTGTCAATTTGAGTCTAAGATACATATCATATATATTTTTTACCTTTATTTTCACTCTTTTCCATCACTAAATCAAAATTCTGTTTTAGCTTTTCCGACAGCAAGGTTAAACGAGTTATTTTCTAGATTTTTTATGACAAAGCCATTTAAGCTTCTTGTTGAGTTTTATATATTAGTTTTCCTTGTTAAGGACGCATTATTTTTTGTAAGTTTAATAGGCCTGCTTCACTACATGCATGCAAAGTTAGAGTTGGCATTCTGAATATAGTTCAGATTAAATCAATGTTTTATTTGAATGTTTGATTCCACAAAACTGTTCCATAGGACATGTAAGAAGAAAGTATGGAATGTATCATGTTTAGTGTTCAGTGATAAAAATTCATACTTTTTAGGACTCCTATCATAGACGACCCTTTAGATCTGATGTTATGTTGCAGCCATGCCAGTTTTCGGGCGACAATTTGTAGGAATTGTTAGATCACCACCTTTTTAAATGGGAGTGATTTTTGCTAACTTAAGGCAGCTAGGAAATGAGACAGCTGCTAGATACTTATTTATTAGGGCAGTTAGTAGCTTTAACATATGACTTTACAACAATTTAATATCTCTAAATACGATCACTAAAGTTTGGGTGTTTTAAAATCACATGACCGAACAGTGTTTTTCAAGTCATAGTGATGTGTATCGTTTGTGTCTTGTTAAATATAGCTCCATTGTTTGAAATAATGATATCGATATACGCAATGCACATATTCGATGATGCTAAAATATTTTTTTCAACTCTTCTAAAGTATTGGCGCCTATCCCAGCCTATGGGCGAAAAATATAGGTCTTTGCTTGAAAGCGCACATTGAAGGGCTAGGAGTTTTTAGCGATGAAGGTGGCAAGCAAGAATTAATCACAAAAGCCTCAGTAACGGGGTTCAAGCAACTAACCGCCTCACATTGAAATAAAAGCTCAACGTGCCTACCTGCCGGGCTGGCGATGGAAGTGTCTGAGCCACTGGTCATGGAGAACATTGAAATCATCGGTGCAGATGATTTCAAACTAATGGGAGATCTCAAGCATTTGGTCAATGTCAGAAGACGATGCATCGAATAAATGAGCAGTATCAGCATTAGATATGTCAGGGCCGCAGTACAAAAAGCAAAAAAAAAGATATTATTTAAAAATTTGATTCTTATCCAAAGACAATTAAATTTTGGATTAAGTAAGTTGAGTAAGAGTGATCAGAGGCACATCATCACGAACGTAAATTGCAATCCCACTTTGGGGAGAGAAGCATAGCATTAGATGATAGCCAGGTACGTGATACTGCCAAAAATCAAATAAAAAAAATCAAATAAAACAAAGCACGATTGAAAAAACAAAACGTGTAAGATGCAACGGAAACTAACCCTTTGGTCTACAACCATGAGTGAGAGTCGTGGTAAGGAATAAACAATAAGCACGAGTCTGACTCGTGGTACATCGTTCGGGCCAAATGTAAACAAGACGAGCCTAGCTCGTGATATGTCATTCGGGACACACAATCAGACTCGTTGTTCAACTGTTCTCAAGGTTCTTTTACTTTAGTTACGTTTAATTTTTCGTTGCGTTCACACTTTTCAGAATTCATTGTTATTCCGGTTATATACTTCTTGCTGACTATGGCCCGAGCAATCGAAAGGTAGCGAGTAGGCCAGGGGGTTAACAATTATACATGATAAAAACAAGTCACAATGAATCGCAAAATATGTTATGCCTGCAATACTGACTTTGAGCGAATTCATCATAACTTTCGTTTCGGTCAACCATTAATAAAAAAGGATTGTTATGGAAAGGTTGATAAATTGGATAAGGTTCACCAAGTTGTGATGGATGTAGGGCATAAATGCCCTTTAAATTGGCATTTAGATATTAATTTCACTTCGAAACATTTGATTGTGCATGAATATAATTCATCAAAGTAGTCAACAAATAGATGATCATCTTCATTGAGTGCTTTATAAAATGTGCCGATATTATGTTTCAAGAGATTTATTTTTCGCGGGGCAAGACATTTATTTTTCGCGGGGCAAGACATTTATTTTTCGCGAGGCAAGAAATTTATTTTTCGCGGGGCAAGAAATTTATTTTTCGCGGGGCAAGAAATTTATTTTTCGCGGGGCAAGAAATTTATTTTTCGCGGGGCAAGAAATTTATTTTTCGCGGGGCAAGACATTTATTTTTCGCGGGGCAAGAAATTTATTTTTCGCGGGGCAAGACATTTATTTTTCGCGGGGCAAGAAATTTATTTTTCGCGGGGCAAGACAATTTATTTTTCGCGGGGCAAGAAATTTATTTTTCGCGGGGCAAGAAATTTATTTTTCGCGGGGCAAGACATTTATTTTTCGCGGGGCAAGACATTTATTTTTCGCGGGGCAAGAAATTTATTTTTCGCGGGGCAAGACGTTTATTTTTCGCGGGGCAAGACATTTATTTTTCGCGGGGCAAGAAAGTTATTTTTCGCGGGGCAAGAAATTTATTTTTCGCGGGGCAAGAAATTTATTTTTCGCGGGGCAAGACATTTATTTTTCGCGGGGCAAGACAATTTATTTTTCGCGGGGCAAGAAATTTATTTTTCGCGGGGCAAGAAATTTATTTTTCGCGGGGCAAGAAATTTATTTTTCGCGGGGCAAGAAATTTATTTTTCGCGGGGCAAGACATTTATTTTTCGCGGGGCAAGAAATTTATTTTTCGCGGGGCAAGAAATTTATTTTTCGCGGGGCAAGACAATTTATTTTTCGCGGGGCAAGAAATTTATTTTTCGCGGGGCAAGAAATTTATTTTTCGCGGGGCAAGACATTTATTTTTCGCGGGGCAAGACATTTATTTTTCGCGGGGCAAGACAATTTATTTTTCGCGGGGCAAGACAATTTATTTTTCGCGGGGCAAGAAACTTATTTTTCGCGGGGCAAGAAATTTATTTTTCGCGGGGCAAGCTTAAACTTCACTGCAATAGCAATATATTTATAAGACATGTTAATGAGCTTTGAGCGAATGTTAGAATTAATAAGTTTTCCTACACCTCCACCACCTGATTGTCTTGGGCAAAAATCACCTGTATATCCTATGTACATTGCTTACGATATATCCATTACCCTTGAAGACAACCTAATCAATGTAACAGTTTGAGTATATTTAAATATCGATATCAATTCAGTTGCTCGTGCTTCTGTTTCCGTAGAAAATAGACTATCGTTTTCCTTTGTTATTGATCTACAGCATTCATCGTTTATTGGCTTTTGACTAACTGTATTCATTCTTTTAAGCTCCGGGCACTTGTAGGTGTCCGCAACATGTTTTGTATTCAAATGATTTTGAACGATGCAGTTTTTACGTTTCATTTACATTTATAAAATTTCTTTCTTTCGACGATATTTGGTTTCGCTCTAATGACATCTGGAATTCGGCTTAGCACTTACGTTCGTATTTCGTTTGTTTTCCACTTACGAGATGATTCTATTTTCACGATTTTTGCGAAACCACTTAATATTATTGCTTTTATTAATTTATAATCCGCTTCGATAATATTTATACAGCCGAGGTGGAACCACTTGTCCCCCCAATATCCTTCACAAGCGCGTAAAGGATATTTTTTCCCCTACTTGTTTCCTGCATTTTCAACGCATTTTATCTTCAGTTATTATAATTTTGTAATTATTTTAACTAATAAATTAAAAAAAAAACCTTTTCAATTTTAAATTTTTAAATGTAACAAAACAGTTGGGGTTGGCGCCGAATGCCGACTACTTAAAGAAATCACGTGAAATCTCCGAGATGTCTTGAATTACTGGTTTAGATGTTTGAAAAGCTACAGAGCTCTAAAATAATGCTTCGGCTCAGTATTCATTTTGGATGAGATTACAATGTTTTCCACATCTCCTTTCTTGCAGTTTACAAGAAAAATACCCCTTACCTGTGGCTTTATCCGAACTATTTCCAAAATACAGATACATAGTTGGAAGACTCGCTAGGGCTCTCGTTTCTACAGGCTTATCGGCTACCAACACTAAAATCATTCGTATTTAGCTTTAAATGCAGTCATTACAGTTTTCCGAAAATCTTACAAACATCATCGTCCTCCTCTTCAACGTTTTGAATATTGCACTGCACAGTTTTGGAGTAATTCCCTGCGACATGATTCTCATCGTCATCTCTACTGGATTTGCTTCGATGTCCTCGAAAGCGATAAGTTCTTTGACAATCATCAAGAGCTGTACCTTTTTCTAATGCTTGGCTTAGGTAAGATTGTAGCTCGGCATCGCGTTGTGTTATATCATTAACAGCAGCAACTGTAAATGCAATATTGATTCATGCTGTTGTAATGGAATAGAATGACCATAACTCACGTAAAGGTGACATTGTGCTCTCTAGAAGAAGGCGCTGCGGATCTTTATCTTGGAGCGTTACTGCTCCGTTCGACGACTGGATAGTGTTGTAAGTAGTGGTGAGGAACTCCTCTTGAGTGTGAACAGGCATCAGACCTCCAGGATCCAGTTGGACAAAGTGTCCGTCCCCTATATGACCAATGATTTCAGTGCCATGGGTTACTTTGGCCGCATTGTAAGTGTATTCTACTGGAGATATTCTTTCGTTCTCCTTGCCCGAAACGAAATTGGAGCGTCCGGTTTCGCAGCCTGAATTATCTACAAGCTCGACGTTAACATTGCTTGCAATGTAATAGTTTTGATAAAGCGTTCCATTCGGCGATTGTCGTAACACAATCTGTGCCATTTGAGGTTCAATCTGCTCAGGATCAAACTGTTCCTTCAATTGCTCATTTTGCACCGAAGGAAAATGTGGGTGGTCGTCTGTGACACAGTTACGTGCAAACCGCACGACATTATCGCTGACTGGCACAGTGTATGATGCGGATATTCCAGTTGTAGCATTTATAGGGCGGCTTATGAGGTGCGCGTCAGTTTCCGATGTGGTACATGGAATTAATATAACATTTCCGTATGTATCGTTTTCTTGAGCTTCCGCACTTTCGTCATTGTCGTAAGGAGGACTAAAGCGAGCAGTCGAGCACATATTTGGGTCATACGTACTAACTCTGTTGAAGGCATAATATTTTTGGTCATCGGGTGCTTCTGCGATGAAACAGTTGGATCAGTGATTCTCATATGGGAAAACATAAGTACCTGAGCAAATTTTTTCGATGGAATTTAACTCCATTTTTTCGTAGGCTTATACAATTAAAAGTTAGCTGCACACATGAGACTGTAGTCCAGGGAGAAGTAAAAGTGTGAGAATTGATTTAACACACGAACTGTTTTGATTTTGCCCTAAATCAGATGACGAGTAAACTGTCAACTTGGCACATTCCAGATGATATGAACAGCGACTTCAAATCTGTTAATCGCGGAACACGCTACGAGCCGGAATCGGTTGGAAATGGTGAGTATTTACATGGCTTGGCCAATATTTGCAATAAACTCTGCCGTAATAGAGTAGAGTTGAAAATAAGCCGATATTTTTAGGGATATGCAGAGGATGTATATCATGGGTTTGATAAATTAAAAGAAAATAATTTACAACTTAGAACATGAATTGCTGGGTCAGATCATGTAGCAGGTAATTAATATCACTTTTCATTTGATACACAATAAAAAGTGGTTCCGCTTTGAATTATAACATGATTACAAATTTGCAATTCGTCTTGTCGTAATTATGGTAGCTGCAGGAAAATTTTAAATTCTTATTAGATTTTGTTAACGCGGCGATTTATGCTCGTTTCCTTGGGCTGATAGCTACGAAAAGTCCGCAAAATCCCTGTGTGTTTTAGTTCTAAAAGATGATAGTCTCTGATTAGTTACAGCGGCTCAAAATGTGTCTAAAAATGGTTGAGTAAACGACGCGAACCTACGAAAAGGAGGGACCGATTGGCCAATAATTGCCGAAAATGGCGAGAATGGAGGAATCGAAGAAAATTTTTTTTTTTAATTTTAAATTAATTAGTTTAAAAAAAGACACCCCCAAAAACAAGCGCAGCTCAAAGCATTGAACAGTTGCTTCAAAAATCGTAAAAGAACTTTGGTTTTGTACCAAATCGCGCACTGGCTTTTTGGCTAATAGCCAAATCTTCATCTCCGTTTTCGTAGTTCGCGTCGTTTACTCAACCATTTTTAGACACATTTTTAGAAACTGAGCTAATCGGAGACTATCATCTTTTAGAACTAAAACACGGGGTTTTTTCAGATTTTTCGTAGCCAAAACTAGGGAAACGGCATAACACACGACGGTAAAGCTGCGCCGAATTATGTGCGAAAATGGCGAGAATGGAGGAATCGAAGAAAATGTTCTACTTGAGCAGCCCCTGGACACGGACGGTATAACTTTCCACCATTAGCCCCTTCAATCCTCTCACGCACAAAGCATGTTAAAGCTGCCTTTACGCCATTTCGACCTCATTGTCAAATTGGAGGGGAACTACTTGAATTTGACTCGGTTTGACAATGAGTTGCTAAAAAATTACTACCATCCCCTTCAATGTAAATCTTATGGGCATGTCCACTCCATTTCTACTATCTCACTGTACTTGAGCATGATATGACGGTAATGTCAAGAAAGTGACGTCCAAGTCGAGTGAATTGCAGTTTCGTTGCCTCACAAAATTAAGGTTTTGATACTTATTCTAATTGTAATCTCTGTAAAATTGTTAATATATAATCATAAGAAAGAATCGTATTCGCTTTACATGTTCGTTTCGAAATCGACGTAGTCAAAAGTGGCAAAGGTGAAAGCAAAACAAAAGAATGCACGATCAAACTCCTGTGACAGCCGAGTAAATATCAGTGAAAGACTATCATTTTAGAAGAACACATTCATTAAATTTTTTCCCTGAGACTATTAAACTGGAGAGGAGTCATAAGAAATTCTATAAATTCGATTGAATAGTTCCGAGTTATAAGTGTGAATATTGACAGTAATTGAAACTCAAGTCATTACCCTCTGTGTTCGTTTTGAAGGCAACTGCGAACAAAGGAGCGCGTCTGTTGCCAAAAAATTGGAAACGCATTCGACGCAGATCAAGCACAAGCACACGCCAGATCCGAAAATAAAGTCGTAAAAGGTGGGGATTGTTGTGATTGATCGAAGAGATTTGTATAAACAATGAGTGAATTAAGCACGGAAGAGGTCAGTGGATTTGTTTTTGATAGAAAATATGTTTGCTAGTTTGCTGTTACACTAGTGATGAACACGGTTCTTTATTCTGTTACAGATTCGTGCAAGGCGACTACGTCGTCTTGGTGTACCGACACAAAGCAGCCAAGGAGAAACAAGTGAAGATTCCGTGGCGACTGCTAAGGACGAAGAGAAGAAAGAAGACGCATCAGATCCTGCTATATCTCAGGAATGTGGTGACTCGTGCGTTCCCAAGGACGTGGAAAGTGCAGGTGCAAACATTTAAAACATTTTTTTTGTTGGCCAATCATATTTTATATTTATTTCAGGTCGGTCATCAACAAACGTAGCCAAAATCTCGCGTTTGGTGACTGCATCTCAGGCCAATGTGCCACACATACCCTCGGAAACCGAAGGCTCTATAAAGAGGTCCTCTACGGACAACTCGATTACAAACATGGAAACCGAAGACTGCTCAGGTAGTTCAGTAGTAGATAAAACCGGTGATGTCGATTCCGGTATTGAAAACATGGAGACTGATGAACCAGTGCCCGAAAAACCTAACTTTAGACAACAAATCGAAGTGATCCTGTCAAATATATTCGACGCGACTTGGTCGGCCAACTGTTCCGGTCACATAATCTGTCCACATACAGCAAATATTTTCGAAAGAGAAGAGAATGATATAGACTTCTCTGACCTCGTATCGAATATTATTGTGGAAACCATTTATAAATATGTGGACGGAGATCTCACGGAAAAATTCGAAGGTGACTGCCTATCTCAGTCGTTCCCAACTGCGAAACGGAGTAAAAGCGATGACTCGAACGTGATCGATGCCATACACGACAAAACTGCTTCTTCGGCAAATATTGCAGGTCCGTCCAGTAGTAGTGCTTGCCCCAAGCCCAGCATGCAGCCATTCTGTTCAACGAAACAGTCGGCCATCATATACCTAATTCGATGCTACCGAAACGCCCAAACAGAATGGAGCAAATGCAATAACGAAACCCGAACGGAACACACACAAATGAAACTGACGGAAATCGAAAATGCTAGAAAGCAAACGCTTACTCATACCTTGGTTATCCTCCAGCAGGGATTTCATGAGAACATAAATCCGAAGCTACAGCACTCGCCGCTACTGGAATTGATGTACCGGAATTGCGTGCCTGACGACTTCTTGCAAGACCTCGTTGCTGAAGTGTACAAGAAAAAGACTGCTTTCGACGAAATATTTGGTACGTTACTGCGCGAACTTTTCTTCGGAATGCAACGGACTTGTGCGACTGCCAATATTCAGCTCACTAATATCGAAATACTAGCGAACCTGGTCACGATTCGTGTAGATAATGTTCGTCCTTTGTGTAATTTGATATCGAAGCAATACAATTTCTATCCGAAGCTATGTACCACTGCCACCGAGGGCCGTGAGATTGTCAAGTGTAGTTATTTGGGACCTTTCTTGTCCGTGTCGATTTTCGCCGAAGAAAATATCAAGTTTGCCGATGAAAATGGCATTTCATCGATCTTAACACCACAGCAAGGGAAGTTTCGATTGGTAAGTGTTCGATGTGAGTTGCTCTTGCGAACTGAATATGATTGTTTTTTTTTCTCCTAGCAATTGCACTCTATGCGGACTCTCCTTCACACTATTTTCCATTCTTTCTTGGTCAACCTCGAAAGTAGGAATAGTATGCTCATGTACATATCAAATATCTTAAAGACCAATGAGCGACGTGTACAGTTTGCTGCTGATGAAAAGTCCTTGGCTCGAGATGGTTTCATGCTGAATCTGATGGTAGTACTGCAGCAGCTTTCGGTGAAAATAAAGCTGTCGAGAGTGTTTCCGCTGTATCCGTTCCATTGGGATACGTTAGTCGTCATAACGAAAGATACGAAACTGAGATATAGCCAGGAAGAATATACTGATTGGCTAGCTAAGCTGCGTGAGTGCCAAGCACACTGCACCTAACTAAGAACGAATTAAAATACAACTTTTCATTATAGAAAAAGCTACAAACGTCAAATGGGAGACGGCAAACTTCCAAACGCACTGCTGGTTCTTAACACTTCACGCCCATCACTTGGCCATAATGCCGGCTATACAGCGGTACAGTAAGAAGTTGCGCGCCATCAAGGAACTGCAACGAATGGTCGATGAACTCGACAAGACCAAGTCTCAGTGGCAAAATACACCGTTTGCTAGTCGTAACAACCAGTTCCGTGATCGATGGATGAAGCAATTGAAAAAGCTCAATAGGTAATTGCGGTTTGTTTCTTGTCAAGAACTACCGTACAATATACAATATTTGGATTTCAGATCGAAAATATGCAGCGAAGTTTGCTTGCTAGATACAAGACTGATTCAGGCCTGTATGTTTTTCTATTCAACCGTATGCGAATTCCTGTTGTATCAAATGGAAGGACGTCCAATCGATGGGCCATTTATAACAACGATTTCGCCACCTCAACTAAATCCAACGGAAGCTTTCTCCGCACTGCCAGAATGGTATGTGGATGATATCGCGGAATTCATATTGTTCGCAATGCAGTCTTGCCCGGAAGCTGTGCGAACATCGATTGATCACTCGATTATAACATGGCTGCTAACATGCGTGTGCGCTCCGCATTGCATCAAAAACCCCTATGTCACTGCCAAACTCGTTGAAGTGCTATTTGTTTTCTCGCCAAGCATTCAACCGGCAAACAATCTCCACGCATCCGTAAGAAATTTGAACCGGATAGTTTAAAAAATGTTTGATATTTGTTACTCGTTTCAGATATTGAATCATGAACTAGCTCAAACAGTACTCGTTAGCTCTCTTATGAAGTTTTATACTGAAATCGAAACGACTGGTCAAAGCACTGAATTTTATGATAAGTTTACTATAAGGTAAGCACTTGCACAATGAGACTTTTGAATCGGGTGATCAACTTGGCTTTATTATTCTGTTTCGTTAGGTATCACATAAGTCATTTATTCAAAGGAATGTGGGAGAGTCCGGTCCATCGCCAGGCGATGATTGATGAATCGAAGACAGGAAAACAATTTGTAAAGTTTATCAATATGCTGATGAATGATACAACATTCTTGTTAGACGAATGTCTCGAATATTTGAAACGTATACATCAGACACAGGTGAGACGTGTGTGTGTGTGAGCGAAAAAGTGCCTTTATGTGGACTAATATTGATAATCGTAGGTGCTAATGCTGAACGAAGAAGCTTGGGCTGAAATCGGAGCTGAACAGCAACAAACTCGTCTTCGCCAGCTATCACAGGACGAACGACAGTGTCGATCCTATCTCACATTAGCTCGTGAAACTGTGGATATGTTCCACTATTTGACGGTTAGTATTTAGTTTAAGATGATTCGCTCAAGATTTAAGCGGGAAACTGGGTAAAGGGTTGATAGCTCAGGATTGGATGTGCCTAGATTTTTCGAAGGAAAAACGTTCGAGCATTTGCAGGAAAACTTTATTAATGAAGGAAAGAAAAAAATGCTTCATTTGAACTGCGTTTTTCCTGGAACTTGGGCGGATATTGGATATCTCTCTCCACTTTTGGACTCCACAAAATTGACAGACTTCTTTTAGGATGTTTTTCCAATTGTGTCTGTTGCGTATGCATTTTTTTTTTCCACTGTCGATTTTTAGTTCGGTGTGAATTTCCGAGTTCCTTACGTGCTAAGGAGACCTGAAGACCTTGCCAAGTCCGATGTTTTGACATGCTTTTAGTTTTTTTCGGTTCAAGTTGCTCTCTTGTAAGGAAGTGTTCAATTTGTGGTACTTAGGCAGGATGATTTTAAAAGATCGTGGAGGGTGCTAATGGTACTATTTAAAGTCGCTCGTTTATTGTTTATATTTACTACATATTGTGGTTTATTGTCAAAAGTTAGCGCTAGTCCGTTGCCATTCTAAAGTTTAAATTAATTATCGTGGTGTCTGTCGTCTTTTTCTAGTAATAAAAATCGCTTCGGGTTTTTCAGCTTATAGCTTTATATTCCATCTTTTCAAATATTTCATAAGGGAATCAATGCAGCGCTGAAAATCGGAGGTTATGTATGTTACTTGCCTGGATGTGAGAAATATAAATGTATCGACAGCAATTTGGGAGATATTTACTCTGTGCTGGTGATATCAGCTGTACACAGGTTGTACAAAAAAGATGACAGGTGAGATCCTTGGTATACTTTGGTTGCTAAGGTAATTGTCTACACTGACTTGGAAAGTCATGCTTTGTAGAAATGATTCATTGAATTTTGTAGAGGATGGTATATTAAGTTCATTTAGTTTGACAATGCATTGTCGAATGCCTTCAAACATGACTAACCCTGTCGATTTCCTTTTGTTTATACCAGACCTTATGTGGTGCATTAAACGAGATAATTATTTTTCAGTACAGTGCTGTGATTTAAAACAAAATTTTTCTAAGGGCAAGCAGTGGTTTGGGGCAACAATTTCTTTAAACCGGGAGAGAAATAACTGCTCTGCAAGTTTAGTTATGGATGAAAGTAGGCTGATGATGAGTCATCAGTTTTGTGGAAAAGTTAAAACTCTGCCGGGCTTGAGAATAACGATGATGGTGCTAGTTGCCAACAATTGGGATATATTTTTAGACGAAAATTTGCGTTAACCGTGTTTTCGATGTTCTGAAAGAAATTGTCTGAGAGTTGGAAAAGGCAGAGATTGGTGACTTTATCTCTGGCCTTGGCGATTTCCTATTTTTGAAACTTTTCCATAAGTTTCTCTTCCTCTGGGCTGTTGGAGATATTATACTCCCACTCTGTACTTTGCCCAGCATAATGTTTGATGCAGTGTGCTCAATATGATCTTTCCCTCTAAGGTCGACATCTGAACAGATTTTCTCCTGAAATGGGAGCTCTGTAATATCGGCAAAGGCCTTGGCTTAATCTAATTTACTGTATTGTACTTTAGCCCAGTAGTTGCATGAATGAGTATCATGATCAGCTTGTTTTTCATTCTGAAATATTTGCACAGTCTCCATAATGAACCACTTTCAGGGTGAAGTCTGCGCATGAAATGTTCCCACCCTTCATTTTTAAATTGAGAGATCTGAATAAGAATTGCCTTTATTAATCGATTTACTTCTTGTTTGAATTTGGGATCTCCGGTAGAGCTGGCTCTTCTCCGGATTTGATTTCTTCTCCTCGTCAAGATTTCGATCGAATATGGAAGCTCGTAGGGGTCTTGATTTACCATCAAGGGAGTTTTGAAGTGCAGTTTTCTCTTATTTCGGAGTTTAATGAGGAGCTATATAGATTCTTCCAGGTTACTGCCTGTAATCGACGGTTAGAAATATTTCCACTGGCTAGGAATGTATGGAAGTCTTGCCAGAGGGTTATAGATTTTTCTGTCATAGGTTTTCTATTCTAAATATGAGCGGCTTATGGTCAGGGTACGTTTGGTTATATTTCGCGTTATGTCACTGTCTATGACATAACTTTGGCCCTGAAAGTTCGTTGCGTAGGTTCTTCGAGGATGAGTATACTAGATGACATTTTTGTAGAGAATCGGTACAGGTCTTTATCGGCTTGATGCTCTGGATATACCCTTAATATGCAAAAAGATTACGGTCAAGTTCTTCCGGGAAGTCTTCCGGTCTGTGAGCGAAGATTCCCACGAAGTGGAGAAAACTCGTTTGAACTTGAATGACAGTTACTTCCATTCCCTTGAAGCTGGAGATTTGAATGGGATGATTGTTAATGTGTCTTCTTGCGAGAATAGCTGTGCGTCCGAACAAGCTAAATGAGCAAAGTACTTTTTAATATTTTAGTTGTTTTTCGGGCGCTCTCCGTAGCGTAGAATCGGGTTGAATTCTTGCCTCTCCAGGTCCATTTTGACCTCTTCGCAAGTGAGGCCATACAGTCTAATAATAACAACGTTCAGTTTCCTCTGGCAGGTAGTGCGTGTGGTACTGAACCTTAAGCTCGGAAAATATTTTATGGTCGTTTGGAGATTTTGGAATCGAGTCAGCCGTGTCCACTGAAGAATTATTAAGACTGCCTTTGGTATGGTCACGTGATTTTTTTCTTGGGAAGAAATCTAGAGATTTGAGGGTGTTATAATTTTTCTGGGTTAGAGATTTAGAATTTAGGGGTGGAAATTCTTCACTTGCCAATGATTTGGCTTTTAAATCTCTTTTTTTATTTTGTTTAGTCTGTTTTTGACTTACTGTGGGCCTTTCACATCTGTTTCTTGGTTTTCTAATAGAACCAAAATGTTCGGTTCTCTAATAGAACCAAAATGTTTGGTTCTGATAGAACCAAATAATTTATCTTCTAAAAGCCTAGTATCCACCAAACGCGAATGCATGCGTGCGTTCGTGCTCAGCCAGCAAGCTATCGTCTACACCAAAACCTGCTCGCGCACTGAACGCGAGTTAGGTTGCATTTGAGATACGTCTCCACCGAAAATTCAGCGGTGTGACGACACAGAAGTAAAGAGGACTTGGCAGGTGATAAGGCGACAATTATTTATTATAAAAGAGAACAAATTGCTAAATCCACTTAATCAATTTTTGAATCAATAATGTGTCAGCAGAGCGTCGTTTTAAATTGGCTCGAGCCCAAGATCGTGGATATTTTCGTTTTTTCGAAAGTTTAAATAAGAATTTCTTCTTCATCGAAATGCATTCATGGTTCATTCATCTTTTTTTCGATATATTGATCTAAAAATTCTGATTGGGAAGACAGAACGTACAAAACGCATGCACGTACTCAAACGTCTACACTAAAAGTCCTAACACGCAAGCTACTTTTCTGCTTGCGTACTTGATGTGGACGTTGCGGATGGAAAGCGTGTAAAAGCATCAATGACGTAAAATCTGTGCTCGAGCTTCGGTGGATACGAGCCTTTAGAGTCAATTCAATTTTCCATTGATTTGATACTGACCATCATATTTTCCTGTCTCTGTTCGAACGATGTCCCCATAACAATGCACCCAGGAAATTGGTCTGTCGGAACAAAATCTTAAATCATTGTTCAACTTATTCTAAGTATTACTTTTTAAGCAAGAAATAATTAAAACTGAAACACAAGCACAGTACCGCCAACCTTGCGCTAGTATGTGTCAATCCTAACCGTTGCATCGAACCGCTATTCGACGGATCGTAACGAACTGCCTAATGATAATATGATAACACATTCCTAATTGAATTTCGAAACTCGCTGGTAATTAGCATTCCATTGCTTTAGCCGACGTCTTCACTGTTTGAGAGATTGAAAAAAAATGCTTAAAACTAAGTTATTATACATTGACAATAAGGATTCAATGCATTAGGATTTTTTGTGATTGAATGAATATGTGTGTGAAAGAATTCAACAAGCGTAGATCAGGATATTTACCGGGCAATCGCCTATCGCGGCTCTACACTATAAAAGTTCAAATATCAAACTTATGAAATCTTATATTTTTTAGATCGACATCAGAGAACCATTTCTACGTCCAGAATTGGTCGACCGGCTTAGTTCGATGTTGAATTTTAACTTGCAACAGCTATGTGGCCCTAAGTGCAATGACCTTAAAGTCCGGAATCCGGCAAAATACGGCTGGGAACCGAGACGATTGCTAGGACAAATTTTTGATATTTATCTACATCTAGACTGTGATAGATTCGCCACAGCCTTAGCTGCTGACGAGCGTTCATTTGAAAAACATCTGTTCGAAGATGCCGCCGCTCGGATCGAACGTCTCGGTATAAGATCAACAGGTCAGGTCGAGAAATTCAGGGCATTGTTGACAAAAGCACATGATATTTATGGTGAGTTTTTTTTTTTATAAAAACATGTACTTTTGGCTAGGTGGATATTGAATGAAGTTGTTTCTATTTGCACAAGATATTATTTGCATAGAGCCTATGAACACATCATATGTATTTTCAGTGGCAAATCAACAAAGCGAAGACGAATATGCTGACGCCCCGGATGAGTTCAAAGATCCACTCATGGATACTCTAATGTCAGATCCAGTTCAACTTCCGTCTGGCACAGTAATGGATCGATCGATAATCACGCGACATCTACTCAACAGCAACACTGATCCTTTCAATCGTCAGGAACTTACCGAAGACATGTTGATTCCAGTTCAAGAGCTGAAAGAACGAATCGCGCTGTGGAAGAAAGAAAAACAGGACAAACGAAATCACCAGCAACAGCAGCAGCTTAATCTTAACGATAAGAGTTAATATCAATGGAGAGTCAAGTATTTGAAAACGATTGTTCTACTAGATCGTACTATATCATCTTATATAATTGGTTTAAGTTCTTTTGTATCGACCATATTAAAATGGACGACGAAGCTCGTTTTGAATGTTTTATTAATGTTTCTTTGTTTGATTTACTACACCGGACGACGGAAAACTTACGTACATTTGTGGAGGTATAATCCAAAACGCATTAGATATTTAACATTTTTAGCTAGTAAATTTTGGTCCAAGCAAAAACGAGAAGACTAATAATGAAACCGAAAAGAACAATATGAGATGCCTAGAAGAATAGTTTGCATCAAATTTAGGCTTGGTAAGATTCAATCAGATGAGTTATCTAAAAATCAAAAAATATAATTGTTTTTAAATGCGAGAAATGAATATTCAAGAAGATAAATTATAAGATAATTTAGTGATTGTGATTTTTTCCATTATATGAAATAAAAAATTACTGAGACACATGAAATGAGATTTCTTCACTTCGATTGTTTTGATTGTATGCAGTAGTTTTGAAATCGGTCCCGAATCAGAAACTGATTTTCTGCTCTTGCTTTCATCAATAAATGAGCCGTGTTAATTAGATTTCGAAAAACCCAGAATTGGGTTAGTCGAAAAAGCAACAAGTATTCACGAAACTCCATTTTACTATAAGTTAGTATGCGGCTAGAGACTTCAAATTCAGAAAATGGGTATCCTCTTTAGCAGTCGCCTCTTTATGCATGAAAGAGGCGACTGCACAATTCATACTTACCCTTAAATGTCCGGAACCTCAATCGTGCAAACTTTGGCTGATGCCTGCGAGCAATTGCGAGTCAGGAAGTCAAAAACCTTTTCTCAAAGAAGACAGAAAAACCGGAGGAAGAAAATTGTTCGGAACATAAAAATGTTCTCCAAGAGATGGCGTTGAGTGTCATTTCGAAGCTTTTTAACGGTATGGTTCCCTTTTCGATGAGTGATAAAACGACGTTTGATCGTTTCAAAGTGGCAAATTCAGTCCAAAGTGCTAAATATCGCTATTTTAGAAGAAACTGTAGGAATGAAAAGGAATAAGCGCTCTAATTTTTACAATTTTTGATTTTGGCGCGAAGTTTTGAACCTCAAAGTACTGACATCTAGTATCAACGCCGGAATTTTGCCGACACTGATCAAAGCGTACTTTCCGCGCCACTTTTTTTCACCCGAGTATCGAACGAGGCTATAAGGAAAAAACGAGCTGTGACGATAAGTTTGGTTCTGGATTTATGTGATTGTTTTAGGTGTTTACATACTTAGATTTAAAACAGGACAATTTGATATATTTTTTTTTCATCCTGCGGCAAAAAGTCGACAAGCGTGTAATGAAAACAGGTGATTTGTTAACTTTCCGGAAAAATGCAGAAAAGTCCGTGATAAAAATTTGGTGCGTACTTGCGATCCCAGTGAACATTCTCAATGTTATGGTTTTCGGGTTATATGTTCTGTTATTATATTTTTGTCTGGTGAAATTGTAGTGGCTTTCAATTTGAGTCCCGTTTCCCTATTCTCGGATGTGTCCCTCCACAAGAAAAGTATCCATGTCCCCGGCTGTTTAAGAAATGGTTTTGCAAAAGTTACAAAATTCGTGAAATGTGTCAAAATCCGTGGTAATGCTGTTTCTGTCCTTGCATTCGGTTCAGGAAAAAGTTATATATTCTGTGTGCATAGCTTATGATCAGTGTCGGTATTATCCATTCCAGTGAAATATACCGAAATCGATGATACCATTGCGTGGTTTACAAGCAGTTTCATCAAGCTGTTCAGGTAATCGCTACTTGACAGGATCTTGCGCCAATTCATCACGCCAAATAAAATTGAGATCATTCAGAGGTAAGGTATAGAGGCAGTTTTTTCAACATCTCCGAATAAAATTCAGGCAATAATGGCAAAGGTAAGTGGTATAAAAGACTAAAACTCTTAGAGGCGAATCACAATTACATTTACCGCCACCAGTTGAGCCAAATTTTCAACCCAAAACGACTGGCGTCGATCCATCAAACATAAAATATTTTACAAAATGTATGAATACAACATAAAAGATTATAAAATGGTACCATGCATGATAATCTTAGATTTATAAAAATAATGCCACCCAGTATTCGGCAGTTTTAAAAAATCTCCAAAACTCGGCACTGTAATTTCATGGGTGACTGTTTTCATCAGTCAGATTCCAATGAATCTCATGCTATACAAAAAGCTATGCAGGTCATTGATCTACCAGGTGTGCCGGTTAATAATTCTTAATTTATCGTTCGAAAATTTTAGAAGAATGATGGAAAATGCTTTTTTAAATTATCATTATCTATTAATTTTTCTTATCTTTGAATAACCACTTCTCAGAAAAATCTTTCACCTTTTAGGGTGATCCAGGCATAAATCCGTTTCTTTACATCTTCATAATTGTTGGCTTGTGGGAAAATGCGAGAGACACCGATACAATCAAGTGGTAATCGGAAGAGGTCAAGTTTTCTGTGTCTTGCACCCCTAACTCGACAGTTCTAAATCGATACATGGACGCATTGATCATTTGTTCTCGGTAGTAAACGGCATTAGCTGCTGTTCCAGAAGTTCATGGTAAATGACACCCTTCTGATCCAGGAAAATTACACTCTATTGTGTTTCATCCGATGCGGTCGATGCTTATGGTTGTCCTGAATCAGCCCATAACATTTTGAAGATATCAATTTTTCGTTTCCAGTCACTATCCGTTGCAAGAAAGACTTTGTTTCATGCTGAAAAAGCAAAACTTCATCTTTATTTTGTTTTTTTATCTTTTTTTTGTCGTCCACATGATGTGATATCCATTTTCCTTACTTCTGCATTTGGTCCGAAATGGTTTGGCAACTAAAATGTAACATCCCTGCCATTTGTTGTTGAGTTTTGCGTATTGTCCAATAGTGCTTGTAATTTGGCGCCCTTGCATTTCAAGTTGAAATCACCTTTTTCGCATCATACAAACCAACATATACAAGCACATATAGGACATTGCCAACGTGAGTTACTAAATAAAAGGATACGACAGCTCCCACTTACGTTTTTCTTTTGATTGAATAAGAAAAGCAATATGTGTAGCAAATTATTCTTATCTGGTTTGATATTAGGCTTGGCCAAAATAACACGGACCCTTCATACATGTTAATGAAAGGCAACAATCGCTTCTGCAGACATTCTTCGATGTAAAATTGGGCACTTATTGTGCCTTCCGCTATAAAAATACCACTTCTTAAATCTTAGGTCACATCGACAAATTGCCTGCCACAAAATGTACTGTTTTGGAAATTTACTGGTTTGTTCGACTTAAATACTTCTTTAACTGCATCCTTTGTAAAGTGCATGGCCAGGAGTTTGCCTGAAGTCCGCTTTGATACAAATCTCTTCATCCAAAATGACGCAATCGAATTTCGTCACATATTGATCGTATGATTTTCGAGCCCGCGTTTTAGATACTTTCTACTCGGATCGATCTGGAAGTCTTTGCACCTTATATGTTCTCTGGTGGTAATGTTTCTTCATTCGAATGACTGTTGACTTCATTGTACCAGCAACTACTGCCATATCGCGAACGGAAATGTTGGGTTTGGTCTCGAACTTCCTGACAATATTCTTCGCTAAGTCCTTATCTATACTTCCGGATTTTCTACCTAATCCTCTTTTCCTTGTAACAGCTAGCCCCTTTTAATCCACCATTACTCGTCTGATCGTTGAAAGTGACGTTTTAAGGTCTTCAACAATCATTTAAAACTGGATTTTGAAATCTTCCACGGATTTGAAAATATTTTGCTGGCGTACTTTGTTTCGACTCCATATTGTCAGTGAAAGAGTTCTTGGAATAATGAATACTAATATAAGTTTCTGTTCCTTATATAGAAGATAGCCATATGGTTTAAAGATCTGGAGCAGGAATACACACGGAATTATTCACAAAGATAAAAAGGTCAGCCCTTAGCAGTAAAATGACACAAGAGTTTACAATGTGAACCGCCATTCACCACAAAAATTAAGAATTATTAACCGGTACACCGGCCCTGGTAAGTCTGCGTTGATGGCACATATGTAAATGTCGCCATGCTTGGATCCTGATCAAAATCTCGCACAAAATCCTTTGGCTAGTTTTCTGCCTAAAATTTATCATTTTCGAATAAAAGCCGCATTTCATGCACCCCACTCGTCGGTTCGATCAGATTATCAATAATTTTTTTAATGGTCAGTCTAAAAATATATTTGATCGTCCCTTATTATCAATTGATAAACCCACACTTCTAAGCATCTTATGTGTTTAGATAAATTCTAGCAGTAGTTTGATTTCTACGATTTGAAATAATAGAAATAACAAGATCAAATTCATTAAAATTTTGACGTAACGTTTTTTTTTATTTGAATTAAACCAAAAATACATACAGAGATCTAATGCTCATATGATTCGAATGAAAATTTTTATTGAAATGATACTTTTTTTTCTAAATGCATAATTTGTTCGATATAAAAAAATATGTGTTCGATGTCCTTAAAATGCCATCGTAAAGACATACACGCCATAAGTGTATCCGACATTCAAGGAACAAAGTTATGCACTAATATTTCGAATATATAGAATAACATACAATTAACCAAAATATATATAAAAAAAAGTTATAAGCAACAGAAATTGAATATTAACGTTATTTAAAAGATTTGTTTATGAAATCAATAATACAGATATATATAAATGACAAATTAGAAAATGTTCTACGGTATAACTTTTCCACATTTTCATATATATTCGGAGGTACAAATTACATTTCTCTCGCAAAGTTTGTATATGTTTTAACTAGTCAGAAGAATATATATATTTTCTCTGTTTTTTCTATTCAATATGTTTTATTTTTTTTGCATATATAATAGAATTTCAAATGGTTGTTTTTTCTTCATTACTTATACAAATACAATAAAATTCTGTTACGATTCACTACGTAAGTCTTTAAAGAGGGATTTCCATTTCTATTTTGTTCTCAATCGAGCGTTGATTCGATCCATTCATCTACATTATGTTTAAATCGACCTTCATTTGAATAGTGTGGAATGTAACGATTTTCATGCTATCTCCTGCAGTGATAGTAACGATTGGCGTAGAAATTCATATTGCGATTTTGCATGTTTGATTTCGAGATCGGCTAACTCGATTAACCTGCACGACGACAAAAGGAAAGGAAGTGATTTTTTTGTTTAACATAAATCTTTTACGGTTCTAAAAGTACTTTCACGAAACGGAATAGCAGAAATGTAAGGTTAAAAGCAACTAATTAAACATTAGATTTTTTTGCATTCGATACATACGCTTTCTTGAAGGCAGCTACACGACGTGCTCGGAAACCAACTAATTCCTCTTTACCGCATACTGACATGGAATCGAATTTTTCACAAGCTTGAGTTTGAGCAGCTTCGGCCTGAAAAATTGTTGGATATAATACTGAATCTTAAGAATTACTTCGAAAATAGTGACGCTTATGAAAATTAGAACCATTTTACCTCTTGCACTTCCAAAGGCTTGCATGGAAATTCGAAATGATATATTTAATAACTTTTATGAATAGATATTTTTGTGTGTATATAATGTATTGCATCTTCAATAAGCTTAACTGGGATGATCCTTCAACTTAATTATTTACTCAACAAGAGAACCAAAGTAAGTAGCTCGATAATAAATATTAGTAAATTTGCAAGTTCTGGTAAATCTAATTAACTATAACTAACCAGAAATGTCAGAGTTATGGAGTAAATTGAAGTGTATCGATATTAATTTCAAGGTCAACAATTTGATATCGACAAATATATAGTAAATAACTCTTGCAAATTAAACCAAAAAATAGTTCACGAGCTGAAAGTAGAGCTTAAAACTTCTCAGTGTTGTATCTGGAAAATAATTTTCCGCTAAAAATATGAGTGTTAGCAGACGAAAGAAAAGGCTGAAGTAAAGGCTGAGCTGAACAAATAATTTTGGAATATTAACGAGATTCTATTTCAAAGCAAGAAAGAAGCAACGATATCTCAGACCTATCAAAATATTTCAATAAGCAATTTAAATGGTTACGTCTCCGGATTAAAAACCAGCCACTGAATCAAGTGAGTTCAAATTTTTACAGTCGCATCAGCTTTATTGATGTGAATATGAATACTTGATACAAGTAAACCTTTTTGAAAATGTCTGAAAAGCGAAAAGTAGGTTATTAAATAAACACAGATTGTAGCATGCGTGATAAATTAGCAGCAGATTTCAGTATGCGAGTGATTGTGTGCGATTCGCATCAAAGCCAAATTCTTTAAAATATGGCTGAAAAAGAAAAAAAAACGAGGAAACGAAGGAAGCACTCTATATACCAGGGCTGTGTAGCCGGAGTCGTGGCTCTATATATTTAATCTGCCTTGAATATACAGGACCACAAATCCGAATCCAAAGCCCTGTTATATGCACTTGAAAAGATTACTCGACATTGTCCTCAAATGACGTCAAAATAATACTCGGTGATTTCAATGCTAAAGTCGGAAATGACGAAATACATCGGGAAAAGACTGGAAGGTGCAGCATCTCGATAAAACTAATAACAATAAAACTAGTGACAGCTAATGGCCAGCACCTGGTAGACTTTGCGTGTTATAGAGACATAGTCATGAGTTCTAGATGATTTTCACATCGACGGAACCACAGAAGAATATGGGCATCATTAGATGACAATACTTTCAACCAAATTGAGCATGTCCTTATTAAACGAAGATAGGCATCTAACATACTTGACTTCGGAGAAGACCAGTCCTCTTCGGAAGTTCGACATGGGGAAAAATAGCAGAAAACATTGAGTACAAAATAACACAGTGATGCCAGTTGACGAAATCTACATAGAGATAAGGAAAACAATCAAAACCATTGCAGAACCAGTGGTATGAAGCTCGGCGCAAAAGAAATGCATGGGTCGTCGACGAGTGCTAGGATGGACAATAAAAGAAAAATCATGTGTGTAGATAGTTCCTCGAAAGGAACACCAGGACGAAGAAGGAACAGTTTTAAAATTTCCGATGAGTAGCGAATAACAACATAAGATGTGAGAAATGGAGATATTATGACGATTCATTGAAAAGCAATTGTGAAAACTTTTAAAGTAGTGAAAAGTTTAAGACGCGGATATTGGCCCAAAATGCTACTCTGTAAAAACAAAATTGAAAATATCATCGACCACGATAACTAGATTAAGAAAGGGGGTTTTAAAGAACTCCTTAATCCTTCGCATGACTCAATGTTATCAGAATTGATAAACGTCTTCGATAAAGCCCCAATAGTCCCTCAAATGCTGGAAGTGTGCCATTAAAAGTAAAAAAAAATTAATTAAAATAGGATCGTGCATCGACAAAATTCTGGCTGAATTCACAAGCGGTGAAAGCTGCACCAGCAAAGCCATACACAAAGTGATCCAGCACATCTGCGATCAGGAGCAAACACCACAGTAGTTGCGCAAGACCACATATGCCTTATCCACAAAAAAAGGAGACAAACTACGGTGCGAATACCCCGGAATATCACTACTATGTACGTCCTGCAAAATATTAGAAAATAGATTTAAAGACGCTGATAATGTAATTGTAGAGTACCAAGGAGGCTTTAGGCCCGGACGATCGACGACTGATAGACTGTTTACGGCCAAAGAAATGCTAGGAGTTTAATATCGACATCTACAGGATTTTCGTGGACTTAAAGCAAGTATATGATAGTATTGACGATGACATCACAAGACAGAATCAATAACTATTTCACTGACGCCTTTGACACAAATATCGCAAGGCGATGGGTTGGAACATAGCTCGTGAGTATATGATAAGGAAACTGGAATTAAGAATACGATTTTATAAATCCGATAAAGAACTGCTAAAATTTTAACAGGGAGTAAACCTGGGCATGTTGCCAGAGAAAATTAAAGTGATCGGATCAACAGATCCCGATTACTGAAAAATAAATAAAATTTTTTTTGGGGCTTAAGTTTATAAAAGATTACGCCAAGGCTATTGAAAAGATTACTAAATATCTGCAAAAAGGAGCCAAATTGAATATTAAGAATCCAAACTATATTGACGAGTTCGAAAAGCTTAAGTCGCTAACAACCTCTCCAACGATTTTAAAATTTCCTGATTGTAGCAAACAGTTTCATTTGACAAAAGATGCTTCAAATTATGCGATAGGCGCTGTATTGTCACAAGATGACCGCCCGATTAGTTTTGCATCACGAACATTACGGAAACACGAGCGAAACTTTTTAGCTATTAACAAGGAGTTCCCACAAATTTATACGGAAATGAGTTTGTCCGGATCATCAATCAATTAAATATCTGAACGCAAAATGTAGCTCAAAAGACCTGTCGCCTAGACATCAATGCTTGCTTAAATAGAGTATATCAAAGGCAAATATAATCGAATAGCAGATTTTTTTTAAAGTATGATCAAGCGAACAAAAGAGGACAGAACGGTATACCAAAAAATTGGAAAATAAGACTCAAGCATATTCAGATTAAGAAACCTTTTATTCAACGTCGAAAAGGAAACTAATTCCACCATAGCTACTAAGCATTCAGCAGAGGAGGAACCTTTGCATCATATCCCGAAGAAGACAAAAAATGGTAAACAAATATAAAACAAAGTAAATCTCAACGAATAATAAGTCACAGGAAATCATGTATGAAGAAATATCTATAAATCCCAGTATTACTTTTTAAATTTACGTGACATCTTAAGAAGGTAGATCAAGAACGGTATCACTAGAATTTATACAGTACTGCCTGATATCTGAATCGTTATCTACAACATTTTGCAAAATTTAGAAGTATGATTTGAGTACTGAGAAGCTCTTTACGTTGTCTCTTCCACTTCGCTTTTAAGGTATTGTTTGATGTATATTTATGACTGTGCTCGAACCTTATACTTTAGGGTAGAAGAATAAGCATTTAAATGGAATATTAAAATATGATCATATCAGAATCAAATGGAAAATTTCCAATTTAAGCATTGAATCGCATAAAACCTACTGATGGTACCAAATTTTTACTTTTTATTTTTAATAATTTCATGCAACTGTAATCTAAATGCAACATTTCACGCTTTACATCATTTACATCGTTCCAATTGAAATTCGCAGAATCATTTAAAGTTATTATTTGGATTCGAAACCGACACCGATTTTCTACGTTATAAACACCATTCTCCCTGCACGCAAATGCATACAAGTTGTTGACTGCTAGCACATTATATGAGTAACGTTTATTTGTCTGACACGAAAAACGTTTTATCAGCATTTTTATGACTCATTAATTTCGTGCATACGATTTGTGTGCTAGCTTGCTGTTCTATGTTTACTTTACATACAATTCTGAGACCTTATAGACGCAACAGTGTGTATAGAGCGTCGGCAGTTATTTTATTCATTGTGGTTCTCAGATTTTAATGATTCGTATACGAAAACTATCGAGAAATGAATATAATTATGTTGTTGGAACTCTGTTTTTATTTTACTGCTACGACAACACAAAAACACCTGATCAAGTGCTGTTTTTTTTAGGAATTATTTAGAATTCAATACATGCGAAAAATAACTGGAATTGAGGAACTTACCGCATGAACGTCTTTGTTCTTGGCTCGAGCCTTCTCCAGATTACGATTTGCCGCTTCATATGCAGCCAAACATCTTAAACGCCGCACCAGCAATGCTTTTGCTGCATGGCTATCGCGCTGATAATATCGAAGGGTGTCACCCAATTTGAGGTCTTGGTCGCTCGATACTCGACCCTCCATGTTCTGAAATCAATGAGATATTATTAGCTGAACGTTCATTCCTGTGTTTCATGTCGCATTTACCCGAATCTTTTCGAATACTTCTGCCGTCTTTGCCAGAAATCTCTCCATACTTCCTTTCTCAGCAGTCGATAGTTGCATAAGATTTGCTGATATTTTGATATGAGAATCGGCTACTTCCTTGTGTTTGTTGGTCATTTTCTCTGTACGGGTTGCGGCTTCCTTGAGATGTGAATGATATTCAGTGAGGAATTGTAATTCGTTTTCGAAAAAGTCATTGACATCGCGAACTGTAGCACCCAAATATAGTTCGTCTGCTGTCTTGCCCATACTACGCACTAGGCCACCGAAAATGTCAATTTTCTTGCGTGGCTTCGCACATAAGTCTTGATCGTATTCGAGGAATACTTTAAGGTGCTGATCAGTTCGAAATACAGGATGAGCGGCAAGTCTCGAAAGGAACACTTCGTGCATAGCAACTGTTTTCTTGAATGTGGCTAGGTATTCGCTGTGAAAAATAAATTTGATTACCAACTAAACTATATGCGATTTGTATGAATTAGTTACGCCTCGAGCTCCAGTTTCATTTTCTTGAATTCTTCTTTTGTCATGTTGCCCTCGCCTTCGCCGAGTCTTTGCAGCTTTTCCCGCGACGCATCGAAATCTGGTCGAGGCGGGCATGGAGGAATCTGAGAATTCAAAAATTAGTTCCGATATTGAAAATTCAAATTTGATGTTGCTTACTATGTAGCCTGCATACTCCTCGTTCTCCTCGAAACGATCATGCAGCCACACGAACTCTTCATGCTGTCGAACGACGTACATGTCCTGTTTTGCGTAGCCCGGCATATTTGTGCGGGTGTGTACAGTGAATTTCACCTTGTCTTTTTCACTAAGAGCATCTGAAATATCCACTACAAGGCTATTTTCGCCCAAAGGCACCGGTGTACTCGCCGCAGGCTGCGACGTAGGCGTTCCTGCATTTTCTGCTGTTGTCGGTGATACTTCTTTTTGCAGGCTACCGCTTTCATCAGTTCCGTCCTGCAACATGTGAAATATATTATTTCATCTGGTGAAACAAACAGCATATTCAAACAAAGCCACTAACGCCCCTGTTTCGGAAATCTAATCACTCAATTAACTCAACAACTATGGGACCCGCATCCGGTAAATAGAGCTCAAATTAATCACTTGTACACTTACCATCATCTTGTAAAATGTTCGAGTTTGTTTTCGTTTCGGTATCGGGGTTTTATAAAATTTCACTACGATAACTAGTCAACATTCGCGATCGCGCGATGATTGTGTAGGAAAATGCGATAAACGTCCACCTCATTCATCAAATGACGTTGAATATGTCAGAATACGAAAGCTTTCATTTCGTAGCCGAATCGGCCGAATCGAAAAGTCAAGATGGCTATCTATTGACAATCAGCTGATTGTTTTGGCCGGGCTATTTACATAAGCCAGGAGTTGAACCGGTATTAGAAAGCGTTCGGAAAATGTGCAAACGAGGGGAAATAGCATTGTTTTTTTTTTTCGAATTGGTTAAGTTAGACGGCAAGAATTTGAAAACATTTTGGAAAATGCTTTCACAAGGTGTAAATACATATGTTTATTTCTACCAAATGCGAATAATAATTACTTCAAGCTACAATTATTATATTTATGAGTAAATAATGTAACATTTACAAACTATTTAATGAAATAAATCAAATATATAGAAGCATCTTCTAGCCAGAACAGGATTTTAATGCTTAAAGAATTGTGTTAGCGAAAATAATGTTAGAAGTTTAGTTCAAATCAGCAGAATAACGGAAAACAAATTTATAAACAAATAAAAAGAAATGATGGAAGTATGAAGCACGATGGTGCTCCATTTTCGATACACTTGAACTCAAATTACTTGAAAGTAATCATCTTCAATAAATTGGAATTGAATTTTCTATATGATAAAATCATCACAACAATTAAACACATTCTACGATTTTATCTAAAATGATTAAAATTCAATTAATAATATATTAGACTCTGTCAAAACGTTAACAGGTTTATTGTATCAATTAATCATTTTATAATCGATCAGTTTTCCCATCAAAACACGAATTGTAATACACTGATAAATATTCTTAAATATTTCATTGGTGACTAATCCTGCATCTGCGATCAATATATCAATTTCTCTCGTAATCTAACCTAGAAATTGTTTATCAGTAACTTACCTGGAAGTAGAATAGCTTTGCAGGATCTATACTGCAAATATTACCATTGCCACTTTTCTCTTCAATTTCAAACTCATTAACAAACTGTTCGTTTTGCCATCCAATTTTATTTCTTAAATTTTTAAGATATTCCATTGGTTTAAGTGCTGCTTACCTTCCGTTTGACAGAAACTATAAAAATTTGTGTTTCTTCCTAATAGTAGAACCGTTATGTTGAAAAGTGTCGTTAAAAATATTTACATATGGTTTTATCGGTGATGCCATACCTGTCTCGAGAAGTATTTGTAGTTTATCTGAAATATTTTATTCAGCTGAATTGTCTCAAATGATACATACTGCATAAATTATCAATTTTATTGGTTTAACTATTGAATGATTATCAAAATAATAAATAAGATAATGTTTAGGACAAACAACTGATAGCATTCGAGACGTAATTTCCTCAATTTTGATGCAATCACATCTCTAAAGGACAGGATTAAGTTCAGGATGATTAATACATGAGTAAAGTATTGGAATTCGCACTCAACTGTATCGACTGAATTAATCTAATTTGTTTTTTACCATGATAACTTAATTCTCGACGTCCATGAGTTTGTAAGCCATGTACTCAGTATTTTGTTGATTTGTCACACTTTGGCAATTTGAAATTCGCCAAACCTTAACAATAACACTCAGAAGTCTTATGAAAGATTACCTATCAATCGATTTTTCGCCCGCTATCTTATAATTCCTACAAAACTGATAACGTTCCGTATCAACTAGTCCGAAAATATCTATAAAATGAGGTGACAAATTGGAAACGGCTAGTATATTTTGTATATCGTTTCAAAACGAACCCAACGAATCAAAACTTATCAGAATGCGTGTTCTTGCTATTATTTTCGCGATCTTCATCGCCGTCCTGTGTGTTAGCGATGCCCAAGGCAAAGAAAAACGGGCCCTATGTCCGTGCCCGAGAAATTATGATCCAGTTTGTGGTACCGACTTGTACACCTACGCCAACAAGTGTCTTTTTGAGTGCGAACAGACCCAAGTACGGGCTCGTGGTGCGAAATTGGAAGTTCTACGTTTTGGAGAATGTGTTTGAATGAATTGATGAAATCAACATGGAAGGGAGACTGAAGTTACGAACCGAGATGTGGATAGCGTCAAAATAATCTCAGTTACAAAAAATTCAAAATTACTAGTCAAAATAAAGTGTCATATACATTGTGTAACATATAAAAAAATTAGTTTTACAAACCATGAAAAGGTTTTTCAATAAAACTTGAAATAAATTCAACGTCTCTTTTCCGTATTTATTAGTTGTTTATCAATCAAGTTTCTTATCTATAAAGGTGTACATAAAAGCCAATTTCGCGATACGCTGATACTCAGTATTTTCCAAGTCTCTTGAAATTACTTTAATCAATTTATGAAGGGTAACAGAGAGATAAAAATCTACAGACATGAGTGGCTTTTCTTCAGATTCAATTAGACGCAATTAGCTAGAAAGAAAATCCCACTTATCTTGCGTGCCGATTGAACAAGGAATAATTTTTTTTTGTTTGCTGTCGGATTAAAAAGCTTAAAGTCATGAATCGCTTTTTGACTGAAGAACAGAAGGTTTCGATCTGAGATATGAGTGTAGACTTTTCAATTTATTTGGATGGAAAAGAAAACAATTTTGTTGTAATAAAAATGATAAGACAAGTCTGACTCTATACGAAAGCGTAATTTGCAACTATTTATTTTACATGTTCGATGTTGTTTTGTCTTTGCTGTGGATAATTGAAGGGTTTAAATAGATAAGGCAACTTTACTCGATCTATAACTAGTAAAAACAAAAAACTCGGCCAGCTAAGTCGTCAATGAAAGAGTATAATAATCCGCGGCTGGAGTTTTTATCGAGGGACAAGCACCTCAGCTAATGAGATGAGGGTCAGATATGACGATCTATGGGAAACGAGTGGAACTCTGTGCAAGACTGAGTTACACCGGGTAGCTATTAGACTCACGCAGCAGCAGATCAGCATATTCTGTCTGCCATATAGTGGAAGATTTGCGGAGGTTATTTTTCCCACTGCGTGCCCCAGATAAATATGTAGGTCAAACGAAGGATTCCAACCGAAAGACATACACAGAATCGAGCCCCGTTGTGGTACCACAGCTAGAACCACTCTCCCTCAGCGTCTGCAATCAGAAAACCACCTAGTTCCTTTAATAAACTGCAGCATCCCGTTTAAATCGATAAAGGATAAATCAGTTAGACCTGAGAGGAAAGCGTCATTCTCCTCTGAAACTATCTATGTTTCCACAGAAAGATCTACATTAGGAGATCTGCCTTACTTAAAAGCCCTTACTTAGTTTTATACAGCTTCGTTTTATATAGTGACTATTCATTGCACCTTTTAGAGCTATTGACCTCCTTCTTGCACTCTCTTCGCAGAGTGGTGATTTCTACATTCCACCAAGGGGGCTTGAGCCACGTTGAAAGATATGCACCTGTAATCAGAAAACGAACGCTCATGTAAAACCTTCCAGGTGATGCGAGAGCCATCCTCTGCCTAAAATAACGTGAAGAACCTCCATACAACTTGAGGTGAGGAAGGTCGGTTCGCTGCTAGCTTTGGCGATGAATAGATCATAGGCCAGGATGAAGCCAAAAAGTGCCTCACCTATGCCATTTGCGTTGGAGCTATCCCACACTTCATTATGAGAATTAGAGTCAGCTCCCAGTGTAAGCGACACATCAATTCTTTAGCCACAACATTGAAAACGACGCATGGAGGGTTAGTGTCATGATCGTGTGCCATGTAACAAAATCTAAACCAGCATGATCTTTGATCGATTTCCACTGTGTTACTTTTATTGATTTCCATGTGATCGTTGACAGAGAAGCTGTGAAGTATAAGGACATAAATGTTATTCTTAACAAGAATACAAACTCGTGGTTTCTGCATGCCATCGGATGTTATCAGTTTGGCGCGTAACCCAGTTGTTAGCAAACCATGGTGCTTGGATTAAGATTAGCTTTTCCTCTGTCCTAGACAAGCAAAGGAGCAGGGCAGCTAATGCTGCTTTGGAAGTACCTTCGTAATTATTAATAAAAGTTAGGTGGAGGTCCTCCTCCGAGGTAATAGCTGTTTCAGCCCCTTAATTTGTACACAGTGTCACTATATCAAGACAGCCACTCAGCTCGAAGGTAGGTCCAGCATTGACCCCATTAGCAAAGAGTGATTCCTAATCTGATTCTCCGTCAGAAGCTGCTCTCACACAGGTAACGGAGACGATGAGGTTTGAGCCACTTGCTTTAGTTTGAGCCACTTGCTTTAGACCAAGCTTGGCAGGTTCAGAGTGTTTTGATCCAGAGCTCTTTGGCCTGTCGCTTTGATAAAACCGCAGGGCCAATTTCTCGACCTCGTATTTGATGGTGCCCTTTTGAGGATCCAAGACCGGCGGGGCTTCTTTATTTATGAAGAAGAAGGACTCCCGCCGATTATCGATAGGTTCGCTAATTTTACAACTATCCAATTCCCCAGGTCTGGGGTAGGAAGATTTGGGTTGAAAAGTCGTATGATGTCCAGAATTTCCACTGGATCCGAATGAAAATAGGGAATTCGTGCCGTGCATCTTGATCGAAAGGGGATTCCTTCCTAACGTATCACCTTTAATTTGGCGCCTGACCAAAGTTCCGTCACTTCAAGGATTGCCTGTTCATGGCAATCGGTCGAGCGTTGGTCCTCACGCGCAACCTTCCTAATTTCTTTATACCCGCCCGCATAGTTAATCGTATGTGAAGGAGTCAAGTTGGCCTATCGAAGCTTGCAGCATACCCTAAACATAGCCTGCCTTATTTGAAGCTAGTTTTTCACGGAGATGATACCATCTCCCTTGTTGGTATCAAAAAAAGCCAAAACAAGGCAAGTGGAAGCCAGTGGAGCTGACTCATTGGTCATATCTCCATAGTCTCCAATATATTTAGCAACTCATTCGCCATAACTTCACTTCCTGAGGCTTTAACACAGTCGTTCCAAGGGTCAGTTTGGATTTATGCCGAACTTGTGCTTGACAAGTTTGAATTTGGTTTCATTTTCCATGCAATAGGGTCTCCACTTAAATTCACTCCATCAGTCCGGATGTCTAAGCACCTTCCCATGGTTATCTATGCAGGCAGGGAGGTCATGCGAAGATTGGCACAGGTCTTTATGGGGACAAGTGCTTAATGGCGACGAGATTTCGCTACCGCGTCTGAATACGACTAGGTCCAGAATGCCACGACCACCAAATCATGGGCTAAACTCGCCTAGTGTCACCATAGCCGTTGGACGATTTCGCCGATGTATGTTTGGCTAGTATGTTGGTGTTTTTGAGGGTGTGTTTGTTTTTGATTGTATTTCTTGTTTTATTGTTTGTTTTTCTTAAGTGTATTGTCTTTCCTTATGTTTTTTTTGTGTGTTTTTCTTCAATTTTCGATCCCTGCTACCTACCACTTATTCACCCTCTGGTGGCAAAATTTCTCGGCTGGGGTGCATCAAGTCGAGTTTTACCGATAATTACTTAACTTTTATCCCAAATCCTTTCACTTTCGCAACTAAAAAATATATCTTATAAGGATCGATTGATCTGCCTCGATTTCCATCCGCCTATGTATTGGTCTAAGTAGTAGTAATCACCATAAGAGATTTTCGCAAAATTGATCAGATATTTATCCAATTTTTAAATTTTTTTATTTTACGTATAATCTTAATCTCTTCACTCACTTAATAATAGTTATATTCCCAGTGAATTCTAACGGCAAAAAACTGGATGGTATGTTTAACTCATATCCGATCCGATTTTGTTACTAATTCTTAGAGCGACAGTTTTATTGTCATGAATATCGAATCTTCATATTGAATGAATTATTTCAGGAAAATTAGACGAAAAATTTGGGGAAAGCCGAATGTGAACCTTGATGATATTGTTCTTAACAAAATGTCAAAAGTGCCTATCGACCCAATTGCGGCTAAACTTTTTACACAGGGTCAAAGGTCACCAAAAATGATTTTTCGTAAATATTTCAGTAATAGTTACGTTTACAGAAAAATAATGTATGACAAATTTGTAGCTTAAAAGATTACATACAAAAAAGGTCTTATAATTTTTTCTTGTAACGATAACCGCTTTTGAGATATTTCTTGAGGCCAAATATTTTATGAAAACGGGAATCCTTTAAGTAAATTGATCCTGTCCCTAAGATTTATAAACCTGTGATTTATTATTTATTTAACCTTGTTGGAAATTGATATATCTTAAAATCTTATAGCATAGCATATATGTATATAAAAATCAATATAAGAATTTATTTGCCTATTATAAAATGTTTAAAAACTTTTATGAAAAACAAAGTATTTTTTTTAAAAATATAACGTCTCATTGACCAATTTCATTTTCATACACACCACGATTCCAGGCACTAAGCCAGCTTGGAGCATGTACTCACTAAAACGATACAGCGTACAGTCACGTACAAATTTTATAGCGTATTCTGCCATCTATACGAATGCTTTCAGTTTCATTCTTATCAATTCACCAATGGACTTCCCCTTCCATCAAACAATCGAGCTTTCGTTTCAAGTTCTTCTTCCAGTTTGATTGCCGCAAATTTGATGCTATTCCTTTACCGGCGCAGTTGTGCTGTTTAATCGAAAAGAAATTGTCTCACCCGTCGGACAAGCTAACTGTCTCGTCGTCGTGCTCGTCTTGATATTGGATACCCGTGAATACGTCTGGTGAACTGTTGTGGTTTTTACGGTGTTCCTCGTTATCAAATTAACTCACAATAATCTGCACGATATTGTAGTTTAAATAATATTTACTGTGTTTTTATGTACCAATTTGTTAAACTGTCACATTTTTAACAATATTAAGATCTTAAATTGCATTAAACGAAAGATTTTGCTGCTGAACCTCTTTTCGGAGCGTGAAAGAGTTGTTTTGATTTCGGTTAATCATTGAACTTTGTTACGGGCACGTGGAGTCTATTGATTTCCTGAATTCCGTCGTGAATTTGGTAAGCTTCTAGTGGTGGTGTAAGTTGTGTCCTTGAGCTAAAATAAGCCCATCAAGATGTCAGCTGATGCAGAACTAAGTAACATCCTTAACCGTCGACAACAAATCAACGATGCCCTCGAAAACGGGGAGGAGATCAAGCACAATTTCAAAGTTGTGAATGTTTATACGGAATTTCATGAATTCTCCCGCAAGCAAATAAAGGAGTATCAGGCGACATTTAACCGGTAAGTACATGGTGATTATGAATTATTGGTTGATTAGAATTTAAGGATTGATTTTGTGGATTTGAAAAGATTTTGTGGGGAGAGTGGATTGTTGATATTGTTGCGTAGTTCGATTTTCAAGGTCGCGATTTATCTTTATCGCGCACGCACTTGCCGTATCCAATTCATATTTGACCTTTGGTCCTTGCAGTATATGCCAGACGACTTTGCTACACCGTTTGCAATTCGGATAAAGCTCGAAATGGATCTGAATCTGAACGTTCCATTACCGACACTGCTTTGTTAATTTTATTGCAACGATTCGACGTCTTGGTATCATTGCACATGAAATTGTCTGGTCGATTTCGAGTCCAATGTAACTCCAAAACCTGTTTCAGGTTATTGGCGACGACGGTTGGAGGAGTTTGCATCGTCGTGAATTGAAGGCCGTCGCCAAATATCTGTCCTCTGCTGAACCGGTAAGGATCTGATGCTGAAGTCGATGTGGCGGCGGTGGAGTAGCACCGGGAGCAGTTACAGTGTCATGAATCATACAGATGAAATCAAAGTGGAATATCGTTTATCGTCTGTATAAGTTTGAGTGCACTCCACAAACTGTTTGCTGTAGATAAATTGCATCTTTGGCTTTGGCGAGTTGGGTGTCTCCGCGCAGGAATTTCGCTTATAGACGATAGATACATAAGTGAAACTCTAAAGTGAATGTATTGGAACGCAGACAGGTTTCTTGAAAGGATTTGCTGTTTTATTCAATTATACGGTTTTTACTGCAGGGATAATATGATACTGCAGATCAATCTATAATGCAGGCGAAGTGGTGTTTATAATTGATAAAACTTGATTTAGGAGACTGCTGAATTTCGATGGTAACAGCGATCTTATCGTCTAGAGCTGTGAAAATTTAAAGAATGCTATTGGAAGCTTATAGATAGCTATGTCATTTTGATAAATTTTTGAGAATACATATGATTTTGAAAAGCTGAATATTTTCGCTCATCTCTTTCGTATATGCTGGGATATGAAAGAAGTAATGTATTTGTAGCTTAAATCGTGTCAGAGACATTGGTAACCCTTCTTCATTCGGAAACTGGTAGTAGATAAATTTGATAAATTTTCGAGTGATAGTGACAATCGTTTAGTCACAAATCGTGCGAAATTCTTTGATATTTAAAGACCTTTTCAGAAATTCCAAAATTTAGTGCTATTTTTCTTGATCTGCTTGTCCTTATTTGGACTCAAGTCCAGTGTTGTCGTAGCCCTAAAAACCAAAGTATCCATTTGATACCAGAAAAAGAATCTAATCAATGAAAGTAGCACCCTTGGACAGGAAAAAAACATTCTACAATCTATTCTGAATACCTTATACCTTGCTTGGTTAATAAATAAAATGAATCTTAAAAGTCTATTGAAAACGTTAAAGAACCAAAATAAATGCTCAATTCTGTCACAAACATAACACTGTTCATCATTAGAAACAATAATCATCTTCATTTTAATTACATTTATAATAATAATTACACATTCTGATACTTGGAACCCACCATAAGAATGGTCTAATTTTATGGTGAGTTCCAAGCATCAGGATGTGTGATTAATTCTTTCGCAAATACTTATGATTGCTTGCTTGCACAGTCCCAAATTCACATTTGTTTGATTTTGACTGATGTTCGAAGAAATTTATTATTAAACTCGTTTTGCCCAAAATTCAAATTTCTATGTAGACATCTGCAAAAAGATTAAGGAAGATAATCTTTGGAGTGCGTGGTCCCATTGAAGGGGTAGGTTCATGACTTGTTAAAATTAAGATAAATTTAACTCTTTGGCGGCGGCGGGCATTTCAGTGAATTTTGTTGTAAAAAGCAAGTATTTGGAAAGCGAGTTGAAAATGTTTTATACTTGTTTATGATAACGAATTAGAAATTTGTTGATCCTTTGTGGGTGTTGAGTGCCTAAAAGTAGACACGGGTTTATTTTCAGCTTCTGGTTTGTTGTGTTGACTCAAATTATATTTGATTAGAATTGTACATGAGTGTGCAGGAAACACTGTAGCCACGGCAGGTACCTCCTCATTTTTTTATTGCTTTTTGATTTAAAATGCAAACTATATCTTTTGTTCAATCTGTCGAATTGGAATTTTCAAAATTCCGTGATGCACAAGAACGGCGATTCATCACCAAATTACCTGTATTTTGAGCAGTCAAAAATGCTGCTCACGGTAACTCACGATCAGATAATCAAATCAATAAGAAATTCACAGGGTGTATTAGCCTTAAATAGGGCAGGGCCAATAAAAGTGATTTTGAAATATGGCCAAACCTGCGGCAGTGGTGCCTTCTTGAAAAATCACTTAGAAAAAAAAACTGCTTTTTGCTCTTAAAATTCCGGTTCGGTCACCAGATTTTAACGAAATTTACACCGTAGCTGGATGTTATTTTAAGCCAAGTTTGATAAAAGTTAGGTTGAAAAATTATGTTAGAGCGGCCAGCTGTAGTAATACTTGTTTACTGAATCTTGAAAATTTGCTCAAAATTAAGCTTTTTGCCCTATAATATCCGGTGCAGTCATGAAATCAAAATGTTCAAAAGTTCATATAGTATAGAAGCACATGTGGGCCAAATTTAGGAACCAACTGGTTGAAAAACCATGATAGTATTGTTAGCTATGGTAGTTTTTGTATTTTTCGCTATATCTTTTGTAAGTGATGTTATTAAATTTTCAAATAATAATAATCTTTTAGTGCCAATAAATAAGATTCTAATGTTTCGAAAATTTGAAAACGTTTGCATGTGGCAACCCTAAAGATCTTTTTACCTCTATAACTTTTATGGCAGTCATCGGATCGAAATAAAATTCACGTGGTGGGTCGGCCTTAATGTGAAGCAGATTTAGTATACTTTTAAATTTGGTGCTAGCAAAGGGCTGCCAGCACCAGGTGTTTTTGGTATTTCCGTACCCACAGATGCCAGCATTAGAGATTCATATGGAATGCATCTACAATGAAAATATGTAGTCAATGTTTAAATTTTCCAAGTTCTGGAAATTTTTTGGTTGGCTACCCCAAACATATTTCTATCACTGTACAAAAATCTGCACGATTCCTCTACTTTTCTTCGAAGATTAGTGTTTCTAACGGTACCAGTGCGATAGAGTTTTTTTCATCCTTACTTACCCATGTTGGCACTTTCTCGTACTTTTCTTTCTTTCTAGTATTTTAACTGCTATACACGTAATATATGCACTGAGCAATTTTATTCATCAAAGCGAAACAAATCACGAATAAGTACCTGACATACCGTGATTAATCTAATATTCTTAAATAATTAATCTTTAATTAATAAGATACCAAATACTTCTATTTAATTGAAATCACCTGTCGTTTCACCATAATTAAAGTCACGATCAAATAATAATTCGTGCTAATTATTATTGGTATGTACTTAATTGACCGTGATAGCGTGCATATGTATAGGGAGTTACGCATAACTATGCAGGCCGATTATGCCAACCAATTGATTTGGCTTTCATTGTTTTTCACCTATACGTTGCAGCAACAAAAACAATGAAAGCTTGATTGAATATCTAATTAGTTGAGAGTTACACGTTATCATTATATGTATGTTGACTTTTTCGAAGTTTTATAGAAGGCATATATCAGCTAGTTCAAATCGTCTGCTTTCTATTGCGAAATTGGCTCTATTGTGTTTACAATCGTAGTGAATTAATTTTTTGTTGGAAACCATAAAACGTATGTATATGCACTTGTCGTATCATCATGAATATCTAAACATATATGTACATAAGGGCTATGATATTTTTATTGTACATTTACAGGAAATAATTATATATTACAACCCTGAATGAATCATTCTACTTTCCCTCTTGTCTTGAGGGTGCAATTAATTGCAATTGCAACCCTCTAGTTTTCAAGTACATACATGGTACTTCTCTAAACAAAATTAACATACGTTGAAATATATGTACATGCATCTAGTAAGCGAATACAAGTATGTACATGAATGAATCATTCTATGACTTTTGTATAAAATTGCGTTATTCACGCTTGTAGACGTCCGTTTAAGATAAGTTTTAAATGCAAATTGCAAAAAAAAAAAAATGTATGAATCGCACAAAGTTAAATATTCTGGGTCTTTTCAATTTTGACCAGCACGACGCTTCTTTAGTTTTATTAATTTTCTTACTTTTGAGCTCTAAACAGTATGCTACTTTTAAAAAAATATATATTGTTAGGTTTAAGTATTTAAGCAGATGAAGAATATTTCAAATATGCAAAAATTATTAAAAGGTGAATAGATAAATCTTTAAAGAAAAACTGAATGAGGGCCAAAAAAAATTAAGATGACATACTCTCAATTTGAAAGTGCATTGATATTCTGTAGCCCAAGAAAAAGACTGAATTAGGCTTGTTTTATTCGAAAATATTTTTATGACGATATGTAAGCCGTATTTCTTAACATTTGCTTAGTTTGTATTTCCATGGGTCGATTTCCTCTACTGTTTAATGCGATATGCCAAAGTCTAAAGATTTAAGTAGAACGCCTGTGAAATGCGAATATCTCAAGCAAAATAAAACTTATTTGATGGCACAAGGCATTTATTTAAATTTGAAATTGTCTTTTATATGCCAAAAGAAAATTTTTCCCAAAATTTAATCACACTTTTTTGTTTTCTTCTAAATATTGTCGTCTTCTTTCATGTTCACTGTTGACAGCATCATCACTGCTTCTAATGTAAACCGAAATTTCCATATTCATAAGCTGGCTCAAGCACCAAAATAAATAAACGATTTTAGTTCCTCATCAGATTCAATTATTTAATCATATTTGAACGTTTTGCCGACTAAAATATTCTCATTTTCAATTAATCTGATCGAATTTGTATATTCATTCCATGCTACCATCAAGCTTCCCATCGTTGTCCATGCAAAAAATCTAATCTATAATGCGATTCCAAAGTTAGGCCTATACGTATGCGATAGACGTTTTCAAAAAAAAAAAAAAAACAACAAATTTATTAACATTTTGACCTACTACCATCGATAGTAGCGAAATACGGTCACGAACTGTTTAATTTACATCATTGGAATTTCGTATAAGTCAACTGTTTTCTATGATATAATAAAGAATCAGCAAATTTATTCTCTGTGTTTGAATATTTTGCATTGCAAATTCGGCGACAATAAGAATATTAAATGAAACAGCAGAATCAGACAGAGAAATTTTGATTGGAGTTTATTTAAATAAGCTCAACACTTTTACTTGTACTTTCCTTATCGATATTTGACGGTAAATGTATTTATGATATTGTATTTAGAATATTTGTGACTATATATTGAATTTTTTCGTGCCATTTTTGCGTTTTCAATAAATTAAGGGCTATTTTATTGTCAAGAAAGTACCGTAGATAGATTCTTACATTTTTATCGCAATAATGTCGAGATCTTTAGACTTTCTAAATATTTTTCTTATATTTATGATGATTAATAACGAGTATGATGATATTGAGGTAAATATCACTTTTATTTAAATTCGAGTAATATAAAATGGGGGAACAGCGCATAAGTTTTCGATTAAATATGAGATACTTTTAGAGAAATTCGTACTTTTCAACCGAATACCTTTATATTTAAGAAACAACTTATTTCGTGAAAAGAAACAAAACACGTTGATGCTACTGCATAAGATATCTTAAGGTACGTATTCATATGTAGCTTCTTTGCGTATCGTGTTACCATTGCGTATCAATGGATACGATCAAGTTTACTATCGATCCAACGAATATGGGCACACAAAATTATATTGTTTATAGAGACCTTGAAAAGTTAGGCTTCTCTAAGTTTTGAGCGTTCTAGTCTACGCCATCCAAAATTCTGCTCGTTTAAAATTCTTGATCTTTCGATTTGTCGAATATTATACTGTCGTTTATCGTTCACGTTCTTCTGGCCATAATAACTTTTGATTCATTGAAACTTCTCTGAATTCGAATGTATAGGTATATGTTGATGTATTGTAAACATTTTAAGCCATTCCATTCCACATAATTACCATATGAGTAAAAGTCTAAAAAAATGAATTTAAATATAAAAGTTGCATAAAATTTAGCTCCTGCCTCGTACAGTGTACGCCCTGACTATCACCTCTGCCTCGACTATCACCTCTGCCTCCACTATCACCATTTCCAACTTTATTTTTGATTTACTTCTTGCACTACAAGCATCTTATGAAAAAAAGGCTTTTAAATTAAAATATTTGGTTTCAAAAAATCATGTGTTTTGCACTTATGTACTGTTAGCTTTGATTTCTGCTCTTAAGTAAAATGCTAACGATTTTTTTCTGGATTCCTAAGTAAATGGGTCGTTCGGTCGTTGCGTTTTAAGAAAAAGTGAGCAGTGGCATAATTAGTTCGGTTGATATGTAAAAAAAATATGCAAAAGCTAAAAACTTCATAGATAATTGAAAATTTTTTTATTTTTGAACAGTAACATTACTATTTTACAGAACAATCTATATTAGCAAACCTAATAAAAAAAAACGAAAAAAAACTGTGCTGGAGCTGAGAAAAAGGTTCATAAATACGCCCCATAAAAAAGCAATCTTATTTACCTTATAACTGTAATTTGCTTTGGCTAGCTTAATTTCAGGAGAAGATATGATGAAGTAGCTCAGGTCCCCTCGTACTCTGAAATAGTCTTCACGAACGGCTCGACGACATATCGTAGATCTGAAACTGGTGTCTATCCGCATTCATTGAATTCATTTTATTCTTATCATTAATTGAATTTTCTTGGAGAGGATGCTCCTGTTTTTAAACTGAAATAATCTTTGTCCTGAGACCTGTTTGCTGTGTGATTGATGTCAAGTGAGAAGAAAAAAACGTATTGTTATTTACGTATCGCTTTGACAGTCAAGCTGCGCTGCTGATTCGAAAATCGCCCAAAAATGCAGGTCACGATTGAACTCTGTCGCCAGATTCAATAAGATGCATCTGCTTTGCGTATTGGGATGCTGCGGTGTTGAAGCAAACGAAATTGCTGATGCTACTGCGAAGCAAGACAACGCTTCCGCTTCTGTTTATACCATTCCTGGGAAATAGGTAGTCCACACCTATAAAGAGAAATGGTTATGTTCTGATGTGGCCAGGCATACAAAGATCTTTTTCTCAGAGCCTAACCATGGGACTGCAGGATTTCTGCTCAACAATAGTAACAAAAATTGCAAAGACATGGTAGGCATACTGACTGCACACAACCATCTAGGAAGAAAACGAAATTCTCCATAGAGTGAGCCTCTTATAAGCAAGGTGGACAACGACATCCTGTGCAACACCTATGCGGTAGAAGTGTAACTCCGTGGAGAATTTCGTTTTCGAATGCCCAACGTATGTATATATAAAATATAATCTCTTACAGAAGATCTATATACAGAAGATAATCTCTTACTCCCAATGATTGATCTTGCACTTTATCAATAAAATCACGAAACTCTAGTAGGCTTGGAATCAATGAGTACAATTTACCTTTCTGGCCTGAGTGCTTAGAGTTACCACGCGCGTCTTCCCCCAAAACACACCAATACTGATTTTACGGTTTGAAAATAATGGTTGAAAATAATATCGGACAACTATGGTCAAATACTAATTTATACGAAAAACGATAGTTTCACACTTTTAACGAAATTCAGATTTAAATGTAATACAAAAAGACAAATCTGCGAGTGTTTCATAATCGCAGAATCACTTGAAAGCCCTGCAACATGGTATAGAACCAGTTATTACAGTTTCAGATGGATGATCAATAGGCCTTTTGCACTTTTGCTCGCTTCCCCAAAAGCTCAGTTACATATAAAAATCCATACTCAAATCTGTATGGACGTACGGGTTTCAATTATCGAATTCACCAAGGACACCAAACGCTCACATGATCCAACCCAATCCAATACAATGCTATATTTTTTTAAAAAAAATTCTTATTAGGATGGATAAAAAATCATGGACTGTAATTTTAAAACAAAGGATTTTTTATTCATAAATAAATAAATCATAAGCCTGAAAGTAATAACAAAAGAAATGTGTTGATTAAAACAAATAATTCTCTGTTAACAACGGCGGAACACCATTTTCGCTACTCTGCAGATAATTCCGGTGCTGGTACTTCGTAAACATCATAGAAAACTTTGCTTCCGTTGGAACATATTTTACAATGATGTTACTTCCTGCTTTCTTGTCAAAAATACCATCTCATGTCGCTTTTATAGTTACCCAACCATTTTTTTAATAATACCTAAGCATGCTTCTCAATTATTATTTCATAGCAAAAAAAAAATTTCCAACTTCTTTTTCGACCAACAAAACAAAATTACTTTTTGATCATTAAATATTCTCGCTTCAAATATTCCAATATCCAAAAAAAAAGCTACCAACCAACCAACAATGAGAATTTTGCGAAACAATCTACTGGCGCAGCACATTACCCAAAAAACCACTATACAACCACACTAGCAGCTCTCTCAACGGACCGAAAAGAAACCACTATTGTGCATTGCAGTTCACTATGCAGATCATAATCTCGTCATAAGTGTACGCCATGGTACACTACAAATAGTCGCAATTGTCCAGTAATTTAATATAATAGGGGACTAATGCAACTATTCTACAAAAAGTTCGTTATATAATCCAAAAAATAACCACACTAACAACCACTCTCGCTTGACGATGGTGACTATGACCGGAACGTATCTATCATACAATATCCAGCTTCTCGTTCGTCACATCAGCTACACGTTATGCATATATCAATTGGGACAGGTGAGCCCGCTGCGATGTAACAATACCGGACAGGTTTTAATTTCACCGTAAAGTCTGATCATAAAGTGACATTTTCGCGTTTATCCCTGACGTAAACACTGTAGAGCACATATGGACGGAATCGTGTGTGTTTGCGTAAATATTAAGAACTCTGACCTATGCTAACCCTATGGGTTTTGGATACTTCCTTTAGATACTTTGGATTGTAACCACGCATGACGACGTGAGTGATAGAATCTAGGTCGCGGTTTTGTGTTGCATGGAGTGATACTAAACCTTCACTACTACCGTCATCGACTTCGATTTGGTTAGTCACTCGCAACAACGGTAGACTAGATCACGTAGATTTGTTTAGTCGACTAATAAACATACATACTCTAATTGCCTGGTGACGAAGTTCATCGACAAGCTGTTCTACTGGGTCGTGGAGAGCTGTTATTGATGTTCTGTTTTGTTGTGAAGGTTGGCATTTTCACCCGGTGTGAATCATGGTCATGACCGCAAACAAAGAGGAGCTCGTTGGTAACTGTGCGACCCGGGAGAGCTGTCGATGAACAGGAGCTAATTGAAAAGTGACAAGCAATTGCGGAGGAAGTGATATTTAATGTGTAGGTTATTAATATGCAATTACTCGATTGAGCATGAGAAATAACTTCATACCGTTAAATTCAAAAGATTAAAAAATACAGAATTAATGGATTAATTTTTCACTTAGCATTGTGGTTAGCTGTACAGTCTGTTATACATACCTCTAATACAACGAATATTTAAACAGGCCGACAGAAAAAGATAGATGCAATTTTAAATATCTAAATGTAAGCAGCGGTGCGTAGATCATATTAAGCATTCAGCTTAACGTAGTTATCGTATCTACAAATTGGTTGAACTTGAATTCTGTATTCATTTTCATCTGTGATGAAATAAAGATCATATATTCATAGAAATTTCATTACATAAATTAATGAGAAGCAAAGTGAGATGTATTTTATACTAAGGGTAACTGTAACATTTGGCTGATGCGGTCAATGAATTTGGATTCCTTTGGCACCACCACACCAAATTTAGAACTCAAAATATCATATCATTATGGTTTTTTAATCAATTTTCATCAATCAAAGTACTTTAAATTTTTGAGATCTAAATATCTCCTGCAGACAATGCCCTTTGCTAACTTAGCTGTCCGAAGCAAAGAGGCTTATTCTCTAACTTTCCTCCATAAAGAGTGTTTGTAAGATCTTGAAGCTTGGCACTTAAAATTATTTTAAAAAAAATTTACGTAAAGAAAGATTCGTACTGTTAGCTTTTCATTTGTAAATGTAATTAAAACAGTATATTTTCTTCCTAGAAGCTCGTATGTATGGTGAATGAAGCACTGGCTCCTAGTATGTAGTCTCGCATTCGAATCCAGGTTCGACTGGGAGACCGCGCAGCGAGCTTTGAGTTATCCTTGCTCTGAATAGATACCTGAGTTAAATCAGGGGTAAAGTGGATCGTGGTGCGAGCTGGGCAGAACTGGTCGTCGGCGGTCCTACTTGCGATCTGAGCTGGATTTTTGGGTACCGGTCAAAGAAGAATATGTGGCGGCCGCTTTGTGGAATATGTTAGTTTGACTGCTAGATGATGAACATATATCGAAAGGATCGAATAATATGTTTCTGGTCATTGTATGTTTGATATCCATGACATGGATATGACATAATGGTAATCATAATAAAGCATTAATAAACAATTGGCGATATCTTATAGATTTTAAAATAGGCAAGTGCCAAACAACAGTTGACAATTGACAACTGAAGCTCACCAGCTGCGATCATAGTGTAGACGGAGCACTGGAACGCTCCCAATTTAGCTTGGAGTGGACCGAGCTGGAGATGGTCTAGTCTGAACTAACGTGTATACGAAGCATAAGATATGGAGCTTTAAAAATAATGGAATTACTCACTGGAAGCTCTTTGGATCTCTTAAATTTGAATGTTGAACAAACGAATATGTTCATTGCAGAAGACTTTAGGTCTCTAAGAGATCCATATTGTTCAGGTACTACTGCTTTCATCTTGCTCCTGTTGAATGGTGTAAGAACCAGAGGATATTTATAAGAACCAGAGATATCTACATTCAACCTTTTCGTAAGTACTAAACTGTTGGATACTAAATTTTCTCACATTAGACATTGATCGTTCAACTGATTCCGAGTATTTTCTAATTATAAAATAGTATGACTGAAATCAGTGTACTGAATTGTAACGCAATTATTGTCCGCCAACATGACAAATTTAGCGAATTGGAAGAGAAATTGACCAAGTTGGACTATTGGGGACCAAACTAAGCATACCCTTTACTATAAGATAGTCAATAGCCCAATAGTCAATAGCCAATACCAAAGCCAATACTCAATACCCACTAGCAAATAGCCAATACGCGAGTCCTGGCGAATCTAGATGAGTCTTGGCGAGTCTAGGCGTGTTCGGGCGAGTCTGGGCGAGTCCTGGCGAGTCTTGACGAGTCCTGGCAAGTATTGGCGAGTCTTGGCGAGTATTGGCTAGTCTAGACGTACAACAGCTTTTTCCTTGCGGGTTTCTAGGACATTTAAAAGCACAGACCAACCATTCAAACCTCATCATCAAAATCGAAATATCGCACCATTAACACCCCAAACGCCCTCCTTGAAGATGTCCAATTTTACATTGGCTTAAAGGTAAATCACTCACAGTTGTCACCAGCGCAGAACGAACGCATTTTGCTACTCGGAATAGACTACCTTGTTTTCATTGTATCATGGTTCAAAGTATCGTTCTTTGTCTTACAATCCCCTACGATAGAAAGCACAATTGTCTAAAATTGAAATATCCTGAACTCTTTTAGCTACCAAAATTTAAGTGTCAAAACTGGCACTCTCTGACTGATTTCGATTTGTAGCGAGCCTTCCACAAAAATACTATCATAGGCAGGCAAATAACTGAATTCAACAATCATCCAAAATCCCATCATTGTTTCAGCTTGATTGAAATTTGCCACGACGTGGAATCATTTCAATTTAAATTAATTTATATGATTGCTCTCATAACCGACATTTTTCCACGCAAGTTATACTAACAGCCACCATACTCAATCGAAAGCTATCATATGATTCATGATCAGCAAAAAAGTAAAAGCGTTGATTGAAATCACAAACGCTCAATTTCAGCGTGACCATTATCGCATAACAGAGCGGACATGTAGTCTATAAAATATTTTCTTAGATCCTACCGCAATTGCTCTCATGCACGCTATGTACGAGTACTATGTAGTGCATGTAGTCTACTCATCTGAACACGAGTCTGTACATGTGTGGTACATTTAATTTATCAGAACTCCGCTCTCAGACATTTTCTCAACATTTCCAGCGTAATATTGATATGACTTGGTGCCCAGAACAGAAAAAGATGACATTTTTCTGACACTTTAGTTATCAGACTTCCTAAAACGTTGGGATATGTGCGTCTTTAGAAATGCATGTTAAATTAGGCCTCGTATGATTCTGAAAAAAAATATGCTTGAAGTGAAATTTAATCGTAGATAATGTAGCATTTATGAACACAAGTTCTACACAATAGATGCAATCGTATTCGCCGTTGTCAATTGTTTGTCCATCAGCTTGCAGTACAGGGACCTAGTGAGTCATTTTTGTGACCACTATAACTATCAATGAGGATGCTTAATATCTTCATATCAGAAATTGTCGTAATCTCTTTATTATAACATATGCGCGGTTCCATCGTCCACAACGATGCACTCGTACATATATATCTAAATGCATAAATATATCATACGGGAACAAAAAAGCAAAATACAAAAGTGTCCCGTACACTGACACTTGGTGGTTTTTATGATGGTTTTTCATTTATCTGCTCGTCTTGGTAAAGCCGGTTGCAGTGTGGTGAATATTGCACTGAAAGCCTTGATGAAACAATGATTGAGTTGCATAGAAAGGGCAGCAGAGATTGAATGACTCATATGGAATTTATATTGAATCGAAGCGCAAGAAAGCCAACCGTATTCACAATCTGCTTGCCTTTCACTTATCGCGTAGATTGCAAAATTTCGATATCGAGTGTCCCCCGGTCGAGTTGGCGATAAGTCTGGGCAAATTGAATCGAAATCACAGATCCTTGGTCGTTTTTTTTTAATGCTATGCAATACGTTAACCCCCTTTGATTTAGAATAAGTTGAGTTTGAATTATTGCTAGTTGTATTTTGTGCTGTACTTAAAGGGTTGAACTCGTAACTGAATGCTGGTAATGGAGTTGGGCACAATAGAGAGACGCTATGCAAAAAGACAAGTACCTACATGGTGCAGAGAAGGAATTAATGTTGCGGTACTCATTGCACTGATGCAGTCGAACAATGACTTAATGGCCCTCCTCACGACAGAAATTAGATTTGATTAAAAATAGTCAAGTACTTTCATGTAATGTACCACTCGATGCATTGCTACTTGAATATAATAGGAGGGTCAATTTAGAGGCTATGAATTACTGTAAAATTTTTCAATTCACAGACCTATGTTTAAAGTTGAAATAAATTAAAACTTTCGCACTTATATAACAATTTTGTGCATAGGTTATTCTAGGTTTCGCGGTTGCCTCCATCAGACAATCTCCGAAGAAGGCACACATGGGCCCCATTTCGAACCGTATTCCGTAGCGCATAATACCCTTCAGATCCATCCAAGCTATTTCGATTAGGCAAGTGAAGAACTATGAGCCAACGGGCATTTTACTTCTTCAAGCAAATACCGGCATTCGCACAGGAGATAAAGAATATCTGGGCGCTGCGTCCTGTCTGCTCAAAAAGATTACTTCATATTTTCTCCCGAAATTCAGTAGGTGCACTCCTGCGTTCGAAAACGAAGGACAAAGCCGGAGAGATCTTTCGCATCAAACCTCTAATCGAACAGTGCTCTGTTTCGTTGTTGCCTACCCCATAGACCAAGTTAGACTAGTCTATGAGCAGAGTCCATCATCAAACTCCGAATCGAAAGTCAAGTAGAAGCAGATTGAGAAGCACATCAAAAGGGATAATACTCATAGTACACCAGACACCTAGGCATGTGTTCCTTTGTAGTCTAACTTGTTGCGAACATACAAGAATTTCAAAATAGTCCAACACAATGCGGATGCGTTCATGATCATAGCCTTTATAATTGTTACGTAGGTCCACATGACTCCATGTGTTGGCGAAAGTTCTCTTGCACTGCTCCAAAGAGTAAAATTTACTTCTACATGATTCTTCCAAAGATAGCTCCTTGTCCAAGATTACTCCTAGATCTTTAACTTCATCTGGAAATGGAAGAGTTGTGCCCTTCATTATTACTAACACAATTCCGTTTTTTTAATAGCGAATAAAGCAAGTTTAGCGGTATTCATTGAAAAGCTGTACCTCGAGCACCAGCTGTCAAATAAATCCAATGCCTTAGGCTAATTGGTCTAGTTCCTGGATCTGAATATTCAGCTCTCCCAGGTTGTGGCGTAAGAACTACTATAACCTGCCTCCAAGATGACGAATCGTACCGGCTTTTCCGATTTCCTTTAGGTCTAAACTCAGGTGGTCAATCCCATCTAGGCCCAGCGACTTGAAATTGCATCCCGGATGCAAAAATGCTATGTACTAAGATTTATTTATCTAAGAGTAAATGTTGTTAAACATGTAAGAAGAGAGCAACAAAGCCAGTTATATTGGAGGCCCTAGTAGAGATGATGGTTAAACTTCATTAATAGAGATGACATGGCAATTAATAGAGATGACCTGATGGTTAAATTTCAGGTTGTTATCAAAAATTACACACGGTATCTAAATTGCTGTACATCAAAATATTTACAACAATCAAGAGACCTTTCTTGATTGCTACCTAATATGTTTCTATTCAGAGTGTTCAACCGAGATTCTATTTACTTCGGCGGCTATATCCTACCACTAGGATACGCTCTGTCTAACTCAGCCAAATCAATGTTTCTTGGATTTCTTCTCTTCATCATGGGTGTTGGATCCGTAGCTTCATAGAATACCAAATACTTACGCTCAGAGAGTGAGGTCTCATTTGACACGCGCCATCCAGCTATTGATCTAACTATTCCAGATGAACACAGTGATATAGGTATTAAGAGCCGAAATTCCGTTATGTGTGACAAAGGTGGGGAAAATCCTAGCGTTTAGCCTTATTAGTCCCGCAAAAGCTATGAAATCAGAAAGTTTTCCGCCTCTGGTGTTGCATTTGTTGCTGTTCCCACTATTGTTCTAAGAGTTATCATCGCAACCCATCACAAGTCCCAGTCTCTCCAATTCAGCGTACTAAATCAGCTCCCGTGTTGGCGGTGCAAGTGAGGAGTAAAAAGGAAGACATGAAGCGCTGCACCACGACCGCTTAAAGATCTCGCCTTGAAAACTATCTGAGCGTGGGAACGCATATTGGGAATCCCCGACCTCGTTGATCTTTCATCATAAAAGATTTTTAACTCTTTGACTGTCCTGAGTCGGCAGAGCCTGCTATTTCAGACCCACGGCTCTTGTACAAGCAGAACATAGGCGAATCTTATAAGAAGAAAAAGAAGGAACGAAGCCTTGGCATGCTGTTAATTGATTTGAGCAAACTTATAAATCATTGGAGCAACGTGGATTCCGCAAAAGTCACTCTACATCCACGAATTCAGTATACTTCACGAATTACATTGCCAAATGTCTTGATGTACAGGGTATATATTCTGACATTTCCACGGCATTTGACAATGTGGACCATAACGTGCTCCTGTTGAAATTACAATAAGTTGGATTTTCCTTGTGGATAATACTGTAGCTTGAGTTCTATCTTTATGATCGCTTCTATCATGTTCGATAAAAGTCCTACCTGTCAACTCCCTTTAAACTTAAAACTGGAGTTATTTATTTATTATTGCAACTGTATGATAATTAAAAGACCGCTGTCTCCTTCAATCGAATTTGCTTACACATGAAAACTGGACACACTAACTAATAAGCTTGTGCTAGATATTAAAAATGTCACGTACCGGTCTTTTCTCAAAAAGCTAATAAAAGCTGGAGTCATCTTTGACGGTACACTAAGATTTGGCCTATACGTCTTTGACTTTTTAAATTGTGCCTCTAGGTTATTCGGCTTTGTTCTTAGATCATCTCGTTCTTTTTTCACCTTTAAATCATTTCTTCTTCAGTTCCCACCTCTTGTTAAATCACTCTTAGAATATTCATCTGTTGTTTGATCTCTACAGTATGAATATGATAGCAATCGAATTAGGCCAACGTAGGTTTCCTGCTGTAGCTGGGCTTCCCTTCTCCAGTCTGGTGAGGATTTAGGGGTCGGTATCTTTTCGCCAGGGATGACCTTTCCGGAATCTGCTACCATAAGGGATGCAAATCATATTAAAACATTTACTTAATCTGTACTCTTTCAAGGCTACATCTAGGGGGCTATGGGTCTCTTCTTATAGTAAAAACCCTCCTGATAGCAAAAAAGAAAATTATAGATTTGGTGTCGTGAATGGTAAATGGTGACGTAAAAATAAGAATTAAATCATTTTGATATTGAGAGTAGTATTTGATTCAATTATTACTCTAAACTACACAAACACATTGATAAAACGACAAGAAAAGTAATCCCATAACAATCTTTGCTAGGTTTAGCTGGTAGAGAGCTTCATTCGCAAGTTTACAACCAATGCTTACGAGTGTGGAGTGGTTAGTTCCACAATTCGGTTTACCCGTGATTTAACTCAGATACCTGTTCAGAGCAAGATAAACTTAAAACTCGGTGTGAGGACCCTCGTCTAAACCTGGATTTGAACCAGGAACTCAACTCATTAGAACCCAACTCATTAGAGCTAACTAGATCATATTCGTCTCAAAATAATACCAACTGAAGATTTGAAAATATATCTAGTTTCAAAAGAAAAACATTTTATTTTTGAATTTCAAAGAAAAATACTAAATCAAAGAACATCTATTCATACTTGTATTAAAGATTTTACGTGAAACTCGACATACATTTTTACAAGAGTAGTTTTAATGTTACCACAATAGAAGACACGTGTACTATGTTCTTCTGCAATGTTGAATCAGATTCGATTTCATACAAATTTCCACTTGAATTTGCTGCTCCAATTCAGACTATGTGACAAATTGTCTCCTTCCAACCATATACAACAACAAGTACATTGTTGATACCAGGAAAAGTTGGTTCTTACAAGGAACCTCCTTATCAACTTCGATTCATGTTCTGAATCGTATTCATAATTCGACGACTTGTGCCAACAATTCGAAATCAGGAACGAAAGAAAACGAAAGTAGGTTAAGTACAGTTTCATGTTGAAGAATGCTTTTGGCGGCTGCATTATCGTTGTTGTTTTTTGTGAGGAAGTTATATAAAAACCGTATTCTTTCCATTCTCCAAAGAACATGAAAATATACGTTGCAATCAGTTCAAGTGAACAGCATTGCATTGTTTTGCAGGTTTTATGTCTGCAGGATGTTCAGAGAGGTGGTGAGCAACTTGAGTCATGATTGTCCTGAATGAAAGTGTAGTGGCTCTTGTGGACGTTCGCAGGATGTGTTGGAGTGGATCGAAGAGGGCTAATGGAAACGAATCAATAGAAATTTACTAGAACAATGATATAACCATGAAATAGGGCATCGTAACCAATCTTTATGCAGTCTCTGCCATGGTATCTAAATACATCTCATTAATATCTCATTCGAAAATCTAATTTTGTCCGATATGAATTTGTCAATTAACGTCTACTTCTCACGAAACTCCAGCTGAGAATTATAAAATTAGAAAATATTGCTCAAGCGAACTGAACGATTGTCTTCATTGTGAAACTCCAGCAGAACTCAGAAATCTTTGTGTAAAAGCTTTTGTATATGGTGCCCTGCCACATGGTTATATTTATAGTTTAGTGGATATTTCATCGATTTTCATAGAAAACCGAAAAGATTAATGGCTGCTCCAATTCTCATTGTGGATGAACCGAACGTTGAACGTTTGCCCAATACACAAATCCATACAAATTCCCATTGTACTTTCCATGACTAATGAGATCATAAATGTTTGCAATCCGTTAACGACAGTTCAATATAGGCTCAACAGATAAGCAGTATGCAAGCAGCCGGTCTGTTTAGTCGAAAATAATAACGAAATGTTAATGTCCTCGCTCACCTCACACGGCCAGTCAGCCCTGATCTAAATACGGATGTTTAAATACAGATATGTGAGAAGTATCTTCTTGTGCAACGTAAAATTTTGATAAAAATATGCATTAAAGTAGAGCCTATTCGGAATGTACAATATAGTTGCACGTGCATTTTCTGAACACTCGAAAGGAAAACTAACTAAAGCGTGTTTAATCATTTGGAGATACCCACGCGTTGAGCCGCAAAGTCTGTACCTTATCAGATCTGTGTAGTTTCGGTTTGTACGAAAATAAACTTCGTCAGTGGAAAATCAACAGCAATCCACAAACTAAATGTGACGAAAGATATGCAGACTTGTACGCTGTAAATGAGTACAACTAAAATTAAATGAAGATAAGCGAATTATGATATTGCAGCCTGTGGGGGAGCATGGAGTCGTTTTTCAAATTTCATGAACTTCCAGAATCATAAAATTTACAGTATGTTTTAGAAGTTTACGATATTGCAATAAAACAAGGAGATATATGAAGCAGATAATGAAAAATATGTGTAAATACTTGTAGATGGCTTGGACTAGTACGATACTACTTGATGGTAGCGGACGAATTTTCCGTATGAATATCTTTAGAATCCAGATGGACGTTTTCTTTGGTTTCAATTTCAAGGTGGAAGTAAACTTTTTCAGTTCGCAGTACAAATAAACATTTAGATATAGTTCTGATGTTGATCTAATTGTTGATTCTTGAAAAATTCCAAATGCTTCATCATCGAATTTTCGTTGAAAATACTCATGTTTGTGTTTAATTAGTTTGAATTGATTTAGAAATCTAAAAAAAACTATTTATTAAATCCTAGGTTGAAATAAAGGGTATATATGTAGTCAATGGCCACATACCGAAGGGACTACTTTGCTCCGAAGATTAGACTGTTCTATAGTCCTCAAGGCAGGGGTAAGGGTTTCAACGCGAGAAAAAAACTTTTACGATTTTTTTAGAAATATGGATAGAGCAAATGTATTTAAATCTTTTGTAAATTATTAATTATCATTTCAATAACATCGTGTATTTTTTTATGCCAAAATATCGACCAGCAAACCGGTGACAAAGGTTTTTCAAGAACGTCGTTAGAAAAAGACGATTTGTGGTGTTCATTGTATCTCAGCTGAAAATTATGGGAAATCAAAGAACATTAAAATTTGGTCAAGTTCGGATAAAAAACATACAAATAGGCCATGATTCCAGGGGGTACATTCATTTGAATACGAACAGTCGAAGAGAGAACATAAAAATGGAGAAAAATGAAATTAGAGCTATTATTAAGTACCTCTGTATGAAAAAAATGCCTACCAGAGATATACACGGCGACATTTTGGAAACATAAGGGGACTTTGCTCCTCCATATTCCACCGTTGCACGCTGAGCCAAAGAGTTTAAGCTGGGAAGAACATCCAATGAAGAAAGATATCATGTTGGTAGATCGAAGAGTGACCATCAGGCAAGTAGCTGAGGTCACAGGGATCTCGAATGGCAGTGTTCAAAGAATCGTTGCCCACGAATTACACATGAAGAAGGTCTCTGCGCGTTGAGAGCCGAGAATGCTAACCGACTGGCAAAAGAAGAAACGAGTCGACATTTCGAGAGTGAATCGCTAAAAGTCCCAGACAGATCAGGAGATTTTTTTGTCACGTTTCGTGATCATGGATGAGATTTAAATCTACAATTTTGATCCAGAAACCAAACAGCAATCGATGACGTGGAAGCAACCGTCTTCACCAACCCCGAAGGAATTCAGAGTGTGGAGCTCGGCGGGGAAGGCTATGCATGAGTTGTTTGGGGCGCTGAAGGAATTATCATAGTGGAATATTTGGAAAAGGGAACCACTATATCAGGCTCTTACTACGTAGACTAAATAAGAAGACTGCGAGAGGCAATGAAGGAAAAAAGACGCGGCAAACTGCGAGCCGGAGTTCTGTTGCATCAAGATAACGCACCGGTTCACAAGGCTGCAGTTTCATCGGAAAACTTTTTTTTACATCATCCAGTGACTTTTACATCTTTCTTTGGCTCAAGGAACACCTTCGGGGTAAGAAATTTGAAGATGATACCGAAGTGATGGCCGCTGTTGAGGCATTTCGGGAGAGTCAAGATAACGAATTTTTGTTTAAGGGTACCCTGGGTTTGGAGAAAAGATGGATTAAATGTATTAACTTGTTAGAAGACTATGTTAAAAAATAAATATATCTTTTAAGTTTAATTACCATGGATTATATTCATTATCATTACTTATTGATCAACCCTCGTACTCCGAGCTGTCGGAGCTACAATGATAGAGGAGATAGAAATAAAAAGATCAGAATACAAATAGAAATTCTATTTTTTTTATCATCAATCAAAAAAACAAGGAGTATTTTTCAAAAATAAAAATTTTCAAAATTAAAATAGAACATCCAAGTTTTATCTAAACAGAGCCAAAAATAACCATCAAAAGTGTGCCATCTGTAGGCAAGAGCTATGATAACATCAAGACAATTATTAAAATAGAAATGATTACAGAATGGAATCTTATCGTTGGAAACAAGAAAGTTTGCAGTACTTTTTTTTTAAAGCTATGATGCTGACTAATTTATTCAATTCATTTAGTGTTAGAGTCGCACCCTATTCACCCTACAAATTCGTAAATACCCTTTGTGGATGCTGCGTGATAAACATTAAGTATATTATTTATGAAGACAACTCTCACAAATGGTGATATGAAATAAGTACCAAAAACTCAACAATAGCAACCCCATTGCATCCATCAACCAGATTAAGTTGCATAAGTTTCGAAATCGCCATTTCGATACTAGAGCAATAAATAATTCTTGAACACAATATTATATTTTGTCAAAATCCAGATTGGCGATATTTGCCAAAGTGCAGAGCATTGGCTTTTATTTTCGTTTTTATTCAGAAGGGGATATGGTTACTAATAATACTTAACTGCAGAAATACCGATAGGGTCCAAATATAGTTGATTCTTTAGTTCGCTTAAATTAATATTTCATACAATTTATATTTTTTTTAATGCACATTTGATTTAAGATTGCCTTTACAGAACAACTGAGCTATTTATAGTCCATACCCTTGTACATCATGTCTAGTGATAATTTCAAAACCATACAGCAAAGCATATCTCTTGCATTAAAATAAAACTATTAAAATATAGCACATTATTTCATTTAAATCGACTGCCATTCTATCGAACCTGAACTAAATTTATGCCGAGATAAATGTAGTGTAGGCAGCTTTCAATGAATAATTGATGCAAAATGACCTTAGCCAATTGTTCAATATCAAAGTCACATAGAACTGTAGAAGTCGGTTATCGAAGCGCATTTGTCAGTTAAACTGAAACAGCGTATACTACTTGAATATACAATGATGACTGCATACATATTAGCATACAAATTTGTATTTACATACTTATATCAGCACACATAACACTTTCGGTATGTTTACTGTCTTCTTATCTGTCTGAGCCGGCCAACTGACTAAGAAGCCTTTCGTTGGAAGCAACGTTGAATCAGCATCACCGAGACTAATTTACATAAATTGAAATTATCTTAAACAATAATAAATTTTATTATAAAACAATAACAAGCACGAGACTGATTCTGATGATCTTGACTGCAAACACATAGTACGAATATCATCAGCCCAACTTGTTTTCGCATCCTCCAATCTACATGGCGCATCTGAACGTGCTTTGTCTACAATTGCTCAGCCAGTTAGTCCACTGCCATAAGGTCACTTGCAGTGATGATAATGATAAAAACACTCACTGGTTTGGATTTGCTCACTGTAAATAAACATTAGCAACGTTTGTATCGAGAAAACAGATTGATATCGTAATCGTAAAAGCAGTTAGTGTTGCGTGAGTCATTTCGGTGAGCTTCCTCATATGTTTGCATGTGTCGTTTAATGATGACAGGTATGAGTTGATTTACACTTTCCCGAGAAATATGAACAGTATAAAACCTGATATGTCATCTTCAGTCAACGGGACCCTATGGTCAATCCAAAGTTGTCATTAGATTAGTCAATGTCTTTCCCCGGTTAGTTGCGAGTCATGGAAAAGCGTGGAAAATGAAAAGGAAAGTGGACGTTTTAGGAAACAAAATGCAGCTGAGCATGATTTTCAATTAAGATAACGACGATTTGTCGATTAAAACGTTAGGAGTTCAAAATTCTGATAATGAATAATAAGCTGTCGAAGATAGTTTCGTGGCATATCTAATCGACGTTATTGACTGGATTTTGTTTTCAATTAGCAGTTAACTTCCTCATCAGGCTACATGTCGACTAGTGAGTATACTGAAACAAGACGAACTAGAAACAAACATGAGTGATTAGTTGCCATTTCTTGGAATATATATTGGAAAATTGAAGAAACTCACTGACTAAGTCAAAGTAGTAGTATTCTTGCTAATTCTTGTTTGGTCATCACAAATCATGGATCATGAATATGGATGCACTATGAAATAGCCGAATTTAAAATACGTCACAATTATTTTATTCATAAAACATATGTTATTCAATTATTTTTAAATTTTATAAAAAATCCATTTATTAATAGCTGTATGGTAAAAATAATAATAAAATACTTTCGGTATTTATACCTGTATTGTCTATATTGATACTTTGTTGTGTGTTTGAAATATTAAGTTATAAAGCCGTCAGAATTTCATATCAACTCTTTTAAAGAAAAAAATCCAAACTTCCAATGTCGTATACTAATATTATATTTCAGTAACAAATATATTTTCGTTCAAAAACAAAAAAATGTATGCATCATAGTTATCAATAAATGAAAAACAATCAAAATCAGTTCACTTTTTAGGGAAATGGTTCTAAACCCATTCTAAGTAAATTTATGTGTATCAGTCTGAATGTAATGTTTTTTTTTAGTTTAATAGTTGGTACTGCCACGTTTGTTGGAAATGACTGCGAAAATGCGGTCCGTCATGGAATTAATCAAGTCCCGAAGAATTTCGATGGAAATGGCGCTCCAAGCTTCTTGAATTGCTGCTTTTAACTAAAAAACATTGTTGAATTGACGGCCCTGCTCGTAAACTTGATGCGATATAATCCGCCACAGATTCTCGATCGGGTTTAAGCAGGGACTGCAAGCGGCGCATTCCAAAACCTCAATGTTCCGACCCTTTAGCCAGTCTAAGATATCACGCGAACGATGAATTGACGTATTATCCTGTTGGAAGCTGAATTGTTCTTCCATAAGATCTTCAAAAAAGATAATTAACACTTCATTCAGGAGATCAGTGTAGTTTTTGGTGTTCATCTTCGACGAAATGCTACAAAGTGGGGTCTCCCCTTTATAGCAAAATGCTGCCCATGTCATTACTGCATCCTACCGAAATTCCTACTTAAGCGAACTTCCTTATCTTTTCTCAAGTCATGCCAATAAAACTGGAAGCCGCCTGGGCCGTCCAAATTATTTTTTTTTCATCGCTAAAAGCTACATTGCGCCACTTCTCCTTCCATGACATGTATTTTCTAGCGAACATTAAGCATCCGTGCTTATATCTTTCAGTTAGACTAAGTTTGGCCAATCTTTTTGTCTACTTAAGGTATTCTTAATCTTGTAGAATTTGGCGAACACATCTAGTGGCTACAGGCAAACCTAATTCACTTTTAATTTTCGACGCAACCAGTGTTTCCTTCGCCGCTTTTTGAACTATCACATTTTTTAACTTTTTAGCTATCTTCGGTTTTGGTCCTAGATGCTTTTTTTTTTGCCCATATCGACTTCCCAATTGTAGAAACAAACCCTGGATCGTAAGTTAATAATCCTGTCATCTGATATAAATCCTTGATATTTAACACATCAGGACCTGTTGTTCCGCTTAATACAGGTAGCTCGATTTTTAATCCATTACTTAGTTCTAATAGCACTTTTTTATCCATCATTTAAGCTACTTAAATTTTATACAGAATATACACTGAGGAGTATATATTAATACAGTTAACTTTACATTATAATGAAGCTATTTACTTTACATTATAATGAAGCTATTTACTACGACACGAAATCTTCCAATTCGACCTGCAATTTTTCTGTTTGACGTTCCCAATTTGGGCAATAATTCAATTGGAATTGTTTTTGCGGGATGATTAAAATTGAACAACTTTTTATTAACATTAAAAATTTTAATCTACATTGAAAATTCTATTTTGACAAATTTTCCCTGTCTATTTTCCCCGAATTAAAATACTCAAGTGATTTTTTCCTCAACTTTTACAGTTTATTATAATGAGCAATATGTCGCATTATCAGAAACGAGTGCAAATATGTTTCAGAAACTGTAAACGAAAATTCTGCTTCGCAGAACGAATGAATTGGTTTTTCTGAGTAAATAGATTGGTGGCTTTATAGCTATTTCCTCCACTGTATGCACAAAGTGATACCTAACAAATTTTCAAGTACCTTACGATAAAAGTAAATAAAAATATTTATTTCTCTTTCCATTTACTGAGAAATATTTATATTGATCATAGGATTAATTGGAGGGGTTGTGAACTGTTTCTTTTCAAAAGCATTCGCCTATGATGATTTCAGCCAAGGTTTTTTGATTTTTGGATTTCTTTCAAATTATTTTACATTTTTTGCATCATGGTCAGGAAAATTTTGAACTTAAGTGTTACTCCCAGAAATATATGTTCGAGATCGTTTGCGGATAACACTTTGGAAATAGTTAGTAAAAATACCACATAAAATCACAATTTGCTTAAATATGCATTTATCTGCAATTTTACCCTACAGTTTTTTCTATTTTAATTAGGAAAAAAATTGTATAGGTGCAAACATAATTAACTATACGTAAAATCGAAGCAGAACACAAATTCCTAATCTGAATCATTTTACTCCAACTTCACCCGGACCGCAGATAATTAAATTTCAAATTTAATGGTGTTTACTTCTTAGGAAGTATAAGCATACAAATTTATTACATACTCACATTTGTACGAATAGTTCACGTTACACTATTGCACCTTAATTCAACATCTGGAAAATATCACAGCAAAATACGATCCATTCAAAAATACACCTTTTGATTCAAAATAAAGCAACGGTGCTAGACATATGTATTCAAAGTATCTAACAGCAATAGATACTTGCCAATATTCAAGGATATGTTGAATATTATTTAGCGTGTTATTTTATTAACCTTTTTTTCAACAATACACAAATATTTCTGAAAAAAAAAACTTAATTAGTCATGCTACTCTCTATTGTTGATTACATGAAGTATTTTTGAACTAGTGTTTATGGATAAGATAAACAGTATGAACACTGGTATACATAGTCGAATAGTGCTAATGATGTTGCTAATATCATATTTTGAGTAAATTAAGCTGTTGAGGATAACACATGCTAAGAGGTATTCGGTTAGCTGGCACTAATTATTATTATAAGTCTGAGTAACAGTTATTAGTTTTTTTTACGGATTTGTATGTTTGATTTTACATTGAAAATACAGCTGTCTTTGTATATCAGCATCTATGTAAAGATAGAAGGATATTCACATTTCAAGGATATTTTTTCTAAGTTTGCCTGTCACAGCTTTCATGCTTTGATGTTTATTTGAGTTTTTTTACCTAGTGAAGGGTGGTTTTCCTATGAAACTTAAACTTTTTCAAAAGTTCTGGCCGAGGGATAATACTCACGTGACATTTTCAAACGATTTAAACACAACTTAATGCTATGAAAACTAAACTGAAGTAAGTGAACCCATTACTTTACCAAATATCAAACATAATCATCCATAATTCTCTTAGAACAATATTTAGCACATGCATAAATACTTTTGGCACCTCTTCAATCGTTTATTTTGACTTATTTGCAAGTTATTTCTGAAGTTTTATTTTTCGAGTCTAATGTTATATTTTTTCAGATCAAATTCGTAAATTTTGGACAGCAAATCATGAGATTTCGATTTAGATGCATAATTCCTTTGAGCCAGTTTCAGAGTTTTTACGAATCATATTCATAATTTTTCGATTCGAATTCGTAGTATTTTCGAGGCGAAAAAACTAGAACTGACCTCAAGTTCCTTAAACATATATAAAATTAAATCGAAAAAAATTATAAGCTTGGCTTGCAAAACTTATGAATTTGACTTGGAAAAATTATGAATTCGATTTAAAAAAATTATGAATTTGTATCGAAAACTTATGAATTGATATCGAAAATGTATGAATTTGACTTAAAATGTGTGAATTACATTCGAAAATATTATGATTTGGTACCAAAAATTCAACGAATTTGACTCGAAAATAGCAAATACCACTTATCTGATTTCCATGAAACTTTAGGGAGTTGTTAATTACCCATCTATAATGAATTCTAACTATTGAATTATTGAAATAGAAATGCAGAGAAGATACGTGGTAGTACCGCCCTAAATCCTCGCATTTTTTCAAGAGATTCGTCTAGAGACTGTAATTTAGATACGAGGGGTCTCATCGAAAAATTGAAAAAAATAACGCATGTTCTTTTTTTTAGTGACCCAGACTCAAATGGGCCCAAACGAGATACGGCAGACATGCCTTAGTGACGGGTGTGATTAGAGACTTAACACTCATCAACTGAAAAGATAAGAAAACACGTTCTTAAGCCTTTTTTGGAAATAGCTCCCACAAATAGGTGTGGGTGGGTGCGTTGATAAAAAAAGGTAATATATCGGGAATGAGAAAGCTCAGAAAGTTTGTTCAAATTTTGTCCACGAACTGTTTCAGTTCGATTCTGATGAAGCCATATTTACAGGTTTCAAAAATAATAAATTGAATCGAAAATAATTTTTCAGGTCATTTGCCCTCTTTAAAGCATAATGCTTGTAGTGCCAATTTTCATGGCAAAATTTATTCATAAATCAATATGAATAGAAATCTTGAATCTGCATTTTTTTTGGCACAATTTTCAAATTTTTTCTAGCACCATATTTCCTATGAATCCCAATTTCACTAGATTTTTTTTTGTATTTCTAGCATATGATCATTGCATATTTGGCGCTTTTATTCAAATAATAGATGTCTGTATTAAATCTCTGAATAATAGAGCAATAAAAAAAATTACCAGATCACACTTTTGTATATATAACGAATTCCATGTAGATTAATAATTAATTTGCATACTTGTTATTTGTTATTCAACCACTGAAATGCAGCATTTTCCTTGACCATGAGTTACGTTACGACACAAGGTGAAAACCTGAGTCTACTACAACTCAAATCTATTGAACTGTGTCCATATACAATCCTGAATTCGTTCTCTCGATTCGCCACTCTGATCTGGGCACAATAGAGTGTATAATCATACGATATTGTCATAGTAAGACTACTCAGACCTAACAAACAACCGTGGTGCCAAACAACTGTGGCTGGTGAATTTGAAATTAGCTGAACAGTAGCAAGTTGTTTGCTGTCTTATCAAAGAATCGGCGATTGAAAGTGAATTTATTCATTGGTGGTGAAAGTTTTTCGAATAGATTTTGTCGTGAAGATTTATCGATGAATCACTATGATAATTATGGGACGATTTGTGAGTATGCATAATTTTGATTTATAACATGTCTTTCATGTCACCTGGGCAGGAAGTGAGCATGCAAAAAAATTCCGTATTTATATTTCAATGAAAAGCTATAAGACATGATAGAGAAATCGTTAATATTATTGAAATTGTTTACGCTGCAATGCATGAAAATAAAATTTACTGATTCGATGTTGTTTTACCTATGACAAATTATCTGTCAACCAAATATTGCTTTCCGATTTCATACATAAAACTCAATGGCTGCCAACTGCATAGTTTTTCACATCAAAGAGTGTAAATAAATATATTCATCACACTAGCGTTTCATACATTCTGAGGTATGCCGCATTTTAGAAAACGCTTATATTTTACACTTCGGTAAAATTTCCAGTGTATGCAGAGAAATAGCGAAATGTATAGGGTATTTTGTAAAACAGGCCGTTGAACCGAATAATGCTGAGAACAGTGCACTATCGTTCAGAACAAAAGAGGTCGACTAAATTTATTAAACTGAATTGTGCATTTATGCAAATTGTCCAGCTCTACAGACTTCACAGCACCAGTCATACATGAAAAGTGTTGACGACACAGAAGAACATGATGAACGTTAAGGGACGAAAATTATTATGAAAAACTAAATATTTGAAAAAATAAGTAAGCTTATTCAAATATGAGGCCCTAAAAATTAATACAGAGAAAAGCTAATCCATTTATTTATAATTGCATTGTCACCTGTATATTTTAAATCAAAATTTAATTCATGAAAAATTCGTTCATCTACCACCAGGCAACGACACCGAAAGGCACGTTCATCGCTTCTTACTTAAATCGCAACACGATTTCAAAATTGGATGTTGCATACAACACTCGTCAGGAAGCCAACACTGTCGACCAACAACGGTCAGTTTGGGTAGCGATAGCGTGCATTTTAAATCCATTTAACAGACAACTATTCAAATCAATTGAGTCGATAGAACGAACAACGAACGGCCTCAGCAACCACAGCCAATTGCTTTGAACTGCTAAGCAGTAAAGCGTACGTAGAGTACTATTTTGTTGCTGAGCTTCGATGAAGGTCTTTACATGTAATTAAAACTGCTAACAATGGCGCCTAAATAGCAATCGAACAGGAAGAGAAGGACCCCCAAAACTCTAGCAGGAAACACTCCCGACCGAATAATATTTAATCAGGAAGCTGATCTAATTGCAGGACTGAATTTCATAGCCCTACCCATCAATTTCCGGGAAATAGTACAACAGCCCCACTGCGATTCAATGCAGATAAGGGACTGAGAGACTTTGACTGGAGAATTATTTGTCGTGCTAGTCAGATATTGTAAGTCTATCAATATTGAATAAAACTCTACTCAGGAATAAGTCAGAGACACAAAACGAGGAAATAAAAGTGACTTTGAATAGTACTCAATTCGCAGAGTTTTATGCTAAGACAATATTCACATAAGTCATGACCACGGCGCATAGCCCCTTCAATGTCAGTAAGAATCTTGACCGTGAGAAAGAAGGAATTCACAAGAATTTCTTACGTGCTTTTAAATGACGATTCAGTCGAAACTCTTATTGAATGCACTAATCGTAAAGTATTCTGTTGAGACATATCGAGTTTAATGGTTTTTTTTTAGTCTTCCGAAATGCTAAATGGTCATCAGCTTAGCAGGTTTTTCGTTGAACAAATGCAATGGACATTTTTAAATTGATTTTATAATAATAACTGTTAAGATGAAATGTTAACGTCTTTTGAAAGCTATACATTCAAACTTACATGTCTCCAATCTCTAATTATTTTTTATGTCAAACTTACTGAAATCGCTGGACTAAGTTTTAATTTAACTGTAAGTTTTCTGAGTATTTAAGATCCATGAGGTAAAAAGTCGTTGAAAAAAAAATAGTCAATACGAAGTTTAAAGGGCTCTGTCATATTCAAAATGATGATGAAAGCTGGGAATATTTTCAGCATTTTCAATGGCCAATAATGATCTTCATAGCATAAGGTGTAAGAATAAAAGACTATAGAAAAATAAAAGACTAGAGATACCGTCGTATTAATACTGTATGCAGTTTTCATTTTACAATCTTTAAGAAGTAGCATAATGCATTACAGGGAATACCATAATTTATGATTTGTGCTATTCTGCAGGATATAAAAGTAAAGATAATTATTAGGAACATAACTTAAACATACTACATAATTTATTTCATTTATTCGCAAAATCCATTTACAGATAAAAAGACCAATTACAAATAGAAATAGATAAACCGATAATAAAAAAAAAGAAAAAAAAAACAATAAAAATTGAGAGAATCAAAAATAGTAAATCAAAGCCACGAATGACAAAATAGAGAGGCATAATTAATCGACAGAAAATATTGTACTACGGATATTACGTTTAAAAGTGGCTATAGAGTGTGGAAGAGGGCCAAATTGGATGCTGTTATGGACAGGTAAAAGGCGTAAAATAGGAGAATGAAAGTAAGTAACTGTACGAGCAAATGGTACTTCAAAGACAACAGAGAACCTAATTTACCTCTCGCACTACCGTTCACCAATCAGAGGAGCTATGAATGAAGTTAGATAACCACGGCAGATTTTGAACAAAAAGCATTGGTCCAGGTAAACTCTGCGCCTTGCTAGAAGAGGGAGATCAAGGAGCGATAAACGCTCATCGTAGGAAGGAATGTTATACTTAAAGTGTAAGGTGCGATTGAACCTCCGCTGTACACATTCAATGGCATCAGAAAGGTTAGTGAAACGAGGAGACCGGACTTTTTTTCAAGTTTAAAACGACCTAGGGTAACAAATATTGTAACACATGTAGATATGCTAAAAGAATTATGGCAGGAACGTATATCAAGGCCAGCAATCCGTGAGGCACTATTAGTAACGATACAAACATGAACATCAAATTAAAGTTTGCGATCGAAGGTGACCCCCAAATCAGTAAAATGTTCCACAGAGACAAGGACGGAATCACATATTATATAAGGAAAGGCAGAAGTCAGGGTCGTCAGAGAATAAAACATTTGGAAACATTTAACGATAGGTAGTTAGAGTTACACCAAGTAGTAAGAGAAATCAAATCTTCTTGAAGAAGCAGATAATCATCTGAGCTTTCAATTGCCCGAAATATTTTTGAGTAATCTGCGTAAAGCAAACAAGATGACGGTAAAACATTTGAAAGATCTTTGATGAAGAGGTTGAATAAGAGCGGTCCTAGTATCGACCCTTGAGGTACACTAGAAGCGGGGGAAAACGGTGAGGATGACATGTCAAAGAGAAGGAGACAAAACAGGTGCGATTAATTAGGAACGAAGATATCCAAAAAAGTAAAGGCTCACAGATACCATAGTGATTTAATTTGAGTAGAAAAATCTCAAATTTGGCAGAATCAAATGCCTTAGAGAAATCTGTATGTACAGAATCCATGAGCAAATTCAAGTAGATGTGGACCGATCCTTGACAAAGCCATGCTGCTAAGATATGAAAGCATAGCTAAGAGAGTGATAAATTTTATTAAACACGAAACGCTCAATGTTTTGGAAAAACAGGGAAGGATGGAAATAGGGCGATAATTTGAGGCGACATAGTGTTCATCAGATTTGAAAATGGGAAAAATATTTGCCAGCTTCCAGGAGACAGAAAATTTACCAGCACAAAGACTTATGTTAAATAAAATTAATAGGGGAACATATAAGGAAGATGTAAGGTTTTTCATAAAAAAGTTAGGAAGGCCATCAGGGCCAGGAGAGTAATTGGAATCAAGAGACGTATATATACACCTGAAGAGGAGGTGAAATTATTTGGAGCGCCGCAACATCCTCACAGACATTTGTAACATTCACATGATCCGGTATAATGGCCGATTGCTGTCTAGCTCTCTTCTTAGAACTAGCAGACTTAGTCGGTGAGTTGGGAAGGATCTCAACTTCTATAAACTCCTATCTTTGAGCACTGCTGGTTAAAAATTTGTTAAAATCTTGTTATTCCAACCATTTCCACTGACATATATTAGATCACCCAAAGCAGTGCCCACATTAGGGCTGCATAGTAGTGTTTTAAGGTTTGTAAAACATTCGCAGTTATTAGTGTTTAATTCTGACCGACCCAACAGGATCAAATTCCGCACAACACATCATCAGTCTGAATCCACTTTCAAATCGCATTGTGTACGTAGTAGCAGTCATACGATTGACTGCCATTAGTTTTTTTTTTAAACAAGTACGTTAAAAAATCACCGTTTCAAACTAACTAATCTTTTTCTTTCAGTTATCATTTCAAACAATTTGAAAGCTAATTAGCGTTATAGGCGAAGTTGATGGTGACAGATCATTATTAGTATTTGCAATAAATACCTTCTTCGTTTTCCTTTCCCATGTTTCAAGAGGTTTATATCCAATGGAATGCAGATAAGATTTTGATATAGCAGCGCTCTAAATAGTTTTATTCTTCATCACGCATTCTCCTACCAAATGTTGGTTGATTGACAGCTTAAATTTTAATAAAAAATATGAGAAACACTTGGTTATAAATTTTTTTTTTTATCTTTTCGAGACGAATCATTGAAATGTATTTAGCTATGTACAAAGCATCACTTTCTGCAGTACCTTTCAAAACATCAGTTTCAATGCCCTTGAAATTTCAAAGAAAGTACTGATTTTATGAGAAATGGGCGTTTCAGATTTTTCAATTGTAGAAATAAATGTATTTCCTCTACATCATCTTTCAATTATTTTCCGTTTATAGTCAGTTTCATTTACAAACTTCTGCTGCTGCTGCTATTAAGAAAGCTTGCAGCCAGCCCACTAGCCTACCGATACCAATCACTTCACATCCTCTGAAATTCAATAACAATAGAACACTACAAAATCTTTATAAGTAAATCGCTTTAACCATCTCAAGTTACTGCCAACGATTTTTCAACACCTACACACATCATTGGCGATTTAACTGCAACATTTTGCCCTTATGTAGGTACGTCGTGAGACTATTCATCGTATTTATTCATTACTGAAAAACTTTCAACTAGTGGGTGAATGCGGCAAATATAATTTCTGTTCAGTTTAGTGTCTGCACAAGACAAATTTGTCGTGAATTTATATGCACTGCGGCAGACAATCGGGTCAGTGTTTGTATTGTTTAACCCACGTGTTTGATGTTTTCCGCAATTATTTACACAATTACACGAGATCTGTTGAATTATACGTTTTGCGCTTTGCTTGTGAAACAGTCTCACCAGTTATTTATTATTCCTGGTTTGAACGTGAAACCTCATTTTAGCGGTAAAACACATTATCAAGTTTTATAGCATATGTAAAAATGTAATGAACCAACAATGTCGAAAGGGTTAAGTTCGAAATGGAACCTCAAAACAATAACATACCTGAGTTTTCGGTTACAAAACGGTCATTCGGTTATGTATTTTACTACAATCGATAGTTCGGTCACAGAATTAGTAATGAATTGTGATCGCTGTTTGATTTTTCGCTCACTTCCCAAGCTTCTTTGCTATTCACAACACGAAACGTGTCCGCCACAAAGTCGGGATCGATGTCGAAGTCGGAAGTTTTAACGTAGCCTGCAATACTTATGTGTACTTAGCTTATTGTCTTTCCGCTCCCTATTTGAAATCCAGTTCACTCATCGAACTCTCTGACTTCCTACCGCATTAGAGCTTCCATGTATGTTCAATGCACCACACAATTGCCATGCACTCGAAGTTAGATAGATGTCTTAAATGGAAATGGAACTGAAGAATGTGTTGAGTTCAGGTTCAGCCAACTTTCTTAATAAGTCTCGCGAATCACATTGAATGCAAAGCAAAAAAAATGTATCTGAATCCCTGGTTGGTACTTAATTGGATATCTATGACCATAATAGGTTGTCGAAGGGATAAACGAACTCTGACAAAACATTAATATAATGCTAGAGGTTAACCACCGTCATGTCGTGTAAATAATACAATAATGAAACTTTACAGACTAATTGGCGCGATTGTTTCGTATCTCAGTGAATGAGAAAGATAAAGTAAAGCGGAAAGATACATTGTTTCTCGGTGCAGATTGATGACCTGAGAGTAATTAGACACGATTTTCAATGAGTTGTAGATTTAAATGGTTCTCAGTATTGTGGTTGCCATAATTGTTGTATGCTCACACTTTTATAATTGATGGTTTGTGGTTTATTAATCAAAATATTTCTTTTTCTGCACCAGCAATTCCATTTAATATTTCCATTTCTCATCGAAATCTGTCCATTCATCTTTCAGATACGACAGCGGTCATGACGGCTATCTGGACCTGACCGAATTGAAAGTGATGATGGAGAAGCTGGGAGCGCCTCAAACACATCTGGGTCTCAAAGCAATGATTGCCGAGGTCGATGAAGATCACGACGGTAAAATATCGTTCCGTGAGTTTTTGCTCATCTATCGTAAGGCTCAAGCTGGCGAATTGGACACTGATTCAGGACTCAGTCAGTTGGCACGTCTCACCGAGATCAATGTCGATGAAGTTGGTGTTGGTGGTGCGAAGAATTTCTTCGAAGCGAAAATCGAACAACAGCTACGATCCAATAAGTTTCATGACGAGATACGACAAGAACAGGAAGAACGCCGCCGGGCTGAGGAGGAGAAAGTCATGCGACGAGCACAGTTCCAACAGAGAGCTGCAATCTTTCAACAGAATTAGAATCTAACGATTTAAGTCTTAAGTTTATTGTAATTTCATGTATTTTAACTGGTTTTAATGTGTTTGAATGTGTACTATTTTCGTAATATCACTATTATAAATGTCCTGATGAGTTCATCGCACTATTAAAATATCTGACAATTTTACGTAGAAGTAAGCGATAATCTAGTTTTCGTGCCATTTAATTTTGACAAAAAGTGCAATCTTAAATCAGATGTTCTAAGAATGCGTTTAATACATAAATTGTAATAAAATTAATTTCACTACTCACTAACAATACCGGTAGATCCGTCAGTAAGACTTTATTTATAACTTCTGAATTTTAAATGTTCCTGATTTGATAATATTTTTAACTGCATAACTTTATTGACAACAAGGAACATTATTCTCTCATTAATATCTCCTATGAAACTTTAAATCATCCTAAACCACAGCAAAAACATTCATTTTAAGCTACATTATGACTAACCAAAGTATAAAAGCTCTCATTTACACGCTTAACAGGCATAAGTATTTTCAAACGATGATTTTATATCACAAACTATTTGATTGAACATTTACTATCCATCTACATGCTAATTATATGGTTACAGATGTATGCTTCTAAACATATAAATATGTATAAAATCAAATATATCATAATAAAGTCAATTAATATTTTGAAAAGGACTCACTAACAGTCAAGTTCGTTTGAAATTAATTCATAGTGTTATAAAAATGAATAGAAAAAATTTGCACGCGATTTGCTCAAAGCTGAAAAGCCACATATTTTGTAAATAATGTAATAAATATAGGAAAGTGTATATAAATAAAGAGTATAAATGAATATTTGTTTTCTTTTGATAAGCCGTTCGTTTCGTGCAATATATTACGCACAAGAAAGGAATTCCTTTGGATGTTTGATGTGAATTCCAGTGGAGAATATTTCGTAAATTGTTATATCGGCGATACAAATGAAAAATAAGTTGAAAAAGACAGTCGTATATGTTTATGACCATTTTACTAAATAATATATATGTATGCTTATGACGATTTTAAATAGGAGTTTTAAAGCACTTTAACTAGGCATTGAAAACTATCCATTGTGTAGATAATTTGATGTAAAGTAGCAATAAGCTGTGGATTCGCTTATTTATTGTTTATAGTTTGCGTTTGTAAGGATGATATGCATACAGGGTTGGAAACTCGAAAGTACCGCCGGTACTTAATTTTCTGGGTTCGTCAATTCGAAGTCTAAAATATACGGACAATCGTTTATATCTTCCTATTTATTTTGCTGCATGTACATCTCTCTGGTGTCCTCTTTTCTTGGTTCTCCTCCTACGTTTGTGATCGCTCTTGTGTTGTGATTGTTAACTCTTGCTCTTCTACACCTTTTTTTCCTACCTCAGAAGTCCCGCAAGGATCTATTCTTGGTTCTTCATTGTTCCTTTTGTTTGTTAACGATCTTCCTTCCCCCTTTAACTCACCATGTCGTTTGTACGCTGATGATCTCAAAATTTTCAGAGTGATAGAATCCGCTAGTGACGGTTCCTTATTGCAGAAAGATTTGGGTACTTTGGCCACCTGGTGCGCAGCAAATTCTCTCACTTTGAATGTTTCGAAATGTCATCAAATGTCTTTCACCCACAAAACATCCCCTCTTCTCTTCTCCTACTCTGTCCTCGGCTCTCCTATCAATGTTGTTGCTAGTTTCAAGGACCTTGGCGTGATTTTCGATTCCAAGTTGAAGTTCGACTTACATATTTAACACGTCGCTGCCAAGGCTTCTCGTTTTTCCGGCTTCATAATTAGATCCTTTAAACGTTTTGTTAATCTTACCACTTCTCTATATCAATTCCTTCGTTTTTTTCCTTCGTAGTGTTCTTGAATCCTGTTGCCAAATTTGGTGTCTACATTACGCATACTTGATTGCTGCGGTTGAATCCGTGCAACGCAGATTCACCCGATCATTGTTCTATAAGTACAGTATTCCGTATTGCGATTACAGTATGCGCCTCTCCATCCTTCATATTCCTTCCCTTGAGTCACGTAGAGTTTTCCTCGACGAGTGCCTCCTCTTTAAACTTTTTAACGGCTCTATATTGGTTGACTCCAGCATTCACCTTTCTGTTAGAGATTCGGGCCGTTCTAATAGAACATTTTTCAAATTTAATGTTACATTTGCCCGTACCGACACCTATTTTTTTCTCCCTTTTGCGTTTGCCTCGTCAGCATAATAAACTTAACCTTGGTCCTCTGCCTCGAACGTTAGCTGTGTTTAAAAATATTTTAACAAATAACGTTCTGTCAGGTACATGAAATATGTCATAATTTAGTCTTTTGTTGTATCTTTTTTTTCGGTCGATTTTGCTTTTGATTACTTTTCCTTTCTGAAATTAATTTAATTTAATTTCTTTTTTATTTTACTTCATTTTTCTCTTTTTAACTCTAATGTTATTGTGCGTTTTTTCTTTTTATATATATATATATATATATATATATATATATATATATATATATATATATATATATATATATATATATATATATATATATATATATATATATATATTTGTTTTCTTTTTTTCTTATGTCTAATCTATAATTGGATTTGTTCTGTTGATTTGGACATTAATAAATAAATAAATAAATAAACATATATCGCATTTCATCCTGCAGGGTGGTGCAAAATTAATCACCCTATCAGAAGATATTATAATTTTTGCCAATGGCGTCGTACGTGACTCATATTTGATATTTGTGAACTAGACAGCTGCAGTATAGAAACAAACAAGCAATGGAGCGCTTTACTCAAAATCTATACAAAATCATTTTTTTTGTTTAGTAAAAGTTATTCGAAAACAAAATTGGATAATTAATTTTTTAATGCCAGAAATATCGAAAAATAACGACATGTATCGACTAGAATTATCGCGTTGCAAAGCATTCTAATGTATTGTTAATTTTCAATCAATTTTTTTTTCTTTTTTTTTTAATTTCTAAGTAATAACAACTCTAAGTGACACCTGATGAGAAATGGAGCGTATCTTTGAAGCAGAGTTATATTTAGTTGTTTATAAGGATTGTGCTTTACCTTATATCAATTTACCAGTTGTCTGGGAAGCACTATGAAATATTATCTGACTGAAAAATAATGCACACGGATTGATCGAATTTGACATATTATACATGGTTTTATCCCTATCTAGACTCGTATCTTACTTTTTAGGATTTTCTCAATTATTTTCCTGGAAGATCTTTCTACTTACAGCATAGCGATATTAAAAGTAGACTTGTAATAAATTGGACTATAATCTCAGCATTTAGTAGCATTTTAAGGCATTTTCACTGAGATTGATTTTTATCTGCATAGAGTTGCCATTAAAGCTTAAAATAGATTCCTAGGATGTGCTTGCATTTTCTGCCGCTTTACCATTTAAATTAAGTTTGATTTCATTGTTGGAATAAAATAGGAAATCGATCCTTTCGAATATTTCGATTTTTTTTTGCAAGGTTTTTTAATTTGCCTAACTGGACTACGTATGTAAACATTTCTGCCATTTTTTTTGGTAGATCGTGCCAAATCAAGTCATTTACCTTAAACACTTTCAGACTATTAATAAGATATAAATACAATATATTTACCTGTAAAGTACTTTTTATTACATACTATCACATATTGTCTTCTACTCATTGTCTTAATAACGAATGTTTGCACCTTTTCATATCACCTTTTAGTGCGTAGCGATGTTTACAAGTAGGACATTCGTGCGGTTTGATTTTCAAATGATACGCCCGCCTATGCTGATTCAGGCCGCCGCGTCGCTTGAATACCTTTTCACAAAGATCACACTTGTAGCGCCGCACGTCCGAATGTGTGATACGATGCTGATACAAATTATTAACATTTGCAAAAGATTTTCCGCATGATTCACACACATATGGTTTCTTGCCCGAATGCGAAATACTATGTTGTTTCAGGCGTTGCAGTGTCTTCAATTGTTTACCACAAATCGTACAAATGAAGAAGAGTGGTTGGGACGTTTGCAAAGGCTGTATAGGCTTGTAATCCTCATCAGTCGTTGGAATCTGATTATTTTTAGAGCATGCCTTGGTTTTAAGATGCCGCCGAAGATCGTAGATATGATCGAATAGTTTATTACAATCGCCACATTTATAATTCCACAGTGACGGAGGTCGATGTGTTATTTGATGTTTGAACAGATTATGTCGACGCGAATACGTTCGGCCACAGATGGGGCATACAAATTGGCCCTTGTCATTGGACTTGGGCTGTGATGATCCATTCGTTGAGATATTGTTTGATGTGAGCGCCAGCAGAGTGGGTGTAGCTGAAGACAGAAGTAGCTGATGATCTGAAATGTTGAATGGAAGGAATGAGTGTTATGAAAACATGTCATTTATATTGTATTGTATCGGAAAGATAAAGATGTCTGTTGAAGGAAAATAATTAGTTTACTTATAACAAAAGGCTCGAAATTTCGACCAAAGGTTTAATGACCCACTTCGAAAGGGTTACATATATCTGTCCGGAAAAAAAAACATTCGGATCAAATACTCTAAATGTTTAGAATATTTGACCTCGATGCATTCTGACCAGATATATGGAACCTCAAAGCTTAAGTTCTTATACTTTTGTATTTTCGTAGAATTATTCAACTAAATATTATCCATAGGAAAAAATACATAATAAAATTCGAATACAATGCATTATTTTTAAAAAATGTAAAAGATAAGAAACGAAAATTCGACGAAGTCAAATCTTTACAATCAAGAAGTTTGCATAGAGTTTAGTTCAAATAAAATAGGCTTAATGGATTTTCAATTTTATAGATAGCTATCACGCCACAACCCGAATGAGTGGGCTGATAATAAAACATGCAATTTTTTGGTCATATCCACTTCAAATATTAGCAAGTTCCTATACCCCGTTTCTGGTTTATGACTGCAACCTATTTTAATTCATAGTAAAAAGAAAAATCACAGAAAATATGAAAAGCTTCAAAACAAGCCATATTTTCGTTCTAGAATGGTTTTAATTTCGAGAAATAAGGTAAAATTGTTCTGGAATTGCGCCAATGTTTACATAAAGATTCCGAGAACTAGTGTCTGGTTTTCGAAGAAGATTTTAAGTTTATAGAGGTGTGAATCACCTCGAAATGTTTTTGTTGATCCATTCTACGATGCGTTAATGCGGTGGATTTGCTATGTGAAAACATATGTGAGTACATTTTTGATAAAATTTGTAGATTAGAAGTGAGAAAATACTTTTTGGAGCATAATGGAAGAATAAGGAAGTGGCAATGAACGTGAAAAAAAATTAAAATTAAGTTACAGAGCCGTTTAATGGAACTGTGGTACTGGAACTGTGCTTGTACAGGCTTTAGAATTATTCCAGACCGAAACGGAACGATTTTATGAACGGTTGGTAAATTATCATTCTCGCATGAAGTTATCCGTGGAAAACATGAAAATCTGATGGCGAAATGTCTGGAGAGTATAATGAATGAGGCAAGGTTTCCCAATCAATTTCGTTTAGAGTTTTCCTGATGGATGCCGCTGTGTTTATTTGATGTCCTGGAGGAACTTGACTCTCTTCCTGGTCGTAACATTACGTCCTAACCCCTTACGAATTTCCTGAAGGTCTTGCGGTGAAGATCATTTGCCGACCACTTATGCTTCCTTCGGCTATTGTCGCACATATTCATTTTTCATCACACGTAACCAAACGTTTGTTTTCGGTGAGTTCTTGAGCAGCCCACTGATCAGGCCGTCGTTGCTTCTCCAGACGTCGAAGATGACAGCTAATGGAGCTTTACTCAGCCTGGAACCTCACGCTTAATTCGTAAAAAGTTTGACGAAGATGGTCCTCTACGCCGGGAAGAGGTTTCGAGTCATTTACTCGAGACACCAGTCCAGGATGGTCTTCATTGTCGAGGCTTTTATCCTAGGTGCGGAATTGGACAAACCATCGTTGAGCTATACATTCTGACAAAAGACTGTCTCCAAATGCGTCACATATCCTGCGGGCAGCTGTTTGCTCGTATTCTAAACTCGTAGTAGACAACACTGAGGGAATAAAGAGGAAAGCAGATGACTCATTCCAAAACCGACACTTATACTTCAAGCAATAATTGTGTATATTGATTTTGAGACCGTTAGCTATATGTACTAAAACATGCATGGTCTCAAAAATAAGGATTTAAGACGGACAAGATTATTGTTAAAAAGGTAATATGTATTTATACATGGCGAAGGTGAATTTATTTAAATAATCATTAGAGCCAGTAATAAGTTGAAGCAGATTATAGAAATATGTTGCAGAATGATTATGAAATGCTATGTGAAGAAGTAAACAATCTCATAGGCAGGACATTGATGTAAAAAACATAGGCAGGACAGTGACGCATATAACCGTCGCAAAATCGTATTCGTAGACTTTAGACCTGTTCTTTAACTCGGTATTGGGTGTTTGGCAAAATAAATTTTCAGAGTCAAATCGATCTTTTGAGCACAAAAGTCGTTACTATTGAATGCATTATTTGAAATATTACTAAAAGTTGCTATTAAACCTTCCACAAATAAGTGGTAGTATCCATTTTTAAAATTAACACAGTAGTTCGCGTCAAAAACCGTTCAGCCACCACAGCGATGGGTTCAAGCAATGTGCCTGAATGATCGACAAAGGAGCCTAAGCGGTGAATTTAAAGTGTCGGGAGTTTTTATTCAACAAGTTTATACCTGAGAAGTAGTGGCATCAATGTTTTTATGAACATTTGTTATGAGCGTCTTTTCGTTGTTATAACTGTTCCTCAACAAAAGGAGACTCAAAGAGTAAGCTAGAATATTTCAATTCAAAACGGTATATTTGCTTGTACATTCAGGACTCAGAAGTGGTTCCTCTTTTCTGCACTAAACACCCACACATTCACACCTATTTTCCAATATATATGACTTTACGATACGACAATCATATAATAATTATAAAAATTGCTTACCTTGATTTTCAGTCTCTGCCACATCGTCCCTTCCACTTCTGCAGGATTTTTCATGACGTCGTAACAACGTCCACTTATTCATTTTCTTCCCGCAATGCTTACATTCGTACTCCTGAATATGTTGAAAATCGCATATATACTTGCTGTGATTATTCAAAGCCAATTTACTTGTGAAGACTTTATCACACATCGAACAGTTCAAATTGGTCTTCTTTTTCACCAGTTCTTTCCGCCTTGTTTTATGGAATTTATTTTTGTGTTTGAGAAATTTATAAAACGAATCAAAACGTTGATTGCATGGGATACAGTTTCGTGAAGTGGAAGTATGATATAGGTTCTTATGTTCCGTTAGGGTCGATTCATTTAGAAAAACTGTTGCGCAAATATCGCAATGAACACAGGAAATATCCGGATTGGATTTAACTATACTCTCGTCTATTACAACAATATTAGGCTGGAGACTAACTGGAACACTTGCTTCTTGTTCTTCACTCAATTCAGTCTTGTAGTACGTTTGATCTAAGGTTTCATTTTCTGCAAGCATAGACTTCGCATAACTATGTTCACCGGGATTCACAAACTGTTGAATAATTTGCGCCTCGGCTGGAGTTGACTCTTCCTCTCCAATTTCATCGTCCGGTATGTCTATGAAAGCATCGTCTAGTGTAATAATTTCTATGATATCACAGTTATTTATGATTTCCTCTGAATTGATAATTTGCAAGTTATTTTGCAGCTGAGATTTCTGATCACATTCGCTTTGTTCGTCGTTCAGCTCGGTTTCGTAGTCGTCACTGTTCGAGCTCTGTACCGTTTCATTTATTTCTTGTTTCACCTTTACGACTGGCTCTTGTTTGATTTTTAATGATCGTCCTATTTGAGATGCTTCCGAGTGATTGTCTTCGTTATTGAATTTAGTTTCCAAAGATTGCTGCGTTTTCAGAACCTCATCAATGAAATCAGAAAATAAATGGAGCCGTTCCAGGCAAGCCGAACAGATGTTTTTCGGAAGTTCGTCGTCCTGTTGAATGTTCAAAGTCGGAAAACATTTCTGAATCATTCCGAAGACTTCGAAATTCGTTGCAAAAGTATCGGCACCCTTGGAAAAGACACCGCACAGGCGACAATTGGATTCTGATTGATCATCTGATGTCATCTGAAATTTAATATTGTCATCTGCAATGAAATCACCATAAATTGAATTCGTACCTGGAAGCTACTTTCAGTCAGTTTAAAATCAGTTTTTACTGACTGATGGTTTCCTTGCAGTTCCAGAAAGTTGCCTGTAAACTGCTTTATTGTTATGGACGGAACCGCATCCTTTTTCAAGCACTTTCGCGACAGAAGATTTCGGAAATCACTGGGCAAGAAATGACGACTACATATAGCACTCCAACGCGATGGTTTCCAGTCGGGACCACGATCTGTAAATTTGATCCATTTTGCGACGATTTCGGGTGAGTGGTAGGGAAACCTAGTTGAATTCAATTTGAATTATATTCTGGTCAACAAATTTAGATGTAGAATAATACTTATGAAACGACACATTTTCCGCATGAGTGTATTTATATTCACAATTCGAAACGACACAGAATGAGGGCATTACTCTTGCTGACACTTGGATTGTTTATAAACTTTGCAGTGCACAGGCAGTGCAAAAGCTGTAGGCGCTGTAGGCTGACGTTGAACATATGATCGCCTGGGGAGATGAAAATCAGCTGGTGTTATGCCAGTGGCGTTGGCATCTTCGAAATTGAGGTGAGTTTCAAATATGGTGCTGAAGATTTCTTGTCTGGTGAAGTTGAATAGTGTTACAACTAGTAAGAATTTAGCTACAAAAATAAAAATAAGTAATCTTTCTCATAGATACATTCGCGAATTTTTCAGATCACACTAGTTAAGAAATTAATAGTTGATATTTCGAACCACGACCATTCGAAAACTAAAAAATATTCATTCCAGTAAATAGGTGGCACTTCGGCCGTACAACATATGATTTTGACATGTATTCCTACTGGTACCAGCTGTTGGATGAAATCTCATTTCTGGATATGGGAGATTGATCTGAGATTGATATAGATTGATTGGCGCTGGCTCTTGAATCAGACTGCCACTTGCTTGAAGTTTAAGGAAAGTGTTCTGTGAGGAAGGTCATTTAAAGGTGTCTATAGCCAGTGTTTGTGTCGCAATAAAAATGATGTATATTTCGTGCTCACGACTCTTGCCCTCACAAAAATTACGCTATATTTCGAGCAAAGCGGCTAGGTAAATCTGTAAATTTACGAATTACGATAAATACAAGAGAGTTAAATGTTTTTTTTTGTAGTACTGGACAATATGATCTGGCAGTAGTCGGTGGTGGCATTGTCGGTGTAGCTTCAGCTCGTGAAATTCTCCTAAGGCATCCGAAAACAAAGATCGCTATTCTCGAGAAGGAAAACGATTTGGCGGTTCATCAAAGTGGCCACAACAGTGGAGTGATACATGCCGGAATTTACTATAAGCCAGGATCATTAAAAGCTAAATTGTGCGTCCAAGGACTTCATTTGAGCTATGCCTACTGTGACCAGAAAAAAATTCCCTATAAGAAGGTGGGAAAGCTAATTGTCGCCACGGATGATGTTGAAGTGGAGAGATTAATGGTAGGTAATATTAATCAAGACCTATTAATTACCAAGTAGTATAGAGGCGGTAAGATGAACTGGATTCAAAGAAAACTTGGCGAACCGATGCTGTTTAATGATACTCTAGTGTAATCATAATCAAGTATACTTCTCCAAGAGAATATATTGTTGCAAGAGAGAAAATCAAACATCGGAATTGGCGTGAGTAATCAAATTGAAGAAAATTTGCTCGTGTAATTTGCGGGGGTTCGTGAAGCGACCGGCCGTTGAAGAATTTCACACTTAATACATAAACGTAGTATTTATGATGTTTACTCAAAAGACAGATAAGAGCACAACTCGTGCCTGGCTATTATCTACTTTGTTTTCGTTCGAGGCGCGAAAAAAACATTTATTATTAACCTGAAGATGATTTGACTGAATTTGTGAATATTTATTTCATTTAATCTGTATGGACCTATTTGTTTTTATTTTGTAGTTTTTGTCAATAAAAGTGTTTGGTTGTCAGAAGTCAAATGAGCTGATGATATTCTATTGATTATGAACGTCGTACGGTATAAAGAGTGTTTACTGAAATCTAACACTTTCGAAACGAAAATTGAATTAAATTTGTAGATACGCTTCTGAACCACTAAGTTTATAGATCTAATGACTAAAAAAATGTATGACACTTGATGTTTTTTTTTTTAAATGTACTAGAAAAAACGTATAGAGGGTGATTGTCGTCTGGGTTTTCCGAGCCGACTCCTCTTGGGTCGAACGAGCTAGGTAGTCAGCCCCTTAGTATCTACTAAGCTTTATCTTTGTGATTATCTCTGCATCTAGGTAGATAGCATTCAACTCATGGTTGTAGAGCCTACGGAATCGCCTTTCTTCATATACGGGGCCAACGATTCTCCGCAACACTTTCTTCTCGAACGAGGACCTAAGTACGTCCAAGCACTGGCCATTACTCTTATGCTACAGTAGCTTTGAGGTTCGAGTTGATTTAGATATTTAACGACCGTTGATAGATTGTAGGCTACTACAATCTATCAACAGTCGTTAAATCGCTAAATCGACTCGGCAGCCGCCCGCGTATTGATTCCTCCATATTATTATCGGCTTGCATCACCCTCTTCTGCATTACCCATCGAATCAAGGTAGATGAAAGATCCCATTACCTCAAATACGTGTTCCACAACCCAGATAGTTTAGTCAAATCTAGGTGTCTTTAGCGTACCTGATGCATCAAATGCTTACCAAACATGCTCTGATTCTGCTCCGACTGTTTTTGTGAACCATGTGGCACTACTACGTCGATATATATGAAGCTACTATGGAATTAAATTATAACAAAGCTCCTGGTCCTGATCTTACTGCAAATTTTTTACATGAGTGTCAAACAGTTAATAGCACCCCACCCCCTGCAAATTATCTTTAATAGGCCACTCGTCTCTGGGATTTTCCCATCACTGCGGAAGTCGTCGTATATAACTACCATGTTTCAAAATAGTGATAGACGTTCGGTCAGAAGTGAAAGGTGCATTGCTATTTTATCAACCCTTCCGAAACTATTTGAAATTGTTGTTTATGATGAACATTACCAACTTGTTGATTCGCGTCTAAATGGGCAACAGTATAACTTTAGAAAAGACCACTCAATGCAAACTTGACTGTACTAGCCTCACACGTTCTTTGTAAAATGGAGAGAAGTTATCAAATTGACGCAGTCTGCACAGACTTCAATAAGGCTTCCGATAAACTTGACCACTCTATCCTTATTCTACAGCTATGGCATTTTGGATGAAATACATTCATATCTGATCTACCAGACGTCTTATCAAATATACCTCTAATTTATGCTGATGATCTGAAAATTTATTACGATATGCAATAAAAAACTGATCACAATTTCTCCAGGTTACACTGGACTGGCTTAATCAGCGATGCGTTGTTAACAAGTTTTTTTTAATATTGATAAGTTTATTAGTCCGCGTTGATAAATTGTTTGTCCTTGGTGTTACCATGGATGTAAAACTCTGCTTCTCCCTACAATATGACAAAATAATTTCTTGGGCAAACATACTTTATAAAACGACGTGCCATAGAATATCGAAACTTATGGGTCGTTAAGGTCGTTGTATACTTCACTCATACGGCGTCTCCTTGAATGCGCTTGTGTTATCTGGAGTCCAGCCTTTCAAATTCATAGTGACCGACTCAAATCCTTACATAAACAATTTTTACTATTCGAATATATGAACCTAGTGATTTCTATAGCCTATCATCATATGAATTACGGCTCAATCGTCTAAACTTGCTTTCACTTTTATACAGGAGAATTCTTGTGCCTATCAGCTTCGCATTAGAGTTGATTACTTGAGCAATAAGTAAGTTATGTCTAGAGTGCAAAAGAGCTTATAGCTCACCACTAACACTCGCAGACTATGGTGTGCTTTTTTCAGGCGCTGTACAGTAAAAGTGAGTGGTGAGCTATGAACGCTTTTGCCCATCTCTAGTTATGACTAGCCCAATCAGAAGCATTAAAAAAAAAAAATTAAAATTATTCAAAGACATCTATCTGAAATCCTTTCTTATCAAAGCCTTTTCTACTACTTAATGTATAAAACTACAAATGTTAAACTTTGTTCAATTTATTTATTTTGCAACTTAACGTATATCGCTCATAAATGTATTTATGTGCTGTATTTATTTTATTTATACATTTATTTATTTATACGTTTGTTTACTTGTTATGTGAATATTGTAATTTGCTTCGTAATTAAATAAATTGAATTCAAACTAAAATAGTATAAGACACCACTAATTACTTGAAATCATTTTCTATGCCCCAGAAAATATTCTTTAAAATTTAAAATATTTTAGGTTTACACTAAAAGACCAATCAAAGAAACAAAGCTTAGATGTTTTATTTTCTAGAGTTTCTTAGAAGAAGAAACTGAAATATTGAATCGAAATCCAAAGTATGCAATTTGTTGCTTCTCAACTAAATTAAAATCTAAATACACAAATTTTCACTTAGATGGTGACTTCAATCCAGTTTATGGCACTTGAGAAAAGTTAGATATTGAACCAAATACAGGCCTTTCGGCTTCTATTTAATTGTCTCTAGTAATATCGTTTTAATTGTCCATTGATTTTTAGCATCCAGTGTACTTATTTCAGTTCTATCTTCGGTTATAAATGCTCAAGTTTTTTCTGATAATTTTTCTCTTATTTGAGTATTATTTATAAACATAAGTCGCTTAGTTTTTATTTTTGTTCATGTTCGACAACGTAATTTTTTACATTCCGTCCATGAAAAAAAAGAACAAGTACCATATTAATAAATAAAATAAACACTGTCCATTAAAAACCTGTAATTTTGCTTCAGGATTTGTACGACCGCGGCAAACAAAACGAAGTACCTGATCTGCAGCTAATTGACGGTGACAAAATCAAAGAAATCGAACCCTACTGTCAAGGCGTTAAAGCACTTTGGTCGCCACACACGGGAATTGTCGACTGGAAGGTAGTAACGAAATCCTATGCTGAAGATTTCACCAAGGCTGGAGGCAATATTTATTTGAAATTCAAAGTGAACAAATTCACGGAAACACCCGGAGACTCGGAATATCCGGTAACGATATCGAGTGCAGATGGAAGGACAGTAGTAGCTCGTCATGTCCTGACTTGTGGTGGATTGCAATCGGATCAGTTAGCCGAATTGACAGGATGCCCACGCGAACCGAGAATCTTACCATTCCGCGGAGAATATTTATTACTGGCGAAAGAGAAATGTCATATGGTCAAGGGTAATATTTATCCCGTACCGGATCCCAGGTTTCCATTTTTAGGAGTGCATTTTACACCTAGACTGGACGGAAGTGTTTGGCTGGGGCCGAATGCAGTACTTGCCTTTAAGCGGGAGGGATACAAGTAAGTTGAATTTTATTTTCAATTCGGTAATTATCCAAATAAAATCCAATTCTCGTCTTATTAATGTAACATATTTTTCACAATTTGCAGATGGAGTGATATCAATCTTGCCGAACTGTTCGATGCCCTACGATATCCCGGTTTCTTACGCATGGCCTCAAGATATTTCATTTTCGGTTTGAAAGAGATGATTAAATCCGCCATAATACCGTTACAAATTGACGAACTACAAAAATATATTCCCGATATAAATGAGGGCGATGTGACGCGTGGTCCGGCTGGTGTTCGGGCACAAGCTCTGTCGCCGAATGGGGATCTGGTCGATGATTTCGTTTTCGACCGGGGAGCCGGTACTGGACCGCTGGCCAAACAAGTCCTGCATTGTCGAAATGCTCCGTCGCCGGGTGCAACGAGTTCCTTAGCCATTGCGAAAATGATTGCCGATCGACTAGAAAGTGAATTCAAAGTCTTCCAAAAGTGTTGATAATCGTTGATTGTTTGTTTTATGTTTCTGTTGTTGCTGTTTTTTGTAATCAAATTTTTTAAGCTAAATGAACGCTGTGACACGCATTTTTAAATGTGGTGTTGTTTATATGTTTTTTCCATGTGCTTTTTAGCCATTGAAATTGAATAAAGTTCAGTATTCAGTAACTAGTTAACTTCAATCTGGTTTTTTTTAAAGGATAAACGAGGCTTTAAGAAAAGTTTACAGAGAAAGATGCAAGAAAATATATTCTATTAATTAAAGAAAGATTCAGTTATAATATATTTTTTATTGGAAATCTTTCCCTAAAATTACATTGTTATCTCATTTGATTACCTAAAAAGCTTGACGAGGTTTAATTGAAATTAAACGTATATTACATATTAGTCGACATCTAATCGTTGTCTTGCATTGCCTTTTGCAAGTTTTCTCTTTTTGAACGTCGCAGGAACACAAGCCGCTACATCAGGTTCTAAGCTTTCAACAGTTTTCTCTTTAAATTTTTTTATAGGTGGTTCAGGATCGGGATTACTAACTGGTGGCTCGTAGTAATAGTCCTGGGGACGTGCTGGAAGCTCTAAGTCGACGGGTTCTTCTTCTTTCCTAAAATGATTAAATATTGATTTATAATTGATATTGAGTTACATATAATCAATATACTTACTTAGGTTGAACGGCCTGCCAAGCACCAATTATTGGCGCTTGTGCTTCTTCTTCCGTCTTAAACGATACACGCTCTTCTTGCTTTTTCTTTTCTTCCTCGGGGTCGGTGCGCCGGAATGTTTTGAACTGTTCCCGCCGGTATTTCGCAACTACTTCATCGGCCTTATCTCGGAAGGTCTGCGATTCCTCTTTTGCTTGTAATCGTTGCTGGGCAACAGCGATATCATTGATACGATTGTATTCGTCCAATGGCATAAAGCCTTCTTTCGGTGGTACCCAGACGGTTGCGTTGGTTTTTACATTCCAATAATACGTATGGCCATCTGGACTTTTCGCCTCGACCCACATCGATCCTTCGGCTACCGGTTGTATTCCTTTGGTATTGGGCTTTCGACGATCATCTTCATGCTCTGGATCAAAATCTCCTGGAGGCATAAGCGGATCGACTTGAGGTTGCGGTCCAGGAGGCTTCGATGGCCCGGCTAATCCCATGACGGTGGTCAAAGTTCGTGCTGTTATATCACCCACAGAGCTAACATCTTTTGCGTACGATCTCATAGCGGCATCTTCCATTTTACGCAGTTCCTGATCGAATTTTTGTTGCTCTTTTTCGGTTTTTGCGCTGTTCCGACTGATTTCGGATATGCGTTTGGCAACGTTCGCTTTATGACGGCGTCCATTTTCATGAAATGCTACACTCTGGAGAGGAATGATAAGTGGGCGATAAGGTTTGAGGAAATTTATTTTCGATGAGAGAAGCAGAAACGAAATAAAATGCGATCGTGTGAATTGTATTCCAAATAACATTATTGAATAACAGAAAATCAGGAAAACATAAATAAAAATGAAGCTCCTGAACTTTGAAACTGAGAGGCTCTGATTTCAGGCGATTTTATTGATTTTATGTGTATTAGTGATTTGAAAAAATGTTCCGAGTAATGCATAGCAAAATGCAAATCAAGGACATAGGGTTTTTATTGAATATTTTTTTTTAATGTATAATATCTCATTTTGATCCCTGTGCAGATTTTTATTTTTGAAAATCAAATCGATTGGTAGAAAGCTTGATCGCGAAAGGGAATTTACAGTACCAAGGATCAATTAATTTTTATTTTGTTCAAATATTCAATGCGGAATATTTGACATCCAATTAAATATGCAATTAAGATGTGAGCACCTTACTGAAACTTAACCAAAGCAGGACATTATTTTTGAAACCTGGAAGGTTATCAAAGCGTCTTTTCTTCCTTTGTCTTTAAATATTTACTTGTTTACTTTTCGTTCTCTGTGTTTTTCGTTGTGAACAAATCGTTTGAATTATACAGTGAGCAATCAAGAGAGTTTTAATAAACGAAACAACATTTAATGCAAGTGTATGGAAAGATAAGGAACGAAAACGGTGCAGAGACAGTTAAGAAGCTTTCGTTACTCGGGAAAGGAAGCTGATTGTTTCAGTTGTAGCAAGTTCATATTTTCATATAATATATGTAATATACTAATTTCTTTTTAAGGTGTCGAACATGATTTTTTTTGGCTTTTTAAAGTAAATTGTTTTTGTTACTTAATTTATGTCTATTGGCATCACACACTTAGTTTATATCTATTGACATCAAAGACAAAACACACAGGCAATTAAAGATTGTTTCTAAACACAGTTTCATGACATGCGATCCGAATTTCGCTGTAATTGAGCGTTTCAAGAAGTCTCAGAAGCCCATAATTCGGTTTGACTAGACCCAAATGAACAATTAATAGAGAATTGGAGGGTCCTTGAAAGCCCATCATTCTCTGACCACTGTTACATTAGTTACAGTTTAAATTTCAACCTAGCTCGCACTTCTCGATCGTTTCGAAATCCCAGAAAAACAAATTGGGAGAACTTCAAACGGGAAGTGACCAAAGGTTTAGGCCTTCCTCCCAGGATAGGCTCTGTAGCTGACCTGGAATCTGCGGTTAACACTCTCACTGGTAAACTGGTAAAATCTTTTGAACAGTCCTGTCCCAAAATCTGTCTGAAGCGCAAACCTAAGCCAGCATGGTGGAGCAGGGACTTGGGTTGTCGCAGAAGACAAGTACGAGAACTCTTTTAGTTAGCCAAAGTAGGTAAATGTAGGGAATGTTGACACGAATACAAGGTCGTGCTTAGGCTCTACAAAACGGAAATAAGGAAAGCCAGATGGAGCTCCTGGAAAGAGCTGTGCGGCAGGATTGAGTCCACCTCTGAAACGGCTAGGCTCAGAAATCTGCTAGCTAAACGCCCTGTCACGCCTAGTCTAGTCTACAAGCCTGATGGGGAGTGGACAAGCAACAGCTCGGAAACGCTGAAGGTCCTCGTAGATACTCACTTTCCGGGCTGTTTGGATGACTCCACCGCTTTTTTTGGTGAGCAGGCGTCTGATCTGCATGACATCGAAGGCATTGGCGAAGTTGTCACCAAGCAGAAGCTTGTCTGGGCAATTGACACCTTCAAGTCTCCACGTCCCGATGGAATTCTGCCGGTCATGCTTCAAAAGACAGGTATGCTTGCCGTTTCCTGGCTAACACAAATTTACAAAGGTTGCCTAGTGCAAAGCCACGTACCTGCCGCCTGGTGGACCACTAAGGTTGTATTTATAGCCAAGGCGGGTAAAGTCAACCATGCGTATCCGAAGGACTACAGGCCAATTAGCCTGACTTTCTTCCTCCTTAAAGTTTTCGAAAGATTACTAGATCTACATATCAAACAAAGACTTGATACTCAAACTCTATCGAGAGCCCAAAATGCGTATATGAAAAGGAAATCTCTTGAAACGGCTCTCCATAGGGTACTCCTCAAAATTGAAAGGGCACCCCATAACAAAGAATACACGCACACAACACCCATCCCGCTATTTGTAACTGGATAAGCAACATGCTTAAGCACAGGATCATATCAGCGGAGTGGTCGGGTGCGCAAATCACAAGAAAGGTCCACAGAGGCACACCGCAGGGAGGTGTTCTATCCCCTCCCTTGTGGAATCTTGTTACAAACTCAATTCTGGAAAAACTGGAAAGCAACGGACTCACGGTTGTGGCCTATGCTGACGACATTGCTATTTAAGTCTCAATTATGAATAAAATTTTAAAGGGACGCTCTATCGCATTATTTAGAACCACGTATACATTTTAGCCATAAATATTCATGACACTATGAGTTTTATTCTGCTTACTATGGGAAAAAGTAATAATTTACTAGGCTACATTATGTTTGACATTCAAAATGATTTGCATATAAAATTTCAAAGATAAAATCAACAAATAAATAATTCTTTGGAATTGTGAACATAAATTTGTCGAGGCATTAAGTATATATTTGCGATTATTTGCATGTCGTATTTCTTTATTTAAATTTGTTTTCAAAAGTTACCTATGTAAAACGGTTATGCTACTTTATTGTTTGCAATAATCAGTAGTTCATGTTTAGTTGGTGATCATTTCAATTAATTTTTTTTATCCGTGCGTATTTCTAAAAGCTACGAATTTCTCCTGATTTTCAGATTGTAAAATGTTGATGAACTTAAACTGGACTATATATTTCAGGCACAAATTTTTTTTTTGATAGGATTAATAAATACATTTCTACTATGCAGACAAAAAACAATAAAAATTAGATTTAAAGACTTACAGGTTTGTTATCAGTTATCCAGCATTTGCAAAAATCACAAAATTTCCGATCATTCGACTTCCAGTAATCAGCCCTGTTTTGAATAAGATTAGATTAAGTAATATAATAATACCTATAAATGCGTGAAAGCCATCAACCACTTAGTATTTCATAAATTAGAGAACAATTCCGAAAAGATCAATGGCAATACTAGCTTGTGAGATAAATCAATGGAGTAAATGCGATACATCATAAATTCCCCCACGATGATATTTGCTCCTTTTGTGAAACATAGAGTTTGACCTAGAGAAAACCTGATTTTCCAACAAGAGTACGTTTAATTTTATACTCTTCCAGCTAACTTTCATCAAATTCAATTCAATTCAAATGTGTGAAATTAATTTCGAGAACTCTTTTGAAATGTATTGTGTGTGACGGGAAGTAAATTGTAAATTTTTATCTGAATGATATTATTGCTTGAGTGTTTTTATTAACTTTTTTTTATAGATATTATTAAGTATGTATACCAGCGGCGGGCAACTATTAAATATTAACAATCAATGAAATTTAATAAAACAAATTGACTAAACATGTGATTCAATTTCAACAACAATTTTTTCTTTATTCAATTTTATTTTTTTAAATCTATGCGTGGAACAATATAACAATTTGTATATGATTTTTTCCAAAGAAAATAACTCAAAATTATTTTCTCATTTAAAAATATACTATGTAATAAGACGACATCTATATGAACGAGGAATATTTTGAAAAATTTCACTATACATTTTCCATTCAGATTAATTATTAGCAAACATTATTTTTTGCCAATCAAAAATTGCTTAGCACAATTTCTCAAAATTCACTGAATTAAGTGCATTGAATTTTATTCAAGTAAAGAATTATATTCAAGTTCATTACTCATATCTTTCACGTGCATTTTAATTTCATGAAAGGACCAGTGGATATAGATGGCCATTATCAAATGGCTCTCAGATGGCCAGATCAAAATGGTCATAGATGGCCATTTAAATTTAATTTGATATCTGTCGATAATTTTCTAAATTGTTTTGATTTTTTTTCTGTAGAACTACATATTTTAAATGTTTGTAGTTAATTCCATTTACCTTAACAAAGTCTAGTATAACTCCAATATGAGCTACTAACGCTAAAGTGGTCCAATTGAGTTATTTTTAAATTCATTTTCTAGTTTTTGATGTAATTAATTTTAATTCTGTCAAAGAATATTTATTTTATTATTTCGACTAATCTTCCATCTCATACATATTGAAATGTATCATTGTCTTATGTTACAATTAGGTCAACAAAGTTTCATTAAGACTTGTAAAATTTATATGAATTCATAATCAAATAAAATATCATTATATCATTTGCATTACATAAAAACTACATAGCCTAGTTTGAGACTTCGAAGGCCACTTTTCAAATGATTTTCATAAAAATTAATATTCTAAGAATCATGCTAGTTGAATAATTACGTTTAATTTTAATATATTAGGTAGTATTTAGTTTTACTTTGTCATTATTGGCTTATAATTTTAAAATTGACTTTAGTGATTTTATTCATTTTTTGTTGTTGCTTTAGGATGGCTTTCTTTCAGTCTATTTAGCTTGAATTAAAATTAATTTATCGATACTAGACTAAAAACAAGAGATTATGTAACAGAGGGATTTTTTTACTGTTATTTTCTGATAATTAGTTTAATGTTTTATATATTTATCGAAATCGGACAATAAATATTTCACATTTTGATATTTTGCATAAGAGTTAGGAAATTTTAAAAATTGTATGATTTTTCAAACAAGTTTTTAAACATATTCATAGATACATAGTCTAGAGCATTGTGCGATATACTTGAAAGTGCATAGAATATTACATAATTTCGAAGTGAAAGAGCATGTATATTTCGAAGAACATTAAGAGTTGGACAGAAGGAGTATAGAATATTATCGGCGAATAGACTAGGTAATCTCCGGAAATATGACTTAATGGTGTTACAAACATATGGTTAATCCTAATATAGTGAATATATGATAGCATGTGGCATAATTAGGAACAAAAATGAGCAAACTTGCGAAAATCCTTCATTTTGTAGTGGCAGGGACATACCTTTTACCTTATAATTTCGAAACATAGGATCTATCAACTCAAAAACAAAATGAAAACAAAGACTATCGTTAAATCTGAAGTTATTTGAGGGTTTTATTTTCGGAAATAATAAGCTGCGATAACGCACAGCGCCGCGTCCACATTGGCCATGGGAGATGGCATAACATTCGACTTGCCATGGAAATGGAAAATGTAGACGGTATATGGCATACCATATTTGATGTCATGCCATAGATGTCAAGCCATATGGCAAGACATTTGCATGGCCATATGCATGGCCATATTCTGACAGTTGCTCATTTTCAAAATGGCGATGTCGAGGGAAATAGTGCTACAAACCCTAAGCGAATACAAAAAAAAGATTGCTTATGGAAATATATGTTCGCCTCTTCCTCGATTTGCGCCTTTCCTCACATTCCGCTTCCTCTAACCTTCGCAGTGCTCTATAACACCGGATAGCGGGCATATGTTCACTGCTGAATGATATTTTCAAAATGATATGGCATGACATGCCGTTGCCCAGGCATCAGATGACATGCCATAAACTGACATTCGTTGCCATCGCATATGGCAGAGCTCATGGCCAATGTAGACTCTATGTTACGTCCGTTTGAGTTAACATTTGACAGCCACAGTATAATTTATTTTGCAAAACGCAAAAATTATAGATGGAATTTGCTCAACTCTTGTGTTGGGTCAAAAGTTGAGCAAATTTCAACGCAACCAAAGATCCTCCATCTCTCATTGAATCGACCTGATCACTTTCAGCTTTGACAGATGGAATGCATGGACAGAATGTTGATTGCAGCTATAGTTTAGATGTTGTAATTATTATACTAGTTGATTGACAAATTTGTCCATGAGAAATTCAATTCAACATCGAAATTTCACTGTCAATCGAATGAAATACGAACTGTAAATTTTTTTTTTACCTGAAAAATGAACAAAGTTTAGTTAATTTACTATTTCAAAGCGTTTTTTTATTCAAAATTTAGCAAAAGGGCTGATTGATCAAGGCAGGTCTACTTTTAGTTACAAAAAAAAAAATTAATGTTACAAAAACGATCTCAGAGGCAAAGAAGATATAGCTAAAATAAGGCGGCAGATCATCTATGATGCAATAGTGAAAAATCGTATGACGGCATGAACGATAAGTGCCAGCAGGCCAAAACAGTATAGCCGCTAGATTCTAAGTTTTCATTGCTAATCAAATTTTAAGCTTACTTAAGAATATACAATTAAAAATAAAAGAAAAATCTTTCAATCCAAAAATGATGCAATGACGATATATTTTGGTGCTCTATCTTTTAGTGCTTTGATGTAACCAACCGCCTGCCTAGAAGAGTTTTCTAGGACATTGTTGGCGAGCGTATAAGTCTGAACGAAAAAGAGATAAAGTAAATGAAAATGTGTTTAAAGCTGTTATGGTTTGCTACGTAATTTTCCGTACAATCGCACAAACACAGAATTTTTTTCACGCAAAGTGCCATTTCGAAAGTCCTACAGTTTAACGGGCGTTGGTAGATATATATGTATATAATAATTTAAAAATTATGATAGAAGAGAATTATGACTGCAATGGGGATTTTCATTTTGCGGATTTTTTTTATGTATTAGTCTACATCAATGGTAACACATTGAAATTAGTTTTAAATTTTCTTTCCGTCCTCTTCCAGTCCCTGAAATATTTCGAGAACTCGAAGTTGTAGCTCTTTTAGCGATATGGTAACTTTTCAGCCATGACCTCTTAAAGTTGGGAACAAAGAAAGATCAGAAGGGGTCATGTCTAGTGTTAGTTTTGACAAAAAAATAAACCAAAATAAAAAAAAAATGAAGTGTAATCAGATGCACTGTAATGCCAATTTTTTTTTTCGTAAAAAAAAACTCTAGAAATTTTTGGTCCTTAATGTATTGTGTTCACTCACATTCTACAACTCTACATTGACAACATACATTTCTCTACATTTTAAAAACTTAAAGATCAAAAAGACTAAGATTAAAATCTACTATCAGGAAAAAATAAAATGAAGTTAATAATTTTCTCTGATTTCTAAGATAGCCATGTCGTTGCATGCTCTTCTATAAAAGTTGCATTGATTCGATTTGAAAATAACTAAATAAAAAGATAAACTGACGTTAACTAGAGCTATTTCTTTATATAGTTCTAGAAAAGTTCCGGCAATACTTTTCAGCCATACTGCTAAACTGGTGACCCTTTCTAGGTACGCACGCCTTACAAGAAGCAAACTGATTTCATTATCCAAAAGGAGTCGACCCTTCACTTTGATCTCCAGCAGAACAGAGACAAGCAAGTTTTTGTCAAGACCTTGACCGGCAAAACCATCGATCTTGAGGTCGAGTCTTCTGACAACCTACAACCAAAATTGGAGAAGAGGGCACAATAAGAAAAATGTTGGCGATCAGTGACTTTCTATTTCTAGATTTTCTAACAGTTATTTTCATTTCATTTCTAGGCGTTGCGAATTCATTCTGCGTAGCAAGCGCAACAACAAGCTCAGCAGCTCAGACGCAATAGCAAGCAGCAGCACCGCATCAAAATAAACAATTGGCAACACGAAGGCGCTTCCCCAAGACGCGAAAGTCGCACCTGAAACTAAACTGCTTCAACTCAGGACCAACAATAAATACCGCCTGCCGTCAAAGCTGATTCAACAGTAGCAATTACAAAAACGCATCGCGCCACCCTATCAAGACAACACAAAGTTGACTAGCACCCTGACTTTGTTATCAAGCCATTGAAGAAGACCTGTAGATTTTGTGTTCTATTCAACATCAGTTACGCGACGAGATACTCATTCAACAACATCGAGCGTAAATATCCGTCAGACCGGTTGGAAGAAAACAATCTATTGTTAACATTGCGATTCGATTCACGAACCTTTTCAACTGAAGGTAGTCAGGGACGTGATTGAGAGCCCAGACCCGGAGACACCATACGAGTTCCTCAAAAGAGCACTTATATCGCAGCTATCAGCTAGCGACTCGGCCAAACTTAAGCACCTCTTGGGGAATCTAACGATTGGTGATCGACAGCCTTACCAGTTGCTTCGGGATATGAAGCAATTGGGAGGCTCGGCGGTTGGTGACGACCTGTTGAACACCCACTGACTGCAGCGTCTTCCAAAGCAAACTCAGGTTATTTTGGCCTGCTCCCCGGAAGCTAGCTAGGACAAATTAGCGGAAACGGCTGACAAAATAGCTGAAGTTTTTGTCCAGCCACAATTAAATGCAGTGTCGCTGTTTCTCATCAGCAGTCAGAGGTGGTTGAATTAGCAAAACAAGTCGCCGTCCTCACCAAACTGGTTCACCAACAGCTGCAGACACGGTCACGCTCCAGATCTCACGGAAGATCTTACTCGCAATCACGAACCAAGGCACTCTAAAAACTCTGAAGTCTGCTTATATCACCAGAAATTTGGCGAAAGTGCGTAAAGGCTAGTTCCACTGCAATGCTTTTTAGCAATACACCTAAAGTATCTTTGCATATCCTGCGGCTACTTTCTTTTCCGTTTGCTTCTGTTGAGTTGGTTACAAAGTTACGTTCTGTCACCTAATTTGTCTGCACGTATTTGGTAGCTGTGAGATTATTTTATTTGTCAAAGTATTTGCGCATTGTTTCTGCATTCGTGCTACCGAGAATTTACTCAACCTCCACGCTCCCGTTCGTCCATTTTGTGAATTTGTACGGGCCGTCCGATAACTAGAAATGAACGAGCGGTTCTATTCAGCACTTTATGGGTGGCGCACTTTGCTATTAAAAGTATTGAGCACACTGAGCATAAGTTTCACCTTCGACACACGCAGCCAATATTGTTGTTGACTTCATTTGACGATATTTGACTATGACCCTACATACTTAGAATCTATTTGACAAGGATAAATTAATATCAAAATTAATATCATCACTCTATTTTACAGTGTCTACAGAAACAATCATAAATAATATTTTTTTCAAAAATATTATTTATGATAAAGAGTTTATGAATAAAGAGAATATTGCACAAGGATTATAAAATCACTTTTCAATAATATCAAAATATATCAAAAATATTATTTTTTTATATCTTCGCCTTCATCTCTTTTTCCAACGTTCCTCGCACTGCCATATCCATTTCAATTAAGGTCGTGACGTATTTACTTTAATTAAGACCGAATGTCCCAGAAGCCATACGTACCTACCTATCTACATTAAAGCGAACAAAAACATCAAAATCACCTTGAAGGATAATCGATTAAAATGATATATGAGTATGTATGTATCCTGTATTCATACGAATTTTCTTTTCCTTCGTGTCTTCTTTTACGTTCCATATGTTTCAGTATCACTCTACATTAACTGTCGTCCTATCTAATTATATTAGGCTTTGATTAACGTGAACGGCAGGATAAAGTTTCATTAATGATGTCCCTTTTTTTTCGTTAACGATTCGATGGCGTGATCATCTATTGAATATAAATCATCTGTAGGTATTGACCCGATTGAAATTCGGCTATGCTAGCTATTTCTTGTTTCGCACAATATGAAACAAATGAAGCCATAAGAAATTCTAGATTAGACACGTTTTTTCTCATGACGTAGTGTTTTTGCGAAAAAAAGTTTGGTTTTTGTTTCATGTTTAGCTTTAACGTTGAAGATAATTAGGATAGTGGTGTATAATGATTGATGACTTGGGGAACATCTTTTGTATGGAGATAGGTTTGACGATTGAAGATTCTTAGATAAGGATACGGATGTCGAATAATCCTGAATGAATTTCAATTGAATAGGTTAACATGGAGTTTTTTTTTTGAATAGCAAGCAGCCTAGACTGAAAATGTTCAGTTTTTTTGTACTATGATGCTTGAAAGAAATGATTTTTCCATAGCTATAAGTTTAAAACTATCGACGTGATGAAAATAATTAGTGTGATGATCGACTTTTTCACAATGATATCAATTATTTCAATTTTTGATTAATTCTTTTATTATGTTTTTTCGAAGACATAGGAACAGAGAAATTTTCAAATTCAAATGGTTAGTGACATCAAATGACACCCTTTCGTCCGAATGAATGTCCGGACCATTCTAAATTGACGTGAAATGAATGGGGACATGCTGCTAATTCCATCTGCTTTTTCTTTGCAAAAGCAACTTTTCACGCGAGAGTCTTAGTATCGCTCTGGCAAAAATTCAATCTAAATTTCAACCGAAAGAAATTCCACGTGAAATTTCTATTCAAAATTTGACCTTAGTACTAGGCTCTAGATAATCTCTTTTTTTGTTCGATTACTAACATCCATATACATGGAACTTGACTTTAAATTAATTCCTTAATTCACTGTTTGCTATAATTTCCATCATTTGCACATGTAAATATACTTCACGTCCTCTCTAATTCAATATGTGATTTGTATGCTTCTTCTCAATGTAATAATACGACATCTGGTGATGATAGAAACAGACAATACGCACAATCCATGGAAATGGAGAGCAGTTTGGAGTGGTAGGATTGCCACATGGTTTAGATATGTCTCAGACAATGGCAACAATCAGAGCTGTCGGATGCGAGTAGAACTACTTGGTAAGCCTTTCAGTTTATGGGAATCCGGAAATTAATAGGAAGGGATTCACACTAGTTGAGTATGCGTTGCGAATAGATTAGTCGTATCTGTAATAAATTTATGTCCCTTGTCAGTTTAAATAGAGATATGTTGGAGTTTGTTCGAGGTTTGGGAATGGCTGCAATGGAGCTAAGGGAGTAGTAAGTATGGCTTGAACTTGAATGGTTTTCTAGTATTGGATCCCTTGTTTGATGTATAGTAGCATAAAATGTTGCCTTCGGGCAATTTGATATTTATAAATGGATGCAAAAGTAGTTTTAGTGTTAGGGATGAAAAAGATTATTGCAGATATTTGAAGCATGTGCTGCTTTCAGATTTTCGTTTTTGAAGTTAATGAAGTATAATTTCAAAGAATTATACAATTGTCCCCAACTCTCTCTGAAAGAACATTGAAGAAAGTTGTGCCTTCAATCGAAAGTAAATCTAGCCACTAGGAAATTTATTGCGAATTTTGTACACTGCAAGATGCTGTAATTTAACAAAATGTCGATATTTGGAAACATATCGACTGAGACATGAAGAATTCATGTTAAAGTGAATACTAGACTGAAAAATGTTTAACAAAAGAAGATATCACCGAAATCTCGACACAATTAATGACGTATTGGGAAGAAAACGAGATTGTTCGCCAAGTTGATGGTAGTCATGGTTAGATATATGTATACTGATGAAGAGAGACCCTTGCTCGTTATACAAACTTCACCATCCATCTGCCAAAAGGAGCATCTCGTTCCAAAAATAAAGAAGATTCTCCTACAATTGTCATTTGAGGTGGTATCTATTTGCTTGGAAACGGTAATTCTATCGGCGTACGGAGGATGTACGATAAAAAGATCAAAGTAGAGCTACCATCATTCTTAAAAACTTTCAGAAGCTGACGAGAACTAGAATTGGCATGTCTTGAAACGTGCAATGGAATAACAGAAACTGTGAGTGATTGCTGATGGCACGGGACAAAGTTTCAATTTTCACTTCTTATTTAAAGGAAAATTATTATTTGATTTCTTGCTGAATGGGACGCTGATTTTTTATGTGGAAAATGATGGGACTGAGCTAAAGTCGCTATTTTCCAACTGAGACAACCCAGAACCTGACACTTCTTCTTCTAGCCATTTAAGAATTGAAGCACCGCTTGATAAACATACAGATTTGACAGTAGCAACGAACAATAGAATTGGTACTTTTTTAATCTGTCAACGTCAAAACCTGGAAAGATTAGAAGCATGGAAAAGTGCCGCCAATCGGTTATCAAAAGATGAAGGAGAGTAATATGCTACCTCAACGAGATCAAGAATATTGATTTCGAGCATTCGCATACTGGGAAATAATTAAAAAATTAACAATAAATATTAACAAATAAATATATTTAAATATAAAAAAAAAAAGAATTACAAAGAGTTTTGATAAAGGAGATATATTTTACGGGAATAAAACTTGCACATGCTATTAAATAGTATTCAGCATCTATTAAAAAGTTGACATTCTTTGAGATATAGTGGCATACAAAGATTTCTGAGATGATGGAAAAATCTCTCATGAGAGAAACCTATTGAGCAAGATATGCTAGTGATTATCAGCTGTTTGCATGCTTACTTGGATGAAAAATATTAGGCTCAACACTCTTGTTGCAATCAAGGTTTCAAATAGCTTATATATATAGCTTTGTTATACACTATTATGCACACAAATTGACACAGAGGCCTTAAGACATTTTTTAAATCGAAGCCAAAAATGTATGAGGCGGGACATTATTGCGAACCATATGTGTATGCGCTTTGGTCCTGGCTAAAATGTTGAATGCTTTGATGTTCTACGAGGAAGTAATTACGGGTGTTGATGCTGTTGTAAATTAAACAAAAACTATTCAGCCCAGAGGATACTTTGCAAGGATTTTAAAAATATCTTAAATTGCTTAAAAATTCGCTGGCGTATCTAGGTTTTGCTTGAAATTGAATAGAAGATCCAGAGTTCATCATTAATTTTATTCATTTTTTCTGGAATTATCTTCATACTATTCAAATAAAAGTTGAGCAAGCCCATTATATTTTAATCCTTCCAAAAATTTTCAAATTATTATTTCTGACATAATTTGTCTTTAGATATAATTTTAGTGTTCAAAATATCCACATCGGGGTTTTGTGTGAAAATTGGCAAAGGACAATAATTTGTACCGTAAAAAGTACAGAAATAAGATGCTTTGATAAATATTTTGCAAGGCTCCCTAATAAACAATAATTGTTTTATGCATTAAATACAGACAAATTTTAAACAATAAACTGGCTTGTTCTTCAATTATTTCTCGCAGGGTAGAAAGGATAATTTCTGTATCCTTACTGTAATTGCATGAAACTGAACAATTATTTTTGCTATGAAGTCTTTTCAAAAGGTAAATGAGTGGCCCGAGTGATTGCATTAAGCCCCGTAGAATTATTCTCATGATAAATACATGAAGATAAGACTTCCTAAAAGGACTCAGGAATTACATATTACTATGAAGTCAAGATCAGCTTTGATATACTACTGATCCCAAAAAAAACAGGAACAAGTGATACTTGTTTATTGAACATTTACATATTCCCTAAGTATTGCATGCACATGTACATATTCCCAAGTGTTTAAATGATCTGTTTTCAACAGGACTCTCGGAGAATTCACTAATATTTCTAGGGCGATTCGAGGTTTACCTTTTATATTCCGAGAATGGGCCACCCTAATGATGTGTCGACAAATCTGATATCTGTGCCTTGAAATTTGATATTTGTTTTAAATAAACATAATTTTTTTTCGAAAAATTTAGTATGAAAATAACTTTGCCCGAAAATTCATATTTGTAAGTACATATACCACCAGCATTTTTCAGTGGGTTTTTCTCCAGATTGCTTAATCCAATCAAGCTGAAACTTTCAGAGGATACTGGTGAGTAGGACTTATAGTTTCTATTTGATTTACGTGACGATATATATGACCCTTTGGGTATTTATGTTTTGAAAAAATAAGCAGAAGGAAGAAACATTAGATATGTTTTAGCTAGGCTATGATGTTTTGAAAAATGTTCACCGCCCTATGGGCACGAAGTGCCTAAAAGTAGGCAAAGAAAATTTATGAAAATTCAAACTGCGATAGCTTTGCACACAGTTGCGAGTGGTAGCCCTAAATTTATTTTTCCTTTATAATTTTTAATGCGGTCATCACATCGAAACAAAATTCACAGGATAGGTCGGCCTTAAGGCGGTCGTCTAGTGTGTCAAAAAACAAAAATCGATTTTTTTGTTTTTTCATAAATAACATCTAAAACATGTATAGAAGACGTGGGTAAAAGTATTTTTCGAAATGTGAAGCCGTTGAAAAGTTACAGCCGTAAACCGTAGGAGGTATACAGTGTTACCGTAGGAGGTTAACGTTAACCGTAGGAGTTATACGCTGACTTTCGCATCGAATATTCTCGAGCCCAGCTCCTTACCTGGCTCTTTTGTGTAACTAAATTATACTTATTGTACACAACACTAATTGTCAACTAACGGGTACTCAGAACTGTTCACAAACTCAATAATCTGGACTTTCTCTCCGAAGTATCTTCATTCTGGTGCAAAAGTCGTCGAAATCGCCACATTTCTTGCTGTGCTAATCTTCAACGAAGGATTAAACAACCCTAAAAGTGATGGAAGTCATGGGAGTAAATATTGGCCTAAATGCCCAAGCGTTCGTTCATCAACGTAATGACTCTCGCATCGACCGCTCAGAGATGCTTGACCGATTTCACCAAACAAGCCCGGATATCAAACAGAGAAAAGAGAAAAGCCTTGCATGACTTCTTTGAAAAAGAGGAAGGTGTACTCTATGGTTTACAGATTGATGGTCAGACCATTTTTTTTATTATGAATTATATACAACAACTTTCAAACGCGTTTTTATCAAAACACGATTTTTTCAAACTGTTGCCATGATATCTCAAAAACAATTTGATTGATTCTGCACAAATTTATACAGCATTTTTAGTACATATATGTTTAAAAAATGACGAAAAATAATTAAAATTGCTTCATTACTTTTCATTTTACAAGCTATACAAACCCCAAAAAAATACGAAAAATTGATTTTCTTTCTAATGCGTAAAAAAAAATAGTTTTTTTTTGGAATTCTAACTTAATTTTACTTCCATGTAGAGTCTTAAGTCTCACAATCAAAACTGCGTTAGGTTTTTTAATTTCAGATAAGTAGAACGGATCACCTTTTTTTATGTATGTGCTCCTGTTGGGCGGTGTATCTCCTACTATTTTGTATATGAAGACTTCAAAATTTGCACAAAGTTTGCTTAAAAGTTAATAAAAATGACATCCAATTTATAAATTATTTTATTTTAATGGTTTGTCAAAAAAAAAATCCCCACAAAATCATTAAAAAACGGCCTTCACACTAGACGACCGCCTTAATGTGAAGCCAATATGGTATACTTTTGGCGTTGGTCCTAGCTAAGAGTTGGCGTACCAACAGATGCTACCAGTAGATATTCCTATGACAAACAACTACAATGAAAATAAGTAACCAATATTTAAAATTTCCAAGTTTTGGAATCTATACGGATGACAGCCCCAAACATATTTCTACCCCTGTAACTTTTGATGAAGCCCTCGGACAAAAATGAATTCACAGGATTAGATGATTTTGACGTCAATCAGTTTCGGTAGGCTTTTGATTGCAATGCTGGTAATGTGTTGCAAGTACTGAGCATTTCCATCATTACTAATATAAGAGATGCCGCTTTCAAAGTTTCATAAGATAAAAATTGGATATGATTTAGAAGTGTTTCGCTTTGCTAAATTTTGAAATTCATGCGAATGGTAGCTCTGAAAACTTTTCTGCTCAATTGTTTTCGATGCACATACATGACATTCGAAACAGGTTGGTTGTAATAAGGAGCACGTGTGCTAAAATATGCATTGCACAATAACTGTACTTTTCTTTGGAGATCTGTGTCTACCGGTTCCTATTTGCTAGAGTCATTTTCATTTTATTAAATATTTACCTTGGTTTCACAAAGAAAAAATTTAGGTTTCTTGCTTTTCGAAAATCGAATAATAGCGTTTCGGAATATTCAAAAATAAACGCATGATAAATTAGCTTTTTTGTTATGCGTTTTGAAAAACATAATCCTCCTATGATAATCTGTGTAATTTGAATTTTTTCCCGCTAAATAAAGAAACAAGGATACTTTTCCACAGTTTGGATGTATTTTCGAAGAAATTCTATATGACCCTCATCAAGAAAATTGACAAAGTTTTTGAAAAGATATTTTGACTGTTCGTAAAATTATTTTGTAAGTGTTCGCAATCTGAAGCTTAAATCTCAAGTTTTCACTAATTACTTTTGATTTTTTTAGTATCCTTATTTTTCCGAATAAACATATTAAAATCAATTTTTGGCTGCAACAATGAAAAGGCCATAGCATAATATTTGGATTTACATTGCTGCGTTTGAGTTTTTGTGGAATAAAATTAGTAAAAACGATACCTAAAAATTAAACAAGGTCGAATTTACTATAGATTAAACTAAAGACTTTCAAGTTATACATATGTACAATGAAATACAAAAGGTTTTTTCAAATTCATTGGCATTATTTTGATGAAATTACTGATTTTTTGTTAGGAAATGTCAAAAATGGTAAAATCGTATATTTTTTGGTTAATAAGACCACGTTGGGCGCCAAAAAAAACTTTACATCCTACACATCGTTAGATGATATACAGGTGAAATATCATCTTTGAAATGTATTGAGCACTCAAAGATTGCATTGTATTTGAAGGTTTCAAGTCAAATTTATTTGTTAAAGAACGAAGATTCGCTATAGCGACCGAAATAATATACAATTAATATCTGCGAAATTTTATCAACTGTTGCAAGGTATTCTAAAACTAAAGCACGAAATACTTTTTTTTTTATGAATACCAAAATACTGAAACATATGCTAGTAAAGATAAAAGTGTATTCCATAACTCATTTAAACGTTCTGAACTCTTTATTTCGTTTCGATAAAATTCATTCAAATACAATTTCATTAATTTGTTTCTACACTACAACCGCTATTGTGTTTGTGCTAAACTAGTTGCATTATGCGTTTATTCGGTATTCGTTTTAAAAACATTTCTACTCGATTTCTACGTAATATATTCTGTTTTTTGTTTTTCTTGTACTTAAAAATCATTTTCCTACAATATTCATACCGTTTTTTCTCTACATTTTAATCTATATGTTTCTTCTTCTAACTCAATATGCAAGTTTGCATACTTTTGCTTAACAAAAATCACTATACATTTTAGAATATTAGGATATTAGCTTTGGTCTTTTTTGTTTTCTATTTTCTAAATATATAATATAGGTTTAGTAATTTACTATGATATACATTTCCATATATGTATGGTTGCGCAAGTAACTGATATATTTTTTTGGTTGATTTAGATTCAATTATTTGATTTTTTTTTTGACTAATTTAATTAAGAAATGTGTATGTGTGTGCTATTTTTTAAAAGGATTTTTGATCATTTTTTGGTTCATTTCATTTTACAAACGATAAGGTTCTAACAATTCACAAGACAATATATTCTGTATTGATTTATCATCGGGTATGTTTTGATTGGATTTCGAATTCAATGCATATTTCGATTTGTTTAATTCAAGAAAGTTGTGTGAATTCACTGTAAAAACATGCTGAGTAACTTTGGAAAATAAATACTTACCAACTGAATGAATGCTTGCAATCTAAACTATTTCTATAACGTGCAGACCATGTAATTTCGTTATAATCACAAGCCAATAAAGCCGTTAAAACATATTCTCGAATCTTTTTCAAAATTATTGAAATTTTCTGAATATTTTGACAAATGAAATTTTCAAAATCGACAATTGTCAGTTTTATTTTCTACCTGGTATTTTTATGATTTTCAAAATTTTACATGCATTGCAAATACCACCCAATCAAAACGTATCCTGCGCACCAAACGTAAACTTCTAACTTCTTCTGCAACCATTTTTGGTTAACTTAATAAGTACCGGATAGTGAATGTCTTCGTCATAAAGTTCCGAGCCCTGCAGTGCAACGTGACGTTCCCAAATAACGTCATTGTATCGGTCTACGATTTGACAGACGAAACCGTGCAATCTACACTGTTCTACAAAATCGCTGAGTGTGCGTCCTCGACGCGGTGCCATGACAAACGCAACACCAGTTTGCGACAAATAGTACCAAATAGTGTCCACTAGCGCCGATCGAGCCTCATCGAAGAACAAACAATCAGCAGACAGGATATAGTCAAACTTCTCCAGCTCCGAACCCAGTCGTTTTCCAGCGTTCTCCCACTTCAATGTCGAGCATTTCGTGTAACAGGATAGTTCATTCAGGCGGATAGATCGTCTGACATTTTCCACCGACATCTGGTTACCGTCGGTCAAATGAACGGCATAAGGTTTGGCGTATTTGGCGATCATCAGTCCTGAAAGGCACGTCATACCGCCGCCCAGTTCCAGAACCCACTTGTTGTCAAAATTACGCAGTTCGCTGAGACAGTAGACGGTGAGGGCTTCCTCAGAGGGCCAAACACAAATATTGCCCGTGTTGTTGAAGCCAATCAAGTCAGCGGGAGTGAACTGTCGGTCCATGTGATGAATATTCACGGAATATTCAGCGGGTCCTAGACAAATTCGATAGGTATACCAGTTTTCGGGTTTCCCGATCATTTTCGGCTGAATATCATCCGAAACAGCATTCTGTTGCAGCACATCGAAACTCTTGAAACGCCTCACCGACGCCATGCTATCTTCACTTTCGTCACTCACCGATTCTTCCGAGTCCTTGCGTAGAACTTTCGCTAAAATCTTCCAGCGTTTTCGTGCATTCGTCTTCGGTTGGACTCCATCGAGTCCTGGATCTGTCGTCGCGTTATTGTTGTTAATCTCGACGGCATTTGAGTCGGCGGCACCTTTTAACGATGGCGGAGGGGGCGAAGGTGCTGCAACCGGAAAATACGTTGACATTTTGTTTATCAAATGACAGTTCTCTTTAATCGTATTCAAGGCATTATCGATATCGTAGTCGAGCATTATGGAAATTGTGGAAAGCTGCTGAGTTTTGTTAGGAATTAATGTTTCCATAGCCATTTTTTAAGTTATGTTAATGATGAGTTTCATTAAGTATTATTTTATTTGAGTTCGAGTCTTTACACTTTATCACAGATAGTTGGATTAGCGGGTTTCAGTGTTTTACGTGCTCATTTGAATATTATTTTCACTTTCACTTTTGTTCATTTTACTTCACATTAAACAATATCACTGCTGAAAATTGTTGGAAAAATTCCAGTTATGTAGATAATAAATGTAACAGTACTATTATTTTTACTCTGTTTCAAAAAAACGTACTATTTTCTTAGAGTTTCCATTCTTAAGTAAATTCATGTTATTGAAAATATGAAAATCATAAATAAAATTGATGGAATCGCGAAAATGTCGAATATCAAACAACAGAAATAACGCATTATCATCATATTTTTGCTAAATATGAGCTACGTTCGATGGTATGTTGCCGTTGTTATCTAGCGAAGATAAAATTTCCAGAAACTTACTAGAATCGATCGAGTAATAAGTGTATTTGTTTTTTTTTCAGAGAACAATTATTTGTAAATAGAATTTTAGAGTAATGGACTATCATCGTAGAACATATCATCTAACGGAATAGTTGAAATATGTATGAAATTTGAGATTTTTATCTAGATTGAATATGTGATATGGTGTTTAAAAACATGAAGTTATTAGCAGAATTGGATCTTTCACAAAGTACCTGCAAGCATCTAAAGACTTTTAGAATAATGAGATAGAGCGGTATCATCTAACAAAATTGTTTTGAAATGTTGCTATTCATGGAGATTGTTGTCTTCTAATTATGAGAAAATTGCTACTTAAAATAGAAAACGAAATATACATTTGATGGATTTGAATTAAGAAGATATTGTGATACTTTTTATGTTTTGATAATCATATGAATGCCCTGGAAAAATGTTTGATATATTTTGATTTATTTTCGATTTAAGCTTCAAGTCCTTTTAATTCAGCAACATAAACCCCACCTGATTTAATTCTACAGATATCGGGCGTTAGGAATAGATTTAACTTAGTCAAAAGTTAGTCAATAAAATACCCTCCGTCAGCTACAAACAATATTATATTCTTTTTATACTTTATACTTTTATACTTTAACTTTTTATACTTTTTAATAACAGATACAGTTCTAAACTCCCTATAAGCTGCCATTGCCGAGGTAGAGAGATCTGAAAAACTGATATAGGATTTTCAGTTCTTTACACAATTAAATCTTATCTGTTTAGATACCAAACAATGCGTTTCACTACATCTCAAAGTTACAGAAGGAACGAGTTCTGGTATATCCGAGTCCAAAGCTATATGCTGGTAAAACTGTTTCCTAACTACAAGAAACACATATTTATAGGGCTTCAGTACCCTCGTCAAAATCTTATTGCAATCGTTTGCAGATATCTAAATCTTTGCGTCGTTAGTCAGATTGAAACTGATGAAAGGACTATGGGCCTGCATGAAGAGCTCTACCCACATCACTTCTCTAATTTGAATATTTGATTTACAAAGCTTAAAGTTCAAGAAGTAACAAACGACACAGAGCAAAATAATTATACCAACAACTCTTTTGTAAAACATACACCTATTCCGCATTTAATAGGAGACATTGCTCAGATAGACATCTGCTGACAGGAGCACCATTGACAAATTCCGCAACAGACAAATCTTCAGAGCTTGCCCAAGCTGCCTCCCTACCGACCTGTCAGTCTCGCACTATGTCTTGCACTGTCTCGCACTCCTATGCTTATTCTAGTGCCTAATGCTGGCTTCTAGTATCTGGAGTCCCTGGTTTGAATCCAGGCCTGGACGAGAGACCACGCATCGAGTTTTGAGTTCGCCTAGCTCTAAGTAGGTATCTGCGATAAATCAGGGGCAAAATGAATCGTCGAACGAATCTTTTTACACTTATATTCACGTTGATTGTAAATTTGTGAATGAAGCCCTCTACTAGCTTCAAGTCCTTGATCCAACCAGGGTTGTTGTAAAAGTTTCTATACTTTTATATGATGAAAATCCCATTTGTATAATTGAAATTTTATCTTTTAGTTTACAAATTATGTCAAATAAACCTTGCTCCAATCCGATTTCAAACGCTTGACTCTATTCTTACAGAGCCGACTCTCTACTCACTAGGCTACACAAGCTTGTTGTAGAGCTGTTGGTTTTCAGCCTACTTTAATGATATGAGCCGAGATTACGTTCATAGTAGTTGGGGCCATGTTACATAGGAGCTGAGACTATGCTATATACCAAAGAGCCCATAATATATGAGTATTTATCGGTTAGCTATATTTTTTTTTGACTCAGGGTACTATATACATAGCGTGTGCTGTCATAAATGCTGTGCTATGTTACATAGGATTATGCGCAATGTGGTTTTTTTTTCAGTGTAGACTTGTCAAGTCGAGAGTATTTTAAGATGTTGTATCGATTTAAATGAACAGGAGATGCTTGGCAAGACTCCTCAACTGAACCGAAGTTTAGTAGAGGCGTCTTGCCAAGCATCTCCCATTCATTTAAATCGCTACAAATGGCATCCAACGTGGGGCCCTAAAACTTGTTTTGGATAGCCCCACCCATGTGAGAAAATAATTTATGAGCATTAGCTTATGACTCCTACGACTTAACGTCTGAATCTCTCATTCCACTCCCACTGACATGTCTTTGAATCGCCTCCGTTGCGGTTCTTACTTTTGCTGTTCAATAGAAAAGTTTAGATCTCACAAACATGTCTTATAGCTTTATCTTCTTCTAGCCGCAAACCTATCCCTTCCCATCCATTTAAAATCAATTCCTGTTAGTTTAACCAATGGATAGCTTCTGTCCTCTTCCAGCATTTTTGATCAAGGTGCAACCTGGAGGAGATGTGGTAAAATCATTAGTAAAATTTTTACTTTTGATTTTACCTCTAGGAAAATTTGTATGAAAATTGCCATTATCCGAACTGCGCACTTGGCTTTAGTGACAACAGCTGACGAAATTTGATCAGTTTATAACCGCCCCATAAAAACGATCACTAATTCAATTTGAGTTCTTATAGAAGATGACCCTACATAATTTAAGTATCTTCAGGCTACTTAGCAAATGGAATTCATTTTTCTAGAAAAAAGAACAATATTCACAGTGTAATATTTTTCAACATTCAACGAAAATTTCAACTCCCGGAAAAAATACGATTTTCAAATTTATTCAACCATGAAAACTTAAAACAATTCAGTAAATCACCTCCTCCACATCCAACATTGTTCTGTCTGCAACTGCACAGCATTTATCTGTTTTCACGTTCATCCAAATGTAAAGTGTCCGAAACATAGAAGCCGTTATCATTTGTTACGACCATATCATTCGAATTGTTTCAAGGATTCTCTCTTCCTTCGGCGATCTCGTGCACTGTAATAAAACCTACTGTACGTGAAATGTGCTTGGTCCATTTCACTTCGTAACGGTCGACAGTCTACTGCACACGATGCGAACCATTACTTAGTTTCATTCAACGACACACAAATCGCATCGTTTGTGAGAAATAGTATTATAGTCTTGTGCTAAGTAGTCGTTGAACACATTCACTCATTTGAAGAGTTTTTTTTCGTTGTACCTGTTTAATGGTATGAAATTTTATATCAAGTACGCGAGATAATACCGTTCCGAGAGAGTGTGGTTATCGTTTCGAATTGAATTTAAGATTATTTTCACCTTTGGATAGTTAACACACTAGTCCATGAAATATACTGCTGGCGACAAACACAGCACAAAGTTGCGTCATTCCGACATTCGAAGTTTTAGAGATTTAAGCTGATTTCATAAATTAGTGTCACAATTCACTTTGCCCCTAGTTTGACTAAAAAATGTACCAAATCGAAGTTAGTCGAAATCAGCGCCCAGTGTGGGGATTTTAATTCGAATTAAAAAACATTCATTAGTAGCATGCAATGTTATCTTTTATTTTATTCCATAGTACACATATCCATCATCCACGCCTACACATCTAATTCCGGTCTGCAATTTCATTTTACAAAACAAATTCTAATGAATCCTATTCAAAATACTTATCACCCGGAACGCGAACGCATTAATCTGAATCCGATTTGTACCACATGGCCAAAAATTATATCATCTTCAGACCGAAACTAATCCAACTGGCTACATCCACTCATCTTTCCCAAATACACTATAGCTTTAAGCTTAACTGAACAATGCCATACAACGACCAGTATCTTGCAGCGACAATACCAATAATGTCGGAACCATGCGAACAAAAAAAATAGTATGCGAAATGAGAAGAGATACTCAGCAAATTGAAAATCACAACTATGCAAAGTTTCAGAGAAAAACTGTAGCGAAACAAAATTTATGTTGCGCTGTTAAAAGTTTGTATTCATGCCAGTTTATGCTTGAGTTTTTAACTATTTTATTTTTACAAAAAAAGTATTTATTCTGATAGCTGTTGCACTCCCATATCGTCGTTCACCCGCACATATTTCCATGAGAGCTTTGTGTCAGGCAGAGCTACCATATTGAACATATTTTTGTAGCTCGTACTTAAGATAAAAATCTCATTGCCATTTATTTAAATGCTTGATACTTTTTCAAATTACTCCATTTTAAATTGTAGGACTTATTTTCTGTGACATATTTTTTCCTAATTCTAAATCATTAGTTACTATTTTATAAATACATCTTCGTTTTTGAGTAGTTAGCTTTTGCGTTAATTTTTTAGTGAACAGATTTTTCTTTATTTCATCCTTTTTTACTGAAGAGAATTGAAACGTTTTCGTTTCCATCGAATGGCAGCACTCTTCATAGCACGATGATAAATGTGCACAGATCCTTGTATATTTTCATGCTGTAAAAATTAATGCAATTGAAATATGCATGTAGAACATTGCAAGATGAATCTCATAGATAGTAAAGTAAAGTTGTCCTACCACAACCCGTTTCGGGTCTGAGGGTTTAATTTGGTAGAGACTTGATTCAGAATCAATGTATACAAATTTCGAGTGATTTGTGAATATGTGGTTGTTTTGATTGTGGTGGAAATGCTATTTAGATACATAGTATAATATGACAGTTGCCACCGGTTAATATTTTTTCACTTTGGCAGAGTGCGACTATACAGTGCATCTGATTTAAAATTAGAATTGGATCATTCATAGGAAAAAATTAGTGTTCTGTAGAGAACTTGTAACTAATGTTACATGTTCTCTTGATTTTTACAGATATTTGAAGCTGGTATGGCTCAAAAATGTATATAATCGGATCAAACTAAAATTCATAGGATGTATTAGTTTTCGATATTAGGACCAGGTCTGACAGAAGTTATTTGAAAATATGGGCAAGATTGTGGTTGTGGTGACATCTTGATGTATTGCAATGAATAAAATACTTTCTTTCTTTATTACTTCCGATGAAGTCGTCAAATTCTAACGGAATGCTTACTCTAGGTTGATCTTAATGTAAAGAATGATTGACAAATTTTGGCAGCAAAATTAGGATAGAGCTGCGATACGATGATTTTGATCATTGTTGTGGTAAGAGATCCTGCCAATAAATTTTTAAATTGTGTGGTACTGGCAAAAAGCTGCCACCTCGAGGCACCTTTATAAGTTTTGTTGCAGAAGATTCTACAAATAAATTTTCACATGATAAGCACCTTACAATAGAAATAAGCAACAATCCTGTTCATTTTGAAAATCTTTCGGATCTTGTCATCAAATCGAAACGAAATTCAGAGATAAAGTTGGTCTCAACGTGAACCAGATTTGAAATACTTTTGGTGTAGAGAGGAGCAGGCAACTCCAGTCATTTTTTCATTATTTTACCAAGCCATACAACTATTAAATTTTGTAATACCTCATAATGGAAAACCAGAAACTGTTTAGGGTTCTCCAGTATTGAAATTTTCGCGGCTCGTAGCTGTCAAAGTGTTTCTGCCCCTATAGCTTCCAATTCAGTCATCGCCAACAAAAATTCAGCAACTTCTACACTGAGAAAGGTGCGTATTAAATTTTCAGATTTAATTTATCGGGAGTTCATCTAGTATCTTACTCTTTTAAGCGAAGACACAAAATCTAGCTCCGCATTGATATTGGCATGGGATACAGATAAAGAATGCCAAAGAAAACCAATTATAAAGGACTAAAAAAAAAATCAAATATGAAATATCTAAATCGTTGTAGGATCCATTGAACAATTTCTTTTTTAGGTTCAAAAACCTTAAAGTTAGTTACGATTTGGAGACCTTAAACTAGTGTCCCCGACGTGATTATATCGGCCCAACGAATGCACCTACTATCGAACTTCATCGATCATCAATCGTTTACACAAAGCGATTCTAATTTTAACTAAAGGGAGAAGCAGTTTAGGAATACATTTTTAGTGATTTTTAAATTAAAACAAATATTTTGATTTTCTTAATCATTTTTCAAGACTCCGGCCAACGAAGATCGTCATTAAAATTTGCTTTGTGTAAATTTTTGAGGCTATAATGTACATCTGACATTATTAAGATTTGCTCATTATTTTGAAAATATTTTTTCTTCGATATTAGTTATCTCTTACCAAAAAACAATGAAAATAACCTTTTTTTTTTAATTTATTATTTTATGTCATATTGTTTTTGCTTTTTTGCCAAAAAAATGCTATAAACTAATGAAACTACCCCTGTTCAAAATTCGAATCTATTTTCAATAAATTGTAGCCACTTCTGACACTCTCCCACTTTCACTTTTTTACTTTCGAATCAACTTTCAAATAAAACAACTATTTCCGAAGCTTTAAAGTAAAACACGACGAGTTTAAACTATCAAACTTTTAATTCGGTTACGATCGACTGGCAAATAAATTTTTATGAACAAATAACAATTTTCCAAAATAACCTTACATTGAAAATTACTGTACTGATTTTCTAATATCTAATTTGCATTAAGACACACTATTAACATTCTATATTTATTCATTTACCTAACAGTTCCCCAAAACAACAGACTTACGTCCAATTGCAGATGAGAAAAATTAAAATAGAAATATAGCAGAAAAAAGATAATCCAAGAAAAGAAAGGAAAACACTGTACAATAATAAATAAAAGTAAAAAAATAAACTACTAGCAAGTTCAAAAATTAACAAAATTGACCCAATTTTTCAAAAATTTTTGTGTCCAAACAACGTCAACGGGAGAGGACCAAGTTGCAACGCGTTATTTTGTCTAGCTATACTAGCACACATCAGTTAGTATAAAAGCACACATCAGTTCGTGCGAAAGGAACGTTAAACGTAAAAGAGGATCTGTTAGATCGACAAGTTTCCCGAACAGAAACCCGGCTGCATAGATCACAATTAACAAGATGGTAATGCAGTTTGAAAAGGAGACATTCGTCAAGGCACTTGTTATAAACACAGTAAGGGATGCTGAATTTATAAAACAAAGAGCGGGTAAACCTACATTGGACAGATTCTAAGGATTCCACAAGATATTGGTAATGGGACCACCACACTTGACAACAGTACTCCAGAATACTGCGATCAAATGACAGGAAGAGATGCATACATGTGGAGAGGTTAACAAAGGGTTTGGAAGATCTAAGGGTAAAGCCGGACAATTTAGAAGCCCTGGTAGTGATATACTGATCGAATTTGAGTTTCGAATCAAATATTACGCCAAGGTCCTTGATATTGACAGCAACATTAAGGGAGGAATTCGAAACAGAGTAAGAGAAGGAAATTACGTAATTTTATGCGAATAACACATTTGTTAACACTTAGCGACATTCAGAGTAAGTGCGTATCTATCATTTATCGTGCGTATATGTATATCAGCTGACTGGAATTTTTGTTGTCTCCGACAGCTGACAGGTTACAACAACATTCTTTGTTGTCAAATAAGTTGTCACCGATTTTGACGTCGGATGAGTTATCCATACATAATGAATTTTTGATAAATTTATTATTTTTCACGTTAATCGCAAAAACCCGTCATATAGGTTCACAAAGAGCGTATTTGTATAAAGAAACGAATTATCACTATATAGAATTCTAGGTTAAAAGCTTTTTGAGCTTGAGTGTTTATATACAGTGGCAAAAAAGTCGTTTCGGGCTAAATACGTTTTAAACCTCCCACACCAAAGTGTATGGAGGATAAGTGGGTAAACTCCTTCCATTCCTTCCAAAAAAAAACTACATTTGTCCTTGAAGTTGCGCCTCCATTTATGCAATGCAATATCTGTCAAATCAACCTGAGAGTGGATTGGTATTTTTGCGAGTAGTGAGCCGTATGTGAGCAACGAACAATCTAGCCTGAGTATGTAGTTGTCGAATCTTATCTTGTATCTCGCTCTGTTCCATTATTTTTTCCTACTTTCCAAGCTTATATATAATCAGCTGGTGAACAATACAATCACAGGTTAGATCATTAGGTCTGTTCGCGTACTTTCAATCACTGAATTTTACTGAATTTTCCTGAATCATGTGGTTGGGGAAATTCATGAAAAGTACGAAAACGCTCTCATTGTATTTCCTGAAAATTCACAACCAAAAGTGTCAGTTATAAATTATCGCAACAAAAATATTCGACCTTCATAGCAACATTACGCAAAAAATATGTTGCTTGCCGCGCATATTTGAAAATGTTTTCTCGCGCCACACGGTTTGGCACTTTTCAGTATTTTTCAGTAGCTCAGACTCTACTGAAATTTACTGAAAGAGGGGAAACTTTCAGTTTTCAGTAGAACGGAGTACAAAAACGGCTTCATTGCATTTAATTGCAATTAATCGCAATTAATCGCAGTACACGAACAGACCTATTGGAAATTTTTCCCGTATACATATACGGAGTTTATACGCTGGTTAGGAACTAACTCCCTACGCTGTGTCCCACACGCTCTGGCAAGCGGCATTAGGAAAAATTGAATTGTGCATACGAAATTTCGGGAATATATTCTTATCTGGTTTTACACACAATATATGATATGAGGAAAAAATTATTTTGAAAGGAGTGCTTATACGCCAGGAAGATAAATCTTTCTTTCTGGAAACAAATCGATAGACCTTTATTCACCTCAGTGTAGCGAAATTTCAAAATCAGCAACATTCTTACAATTTTAGTTCAAAATATCAATAAAACATATGATTTGAGGCGATTACAAATTGTTACCATCCACATGATTTTTATTGCCTTTCGAATCGAATTTGCATGCAAACAAAACCATTGTTTTCACAATCATTGTTTCAGATTAAAGCTCGTATACAAAACCAAAACACAAATAAACACCATCTATACAAATACAAAATTCCTAACCTCACAACATTATTAATTTCAAGCAATTCATTTTATTGGCAATTTCGTATTCATCATCCAACGAATGAATTCCAGGCTTCCGCGTCAATCTCGTGGATTCCGATAACATGGACGTCGTGGCTAGCGAATCCAATCCCGGGATCCCGCATCCCGGGATCCCGGCTAATTTCTGGTCCCGAAAATCCCGGGATTGATGAGCTCTAATCCCGGGATTTTCGGGATCAGAAATTGGCCTGGATTCCGGGGCCGGGAGTCGAGCATAATCGGCAATCAAATTACAGTAAGACTCGAAAAGAGCAAATAGAATCCATATTTATGAGAAAGCAATTAGCATGCAGGTTCACATCAAAATGCGTAAAGAATAGAGCAAAACAAACCGATGTAGCAGTTAACAAGAGAATACAAAGGGGTTTGTAAATAAATAAGTATGGACTGTTTCGCATTAAGTGCATTCGTTACTTCGAATGATTTGAGGAAATTAATACTAGCGAATGCATACACAGATTTACCAAAATCCTCAACAACAATCAAAAAAAGGCTGTGGGCTATGCAAGCAGGATAAAAAAAATAATAAAAAATGAGATAAGACAGGCTAGTATCTCAGGTGAACGGTTCAGTTTGACGTTTGATGAGTGGACATCGACAACAAATAGGCGCTACACAAATTCTTACTGGAGCTACACAAATTCTTACTTAGTGAATTCTTACTGGAGCTTGGTGCGAGTAAGGATAGCAATGACAGTTGCAAACGACCAAGATATATTAAAAGAGCGTTTCGCTGAGTTTGATGTTTCTCTGGGAAAAGACATTGTTACCATCATAACTGATGGGTCAAATGAAATGCAAAAAGTAGGCAGACTAGTTAATACAGAGCAACATATTTGTTTGGTGCATAGTATCCTTTTGGCAGTTTGCGATGTTCTCTATAATAGGAGGTCCATTCTAGATCAAAGAGTTGATGAAGCAGCTGATAATAAGGACGAAGACCACGAAGATTTGGACGCTCCTGAATCAGCTTACTACGTTGAACCCGGTCGCCTGCAAGACACGCTAGATCTGACGGAGGACATCAGCGCATGCATTAAAAAAAAGTTCGTAAGGTAGTTTTATATTTTAAAAAAGCTCCAACGAAAAATAATAACGATCTTCAAAACTACGTCAAATCTGAGCAAGGCATTTAATTGTCTCACTTACTGGATTGTAAAACAAGATGAAATAATCTCTTGACAATGTTTAAACGGTTTTCCATTTTGAAAAATAGTATACATTAATAGGCCTGCAATATCCAGAGCGATTAAAAGGAACTGAGTTTGATTCGATTCAGAAACTTATTGAAGTTTTACTCCTTGTAAAATTGACTGTGGAGGCCTTAAACCGCAAAGATGCAAATTTATGCACTGCTAATACTTCATCAAGATTTTTATTTAGGCTGCTAGGAGAAAAACGGTCCATTCTTGTGAATGATATGAAAATTGCAATATTGGACCGAATAAAAAAGCGTCCGTGTACTGAGCTATCTGGTTAGCTAAGCTATCTCCGGAATCTACATTGTGCCAGCAAAAATTTACCAAGTGAAATAGAATCTCTATTTGGAAACCAAGCAACGCAAATATTTAAAAAAAAATACTTCAATGATCTAGATGCTGAACCCTTTGCTTGCTAGCCAAAGAAATGAGGAGAACCCAGTAGATACCCATATTGAATCAGAACAAGGTAGTCGTCAATTGATGCTACAAGAAGAGCTCCAAAAGTATGAAAGTAATCAATCATAAAATACCCCAAGAAACTAATCTCAATCCATTGCAAAAGAAATGAATCTTTTCGAAAGTGGTGGCACTCGCATAGTTTAGAGCAGGCTTACCAATATTTATCGACCGTTTCCGCGGCGTCCAACATTGGGAATAAATTTAGAAGCAGGCTTGGAGACGATACTTTGGATACTTTGCTATTGCTTCAATGTTACTTCCGAAAAAAACCAATGAACTTTGGCAGAATTTTTATGTGTTGAATATTTTATATGTTAAGAGTTGTGATTTATTGTTGTGATTTTTTGTCGTGATTTGTTGTTGTAATTTGCAAAAGTTGTAATTTTAAATGTTTGCTTTCATACTGTCAACGTCTCGGATAATTAAAATTATTGTTTTTATTTGCATCAATTAAATAAATTAGTAATTATTCAGTAACATATTTTTTATACAGTTTTCAGCTTACTTATTGCTGTAGTTTTGAAATGACGACACATAATATAATCTGTTTATTAAAAACTTGACTTATTTTGTTGTGTTATATTTTGAATCCCGGGATCCCGGGATTTGAGATTTTTGAATCCCGTAATCCCGGGATTGAAAAAATGGTTCGGGATTGGAATCCCTAGTCGTGGCACGTGGAAAAGGCCAATGAATCTATCGTAAATATTTTGTTGACCATTAAAATCATAGCGAATTTAACGGGAAGATATACACTATTGTTTTTTTTTTGGATGAGATGCGGCAGCGTGTAAAAGTCTTTAGGATTTTTTGTTTATAATACATCATTATAATCGGACACCCATCAAATTAATGCATGAGGGATGGCAATCTGGGTGTTTGGGGGCTTAAACTTGAAGCTACGTTTACATAAAGTGTTCCATATTTGAAATGTTAATTGCAAGGAACGGGGCGAGGTTATTTTTTAAAAAAAAAACTGTTGTATTGCGTATGGTATCGAATTTCGCTTTCGACGCAATTTCTATCGTTTATTTTATTATTTCTTGCACCACCAAATATGTTTTTGTTATTGTATACATACAATACACCTTCACAGTGTTCATTTCAAAATACGTAAATATTGTTAAAATTTATTTCGATCGTTCGATTCAATCAATCAAATGTGTTTCGAATGAAAGAAACAATATCCGCAATCATCAAAGAGTCTGTTCGTTACAAATGAACACGAAACATGGTGATTTTATTGATGAATAAAATGCCTACACATAACTCCTTCAAGTTAACGTCTAGTCATTGTTCATAAAGGCAAGAAAGATAACATCAATTGATTGTGTAGTACAAATTGATGTTGTTCAAAGCCATTAGGGACGTTATGCTATTTATTTTTGTAATACTCAGGGTTGAAACATTTGTCCATTTACGGCAACATTAATATGCGTTTTCATTTTCGGCCGAATCATTATTTTCCCATTGCTGAATGGAGTTAATCGGAAAAAGAAGAAGAAAAAGTTATTTTTGTTTGAACTAAGAATGGAACAAACTGAGCGAAACGGTTGATTTGAACCACACCTAGCACAAGTCTCATGATTTGATATTTCAGGATGATTAATGGAGTGGGGGTGCTTAATGATTAGACAAATGATAAAATGTGTTTGATAAGTCTAGTGAGCTTCAAAAACCAACAGAATGATTTTCAAGGACTTTCAATACTTTGAATATATTTTTCACATAAATTTAAAAAGCTAATTAAAATTCGATCATAAAAATTTAAGAAATTACTTTTGAAACAATCCCAGCGTCGTTTTACGTCAAATTAAACCTTGCTACTATAACAACAAATGACGTGTGAACAATTTTCATTATTTATGGTTCCCATCCCGAACATAGACGTGCCATTTTATAGTTTGTTCGTTTCTCGCACGTTCCTATTTTTCATCTCGAAATAAATTAATGGCATTAAATTCCTGCAAGCCATATGTTCCTTTCTTCTCACTTGTATTCGATTGCATGTACCGCAGTGTGTAAGTGGCATTGTAAAATTGAAATAATGAAATTAATTCGTGAAGGCAGGTGTTGCAATCAAATTTTTCATTTTTCTTTTAGTCTCTGTATGAATGTCAGTTTAGAATGTCTACCTGAAAGCGAACAAGCAATGTATAAGTGGCGACTAATAAATGGCGACACTTTTCCAACGTCCTGTATTCTTCGAGAAAAATTAATATGGCCAGTGGTGAATATATATATCCTACCCTACATGCATAATCTAGATCGAAGGGATGTTCATATGTGCTCGCGTGTGCATATGCAGGGATATATACTATGTTTGAAAAAATAACAATGCATTTCTCTCTACGCTAGTTCGCCATTGTCTGCGGACACAAGCATGCTTGCATGCAGCATCATTTTGCTGTGTAGCTGCGGCAAAAACTGAAGTACACTCGATTGTATTAGGAATGCATGAATTGGAAGCTGGCCAATTATTTCATGATTTCGGGAAGAAAAAACGGAAAGATTGAACAAGTTTGGAGGGATTTTGTACTGAAGCAGAAAATAACGTTGGTAGTTTTCATAAAATCAAATATTCTAGATTGCTGTCTGCACACAACAAAAATCAATCGATATTGGATTGGAATTGATAAAACTAAATTGCGTTTTGGTGCTGTGTTTTTCGTTCTACGATATCCCGATTGTCAAGAAGTCTCAATTTTAGGAAGTAATTTTTTTTTGGAAGAACTATAATTTTATTTACTGTTAAACTGCCTCTAGATAGATATCTGGTTTCATTTGCCCCCAATTTGGCAACGCTATTGAATTGATAGATGTTGATGTTGAATTGATAGATGTTGATGTTGAATTGAAAAGATGAATTTGCAGTTGGAAATATACAACTCGAATTCCCACACTGGGCGCGGATTTTATCTCACTTCCAGCTGGCCTTTATCGAAATTATAAAAAGTTAAAAAGGCCAGGCCAGGCGGGGCGGGCCGGGCCCACCCTGACGAGCCGTCACTGCAGTGATGGGACTATTAATGCGAGTATTTAGCTATTTCAGGAATTAATGCAGAAGTAGAGTAAATTTCTTAGAGACTGAATGTAAATTTCAGCTAAAAACACTTGTAAATATACATATTTAATGTTGAACTGATATGTCGTTCGGATTGTTCGAATTATTTTTGAAACAGAGTTTCTTGTATAGCTAAAACAGATTTGTTCAACCAATCAAAAAACGAAAACCAACGGAATCTGTTCGGGATCAGAGTAGAAAACGTACGTAAATATTAATGGAGCACTCAAGGACTGAGTATCCTGCTGTTGACGTCGAAATATAATCACACATATTATTTACATTGTTTGGCAAACAGCTTAATTTTCGTTTTGGATCCAGGGAATGTAAATATGCTATTAAGTCAGCTTTCAAAATGAGCAAATTGTTCCCTAATTTCTTGTTCCTTACTAATTAATTATTAATTAGATACCAAAACTAAAAACATAACGAATACGTAGATTTTTGGCATTATATTTTCTTCGCAAATTACAATGATATTTCTTCTATGCTTGCCTTGGAATTATCCCAAGCTTTAATCTAAATGCACTTTTGCTTTGATGCTGCCTTTCTGAAATAATCAGATTGTTCACTTCAATAACGAACAGAATATATCATATATAAGGAAAAATTCGCAGTTGATGGCACACATAAATTCGAGCGTAAGAGCTAAATTCATATTCCGTATAGCCATAGCTTCCATGAACGCATTATGGTCCATTTTTGATGGTACCAGGGAGACAGCTAACATCCATATCCTGTCGTTCGTCATGGAAGCGAATGTAGGAGAAAATTTGTCTCAACGAAATTTCAGTCACATATGTATTTTCCTTGTGCGGTAGTAATAACAGTGAGCGAAATGAAGCTGTAGAGATTTTTCGAGTACTTTTTGCTTAATGTAATGATTATGGATGCATGTAATCAAGCTGGCATTCTTGATGAAGGGAAAAAAGACGTTCCCCGATTTTTCGGGAACATTAAAGCGTTAAAAACGGAGAATGATAATAAAGATGTCTGGACGTCAGATTAGAGAATTGACACCAACTTCCGAAATTCCCAACACCTTGGAATTCCATCTAAAATACCTATGAACATATCAATCATAAATTTCTCATCACATTCATCGTGAAATTCGCATAAAATTTGACAACTTTCTAAATTTATCGAGCGTAGAAATAGTGAATTAACGATTAAAAGGCCATAAATCACCCTCTGCCCCTGAATGTTAAATGACTGACTGTCAAATCTATTATATTCCATCATGTATATAATGAAATATCATAATTTTGTATATTCTAAGTCAACCTGCTTATTTTTAGAGAAATTAATAAAATCTGTTCAACAATTCTCTGGCCAGCCGATAGCATGCCGAACGTTCACCCACCCCAATTCCTCCATCATATTCGAATATTTGTTTTTTCTTCTTCTTCATCACTCATCCAAAATTTATTTGATTTTGTAGTATGTCTCGTAAATTATGAAAAAGTGTTGAAGTTTTTATCAGCCCCAGTACCGTATTCTGCCTCAGCGCCATAGTCACCGTTGTCGTCGTGGTCTGGTCGGATCTAACAGAACGATATGTGCGTGTGAGTTTAATTCAATATTATCGAGCGTTTGTCGATTAAATGTTCGTGGTAGCTTGAATTCGTGTAGTATGAGAGATAAACATATGATGGAATAACATTACCTTGACTACGCACCAAACACCACATGACATCAGTACCCGACACACCGACCCAGACAAAAACCAGACCATTTTCCACGTCGGGCCATGTGAGAACGTGCGAATCTTCAGATATATTTCGAAAAAATCTTGATATTTTGTTAGAAACGAACAACAGCCAACAAAAAAGTGAAAAGATCGCAAAAGAAACACACCGTCGCCGACAAATCGAATAAGATGAAAGCTTTGATGCGAGAGGGCGATGTGTGTGTTTGGGAACTCATATTGAGAAATTTTCGTTTGAAATCGTTCTTTTGTCCGTGAAATGTGTTACGAGTACAAAGGATTCGGGCGTGCGGTGGAATGGCTGCAATGTAAATTTCGAAAAAAAAACTCAAAGGAAATGTATAAATTTACTGTTTGTTGTTTACTCTCAGTTCAGTTTAATCAAATGTCTAACCTGATTTTTTTTGCCAGTAAGGACAGACCTACTGTAGGAAAAATTTAATACTATAACGAATCTGACAAATATTTTTTCGATTCCATAAATTTTTTTAAAATTCCGTCTTATTATCGCTTTTGAAGTTTTAACAGTTCGCCGTTTCAATAAAATTTTTATTTGATCTACTATTTCTTGGCATCAAACACCAAGACTATTTCATTGGATTCGACTATTTCTTACCGACCAGCACCCACTCGATTGAAGCTGACACTTTCCAAAAAGCCTCTTTCAATTGCATCTACCCAACCATCCATCCATCCATAAATGCGAACAAATCTGTTTGCTTTCAATTGTCCAAAGTAACGAATACTGTACAGTCATGCAGAAGATTAGTGTTGGAAATTGAAAGAATTCCAGAGAAAAGGAGATCCTAGAAAATTATCAGTCAAAGCAGATTTCGTTACATGACTCGACCTCCAGGACACTTGTTTTTCATTCAAATGACAGAAAGCAACTGGACCGTAAAAAAGAGAGGAAAAAAGAAATTAAGTAACAGTACTTGGAAAATAGTTCACGTTCAACATTTCTATGAAGCACAGTCAATTCGTACGTATGCCGTTGTCGTTGGGTGGAAACTGAAATCTATTTAACAGTAGATGACAATTTTTTCTTTTTGGATCTAAAAGTTCGGAATGAGTTCATGGGAGATATGTTTCGTCTTGTTCAAAGTGCTGGAGGAGGGCTATAGAGACTTTATCGTTGTTTTGGCATTATAATTGTGTTGGAAAGTTGCCGATATTGTTAGAATAAATTTTTATTTTTTCAATTGAAACATTATGTTAGTAACGAGGGGTACTCCTATATACAAATCGAAATAAACTACATGGCGCGAATATTTAGGTGATTAAAAGATGTCAATGGAAAAGGTAAGGTTTTAGATACACATCAAATTTGTAGATTTCCAGCATATATACACTGCAGGCAAAAAGTTTAAGACCACATCGCAGAAATGAAGCACACTTAGATTTATAAAACTGCAAGTACCTTTTTTTACAGTAATTGCCAGTTTTAATGAGGGTTGCTATGAAGGGATTTAAAATTTACATGGGATTTCGAAATTCTCAGCCAGGGTAATAAAAAACGTTGGGTTTTTCCCACTTTAAAGACTTTAGGTGTCTACAATTTTTTAAAGTAATTAAAATAAACCTTTGAAATTTCTGGGAATATGGATTTGAAATACTGTGAAATATTCCTATAAATAGGTACCTTATCCTCAAAATATTTCATTTGTGAGTTTTTGTGCTGACAAGTAATACGGATTGTTATTTTCAGCGAATTTTATTCCGTGCACTTGTGATATTTAGTTATTGATACTTTTTAGCAAAGTTTTGGTAAAATTTCTGTTCAAAATGGGAAAAGCGCGCAGTATTAAGCTGGAAGTTAGAAGTGTGATTGTGGCGCTTCGTAAACAAGGAAAGTCAGAGAGAGAGAGAGATCAGTAATGAAGTAAAAATTTCAAAGAGTGCTGTACATAATGCTATCGTTAAATTCAAGAACAGTGAAAGCTATTGTGATGCTTTAAGGAGCGGGCGACCCAGAGTGGCAACAGAAGCAGAGGATAAGACTCTAGTGCTTATGAGCAAAAGGGATCGAAAGTTAACTGCACCGGAAATTCGAGCAGAGTTCAACGCGGGACATTCAAAGTCCATAAGCTTGTCAACTGAAAAACATCGTCTAAGGGAAGCTGGACTCGTGGGGCGTGTAGCATCCAGAAAACCTCTGCTTCGAAAAGGTAGCAGACAAAAGCGGTTAGAGTGGGCACGAACTCATATCCAGTGGACAATTGACGACTGGTCACAGGTGCATTGGACAGATGAATTAAAGTTTGAAGTTTTTGGCTCCAAACGGAGGGTTTATGTCAGGTGATCTGCTGGAGAACGAAAGACCGCGAACTGTGTAGTACCAACTGTAAAGCATGGATGTGGTACTGTTATGGTTTGGGGGTGCTTTTCGCTTGCTGGAGTGGGTGAATTAGTTCGAATTGATGGCACGTTAACTAAAGAACGTTATAAGGAAATCTTGCAGAACACGGCCATACCATCAGGTTTACGGTTAATTGGGCGAAATTTCACCTTTCAACAGGATAATGACCCCAAACACAGTTCTAAATTATGCAGAGGATATTAAGCTGAAATGGAGAATGATGGAATACTATTGAATATGACCTGGCCCCCACAATCACCTGATTGTAACCCAATTGATTTGTTATGGGAGGAATTAGATAGAAGGGTACGTGAACGCTGTCCGACGTCAAAGCAACACTTGTGGGAGCTTCTTCAAGAAAGCTGGAACAATATCTCCCAAGATACTGTAAGAAAATTAGTTGAAAGAATGCCAAGGATTACTAAAGCAGTAAAAAATGCCCAAGGAGGATAGTTTGATGAATGTAGAATTTAAAGTAGAAAAAGATTCTTTTTGTTTATTATAAATTTTGACTCGTAAACTAGAAAAACAATAAGCTGACATTTGACAATTACAAAAAAAGTAATCAATTATCTTTTATCTAGAAATAAAAAAATTCTAACTACCATGAAAACTTTGTGTATTTTCTCGATTCCTAAGTGGTCTTAAACTTTTTGCCTGTAGTGTAGTTTTAGTTTTCTTTTCTTTTTTGGAGAGATTTGAAGATGTTTTTACTTATTTTCGAACGACAAGATTCAGTGAAATCGCGGTGAGTGCGTCATCTCTTTTCAGGGAACATTGATTCATATAAGGATTAGATATGCGTTCTATTAAAATTAGAATATTTAGCCCTTTGGCGGCGGCGGAAATTTTAGAGTATTTTCAGATACCTATATATTTCTATGGAGAGAAGAAATTTGGTAAAATAATGTATGTAAAATGAGAGTTGTTAATGTTTTAAGGTTATCTATGAAAACATTTTGATAATTTTTTGTGTTTTCAAAAAAATGCAAACGATGGAGAAGCATCTTTTGGCTACATAATCAAATTAAAATTCTTTAACCCAAAAGCACGGTTACTCTTCACCAGAAAACCTTTTTTGAACACCCGAAATTTGTTACCGTTTTATCTTTCAGGAAGTTTCTGTAGTTTAGAAAAAAAAAACATGTGGTGTATATAAAAAAAGTAATAGTATAAAAATAATAGTGTAGCCTAGAAGAAATTCCTACAGTCTATGTTTCGACATCCACTTTGATCAATTTTTCAACAGAGGTCATTTTTTTTTTAATGTCATTAATGACTTTTATGACGATTTCCTTCATGTGTGGACTGTCTCCCTGAAACAAGTTTTGTAGAGTTTACACGGCTTTGTTGCACATTTCCAGACGCATTCGAATGATATTTTTATAATGCAAAAGTTTCTTGATTATTTTTTTTGTTTGATTTAAGTTTAATTTTAGCAGTTATGATGAACAGAATTAAAACTGAACAAACAATAATTTTCTTTCGAATGCGATCTAGCAATAAATCATCAAAAAACTTACATCTGACGCTGCAAAAAATTACAAATCCCAACTAAACAATCTACTCATAACCCGAAAATAATGAAAATCCTGTTAATTAGCACTTCATTAATTTCCTTTAATTAAAATCGGGAGTCATCTTCACTATATACAACATTCCAATCGATTTAATAGCATTCGAGATGAAAAGCAAAAATCATTTCATATGTCTCGTATTTGGGGGCGTATTTGCAAATCACTATGTCTAGCGCGTGAGAAACATTTACGTATATATCTACAGAATCACGAGATTATTGTACCATATGTGTAGCAGGGTAACTGGTTCATATCAGATCCTGGTTTATTATGTATCAGACATCCGCATGTTTTCCGATAATTATTTTCATAAAATTCGATAGCATTTTCCTTTCCCGAGATATGAGTTTTGCATTTTCCTTCGCTTTTGGAAGAGGAAACATACGTGTGTATCTTTTGCGTACTATTCACGTACGTCAATGATTTTCACCTATCATATATTTCACTGCGATTACTATGAATGAAATTTTTTGGTTTTTCGTATCGAGATTACGAAGACAAGAAAAAAAAACGACAGTGAGAAAGCTAAGGAAAATCACCAGTTGTATAGATCGCATGCTGATTTTCTAGGTCATAAGTTATCGACCACTAACAGATTTAATGCACGGATGTGTAAATATTTGGAATGTGAAAATAATCTGAGTGAATTTTTATAAATAAGCGAAATGGCAATATGTACTGGAGTTTATATTGCTGGCCGTTATATAGCCACTGGAAATTTACGTTTTCGGATTGTGGTTCCGATGTGGTGGAATTTTTATTTTCGTTCAGGTCAGAAGACGTCAATAAACCAGAAATTTTTGAATTAAACGTATGAATATAATGATGTTGCTTGCTTTCGATGAAGGAGCAAAGTGGCAGGTAGCTGGTTAATGTGTACAGTGTGGGAGTACGTTATTTTCAAATGAACTCAATTCGGAGTCATTGCGGTGGAATGTGAGTGTTGCTATGAGAAGAAATTTCGGTAATCATACGAATATGCCTAATTGGAAATTTCAGTGAAGAGGAAAGTGTTTATGCAACTGGAATATGAACCGACCAGAGGCAGAATATATTTGGTTCGTAGCTACACAAGCTTTTCTTTGATAAGTTGAACTTAATTACACACATCGTGGGAGGAAATGACTAATGAATTCTGGCTTAGTATTTCAGTCGAATACGAATATGAACATATTTTTACCTTGACTGCAGAAATCGATAGAATATTCATTTCAGTAAATCGTTCCATCGAAGTAACGGGACCATTTTACCATTTACAATCATTTGTCGATAAAATAATACTTTAACTAAAGCCTGTGACTAATCGCGTGTCAAACGAAATGACAATAGAAATCACCACCTACCAGCTGACATACAAAACGTCATGCATGAAATATTTTCTTTCACAGCAATGCAACATACATAAACTTCACAAATAACGTACAAATCTCGATATGTCCGTCATATAGCAAAGATTCTTGCATTAATCAACAACAGCAGACTGGCGTGTGTTGTGCTATTGTGTTTTCACAAAATAATAGCAATATATCAATCTGTTTAGTATCGTTGCACATTTCATACATGCACAAAACGCCATTCGTCATGTCGAACTGCAATCACACTTGCAATAAATAATTTCAACATACTCATGTCGTACGCTCAGAATCTAGAACGAACTAAATGTACACGCTTTGTACTCGGTACTGCACAGAGTGTAGGATCTCCGTTACGTAAAGCTTGCAGTCATTCGGTTCTGGCTACTGCATTTCAACGCGTTTATGTTTATAATTTATTTTAAGCTGCTTTGCTTTGGCAAATGTTACGTTTTGCGATAAGAGTCCTCGCGTTTAGTCCCCGAATGGTTGCTCCACAGCCTATTGCATATGGTTGTGGAGCAAACGTCATATGGGCTGTCACTTCATGTGTTGGGTTAGTTAATGGAGTTCTAGCTTAAAGACTTGCAGGGTGGTAGAGGCTGTGAATTATAGAGAGAAGCTAATAATTCTCCGATGGAAAAATAAAAAGACACTTGACGAGTGAAATATAAAGACGAACTTGTTTTTTTACTAAGTGTGACAAATTGTTTTGTGTTCCGCCAGACCAGAAAAAAACTACGATGACGTCCAATATATGGGTATGGTCCTGGGCCGCAACTTTGAGCGTTGCATTCCGGACATTACTTATTCATGATGAATGTAAAGAGCCCAAATTTGACCCAGCAATGACATTTATGAAATGAATTTGGAGGTCAAATGACGACTAGTGTGTCCTTCAAAGACTATATACGCTTGAAGTGTATGTATGAAATTCAGTTTCGAGGCTCAATATTGACTAGCAGCCGCAAGAGCTTGATTCGTCCAATACTAAGTCAGTTTATTCAAGAGAGTGATTTAATTAAAGGTTACTGGCATTATTGATTCTGTGTTAAATATGACTAGCTGATTAGCGCTTGAAAACATTTGATTAGGCGAAATAAATTTTCTATAGGTCATGATTTGATTTGAAACTGCCTTTTTTATGTCCTGGGTCCATAGCTAGAATAAACTCTAGAATAAACTTTATTCTCGGATTGGCGCATGTGTTCTACTAAATATTTTTAGTCGTATTATTAATCTTCATTTTATCTACGCAAGTGAAGCAAACCTATAAATTTTCATTTTTTTTGTTTTGTTGAAAGGGTAACATATTTCAAACAAAAGTTTCAAGATCGAGTTATGCAATGTAGCTGGGAAGTTCACAGCCCAAAATTGGTCCAATCCTACAACTTCAGATGCAGTAATCGGATCGAAACAAAGGACAAGTTGGTCTTAAAACGGCGCAGGTCTGCAGACGAGTGATTTGGTTATTTTAGTGCTGAGAAATGCTACTATTATATTTCTAAGGAGCACGTTTGGTAGAAAATGCATTCAATATCTAGACATTTTTTCTACTGACTTTCAAAAATCAGTTTTTCGAGTGGTTCGTATGCGCCAGATTTTTTTCTTCCTGTCAAACGATCAGCTTAAGAGTATATATTTACTTCTACAGCCAATTGGACGAAAATAGTGTGCGTGATGACTTCGCTGGATTTAATTTCAACTGAACTGGCGTTAAATTCGATATTTGCCTTTATTTCAGCTTCATACGCAAGTTCTAAAAAAAATATTTACTTCAGATACATCATGCTTCGGAATGTTTGATAGAGCTTTTGCGACTGGTGCGAACCACGATCTTTAGTCCTTTTTATTTCGCAGATCAGATCTTAAGCCCAACCTGCTTTCTTCCGTCTGCGAACTATCTTTATGTTCTTCTAAACTCTTCAAATTCTATTCTAACGTTCAGTCTTTAGTTAGCATTCATCAACAAACCAGTCGATCCGACCTCTGTGACTACTGTCTAAGAACGCGTACGTAAGTAGTACTAATGACAGTATCATTTTCTCGTTTACACCACGAATACTGGCCTCAAGACTCACTCTCCTTTTATCAAGCTTTTCTTGGGTGAATCGTAACGCAATATTGGTATTCTCGTCATTCAGGCAGTGATGGGCATTGAGACGATTAAATGTGAAGTAGATTTTGATAAAAAAAATGGAGCAGATTCAGAAAAAGTAGTAGAAATTAGACATATATATAGTATATGAAAAAAACGAGAACAACGACTTTTGCTGTATTCTAAGAACTTAGCCAGACGAACAGCGAAAACGCTGATCATCAGCATTTTACAATAGATGCCACACGCTCGGCGTTTTCTTATCGTAGAGGTGCTTCAGTCAGTGGCGGCTCGTGGGAATTAATGTAAGTGGGGCTAGTCTGCAATGACCAGTACTTTCTTATATTGGAAATTCGGAACAGTTTTATATTTAAAAATGGGGTTAAAATAAATAAATACTATGCACAAATAAGTCAATTCAGTAATAAATTCCTCCGGGAAAATTCTACTAAATATTCGCATCAGCTTATTGCTGCCTATTTTCTTTGCGCCTATTTTTCTGTTGAATAAATCTATCACCTGCTCATTAAAATGTTCAGCTTCTTTACTAATAGATAAATTGAAACGTTTTTTTATATTTATTAAAAGTTTTAAAAAATAGGTTGCTAAATCATCTTTCAGAATCTGCTGGATCTAGGAGTGGTAAAACGTATTTAAATTAAATTATTTATTGATATTATTATCTTTAAAAGAAGCTTTACAATTCAGTAGCAGATGACATATTTAGAACACTTCATTATTGTATATTAATTTTGACTGACATTTTGACAAACATCAATTATATTGTAAACAGTGTATATTGTATTGTCTCACACATTTTTAATGTAATCAACATTTTGCATAAAATACCATACGTACAGACCTGTTTGTATCATATTGAATCATGTTTGAGACGAGCACAAAATTTTTCTATCATATTTATCATATTAAGATAATATCAACAAGCACTGTAAGAGCAAAACTATCGTTTACTCTTCAATTGCAAAACCCAATTAGCTTAATTTAACCCACTGGTACTACACACACTTTATTCAGTTAGCGAACGACGAACAAGCGATATACCAATAGAAGCTTAAGATTAGGGTTTAGTCCGTTGGTTACTCTTTTTGCCATTGCGTATGACATGCACACACTCGGCGCTCAGCGATTTTTTTCATTCGTTTCCTCTCTTTTGTGGGGCTAGTTCAACATAGCCCGGCGCACATTGCATGTGGAACAGAATATGGAAAGAGAATATAATATGCGAATATAATATGAGAATATAATGCAATATGCGAACTTACTTCGCATATTGCATATGCGAAGTAAGTTCTCTTGTATTGAATTATATGTACATACGAATTTGTGAATGATAATGAAATACAAATTTCGAAAGAGACGAGACATTAATGGATTTTAAAAACAGTTGGTGAGCGAAGTACTTTGATAATTTGTTTCGCTAAAATGAAATTTTATAGTTTGTAAAAATTGAAAAAGAGATGGGTTTCTTTACATTTTGGAATAAAAAAGGATGGTGGGGCTAAGCCCCACTAGCCCCATACGTAGAGCCGCCACTGGCTTCAGTTAATGCTTAATGGTTCACCGAAGTTGCATCAGTGCTATCTTCACTAAAAAGTATTTCCGCGGGAAAAGTAGTAGATATGATTTGCTACGTAGTAGAGTAGTAGATTTGGAAAAAAGCAGAAAAATGCGACCAAAAGAAAGAAGGTTGGTTAAAGTGGATTTACCTTTGACAAAACCATGCTATTTATTAGCTAGGCTAGGCTGAATAAAGAAGTAGACTCTCTTGTAGACCACTTTCTGAAGCATCTTGCTAAAACAAGGAACAAGGGAAATGGGACGGTATTTTGAGATGAATGTACGATCTCTGACTTTATGTATAGGGAAGATGTTGACAATTTTCCAGAGAGAAGGGAAAGAGCCAGAAGATATATAATACTTATATTGAACAAGATAGAAAGAGAAACGCACAGAGATGATGAAAGAGATTTAACCAGGATGTTTGGAATACCGTCGGAACCACTACCGGTATTGGCATCGATATCTTTCATCAAAAGCCCAATTTATAAAGGGTTGGTTCGAAGCACGAATGTAATTTAGGCGATGTGGAGAGAAGATTTCGGGAAGGAGGAGGAAATGTAAGAAGCAAATAGTTTACACACTTCATATTGAGTGCAAGCAGCTTTATCATTGGGGATACTAGGAGAGTTTTTCAAAGAACGGGTGGATGACCAAAAGGGTTTGAATTTTTTAGTTCTGATTGATGCTTCAATGCCAGTATTGTAAGTGCACATGGCTTGCCTGGCAGCTTCTTTCAATTAGAGCGTAGTTCTTTATAAAAACGGAGGTCAGATCTTTTATATAAATTACGAGCTGCATTTTTGGCTTCGAGTGCGACTGCAACATCATAACTGAACCAAGGAGCATCATTCGGTTTTTTAAAGACGATCAGTTGATGTGAATTGCGGAATATGGTTTGAGAGGAAAATATACAGTTTGGGCAAAGTATCATCAATGTCAAGGTAAGGAAAGAAAGTGAAAAAGTTCATTCTATTTATTTCAATTGCCATGCCAATGAAATCAGCTTTGTGAAAGTTAAAACGTACTAAGGAAAGGATTTTATTCCTCACAGAATTAATATTAGAAATTTTAAGAATAAGAGGAGATGATGAGGATCAGGAGGCACATAGGGAAAGAGAGCAGCACTTAATGATCATTTTGGGAGACTGGACATGATAATTTTGGTAGATTGAAAAGAGAGCAGCACAATGATGATTTTGGGAGATTGGATGAAGGAAGATCCAGAATTCTATTGCTGGCATTTGGTATGTTGTCAAGCTATGAGTTGGGAGTTTAAAATCACTATATAACAGAACTTAAGTGATAGAAAAACGTATAATGAAGTAAGAACAGATTTCCGCAAGGCATCGTTCATAAACTGACAGAGGAAGGTTGCAGGTGATATATATTGAAGCGCCGATTAAGGTTTTTGCCAGAAGGTATGGCGATACGCATGGCACATATGGACAAGACTATGCTCTCCTTGGTACGGTTGGTTTCGCCAATTCGTGTGGCTAGATTAAATAACCGAATTTCGTGCTCTTCATACGCAATTTATTCGGCAAAGCAAGGTTCCTAAAGAAGTGCCGGATCTTTTTTCTGGATAACTATGCATCGTATTTTCTAGTGGATGCGTTGTGATGGTGGCAGTGTTATACTAATATAATCTCTAACAAACTATCAAAGTGACTGTATATGGGCTTATAAAGACGTGTTAGAAATCTCAATGCGATGCCGGCAAAATGCTTGACATTCGGCATATGGTTGGGCTGATAGCTCGAACTTTAAAATAGGCACTGAACCAGAAATCCCAATTGTTAATAGAGCTGGGAGAAAGAAATCAACACCACATCGTCATCGACAGCAATGTTGCGGATGTGGCAACTAAAGAGGAAGTGTCAACTTTCGAGGAATCAACGTCTCGGACAACCAGCTTAACTTCAAAGCTACCTGATGTCGGTCCATTCCAGGTGACCACACGAAAAAAAACACATCGAAGTTAGAGCAAAAAGCAATGTAAAGCAGCATTTTAGCATTGCCGGGAAGCATTGTTGCATTGAAAGAGAGGAACCGCACCAGATCATCGAGGAACGCAAAGCTTCATCCCAATTTTTTCCATATTTCATGTCCATATCCTTAAACGGAATCAATTTCTTTAGTTAGTTATTGCCATTAGCTTTACAAGAGTATTTCAATCATTAAAATTGGATAATATGATCAAAAGTTCTGGGCAAAAAACGAAACACTTCGCACAGCGGATAACCTAGAGGCATATTATTTTGACAATTTAACCAACTCTGCCACACTGAAGACACTATAGGTCAGAATTTGTCATTTAATCGCAATTGACAAACGTCAAAGTCATATGTTATAGCTACAAATTCTCAAGCTCATTGAAATGAGAGCTATCTAGCGCTACATATGAAAGTGATTTTATTAAAGAGGTGCTAGATGGTTCAATGCACAAAAATCTTAATTTGTCGTCTTGAATGATTCTTAATAAGTCCTGCGAGAAAAATTAAAGTGATTGAGAAAAATATTAGTAAATCATAGAAATGACGTTCAATACATAGTTCACGAATATTTTTATGCATATTTGGTTGAAAGCATCTCTGAAGAACGTGAAGGACATTTTCTCCGAAATACCTACGCCAAATAAGTATAGGTCTCAATCAAATGAGGGAAGGTAATTGTCTTTCTGATTAATTTGACAAGAGATATTAGAAATGTCTGATAATTCTGCCCGTAGCTCTAACATCTATGCCAAGGTGTTGGCGTTGACATTATAAGCGCAGTAAATGTAAATACTTATAATAAAAAAGATGTAAATACTTTCCTTTCCATTCCACTTTACTTTCGGAATCTCATCACTTACAGTAACCGAAATTCAATTAGAACCACATTTATCTTTGTATATATTTATTCAACCCATCAGGTTGAGTAATTCCAGGTAAAAATATATATATAACCATTTCAGCCTGAAACCTGTTTTGTATCTCCACAATTATTTATGCTATTCATTCAGATTCCACGAAAGCGAATCATTTTTATAACATTAAAAGCTAAATACAGTCCAACCTACAGTAAGGCATGAGTTTTGGCTGTGTATACTCGTATAGGGCCATTCTTGTGTTTCGGAGAAAACAATTGTTAGGGAAATTTGATATTCACGATTTCGGAATACATGAAAACATTTTGAAAAATACGGAGAAAAATAGCAACTCAAAAGGTTAAAGTAATTTCCAATATTGAAATTACTACTGAAAGACGTCATAGAAGTGGCAGGTTTTCTTTAAAAAAATCAAATGAACTATTGAGAAAACTTCAAATCAGAAGTAAATAAGCAATATCTGAAAGACACAGGAGAGTAATATTGAATACCGCGTCACAGTAACTTCAATATAATCAGAATTAAATTTAAGCATTTCGGCTTGTTGTGTCGAGTAAATTTTTCCAGGATCACAACGTTTTGAATGATTGAAAAGATCTTGCTTGTCTCCGAGTTTTTGAAAATTTTATCCTATTTGGAAAAGTGATTTTTAATTTTTTGTTTTTTTTTTTTATTTTTATTTCATGGTAAGAAACCAATATGCAGGTTCACAACGAAAATGGTAAGAAACCAATATGCAGGTTCACAACGAAAATTTGTCAACAGGACAATGCAGTAATTCATGTAGCAAGTGCAGCTATCTTACCCCATGTACAGGATAGGCAGTTTGGTACAAGGACTAAGGTAGTTTGTGAAGGGCGGGAGCTGCGTAACTCCATTTCTGAGCTAAAAGAGAAATTAGATCGGTTTAAATTCATAAATATTTATATATTTCAAGCCAATCCGTGACGTAATACTGACAACATACTGAAACGGGCTGATTATTATCGAGATATACTCGAGATTACCTGTTAAAAAATGTACATGTTTAATGCGCTACTAAGTCGCGGAGCTGAACATTAAGCCATCTTGTAAACTGATTGTTAATAATGTATCTTCTATCTTTCATCCCCCAGATTGAAAACGGGTTTGCTTATAATATGCTACAATGTTGATTTTGAACTAAAAAAAAATATTTTTAAATGCTTACTTTTTGTCACCTTCAAGTAGTTATAAAAATAATATAAATAATTTTCGAAAAATTATATTTTACTTCAATATCTTCTAGTTGCACAACAAACATCTGCGAAATATTCAACTAGCTTCTTTATCTCTAGTTTTATTTCAACAGCTCTGCCATTTTCAAGTTTCACCTGATAAAAACAGAGCACTTACTCATAATGTCTACTCTCAACTTACTGCTCTGCCTACTTTTAAACTGTTTTCCGCATAAAATGACCATCAAAGAGCTTATGCTCGAGCACAACAGCAGTGAAATGCACTTAAATTGTCTTCTACGATTATATCTTTGCGACAGCAGTAAAAGCAGAAGCACCACCAGCAGCAGAGGTCACGACACCATGGCATAGCGTACTATCTACACCATAAATGAGCGAAGGTTCAGCCTGATTAAGCACGATATAACATGAATTGAAGCTATAGGATAACTGTATCTCCCACGGTTCAAGTAAGTCGAGTCAGATTAAATCCGGATGCTGACTCCTACATACACACTTATCTAGGATTTCTACTTAGTTTCCGACAAAATAAAAAGCTCGTGAGCAGCTCTCAACTCAACATAGATCTATGGTAAGGATGATACTAACTTATATATTACTCGTAGCTCGTTGAACAAGGAGGCGTGTTACTCTGGGAAAATTGTTACAGTATCATTCAAAAGGATTTGATCGTTTCACAAAAAAAAACGTTTCTTTGTTTAAAAAAATTATTTGAAATTATAAAATTATATACGCTTTAAAACTATGCCTCCGTAATTTCAACTTTTTTTATTTTCATAAAACTTATTTTTTCCTCTAAAAAAAATCAATTTCATTCAATGAAGATAGCTTATATTAAGTCTTATCTAAGTTTCCAGAAACCTAATCATTTTAATAAAAAAAATTTGACGTTTTAGGTATCCATTTTACGACAGTTTTCTATCTTTTAACTAAATGTGAGTAGTTACACTATATTCTTACATAGATACGCTTCTCAAAATAGCAACTTTTAATTAGATACTTAGTGCTAAGCTTACGAAATGCAAATTAGTTGCATAGTATATACTTAAGAAGATTACAACAAAGCAGGTGGCAAGTAATTACGACAGGATGTAAGGGTTGCCAGATGAGTTTTTAGAAAATTCCAGGGCATAAATGTTGAAAGGTAAGAACCATTAGTGGTCCCGAAAAATCGGCTAGATTTTATCAGAATCGATTAAATAGTCTATGAAAAAATAATCTCACTTATCCGCATTTATATCTTTTCGTATTCTTTCTGGTAAAACCCCAATCACCTTCATAATTTCCATTCTTTTCCGTCAGTTTTAGTCTTTTGCAGCTATTTTCAACTAACGGGAAAGTTTGCCCACCACCAACTCATCTTTGCGACTCTGATGAATATTGAAAGGATGGCAGAAGACAAACGATAATTTATTTATTAGCCTAGCTCATTCCGCTTTAACCTCAGCAGATCAATATTGTTATTTCGTCCTGTGACCTACATTTCACAGTCAAAGTGTAGTAGGATGTGACCGAAGAACAGCTAAATACGATTTACATTCAATTACGATGACAGTTTGTGAAAAAGGATTCGCAATAGAGCTTGTCGTGATTGTTCTTCGGTCGAACGCATGAATATTTAGAGCTTCATAAATGGAAAAGTCTTTTCTGCAGAAATCTTATAATAGTATAGTATAATTAGATTAATATTTTTAAACTAAAATAAGTGAATCGCTAGTGTAATTATGCAATGAACTTTTAAATGCGTTTGAAATATCGTTACATTTCTAGTTACGCAAGTGAGTACACATTACAAGACATTACGCTCGTAAAGCCAACGCGTGGCTCAAATCATTGAATTTTCTTCACATGAATAACTTGCCACCAAAATCGATCGTCTGTTTCCGTGCCTTGAACTCGCCCCCTATCATTATCCGTGTAAATAATTAATACACGTCATACGAATTCTCATTTTGGCAAAAGAGACGAAGAAAATAAGGAATTTCAGAAATTGATAGCTGGCTTTAGATTTGTGTACCTTGTAATACACGGTATGACGTCATAGGGAGACAACCGACTATGCAGTTATTTTCTAAAAATTAGAAGCATGTTGACACAAAAGTCGATAAAAGTTATAAGTCTATTTTTAGTATATATCTACTTAGCTTTGGATAGATTACAAACAGTTTGATTACACACTAAAATTGCGTAAGCCCAGTTTGGCACTTCGTCCTGAAATTTATGAATTACTGCTGCAATAACGTTGAGTTTTATGGTCGAATTGACAGGCGGCCGAAGAAAACTCATAAAAGTTCTAGTAATAGTATTACTACCGAAATTTCTTTTCTTCCTAATTTTCTTTTAATGAGCGCTGAGGATTTTGAGATATGAGGGCTTTAATCTTTCTAACGCTTGCATTCAGGGTATATTAAATGGAAGATCAGTTCCTCGCACAGCCAGTTTTTCAAACAGATCGAGTGTGCTGGTTACTGAATCCATTTCAAAAACGTTGAAAATTTGTTGGAGTTCCATTGAAATATTTTTTAATAAAATCGACGAAGATGAGAAAGAAATGGAAATAAACGAAAATAAGAAGTGATCCTGCAAAACTCATTTAATTTCTGATGATCGATTGCATTTATAGAAGTCTCATTCGGAAGTAGACCGTTTTTAACACGAAACAGTTTTTAGCCACCCAGCAATTTTAGAATTTCCTTTGGTGAGTTTGTATCTTGAAATATAGGAAATAGCGTGAATTTTTGAAATAAAACTTGCAAAGAGAGTTTCAATAAATTTTTGTGCAATAGATGTCTAGGAGAAACCTTGCGAAAGAAAAAATGAAAATAATATGAAATAAAAAAAAAAATATGATAATAGTGTGACGAAAATCGCTACTATTATTAAATGGAGTCGATGTATAGTAATGGACCTTCTCAGAGATTTTGAAATTTATGGATGAAGGAAGAGCGTAGGCCGAAGTCATCGCGAAGAACGTGGAATTTGAAGGAGGCGACTACGGCTGCAAAACTTTAGTCAAAACTAGATCATCAGATTTTAACGGTTTATTATACATTGATATGTCATGAACACTTTAAGCCATTCTGGAAAATGAATTTGAATACAAAAGGTAAGCAAAATTTAGTTAGCTCCTGCCTTGTATGGTGTATCCTTTTCCCTGCTTCCTCTTGTAAAAGTTTTTTTCTTTACTTCTTGCACTTTGAGTATCTTCTGATGAGTTTTTTTTATTGAATTAATATATTTAGTTTAAAATGACAAACCTTCAAAAATGGCATCAAAACACATTTCCAATTTTAATGACGTTCCTTGCAAAATCATGTCTTTTTGCATTTATGCATTTATTTATATCGAAAAATATTTTTGTATCTTTTTTCCTTTGTGTGTAGTAAATGTAATGAAACTGGGAGGCATATAAAGAGAAAATCTCAGAATACAACAAAGAAGTAAGGAAATCCAACAGAAAGGCTTGGAGCTCCTTCTGCAAAAGTCACAATAGCATCTTAGAGACTGTCAGGATGCAGAAAGCTCTGTCCAAAGGCTACCAAGGGCATATAGGACTACTTAGAGCTCTGGATGGATGGTTGACGACCACCTTTGGCAATGCACTGGACGTACTGCTTAGAATGCACTCTCTAGGGTGTAAAATTAGGAGCAGCGGTGAGGCTGAGGAAGAAGAGGAAGGCCCCGATCGGACACCTCATTCATTTCTGACTAAACAAATCATCACGCATGAAAAGCTTGAATGGGCAATAAACTCCTTCAAACCCTTTAAATCACTAGGAACAGACGGAATCTACCCAGCTCTGCTACAAATCAAAATAATTCTGCTACACCTATTTAGAATGAGCTTCGAACTCAAGTATTTTCCAAAATCGTGGAGACTGGCGTGGAGTTGTGTATGTTGCCCTAAGGATGGCAACAAACCCGCCGACCTGCCAAAATCATACAGGCCAATTAGCCTTACATCTTTCGTAGATAGGACACTCACCTGAGACAATCATCTTAACAAAACAACACTGAAGGCCACTAAGACACTCTGGGCGACAAAACAAATGCTTGGACGCAATCGGGGACTATCTCCAAGGCAGACACTATGGGCGTACAAACAAATGGTGAGACCTATCATCCTATATGGAGATGCAATGTGGTTGAAGAATATGCTCTTGGAGGCTCTTTTAAACGTAGAACCGCTACACATCAAAATTCAGGAGGAAACAGCGAAAGATGCTATTACCCTACAACACGCCTACAGATACAAGTCAGGAGACCTTAAAGCCCACCTCAAGATCCTGGAAGTCATCAGGCTCGTAATGGAAATGTTGAACTTCACCGATCAAATAAAGACCAAAGCAACCTTCGGGAAGAGGTTCAAAGTCACAATTCCATCAAGGAACAAATGGGAGGATGATCCACCTGCCTCGTACAATGGAGCACAAATGATTCAAAGATGGATTGTGGAGTAGGAGCAGAGTTTGCAGGTCCCAAGTGCAAAATGCATTTCCCTCTCCCAAAGAAGGCTACCATCTATCAAGCAGAACTATATGCCATACTTAGAGCTTCACAAATAATAAAGATAAGGAATACTAAAAGAGTCTGAATTAAGATCCTATCGGATAGTCAAGCGGCTCTCAACGATATCAATCGCGATCAAATAAATTCAGCTATACTCTTAGAGGTGAGAGAGGCCCTAAATGAAATAGGGCACAGAGCACCCTCGAGTTGATACAGATTTCCAGCCATGAGGAGCACCAAGGAAACGATGAAGCTCATACCAAAGACAAAGAAGGATCAAGAATGCCATCTCCGTATGGATGCTTTACAAAGGCAGGTACGGACAAGGGAATTCAAACATAGAGCTGGAAAAATATAAAAAAATACCTTGGCTTCGATAGCAAAAGAGCGAAAGAAGCAGTGAAGGTGGCCTGTCACTGCTCCACATAGGGCATACGAGCCCTATGTGGAACACTGACAGGTCACCTTTAGTGCAAAAAATATTTCCACATATTAGGTTAGGAGCGCGACGACTGCTGCAGATACTTTGGGGAAACAATAGAGTGTGTAGAATTCTTCTCACACTCTGTTCAGCACTTTGGTTCTGCTCTTCCCTCTATCAGGGACATAGCAAATGCCCCGTCAAGGAACATATCCACCAGGTTTATAAGAAGCCTGGACATCCTATAGGACATAATGCAGAGGAGGCCCAATAGATAGAAACTAGAGTTAATTATTCTTAAAGCAGGAAAAGTTTCGCATGTCAAGTCAAAGGACTATTGTCTCATTTGTTTTAGCTTGTTCCTGCTAAAGATTCTGGGAAGGATCACCAGCTTTTATGCCAAAAAATCAATCGATCCTATATTAATTTGGCAAACATTGCATGCTTTTCCCAAAAGAAAGTCCCCTAAAACTGCTATTGATCAAATTGGGGTATTTCTTGTTCTTAGGGAGTATAGGTTTACCACCTTCATAGACATTGAGTGTCTGATTCTCGACTCGAAGCTACCGTGGAAAGCAATATAGCAGAAGAGGTACAGAAACCTTTCGATGCATTTTACTGCTGCAAAAGAGCTATAGAACCCTCGTGCTATCAAAAGGCTTCAGACTCCAGTGGTGCAGCCTTCACTGCTGTATGGGGTGGTTTTCTCGTGACACTCTGCTTTTCAAGTTGCCTACCAACGCTTACTTGAAAAAGTACGAAGTTTAGCTGCACTCCAGGTGACAGGAGCACTCCGGATCACCTCGACTAACGTGTTGCTTCATTGGCGGCCAACGAATCTACTAATCTTACAGTAAGCTACTGTTAGACTACATTGCATTTCTGCGACTAGACAGAACTGAATCTGGCCTCGCTAGAATCTTATCTGAAGGGTTTCCTCTCCAACGGACATTGACTACGGATATTCTACAAAATTTAGTTTACAGCCTGCATTTCTTTTCGAATTAATTGATGATGTCATTCTCTAAAGTGCACAATAAAATCAGCAATAGTGCATACTCGAATGAGCTGAACCAAACACTGGCCCTTTATCTTTCTTTCAAGAGGAGGTTGTGTCCATTTTTCAAGCCAATGACTGTTTTCTGCCTGATCAAATATTCCGAGCCAACATTAATATTTTCACAGATAAACAAGCGGCTATTGATTTTTTTGCTTAAGGGCAAGCAAGGGCAGTGTTTTTGATTACACTAAACATACATAAACACTAAAAAAAAATCCTTCAACAGTAAAACAAAATTTAACAAAAAATCATCACATATAACTTTTTTTCTCTGACCTACAATATTAAAGCACTGCACCGGAAGTTCCTTTTTGACACAACTGATTTTGTTTGCTGTGTCTTTTCGTTTGCTTTCCTCATTGCTTTCCTCTGTAATCAATTTAAATACACTTGAACGATTTTTCGTCTAATTCATTCACTTTTTCCACTCCGTAAGTTTTCATCAAGTTCGACACACAAAACATCGACCAGTCATGTAGGTCATGCCGTTTGTCATGTTCAAAAACTCGACTAAAATCAAATGCACTCAGCTCTGATAGCTAACCACTTTAAGGAAGAGTTCAGTGTGCATAAATCTTGTTCCGTACAAACTTCGAAATGGCTCACACACAGATGATCGAAATACTTGCTCGATATCGCATCTCTATATTAAGGAACAAAACTATGCATGTTCGACATGAAGTCTCATAAGTTGGGAATGAGGGAGTTATATTTGTTTGTCTACTTTGATAATTTGTCCAAAAAATATGTATATGTTCCAGGATAGTCAAGGCTTGGAAACTGAACTAAATATCATAGAAATATCATAGAAAGTCTAGAGAACCAAAGATAAAGTTCTCAGTTGCAAATAGAAGTTTCGATTATGATTCGGTCCCTGTATAGTTCAAAGGCAAATTTAGTTCTACCCCAAAAAGGTTTCGAATGTTTATAGACTTGAGGGAATGCCGAATAAAGGTCAATTGATACGAAATGCTACTGAAAGGCTGCTCTTTTGCATTGGATTGAACATTTTCGGGTAGTATTTTTAGAAAATACTTATGGGATATGATACTTTAAGACTTTAATACCGATGATTAACGTTACATTTAAAATACTGTACGAGCCATCGTCAAGCATTTACTCTGTTTCCCTTCATCAACTCTTGAAATCTACATCTATTTTAAAAAAAAATCAGTTGCTTAATCTACCGTAAAGCGAAAATAATCTCCCGGTAGGTACACCTCGCAGATTACTAACGGTAAACCTATTAAATATTCCCTAGATATTTCTCTTACCCCTAAGTCTCGTGAGATTTCATTTTCGCGATGTTTTCTTCGCTTGTTCTCGCCTTCTCACCGCGACAACGACGGCATGTCAACAGGAATTAGGGACTTTACATAATCGCCCGATCCACATTATTGCTTACCGTAGATTACCTCCAGCACTATGCTTTCGACTGACGAGTGAGTATTAATTCCTTCCATGCTTGCTTGAACATTCTATTTCTTCTATTTAGTTCCTAGACAGAAAGTTATTTACATATTCGAATCGTGCACATCTAAAGATACGACAAAATTTCATCTCTATACATGCATACATATTTTGTATTTTGACGATATTCAAACGACTGAAAACATCAATTGAAGATATTCGTAATCTGCTAAACGTGGATTTGTGTATTTTGCCTGAGATCTGTAGTTGGAGCTTTAGTGCTTAAATTGAAATGTTTATTGTTAATCCGTTTAAACCGCAAATGTGAATGTCTGGTAGTGTTAATTACAAAATACAATTCGAACAATTATTCCGCTCGACCGGCATGGCATAAAAATAGTGCGTTTTGAAATTGCCCGGCAGATGTTGTTTATATTGGTTTTGTATTGCGGTTTTAGTTTTGCACATATTTTTGTGTTGTGTATTGATTTGAGTGAGAATGGAATGTTTCGTAGTTTATGTTGATTGGATTTGAATTCGAAATAAATGTCTGTTTTGGCAGTTGGAATGGGAGATATAAATCTATTATTTCCCATACTTAAAAGATAATTTTGGATAAATTTGTAAAAAATAGAATATAAATAAGTAAAAAAGAAATAGCTGGGGAAAGAGGACTACGACAAAATTTTGAACTGTGAGTGTAATGAAAGAAGCTATGCAATAAATAATGTTTTTAGAACGTTAACCATCTGCAATAGAAGAATTGAAAAAAATAATCAAAATGGCGCCCAATGGTGGAAAACTCAAGTGTATTAAATTCACTTTTGGAACTGTTTTTTTTTTAAATCCGCTTAAAGTTGCATTTCAAGAATTAAAATTAGGTTGATTACTTTAGATAGTATGTCAGGCATTTATCCATTCTCATATCAAATACATTGGTGTTGAAATATAGGTACTAACGTGAACAGGAAGATCAGAATCTTCAGAATATCGAAAAAATTAACATTTAGGAAATCAGATGAAGCTTTTTTCGTTAAACCATTTTTAACAATTTAATTTTTTTAAACTATTTTGTTTTAACACTTTACAATAACTGAAATATTTGCGGCAATCAAACAAATTGCTATAAAAGCTCCTAATCAAATCACGTACATTATTTCAGGGAATAATACATCTGATCATTTTTGTCTTGACCTGTGAATTCTATTGAGAGCTATTGCAAGGGAAAATTCTGCCAATTAAATTTTTAATATTGTATTTTAGGTTTTCATCGCAATAATTAATACTTTTCCGCACGTAAATCACCCTTTCAAAATTTTTATAGCAGTTTTGATCCAAAAAAGCTACACTTCTTACGCCATTTTAGGAAACGACTAGGAATTGAGATAGATCGAATGCAACGTACAATTGTGGTAGATGGACTACAAATTCATATTGGAGTGTAAGTTGTGTTAATGGTTGACAGCGAAACATATTTGGTAGGCAGGTTCATGGGTCTGAGCCGCAAATAATCGTGACAGCTGCTCTGGGGCAAGGGGCTGTCAGCTGTAGGCACGGGATGAATTGAAGGCGGTTGCTGGGAGTTTAATTCCAACCATCGGTCGCGGCGGTTCTGTAAACAGTTGAGAAAACAATTTTTTACTGCAATTGTTTTAAAAATCGACGAATAAAACGATTGTTTTAAAAATCGTTTAAACAACGGTTGATTGTGAAGCTCGATTAGAAACACAGTTGCAAGCTGGAACCAGAAGACTTCACAGAGAAGAAACCCAGCTATCGATTCATCAAAAACTCAACGCAAGTGCAGCAAGGATATTGCTCGATTTGCGAACAAGCTAGCGAGTTTAGCTGCCACGGAATTTTCAGCAAGCGGGAAAAGGTTAAAAAAGGATTTCGTAGTGGGTTTCCTCGAATTTTTCAAAGAAAATTCTCCTTACTACTTTTACACGGGCAACTAGAAACTTAATTTTTTGGTGCGAAAATCTCGTTTTCATTAGATAGAAAGATGTTTGGGGTCGCCATACGAAAAATTTTCAGAACTTAGAAAATACGAAAATAATGAAAACGCCTCATGTTGACAACGCTTTGCTAGCACCAAATCCGAAAATACATCAAATTTGCTTCATGTTGAAGTCAACCTACCGTGTGAATTTCTTGCATTGGAAGTTATGGGGGTACAAATAAATTTAGTGTTACCACCCGCAAAAGTTTACACATTTTCGAAATCATAATATTTATTGTTTATTGTCACTACAATATCATTATCATTAGAAAATTTAATGAAGACATCGCTCAGTAAAGAAATTTCAAAAAATACAAAATAGTTGTTGCTTTTTTCATGATTTTCCAACCAGATTCGTACTGAATATTGACTACATTTACCATATGAATTTCGTTTTGATTCTATAACTGTACTGGAAGCTATAGAGTAAAAAGTTTTATTTTGTTGAGCAAATTTTAAGAACTCAAGACACCAAAAAGTATCATAGCTGGCAGCTCGAACCTAATTTTTGAACCAAGTAAGTTTCAACTACTGTATGAATTTTAACAAAATTTGATGACTGGGTCACATTTTATAGTGCAAAAAGCAGTTTTTATTCTTAGTGATTTTTCAAGATTTTCAACCACTGGCACAGGGCTGCCGATATTTAAAAAGCGCTTCTAATATACCTTGTCCTACTTAAGACCAATACAATCAGTAAATTGAAATTGCACCTTTTTATCAGGTCGTGAGTTCCCGTGAACATAAATTTCGGATGCTAAAAATATGGGTAAATTGGGGAAAATTAGTAAAAAGGTGTCCAATTTTACTTTTATATCGCCGTCAAATTTTTACTAATGTTCGAAGAAGAACATTAGTATTAAAATCACTTTGGCCAAAAATTCATATTTCTATATATATATATATATATATCATCAAAAAATTTCAGTGAAAAAATCTCAGGAACGCGCCATCCGATTGAGCTGAAATTTTCAGGACACATTGGTGTATATGCAGAATAGTGCCAGGTCTCACAAAAAGTTAATAATCTTTAACCCTTTGGCGCCGGCGGCCATTTTAGTGATATTTTTAATATACCTATTATTCCGTACACAAATAAGTTTTGCAAAAATAAAGTTGACGAAATAAATTTCGAACGTGTTTTACATGTGAATCGGATAATGTTTTGGAATTTTTTAACCCCATGTGTGCGCTGGGTGCCTAAAAACAGAACGGAAAAACTTGAAAATTTTTAAATTGCGATAACTTTTGACAGAGTTATTCAATCATTACGAAATTTTCGGAACATATTTGTATTATTTGGTTGTAGATTTGTGTGGGTTTTAATGAGCGTGCTGGCAACCCTGTAGCTAGGGCAGGCACTGAAAGTGAAAACCTCCAAATCATCGTCTCTCTTGAAATCCTGCCGTTTCTTCAAAAAAAAGCCACTCATATGTAAATTTTGTGCTTTGTTTACATATACAAAAAAAAAAATTTGATATGGTATAACGGACACGCCTGGTAACCCTTGCCCAATTTACCTATATTTTTAGCATCAAAAACTTCTGTTCACGGAAACTCACGATCCAATGAGCAGAATTAATTGAAATTTGCAGAATGTATTGGTCCTATATAGGACCAGGTCTGATAGAAGCGATTTTGAAATGCGGGTGATTCTGTGCCAGTGGTGCCATCTTGAAAAATTACTAAAAAAGATAACTGCTTTTAGCCCTATAAATTCTGATTGAATCGTTCGATTTTGACGAAATTCACACAGTAGCTGAACCTTATTTAAAACCACGTTTGGTAGAAATTTGGTCGAAAAATTCGGTTGGAGCTGCCAGCTATGATAATTTTGGTGTCTTAAATTTGAAAAAATAAAAATTTGGAAGTGAAAACATTAAACCATCGAATTTCCAAAAACTGTCCGTTTCTTACAATAAAACCAATCTGTATACAAATCTTATGCTTTATCTACACGTTCAAAGAAAAACTTTGGAAATCTCATGTCGGACAAGAACGGTAACCCTCTCCCAGTCAACCTATATTTTTAGCATCAAAAACTTCTGTTCACGGGAACTCACGAATCAATAATCAGATACCATTGAAATTTACAGAATGCATTGGACTTAAGTAGGACCAGGTCTGATAGAAGCGATTTTCAATTGTGGGCAACTCTGGGCCAGTGGTGCCATCTTGAAAAATTACAAAAAAAAAAAACTGCTTTTTGCCCTATGAAATTTGAATAAGTAACCAGATTTTCATGAAATTGACACAGTAGCTGAACCTTACTCTAAACTCTGTTTGATAGAAATTTGGTTGAAAAATTCGATTGGTGCTGCCAGCTATGGTAATTCTTGTATCTTTGGATTTGAAAATTCGCTCAGGAAAATAAAACTTTTTGCCCTATAACTTCCAGCGCAGTCATGAAATCAATACGAATTTCATACAATTAATGGAACCTACTATAAACATTATTCAGGCCAAATTTGGTTGAAAAGCCACGGTAGGGTTGCCAGCTATTGTTGGTCTTGTGTTTGTTTGCAATATCTTTATTAAGCGGTTTTATCGTAGAATTTTCAATTGGTAATGATATTGTAGTGACAATAAGTAGCAAATATTAAGCTTTCCATTATGTGAAAAAACTCGCTGCAGGTAATCCTAAATTTCTTTATACTCCTATAACTTCGAATGTAATATAACAACGTGAAGCAGATGTGATATATTTTTGGCTTTGATACTGGCGAAAGGTTGCCAGCACGAGTCGGTTGTGCTACTTTTGTATCAATAAATGCTTACAGTTAGTATTCATACCGGAAACATTTACAATGAAAATAAATAACCGAAGTTTCAATTCCGAAAGTTCTGCAAATTTTTCGGATCGCAGCCCCAAACACCAACTTCAGTTACAGTGCTGCAGGCACTGAGCATTTTCTTCATTGATGTTATATGAGATGTTGCTTTCGAAATTTTGTGAAATAAGCAACTGATAACGAATATAATTAACCCGTGTTTTGCTCTCATAAACGTTGAAATTCATGCCAGTGGTAATATCTGAAACCTTCCACCATATGAGTTATAATGCATTCTTGAGACCAAAGTAGAACGTGGCGTTTGAAACAGTTTGGCCGTAATAAGCAGCTCATGTGGTGGAATATGCACTCAAAACCTGCACGATTCTTCTACTGTTCTTCGAACATTAGTGTTTCTAGCGGTTCAGGTGCGCTAGAGTTTTTTTTAAATTTTGTTTGTCGATCCTTGCTTTCGGCTACCTGGTCTGGTGGACTGCAGTGGATTTAATCACCTTTGCTGCCAACAGAAATCAGCGATTGACGGCTTTATGTGCTGCAGCTGTCGAAACCACGACTCCTTCACCTGCCTTCAACGTCTTTATTAGAGGCAATGCCGCAACAGCTCCTGTTGTCTCGCTTAAAGAACCGGTACACAACCAGTCAATATCCTTTGTCCACAGCAGTATTGGACAGGAGCGCGCAAAATCTCCACTCTCTGTTTCAAACGAAGATATGAAGCGACCGTAGGAGATTGGCATATCAGCCTTTAGCATCTATTTTATACCAACGGATCCAAAACAACTGCAGGAGTAGACGCTGTAGCGTACTTTACAGATCACGATATAGAAGCAGCCTTTAGTCTTCATATTCACTGTAGTTTTTGTCTAAGCTGCGGTAAAAGCAAAAGCACACGCATATAAATTGAAATGTGTACTCGACTGTATTCAGGCTCTGAACAGGTTAGACAAGAACTGAAAAGTCAGAGTCGTCTGGGTTCCCAGTCAAAAGTGCATTGATGGAAAGGAATGAATTCCGACCAGCTATGCAATATTCCGCTTGATTTTAAAAAAGAGGAAAAAAATCTGAAACTTCTATTGTATTAATCGCACTTTAAACCTCCCTCCAAAAAACATCATAACCATGAATTGCTTCCATTTAGAATTGAAAATGCTATGCTATCTTTAGCAAATATATTCACCAAAACCTCAAAATGAATTGAACAGATCCCCTAGGCTAGCAAATTGAAAATAACACCCACAAAAAATTCGTTTGATTATTGAGAATAATACTCAATATCTACAATTCACTAAGGGATACAATCCCACACTGGGCGCTCGACATTTAACCCATATTAAACACAAGCTTTTGTATAATACATACATGCTTTAATTCGATTTTCGTTGAATAAACGTTTCGAACGTGAGTGTACATTACGATAGATATTTGATTTTCTGCTTTCTATTCATAGCAGATCCTTTAAAATAGGTCAACTTCTAAAAACGTGAGAATAACGCCGTCATTTTAGCTTCTGTTTTACCGAACCTATTTAAAGTCGCTCCAAATGCAAGAAAAAAATATCCTAGATCATTTGAAAACAATCTATGCAAATAGTCTTAGTAGAAAACCTTTTTCGGCTAAACCTAATCCACATTTTCTCAATACTTGGTCGATATTCTCTTTGTCCAAGGCGAATTTCTTCAGGCATTGAATCCGATAAATTATGCGGTTTTAGGGTTCTCATGTAATTTTCGGTTAAAGACCGTGTACATATTGTCCAGTGCTACGCAACGGTTTATAGTTGTCAGGTCAGTAAGGTATATGCACCCAAGAAAAGCGTATAGTCATTCATTATTATAGACGCTTAGTCATAGTTATTCATTCGACCCTTTTCCCGTATCGATTGCGTGAAGGAAGTTTTTGGGGTCGATGTCATTATGAAAATCGTTTCCCAGCAAGTTGCACAGCAAAATGCTGCGAAAATCTCAATATTCGAAAGCAATTATTGTTTGTGAAGTTTTGCGAGGCCAGCTAATGGGAGGCAATACAACGAAAGAAAGTTAGCTGTACTTGTTTTTAATTGACTTCGTAAAAAGATTCGAGCTGAAGAAGTAGCATGTCTGTATTGAACAGGTTTTGTTAAGTTTTCGGAAACGCGACTGTGGAGAGTGAAGGAAAAATAAAAGGAAAATAATATTTCAAAGTTCAAACGGAAAGTTGTGTTTTGAATGTTTAAACATTGGATGCTAAGTTGTTGTTAAAGATCTGGTAATTTTGCTCTGAAAAACGTTTTAATTTCATAAAAATAGAATTGAAGTGCTGTGGTGATTGATTCGAATGAAGCAAATTTTGAAATGATGGACAAGCTCGTGGAATGAAAAATGGTATATAAATGGTATATGCTAGTTGCAATAGGTTATAATAGAAAGCAAGCGATTTGTGTCATGTTTCTTTGCTGAAAATCCAGCAAAATACTAAAATATAATTCAATATAACGTCGATTTTTCAAACAAAATTAAGTCAACATACGCAAAATACCACCCGCCATAATAATAAGGGATGGGATAACAAATAAAGACAACTTTTATATAAAAATAGCACTATCCTGATTGCTATCTAGTCAATCTTATTCACGCAATCATCATTCCATGACATTCACCATAACGACTACGCATAAACATTTCGATTGATTAAATGGTGCGAAAAAGTCGGGCCGTCAACAAAAACCGAATCGACGCACTGGAATGGAAAACACATCGCTTTGTAGCGCGATTTCGGTCCGAGTAATTATTATGTTATTTCCGTTCCCCGTAAATTATTTGCGACTTTGATAAAGGGCACGGTCATTCAGGCCGACATTTATGGTGATTATTTGACTACTGATTGATATTGATGTCATGCGATTCGGTAATATCATGAGACTTGGTCAATACTGCTTTTTGAATAGACAAATCTCAAGGCTTGTGAAAGGTTTTTGGTTTATTGTTCCGCGAGGGACGGGGTGTGATTCGAAACGACAGTAAGCCAATACTATTGAATTGGGGGTCTGATCCTGATTAAGTTAGTGATTACTACTCCAACTGAGAATTCATGACCGATAAGCTGTCTGAATGGCTTGCGTAACGCACCATGTTTTGGTGATAGTGAGACGGAGTTGGTAGGATGTTTTTGTTTCTTTAATTCGACTTTGTTAGGAATTATGGTATTTTGTTGAGATTTGATGAGATTGGTAAATTAATTCTCTTGAAAAAAACCTTAATAAGATTGGACGAAGGACGAAACGTAACATGTTTACATTAGCATTCAATTCGTAAATTGTGGAAAATAAATACTTCTTTGATATACCTTGAATTTTGTTTGAAAAAAAAAAATGATTTTATGAAGCATAACAAGTATATTAAAAGTACCCCATACACTAAGTACCAGTACTTTACCCACTAGACTACACGAGCTGTAGCCTTACCAAATTTTAGGAACTGATTTGTATATGTATGTAAGTTTCATAGGATATTAAGGTTTTTCTACCTCAAAAAGGCATGTTTTCAATGAGTCTATTAAACGCTCTTCTATCAAAATGGACAGCTGCATGTAAGCAGTGAACAAGCACTCAAAGTTTTTACCCGGTAAGTGTTTACCAGTTGAAAGCGTGAGTTTCCCAGATTGGCTTCTAATCGAATGCTAAACCTAGACTCTCATCGGGTTACCACGAGCACAAGCGAGTACTAAAGTTTTGATGAAACTTAGATAAGGTGTAGGCGTAGATTGTTCGCTCGCTTTTTTGAGAACGCTCGAAATTTTATCGCTTTTTGGAACGAGTCAAAGAGACTCAACTCGCGCCATGTTCACTTATGGAGTCGATCTACATCATATTAGAGTCCATCAAGCACTAACTGTTTGAATAGGAATTGGGATTTGGAAAGATGACCTATGATTGGCTACCGCATCCATTTTTTTCATTCCCTTCAATGCCTTTCTCACTAGGAACTCATAAGATGCTGACTCTTCTGTTCTTGTCTAGCCTGTTTAGGGCCTGAATATATTCGAATTAGCATTTCAATTTATATGCGTGTGCTTTTGCTTTTACCGCAGCTTAGAAAGAACTGCAGTGAATATGAAGACTAAGGCCTACTTCTATATCGTGATCTGCAAAGTATGCTGCAGCGCCTACAAAACAGCCAGTAAGAATCATTTCGACGACCGGAAAAAAACAATACAGCAACTTTATACTCGAAATTAATTTGAAATAGAATTGTTAAGAGTGGATAGTTCATCATGAAACATAATTGCTAATAAATTTAATTAAACAAATAGAACATTTGATAGTTTTATTTTGACGAAATTTAATTTCATTTAAATTAACTAAATGATTTTTTATGCATGCTCTTTATCCTAGTACGACAATATTTTTAATACTAATGACCGTGTTTTGAACCGAATTTTTGCTCGAATCAACTTTCACTTTCCTTCTCATTACTTCCTTATGTAAACTCTGTCCTTTATCAAACTCCACTTTCCTTAATTTTTAAACCAATCCTCCCTAATTTTCGGTTGCTGTTTGCAATGCTATTTTCTATAAAAACAAGGCAAGTGACGATTCCCTTTGTTCTCTTACAGTTGATGCATAGCAGTATTATTATAGTTTGCGCTCATTGGCGAAAGGAAAATCACTGATGCCAAAAGCAACTACTTCGTTCAAATAGTCATCCTTTCTTCTTCTTTTTTCTAAATTCTAAATATATATGTAATAAATATATATATGTAATATATGTAATATTCCTCTTTTGCACCCTTTTACGATCCCTGCAAAACTTTAGCCAAGACCTCGTGGAACTATTTGAACACGAAAGTTTTGTGTTGTTTTATAAATATTTCGGTTATAGTCCAGCCAAAACAAGTTTAATCTCCGGAAAAATCCGAACTTAGGGATGAATACATCAAAAGCACTCATGAATATGAGGCGAGCTCTAGCGGCAATTAGCGAAAACAGGGCACTTTTTTGGTTTTTCGTTAATATCTCGAGAACCGTTGGTTGGAGGTAGAAGTTGACCCTAGACATAATTAACGCATATTTGATTTGCAACAAAAACTATTATATACATTTTTCTTGTATTCGCAATGGTTCCTGAGTTACAGGGCGCTAAAGATAGCGTTTTTTGAAAAACCACGTTAGCGCGGTACAATATGGCATTTCTAATAATTTTTCACAATGATTTACTTATATGTTTGGATACCAAGGATGATTGGAGATATTAACTTCACAACTTTGTAAAAAATAAATATATATTAAACAATGAAATACACAGCAAACAATTAAAACTTGATTGCTTCTTGGTGGAAAGCCCTGCAATCTAAAACAGTAAAAAGAGGCAACTATGCACAAGATGATGGTGTGAGACAACCAATATACAGATAAGAACATGACAACCGATTTATGTATACTATTGCAAGGTAAATGAAGATTAAAAAAATACAAATGTGCAATCTCACCTGACTTCTGCTTAAGCGTCCAGCAAGCACAAGCACAGTGTTTTGATCTTCATGTACCAAATGTTCAGTGTTTGTTATTTGGACTGAATGGTCTTTTTCTTCAAGGTTTATGACATCGGGATCATCAAAGTCTTCTTCAAGGGTGGAAATAACACCATTCAAGCATTCGTCATGGCATTTGTGACAAATGCTTGTGCATATAATTCCTGCCTTTAGGCAGCCACATTTGTTCCCAAATCCACCTGTACATTTGCAACGAATGAGGTTGAGGACAGCTTCAGGTGCTGCTGGATCTTCTGGTGAAACAGGGATCAGCTGATCGCTTTCCAACCTCTAATTCACTGTACAGGAGGAAGTTCATTCCCAAGCCAAAGTTGTATTTGGTCAAAGAATTTTGACTTACACACTGAATTTTGGTGGTACACTCAAAAAGCATGCTGTCTTGCTGCTCTTTCTGTGGGCGACAGAGCAGAAAGGTCGGGTTAAGCATTGGATACCGATTGGGTGAAAGCGTTATAGCGGTGCATGTTAAGAGAGGTTTGCTTCCTGGACGCATTTACAATGCCAAGAATGCTTTGTTTCCAGCAGCAGCTACAGCCTCACGGGATGAATCTGGGCTGTTAAATATTTCAGCAGCACCTTTCAGTACAGCTTGTTTCTTGATAAATTTAAAACAGGAAAGTTTTCCTACTTGGTATGCTGCTGAAGTCGTATTGCATCCACTAAACGTATGTACAAGAATTATGCTGATTTTCATTCCCAAATTGCTGGCTTGAGTATTCTTTCCTTGCCAGTTTGCCATGGCTTAGTTTCATAACTAATATGTTATGTTCAGTCGGAGTTAAGATCATGAGGAGAACAATAAGATCTACATCTTCACCGACTATTGCTACTTTGTCACAAATGAAGGACTTCATGAATGCTGTTCGGACGATCAATGTGTCAGCATCACTGGATGCTTATTCTGTTTCAACTCTATGGATGGTAACAGCAGTTATGAGGAATAAAATTAGTCTCGGTTTATTCTTTTCGTTCGAAAAAAAATCATCCTGTTTGACTGTTACTGCTGCTTTCCCTCCAAAGTTTATGTCAACTGACCTCTTTGGGACGACTGAATAAGCATCAAACACCACCATGCAGCTGTTGCCACCATAATGCTTAAGAATTTATAGGCTACATAGCACTGACAAATGGTTGATATTGTCGGCGAATCTTTGAGCCACACCACCTCCATACTTCTACAATAGAATGCATCTTTGCAGGCTTTAATAGGTTTTTTTAATTGTTTTTAAAATACTCTTCATGAATATTATCTCCACAGAAGAAACATTTTGCTTTGAATCCAAATAATGGTTTCACAGACAACTTAGAACTGAAATTATCTTTTTTCGCTCACTAGCTAGCAGTAACGATCCGTATTCCTTTCAAACCAACAGTTGTTACAACAGAAGGTGAACCAAGAAATTTTTCGCACAACAAACAGTTTTCTTCCATTTCAAAAGTCAATTATGTAAACACGTCATACGTCTACTATGCAAAACACTAGGCACGACCGAACCAAAATGGTAAGAACGCACAAAAAATAATAAAGAAATGAATTACCGCACATCACACTCACGCAACCGTATCTTTTAGAAAAACCCGTATCTTTAGCGCCCTATAACGCGGAAACCATTGCAAATACAAGAAAAATGTGTATAATAATTTTTGTTGTAAATTTAATAAGCTTTAATTATGTACAGAGTCAGCTTGTGCGTTCTCGAGATATTAACAAAAAGCCAAAAAAAGTGTCCTGTTTTCGCTAATTGCCGCTAGAGCTCGCTTCATATTTTTGAGGACTTTTGGTGTATTCATCACTAGGTACATATAATTCAATGTGCAAAGTTTCAAAACTTACGGATTTTTCCGCAGGTTGGGTCATTTTTTGAGATTTTTTGACTGGACATAATACAACAATACATTTTTGACATAATAAAATAGAAAAAAAAATAGTTTTATACTCAATAACTTTGTCATGTTCAATTGTAATGTTCGAATAGCCAGAAAGGAAGCTTTGTTGGCTCCCTATATAACATTTTCATTTACTTTCTATTTAACAAATTGACGGAGTTCCTCTCAATTATATTCCTCTTTTTTCGAGTAAAATTATCACTGCCTATCTATCAATTCATCTAAACAACATCAATTTATTTTCATAACATTTTCTTCCTTGGAAACCAATAAACAACCACATGTCATGATATCAATTTCATGTAATCACCGACCACCATGACCCATTTCAATTTAGTAATATCAAATTATATCGAATAAATCTCAAATAATCTATCTAATGTTTAGTTTATTATCTTTTTATAGCGTTTCACCAATCAATTTCGCTTGAGTTTACCAGTCACAACAAATCACAATGTTTGCGGTTCACTGCCGGGTGCATGTCTATTTTCCTAACCTAATACTGATTTTTTTTCCAAAGTGAAAATCTTCACAGACTATAAAACAAGCCTACCTATCCAGCACACCTCGCTCGTATCAAGCTACGTGATTTATGTTTTAGTTTATATTTTCCTTTCTAGCTTGTCTAACGATAAGTAGCAGTTTGCAATGTTCCTGACGTTTCAACGTTTTTTTGTAATGCGAGCGTCAGTGTCATGCCGCTTCAATATTTTGGATTTGGTTTGATGTCATAGACAGAAGACATGCACAAAAGATTTTGTTGTTGTTTTTGTTTCGGCTTTCCACTTGATTGATCCGCCACAATATCATTCGGAAAGACATATTTTCTGTATGCTTTTATAAACACATGAATGCTGAATAATTCCGAATTAGAGAGTGGCAGCTTACGCTCGAGCTGAAGTTAATAATAGAAAAATAGTCTGAGTGTGATTGAAGGGAATAAAACTGGGAATGATGATAAATTCATGAAGCTCCCAATCGGAATACTTTGGCCATTAAATCAAGGTAAGTAGCAGACAGCCAAGGAACGAATACGATTATTATGTTAGGACATAAAAGTGTCTGGCGTTGAGTAATAATAAAAGAAAAAGAAGTAGTTGAATAACTGTCAATTGTTAGACATTTATCAGTTATTATTGGCGTGCGTTAACGGCATTTTCGGATAAGTTGTGGTAAACAGTTGCGCTTATGTTCCAAGAAACGTTGCTTCCAATGAGTGGTATGCAACGACGTATGTCTCACTTTTGCTAAAAACTGAACTCGATCTTAATTTATTTTTAAAACAACTTTAATCATTTTAATGATTCGCAATACAAAATCCAACAAAGAGTGCCTCAACGGCTATTTTTTGAACTGTAAATTTTATTTAACAGTTGTATTGGCCTAACTCGGAGGCGAATTAAGATCTGATTTTTAGCGGCATCAATTCTTACATTTTACTTGCTCAAATACCTATGGTTCTTTATGAAACATTTTTAATTTAAAAAAATCCCTATCGGGATTCGGGTTTCTATTTTAATTTAATTTAAATTATGGAGATAGTAAATGAGGTCAACCGTATTCAATCGACCCTACGATATCACAACAAAGCTAGAATCTAACTAACTGAGCAAAAATTATCTATTCAGAAGCACTGAGACCTTTACACTCAGCATAAATTTCATTGTAGGTAGTAAAGAACCGGAACAGCATGATAATAGGATTACAGGATACAATTCCCCCAAAAAAAAATGACTAGATTCTTAAATTTAGCTGTATTTTGATTGAAAGGCATGTCAAAAGAGCAATAAAAAATGGTATAGCTAATCCAATTACAAGTAACCTTAACTTTGAGCTAGGGATTTAGCAGCTTTCGTTGACTGCACAAAAATGTATAGAGAGAAAAGCTTCGATGAAAAAGGAACCCTATGTAATCTGCACTGGACCAGATTCGAATCTGGGCTAGAAAAGCTGGTCTTAGGGCAAACTCGGCAAAACTGGATCTTGTGCTCTGCACAAAAAAATAAAAGGTGCCCGCTATTGCCACACCTGCACATGACAGGGGACTAATGTGAAGTACTGAATGGACAAAGCTCGCGCAGTACTTTTTGCGTGCCAATCTGTCTACCTCAATACCTGAGATTTTGAATTCGCATACGTAGTGAGGCCAATTTTGGTGAAAACGTGATGGAAAGCAGCAGAGAGTAAGACAAATGTCATGGAAATAACACGACTGCAAACATATATTTTGCGTAAGTATTAAGGGTGCTTTAAGAACCGCCCCTGGATCGGTTTATCTTTAGAAACGCACGCTAAGCGGTAATACGCTCTTAAAGGTCAGGCATGTAACACGATTCAATGCAATGGGGCCATAGCGGTCTTTTTAGATGATGTCAGAGACTGTATCACATACCCTCAACAACAAAAAAAATAATATACTTTGACAGGAATTTCCAGGCTGGAAAATGAAAGGAACTTGAAAAGACTAAATGATGAAGGGGGATGTTGATGACGACTCCATTTACACGGACGGGTCACAGAGGGGCACAGGAGTATATTCAAGGTTCAGACCTTTATCTGTGGTATAAACTGTCAGACCATGCAACTATTTTTCAGTCTCAAGTACGAGTATATGAGACTGAAGCTAACGATTTGAAACGACAAGTAAACAATCCATTTCGGAAATGTGTTGCTGCAAGCAAATATTAGCCACTTTGAAAGAAAATTTTATTTGAATTTGGTGGATTCATAGCTCGACTTACATAAGATGCTCGAGTTAGATTACGCTGACCTAAGGATTTCGTTATTTTTTTAAGGATTATGATTTTAGAAAGGGATAGCTTGTCTATCAATAATAGTATCGTTAAGCTTCCCTTTAAGTTTTTTTTCCTCTTTCCTCTTTTTTAAATCACCATTAACAGCATATATTTATCAATAAATGCACTCTAAATGCACAAAGTTTGATTTTTTAATTAAGGAAAGAACATTGAGTAAAAAGCCTGGGCCCACATTTGTAATATCTTCAGCTGATACCCTTATTCTATTTTCTCTCATTCTTCATTTTCACATCCACATTGTTCACGTGAATGTCCTTTGTAATTTCATCTATTTGATTGTATTTTTATTTGTTTCTATGTTTTAGGTCCTATTATCTTTAACTACAATCAATCGAGTTCGAAATTTCGCCGTATAAAAAATCCAAAAACAAAACATCATAAAGATTTATATTTTCGTAGAAGAAAACATCGGTATGAGTTCATGCGTCCACATATTTATGTTTAAGCACGCATTCAGCCCCCGTCGAATAACGTGAATAATGGATTCAACGAAAAACAAGCAACAAATCATCATCATCATACTAATGAGCAAAGATAAAAAAGACAATGAGAGACAATAAAGTAATAAAACCGTTATTGCTTGCTCAGATATTAATTTTAGATTTCGTAAGACATTTTCGTTTTTCATCCCGCTAAAAGATACCAAATACCAAGCGCATAAGCAGAGACACACAGCAGACTGATATTATTGCTACTCTCCATGAGTATAGAGTAATTCCACTTTTTATGAATGAACGCAAGTAAATACATAGAAGCACCAGTAGTCAATCGCACAACGACTTTTAACAGTTGATTATCTTTCGAAGATATTTGGATTGGATATTAAAAATTAATACTGGCATATGGCATAGAGAGCAATAAATTTTAAATTGTCGATTTTATTGACTTTATATTTTGTTTTGTAACCTTATTGATTGGGATATTAATTTGGAAAGTGTGACACACTAATAATATGTCAGATAGTGAAGACGTGACAAAATGGTGGATCTAAAGGTCAGAAAAGTACTTAGATAATATGAAGAAACATTGGTTCACTTTATGTTTTTGAATTGAAAACATTTTCAAAAAACCAAAGGGGGACGAAGAAACAATACACATATGCGACATTCAAAAATAAAATGGGAAAATTATGATTTTCATTTAAAAAAAAAAGAATGACAGAAGTTATTTATATGAAAAAATATTAAGATAACTTTTATATTATTTATAATATTTTCGCGAGTAGCAAATAAAAACGAGTTTAAATGATATTTAATCGACAATGGCTGAATAAATTAATTGCACGAGCAATGTGTGTCCTACATAAAAGGAGTTAGTTCTTTACTTCTGCATTTTGTCAATAGTACCAAAAAAGTTATGCACAATTAATCTTTGATCGTTAAGGGGGCAAGTACACAGAATTTTGCGGAAATCGATTTTATTTTCTTTGCATTTTCTAAAAGTAGCATATTTCAAAAGCATTCCCTGCAAATTTCAGACGAATCGGACAATTCTTTATGTAGATAAATAACTTTGAATGAAGTCGTCTCTAATGCATAAGCGTTAACCATGCAAAACATGGTTTAATAGCATTTTTCTCGAAATTATGTTTTCGAAGTCGGTGATGTTTATGGATCAGCATGAAATTTTCCTCACTTATTTTATATGTAATTATCCTCCGGATGAACGAAGGATTTTTCGATTGGACGATTTTTTTTTCAATAGCCGAAAATGTGAGTGAAATTTTGGTCGAAAATACAATTTTGAGTTTTAACAACCGTCATTTTTCGAAAAATCAATTATTTGCCAAAGTCCTTCGTTTATCCGGAGCACTATGTCATTAACTAATAACCCCCGGTTTTGTTTTTATTTCGGATGATCCAGGACAAGCTACAGTGATCACGGCAAAACAATTTTTTTTGACCCCTCGAAAATTTACTCTATTTCGACTAATTTTCAACCTTTTGCCTTAAAAAAATTACAATAGCTTCTACAAATATATTTTTTTCAAATAAAAAAAACATTTGTTACTAAATATTTGTTGTATGTCTAAAAAAAAAACTCCAAAAAAGAGGACGTCCCAAGTGTACCTAACCCCTTAAAACAATCCAAGTTAGACTCGAATAGATGCCTCATACAAATTAGTACCATCTATATCTTTGCGACAATGAATATCTTGATAGCTGCAAGTTTGTTGTAAATAAAGCTAATATTGCTGCTGTTGTTATTTCGACAATGAAAGTGAAAACTCTTATTTAAAAATCCCAAAATGCAAGATGTACACACAACCAAAACATGAAGCCTTCAAATTCAATTTCAGCTCTCGAAATTGAAATAGCAATAGTGTGCAACAATATTCCTTTTTCACGCTGCATTTACAGCTTTGCAGTTTGCTTGGCGCTACATTTCAAATCAAAAGATACTGAATATTTTTAGAAAAGATACGAAAGAGCAATCAACATATTAAATATATGTGCATACATACTATACATATATTTTGCAAGTGCAACAAATTCTTATGCTTGCTTTGCATATGGTAGCATGTAAACGGTTGTTCGTCAATGAATTTTACGAAGAATCAACGCGTCCCGTTACCGCCTGCATCCTAGTCCCTCGATCAGTTTTGCAAATCGGGGGTTTTTGTTGTTGTTGTTGTTGCTTTGACTGACGTGACGAGAAGAACAAAGCACATTCAGCAAGTGCAGCAATAGAAGTTCGACGGCACGGTTGGCAAAAATGAAAATCAGTGGCAACGATTTAGCTTGATTGCAATCAAGAAATCGTCTGGCAAAATCAGGAGAATTCTCTACGTTGCATCGCGTATGCTAATGCGGTCGGGTTGTTGGTCGACGGACGTTGTTCGCGGTCGTCTGGGCTAATTGATTTAAATAAGGTTTTCAGGGCGTCCAACAAAAACCATTCATACCGCGAATCTATATTGTTCGTTGGCCCGTTCGTAGATGCATTTTGCGCGAAAAATAGATCGGTTGCAGAGTAGATTTTTGTAGCAATGAATTTAATTGCTGATATTTGAGCAATGTGCAAAGAGTGAATATGTAGCGAAGTCAGATGATTAGATCTAATTAATTTGAACGAAATTGTAGTTGCGTAAGATGTAGTGTTAAAAATATCAAATTTAATTATATATCTACGGTCAGGTGTTTTGATGCCAATATTCATTGGGTAGATGGAAACTTTAGCTGTTTATAGCGAAATTCTTTTATTGCTGGCTTTTTACGAACCGCTAGAATTAAATTAATATCTCTGTATATTGTACAAGGTTTATGCTTGAACCGCTAGAAAGCAGTTGCGTTAGCAGGACGACTACGTCTAGGATTCAAGGTCTAAAAAAGCAGATTTCAAATAATCAGCAGTTCATCCTTGTTATTTAATCTACGTGTCGGCTCATACCGTTTAATCTACGTGTCGGCTCATATCTTACTGCAAGTTTTTTTTTTGTAAATTTTTTAGAAGCTAATCGCCACTCTCCATTCAACCCTTCGAAACTAAAAGCAAACTAGGTAATCGGTATTTGATTGTTATGTGACATCAAGCTTATGTGATTAGCTGTAGCTTATGTGACTAGCTGTACTAGTCCACAGGATTGATGTGTTTAGTGGAGCCAACTGCTCAAACGTTTTGAAAAAAAAAGTCTTGAGGGGTTATCCTATAACCTCTCTAACGGAGGTTTTACTCACTTTGGTATTCCTTGTCCAGATATTCGCTTTTTTATGTTGATTTTTTTAAATTCATCATATAATCGAGCTGTTTTTTGGACGCAAACACAATGGAACAAGCTGAAATATATCTAGCTCTTGACAAACCTCTCAACCTCTAGACGTACTTATATGTATATTCATGGAGTGCAGTCGTACTGATAGGACTGACTTGTTTCGTCAATTTTGGGATTTTTTTATTTTATGTCAATTTCCGGGTTTCTGTAGAGGTATTTCAAAAAAAATTTTTGTTATGTGCTTTTCTTCAGTATGTTGTCTTCTCATGTGATTTTTTATGTGTTTTTCTTCAATTTTTGACTTCTGTTACCGCCGATTTACCTTCTTCTGTGGGCTAATTCCACGGAACATCAAGACAACTTTACCGACTTGGTAGATATTACGAGATACAAAATCTCGGCCCCACTTGATCTAACTTGCGTCTTCATGAAACACAAGGATATATAGAAAACACACAGGATATATAGAGAAACATTATTAAAGAAGGTAGTTAAAAGACAAATTGGGTGTAAGTGAAAATTCTCCTGTTCATTAGGGATTGCTGAAAACGAAGTGAGTGGTGATGTGACGTCTCTGCATGGCAATAGAGGCGGCAGGATGCGGGAACACTTGCTACTTTTGCGGTTCCTACAAGTTCACCCGAACTTATTCGGCTAGCGAGTTTTGGCAAACTGCTTGCAAGTGGCTTAAATGTGATTATATTTGACGTTATTTGTGTGTAGACCTCGAAACTGTGATGTTAATTTTGTAATTCTTTTTTCTCGTTTTGGCGAAAAAGCATTCGAGAACAATAGCCTCCCGGAAGAAAAATGCGACTTTAAGCCTCCACTGAGCCTGAATTTGCAACGGCAGTGTAAACATTCGAATAGGGTTAGAATAGAAGGTCAATTTGTTTCGTTATGCTCAACGCGGCTGAGGTATTTGTTAGAGTTTGCCACGCATAGCTTATCTCCAAACTGCATGTATTATAAATTAACATTTTTATGGTCCAACTAATTGGATCCATCCTAAAGTGCAGAGCTTTTCGTGAGAAAATAGACACAATCTCTCTTCGCATCGACTAATAGAGGCTAAAGTTCTGCAAGGATCACCTTTAATACCGCTGTTGTATAAATTGGCCAAGTCGGAGCGAAGAAAACACGAAATCGGTTCGAATCCATCTCGTCGCTTCTATCGGTTTGATGCTATAGTCGCTGCTTCGACATGGAAATACAAGAACAATTGCAGCGTGCTGCTTGACTCGACGCTCTCGTTGTTCGGACTTGGAGGCAGCCTTATACGGAGCAGTCATTTCTCAACTGTCCGTTGCTAGAATATTCCTGCTCGCGGAGGATATCTGCATCTATGTCACGTCCAGACGGGCAGATTGTTGTATACACTGACTTGTCAAATGTCAACAACACTGAACGATACAAACACATAGCACTTAACGACAGTAGCGACAGTCTCTCCAACGGACAAAGTATGACACTTCAATTAAATATAATAATATAATGGAGAACAAGTCCATACAATTGTATATTCTATCGAAATTTTTGGTATATAAAAAAACAGAAGAAGATAATCAAGCTCAGTTTCATATGTTAAGCTATAACTGAAATGGTTGCCAGTGCTTTAAGGGAATTTCTTTTTGTATTTTATCTCAAATTTCGTTTACCGTTTTTAGTATTTCTGTTAATGTTTTGGATCTACCTTCATATATTTCGCTACATTATCTCCTTGGGTTTTCAGGTTAGTTTTTTAGAATATTCCTGAAGGAATAGATTTTCTTTTTTTTTTGAGTTGATTCAATGCTTGAGATATTTATTTGATGAATAGTGAAATTTTATAAAAAAACAAACAAATCGTAGAAAATATAGAACCTTTTCTGATGATGGTGTATATTTACTGATTGATTAGTTCAGATTCAGGCTGGTTTTGTCAGGATTCATTCCATTCCAAAACTGAACAAAATTCAAGGGGAATTTATCTAATCTGAAGGCAAGAAAATAACGACTCGATTTGTAAAGCTTATATAATTTATGATAAAAGAGTTCAAAGAAAACCATCTCACCGTTTATGATCTATAGAATTACAAACTGAAATAAAGCAACAAGTAATGAACAGCAGTAATTTTAAGCTCAGAATTCGTGCTACATTTAATTGAAATTTATGCGCCCATTGTGGGTGTGTGTGCTGTAAAATTTGTATGTACCATGAGAGCGAAATTGCTTGCACGCAATTAATTGCATGCATTTGAGAGATCTTCAATTGCATTTTATGAGATCTTCTTAATTACGAGCTAATTACAAAAAATTGTTTTTAAGAAAATGTCAACAGATATTTCGAGAAACATTTAAGATTTTCTTGACTTTCATGAGTGCATATTGCTTTAAAAATGGATCAAATCAAGAACTTATTGTAATGATAATAATTCGAGCTCTGTGACTTATTCATAAAATATCAGTAAAAAACGAATTGTTAGACCATTTTTTCAATTTTGATTGACAGTAACGCCTAGTATGGAAAAACTGAATTGATCGTTCCCACTGATAGCAGTAAAATTTGGGCACAGAGAAAATGAACAGAACTCTCCCCAATGGCGCATTTATGTGCGAACATCAATCGGACGGCCGTCGATAAATATATTGTCAAGTTTGCTTTTTTACAATATTAAAATGTAAGAAGACTAATTTAACAATACATAAACACATAGTGTTTAAAACTGCGAAGTTTGCACAAAAATTGATTATGGCAGCTTCATTTTAGCTAAATTTTAAAATAATTCTCCTACTTTAATGCACCGGTCATTAAAAAGTAAAGTAATACCGGGTCTCGGGGTTGAAATTCACAAATGTACAATCTACCAGTGCGGATGATCCAAGACTAACTTTACCTATGATTTTACTCAGGTATCTACACTCAAAAAAATTTTGGTTGAATTTTACCCTTATAATAGTAGGAAACTGGTTTCCTACTATTAAAGATGTAAATTTACAAAAGTGCGTAAAATGAATATTTTTTTTTGCGACCAAATGGTGTAATTTTACCCTAAATAATGATGCAATTGTATGGCTTTGGCCCAAAGGTGAATAGCAAACTAGTAAATTTACACTCTTTTTGCTTCAATTTACAAAAAGCTGTATATTATTCAGCTGATATGACGTAAAAGCAAAAAATACACATCGAATGTGTAAAAAAATTTGTGATTCGTTATTTTAAACGAAAAAATGAATATATTTCCTATTATCAAAGTATTAATTATAGACCCACTTTTTAGAGTGTATTCAAAGCTAGTTTAATTCAAAATTCAGTAGTTGATCCCTGGATTCGAACCAGGAAACACACACACACTACAAACTAGTGCTCAACTCGCTAGATTACACGAGTTAAAATATCTGGTAACATAATGAAGAGTTTGCATAGCGTTTATATTTTTTCGACACAATAAAATCAGTTTTTTCTTTGAATTTTTGTATTGGTTTGGTGAACATCAGCAAGATTCTTGCTTTTGATTTTACCCTCAGTCAAATTTGCATGAAAATTAGTTTTTTACCCTAACTGCATATTACCACCTATTTTTAAGTCTTCTTCTACATCTATAAAATGTCTAATCAATCATGCCTTTCACAAAACTACCATCTATATAAAGAATCAACTTAGTCCTAGAAACATTCAATTTTGACTACACTTTTAGGTGAAAGACTAACACTTTTTTGAATGCTATACCTTTCAAAGAGCTTAAAAGTATAGGTTGAAAATAATTTGCAATTTCATAACATTTCTTGCACATCTTCAGAATAGACACGATATGAGTCTCGTTCACCACTTTGGTATGCAGGAAGGTTCAATCTTCGTGCATTTAATAGCCAACGAGAAATATGTCTTGCGGATGTAGCAGTATGAAAGGAAACATGTCGTTAGAGCTAGGAGAGTGCTTCTTTCTGTTTTCCACCAAGATACTTTGAATGATGTGGTTTTGATATGTGCACCAACCAAAAAGATCTGGAGATACAAAAGAAGATTGAAACTTGCCCTTGAATTATGGTTACTTAATAACAAAGTGAAATAAATATAACTTTCCGGAGAAAAGGGCACATTTGTGTTATTGCGTACATTTTCTTTTGATGAAAAATTTATTTTCGAAAGCTGGAAAACAAATATTTGGGAATTTATTTCAACAGTTTCCTGCACTTTCACTTTTATTTTTAAATTCTTTGCTATCACATACTTTTATAACATTTGATATCATAAACATTAAATTTAAATAAATAAAATTTTATTTTAGTTCAGTTTTTAACGAGAATTGTAATAATAAAAGCGAAAAACTAAATTTTCTTTCTCAAGGATAGCCCGCTATGATTTTCAAAATTAAATTTGGCGAGATTTTACCAAATTGGTGTATCCAAGAATAACGGTCGGAAGAAAAACAGTTTCGCTCAAAGAGCAGCATTATCATGCAAATACATTTATGTATTCATTTAAGAAAATCTGCAACTAGCCTCTTCTCCACTTAGATAATATTCACGTAACAGCCACACATATATTAACAAACTCAATTCACAACGTGTTCTTCCTGACGATTCCATTCTGCTTCCTCATGAACGAGTACAACCGTTGAATACACAAACCGGATCATATCATTGACAACGATGACGACAACGACGACTATCGGAAGCAAAACGTGAAAAGGATCAAGTGCGGGTAAGTGCATTGGAAAGTGCTCATGGGCTCATGGTTTGCTGGCTTTGCAATTTTCCCCAATAATTGGCATATTGCATTATGTTGATTTTATGAGCTTCGGAACAGCGCGATTTTCCATAGTTGTGGTCGAAATATACTATCTGAGTGGTACGGAAGCGGACGAGGACACAGATAGTGAGAAAGTGGGGTAGTGGAGGATAGAGGAAGTGAATGGAGCGTGCATTTCATTTCGGTAGACAGGCTCTTTTAACCAGGCAAATGAAATGGATAATTTAATCTGATTGCAAATTGAAATCGGGAACCGAAGTGAATGGTGTGTGTTTGCAGGCGGTAAATGGATGGATATCATGATAAATAAATACACTGAGCTCATGAATTTAATTGAGTTCAAATTAAATAGAAATGGAGAACTGTTCGCTGAAAATTATTGCATGGATGAGATTGATTACATTTAAAATTTGTAGAGACTTTTCATTTTCAGTTGAAAATCATCTTTTTCCAGTTGATTAAATAGATATCAGCATTTGGTCGAAAATCTACAAAATTTAATCAACCGTCTTATGATATTCAAATATCCGGAAGTCAACGTGACATTGTGCAAATTCAGTATTCAATTTCATCGTTATGATAAAACATTTGTAATTCCGCGGGCTATTGAAACCATCCAAATTTGCTACTCGACATGTGCGATCGTACGTTTTGGCTTGTTTCCAGTTCTTGCTTGCTTCGTGTAACAAGTACAATGCATTTAAGAAACTTTCAGAAACGTCAAATGCAATATGACACGTGAGTCGGTCGAACGTGATTTCATTACGGAACGTCTCCAGTGAATTTGTCGAATTTCGAACTTGACATGACTACTTGGCAACGATAAAGTATGAATGAACGGGAACTCTGGGAATTGAATATGAATGCGTTGGAAATTAGTTTCATGATAGTTTCACTAAAACTTTACAAGATGGTAAAGTGAAGGGTAGCATCTGTTCAAGGAAAGTTTTCAAATTGAGCTAGGGATGTTTCGAGTACAGAAAAAGTGAATGTTAATTTGTTGGAATTACTTGCCAAGTAACATGATTTTAGTCTGCGTGCCTAATTAGTAACCAGTAAAGTAAAAGATTGCTGAGAGATGAAGGGATAGTATAATGGTAGCAGTTGTACCAATTATTTTAGCTTCGATGCTTAAAGTGTTTCATTCGGTGTCTGGACAAAAAAACACCGGGAATGTTGTGTAGATATTTTTTTTAATGTTTTTTCGATTTCTTTAAAATAAAATGGAATTGCATGCAAATATTATTTTTGGGGAAAAAATCAAATGAATTTTGCTCCGTTATAATTTAAACTCTCTTTTACAATTTAAAGTTTTACATAAATATGTCAAATATAATCTAAATGGCCGAAGTATTTTTTTTTTAAAATTAGTATCTAGTTTTGGATTTGGTGAACGTTGATTGTAATAGACTTTGATATAAAGGTAGTGTAAATTCACAGAGCCGACGTTTCGCATCTATTCACCGTTACTACGGCTAATGCAACCATTGCAGGTGGCAATCAGCAGGCGAAGAATATCATTACGGGGAATGATCCCAACACAGTAGACAATCAAAAATCTTAAGTTGTTTGTACTTGTGGTAATTAAGAGTTCAGAATATTAAGAATTCCGAACGGTTGTTAGATTTAGCTGTAAATTGTTAGAAAATACATGACTAATACCATATGATTTGTATGTATTTTTACAAAATTAATAGCTTATAGATATTTTTTTAGTGGTTTTTATACAATACACTCAAAAAAATTTTGGTTAAATTTTACCCTTATAATAGTAGGAAACTGGTTTCCTACTATTAAAGATGTAAATTTACAAAAGTGCGTAAAAAGAATATTTTTTTACGACCAAAACGTGTAATTTTACCCTTATGGCTTTGGCGCAAAGGTGAATAGCAAACTAGTAAATTTACACTCTTTTTGCTTCAATTTACAAAAAGCTGTGTATTATTCAGCTGATATGACGTAAAAGCAAAAACATGCACATCGAATGTGTAAAAAAAATGTGTGATTCGTTATTTTAAAAGAAAAAATGAATATATTTCCTATTATCAAAGTATTAATTATAGACCCACTTTTTAGAGTGTAGTCCTTAAGGCCGGCGATACATGTAAACGCCTGAATTTGGACCGTTTTTCAGAGGCTTATTTTGAATAGAATTAATAAATGAATCGTTTTGAAAGTGATCATGTTTATTCATTACATATTAAAATACAAGAATCTGATTTTATTTGGTTTTTTCTTCAAAATGGCCGCCGTAGTAACCAATCTTCTGAGACCCTCGCGGCGAAAGGCATCAATCGGCGGGATTTTTAGTATCAGTTACAGCAATTTGAAATCCAAAAAAATGGGTTGGAGTGTGTTGGAGTATTAAACATGTATCTTTTAGTTGAACCAAGAATAAAAAAGTAAAAAAATCGTGAATTAGCAAGCCTCATAAAAAAAAGTACGATTTTTTACCCTCTTTTCGACAGTTTTTGGGTCAAAAATGCTAAATTTTAAAAAAATTGTTTGGCATTATAGCGGCATACATAGCTAGAAACTTATACTCTAGAGAAAGCGTGTGCCAAGTTTCATAAGAATCGGTTGAGAACTTTTTGAGTTATCTTGCCCGCCAATTTAGAATAAAATCGCTTCGAGAAAATCGCGTAGTTTTGACACACAGAAACTCTATGATTACAGCGACTTATCAACTAATCAACGATTCCAGGCCCATACAGAAGTCCTTCAGTACGTTCATAAAGTAAAGTAATCCCACGACAACCCTCGTACGGGTCTAGGGGTTGAAGCTGGTAGAGAGCTTTATTACAATTTTTTTAATCATTGTGAATACGAGTGTGGAGTGATTAGTTCCACGACTCACTTTATCCCTGATTTAAATCAGGTACCTAATCAGAGCTAGGTGACCCTCGTCCGAACCTGGATTCGAACCAGGGACCCCACACGCAAGAAGCCAGTACTCTACCCACTAGGCTACTCAAGCTTATTTCATTCATAATACTCGTTTTTTTTTTACAGCTCTTCTTGACACGCTTGATGAGCTTTTTTAGTTGTCAAAGAGCTGCGGCGATTTTCTCGACTCACTAGCGAGGGTCGAGCTCGAGCAGTTCGGATTCAATAGCGCTCGAGCGTCGAGTTGAGGCGGAGCACTTAAATGAGTTTTTAGTCGATAAATAATGTGAATTTCATTCTAAAACTTTGCAAACATATTTTTTAGATGTTAATTTAACTATTTATGCAAAAAAAAGAAACTAGAAATTTAAAAATTTTATATGTATCGCCCCCCTTAATCGATATTTGCTTCTGCGATTTAGTAAATTGACTTTTTACGATGTCACTTCTAAGATCAAGAAGATTTGACACATGTTTGTTTGTGTAGTCTACGTTTATCAGGCTCCATCTTATTAAATTATTCACCACATTTATGGCTTCGCCATATGGAATTTGGAGGTTTGATGGTGTTTGCTTTATGAACGGCTCTTCGTCATTTTCACTGTCAGCTTGAAGAATTGTGTCCGTGTTCCATGCTTCAATTTCTTGCATAGAAACAGGACAGTTGACAGCAACTCTTGACAATAACATCAGTGTTTCCTGCAATGTTTTATGGTATTCATTGAGCGTTGACATAAGCTGTGCCAATGGAATATCATCCTCTTCTTCAAATTCATTGTCGTCCCAATGCTTTATTTTGAACCAGGACCTTTCAATGACACTTTGCGTAAAGCCATGCTCTACTAATGCAGACTAGATGCCTTCACGGCCCGTTACAGGATATTCTCCTCTAAAGGCATCAAATTCTATTTTTGCTTTATTGGTGGTTGTCAATTACACTTTTAGCAGGCTCTTTTCTGGACTTCGATTTAATTATGATGCTCTGCCATCTCTCCAACTTAAAAATTTCTACAAATTAACTACTGACGCTAAGGCGTCAGGCCGAAAAGCGGCGTGCTACGGGGCCTGCGGGTTCGAATCCCGCCAGTGCCATGACTGTAAGTGTGAATGCATGTGATTGTCGAAGAGGGTGGCAAATGGGCCCAATCTGGTGGCCTAATGCTGGCCGCGTTCCCGGCAGCCCTCTTCATTAACCTAACCTAACCTAAGGGGTATGTCAAGTGGTAGTTATCGCACACTAGAGAGAACAAACCCAACTGTGTTTACGTCTATATGACTGTTTTTGTAGCAGCATTTAAAATAAAAATTGTAATTTAAAAGTTGGGAGTGGAGAGTGGGGGAGGCAAACTTATTTCGCTTTTTTGCTTGATGCTTTCCAACTTGTCTAGGAACTATGTTTTTTGAGTTAAGGTGATTGCTTTTAGCCGCAGTCAAATATTAATAAAAAGGAAATTAATATTTACATTCATTTGTGAAAACCAGCGAATGTGTCTGATGGACAAATTAGTAGATTAAATTGCTAATTAAGCTCACGGACACATCAAGATAAGCATCACTTTAAATTCCATTTTTGCAGATTTTCAAATTTTTAAATGCTGGGGCTAAAAGTTTTTGGAGATGTTTGAAAAGGAGATTAGTAGACAAAAAAAGAAGAAGATAAAGCGATAAACAAAGAAGATAAAGCGAAAACTACTACAACTCCAAACGATTGTTTAACAGAGCACATCTATTTTCAAATCTTATTCCAAATATTATTATACTGACTATTCTATGTAGAAGTTTTACTTTAAAAGCTACCAATTGAAAATTCCAACGAAAAACAAATGTCAATATCGTTGATGAATGGTTTTCTATAGCTAGCAGAAAGTAGAATCAAGCACCCAGCATACAATAAATTCAAAGATATCATTTGACATCGCAAATGAAATGGAATGTAAAAAAACGATTAAGATAAAAAGACTGAAACGTAACATTTCATTTCAAGCGTGAATGTTCGAATCGATATCTTTACTGTCACAGAAACAACGTTGGTAAAATCATGACCAAAATTTATCGCCATATCAGTTGAAAAACGAGTGTGAAAAGCTAGCGAAATTTATGCTTGATAGGGATTTTTCTTGTAGAAATAATTTTAAATGTAAATGTGTTCTCAAAAAATTTCGAATCGACAAAAGAAAAAAAGTGGTGGTCTTTTAACAGAAATGTGATAAAAGATAAACCTAATATTTTAAATTGTTAATTGTTGTGTATGCGAATAGCATGAATGCTTTTATGATCTTGAAAGACCGCGTTTTGCACAACCCGAAAATTATTATTAAATTACGCTACAAATGCATCTGACTCCATTTTCAACTGGGTTGCTTCAAAATACCGAAACTCATACACAACCCCAGTTATTAATTAACATCAAACCCCTGAAATTAATCGAATGTTTTATAATTTTATCACAAATTTTCGAAGACACTATGATAAACGACCGGATTCTTGATTATGTTGTACGGCAATCAGAACTGTTGCTTGTATAATATTGCATCGAAAATTGAGGTTGTAATTAAGAGAGTATTTGCCTGATTCGAATTTATCTTTGGAGCATGGGGTGACAAGTGTTTTCAAATATCAGCAAATGATTGATTGGTTTATAAAGTGCATCGCAGACAATAGCATTATGAACTAAATTAGGATATCATGACAGGTCGTTTTTAATAGGAATATCGATTAGATCATAATCTATCTGAAATGTGAATGACTTTCATCTATTTTCACTTTATTTTGAATTAATCTCAATTACAGGTTTCTTTGTTTCGTAGAATAAAGTTGTTGATGTGAAAGTTTCGAAAATCATTGTATTGTACCTTAGAGCTATAGAGAACGCGTTTGCTTTCAAATCCTATAGCTTTAGTAAACTATTAATAAGAATTGCCTTATCGAAGAGACGAGTTCTAATTGAAGGAAGAAGAATCTTTAAGCAACAAGATAAGCAATATATAATAAAATTACAAACATTTTTTTATTCAACCCCTAGAGAAAGTTCTGATACTAACTCCAATCAATTATGCTCAAAAATTTAATCAAGAATACACCATACAGTTTTGTTCGCTAATATCTCATAGATTAGAACAGTTCAAATCTGTCACAATTTAAAAATTTCCTCTTTCATCATCATTAAGCGCTGTCAGGCATTTTCACCTTAAGAAAACGAAAAATGACGAAAAAACTCGGAGTCTCGTTTATCATACTGAAAGAAACTTACTCGTCGGCAAAACAGACGAAGCAAAAATACATATTACAACCGAACAAATGGGGATCGTAGAAAAAAAATGAAAAATGGCATCAATTAGTTGAGAGCACACCGTCTCGGTACGACTGACAAATCTTGCGATGAAGGAAATATCTCAGCAACAATGTCTTATACCGTAGGAGACGTCGAAAACGTTGACAACAAAATTAAAGCCTTACCATTGCCAGACTTGAAAAGTAAGTTGCAAGAAAATGGCAATACAGACTGTTGGATGTCGAGATGAAACTTTTGAATGCACTAAAACTATATCATTTTGAGCTTTGGCGTCGCATAGCTTTCGAGAACAGGATACGACCGGCATGCTAACAGCCATAGAAATAAACAAAAACCGCAAAATTTATCCAATTAACATTTTGCTTAATTAATTTAGAGGAGTCAGATGCAATCATAATTCGCGATGCATGAGTTGAATTGGTGTAGTTATTGCTTTGCGAAGAAAGAACAGGATGTTGTGTAAGAACATAGCGTATTATTAAGTCACTTGACTGAGCAAGATCACAGCCAAGATTCGTTTGCGGAATATTAAATGGGCATTCGTGGGCGTAAAAAGTTTTTCACTTTTGTTTTGCATTCGAAAGTTTCGTTGTAGTATTAAATTGTGTTACTAATTATTTGAAACCTTTTTTTTTAAGGAGATAAATTTAAAATCTCTAATTCATGGGAACCACAAGAAAGACTGATTATCGAAATGTGATCAAAATCGATTGAAATTTTTCAATGTTGTTTGAGATTTTATTTGGTTGAAATGTTTACGGAATCACTTTTTCGTTCTTACTACCAGGATCATCAAGCCAAATATTTAGCATACGAAAATTTAATACCAGCATTTTTCGGAACGAAAATGCCCAACTCGCTCAGATACTACCACCAAAAATCTATAGACTAGCTCCAATTCATAATTAACGTGTTTATTGAAATTAGTTTTGATCCGATGACTGAGTCAGACGTTATAGGGATAGAGAGATTTTGATAGTTATCATCCGCAAAAGTTTCAAAATCGAATCATTTGTACCATTATCGGCTTTTCACGATACAAAAATTTGATGGTTGTATATTCTGGTATAAAAATAATTTATAATAATTTAATAATCATGATTTAAAATTTTTAAAAGTCTTCAGTTTAATTTCAGCAATTTTTTTTCTGAAGTCAACAGAAAATTTGTAGTAAGAGTATACATGTTTCAATCGTTATATAAAGTTTTAAGAAACATATCCTACTAGCATCAAATTCACAGTGAATTGAACTAACCCTGTTTGTTCAATTAGAACTAATGTTTTCTGAAATTTTGCTTTATCTAACCAAATTGTTGAGATTTGTGGCAAGTAAAGCTCCGTGCCTAAAATATTAATTAATATGAACCAAAATATTTTATGAAACAATAAGTTTATTCAAGGATTATCGATGCTCCTCTTCACAAAAATGTGGACAAACATATCACGACTTTTTTAAAAAAAAAACTATATTTTTTGCTCGACATAAAATCGAATTAATGTGGACATTTAATTGATATCGCATGCAGGTTATTTCAATTCATGTTACCAAAGAAAGTATTTATTTCAATTATTCATAGTTTTTCAATGCTGCGCCCATGCTACACAGTTTCGTATTTTATAAATTATACATTGGCTTGTAATGACAAACATAACGTTGACATGCATATGATACATACTCGTGCATATTGACGACTTGCGTTTATATACGTTGAAATACCAGTGAATTCGTTCACATCCAGGATTGGATAATCCAATTTTGAGCCTTTTATTTATGAACTTCGAGGAAATACTGTATTTAGTTGTTTGGTTTTATTGCGTGGAAATTCTCCCGAATTGTGGGAATTTTCGACTTTTAACACTTGAAAAAGGAAAAAGGGCGAAAATGCTACTCGTGGAAAGAAATCGTGGGAGAAATATTTCATATGGAATAAAACTTTTTCGGTTTTGAAAACAACAGTTAGCTATGTTTCTGATAGTCGAAAAAGTGTTTCAATGCTCGCTAAGAGTATTTCAATATAAATTATAAAAAAAATATATTTTAAGATGGCTTGCAAGAAGAAGAATACCACTTGGGGCGCGTTATTTCTCTGTTTTAGCTCATCTATCTTTTATCGACTTGAAGAGGGTTGTACAGTTTTTCAAAGGAACCAAATAGTTTCTAGAGTACAGTGGCTAAGGGAGAGTATATCCGTGGCATTACAAACGGCCTCGGCTGTGCATGTGTGTCTTTCGGCAAGGCTTTCCGATTGACAGCAACTTGACCTAAATGTACCTAGAATCCTATGAATATAGTAAATTTAAAATACTTTCGCATATAAAGCTTCAAGATAATCATTTATATAATAATTTCAATTGCTATACAATGGTTTAGTTAGTTTTTCATATTAAAGAAAATTGAATTTTTAAAAAACGTTATCTCAAAAACACTAACTACTAAAGCAGGACCTTCAAATCTTTGCTGGAATTTCCTCCTGAATAATCCCTATACTCAGAACGATCAAAAATTATAAAAACATTGCCATCAACCTACACGCCCCAAAGGCAAGAAAATATACCATCAAGTCCCTGAGGCGGCCACGACCTGGTAATTTGACCAAGTAACAAACGGACCGATTGCAGGACTCGGTATGTCTGTTATGACCGATTCATTTGGGCCGCAGTAACTGACTCGGTGAATTTGAACGAATTGTTCAAAGAAATCATCGAAGAACGCAAAACAAAGCCAGCAACTTTGAAGGTCCTGGTAGTGATATGCATGACATGATGCTCAAATTTCAGTTTAGTATCAATAAACACACTAAGGTCCTTAAATTGTTGTACGACAGACAGGGAAATACCCGACAAAGACTAGGGAAATACTTAAGGATACTTTTACATGTGAGTGGCACCTGGTGGCACTTCGACATGTTAAAAGGAAGGTAATTAGATTCGCACCAGTCGTGAAGGGCAACCAAATCAACTTGAAGCTAGTGACAGTCGTTCACAGATTTGACTGCTCTATATAACTTTGAGTCATCCGGATAAAGAAGACAATAGTAATTGATAACAAGAGGAATATCATTCACAAGCCGGATAAAAAATAGGGACGGAGGACAGAACCTTGAGGAACTCCGGAAATGGAAATGAAAAGAGGAGAAAAAGAGCCGTTAAGGGTAAGTCTACAGGGACGGCTAAAAACATAAGAAAACAACCAGGAGAGAGGGGACCAAAAATATCGAAACCTCCAAATTGTTTGAGAAACTGGTGTCAGAAGCTTTCGAAAAGTCTGCATATATTACATCAACTTGAGGTTGGGATTCGAAGGATGAAGCGACATAATTTGAAAACACCATAAGGCTAGAGGTTGTGGCGCGCCTTTAGTGAAGCCATGCCGCTCAGAGACAAGAAAAGGTTTGAGAGAAGGATAGTTTCTGTTATAGATAAGGCGTTCAATAAGTTTGCTGAAACAGTAAAGAATAGAAGAAAGATGATAGTCAGGAACAAAGGATGGATCACAAGATTTAAAAATACGGACAATATTAGTAGCTTTCCACGATGAATTGCATTCGAGACAATGCTAATATTGAAAATTATAGAAGACGAAACGCAGAATGAAGAAGATAATGCTTTCACTAGAATATTGGAAATATCGTCAGGGCCGGAACTAACATTGGAATCTGGGTTCTGCATTAGATATTCAACTTCCAATGAATCAGTACTAATCAAGTGGATGAACTAAGAGAGAAATTTGTAGAATGCAGATCTTAGGATGCATCTTTAAATGAGGAAGAGAAAGAAGTGGCAAATAGATCGCAAATAGCTTGTGGAGTTGTCGTAACTGTGTCATCAAGATACATGAAACCAGGACCAGAAGAACTAAATCTCAAGGAACAAACTATTCTAATCAACAAAAATTCGTTTGGTCCTACACCAAAACAGTTTTTGTTGATTAGAATAGATTGAAGTTTTGGCGCTCTAAAAGTAATACCGCATAGCCTGCCTGATAACTTCTTTAGCTTTAAATCGTAAAACACGAAATTTTTCAAGATCCGTGTATGAACCTTACTTTTTGACTTTTATATGACTTTTTTCTTAAGGCTTAAGAGCACCTGAAACTTTCAAGAAACTTGTGAGCCAAAGAGGAAAATTGGATTTAAGAGGACGCTGGGCAGGAGTGAAGCGAGAGACGACGTTAGACAAAAAGACATAAAATTAGATAATGCACAGTCTACAATCAAACCTTTCAAAAATAAATCCAGTCGATAAAACTGAATTCAGTAGGTATGCTCTCAAAATCAGCATTATAGAAATTGTATCGAGGGATGGAAGGACATTTTTTAAGCGAGAAAGTTTAAATTTTGCCATGCTTTCAATAATAACTATCTTTCAATAATAACTATATTTTTCTTGTTTATAATAACTATCGACTTATTGCAATCGTTTCAATTCTGTCTGTTATTTGAATCACACGTGAGCTCAAAATTAATTAAATATCTTGAGTTGAATCATCTAATCAACGAATGCCAGTATAGTTTCCGTTCTGGGCGCTCTACTGGGTACTTATTTACATTTCTCACTGAGAGATGGAACCGTTGTCTCCATAGTTTTGGTGAAGCAATGGTCGTGTCTGTTGATATTTCGAAGGCCTTTAACAGAGTCTGACACTCAGCCCTATTAGCCAAGCTTCATGCATTTGGCCTTCACCCCGTCCTCGTCAAGTGGATTGAAAGTTTCCTCGTAGATCGTTCTTTTCAAGTTGTTCTGGATGGACTTAAATCCTGTGTCCACACCACCAATGCCGGAGTTTCGTAAGGTACTGTTTTTTCGCCAACTCTCTTCCTTTTATTTATAAATGACCTCCTTTCCTCCACTTTCAATCTGATTCATAGTTTTACCGATTACAGCACCATTGACTTCGGAAACTCTTTTCACAGAGTGGGCGAATCTCGCGGAAATCCTATTTCTGTTAGTAGAGATCGCATGTGCATCGCTAAACAGGGACCTATTAAGCATTATTGCTTGGCGCTCAGCGATCGGTGTTGTGTTTAATGCGTCCAAAACCCAATGCTGTCATCTTTCGCTCAAGTCTTACCTTCCTCCTGCTAGCCACACTATTTCCGTTGATGGTGTGTGTATTTCTGAATCATCTTGGCTAAGCCTATTAGGATTTAACATCTCCAGCAAACTAAGCTGGACCGGCCACATTTTTCAAATTGCGAAAAATGCCATGAAATGCCTAGGTTTCTTTCAGAAAAGCAAGAAATATTTTACACCATCCGGCATAGCGCACATCTACAAGATTTTCGTAAGCTGGAAAAATACGAGCTGGAAAAATACGTTTATCTAGCTTTCAAGAAAAAAATGATTTCTCAATTTTGAGCTTTGGAAATATATTGGATGTTGAAAGAAATCAAATTATAAAAATGACCACTATATAAGAATAGAATAACACTGATTCAAGAAAAGAAAATAGCATGTATCCGACAATTATATAGAAGGGAAGAGATTTTTAATAATCTACCTCTTATAAATTTAACCCTTTTTGAATTATTTTACATGACTCTGTTACCTTGACTTGTATTCGTTATATCCTAAAACATATTCAATTCCAAACCAGACTTTCATCTGCTTTACAGTCCTCGACCCAATTCTTTCTTGCTCATAGCCATTATAATATTTCATAGGTTTTCCCGTTACCATGCGAATTGTTTTATAACTGTTTAGTCTCCATCCACGTTCCTTCAGTACTCACACTTTTTCTCATTATCATATTTTCATTTAATACATTACCATTCTTCTCTACTTTCTCACTTTACAATAATAAAAATAATAATTCACCCTTGAGGTTAAATAACGAGAAAATTGCTTTCATTCGCTGGTTTCCGACGAAATCGACAACAACACAGTCCGCAACCTACAACGTTCACCTTCCCGGTACAATTGCTTTGATACTAGTTCTTGCGTTGGATTTTTGCACTTGGCCGAAATTGAATTGAATCGAATTGAATGTTGTCCAAGTTCTGTTTGTTTTCAAACATCATCGACAACGCCACACTACCCCCATCACCACTGTCGCTAGCTTATGAAATTCTTAAGATAGAACAATTCAATTAAAAATGACAAGAGGCGAAACGGGGTAAAGGTGAATTTATTCACAGAATCTAAGTGATGTTAATTAATCTTTAGAAAACGAAAGAGGACGAATGAGAAAAACATGAACCAGAGCTAGTTGAAGAAAAGAAAATGTTGTGGCGCTATGTGGGAGGAGAAGCTATTGACTATCTGGTTCTTGGCTGGTGTCGTTTTTTTTTTGCTCGATGTCCCTTGATTATTTGTTTGTTAGCATCAAGGAGGTTTGAAGGTTTAAAGTTACATTGAGCATATAATGTTGTGTTTTTCTTGTGGCTAGCGAATGCACTTGCTCTGCAGGATTGTTTACTTTGCTATTTTAAATTGTTCGAAATAGATATCAATTAAAGGTTAGCGATGGGAACATATAAAATACTACAAAATGGAAAGAAATGCATTTTATAGGGGGTTCGGAACGAGGTTTTTCGATTAATGATCCTTGTGACTTGAAATATAAACATATTTGTCAATTTTCGAATATACACTATAGTTCAAAAGTTTGGAAGCACCGTATTTTTAGTAGACTTAAAAAAATACTACAATAAATCTGTAAATAAACATGTTGTTAAGGGGTTTATTATTTTTACGACCGTGCGTATAACAATAATGAACAAAATTACTAATTTCTTATTAATTGTTCCTTATTTTGGAAAAAGACCGGCACGCGTGTTTTATGACCACAAAGTTTGCCACACTGCCAATTGTGGATTTCTATGAATTAGTGGCTTTAGTCATTGTTTTTGTATGAAATAGAATGTATATAATTTCGAAAAATTTCGAAATAAACACGCGGTAGTTACAAAAGTTGGTAAGCTCAAAAATGGCAGAGAGGAAACATATTCTTCTGAACTGTGGAGTGCTATCTGTACTTTGAGTGAGAAGGAAGGATATTTTGTACGACAAATTGCGAAAAGGATCGGCGTTTCATGTAAAGGGGTCCATTATACCCTTACACGAAAACGAGTTACTGGAGGAAATCAAGACCGAAAGAGATGTGGACATCCAAAATCCTCCACAGAGCAGGAAGTGTTTTGTGCGCCGATCAATAGACGAACCAGCTTCAGAAACGTGTACTGAGCAGACTATTAAGTATGGTGGTGGAAGCGTGATGGTTTAAGGATGCCCATATGATTCAAATTGACGGAAAACTGAATAAAGAAGGCTATCTGAAAATACTCCAGGACAATTGTGATTCCTTCTGGAATGAATTTAATTCGCCGAAATGTTGCTTTCCAACGAGACAACGACACTAAACATTTATCTAAATTATATCAGGCGTTCCTAGAGCAAAATCAAAAGAATTGTTCTTTGCAAATTATGGAAAGGGGATCACAATGGCCCGATCTCTCTCCTATTGAATTAGTGTGGGATGAACTTAATAGAAAAGTGAACAACCGCTGTGCGTCTTTCTCAGCACAGTTGTGTGAATATTTACTAAGTGAATGAAAGTCGCTGGACTCTGAATGCTTCGGTGAATTAATAAAAAGAACGAGTAAAATTTGTGAACGAATAATTAAAAATAAAGGTTGACATTTTGACGAGGCCAAAATTTAACGAAAAATATTTTATACTTCTCTCATTTAAGCTAAATATATTAAACTAAATGTTAGTTTAATGTTTGATTAAGATTTTAGTATAATAAATAATAAGCGTTTGTGATCTCTTCGCACTGTTTTCCTCTTCAGTATACTCTGACTTAACGTTTGCCCCCTTTTTATAATGTTTTTTTCAATTTCCCAGTTTGCTTCTTTTCACTCTCGACTAATCCTCTTGAAGTTGAATCCCTTATAACATCTCTTGATTCCAATAACTCTCGTGGTCCTCATGGCTTTCCTAACTTTATTGTGAATCATTATTATGAAAAAATCTTGCATCTTCCTTATGTATTCCCCTATCAATTTCATTTAACATAAATTTTTGTCCTGGTAAATTTCCTGCCTCCTGGAAGCTGGCAAACATTTTTCATATGTTCAAATCTGGTGAACGCAATGTCGCCTCAAATTATCGCCGCATTTCCATCCTTCCCTGTTTTTCCAAAATCATTAAGCGTTTCGTGTTTAACGTAATTTATGACTCTCTTAGCCATGTTTTCGTATTTCAGCAACATGGCTTTGTTAAAGGCCAGTCCACATCTACAAATCTCATTGAATTTACTCATGCAGCATCATCAGCGTTAAATCGGAACTGTCAAGTTGATGCTATATATACAGATTTGTCTAATTGCCTCCTCTTCTGGTGTACCTCAAGGGTCGATACTAGGACCGCTCTTATTCAACCTCTTCATCAATGATCTTTCCAAATGTTTTATCGTCATCTTGTTTGCTTTACGCAGATGATGTAAAAATATTTTGAGCAATTGAAAGCTCAGATGATCATCTGCTTCTTCAGGAGGATTTGAATTCCCTTACTACTTGGGGTAACTCTAACTACCTATCGTTGAATGTTTCCAAATGTTTTGCTTACTCTTATTTTCTGAAGACTTTGACTTATGCCTTTTCTAATGTGATATGTTAATCCGTTCTTGTCGCTGTGGAAAATTTTACTGATTTGGAGGTCACCTTCGATCGTAAATTTAAATTTGATGTTCATGTTCGTATCGTTGCTAATAGTGCCTTACGGATTGCTGGCCTTGCTATACGTTCCTGCCACAATTCTTTTAACACATCTGCATGTAGTAACATATTTGTTACCCTAGTTTGCTCTAAACTTGAATACTGTACTCAAGTCTGGTCTCTGCGTTTCACTAACCTTTCTGATGCCATTGAATCTGTACAGCGCAGGTTCACTCGCATCTTACACTTTACGTATAATCTTCCCACCTACGATGAGCGCTTATCGCTCCTTGATGTCACTCTTCCAGCAAAGCGCAGAATTTACCTGGATAAATGCTTTTTATTCAAAATCTGCCGTGGTTATCTAACTTCACTCATAGCACCTCTGATTAACGAACGGCGGTGCGAGAGGCAAATTAGGTTCTCTGTTTTCTTTGAAGTATCATAATATACATAGCCTGTACGTATAGCTATAGCCAAGCAATATATTCAGGACTAAAACAAGTTCAGGTGAGAAAAATTCTAAATTTCGCACAAACAGCACAGCAAATTGTTTCAGTTTTCAAGTACCGTTATTATTTTGCATTGGACGTATTCACCTATACAAAAAAAAAGCCTGCAAGCGAAAATAAAAAAGTTCTGGTGCATTGAAGACACAATTTATGGCTCGCTTCTTTCCCTCGTAACTCGGAAAGTTCGAAGAATTCAGATTTTTTCCAGCTAATTTTCATTTTATCAGGAAAATCGGGTAACGTGATTTTAGCAATAACATTCAACTTCAAAATGAAACAGAAAACTTGTAAACCTGAAAATGTATGAAAACTTTTCTCAATTTTCAATTTTCTTCGCGGCATAACAAATCACACTCAAAGTAAAATTGTATTAAATTCTACGCGACACACGTAGCATAAGTTCCTTATTCTCATGAATGATGTCGATATTCAAAACCAGAGTCGTTGTACAAACTTATTCCAGCATTTTCTCCATTCACAATGAGAAATCCTCATTTACTCCAATTCTACAGTATACATTTTGTAGCGATTCCATCAAATCGTGAAAAATGAAGAAAAATAAAACACAAGAGAAATCCAAAACAAAAGAAATAGGAAACTCTAAGAAAAATTGCACCAATGTAACGTTCTAGTTTCTTATATCCTTAGCTCTTACGGAACGGAAGCAACCACAGCAAATGCATCCGAAACAGTAGCACCACTATCTACAATAAAACCACTATGAACACATTCACTGTTCACACGTTTCCGTACCAAATATTCTTTGCGCTTTCACTACGGAACAGTTTTTCACCAAACACCAAACCAAAATGAACAATCGAAAATCCGGAAAATGTGCAGGAAATTAAAACCACATTGCCGGAATGCACATTTGATTCACTAGTTAAATCACGCGATGGATAAAATGGTTCGTCGCCGAAACAATCTGACCCAAGTTGGAAAACTTATCGAAAGTAGACTTGTACACCGACTGACTACCAAACGATTGGTCACACAAGATATCCTGTTAACAATGCAGTGGCGTGACGTAACATTCGGAAGGAAACGTTACAATGCTCGAACATAGTTGTCGTACCCACACATTGTCACCCGAGCTCAATCAAACGATCAAGTGCTGTGAATACGGATATTTCGTGCTAGACTGCAGCGAATGCACTTCCATAACGTTCCACAAAACAAAACGACCCCAATATGAAATTTTTCGTGGTCAGATCGAACACTGATATGACGGTTCTTTTGCCACAAAAATAAACAAAATTTAGACGCGAAACGGACTAAACAAACCCGACAAAGGTCACAGAATGCACTAGTCTTCCCAACTTCAAGCAGACCGATTCGACCCAATGGCCACTGGCACAACGGACAACGGAAACTGTTTGTCAACTTCGCAGTGTCCTTCTGCATTCAGTTCGCCAGACACGACAAACTGGTTGCAGTATGTATCAGTTCCAAAACGCTAGTATCAACAAGATTACTATAAGTTTATTCACGAAACTCACGCTACTACCACCGGGAACTTTCCCACTCACTTCCAAGTTCAAATTTCCTATGTCTTTCCGTTGCAGAAAGCATACCGAAACTGTTTCAGCGAGTCAGAACCAAACTCATAACAGCTTCGGCTTCGCAGTCTACCCAGTCTCCTAGTCTTCCCCCAATGAGCTCAAGCTTCCAACCCAATTCGCAGAAGAATGATGTATGACCCACTTGGCTAGCCCACCTATAACGAATGATAGAGTGATAGGTGCAGTTCAGCTCACATCATATTACAAATCGAACAAGTGCACGACACGCGTCTTTGAGTTGACATATTGAGTCGGCGACTGGCGTTGGGGGAGCTTCTCCACTCCAAACACTGATGATTTCACTGACCACGCTTCCAGTACTTTAATTGATAATGGTCGCGCAAATCAACAAAGCTCCACATGATACAACGCCAGAAGACGTACTGATACGCCGGTATAGCAAGCTGGCATAAGCCGGCTGGGATTGTTGGTTCGCGTAGCTGTCATCGTAGATGGCTAGTGTGGCGTTGACAGGAAAGGCGCATAGGAATATTGGAGCTTTTTCATGTTTATGTGCAATGCCCCAATGAAAGCATTCTTGTCGTGGTTTAATTCAAGACATATATATGCAAACACAGCAAACGAATGAAACAGTCAATGTGATGAAAAAATTTAATTTCTCCATTTGAATAATTTTTTGGTAAGATTTAAATATATTACAGTTAAATATATTACAAAAACAAACAGAGAAAATATAAAAAACCATTTAATTAAGTTATGTTTCAGACAAGTTATATAAAGAAAAATCTGATATTAATTGCATAATAATCCTATGTTTGAAAATGATGATTAATAACATGTAAGTATTTAACTTAGTTTTATGTATAGTCATTTCGTCCCAAATATTACACCCAATAGGTTTAAATAATACGCATTTCAAGGCTATCAAGCGTGCTAATTATTAATATTAAGCAAAATTTGCGAATAAGAAGTAATTACTAGAGATTTAAGATAAAAACTTTTGAGCGCCCAGTGTGGGCAACGAGAATGATTTTTTTTAAAAAAAGATCTAACAATTATATTTGAGTATTTTGCCGCTAAATACATATGACTTGCTTGAACCAAGTTAAGAATTCCAGCTATGAAGTCTATGTTTGTCTATATTTTTACTATTATCTACATATGATCCTTGGAAGTCAATTCTAGAGGTTCAATTTTCAAATTCTAGAGGTTCATTTTTCGACCACTTTTGAAGCAACTAGGGCTGTAAATCGTCAATGACGAGAGTTACGTTGGATTCTAAAGCGTCGATCGCCGCTGGTTTGTCAGCGTAGACCGACGGCTTCACTTATCTTCACCAGAAGAAATCAAACGGAGTCAAATCTGACGATCTCGGTGGCCAATTGACAGGTCCATTTCTCGAGATGATGCGAATTCCGAATTTCGTCTTCAATAAGTCGATGGTTGCGGTTGCTGTGTGGTACGTAGCGCCGTCTTGTTGAGACAACATCTCTCTCACAGCCATACGACGCAAATCGGGAATCTTTATCATAAACAATCTTTACCATAAACAAGAACATAACATAATCAGTTTTCATTTTTAGTAATTGCTTTTAACAAAATATTTTCAATCTTTGGAGAAGTATGGCCATATAATATAATGCCACCAGCATGCAGTGCACACTATACAACGCATTTTCGGGGGTGCAACGGTGTCTCCAAGACTTAGCCAGAATTTTCCTTGCTACGGATGCGGCGATTTTTGTTATTGACGTAGCCACCGAGCCAGAAATGAGCCTCGTCGCTGAACTAAATTTCTCCATAAAACAGAGGTCCCATTGATTTTCGACCCATTCTCCGAACGTGCGACGCATCCGATGGCCATTCGGCTTCAATTCTTGCACCAATTATATTTTGTAGGCCTTACGTCCAGAATTTTCCACAAGTAGATGGACGGCTCCCAACTTCTTGCGCATGCCTGCGAATCGAAAAATCTGGGTTGTCAGCAACACTGGCATCGACGGCTGCGATATTCTCTTGGGAATAGGCGAATAGCAAGTGCTGATGGACGCACTGGATCCAAACGGCGGTAGTAAGATTCATCCATGATTGAGTCCGCTTGGTCTGATGGCCGGCAATGGATAAAATCACCTTTGCTGACATGACCAACCGAGTTCAGGGATTTATAACGGCTCTCTGTATCACAGGTGCTTTAACTACGAATCCGTCGTCTGCTTTGAATGTCCTGCGTCATCTTCCCCCGCTTGACTTATTTGTTGGAAGCATGGCTGCAAAAGCTGCTGAAACGCTTAAGGAATCGAGAGTTTTAATACTTGGAAGACATGGAAGTGTGTTTTCGTTGAGAATTGAAAATGTTGTTGAGTATTGAAATAAAACATATAACTATTGATTTAAGGTATTGTGGAAAAACTCAGAGAGAAATCGCGAGTAAAACTAAAGGATCACAGAGTGTAGTAAAAATTTGTTTGAAGCATTGAATCGAGAATTATGCGAAAGAGAAGTCGTCTGGAAGCCTTCCGAAATATTTGCTTGCCTTCTTTGCTCTTTCCTCTAGGTTTACTTTTCAGGTGAGCTTGCTGTCCAGAGTAAGGCCCAAGTAACTGGTGTGCGAAGTGAGATCTAATCTAGCATCGCTCAACCTGACTGGATTCGTCTCAAGAATCTTGTATATATCGGTTATAGTATAATATCGGTTTTATTGGAGTTGATGCCAAGGCCCACGGTGTTTGCTCGCTCATGAGCTGACCGAGGGTATGCGAGAACTTACCCGACACTTTAATCGCGATGTCATCGGCATAGGCAACAATCATGAGGTTCCTCTCCAACCTCTCGTCGCCTTCTGGAGAACGGAAGTCTACTTGTCACAGGAAGCCCCGATGGAGTGCCTGTAGACTGACGAGCATTGCAGCCCAGCCTTCATCCAGCTAAACGCATTCCTACAAGATACACTGAAGACACACGAAATCATCCGTAAGAGGTGTTGCGGGGCTGCGTCTCTAGTCATCATTTTAGGGCTGAGGCCGCGTTACGTGGATGATCAGCCCCAGGAGAGCGGGTTCAGTGTGACTCTATCTGTAAAAGGGTTATAATCACACAGAAAATGATAAAACAAATGAACTGAATTCAAGGACAATTTGTACATGATAGCAGGTCCGCAAGGAGTAAAATCGAGCAGGATCTCGTGAAGGGGGTAGCCTGGTCAGATTAAGGCTAGTTTTCGCCACTGCCCTTGCGAATGGCTAGAACCACAGCTCATCAAGCCTGTGGGTTTTGGGGTTGCCTACGTACAGAGCAACTGCTATTCGTTCTCTTACTGCTACTATCTCATCAGGTGTAGATGTGGCATTCTCTTCAAGGTCCGAATTTCTTTCGACAATTGTAGTCATTTGCTTCTTCCCTTGGCCAAAGAAACAGAATGTCGAGTCACAACCACTGAAGACATGGGTCGAAAGTAAAATCTTTGGTTTTAATGAGGACATTGAGGAGGTTATGCTAAAATACGCGACATCTGATGATTTTCCTCTTCCACATTTCTTGAAAAAAAAGTCATGTTAGTTTTCAATTACAGTTAGAATGATCAACAAATCAATGTCCTCGCCAAAGACTATCACTACATAGTAGGTAGAGGCAACAGTGGCAGCTGTAGTAATGATGAGTCTATCAGCATCTACCTCTGCCTGGAGTACTTGAATGTTGTTTTTTTTTTCCCATTTTTGTTGTCAGCAGGTTGATGAAACGATTTTTTTTTTTGTCGTTTGACAAGAACTTCTCATAAGGAGCCTGCGCCATAGTTTAGTCATCAAAAATAATCTCTAGAGATGAGTGTGACTGGGCTCTTCGAAAACGATCAGAGCTCTTTGTTCTTTTCTGTACAGTGTCTGTAAGGTAACCATCTAAAACAACTGCCACGTTTGAGCCATAGTGAGCAGTGAAGTACTGGATGTATCTGTCAGCTATCGTACCAAATGATGAGCTTCGAGGACACACAGTTTTGTGAAGGTGTTCTCCACTCACCACTACAAATTTTGTTGATCCTTGCTTCTCATCTAAGTTTAAAGGCTGAAATGCTGAATACAACGTGGATTTTATGCCCTTTCTCATCCTCTCTTCAGTAAATAGTGACATTGGGATTGGTGACAGTTCGTATGCGTGAAACAATTAGCTGTGAAACAATCTTGAGGATTGGTAGTTACCACTCTATTACTCACAGTAATAGTTCGTTTAGCTGCTGAAAGAGACCCCACATTGTTTTTATGCTTGAATTTCACTTCCTGGTAGTTCTGACCAACTGCTGTTAGCATCGATTCTTTTGCAATCGCTAGAGCCATGTAACTGAAATAATGTCATCTTTTTATGAGGGACCTAAAAATATGTATGAGTCTATAATTATTCACAGCAGTGTATAAACCAAAGTGCGTATTCAACTGAACAGACCAGACAACCAAAGAAGAGTTCGAATTTTGTGGGCTTTCGGTTTTAAGGGCATTGAAGGGGATCAGAAACCGGATGTGTTAGCTAAGCATTGGATCAGTCTACCTCTAGTTGAATCGACAGACTTCCCAATTTCTATCAAAGCAGTCAAGTGCTTGATTGACACCAATGATGCTTGATGCAGATTAGATTGTGGTTCGTAGATGGCGAGAAACTCATGCCTGCAGGATAACCAAGACCATGTGGGGGTCTTACAACCTCGCAGCTACGAAATATTTACTTGAATTAACCCGGACTGACTGCGAACGACTGGTTGTCATAATTACCGGTCATTATCTTGTAGCAGCTAACGCTATGAAACTGCGACATCTAACCATCAATACCTGTAGGATGTGTCTGGAAGCGGGAGTCTGAAAAACAATTCAACATCTCCTTTGTCACTATCCGGCACTGGGAAAAACCAGACAGCGCTACTGCGATGAGCCCTGGCTGGTGGACCGAACGTGGCGGACCAAAAGTTAAAAGACATACTCCAATTCGGAAAAAGATGATTTGTCATGTTCTACTACTCCACAACTTTGCTAACTTACTAGGCTAAAATTAGGGCAACAGGTTTGCTTGGAATCCCTGTCATAATTTCACGATTCCCTGCTTTAATATTTTTCGAACAAGATTTATTTGTCTTAGACACTTAAAGGTATATTTTAAGTATTTCTTCTTTTGTATATTTTTTAACATTTTTCTAATTTTTGCAATGTAAGCAAACAGTAAACACAAGAATAATCGACTCAGTTGCAGTAATGACTTTGCAGCAGGTATTTAAGAAAGAAATTTGGCATATTCACCACCGGGTCAATCAATTGATAATTTGGTATATCTCTCGAACACAGTTCAGTGAAATCATACATTTAATTTAACAGCAACAATTAACCCAAGTGACCTCATGAACATCTCAATAAATTCACTATTTTCGCGACACAGCGAACGTCGCATCCAATGAGAATGACTAATGCCAGCATGTAAAATACCATTAAAATTCAAACCTTGACAATAACGACCTGACGATAGATGCAAAATTTTCAATTCATAAACTAATTTTGAAACTAATCCAAACTTAAGTATAGCCCAGTCATTGCAGTAATGTATGCACGTAACTTTTCAGATGATTCATGAGTACGGTGAACATTTGCGTGCCATCTAAATCATCTTTTGACTTTGGACTGGTGCCTTTTGTGTTTCGTCTCGTACATCCGACACGCCATACTAGCTATGTACGTCGAATAGAATCTACTTCCAGATACCTACTTGTTCTCGAGACGCAGCAAGGGTAGTTTGGCGGCATGCATACTAATTTCGATGGCGTTTTGTTTATGTTCCACTGCGGCCCAATTCATGGAGCGAGTAATTCTTCTGGCGTCAATATTGTGCAATGAAGTGGATTTTGATAATAAGAAATAGGGTGATGATACTATTCGGTGAATTCCGAATTAAATCTAAATCTGTATGGAGGAGAATATGATCCTAAAATTTGCATGCTGTCAGATTATTTATATCCTTTTTTCATTTCCGTTCCATTTCCGTTTCACTTTCAGTTCCGAGTCGGAGCTGGCCTAAAGTTGCGCTACCTCAAAAATATTTATTTCTCTCATAATATATTTTCCCACAGGACATGCTTAATGTCCGAAGCGCTGCGCTACAAATTCCCTTAAAAGCATGCAATCCTCGGCTCACACCCACCCTGTATCATAACAATATATTCTTTTGCTCGTACATGTACGTGAATACTTCATGCATACATATTTCGCATGCAACCGTGCATGTGCTCAACTAGGAATTTCGGCTGGAAGTCCATTATATTCTGAGAAACATTTCAAGTCATTTGAAATTACGCACACATGTATGTACGTGCGGTTTGGAGGTAATTTTAAGCTTAGCATTGGTGTTATTTTGGGCGTTAATGACAGTCCCAATGGACGATTAGTTGCCCGTGGCAGACATTTCAATTCGATTTATGACGGAAGGAACGCAACTGATATCTGATATGTATACATATTTCATTCGCCACAATCGAAATTAATTATGCATATGCACATGCAAACACAAATATGTATGCATCATGATTTAGATAATTCCGAAGCTTAAAATAACTACTCACTTTTAGACATAAACAGATATACACTTTATTTAGATATAGATTTAGATATAAACAGAATAGTATATTTTGTTTCTAAAGAACACTAAGACAATAATTCTGCAAAAAGAACATTTCTGATTCTTAACGGCTAAATAAAATATATGCATAAAAAACTTAATATCTTTCATTCGGCTAGATGGATAACTATTATTTTTATAAATAGTAGTTAAAAAGCTTAGCAACAGAGAGGACAGTGTTACAGTTAACTCTGAAAATTTGATGAAGACAAACAATCTTTGCATAAAAATCAATTCCCTCACCAAAAAATCATTTCATTCTTTCTTCCTGTTGGAGGTGGTGGAGGTATGACGAATGAGTTCCCTGCGAATTCCCTTATTCTGAATGTGTGCGAACTGTCATCAAATGCCCTTCACTACAAAACATCCCCCAGCTTTTCTCCTACTCTGTCCTACTAAATCTGCTGATTGTTTCAAGAACTTTGGTGTGAACTTTGATTCTAAGTCGAAATTCGAGCAGCATTTATTACACATCACTGCCAGGACTTCTCATTTTTCCGGCTTCATCATTTAGATACTCTAAAACTTTTATTAAAGTATCCATCTTTTTATATGTTTTTATTTCTTCTTCGCCCTTAGTGTTTTGAAATACTATTGCCAATTTTGATGCCGCTCCCACACATTCACCCGCTCGTTATTCTCTAAGTTCAGCATCCTTATTGTGGTGACAGTATGGAGAGTATGGAAAAGACACACTCGATGAATGCTCCATTTAAAACCTTTTCTCTATAATTTTAGTCTAATTTATAATTGGATTTTATTTCTGTTGATTAATGCAATAAATAAATAATTTAAAAATTAAAGTATCTAGTACTTACAATAACTAAAAAATCACTACAAATTCCCCTCCAATTCCCAAAAAACACTCAAATTCATTCAATCAAACTGCTCAAATACAAATGACGTTCATCCGGTTCAACATTAATGTCGTTTTCCAAATTTAGCCTAGTACCAAACCTATCAAACGACACCTATGATATTCCCGACTAAGCACACAACAACATGTCATTCACTTGTTTGAACTGTCACTTTCCACTCTCTGCATACGTACACTGTTCATACTCATCGACCAACAGATTGTGCTTTTGTTAACCAAATCGAGAAAACAATGCAGATAACGTTATCGCGGCTCTGTTATAAGTAATAATTCCATACGAATAATCGAAAGTAGATTACGCCCATTAAAAGCAGTTTAACTTTAGTCGAGTGAAGAGGTTCCTGAGCACCGCTGCCATGGGAGTTGAGAATTTGATGCCGTGTTCTGTCAATATTATCCAAGATATCGAGACCGGTTCTACAGACGCGATATGTATAATCGATCAGGAGTCCGTTCCGAAGGCGTACTTGAATGAATTCAATGATTTGCGGAAATACGATGCAGCGTTTGATAGTGAAGTGACATTGGTGAAGTTACCGTCCTGCAGTAAAAGGATTATTTATTCACCATTGGGAAAACTGACCGACTACTCGGATGTCAGGGCATATCAAGCGGCAACGAAGAAAGCCGTGAGCCGCGCTATAAAAGCTGGCGCAAAGCATCCCACGGTTATTTTGCCTGTCACTGAAGCTTTCAAAAACGCTAAACTCTGCACAATTCTAGCGGCTTTAGAAGAGCTCTATGTTCCCATACAACTCCGTGAAGATGTTCCCGAGAAGAAGCAACGAACGGAATCCATCAGCATCGTTGGAAGCGTCTCCAACGGAACTGCAGATCTTTTACGGGAGGCACTGGCCATTGAAGCAGGTCGTCGTATAGCTCGCGATATCGGCGCCGGCGATCCGGAGCGAATGACTCCTGTCCGAGTCGAAGAGTATGTGAAACAACATTTCACAGGACTGAAGATTAGTGTGGTGAGCGATTTGTTCACTTTGAAGAAGGAATTTCCCTTGTTTGAGGCTGTGAACAGAGCAGCCAGCTCTGTGCCTAGGCATGAGGGTCGTATCATATTCCTTGAATACAATCCACCAAGTCCTGCAAAGAAGACTCTGATGTTCGTTGGCAAAGGTGTCACCTACGACACTGGTGGCGCCGACATCAAAGCTGGTGGCATCATGGCCGGAATGTCTCGTGATAAGTGTGGCGCTGCTGCTGTAGCAGGATTCATGCAAATCGTTCAGAACCAGAAACCGAAGGATATCCATGTAATGGCTGCCCTATGCATGGTCAGGAATTCCGTGGGAGAGGAGTGCTACGTATCCGATGAAATTATTACTTCACGTGCTGGAGTTCGTGTCCGAGTTGGGAACACAGATGCCGAAGGTCGTATGGCAATGGCTGATGCCCTCTGCAAGATGAAGGAGATGGCTGTGAATCTTCCTGATCCGCATCTGTTCACAATCGCAACTCTGACGGGACATGCCTGCCTGGCGGTAGGCGATGGTTACTCTATTGTTATGGACAACAGTGTCGCGAGGGCTGCGGGTCATGGCCAGTATTTGAGCGAAATTTCAGAACAGTTTGGAGAACCATTTGAAATTTCGACTTTGCGCAAGGACGATTTCGATTTCAACCTAGGAAAAGCCATAGGCGAAGATATTGTGCAATGTAACAGCGCAGCCTCGTCAAGAACTCCTCGTGGCCATCAAGCTCCAGCTGCTTTCCTGATGCAGGTGACCGGACTAGACGAATACGGCTTGTCGGCCTCGAAGCCGATTAAATTCTCACATTTGGATATCGCCGCAAGTGCAGGAGATGTGCCACACCCGCCCACTGGAGCTCCAGTGCTGGCACTGGCAAAAACACATTTAGTTTAATTCGACTGGCTTTTTGTAATAATTGCTGTAATCATAGTACTTATGATATATCATATTCATTTGATATGTATAATTTGGTGAAAGATTTTTTATATTCTCGCAATTGTTTTGATAAAGAATAAACTTACTAAAATATATTGCATTGTTCATTATTTTAAAATATGGAGCATTTCATTGCAATCATATTAATGGATATTTCGCAAAGGAACGCATGAAAAAATTACATGTAAATCATACCACCTAAAAATAACGCCAGGGCGCTATGGGTCATAATAAAAGTAAACGTTATTTTACTATATAAAACGACATACAGCAGATTCCACTTAGCAGCAAGATAATTATAATAAATTCTGAGAACAATTTATATCGCGTGACGCAAAAAAATACTTTTAATCTACATATACGTTCAGTGAAATCTCCCCACCATAACTTTCGATGCTTAATAAAAAGCAGTCGTATTTCATCCTGTAGTTTATCGCACTTAGCTTAAAGATATTGACCTTTATCAGATGCGGCAGATTTAAAGATTAGACAAGAAATTGTGAAAACGTTGTTCACAAGGGTTCAACCAATTACGAAAATAGATTGGCGTTTGAGTTAGACAGAATCTGTATTTTAAGCTAGAAATATGATCTTTGTGGTAATAGAGAGATCAACATCAAATTTTCAGTGACATTGTTTTAATTGTTTGATTCTTATCAGAAGATCATGCCGATAGATATTTCTTATCAGGTATGTACAACTAATCGTCGCCGAGTTGAACGCTACTTAACTAAACTCTGTGTTTGAGTGTGTGACAGTATAAAACTTGATGGTTTTCATCTTAAACCACTTATTTCCATTTTAATTGCCTATTATTTTATAAAATCTAAGACACTGATTTCTAAGCCATTTGACATCTAGGACAAATTTTTGGCGCAATTTCCTTCACTTTACAACTTGACTTGGTCGATGACTTTCACTTTTAAATGCTCAAATCGATAGTTAATAGTGATTTAAGGTACTTACATTTTCTTTTTGTCCGTAAACAATCCTAAATTCACTTAAAACTCAACACAAAACACCATTAAAATCACTTTTGTTGACAAGCTTTTGGTTGTCATCATCAATTGACATTACTCGGCAGCCATATGATGCCATGAAAATTCAAGCTGCTGTCAGAAAGCTCAGCATGGCCATATTAATGGAGTTTTCGAAGTTCGAATTATTTGGCTGTAGTACCAGAGCACACTCGTTATTTTCAAGCAATTTGAATTGATTGCCACCATTTCCGGTATAATAAATTTGATTGAATAGCTGTTTTTTATGAGCTACTGATGTAAAATAAGATGTATATCCAAATTTCCAAAAATGTCGTTTCTTTCACATGCGTTGACTTTCACTAAATATTGCTAAAATTGAAGATTTTGCAAATCAATATAAAATTTCATGAAAAACTTATAACGTACAATAACGGAAGCAACAATATACTTTTCATATAATATACCGATTTGCAATATTGATTTCTACACTATATGATGTTCTTTGCTGTCCTGAAAGACTTAAAATGGATTAAAAACATTATGAATTCATCAGCAACTCAAGATAAACTGAACTATTCAATCAAATTTAATTCACCGGATATGACGACTTTGAACTCATACTGCCAGAAAATATCAAACGTGTTCTGGTACTACAGTGAGTTGATCCGAATTTCGAAAATACTGTTGGTATGACCATGCTGCACGTCCTGACAGCTTGTTCGAATTTCTGGGAATCGTGCGGTCGCCGGGTAATACCAATTGTGTGTGAAAGCCGAAAGTTTGTCAACAATAGTGAGTTTTAGTGAGTTTATTGGTGTTTTGTGCTGTGTTTTAAATAAATTTATAGATGAACGGAATATGTAAGTACCTGAAATCATTATCACCTCTCGATTTGTGCATTTCGAAATGATAGTCATCAACCAAGTCATGTTGCGAAGTGAAGAATCACAGACGATTGAAATCGCGCCAAAACGTCTCCCTCACTTTGACAAATGACAGAATTTTGCGTGTTGGTTAGATTTTATAAAGTAATTGCCATTTCAAATAAAAAGAAGTGATTTGAGATGAAAATATTCAAGTCTTGATGCTGACATACTCGTTACTGAAGTAATGTTCCAATCAACAACGATTTAATGTACATATAGGATTGATAAGAAACATCTATCGGCATACTTTTCTGATAAGAATCAAACAATTAAAATATTTCCCACTAAGAATTTGATATTAATCAATCTCTCTCAAATGAGATCTACAATATTAGTGTTGTATGAATACTTATGAAGCATCGATTTCATATAACATATAAGTCCTTTTGTTTTGTTATGGAATTTTAGAGGACCAAACAATTTATTTTGTTCATTTTCTTAGCAAATATGTATAAGAACTTTGGTTAATATTGTTTCGGTATGAATACTTTTATGACTAGTAGTATGTCATATCAGTTCAATGCTTACATTTGAAATCAAAATTATTTTTCTAGGTTTTTACAGTTCTCTTTACAAAGTCCTGAATTAGGCAAATAATTTTATCGTTCTGATTTAATCAATGGGTTCGGGAGGAAAGCAGGAGAAGTTGATAACAGAAGGAAGGCTATTAGATAAGATAGATCCTGGAGAAACTCCTGATATGGGAAACATAGAAGAAATGGAACCGTTTTATTTGCAGGGACGGTTATGAAGATGAGAGAAGAGGAGCAAATATGCCAAACCCTTCAAGGACTTTAAGTTTGCAGAAAGTACATTAACTGTCAACAAAAGTCTGTAAAAATTGCATCAACTTGACGCTGTGAATCAAACACAGAGTTGACAAAATTACCGAACACCATAAGGTTGGCCGTTGTATAGCGGCCCTTAATGCTGCATAAAAGCAGGAAAATGTTGCAGAGGAGGATAAAGTCTATCCTAAACAAGACGTTTAAAGCGTTTCCTGAAACAGCGGGGGAGGGGTATAGGACGATAGTTGGAAACGGCAGATAAATCACCAAATTTGAAACTTCATGATGAAAAAAATACACAAGATGCAGCATGGATAGCTAAATGAACACAAAGAGAGGATGAGAGGAATTTTTCCAGAAGATTGTGAACACCACCAGAACCGAAACTTACATTAGAACCTGACGTATACATACTAAGCAGGGATAAGGCGTGTGAGGTACGGAAAAAATCAAAAGATATCGAAATGGTTAGTGCATTTCTAAAAAAGAAGCAGAAAAAGGCAGCTAATAAATTACAAATATCCTGAGGATTGGAAACAATAGCACCGTGAAGATGCATAAAATGTGGAACTAAGGAATTGGACTTAAGAATTTTGGTTGATTAGAGCAGATTGAAGTCTCGATACTCAAGAAGTAATCACGTATTGACTGCTGGATCACTTTTTTAGCTTCAGAATGCAAACTGAAGATACATTTCTCACGAGCTTCTTTAGCCTTTTGAGCATTAGCATTGAAAGAACCGCACGTGTGGACGTAACAGGACGTTTGATAAGAGTAATGCGAAAGATAAGATAAGAACAGAAAGAGTAGAAATTGGACTAGAATGAATGCTCCTAATGTCGGTCTGCTCTCTTTCTGCAAAACTTTTTTGTATCATAATAAGAACCAGACTCGTCAAAACGAAATCCAATCCGCAATATTTGGAAGAATTACCACTTTACTTACTTTAGATGGCGGAGTTTGATCCGTGTTGTGAGATAAGCAAGGGCTTAAAGAAAAGAGTTGCAGAAAGCCGAACTTTAGGAGCAAGGTGGTGTAACTTTGGAACAATCACTCTTTATTGTAGCTTTAAATTATCCTATTAGGTACGCCAATCTTGTTCAATGTTTACTATCGACAATCTGGATCCTGAAAAATCATATGAATATTCACACAAAGGAACACGCACTTAAACTACTGGGAGCAAATTTACGTATATAAATTTACAACCCAAATAGGGTTTTAAAATGAAATAAATACAAAACTATGTATGTATCATAATTGATAAAACACAATCCAGGTAAATAGTTAATATTTATCAACTATATGTAACCTAAATGCATAGACCATCCAGCATGAATTGAGGTGGGGAAAGTCAAACTTGAATATCCGCGGGAGTACAGTATTTATATACATATCAATTTTATCAATTATAAGAAAATATTTTATCAATTATAAGAAATGTATAAAATTAACAAAATATAAATTGTACGAATAATGCAACAAGTCGTCAAAATCTAAGCCATCTTTACCATTTTTTGCCAATTTTATTCTTATTCCAAATAATCTTAATAAATTACCAGAACCCATCTCAATTTGCTTGATTACAAAATCTTCCGACACCACAACGGCTTCATCGTTCTCATCAAGGAATTGCTGCAAAGCGACAAAAGTTGACAAAACACAGATAATTCCTACTTTCCATGCTTATTTCACTTCTCAAAAGCTCCACATCTCCCCGTCGTCGTCGTTGTGACTAATAGCCACAGGGCCAAGGCGGCATCAAAGGAGCACATCAGAACTGCTTACAATTAGTCGACATTTGTATAAAAATCCTCTTGGTTGCGTGATAGAAAAAAGGCAACAAAACCAACACCAACGCCTCTTAGTGGTGAAGATGAAGGTGAATCGGGAGGATTTAAATACTTAAGTACCAAGAAGTATCTCGACTGCCAGAGATCAGCAAGGATCAGGGTCTCGCAACGATGAGTACGGCAACAAATTATGTAATTACTTTTCGAATTTACGATACAGCTCAAGGCTACCTGTACCCATGGCGAATGAGGATTTTATCTTCGAGCAGCATTAAATTCCCCTTCCGGGATTTTCAGTCTATGTTCTGCTTAAGTGCTCGCAAATCTCAATGCTTGATTTTAAGCTGAGTGATGCTTTGAAGTTGCTTTTGCATGAAGGCTACGGTAGGGCAAAGTGGGGAGGATTCTGGCAAGAGCAAATAGTTAGCTTTGTATAATTCTTATTCTGTCTTTCTTTGGTTTGCTAGCGTTTTCCGAATCTTAACAGCAAGCAAGTATTTTCCCCTTCACGGTGCATTCAATTTCTCCCCTATCCAAGCCTTGCTCTTGTTTCACAATTGTGTGCTAAAACATCCACGAAGAAATTGAAAACCAGGAAAATCACAAACCGGAGATTATCCTGATGGCATCGGCAAATGAGGTGACATTTACTTCATCGAGTGGATTATTTAAATGTAGCGTGGAGACGAACCAGGCACTGAGTGCGAGTAATACACCAAATGGAATTCGGATAATGCATGCACCTTTGTGTTATTATTTTGGATTAGTCTGTATATTGCGTGCAGGATAATAATGCTATCCGTTTGATTGGTTCACTGAATACTCATACTGCCTCGCTCTTATCTCCTCGACTGCGAATCCAACTCCGGGCAGACACGCATTCATGCAAGTCTTCGTCGAGTTCTTTCATGGCCATTATCAAAATCGAATAGAAATCCATCGGTCTCACCGCTGCTACCATTCGTAATTTTCCATCCAGGCCACCGGCAATAGGCCGACTTGTAAAAGGATAATACATGTTTCGCAAGAAATGTTTGTTTGTGCGACCGAGCATTTTCTACCAGTTTTCAGCCCAAAATAAATGGCTTGCAGCCATACTTTATCCATTATGCGAAAAATAATATGAGCCAAGCGAATAAGGCCAGTCAGTTGGGAGCGGATCGAGAGTGTGGAGAGAAGACACTGGCTGAAGTTAAGAGATAGACACAAATATGATGACGAGTTGAGGACGACTATGCCGATGAAAACCTCTCAAGGTAAAACGGTTTTCTTGTATGCCAACGGATTTTCTCCCATTAACGGTATCTAATCGTCGAAAATGTATCTAAAACTTTGTTATTTTTCATGAGAATCTCTCTTGAGTTCGAATTGATGTAAGCGCGTCGTGAAAGGATTTTTGCGTCGAGTGAAATTCGAAAATATTTTGACAGAATGCTAACGTAATTGACTCAGTGAATGGATTATGTTTATATTCACCGTCTGAAGATTTTTATTTGTAGATAAAAGCATTGGGATCCGAAGGTTTTTATAGCTTGAAGCGATTTTTAAAATTTCATACATAAACATCATGATACAGTTTTATAGACAGGATTGTATTTGAGTTTAGGTAAGCATGTGCTTTGAAAAGTTTTCAGTTTTTATTTTGTGGTTGCATTAGTGCGAGCTAGGACAAAAAGATTAGTGTGGCGCAAGTTTTTGGATTTATTTTTTCGTTACATTTGATGCATTACTATTGAAGCTGCTCAGTTTATCTCAAAAATTAAGGTTAAACCAAAACAATCTTACGAAAAGTTGTAGTATACTTTAAAAATATCTAAAGAAAATAATGCAAAACTGATAGAAACAGCAGAGGCAATCAAAAATAACTTATATGCGCGAAATTTCAGCGTTGCACGTTTACTTATACTTTTTCAAAACATAGATGCATCTAACACCTTTGAACCCCTATAACTTCCAATGCAATCGGATCGAAACGAAATTCGCAGGGTAGGTTGACTTTAACGTGGGGCAGATATGATATATTTTTGGCTTACGACAAACAAATAGAACAAATTCCTAAATTAAATTTATGGTTACTGCTTTTTACCATGAATGTACATTTCAATTTTAAGAAAATGCTTTACCGTTATCACGTGACACGTACATATTTATGCAGTTAAGTTTAATTTTGATAGGAGAGTCGGGTGGACGTTAAAATAGTACAAATTATTATAGGCGACAGTTATTCGTTATCCGAACGGTCTGTTATAATTTTGTGATCATACAGCACTTAACTTCATTGACAACATGGGTGGAGGAAAGCATTGTTTTGTTTTGTTTTTTTTTCATATATTTTTTATAAGAAAAAAATATATATGTTTGTATAGAGCAAAAAGAAATGTATTTATGATGTGTACAAAAGTGGTAAAAAGCCAACCAAAATATTTGAGATATTGAAGTGTTCCAGGAAAATGGTCTACAATGAATTTAATTTAGCAAAGAAAAATTCTGTTTGTTTTACTGAGAATGGCAAACGAGTGCCAAAAGTATGAAGCGCTGATTCAGAAGTGTAAATAGGATACGTTCAAATCATCAACGTAGATTTCAAGTGATATAAATAAAAAACACGAGTAGAAAACATCCGGCAGAAAAATAAGAAGATGATTAAATGTGGCGAAACTTTTTTGACGCATAAGTAGAAAAAAAGCGCTCTTATCGGGAAAAAAAACATTGAAAAACCTTTGGCTTTTGCTAAAAATAATAAGAATAAGGATATACAATTTTGGAAATGCTTGGTTTAATGTACGCGACTATTGAAAATTTGGAGACGAGGTACGGCAACAGGTAGTGGCGGTGCGATGCGCAGCGCAAATACTTGCTTATCAGGAAAGGTGACAGAGCCAGGCTTATCATCAAAATGCTCCAGTATGCTAGGTGTATGGAGATTATTACGATTGTATACCGCTTGCTGTATTTGAAACGACCGCATTTGGTGATTTTAAGGGTGTTCTAAACAAATAAAACTTATAAATTGCCACTTTTTCGTTTGGCAATAACATGGTAACACTTTTCGTAACAATCATCAATAGTAAGCAATTCACATTCAAACATAGCTTCCAATTTTTTAACACATACGTTAAAAAAGCAATCGTATTTTTCAATATTTACAACGCACTTTTGCGCCCAACGGTGGTTAGGTTTAGGGGTCTAGAGAAATAATGTATTTTGTTAAAGAAAAATGTCTAGACCGCTGTGAGCTATCTTAAAAACTATTATATTTAATTGCATAAATTTAAATAGATTATTACAAAAAAAAAATAACTTTATTAGTTAAAAGCTAGATAGCCTCGGGGCTACCAATAAGTAGTGGAAAAAGTTTGCAACAAAAAATCAAACTATATTATTGACCACGAGAAACTGGGTTCATTTCTAGCTAGTGAATTGTTCATTTTTCACCCAATTTTCTCTATAAGCAGCCTGTAACTCAGCTCTGATACTGCTTACCTAAGATACTTAAGTTTATTTTGCTTGCAGATGGTTTTGCATTAGCTACCAATTTTTCCGAGGATTGGATATGCTTCGTGTGCCCTGGCTGGGAATATCGATGATGCTATTAGTATAAATATTATTGAGCATAAATTGTACCTGGATTAAAAATTTTACAGCTCTGAAATTAATCCTATATCCTTATGATATTTTTTTATTGTAAATGCATAATTTTTACTTACTAGCGTACTCAGTAATTGAAATGTAAATGTTTATTGCAAGTACAACCACATTAATCGTGTCTCTCCCTAGCTATTACAAACATACGTGGTACGGTCCATGAGTTCTTAGCCTAACATAGAAAGAAAAGTCATAAATAAAAATAAACCGCGATTATTTTTCAATATATTCGCCCTTTATTTACACACACTTTTCGGAACGTCTGACTAAAGCTTCTAAACCACTATAAAAATATGACCTTTACAGTCAAAATGGTCGTACACTGCCTGTTTAATTTCATCGTCACTGTTGAATATTCTACCCCTTAACTCGGCCTTTAACTTTGAGAACAAAAAATTGTCCGATGGGGCTAGATCAGGGCTATATGGTGGATGTTCAATCTCTGTGAAGCCACGTTCACGAACAGTAGCATTGCAAAGCGAAGCAGTGCGTACTGGAGCGTTGTCATGAAGCAAGCGCACACCTTGGCTGATTTTTCCGCGCCAATTCTCGATAATTTTTAGACGCAACTGCCTTAGTAAGTCAGAGTAATATGTTGCGTTCACGGTTGCATTGATTCCTTAAAGTCCATCAGAAGGATTCGCTCGAGAGATGGATTTTTTGGCACGGGCTCTCCGTTCCGATGCGACTCCATGGAATCTCTTTTTGGATGTCGGATCATAGTAACAGACCATGGTTTCATCACCCGTTACAATTGATTGGATTACTCCTTCTTGGTCCCCGTGACAAAGCTCTAAAAATTGCTCACAACATTCTACTCGACGCTGTTTTTGCACTGCGCAGAGAACTCGAGGCACCCACCTTGCACTAATTTTTTTCATATTTAAATGTTCTTGTAGGACCCTTAGAACACTTGTTTTGGAAATGCCGGTCTGTGCTGGAATTTCTTATGTTTTTAGACGTCGGTCACGTAGAACAATTTCTTCCACAAATTTAATGTTTTCTGGTAATGCGTCCCGCACGTGAGTCATCTTCTAATGATTCTCGTCTCAACTTAGACCATTTTTTTTATTGTTGAAAATGATGGACACTAATCGCAGTAAACAGCCATCATTCTTTCCTTGATTTGTGTTGACGTTAATCCTTCTTTAGTCAAAAACTTTATAACAGCGCGAAACTCAATTTGAGACATTTTTTCAAAACAACTTACCGGAGTGATCGTTCGAGCTTTCCTACAACTAAACGGATTGAAGCAGCAAGTTGAAATTTTGTGTAAAGCTTGTCGAGACTTGTCACTGACGCTTGCATAAAGATTTTTGCAAACACACTCTACCATATGAGGCCAAGAACTCATGGACCGCACTATAGAAATATCGAAAAGAATCGATTCTAATCGTTATAAAAGAAAAGATTCTAACAATCGAATGGCAATTCCCAAATCATTTTCATAGCGGCAGAGTAGGCTTTGAGGTAACTAAAGATTGATTAGAGTAGCTATAAAGCAACTAAATTTTAGCGTTACATAGGCATGGTCCACATAAACCTCAAAAGAAAACCTGATAAACCACCTGACGGTAGTACTGACAGAAAAAAATAATTATAGCTTCTATATTTCCCAACTTAATAAAAACTTTCTTTTAAACATATGTATATACATAGTCTTTAACAAATGCTATCGTTTTGATGCAAATCATGCGTACCCTATAGAATACTCCTTGCCATGTATAAATTGATAGTATTCAATCAATTCTAAGAAATCGATGATAGAAATAACCATCCTGCACTCTATTTACCAATCTTTTCAATCAGAAAATTGAAATTCGAGAAATACTTGTGTATAAGATGCAATGAATAGGTTGGCTTGAGGTTTCTTCTATTTAAGCTCACAAAAGAAATATAGCTGCCCCTATATGAAGAATAAAAAGTAGAATGAAATGACTATGTAAAATATATCTTTTTCACACTTAAAATTTATAGTTGCAATAAAACGTGAAAGAAAGCAATAAAAGTTTCGAATTCAATGGGCGTATGCAAGTGTGCTCCATGCGAAATTCTTCCATCTTCAACTATTCAAAAAGAAATAATTAACTAAATCAATACTAATTACATCAACTATACTATTCATCACTCATATGAGCAAAAAGGTGCCAGCTTACCTCACAAAACTCTTTGAATACGAAATTAAATAAAAAATACTTTTTTTCTTCGTTTCAAGTGCCGAAAAATGCATTCATATCGAAACGCATTCATTCTGTTCGAAAAGAATTCAGTAGCTACTATCGTACACACGCTACTTGCATATTCAAACATAAAATTTCATGGTTTCTAGTTGAACAAGTGTAGAGCAAATATAATCCGAAAGAATAGCACTCGAAAAGAATAATGAAAAGGTAGACGTATATATGAACATTTTCTTTTGCCACACGTGAAAATGTGGAAAAAAGGATAACCGATTTTTTTTCTGATTTTTCTTTTAATTTTCTTCAATAGACTCGTATTCGAAGCTGTGCTGTATTTCCGTCTAGCCTTCGGAGCACGACTGACTGACTTTTGTATTCTCAAAATTGTTGCTTTTCGTGAAATTCCAAATCAAATCAAATATTGATCGAGCAATTTTTGCACGCACTATTAAAATCCAATTTCATTGTTCATACACACCAAGAGTGTCCTTTATGCGAGAAACGGTTGTCAATCATCAAACGTTGGTTTATTTACTAGGCTGGAATGCGACACAGTTTTATTCGAAATGGCAGCCAGTTAGCAAATATGAAATCCGATATGGACTCTGCATTCGATTTGTTGTGTATGACGGAGGTCCGTTTTCGATCATATATCCACATATAAGTGTGCTAAGATCCTTTTAATAGGTTTGAGAGGAACATTTGTCAGACATAGGGAAGGTGTGTCTGTGTGAATATAGAACTTCCTTTCATGACTGTTTCGTGTATGAACATATTACCGATAGTCCTCAAATGTACACTGAACGCATTGGAGTTTTGCTGTGTGTGGATATGACATACGAGGCTGCTCAAATAAGGATCGTGTTGCAGATGGTTACTCTAAATGGCCGAAGAATGATGGCTGTAAGTTTCCCGTTTGATTTGGGTGTGTTTTGACTTAAGAGTCTTTAGTTTAAAAAAACTAGTTCAATGAAAGAATATTTCATTCTTTAATTTGTTTTGTAACGCGATGTTTTTTGAAATATTAATGCCCAGATTACTATAAAGGCAATGTTAATTTGGTTGCAATGAAAAAGCTATTAGACAATCTTATTCAAACCAGACATGTTTTCCCAGACTTATCCATGTCAAATCGCACACTGTTCCATTTGACAAATTTTTCCAATCTGCTGTCAGTGCCGCATGCGTAGTCTGTATATTTCTATGGGGCTATGATAATTTATAGCACTTGACGTCATAATGCATGACCTGATTATTTATTGACAAATATACCATCGCAATATTTTCAAACAAAAAACTGGAGTACAACCTGGCTGCAAATTCCGGATGCATCTCAAACTTAATTTTTAAACAATGCTCTTCTTCTTTGTCGCCTGTTCGATCTGTCTGTTTCCATAGGCATTTTTCCTTCCATGTGGAAGTTGCGATCGTTACTCTCATGCCGAAGAAAAGTGCTAAAAATGCGGTCAGTAATTGCCGCCCGATTGCCAAGCTACTTAGTGTCGCCAAACTTTTTGAAGCAATAATGAGTGGCCTTAGTTCATTGTAAAGGTTCCATATCTCCCTAGCAGTATGATTTTAACAACAAACCAATTAAACTACAAAAAAAACCTATTGGAATTTTCCAACAATATTATTGCATCCATAGAATTTGGTCTGCGGGTAGACTTTTTTATACCGACATTACAAATGTATTTGACTAGCTGAGCCATTCCGTTTTACTGGAGAAATTATCCACTTGTAATTGATCTTGATCATTTTATGGTGCGCTGTCTTAGGAAATCACCGTCTCTTCAGATGTTCCCCAGACTCACCACCTAGGTCCATTTCCACAGAGTGGCCAAAAAGTTTCTCCCCACAAACTTTTTGTTATAAAAAGCAAACCAACAAACATAATTTAGAAATTCAAATTTATTTGTGATGCTAACATAATACAGATTCTTATTCTTATATAATAATGCGTATGCCTACCGTTATTATCTATACATTCTAAAATACGTCGTCCAAAACTATCACATAAATTTTCTAATTCGGCCTCGTTGTAGCTGCTCTATTCTTGCTGCAATTAATTGTCGTCTATTCTTCGGCATCGGATGTCTAAATAAACTCTCTTGAAGTCTACCCCAAACGTGTTCGATTGGGTTAAGATCAGGAGAGTTTCCAGGCCAATCTTCCCAAACAGTTGAAAACATCGATTTTGCCAGTGCCAATGTTGCCTTTGCTGTATGCGCTCGTGCCCCATCCTGCATAAGAATTACAAAATTTTTATGTGGAAACTGTCTTCTGTCATCCTGACATGCTGCGTAAGCTGGTAAAATGCTGTTTCGGTAATGGGACATATGGGCTGAATAGTGCTTGGATGACTTGTTCTTACTCTCATATTTTGCCTATTCGACGTTGGGTGCAAAACAATTGGGGATTCATCCGTAAAAAGTACGTTAGCTACCACCGCCTATTACTCGTACAGTGAAAGCTGTTTGTTCGGGCTCATCTTCGTCGGTGTCACTGTCAGATGGATTTGTTTCATTAAGCATAGAAATCACTTCTTCCTCGTCTAATTCTTTGTCTTCCATAAGCTCAGCTATGTCTGCTTCGCCAAAATCGTCGAAACCTTCACCTCCCATTCTATGCGCCAACTCCGTTAGTTGAGAAAATTCATCCTAAGTTGGCACTCTAGAGTTCTCACTTTGAACGACGACAGGCTATAAGTTCTTCCAACAGGCATCTGGCTATAGAAAAGTCCCACATGCTTAATACAATCTAAGATTGTAAATTTTTTCCAGGCATCCATCAATACAAGGATTGGATCTTTTTCCATGTTTTCCAAAATGTACTTGAATGTTTGTTTTATATATAGCGTCTTGAATGCCGCGACTATTGCTTGGTCTAAAGGCTGCAATAGAGAAGTCGTGTTATTAGGCGGAAATGCAACTTGCAAGTAATTTGAGAATGACCTGGTGCATTGTCAATTAGAAGAAGAACTTTAAAGAGCAGGTCTTTTCTGTTTATTTATCGTTTGATATCCGGAAAAAAAATTGTGATACCATTCGGTGCAGAGTGTCGCAGTAACCCACACTTTTTTGTTGACCATCCAATAAACAGGAATATAATTTGTATTGATTCCTTTAGATGCACGTGGCGTCTTTGATTTGTTGATGACTAATAGCTTCATTCGGCAATCCCCTGATGCGTTTTTGCAGAATAGTACCGTTATTCGATTTGTTTCTGCCTTGTGGCTTATTGCTGTTTTGTGCGATTCGGCCAAGAAAGTCCTTTGTAGCATTTTTTTTTCAAAATAATCTGAACTCGTCTGCTTTAAAAACTTGGTCCGGGAATTTCAGTAAATTTCCATCTCAGAGGTTGTTGGAGTAGTAGCAAGAGCAAAGGAGTCTTATCACAGGCCAGACCGGTAACCTGCTGGTAACGCTAGACGTGCAAAACGCTTCCATCTCGGCGAAGTGGACAGACATCCTTCGACAGCGAGGATGACGTAAGAAGAGGATGTGCCACTTCAAGCGCGTCACAAATGTCGACCGAGGAACCTGACCTCTGCGCCCGAGTTTTAGTAAGTTACGCTGATAGCGTCACAACTAGAGTTGAGTCGTACTAGGATTTTCACATACTGGGTATAACTAGTACGAAAATTGGGTATAACTACTACAGAAAAATACCTGTTCCAAAAATACTAGCTAGTATTTTTTTTACATATGTACATACAATACATACAATTTGGAGTGATGTAATGAAACGCTATGATATGCCCTCTCCCACTTTCCAGGCATAAAGTTCCCAATCTAGAATGGTGATGCTGCAAGATGTTCTTCAAAGGATACCGAGTCATTAGTCCGTGCAGCTTATCCGTAACTTTCCAATAGTCGATAACTTATTTGGCAAGTCTTTCTTCAATTTAGGATCCATCTAAAGGAACACACTCAAATTTAATCAATTTAATTTGATTTTCATTTTATTATATGCACAAAACACCTTCTGTATTCGTTCAAACTACCAAAGACGAAAATTTTACCAAGATATGACCAACTAATCCTGTTGTCAACTATATGACTTTTCATCGATCGATCTCTGATATCTTTTCTTGGCTAATCTATAACAGTCGATAATGGCATCAATGCCAAAAATCAAAAATTACATAAATTTTCAATTTTTTCCACCATTCCAAAAACAACTGAATCAAATACCCAAAGCAAATCAGTCTAAGTACGAGTTATCAAGTACAATATCATATCAGCAAATATTTCTTACTCTCAAATATCAAATATTCACAAGTACGCTAGTATTAAATACTCGCACGTACGAAATACTAGCTAGTACGAAAATATTAGGTACGAAAATACTAGCAAGTATGAAATACTCGTGAGTAATGAAAGTATAAAATGCGAGTATGAAAGCACTGCAAGTATGAAATACGAGTACATATTAATATTAAGATACTATTACGGCGTTGTTTGATTGAAATGAATCAAATGGAGGAAATTTATTGGATAAATTCTTGATTACATGTATAGTTCACAAAAATGCTCGTTCCTAGTATTTTTTAAGTTTATACTAGGTACTGGCTGTTCCAAAAAAATACCTGTTCCATGTACTTGTTCCATATCTGTTCCAGTATATACGCTTCATCTCTAGTCACAGCGGTTAATGTTGCCAGATCTGCCGATTTCACCCAACTCAAACTTAACCAATTCATGAAGACGGTCGAGCGGTGAATGACATGGTTTCCAGTTGGCGGTCTCAAAGACCAGAGATCGTCATGCAGACGAAGCGGAGGATACCAACTGCCATACGAACGATAGTTGGCTCCGTCGAGGTCCAAAGCAAAAAGTCGGTCAGGTATCTGGGATTGACCCCGAATACCAAGCTGACCTATTGGGACAATATCATCAGGGCATGTGAAAGAGCACCAAGAATCGTTAGTTCGCTCAGTAGGCTAATGGCCAACAATTGCCGTAATCACAATACAGCGTTTTTCGCTGCGGCCAACGCAGCGTTCCACAGGGGGAGGCGTGAAAGCCGCAGTTGAATTTGGTGAATCACAATGCAGCGACAATCTCGCTGTCAATGCAACCAAGGCACCAACCAAAATCATTTTTTTTTCTTTTGTATTGCTAAATCCTGTTGTACGAGGATTAGGTTGGCTTATCACAATACTCATCAGCCATCGCTTGTCTATTCCACCAGACCATTCAACCTAATTCAAACAGAGTTAATTCAACCTAGTGGTGATGCCAACCTATGGTAGGTATCACCGCTAGCGGTGCGGCAAAATTAGAAATTTGGCAAATTTCGCCGCTGCCGCAAATTCCGCCGCAGCCATTGTGCGCGTTACCATACAAAACAGTGCATTCTAATTTTTTGACAGCACTTCCCGCAGCCCACTGCGTTGGCCGCAGCGAAAAACGCTGTATTGTGATTACGGGGAATCGCGGACCGAGTGAGACGAAATGAAGGCTGCTAATGGTGACGGTCAATTGCGTCTTGCCATGTGGGCCAAAATTTGGAGAAATGCATTCCGAAGTAAGAAGCTTGAGGTGCGCATTGCCAGTTTTCAGAGAACACACTGAAAGAAAAACTCTTGGTTGGTTCAATTATTTTTAATAGTATTGCAACGATTCATTCAAAATCGTTAAACGAACTATGGAAAATAGTTATTTTTATTATGTTAATATAGTTAATTTAACGATATAAAAGTAGTTGGTTCTGGTTGTACAAAAAATATCGCAACGTTCATGAAATCAACTGTTTTAATTGTTTCATAACCACGAAAATTAGTTGATAAATAGAAAAATTTTCATCAATTCACTCAAAACTTCGACGTTTCGAATTATCAACTGTTTTTATGGTACTTAAACTACTTCGCAATAGTTGATTTCAGCAAACGTAATTCAGTGAGCAACGTCTTTGAAATTAGTCTACGCAAAGTAGAATGGTTTCAACATTTGGACGTTTTTCATGCTCCGAATGAAATTGTTTATCAACCACGCGTCATGGTGCATAAAAGTAATCAACGATTTTCTTATGGTTGTTTTAACTATAGCCCTAGTTGATGCAAAAACAACTAAAGCAAACTATTGATTTTTCATACTCCTCATACTCATACTCCTATTCTATCATAGAAGTTTCATATACTACATGGCAAAATTATGTTCGGTTTGTTGTTCGATATAATTCATATGCATGTTATGCAGTGAAGCCTTTATATTACGTTGTATGACGCTTTCTTCCACTGTGGTAAACGCAGTGGACTGCGGCAAAGTGCTGTGAAAAAATTTACTGTAAACACAAAACAGCGGCATTGCGGCAGCGGCGCCACAGGGGGAGGCGTGAATGCCGCAGTTGAATTTGGTGAATCACAATGCAGCGGCAATGTCGCTGTCAATGCAACCAAGGCATCAACCAAATTCATTTTGTTTTGTCTTTTGCATTGCTAAATCCTGTTGTACGAGGATTAGGTTGGCTACCTCATACTATATACATAAACTATATTTATATTACATACTATAGTCTTTTCCTATCTCGTACTATGTATATTGTTGGAATACCATTGTTTGTGGTTGCTTACTTTTTTTGCACCACGGACGTTGTTTGTCAACCACGCGTCATGGTGCATAAAAGTAATCAACTACTTTTTTATGGTTGTTTTAACTATAGCCCGTAGTTGACGCAAAAACAACTAAGGAAAATTGTTGATTTTACCAAGATTTTTCTTTCAGTGCAGCTGTGCTGAAAACAGTGCTGACGGATATTTATTAAATTATGTGCGAGGGTTTCGAGTTAATTATTCAAGCCAAATTTATCTTTAAACCCAACAGATTTATTTAAAAGTTATAACATATGTTTGCCTTTCTATTCACTTTTGATTCGCACTATTTCAAACTCCTTTTAGCAAAGACTCTTACTGCAGGAATACAACCATATAAGTGAAGGGTTTTAATAACCAATGCGAAAACGCTGTTTCAAACGCCGCTTATCAAATCGTCCCTCTTAAACCCATTCCGCTTCATATCATCCCTATATGGATCAGCGCATAAAGGATTAAGACATATCACAGGATTATGTCGTCAAACAAGAACTACGGCCATGACATACCTCATACTGAATCTGAATCTGAAACTAATCCGTCCAGCTGCTTTTATATCCGCTCTGAATTTGATTATCAAGCTGCTTTTCATATGGGTAATCGGTGTTTGCCTATATGGAATTATGACATACACAGACCTCATAGCTCTGTACATAATAATACCCTCGTCAGATGCTGAGATTTTCGAATAAATTTTTTTAAATGTCCGGATTTTCCGATGAAATCCGTTGAAGCAGAGCAGCGGATAAACAGCAAGCGTATTTTCGTCTAATTCATATCGATCCTTGTAATCCGGCGAAGAATATTAGAAAGAAAATTGATTTTTCACATCGTAAGAATATCGGAACTTCCTACAAAAGAGGAAAATCTTTCCAAAGCAATGCAAGTGCATACATGGAGTTAAAAGATGAATATGCATACTCGTTTCAATGAAAAACGATTTTCCAAATGACTAAACCGAACGCATTTTAATAGTAGTGGTCAATTGAAGATCATTTCTCCGCCTATTCGTATGCGAGGATCGGCAAGCGATTTAAAATCTCGATTTCAGAACGATCAAAATAACAATGGCGCTTAAGAAAAACTCAAGCCCACAAACAATCAACAAACACAGGCTTATCCCGAACTGAAAGAAAATGCCTTGATCGATCGCTTGTTGCCCTTTCACCAGCAACACAACTCCACCCTCATCAACATGGGCAAGCATAAAAAGAGAACAAGACATGTTTCGTGATAGCTCAATTTGCAGTCCTCTTTTTACAGAAGCATGAACGACAAATGCAAAAAGACATTCATAAAAGAAAGGTGAAAGATTTTCAAAGGCATTTTTTCAGGTGGTGTGGGAGAAAATAGACTGATGGTTGTTTGGTCGACCAGTTAATGGAGAGATTTGTAAAAATACGGTTTTTGAAAAGAGCGATGGAATTTGTAATGGTAAATTGATCATAAAAGGATGCCGCTCATTTCAGGGCTTCTTGCTGAAGATGATATCGATGTGAATTTGGTAAGAAGTAACTTTTTTGCTCAGAAATTAAAATTTGATGATCATTTTGCTATGAATCTAAAATTATCCTGGGCATGTTTTTTCACATTGGCAGTATCGACTAAAATTGCGAGAAATGTCAAATTTAGTCTTGATCTGGAATACTTCCCATTATAAATATTACCGATGTTAAAAGTAAGCAATTTCACTAAAGAAGGCTGCTCTCGTGCTTGGTTTGATTACAGTAGAAGTAGATTTATAGCTATGACTTGGCTGTAACTCGTCCAGATGTTTGCTTATATATCCTATGCTTGCTTTGTTATTACCAAAAACTATTCTGCTCTTTTTTCTTTGAGTTACCCCACCTTGAATTCAGCTTTACAGTAAGTTTTTTTGTCTTCTGGTTTCCTTTTAGTAGTCGTCTAAAAATATACTGTCTTATAACACTGAAAAAAATCCACATGGCGCCCAGAGCTATGTAACATAGCGCATTATTTATGGCCCCATACGCTATGTACATAGTACTCTGAGCTATGCAAAATGGCTCCCAGTGCCATAATGCCAGAATCTACATAGCGCGTTGGCCTATGCAACATGGTGCAGCATTTATGGTCCCACACGCTATATTACATAGTACCATGAGCCATGTAATATGGCTTCAGTTGTCATATTTTATTTCTTTCATAATGTAAGATAACTCCAATTATCACTCGCAGCCATACTGTGTGAGGGGACGTATAAATGTGAGCAAGTGATATTTAAGTAAGATATCTTGCAAGAGGGCTGGATAATAAAAACAGCTAAGTAGCTTTGAATTTTAAAGCCAGGGAATAAAACGGAAAAATAAGGATCTAACACGAACAAACGGAGAGCTAGTAGATATTTTGTTCAAGGGGCATTTTGCATTTAGAAGCTTTCATAACATACCACCTGCTACTAAAGAGCTTATGTCAAATGCTGTCCCCTGCTATTCTGGTTATCATACATCCACGGACATGCCAAATCTCACTATAGGTTTTTAGTATAAGTAATTAGCCATTTAAACTCAATATTTTGTGGTGTTAAATAACTACACTGAAAAAACACATAGCGCCAGACGCCATAGTTTATAGACTTCTGGCGCCATGTACATAGTCGATTTCGGGATTGTGATAAAATATAGCGCCACACGTCATAGTACATGGCGAAAAGTACATAGGAGCAGACGCTATACTTATAGCCCTCCAAGCCATGTACTATAGTCCTCCACGCTATGTACTATAGTCCTCCTCGCTATGTACAATGGCGTCTGGCGCTATGTGTTTTTTCAGTGAAGTCGTCTAAAAATATACTGGTTTCCGAGTCGTCTTCAATCCAATGAATTAAATCTTTTTGAGACTTAATAGTAAGAGTTTCATTCGCTTCATAGTAAGCTATTATCATGCGATCGTTTACAATGCTGGTTATTTATAATCCTTTGAAACAATCAAATTGATCTGCATTTGCCACAAGATTCCAAAAAGATGCAGTTGAAACTGCTTGTATTTGCAGCTGCGCCAGATATGAGTGGATTGCCTTGCAGTGGGCCATATATGGCTTTGTATGCGATGAAGGGTTAATGTTCCTACTTCAAGAGGATTTGTCAGAAGCAGACCAACAAGAGGAAGTACGCATGGTTTAAACTATAGGAGGGATCGTAAGAAAATGCAAAAGAGGACGAAAAGAAATTAGCAAACATACTACACATACCTTGACGACATCAAGACACATTACTTTCAAACATAACTGCTTAAAAAATAATGAATTAAGAGCCTCATTAAGATTGCGAAAAAAAGAGAACTAGTTGATGCTGTATAGTTCAGCTGCTGTGATTGTTGAATAAAGGCATTTTTTGGTCGTTTTTCATCCTTAGGCCTAGTATTAAGGTCCACCTGAAGATAAATTGGAGCGAAATTAAAATTTCGCTGTGGTATAGCGAAAATTTCGCTCTGGTAAAGCGAAAATTTTGCTCTGGTAAAGTATGCGGTAAAGTACGCTCTGAGTGTATACGCTCAACATGTAAATTGGTGGCCATTCAAATGCTTATTTCTATGTCGATAAAGCGTTTCCATATTGTGCGGAGTTAATAGCACAATACAAATCATTTTTCCAACTGTTCCGCACTGAAAGAAAAATCTTGGTAAAATCAACAATTTTCCTTAGTTGTTTTTGCGTCAACTACGGGATATAGTTAAAGCAACCATAAAAAAATAGTTGATTACTTTTATGCACCATGACGCGTGGTTGATAAACAACGTACGTGGTGCAAAAAAAGTAAGCCACCACAAACAATGGTATTCCAACAATATACATTGTACGATATAGTAAATGACTATAGTATGTAGTGTGGAATTGTTAATATGTTTGTTGAATTTAACTATTGTAGAATGGTTCGCTTACTATGAAAATTGTTGATAACATGAATGAATGAAAAAAAAATGAATTTGGTTGGTGCCTTGGTTGCATTGACACCGACATTGTCGCTGCATTGTAATTTACCAAATTCGCGGCATTCACGCCTCCACCTGTGGCGCCGCTGCCCCAATGCCGCTGTTATGTGTTTACAGCATCAACTGCATAAAAAGCGTCATCCAACGTAATATAAAGGCTTCACAGCATAACATGAATGTGAATTATATCGAACAGCAAACCGAACACAATTTTGCCATGTAGCATATGAAACTTCTATGATAGAATAGGAGCATGAGTATGAGGAGTATGAAAAATCAACAGTTTTCCTTAGTTGTTTTTGCATCAACTAGGGCTATAGTTAAAACAACTATAAGAAAATTGTTGATTACTTTTATGCACCATGACGCGCGGTTGATAAACAAAAAAAATTTCATTCGGAGCATGAAAAGCGTCCAAATGTTGAAACCATTCTACTTTGCGTAGAATAATTCCAAAGACGTTGCTCACTGAATTACGTTTGTTGAAATCAACTATTGCAAAATAGTTTAAGTACCATAAAAACTGTTCATAATTCGAAACGTTGAAGTTTTGAGTGAATTGATAAATATTTTTCTGTTTATCAACTATTTTTCGTGGTTATGAAACAATTAAAACAGTTGATTTCATGAACGTTGCGATTTTTTTTTGTATAACCAGAGCCAACGACTTTTATATCGTTAAATTAACTATATTAACATAGTAAAAATAACTATTTTCCGTAGTTCATTTAACGATTTTGAATGAATCGTTGCAATACTATTAAAAATAGTTGAACCAACCAAGAGTTTTTCTTTCAGTGCGATATTTTCAAAATGCAGCTCACAAAGAACCGCAATTAACAGAATTACTATATATCACTCACATCATAGTTTCTCAGTGCATATTTGTATCTATTACCCTATCGGGCTGGATGAATCTGCAACCCAACATCGCACGTACGTACAACTAGCATAAGAAAACTCTAAATTATTCGTTGTCGTGAGTGGATTTAATATCTTCTCCGGAAATATAATCTATTGGGTTTTTCATCATTGTGCTTTGGACAACAGTTTTTTCCTTGAGATTCTCTAGGATATTTAAAAGCACAGAAATATCCCTCCATTAACACCCATTAACACCCCAAACGCCCTCCTTGAAGGGGCCCAATTTTACATTGGCTTAAAGGCAAATCACTCACAGTTGTCACCAGCGCGAGAATGGGATAGTGGGAGATATGCGCAAAGGATTACCTTGTTTTCATTGTATCATGATAATACGTATCAGAGAATCCACGTGCCCAGCCGTATCAGGAGACACTTGGAAGAGAGTACTGTGAGGCGCTGATGAAACAATATTTTTAGAATTCTATAGTAGGTTTAGGTAAACAGAATTTAAGCTATTTTTCAGTTATGTCAGAATAGAGGAACACTATATTTTAAATCCATTATTAATTTTTGAGAGCCTTAGTATCCTAAAAACTAACGCAGAATCTTCTACTTCAAAAGGAGATTTTTTGAAATGTTTATTCCTTTTCATCATTATTATAATTTGTACTAGATTGCTTTGGATTTGATATACGAACGATTGTGAACGATTTTCGTTGCATTAAAAAAAATTTTCGTCCCATACTTGCCATATTAACTTCACTCAAGCAAACAAAACTCGAACATAGCCAGTTGAGTTGATGCAAATGATTGTTTAATTTTTGTCAATACTTTATTTGTATATCTTTTCCTTCACAGTGTCTACACCCCTAACGCTCTAATAGATCCCTAACATACCTTGCGATAGTTAGTTTACTTCATCAGAAAGACGAAAAACACAACTGTGTTCCACAAAATGATTTACTATACCTTTAATATTCACAAAAATACAATACTTTATGAGAATAAAACAAACAAAAAGGCGACATTTGATTTCGGAATTTTAAGCCATATCTCTGTGGTGAAATTCAATTCAACTACATCAAATTCAATGTTTTGTTTCACCTCATTATATCAGATACAACATTTATACTGCACTGAAAAAAATCCACATGGCGCCCAGAGCCATGTAACATAGCGCATTATTTATGGTCCCATACGCCATGTACATAGTACTCTGAGCCATGCAATATGGCTCCCAGCGCCATAATCTCAGAATCTACATAGCGTGTGGTCCCATGTTACATGGCGCAGCATTTATGGTGCAACACGCTATGCACATAGTGCCCTGAGCCATGCAGTATAGCTCCCAGCGCCATAATTACATGGCGCAGAAATTATGGCCCCACACGCCATATTACATAGTGCCATGAGCCATGTAATATGGCTCATGGCACTCCAATTATAACTCGCAGCCATACTGTGTGAGGGGATCTATAAATGTCAGCAAGTGATACTTGAGTATCGTCGATAGATCGACAACATTCTCAATCGGCTAAGGGCGCATATTATAGAATGGCTCCTTCGGCGACTCTAAATGCAGCCAGCGCCTGTTTGTTGCAAGCAAGTGACTTCTCCGTGTGCTCATTTATGGTAAGTAGCACTGTTTTGACTGATTTGCTTCTTCAATGTACTATAGTCTTCCACGCCATGTACTATAGTCTTCCACGCCATGTACTATAGTCCTTCACGCCATGTACTATAGTCCTTCACGCCATGTACTATAGTCCTCCACGCCATGTACTATAGTCCTCCACGCCATGTACTATAGTCCTCTACGCCATACAGTATAGTCCTCCACGCCATACAGTATAGTCCTCCACGCCATACAGTATAGTCCTCCACGCCATGTGCTATAGCTCTCCACGCCATGCACTATAGTTCTCCACGCCATGTAACATAGTTCTCCACGCCATGTGATATAGTCCGCCACGCCATGTACATGGCGTGGAAGACTATAGTACATGGCGTGTAGGCCTATGTACTTTTCGCCATGTATTATGGCGTGTGGCGCTATATTTTATCACAATCCCTAAATCGACTATGTACATGGCGCCAGAAGTCTATAAATTATGGCGTCTGGCGCCATGTGTTTTCTCAGTGTGTAAACTTACTTAATCCACTGATCACCAATATCCCAAGGTTGTCTTGCATAATGTATTAAACCTAATTGAAAATACATCAAGTAAGTTGCCATAAGCAGACGCCACATGACCCATAGAAGTGTTAATGCAAGTCCTTTTGATTAAAGGTAAATCCAATGTTCCAACTCAGCCTGATAGTAATCCATCGGCATATATCTTATCATTACTTCGGTTTGCATATCAATGATGCTATCAACTATGCATTTTGCAGCAGCTCATTGTTATTAATTAAATTTACAGTGACTGACCAAAGGTGGAATTTTATATAGATATAGATGTGCCTACATACATACTCATTTCAGCAGACACACAAAAAATCAATAGTGAAATATCCCTAGAGCCTATTGGTTCTTTTAATTACAGACGCATCTTTTGCACTTTTCGGCCGAAAACAAATAAACCATTTTGGTAGGACGTTATTTCTCTTGTTTGCGTAGGCAATCATGCAATTCGACATAAGGTAAATGAAATGTGAAATTACTGCATGTCGATGCAAAGTAATGGACATTTTATTTTTATGCGAATTCTACGAAGCGATGCAAGTAATTGAACCCTGTAATTGTTTTATTGATTCGCCTCTGTTGACCAGGATCCAATGACAACTACATACATGTGTGAAGGATAAAAGAATTGATATCTGTGTATGATGTATTTATGGTTTTTTAAATAAATATGTTTTTATTTTTGTTGTAAGCCCATATGAATATCTGAAATGAAATGGAATAAAAATGATATGAATATAAACAACGCCAATTAAAAATATTGCAGACTAAAAAATATGCTCTTCGTTGTCTGCTCTCGGCATTTAGTTGAACGATGATGGGATGACAATCATTTCGATTTTATACAATAAGAATGGAACCATTGATGTGAGCTTTGAAAAATGGATTTGCATTCAAGAAAACATTTTAAGAAATTTCATAAACATCAACTTCATATCAACCTTCTCACTTACCTATAATATAATATAATACTTAATAAATTTCCCATGATTTGTTGGGCTTCACATTGCTGTGCTAGCTATAGGCCTACATAAGAGTACATTCGCTATACAAAATGCGCATTGTATCGGACCAGGCTTGAAGACTTTGAGTTTAATAGTTTGCAGAATCTCAGTCTCATCAGCCATTGATGATGTTAATGTGGTCTACTGCTTTATTAGCTTTACATACATATGCGTGTACGTAATCTACCCCTGGTTACAAGAGCCTAATTCCACCAGGTCATGTCAAAATCACGAACAAAATGATTTCTATTCATACAATTTACTGAATTGAAAGGAAACTTAGGAATGGTGTGCAGTTCATTTGCCTCATACAAACCAAAACTATGCTATTGTTCGGAAATCATCTAGGGATTACGTACTCACTCATAAGGGGGCATAAAATATACTAATTTTGTGAGACAGCTAGCTAGCTGATCGTTCAGTAACTTTAATTTTCTTCTATTAAGTGTGCTTCACCAAAAACATACTGTTTTCGACAAGAATTATTTCTTCGTTTTTCGCATTGAGTTTTTCAATTTAAATCGTAATCAAAGCTTGCGATTTGTAATTTTTTTAATTATTTTAGCAGTACGAAACCACCTTAAATCGAGGCGTGTACACAAGCATACTGACACGAAAGAAACCAATCAAATCTTTTCACATGCACCCTAAAGAACCCGGAAGAATATACCTAATAATAAGTATGTTTACAGGGATTTAGGATCCTATAAACGTTTGTATGTTCATAAAAACCGAAAACGTTACGCCGCTCTGGGATTTTATACAGTAAAGATTTTAATCCATGGCTCGGCAAATGTGCAAATATAGGTGAAGGGCAGGAACGAACGAATGAATGTTTAAAAGCCGATCAAGCATGATTTTGATGAATGGAATTGAAAAGCGTTTACATAAGGTATGAAAAATTCAAAATCAGAGACTGCAAGGAATTTAGAATGTATGCATGAATGCTTATTGGAATAAGGTTTGATGTTTCAGAGTGCGAATGCAATAAGTAATGTTATAATGTGGGAATATAAACTTCAAACTTAGAATTCATCAAATAGAATAAACTATATTTGCTATCCTTATGGCATTAGTGACAGTTATAATGAGAGCTTCCTGGATGTAAGGTCTCAGAAGAAGAATATAGTAAATATTTCGAATTTCAAATATTGAGTGTATTCTTCTAAAATCAAAACATCTGAGAATTGCTATTCTTAACTGAGTATGGCTAAACTTAGATACATGTACCTCAAACGGAAAAGCTGTTTATAATTTTTAAATGGCAGAGAATGTCTCGGCTGTAGAAGAGTCAATCAGAACCATTTAAGTTTTGATACAACATCAGCACCAAATTTTTACCTTGCAAAACGTTTTGAACCGCAGATACATGCAGTAATATTTTTCCAAGATATAAGCTGCAACCAATTTATTCTGGTAATTATGAATGTAAATATTTGAAGTACACAAAAGGTTGAAATGTGCATATACTGCACAGTTCTATGAAAATAAGTTAATTTCGCCTTGAAATGATATTTAGCACGGCCGTGCATGTAGTTAGGGAGTAAAACGTATTCGGATATTTTATTAATCACTTTGAAATTTATGTTGATATTATGTCATGCTAGACCATATTTTAGAAAACTTCTCATCCTTTCTCAACCAGCTTCCTCAGTGAAAATTTACTGCAAAAATTATAAAAGACGTTTCCGCCTGGAGATCATCTATCCAAATTTCACCCTTTTCACTCGGTTCTACGGCAAACTTGGAATATCCATACAAAAAGCAAGAGAATACTCAGGTACCTTCGATATTGCATCTAGATACATTTCTTCCCTTCAAAGGGTAAGGGAAGATTTCGAAAAGTATCATTCATAGCAAAAATATCGCCCGTAAATGAAATCCAGTTGTTTTACCCTAAGCTTGACACGCCTTTTCTTAATGCCACATACTGCCAATTTAATGTTCTCTATTTTACAGGAACCTATCTAAAGGACTCTCATAAATACGATGTAATACTTGGCTGCCACTTACTCGACTTGTTTTGATTTTTCTGATTTGGGCCCATTTGTCACCTTTCACGGGCTGATTATGTAAATTGATTCAGCCACCTCTCTTAGTGCTTGAAAATGGTAAGAAAATAAATGGACATTTTCAGGCGTTTGTGTTTTGGGGCTGGACACTCGCAAAGAGTATGATTTATGGTGTCTTGTTTTATCTCCCATATCCTGCCTTAGTTTGCCAGTTCGATTTCCAGTCTAGTATAAGTTTTCAGGCTTTATCTTTGAAGGTGAGTGTGGTGAAAAGCACGTTGCTAAAAGTATTATTTTCTTCTTTGCAAGCGTCGTCTTAAAACCGGTCTTTCTGGTTCAGATTTGAATCGGATCCAACTCTGAGTGGATAAAGCTCGATATAGTTTGTAAGATATACCTCTCAAAAGTATCATAACTTCGTCGGCGGGCACTGCCACCTCAAAGCCGATGTTCCTTAAATTCTAAACTATCTCGTTAACAGTCAGGATTTAAAAAAACATAAATTTGATCCCCCTTTTGGTGTTCCTGTATTAAATATTATCTCTACTTTGGCTTCCTCAAACGTGGCGTCGTTTTCTTATTCCAATTTAATCCAATGCCCAGGCTAATCCAATGGCCAGGATGTTAGAGTTTTACCTTCTCCATATCGGGTGATTGATTGCATTGATGGTGCTTGCAGCAGTGTCGTTTTTAAAGCCTCCCTCAATGTCAAAAAACGATCCTAATGTGAATTATTTTTACTATATAGGAATTTGTTTCTTTTTATGTAACCCCGTCTTTATTCATCTGGTAGCAAAATACGCGTTTTGGCTAACATATACACTCACGACACCTATCTAGCCTTTGATCTGCGAAATCACCAGCCTTTTCAAAATATAAGTTAAGCTAATTACTCTGAATTCAATCGGGACCGTATGCAATAATGTGTAGATAAAATGGTTTCCTCCCAAATATAATGTTTTGGTCAAAAAAATAAAACTATTATATTGGAAAATTTCAATCGTCCACACTTAAAACTCACGACTAATGATGATGGATAGCATTTCCTTCCAGTTATTCTCTTTCACTTCACGGATCCAATGCAAGTAAGCACTTTAATTTGGTAAAGATTTCGACCAAATAGTCCCAACATCTAACCAAAACTGATTCAATTCGATCAATCTCATTTTTACTAGTACAGTAACACAATAGTAACCCAATAATTTATGCAGAAAACCATTCCTCGAAATTCAGCAATTTCATCACTTGGAGCTAGCAGTCGATCATCTATGTTGGAATTAAAGATTTTGCAATCATAATACTCTTCCATGAATGTTGGTTGTGAGAGTATTGGAAATTACCTTATCTACTACTAAATCTAAAACTGAACGATGATGTGCACTAAGAACTGCCAATTTACAATGAGCCAGAAGGGGCGCTGTAGAGACTCCGCCTTCGCAGTTCAACCAGAAGAGATTTTCGTACCTTTCACCACGGCAACATGATTTCATAATTTTCACCTAATTTTAACCTCACTACTCTCAACCAATTAAAACTTGGGCTAAGGAGCTGCCAAATAATATCATCGATAAAACCTGCAGTAGAAAAACATCCGGGAATTGGTTTAATCGCGAATTCTATGCGCGATTCTCTTGGATCTCTAACATCTTCAGTGCTATCTTACGAATCAAATATTTTCCTGAAGCACAGCAAACAGTCGTGATCATAATGATCTCCTAGCCTGATAAATCTCTCGATCCTCCCAAGGGAATTCACTTATCTTGCGACTCCAAAATTTTCGTGACAATTCTGCTGAGAAAATTACTTCCAATACTTGGAGATGCTAAACAAAATTCGGGAACATCAGCTTGGGCTTCGTAAACAGCACAGCACCATTTAACAGCTCCATCAATTCACGTCAGATATTAACAAAGCATTCGAAGATAAGAATTACGTTTCAATAGCGTTTTTAATCGAAACTCAAACTTTCGGTAAAGTCTAGTATGAAGGGTTGATCTTTATGTAGCAAATAGATATTGGCCGAGGCCAGGCGAGCCGAAGTCAGACGAGGCCGCCGACATGTGGACGGCATTTGACAGCTCGTCACGAATCGCCTTGGCTCGTGCTCAACATCCATTCCGATCGGATGTGGCACGAGCGCCTGTGACACCTGTCAAAGTCGCTCGTCTGGACCGCCCACACACTCGGCTCGCCTGGGCTCGGCCAATATCTATTTTCCACATTAAAATCAATCACGAAATACTCTCCCCCTACTTAGCCGACCGCATACTCCAGGCTAAGTACAAAAGCTTTTCTACTGCTAAATATTATGTGCTTGTTGGCGTACTTCAAGCAAGTGTTTCTGGACCTGTACTCTTTTCTGCTACTAAATACCTAAAGGAAGCGTATTTAGACATGTATTCTATACTGTCTTCACATCTGATTTTTCAATAATTGACTGATTCAATCCAGTTATGATATCCTGAACTCTGCAGCCTCACATCTCTTTTGTCAAAAAATAGAGAGTCAGAATCGCCTTTCGTTTTCAGGGATCGTTACTATTATTTTGAACAGGCTTTAATCAGAGATATAGGGTGGTGATATCCCTACAAAATCTGTGACCAAGAACTGTCTTCCTCCAACCAGATCCGCTTCTGGAAAGGAGGTATCACAATTGTTTGTATGTGTGGGTTTGTGTATGTCTGCATCTGTGTATCTTTTCAGTTTCCTAATTTTACAATGCGTTTTTTCGTGTCTCGGCTGAGCCTGGTTTACCAGCTATTGTCCAAAAGTCGTATAGTCCTTTCCAGGCTAAACTTTTTCCTCTCTACTTTAGTTTACATTCCGAATATAAAGTGTTTGATTCATGACGAATGAATAACGCATAGCGTCTCTTTTTTCTTGGAGCAAAACCTCACCACATTTTTAGCAGCCACCTCTGAGCTAGTTTGGAAGCGCTAAAGATATTTCAGAAAATAATACTTGACAAGTTGGCAAGACTGTCGTTAATGTAGCTTAGAGGTGTTAAATTAGTTGACATCGCCCCGCGATCGAGACCGAAAAACTTGTGTAAGTGTAGCGACATCCGATTAGGATTTTTGGTGATGGCAAACAATCTTCGATTTTTCCCGTCGCCGTGATTACACAACAAGCTGATTGGTTTTTCCCGAAGCAGTATACGGTTGTGATCACTACATTTATTTTAATGAGTTTTGCATTCTTTCGGTCACAAAACCGTCGAGTCAGCCGTTGCCATACCGGGGATTGCCACGGCTGCATTCAGGCTCTGAAACCATTCGGTTTTAACCTAAACGCATGTCGCAGCTAACTTAATCACTTGAGCGCACTTAAGCGTGAGAAGAGTCGTGCGGGAAAAAACCTAATCGTATGTCGCTGCACTAAGGACCGGACTCGATAATGATTTCAATATATGATTCGAATGCTCATTTAAGATTCAGATTTGAGTTGTCTCTTCTGCGATAGCCACACCTAATTGTGGCTACACAGAATCAATAGAAGTCTTGTTTGTTTTTGTCCACGTTGAGAACAAATTAAAAATTCTGGGTCCAATCTAAATTTCACTTTCAATCTCTAAAATTCTTTCAGTCTCGTCAAACGAATCAATCGAATAAAATACATCATTTCGCAACAAATACATGCAGATTTTATTTCGCATTCATTTTATAAACTACTTAGTCTGCTTAAGTTAATTTTAAATAAATCCTAAAATTCTATGGAATTTTTGTGTTTAGTGTAATATTTTTTGAGTTTTCATGAATTTCAACTAGTCTAATACATATTTACTATATACAATAATATTTCTTATTAAAATTATCCTATATCGGTATTCTGAACTTACAAATTAAAAATCACATCACATATATTTGCGGTTAAATTGTGAATTTTCACTGTGTCGGACTAACAAGATTTATTCATACTTTATTTTAAATAAATTACTAGCAACTATTTTGGTTATTTTTTTGAGTATGCTGTTTTGTTTAACTAACGTTTTTTTTAAATTTACATTCAAACTACGCATGTATAATGTATTTACAAGTACAGATACAAGATGATTCAGTTCGGAGGACATTTCATGCAACTTCCAGATCAGATGAGTCTTCAGCATCACTGTAACCATTCGATTCAGCTTTTATTGATTGAATAGCAGTTTGGTAGTCGTCACTATTGCACTTGATGTTGCCCGTGTGTTCTTCTTGAAGTTTTCGCAGCCGTTCTTGTTCTTCGCGTTTTTGCTTTCGCCATTTAGCTCGACGGTTTTTGAACCAAACCTGAAAATAAAACAAGAATTTTCATTAAAAAATTATTGGTGTGTGCATGGGCAAATTTTAATGTTTAAAATAATGATCGAAAGTACACGTTTCGCCTCAAAATTGCCCTACAGTTATGATAAGATTGAATCGATCCAATTTTCCCCACAAAATCACTAAAAACTGCTACACAAATCCAAACCATATAACTGAGTGTTATTTCAAATTAACAAAACGCTCAATTAACTTCGTAAAACTTTCCGTTAATAAAATAAACCGCACCACGCAAAAACATCTTCTCAACCCCTTTCAAACCGGAATAAGTCAGATTTCTCGATATGCTTTTCGTTCGTTTCATCCCTCAACGTCAAGTCTGGCGCAGTAAACGTTTAAAAAAATAATGCCAAAGCCGTTCAAATCAGCCCTGAAATACAAAACATCTAAACATCACAACGGAAAAAAATCCCCGAAAAATTAACTTTTTCGCTATTCTCTGGAAATTTTATTTACATTTCCCTCTCGCTCCCCTTTTTTCTCATTCTCTCAATCCCAGCTCCTTCCATTCACATCTCTCTAACGTTCGGGCTGCATTCTTCGAAAGCAAACCTAAAAGACTTCTTAGGGAAATTTAATTTACAAAACGGATGAAAGTGTTTGTGAAGAAGCCTTAACAAAATATCTCATCGTTTATCGTGTATATTTCCATAGAAATAAAGGAAATCGCGAAAATGGAAATCAAGTCTACCAAAGAAAAACATTTCAGCGGAGAGAAAACGTCGGGACGGGCTACGAAAATGAATAAAAATATAAGAAAATACTGTGCTGAGTAGGACGGTGTGGTGAGAAGCCAAAGAAAAGAATCTGTATCGGGCCGCGGTTTAACGAAAGAAACGAAAAGAAGTCGCAGCCTGAAGTATTATAGGGAAATAAATCAGTTTATAAAGTGGAAATGGAAATGGAAAAGAAACCTCAACAAATCTCTAGACGCGAATTGATTCAATGATCCCCGAGCACAAATTCAGATTTTTTTTTTCGTTCGTTTATCCTTCGGAGGATTGAGTGGAAGAGGGATTTTTATGATGTATTTTAATTTTCTTGAATGTTTTGATAGATCAAAGTTTTTTTAATGGTTTGTAATTAATGGTGATCATAACACGAACGATTGATTTAAAAGAAACCTTTTAATTCGCAGCGTGGTGTAAAGAATCGCAATATGTGCCAACACCTTTTTTCTAAATCGAAAAAAGCTGGTAACTATCTCGTTCAGTAAAATAAGCTAAACACTGTGAAACTAACAATCCTAAATACGAAACAACCCATTCTAATCCTAAATACAAAACAACCCATTTTGTTTTATAAAAATGTGATTTTTACATCAAAGCGCTTTCCTGAATTCGACCGGATTTCATCGAAACAATTTGCTGCAATCAAGTTCTTTTGAAAGTATGTATTTCCTAGTACTTTTCAACAAACATAAATATCTCTTTCATCTTTTCGCGAAATCTTATTTTTGCATAACAAGCCAATTACTGTCAAAAGAAAATGAAACACTTTGACAGCTTTCGACTTCGTCTTCTTTCAAGCGTTCGTTATGTAAAGCGATCTAACAGGCGTGAAAATAATGAATGCTTTTTATGAATCTACAATGATATTGCTATATATTCGTTAAGGATACTTTGTAAAATCTAAGAAATACTAAATGCAGTAATTATCCCTGTGATTGTCTTTATTTAATGTAATATACAAAAGTGAAGTCAAGAGTAAAATTTTGATGAATTTAATGAGTTTTGTTGTTATTAGGATATTAATATAAGCTTCAAAATATTATATTCAGGCAGAAATTTCATACTTTGACTAATTTGAAATTTTTTTTCTTTCTATTTTACTAAAAAGAAGAAAAATAATTAAATTTCTAAAGATGTGTAGTCAATATCCACTAACAGTCTTTACTTTTGAATGCATTGCTAGAAACAAAAAAAAAATCCAAGCCAACAAAAAAAATTATTAAATCTACTTTCTCATTTCGCTAATAGTTGATAATCGAACTATGAACTTAGGACTTTTTCTGAATGATTTCGTTGTTTTTTTTTTAAGTTGAATTCAACATTCCTAACAAGAAATCCACTGCCTAGGAGTTCAAAACATCTTATTTTGGTTTTACTTCCTTATCGAAAAATATTAAAATTTACTCACTCAACTGAAAAATGTTGCTGGCTGACTGCAAAGTAGTGCGAATAATTTTCCTCGATTAAAAAAATCCACGTTGGGCGCTTTCTTTCTTAAACGATTTTACATGCAAAGGTTACATGAACTAAGACTCAGAATGGTGCCAATCGGTTTGCCATAAGATTAGCAATGTCAAAAGTATATGCAAACATATCATCTTATACTTCATCACTATACGTTTCTAACCAATCGCAAAACATTATTGATAGCGGTATGTAACAACAAATTTAATAAATTTTTATCAGAAACAAAACAAAATATAGGTTTTTTATATCTTATGGTGAAAGAACCGATCAAGCAAAAGAATGTAAAAGAATCAAAGGTATTATTACTCGTCAACAGAGAAAAATGCAGTCACCAAGGTATGAAAGATAAGCAAAAATACAGGATTCAATAAACTTTCGGTTTCTCTAAATGTAGTCATGATTTGTTTGAAAACAAAAAAAAATCATCTGATTACGGTTGAAAAACTATAAAGTAATCTGAATAAATATTTAATATTTATTTATAAAGCACTCACGAAAAAAAAATTTTTTACTTAAATAAAATATCTAAATGGGGGCACTTTCTGTGATTTGCTGCTTCTTCTGAACGGTCTCAAATTTTTGACGATGAATCTAGAAAGCCGGATTCCAAACAGTGAACGCATATTCAAGAAGAAGGCGCACGAAGGAAATGTATAAGACTTTTGTAACCCAGAGGTTCTGGAACTCTTTGGCTCGCCGTTTACTGAGTCCAAGTTGTAAACTTACTCAGAAAAATACTATATCGTATTGAAAATTGAAGCGCAGCTTTCCAGCCAAGATGACTCTGAGGTCTAATATGTCGTCTGCACTACTGAGACTATTGTCGCTGAGGCGGTATGTATAATAAACGAGTGCACCTTTGCGAGAAAAATTAATTACACTGCCCTTAGTGATATTATTTTTTTGCATTGCGATTAATTGCAATGAAGCCGTTCCCGTACTCCGTTTTACTGAAAACTGAAAATTTCCCCTCTTTCAGTAAGTACGATGAAATTTCAGTAAGCTCTGAGCTACTGAAAAATACTGAAAAGTGTCAAACGATGTGGTGCAAGTAAATATTTTCAAATAAGCGCGGCAAGCAACATATATTTTGCGTAATTTTGCTACGAAGGTCGAATATTTTTGTGGCGATAATTTATCATCGCTTAGGATGACTTTAAAATCACTATTGTTCTTTCAAAAACCGGAAACTGACACTTTTGGTTGTCAATTTTCAGGAAATGCAATGAGAGCATTCCCGTACTTTCATGAATTTTCCCTACCACATGATTCACGAAAATTCAGGAAAATTCAGTGACTAAAACTAGTATATCACTGAAAGAAAAACTCTTGGTTGATTCAACCATTTTTAATAGTATTGCAACGATTCATTCAAAATCGTTAAACGAACTACGGAAAATAGTTATTTTTACTATGTTAATATAGTTAATTTAACGATATAAAAGTAGTTGGTTCTGGTTATACAAAAAATATCACAACGTTCATGAAATCAACTGTTTTAATTGTTTCATAACCACGAAGAACAGTTGATAAATAGAAAAATATTCATCAATTCACTCAAAACTTCAACGTTTCGAATTATCAACAGTTTTTATGGTACTTAAACTACTTCGCAATAGTTGATTTCAGCAAACGTAATTTGGAATTATTCTACGCAAAGTAGAATGGTTTCAACATTTGGACGTTTTTCATGCTCCGAATGAAATTGTTTATCAACTACGCGTCATGGTGCATAAAAGTAATCAACGATTTTCTTATGGTTGTTTTAACTATAGCCCTAGTTGATGCAAAAACAACTAAGGCAAACTATTGATTTTTCATACTCCTCATACTCATGCTCCTATTCTATCATAGAAGTTTCATATGATACATGGCAAAATTGTGTTCGGTTTGCTGTTCGATATAATTCATATGCATGTTATGCAGTGAAGCCTTTATATTACCTTGTACGACGCTATTTTGTTCACAATACAGCGTTTTCCGCTGTGGCATAGCATTGGGCTGCGGCAAAGCGCAGTCAAAAAATTAGAATGCACTGTTTTGTATGGTAACGCGCACAATAGCTGCGGCCGAATTTGCGGCAGCGGCAGAATTTGCCAAATATCTAATTTTGCCGCACCGCTAGCGGTGATGCCTACCATAGGTTGGCATCACCTTTAGGTTGAATTAAATCTGTTTGAATTAGGTTGAATGGTCTGGCGGAATAGACAAGCGATGGCTGATGTGTATTGTGATAAGCCAACCTAATCCTCGCACAACAGCATTTAGCAATACAAAAGAAAAAAAAATGAATTTGGTTGGTGCCTTGGTTGCATTGACAGCGGCATTGTCGGTGCATTGTGATTCACCAAATTCAACTGCGGCATTCACGCCTCCCCTGCCTATATTTCGTAATATGTATGGAAAAAAAAGTAAGCAACCACAAACAATGGTTGGAATACCATTGTTTGTGGTTGCTTACTTTTTTTGCACCACGGACGTTGTTTATCAACCACGCGTCATGGTGCATAAAAGTAATCAACTATTTTTTTATGGTTGTTTTAACTATAGCCCGTAGTTGACGCAAAAACAACTAAGGAAAATTGTTGGTTTTACCAAGATTTTTCTTTCAGTGATTAGTTTAGTATATAGTTTAGTAGTATATTAGTTTAGACTAAAAACGTGGCGTCTAATATTCACTTAATGTCAGCAGAAACTTTGAGGTCACTCGTATAAAACGGTCGACAGGGCTGATATGAAAATATAAAAACTAAGAGGGCCAAAATGGGGAATTTCACATTTGTAGGTAACAGTTAAACTATTTTTGTAGACATTCTGGAATCTCGACCTGCTGCAGTTTAGAGATAAAAAAAAGTGATCGACTCAGTCGAATGCTTTGCTCTAGACATGGGTAACGCAGCGCTGCGCCGCGCAATTGCGTTGAAGCACTAGCCATGATACCACTGCGCTGATAGTTACAGAGGTTACAGAGCTGCCGCTTTGCAATGCCAACACCGTTTGGCTTGGCGCTATGCTACGGCGCGGCGCAAAGATATGAGTTGAGTATACTTACCTCAAGTCTGTTTGATGCAAAGCAATATACCGACGCGTACGCACGTTTGGAAAGATACCTGAATGGGTACATACTATAGCCTGGGTATTTTATATCGGAAAATTAGTAAGTTCAAATGTGGGTTGCTCTCGTTCCATACAAGCTTTTTCAATCATTCTTTTTTGAGTGAATCATAGCGTCATGGTATCAGCGCAATGCTACCAGCGCCGTATGTGAGTCCGAGAAACGCAGTGAGTATCACACATAGGCGAATGAGATCATGGTATCACTGATACCGGCACCAGCAGTGGTATCAGCACTGCGCTGATACCACTGCTGGTGCCGGTATCAGTGTATCAGCGCTTCAAAATTTGCTGCTTTACCCATGTCTACTTTGCTCAATTCTATATGAACTGCTTCAATTTTATAACCTTTCTCCATTTTACATAAATCGGGTAAAAACAAGTACAATAAGATTATCAGTGGTAGAACGTCCTTTTCTAAATCCATGCTGTTGTTCGTTTAGTCGACCAGAGAAGCGAGTTTGTTTTAAATGATTTTTTCGAAGTGTTTAGGAGACGAGTTTGGAATTGAACGTCTACAACCACATTCATATATTAGCGTGGTGTAAGATGTTTTACATAACGATGGGAATACCCAAATGAAAAAAAAATTTTTACACTGAAAGAAAAATCTTGGTAAAATCAACAATTTTCCTTAGTTGTTTTTGCGTCAACTACGGGCTATAGTTAAAACAACCATAAAAAAGTAGTTGATTACTTTTATGCACCATGACGCGTGGTTGACAAACAACGTCCGTGGTGCAAAAAAAGTAAGCAACCACAAACAATGGTATTCCAACAATATACATAGTACGAGATAGGAAAAGACTATAGTATGTAATATAAATATAGTTTATGTATATAGTATGAGGTAGCCAACCTAATCCTCGTACAACAGGATTTAGCAATACAAAAGACAAAACAAAATGAATTTGGTTGATGCCTTGGTTGCATTGACAGCGACATTGCCGCTGCATTGTGATTCACCAAATTCAACTGCGGCATTCACGCCTCCCCCTGTGGCGCCGCTGCCGCAATGCCGCTGTTTTGTGTTTACAGTAAATTTTTTCACAGCACTTTGCCGCAGTCCACTGCGTTTACCACAGTGGAAGAAAGCGTCATACAACGTAATATAAAGGCTTCACTGCATAACATGCATATGAATTATATCGAACAACAAACCGAACATAATTTTGCCATGTAGTATATGAAACTTCTATGATAGAATAGGAGTATGAGTATGAGGAGTATGAAAAATCAATAGTTTGCTTTAGTTGTTTTTGCATCAACTAGGGCTATAGTTAAAACAACCATAAGAAAATCGTTGATTACTTTTATGCACCATGACGCGTGGTTGATAAACAATTTCATTCGGAGCATGAAAAACGTCCAAATGTTGAAACCATTCTACTTTGCGTAGACTAATTTCAAAGACGTTGCTCACTGAATTACGTTTGCTGAAATCAACTATTGCGAAGTAGTTTAAGTACCATAAAAACAGTTGATAATTCGAAACGTCGAAGTTTTGAGTGAATTGATGAAAATTTTTCTATTTATCAACTAATTTTCGTGGTTATGAAACAATTAAAACAGTTGATTTCATGAACGTTGCGATATTTTTTGTACAACCAGAACCAACTACTTTTATATCGTTAAATTAACTATATTAACATAATAAAAATAACTATTTTCCATAGTTCGTTTAACGATTTTGAATGAATCGTTGCAATACTATTAAAAATAATTGAACCAACCAAGAGTTTTTCTTTCAGTGTAATTTAAAATAAAGGATTGATTGTTCCACATGACTAGTCAGAAAAGTAAGAGGCAAAATGTTAAATTTAAGGCTCTTATTACTATCAAACTCCAAAATAGCACTAAATATATCATTACTAGCATTAATATATCGTTGACAAAAATTGTTCGTGTTACACCTAAGAATCGATAGAATCATAGAACACTGATTGGGACACAAACTTCTTGAACGTTGTCTGGAAAAAACGATACAGATTTCTTGAAAAATTGAAGAAATTACATTTTCATTGAACATAGAAGAGGAGTAATCGGATGTATTAACAATTCGGAAGACTTCACATGAAAGTCTCGAGCTATTACGTTGAATTCTTCCTTCCGATGGCTAGCGTCGACTTCATGCTTAATTAATGTATAAAATTTGTTTCTATATCAATTTTCATTAAGCATACTTATTTTTCTAAACATTACACGTCATGGACTTTCTATAGAAATATAGGAATACACAAAAAGCCAATAAAATATTTTCTATCGCTCAAAGATCCAAAATATGAAAATCTATCATATCAACGAATTACTATTTGACTATAATGGCGCCCAATATGGGCAGGGTTTCCAAAATTTGTTTTAATTACATCATAATACAATTATAAAAATTATGCATCATCGACTAATACGTTTTTATTGGTTGCACACTTTTATTCTCAAAATATTTCAATCTCATTGAAGAATTTTATTCGATCAAGTGCATTGTATTAACAATTACAATACCAGAGCTCTTATTTTATCTGTTCCTGAGAATATTTTTAAGACTCAAAGCTATCTTGAATATTTATTCACATTTTAAAGGTGCTTCTTCCATAATTCGGAAAGATAACACTCCAAAAGCTTTAAATAATGGGCAGAATACCATACCAATCTACATTTTTTATTAATAAATCAACAAACTATCTATCCTGACTACGTACTAGCCGCAACTTTGTCTTTCAAACATTTTTCGACTGCCACCATTCCACTCCATCCGCTCAAACAAAAATATTGACAAATAAAATTATCGATTTAACAGTGGATTTTAGCAATAATTCTTTCATTTAAATTATATTAACCCTAAATCTGTGTGCGTGAAATCCATTTTGCTTTTGTTAGTTTGAAATCCATTGTACAAACAACCCATCAGCGGTTGATTTTTAATTAAACTACTACTACACGTTACGAGCTCGGCATAGGCCTAAAGCGAAATTCCGTTCCTGATTTGAGGGTTGTTAAAATGTTTCCATTGAACGGTTACAGAGCTACAGACGACCACAGTAGCAAAACGATAACAACGACGACGGTCAGAACACGTTCGATACGTTCTGTAGACTCATGGTCTGCTTGTTTCTACAGCGACTGCGACTAGTTTTCCACGGAAAATTCTTTGCGGAATGAGACCTGGTAACGGCAGGATAAAAAGCATCACAAACATTGAACATCGAAGGAATATTCACTCTAAGCCCATAACCAATCAATTTAGCAACACAATCCCTCGTGGGAGTAATGGCGCCCCCGAGGCGTCGGGGGTCATTGGCGATGGCGGGTTACAGTATGCTGGTATTAGTACTAGTCGGTATGTGTTCCCGGGCTGAAACAAAAGAAAATTTCCACTTGGCTCGGTTACGTTACATTCGCAATCGATTTTTGGCTGAAAACTGCTCCGAAGAGCTGATACGATTTAATTCCATAGCGTCATCAAAAATTTATAACGGCAAAGTAGATTAAACTTCGGAATCATGTTCGGTGCGATGGCTCATATTGTAATTGCCAGGAAGTTGCAGGGAAGCTTATGTTATTTCAAGGTTGCATCGGAGTAGGTTGACTTTTGTTTGCTTTGGGTGAGCTAACTGAATAGTTAATTAGGCGCTTTTTTCAATCGCTCGAATCTCTTATAATCAGTCACCAGGATAAGTTCCTGCCAGTTAATCATCTTTATTATATACCCTCGGATTTCCTAATTAGTTTGGAACAGTTTGGAAGTTTCAACATTTCTCTCGTATTAGCTGCCAAAACAACGAATATTCCTTGTCCAATCCATGCCGTGCAATGAAAATCAACAAAACTGCAGCCACAAGGCTTTCATGTAACGAGCTAATCAACTTGTGATTACCTCGTTGCATCAAACGAACTAGTGCTGCGTGAAAATTTCGCTCCAGCCAAAAATAGAATTATACGTTCGTTCGTAGCACTTTGGCTATGCATGTCTAAAAGGACCAGGTTGCTGCAATCGAAAACTTGATAACGACAATTTTACGCTGCCGGTTAGTTGCTTTGACCATTTCCATGGTGACATGCTCGTTATCCAAACGAAACGAAAGCCTTTTCCGAGAGTTGCCGTTGATTCAGTCGTTTGCCACACCAAATAGCAATAGCCGGAGTGCAAGTTGATAATCATGATACCATGGGGACATACTCGTACCTATGAGATTGGCTGTTACTTTTGCTAGGAGGTAGTCTCTACTGATGTTTTGTTTATTACACGCAAATTTTCCCGACCTGACTGATTGAAGTTTGAAAGGTCTAGCTTCTAATATTGCTATGTCGGCAACAATTAAATAAGTTAAGTCAAGGAAGTTTTTGTAAAAGTATTGTAAACATGCACGTAACATCTGTCATCTTTGAATTGGTCTTCGAACCAATATTTTGTATTCCCTTAGACACTGCCTAACAATGGAACTGGCTATTTTCTATCCAATACAAACAGTTAACCTTTTCTCAACACCTTCCGATATCATCTCTAATCCTTCAACGACAAATTACACTCCATTATATTTCATATTATACCAAAGGATTACACGGTACAAAAATTAGCTACACAAAAGAGCATCTCATGTCCTAGCAATATTCTTGAACTATTTTCAATCTGATGACAAACTATCAACATTTGCAGTTCAAGGTGTGGTTTTCGACATTCAACTCTTCATTCACCAGAATATGTGCCTTGTAAATCGTTCCTTTATATGAACTCTCTCTTGCGTTTTGTGCCAAGTTCTTTGTCCTGGACATATTAAATTTCAGTTAACGTTCGAGATACACCTGCAAGAACCAAAACCTATTATTGGGTCCTGAATGAAAGTGACATAAAAATGGAAACGACAACATGTTGTTTGCCTTTTGAAAGACTTTTGAACGTATGACAAAATAAATACTCCTTCCAAGATGTATTTGTACGAAAAGGTTAGCTATCGGATGGTAATAAAAAAAAGAACAGGATGATTTGAAGTGAAAAATGTCAGTCACTGGTTCTTTAGTAGTAGTTGTTTATCCGATTTGAAGGCAAACATCGAAGAACTTCAAAAAGTATTGTACCATAAATATTGTAATCAAGCATACACAAAAGAATAATAAATGAATTAGATATAAAAAAAAATTTAACTAACACTTTATTAGCTACTACCTTCGTAAAAGAAGCTCCAGGTAGTTGACAAAAGTCACATACTGAAATAAATACTGTACACTCCTCACAATTGGGAAAAAATGTACATTTTTAGCCCAAGTAATTTGTTCATAGATTGTAAGATAAAGTAAAAAATTAAAACAGATAACTACGCAAATAGTTTTTTTCTATGTTACTGGCGCAACGTCTAGTGGGCCAGTTATTTTCAATCTCTGAAATTTACGATAAATTAAGATCCTTTTGGCCAAATCGTTGAACTAATAGTCCAGAGTTCCAGTGCATTTTCTACTGCGGTGTTTGATTTCCTCTGCAATCATCTCCGTTTGTAGGTTTTTCAGGAGACAATCGTTGCAAAAGTCTGCTGGGTGATGGTTATGTTTGACGGACAAGGTGCTCTCCAGACTAATATTGGGTCGTCAGTCATATTGGTATGTATTTGTATGAGTTACTCATTTTCAAATTTGAGGTGGTACAATGTCATACTTCAAATGAAGTGTCATGTTGCATTCCTTCGATTATCTATAAGTTTCCAGCGCCGCTGGCAGCCATACAGCCCCATACCATTACGCCGCCGCTACGGTAGGATAGAACATTTATGCTAAGTACTGGTTACGTTTTTTTTCTAGATGGGGGATTTTTCATTATTAATTTTAGCATACTTCCACAAAAGATAAGATTTTCATATTTTGGAGAATGATTTAATAGAGTATGTAGTTTTTGAGTTCGGCGTTAATTCAAAAATGAAAAAAAATGTAGGTAAAACGTTTATGCTAAGGAGAGCAGTACTGTTCTACTAAACAATTTCCCAAAAATGGTAGCTAATTACCACCAAATTTTTTTCGTGCAAATCAAACTCAAAACTAAACTCGCATGCATACATTTTCGCCTTGTACAGCAATCCCTGTGCCTCAAGTATCACAAGTCAATCGCTTCAAAGTTGAGCAAAGCACATCAATATGACAAAAAATGAGTTGGTACAAATCAAACTCAAACTAGTCTCGCGAACATACATTTTCCATTAAGTATTACAATCGCTGCGCCTCAAATGTCTCAAGTCAATCGCTCCGAAATTAACGAAAGCACCTCAATATGACAAAAAATGAGGTGGTACAAATTTTGTCCCGTGTACTACATGAACCAAATACTAGTCTTCTTGGTTCATGGTGCATACTTGACTGGCGTGACCACTTGCAGGTGGAAATCATTACATTTTTATTTATGCTATGTAGATTAAAATTTTTATGTAGATTAAAATTTTTAATGTTAATAAAAAGTTGTTCAATTTTAATCATCCCGCAAAAACAATTCCAATTTGATTCTGCTTTCGGAGGCTGATTCCGCAAAACGATCGAGTTTCCCGTTTCAATATGCTCGGCTTCGATAAGCTGTAGAAATGATATACGTTGTCTATGCTGATTTATAGACAAGAAGGGAACCGTGATCAAATTCAATTACCTTTACTGTGAATTTGATTTGAAAAAATATAAATTAGACACGAAAATATGTTGATGTTGTACCAAAATTCTATGAGTTTAACTATCTCTTTCACTTTCGAGTCGAGTGAAAGTGCTAAATTGCTATTGAGACTTATTTGAGGACAACTTCGTTTTAACAATGTGAAAGTGGAATGGACGCATTTAGATTCAGTCATATTAATTTTCCACTTTATAAGCCATCCTTCAACATGTCAGCTGCGCACTTAGGAGATTAAGGATGCTATATCTGGATCTGAGTTGGCCCATAAGATACCGATATCGTCTGCGAAAGCTGCTGTGGTTGTTGCGCCACTTACTGGCAGACCAGGAGTAAATATTATATAAAGCACACGTCCCAAAACGCTCTCTTGTGGAAATCTAGCATGGACTTAATGTTTTGCAGTTGCGAAGCTTTTATATCGAATCTAAAATGTCACATCAGTTAGGTAAGATTAAACAACCTCATCAAAACATTTTCGATGCATATACTTGACTTTGTTAAACGCTTGACACTCATCCAAAAAAACTGCTGTATATTACTTTCTATCTTTGAATGGTATTTTGATGTCTGACATAATTTTATGAGCTTACTGAATAACACTATGTTGCCTTCGGAATCCAAATTGGTACTCAGGAATCAGGCTCAGATTCTCGAGTCTTGCGAGAATTTTTTTAATAACTTTCTATTTGTAGCACGCCCACAAGCCTACATGAATTTTCTTACCTTTTCCTTTGCGGCTTAGGGACCATTTCAGTCACAGCACTTTTCCATGCGTCTCAGAAATATCCGGTTCTGAAGATAGCATTGAAGAGGTACAAAAGCAAATTGTGCCCGATCGGCGACAACTGCTTGCGAAAGTTTCTTCATTGGTAATGTTTTTGATTTCATTAGCCGAAGATTTGAAGTGTTCTGGGTCACAGGTATTAAATTCCGATGATAAACCTTGTTGTACCGCATTGAGAGGTGTTAATACTTGCCCATATACCAATGGAAGTTCTCAGTGAAGTAGGTTTTTCACTGATAGTAAGTTTGCTGGCTTTTTGGACTATCTTCTATAGCGATTAGTCAGTATTTTTGGAAGGAGTGAGGCTCTGTAAGATTGATTGAGGTGTATTGTACATTGTATTCTGTTCTCTAGCAGCTTTGTTAAATTGAGCGTTTATTTGAGGAGATCTGCGCTGCTGCCATTCTCTGCGTGTCCATCTTTTTTTCTGGACTAGAATTTGAATCGACGAACTGTAAGCCACCATTCGCAACCAAATGTGCTCTCTACGAGCTTCAACCCCTAGACCCGTACGAAGGTTGTCGTGGGATTACTTTACTTATCATTTATAAAGCATTTACGCCTAGCAAAAGGAGGTTGATGTGATGTGATGAAATGACAAGAGAGTGATCTGATGCGAGGTCAAAAACGACTTCTGCGAATACCGAACGAAAAGGTATTCCCTTTGAAATACCAAAGTCAAAAATTTACGGAAGTTAGAGAATGTTAGAACTATCAAACAGATGGTACTTCATAATAGATTTTGAAATATTTTATTTAATCAGGTTTGTTTTTAAAATTACTAAATGTTGAAAAAAATTTATGTTACTGCTTAGAAACGTATCTTGCGACGTCAAAGTGTGAGCCCGTGGCTATCGAAGTAGTAACCTGATACCGTACCAACTGTCCTTAACGAACGAACAGTTAAGCACTCTTGATAATTTTTCAACAGTGGTTTATGTATATCCGCATTGACTGATTCCCGTGCTCAGAAAAATATGAAACAATTTTTTCGGAAGTAGATATTATTATTGAAAATCCAAAGTCAAAACTTCCATTCTTGTAAACAAATTTCCATCCCTCTTTCACCACTATGAGAGACACCACGCGGCATTCCTAACGACCCTTCATTTAACCTTAAAATCCTCTCAGCATCTCAGCTACTGATGCAGAATGAGAAGATTTTGTTTTAGCCACTCAAACAAAAGTGAACAACAATATCCCCGGGGGACATTGAGTAAACGGTGTGGTGGCGTCGTTGCTTTTTCAACACTCAATCGAAAATTCCACACCACCTTTTGCCGTCTCATCTGATTTACTGTACGCAACAAATCTATTGTTATAATGACGTAGATATAAGTAAATATATGCAAAAAGCCTAAACAATTAATGGATTGAACTAATTTATTAATGGTGTTTTTTATTTTTCCTGTCGAAAAACAAAAACAAAACAATATGCAATTATGTAACTTGTCTGCTGAAGTAGCTTCAATGACTAAAAGTTATTATAAAAACCACAACAACGATCATATCATCGCTAAAGAGCATTTTCATTATTAAGATGAAAAATATTTAGACAAGAGTCTGATATGTAGAAATGTTCCCCAGATCGCTTTAGGCAATATCCTGGGATAAGAAAACAACAGTTCCATATTTCCTCGAAAAAGTCTGGGACGGAAACGTCGCTATCATCATCATCATCATCGCCGAAATATCAAAAATTCTCCTTACGTCACCCCCCACAACCCGATGACTGCCTTCGTGATTTCTGAGTGGTAGTGCAACTTACGCTTGATTCGGTCGAGACGCGACAGAAAAGGGGTGTGATAATATCATATTCAATTACTCAATTACTCAAGTGATTTCCAACAAACCGACATTTCGTCCGAACAGGAAAATACATAGCTGCAAGCAATTTTTTCCTCGGAAGTGAACAGCGTAGAAAACCAAAACAAATAGGGTTTTCAGGTCTACCCACTTATCTCCCATCAGCAGGGTGAATGATACGGGAGGGTGTCATAGTCGAGTGACGATGCGAAGTAGTCCTGACATTTATTTGTGCGGAGGAAAACAATGATGGACAGATGATGTCGATAAGAATATGATGATGTTCTGCATTTAGATGCGAATAGCTATTGCATATGTTGAGGGTGAATTGGAACAATAAGTATCATATAAAAATTTGCTCAAGTGGTCAGAGTTGATGATTCCGGGGTGTTAAGTGGATCTCGGTTTTATAATTTGAAGAGAGATATGACCGTACTTTAGTACATAGATGAACCAAAAAACCAATAAATAATACAGGGAGCTTCGGCAACCTATCTCGATTGAAAGACATGGCTTTAACTGAGTCGAAATAACTTTTGCATTTTTTTTTTTGCTAATCTAGTAAAATAACCTGTCAACATTGCAAAACACTAGCATCTCGATAACTTTTTAATCATCTTCTGTTGACATTAGGCGTGTTTTTTGCTTCCCCTATCCATAACAGAACAATGCTATCCAGTGCAGACGCATTGGAAACAACAACAACTCCTTTTCCTGCGAATTCACTGGGGCAGGAGCTGTTGTTGTTTGCAATGTGTCTGTTCTCTTATGGATATGAGGAGCAGAAAAACACGCCTATTATTTTCTTATGAAAAACATAAGTTATGCGACATAAACATCGCACTGAGATATTCATTGACGGGATTCTTATATTTTCATTGTATTTTAATAAATAAATCATTTATGAAAATGTAGATAGGTCTTCAACTCGAAAAGTAGATTGGTACAAGATTCCGCTTTGTTAAATATTTTTCCTTTTAGAACGTGCAAATAATTTTTTTTTTCGTGTTGTCTATTTATTTCCCATTGCCGTGAATATTTTTCGCAATGCGTCATTTTAGAAGTCGATGACAGTTTCCATAGAGAATCGCTCAACTAAATTTCAAAATCAGTCAACTCAATGATATTTGATATATAATTATAATTGATAAAAGGACAGCATTAATTTATTTCAGGACATGCACAAAATACTACTGAGCTCAATGCCATCAATCAGTATTCTTTCTTTTATATGTAAGTTAGAAATTGATGAGACCCCACTTTACACTATATAGTAACAGGACAATTTTCAGTTAGCCTAGCAGATCTCTTTGATTATCAGCTGGTGCGCCTGTTTCTCTTCGCAATAGACAGAATATTTATGAAATTCTGCAAACAAAAATTTAGTTGAAAAGGTTGCCCTGTTTTAGCAAAAAAAAAAATCGATGTTTCGCTACTGAAACTCTTTAGTCTCCCTGAATATTAATTTTTATCTCCCGCATTTTTATTCTAAAAATAGTGTGCCCGTAAAAATCCTCCATTGCAAATCCTCCATTTTAGAAGCGAAATTCCCGAATCTTGATAATGTTCGAGAAAACCAACTGTCGGGTCGAAAAGCTAAAATGTTCCGGCGTAAAAACCACTACATACTCTGAAATAGTGCAAAATATTTTAAAAAAGCGATGACCATTTTGTGTGCTAGGATGCAAAAGAATTATGCACACTCAAACAATTTTTTTTGTAGCGCAATTTTGAAAATAAAGCCGTGAAATTTAGTAAACGATTAATCGGAAATAATTCGTCATGGTTTTGAATTGATTATGGCGACTTTTTCTATTCCAAAATACATTCACACTCCACTTAAGGACAGGCAACCCTTTTGTTCGATTGGCCGCATCATGTCGGTGATGCTATCTTCAAAACTATGATATCTCCAGAAGAAACATTTAAATATTTTTTTTTATTCTGCTCTACGTTGATTGTCAAAAAATTAACATATTAATTTGAATACATTAAGTAGTAATGTTGCAGTGCTCGCTAGATTTTAGCGCTTGAAAATGATACTGTTATTAATTTCAGGAATATTTTTTCCCGTCTCCATTCATAATTTTTGACTGTAAATTAAGTTTTAATGAGTTTTTAAATTGTTTGAGAGAGAGAGAGAAAGAGAAAAAAGGTCTGTATTTAAACTCATCGGAAAAAATAAAATTCGTAGGTTCATTCATACGAATTTTTCATTTTAAACAAAATCGATGCTCTATGATAAATACACTTCAAGCACTTAAACTTAATGAATTTGTACTACATCATTCATACTTAATAAATTAATACTCAACGAAATAAATATAATTTATGTCAATTTTTTGACAACCAACGTCGAGTTGAATAAAAAAAGTATTTGCAAAATTATAGGTACCTTTGAAGATATCACAGTTTTAAGATATCTTTCATACGATGTGGTCGATCGCACGAATGGCTATTGTGTCCCTAACCCGATATTTATAACCTCACTATTATCACGGCCATATTGAAAAAAAAAAGTAATTTACATGTGAAATATTCCCTTAATTTTTATCCGCATTAATAATCAAATTATTAATGATTATTAATATTACATATGAGGGGAACAACATCTTCACAGACTGTCAAGCGGCGTTAAAAGCACTGATGTCTCACTCATACAAAACGAAATACGTACTCAACTGCATTCAAGCCGTGAATAGATTAAGCAAAAACAGAAGAGTCAGAATTTGCTGGATTCCCGGTCACAAGGATATTGATAGAAATGGGAATGCGTTGATTTCAATATGATGCAAGGTGCGATGTGCAGATGGCGAGCAACACATATCTGCAGAGTAATCAAAATCATATGGGGGTCATACAATTTTGCGGCTAATAAACCTTAAGCCCTCACATTCAATAAAAATGATTCCCTTTTATTATACAAATGTTATTTTCATATCAAAATATTCATCAATGAATGTAAAACAAAACATTTTGTGCTAAACAAGACCACATTGACTGAAGTGAAGTCAGATTATTTGAATTAAAAAGAAACGTATACACTCAAAAAAATTTTGGTTGAATTTTACCCTTATAATAGTAGGAAACTGGTTTCCTACTATTAAAGATGTAAATTTACAAAAGTGCGTAAAAAAAATATTTTTTTACGACCAAATAGTGTAATTTTACCCTAAAAAATGATTTAATTTTATGGCTTTGGCGCAAAGGCGAATAGCAAACTAGTAAATTTACACTCTTTTTGCTTCAATTTACAAAAAGCTGTGTATTATTCAGCTGATATGACGTAAAAGCAAAAAAATGCACATCGAATGTGTAAAAAAATTTGTGATTCGTTATTTTAAACGAAAAAATGAATATATTTCCTATTATCAAATTATTCATTATAGACCCACTTTTTAGAGTGTATAACGCCAAATCATATTTGAAAATATTTGATTCATATCTATTTTTTTATTTATACAACGATTTTTCTCTGAGTGTATGAATCTTTTGCGTTGACTATTGAGTCCTTAACCCGATATTTATAACCTGACTACTATCACGGGCAGAATGAAAAAAAAGTAATTTACATGTGAAATATTCTCTTAATTTTTATCCGCATTAATAATCAAATTATTAATGAGCTACCTATAAAGTGTGACATACACTTAACTTCACACTTTTTGCACGTTGTGCTCAAAAACTTATGCATAATACTTGCCCTCCATCAGAACTATAGCAAACAAACTAGACATGGAGTTACAGAGACGAAAAAAAACACAATCTCATATTTAGACTCCCAAACTGTCAAACAATTCAATGTAATATGATTTCCAAATTAAATTTCGTCTCCAAGAAACAAGGCGGAAATGATTTTTATTTGGATTTTTTTCAGCGTTTATATAATTTGATTCTACCACCAATCACGCGACTAGACTATAAAGCAAGAAGAATACCTGGAAGTTTAATTCATAAAATGAGTCATTTAACTTATATTGCTATCAGCATTAAAAACTGATCCCTCAAACAGTTCTTCTCTTCAGTCCTCTTTAAAATATTTTTGAATATTGTGTTTTTTTTTGTTCTTTACACTTCGCATAGGTGTCCCGTACAACGATTAACAAAACCCGACCAAAACAAAACCTACAACTTTCAATTCGAGATGAAGGTAGTTTTTCAAATCTTGAGTGTTGACTTTGGTTAAACAGTAGCTGTATTTGACTAAGTAAGGCCTTTTCGGATAATTTCCATAATTTCAAGCCATCTTCATCACAGCCACCTATACAACACGGTACTGAATCTTAACCGCATACGCATATATTTATGCACAGATAGATATGTATATGCAAATAAGTACCTACATAAAACATATTTATATTTATTCAAGTGGGTTATCTCTACTAATTCTATTCACATCACAGCATATGGAAACCGGTGACTTGTTTTCATCACTTCTGAAACGGACTCATTCGCCTGTCTAGCGAAACAGGTTTCATCGCTGCACCTTTTCAACCTGAATCGGTCAGTCTTATGGATGTTAATCGAAATTGGTTGGTCAACTTCCATCAAATCAATATGATGACGACCATGATGTGATTCGGATAGGTATTGTGTTTGGTTTGTTAGCAATGATGAAGATGGTGTCGGTTACTTGAAAACCTCGTTGCGGAATTCGGTAGCCCATATATACTGGTTTCGATGATAGGGCATTACTCAGTCGAGTCAGTTTTTTTTCTCATCAATGCCAATGCATGGAGTATGTTGTGGGACACACCATAATTAGTTAAGCGTTGAGACAACATTCTTTTATCTGTCTGACTTATTTCAACTCGTCTTGGAAGTCAAGTGGCCTTATTAATAACAAATTTTTCGAGGTAGCTTTCACTCGAAATCTCATTACAACGATAGTTGTCTGTAATTCAAAAATTGTTCGTTCAATCTTTGAGTTTAATGTAAATAAACGGCTTATGTTGATGTAATGAGTGAACGAGCTCTGGAGGATATGAAGATGTTAGATATGACGAAAAGTGATTAGGTGCATAGGTAGTTGTTTTGTGACCGAATGCAATTGCATGAATTTGAGTTCATGTATTTTCGTGAGAATAAAAAACAAACAAAAAACTATTAGTGAATCCAACTAAATATGGATATATTTAAACAATTAGCATGGCGACTAGTTTAGCTTATCATCGAACTACACAGTTTTTAGTATATGGCATCAACTTTCTCATAATAATAGTACCAAATCTAGTGACAACATGCATTCTGTCACAAATCGATTGTAGATAGGAATGAATAGTATCTATCTTAGCTAGATTAAGGCTGAATTCATCTTTGGAAGTGATTTTGAAACTCGTTTTTTTTTTTTGGCTTGAAATCAACATCTGAACTCGTCACTAGATGTAGATACAAGCAATGGATAATCACCCACGCTGGGCGCAAAACTAATCTACAAGAATTTCATCCATATTTAAGGTTCACTTGTTTGTTTTCACTTTGTTCAGCACGTTTCTGACTCTTTTAATTCTTACGCTATCAAAGACGCGTTTTATTTAGTGCATTATACGGTATATTTCAACATAACACCAAATAAATTAAGATATTATGATTAAAAATATTAGTTACCTGGATAATACCTAACTTAAAACTACAAAATATGTTCAGGAAAAATCATTCTATCGAAAACTTAGTGAAAAACGGAAGCACTAGACCTTAAGTACATCATAAAATAATTCCAGACATTTGCATTTATATTCCTCGTATATACGTCGCCTCCCCATCCAATTCATGCACAACCAGACTAGCTTCTTTTCAATATCCAATTCTATTTTTTCCTGTAAAACGCTAAGCTCCTCCTTCTTTGTTGATTTATTCCCAAAGAGCAGACAACTGTCGCCATCATCAAACAGACTGGCTACATAAAAGACATACTTGTCATAGCTTTATCTCTGCTCCCTTCTCTGCAAAGGACATTCGTCGCCCATTCGGAACAAGTTAATGTTCTCTCCATTGACAGTAAATTCGGATTTCCATCATCCATCGCCATGACACGTCAATAAGAAAGTGTCTGTGATTTGGCTTTGATCCTGTCAATTGATGTCAAAATCATTCAAGGTCAATTTCTAGCGTATATAATGAGTTTCCTAATTTAATTTAAACGATCTCCTTTGACAATAACGATTCGATACAACACGAATATCCTATAGTTACGATTTTTCGAACGACGACGCATGCCTGGAAATGGATGAAGATGTTAAGATATCGATATTACATGCAAATGTGTATGTGCACAGTTAAAGCAGTATTCATCGTAACGGATTAAGCAGGTGTTTGTGCGTACACTGATAGGCCCTGAAGGTAAAATGGATTCAAATTATCTCCTAAAGTGTGCACAAATTAGTCGTCCATCTTACATTTTCATATCCATCAAAGTCAATTCATCGAAACCCCACACAAGAGCAATGCGATTAATTTTAAATATTCTGATTTTCAAATTAGGTACGTTTTCATTAGAAAGTTTCCTTCAAGCTGTTTTACAGAAATTTCACAATATTTATATAACTCCTACAAAACTTACTCCTTTCACATAAACTTTCGAAGACTAGTCAACCTACCGAATAGGATTTTCGTACTTGCCAGAATTTCCGAATTTTCTGTTTATTTAATTTTGCTGGGGAGCATAGCCAGCCCGTTATCCTTATGAAAACAATCACGTTTCAGAATGAATTGACTAAATCAATTCAATGCTCCAGTCAGTGTCTTTTTCTCTCTGTGTTGATATTTCTGCATTCGAAGGGTGAAACAGGCATAAAATGCAGACCATCGAAAATTTCTAGCTTTCGAATTCAACTCGATTCGATTTGTTTAGACGGCAAGAGGGTTAGATACTATGTTCAGTGTTAGTATTTGAATGTTGAACAAATGTTTAATATCCCACAGTTTGTTATTTGTAATTGAATGGAAATAATACGCAAACTGAGAGGACTGCGCGATTTAAGGTAGGAGGGAGAATATAAATTTGAACTTTGCAAAGTTTAAAATAAGTTAGTGGTTTAAGAAAATTTTAAATGGTGGAATTTGGATAAGATCATTTTGAGATGTTATCTTAATGCAGTATATATTTTAAATAGATGTACATGGATGTAAATAAACATCAATTAAGGAAAGTTACGGGTAAGCACTTTATAAGTCTGGCTTTTAGACCGGAAATTTGAAAAAACCTGAATAACAGGCGACTTATAGAGAAGTTTCTCCGAAATTTAAACGCTTTAAACGACCATTTTTTGGTGAAAGTAGAATAATAAGTTTCTCTAAGAAGCAGAACCAAACAGTTAATAACGATGATACGTTAATTTACGAGTGTGGGCGCTGAGAAGTGGCTAATATATCAGTTCAGTTTTTAGACTCACACAGGAAATTATACCAGACTTTGCTGGTCCTTATACAGTGTCCATGATTGTTGCTGAATGCAGCTGCTCAAATGATTTGGGTACCTGGACATAGGGGTTTTCAGGGCAACTGTGAGGCCGATGAGCTAGCAAGGCATGGAACCTTGTTGCCGGAGGTCTCTTGCTCCTCGATAAGAATACCGAGAACATCAGTCAAATTGGCCATCAGGCAAAAATATCTTGAGGACGCTAGGAAGTCCTGGGCAGACGAATCATCCTGCGCGACAGCAAGGCAGTCCTGGTTAACCATGGATGCACATCGCACCAGGCAGCTTTTAGGCTTAACTCGAAGCGCTCTGCGTTGCACTGTGGGCGTTCTAACGGGCCACTGCCTCATAGGGCGGCATGCGCAACGATTTGGCGTAGAGTTTAATGATTTCTGTCGGAGCTGTGGCTCTGAGGATGAGGAGGAATCCGTCCTCCATCTTATGTGCCAGTGCCCGGCTTTGGCAAGGAGAAGGTTGGCGGCACTTGTTGCACCCTTTCTCTCAAACCTGACGGAACTGTCCCTGGTCAATTTAAAGGGGATAGTCCGGTTTGTCAAAGGAAGCAGATGGTTTCCTGATTACAGTGAGTAGGAGAGAGTCACTAATTAATTGTGACGTCACGACGGGCTTCTCTTGTGCCTATGTGTGTCGGTCCCCAGGTCTCTGGCAATCGGCAGCCACTTCAACCTAACCTAACCTTGCTGAGACTATCGCTTCTATTTTTTAAATTTTGGGTTAAGTTTTAGAGCTCGGTGACAGTCTGCAAATTAACATATTGATCCTTTATTCCTATTACATGTTTCCAATGTAACGGTTTTTAAATTATTCCTCGATTTCCGTCCTGCTCTATAGGCCTAATAATGTCATTGTCATATTGAAAATGAAAACGTAACATTTGATCGGGAATGATTCCGAGTTTTGTGGGTCCATAAATTTTCTTCAGTAGCGGATTTTTCAGGCTGTAACCAGAATTCAAAACAGTACCTATTCCCACGAGAAAAGCCTAAGTCATTTTGCATTTGCCCGAAGTTAATAAGTTTTTTTTTAAATAAGTTTGTTACCTTCAAGGGTTCCAGAAGCGACCAATTTATTTTATATGAAAATCCTTAAAATTTTGGGTTTGTACTCAACTTCCAACAGCTTAGCAGGAATTCCAAAATTGTATAACCTATTTTTCAAAACATCATAGCTTCCTGGATAAAAGCTATCTAAATTGACCGACAATATATGGCGAGATGTGTCTCTATTGATAACGCTTCAGATTCGGTACCCTTTTTCTATTTTTAAGAAGTTTATGAAACCCGAAATCTAGTCCCTTTGATTTACTGTTTGGGAAGTTAGAGTTTTTATGTATATATCACCATTTTTAGGAAACCGTCGAAATACTCTTAAATTTTGAATATAGATGACATCATACTTGACTGACAAGATTCACTATTGAGAAGATCAACAGTTTCTTTAAAAACTTGCTTAAGATACGCTTGCGTGATATCGCGTTCGCATGTCTAATGCTAATTGGTATAAATATATTGGTCCTTGCGCATCAGTAAAGCGGTGCATGAATGTGATATTAAGAATGCTGTGTAAAAAACATGTAAAAGTTTACTGTGCCGTGACATTTAAAAGAACCTCAGTATTTATTTATTTATTTGGTGCGTATTCAATTCAACAGAAAAACTGACCAATAACAGATTGGACTCAATGAAAAAATAAAATAATAAGAAGTTAGTGAGAAAATATAAATATAAATATATAAAAAATAATTAAAGTAGTAATTAAGTAAAGTAAAATTAAGTAAAGCAAAAAAGAAAAGAAAGAATCCACTATAAACAAGAATAGAAAATAACATTAATTAGAAACAAAAATTTTACAACGAACCGTATTTTTAAAGATGGCAATAGAATGTGGAAGAGGACCAAGTTGAAGACTGTTACGAGTGCGTAAGAGTCGCAAAACAGGAGAGTGGAAGAAAGTATCAGTACGAGCATACGGTACTTCAAATAAAATGGAGGACCTGATTGGCCATACCGCGATATGAACAAGGATACTAAAGAAGAAGATAGGTAACCGCGACAGATTTTGAACAGGAAACTCTCATCCAAGTAAACGCTGCGCTGCTCAATGAGAAGAATGTTAAGAAGAGATAGACGTTCAGTGTAGGATTTATACAGCAGATTATATTGAAAAAGTAAAGTGCGTGTAAACTTGCGCTGAACTGATTCCAAAGCGTCGGAGAGTTATTTGAAAAGACGATACCACACTTGATTGCAATATTCAAGTACATAACGGACTAGGATAATAAACAAGGTAAACAGTGGCAGCAACGAGCCACGAATCGGAGAAGCACTTCTAGTGACAGTTAAGACATGAATATCGTATTTCAGTTTGCGATCAAATGTGACCCCAAGGTCTGAAAAATGTGCGACACAAGAGAGAATAGTACCAGCAATAGCATAACGAAAGACATGAGTGTAAAGCTTAAGGGAAAAGAACAAAGAAAAACACTTGGAAACATTAAAGGACACCAACCAGAGAGAACATTCAAATAATCCTGAAGGAGCAAAAAGACAGCGGTATTTTTGATCACCCGGAAGATGTTTAAATCATCTGCATATAGAAGACATAAAGTCTTAAAAGCACTGGAAAGATCATTGATAAACGGATTGAACAAAAGTGGTCCCAAGATGGAACCTTGCACTAGACCAGAAGAAGGGGAGAAAGGTGAGGACGACAAGCCAAAGAGGGAGACTACACAAGTGCGATCAGTTAAAAAGAAGAAAATCCAGGAAAGCAAATGCTCAAGGATACTATAATGCTTTAGTTTGATAAGAAGCAACGTATGATTGACACTTGGGCAAAATCATTATAAATGAGATAAACTTAATTGTTGCTGTGAATAGCAGAAACAATTACATGAGTAAATGCAACAAAAATCGTAGAGGTGCAGCGGTCTTTTACATAGCCATGTTTTTGCGCTGCAATGTCACAGTTGAGGGTATCAGATTGAAAACGAGGCGTTACAAAATTTTGGAAAGGCAACGAAGAATGAAGATTGGGCAGTAGTTGGAAGAAAGGTTGCGTTCACCCAATTTAAAGATGGGGAAAATGTCTGGGAGCCTACAAACCCCAATTGACCACCGCCGCTCTGAAAGTAAATAGAGTAAAAAAATACAAGTGGCTGTTGGCGTTTTTCGAAAATGGAAGCTATAAAAAACCCTTTTTACTGACGACGAAATCTTCACCGCACAGGAGAAATTCAATCGACAGAATGATTGGGTGTACGCTTGGTCGTTATTGGAAGCATCGCAAGTCATTCCGTGGGTCGATTGAGTCCTTCATCCTGCGTCAATCACGGTTTGGTGGGGCGTAGCCAATGATGGAACCACTGAGCTGTTTTTTGCGAAAAAGGCGTCAAACTTCCGCAAAAATGTATCAGCAGACGGCTTTGAACCGTACTGTGAAACCTCTCAGCCAAACCATGTTTCAAAACAAGCATTGGTTGTTCCAGCAATATTCGACGCCGGCTCACAAGGCCAGAACGACTCAGGCCTGGCTTGAGCGGCTCATACCCGCATTTTTGAACCCAGATGATTGGCCCTCTGGCAGCTCCGACTTGAGTCCACTGGATTACAAATTATGGACAGTTTTAGAGGGCATGGTCTGTCACAGAAGATACAACAACACTGAATCCCTCAAGCCTGCCCTGGCCGAAACTGTTGAGCTGCGTGCTGCAATAGACGATTGGCCAAAGAGACTCTAAGCCTGTGTAAAGGCGAGGGGTGGCCATTTCGAATGACATTATTTTATTTTATTCTACACACATGTACTAATAATCAATAAAAATTTCAAGAAGAAATCTTTAGCCAATATTTTTCAATTTGAAAAAAACCCGTGTTACACTATTTATGTCCCTATTATATATCTATTTTTATTTTGACCGTACTAGATCACATAAAATTGTGAGGAGCAATTCTTCACGACATGCCTCTTATGAACCGATAGCTTTTAGTAACTGGATTATCATGAAATTCGTCAAAAGTCTCACAATGAATTCTCGTTTATTTTTAATGTTGCGCAAAGGTTCGCTTTTGGATTAAATTCACAAAAATCGACTAAGCAAAGTTAAATTTTAACTCGTATAACTGCTAAAAACGTTGAAAGGCTATTGGCTTTATAGCATGGAGCTAAATCATGCTTAAATATATCGATATCATGGAGCTTCTCATCAATTTTCGAGAGTAGTCTCACCACCAAGTCACATTTCTTCAAATCCTAAGCAGTTATCTATTAGATGAAACTTCGCCCATTCAAATCGATTCATTTGCGTGGCTGATATCACTCGTGACAAAGACATCCATTGCTTGACATTGCTTCGAACATTTTGACGTCAGATTAACTAATAAGGCTTCAAGTGGATCTTCTGAATTTGATGTTTTATTAGAACAAGTTGCTTGGTCATTTGATAGAGCTATCATCCGGTCTGCTAGTGGAGCTATCATCGCATATCATAGCGAGGCGGTGGGATGATTTTATGCGGCTTTAAATATTTGCCAAATTACCAACTCGATACACGAGCAAACTCTTCAAAAATGCGCCAAGGTGCCAAATGTTTTGACAAAAGCATATACCGTCGGCGTTTAAAACGTCATTGTCAAAAATTCCAGATGTCTGTTAAGGTGTTTTACACAGTCAAGTTAGTTATTCAGTTCAGTCTCAATTTCAATCGGACTTTCCGTACTTATAATACCATAGAACTAAGCGTACTGCACTTCGTCTTCCCACTTTTCATCTGATTTGATTCCGAAACACAACAAAGTTGGTAAGTACGAACGTTGGATCATAGGAAAATACTGCCTCTTATTTTTTGACATCATTTATTATATTACAAACCTTTCAATTGCACATTAATTCACTTTTAAAATTATTTACTCGTTCAGTCTAGATTCGTTCATCCACATTAATATGCTTGCCGATTACTAAAACCCCATAAAGCAAAACTCTGCTCAAATATAAAAGAACAACAAATAATAGATAGTTATATCAATAAACAAACATCGAATCAAAACAAGTCCAGGGTATCCACTCAAAGTCGTCGTCGCCTTTCCTCACTTCTGTTTTTACGGTCATTTAAAATCGCAACGATCAACCAGCCCGAGCTGGAATAATATGAAGAAGCGACCGACACAAAGCAGTTAAAGCGAAGAAGAAGAAGAATCTGTGAAAGACTCTCAAAATCGTATTTAGTTGCGGCACAATTGCAGTGAAATTCTACATTGGACCGTACTCGAATGATCCATACTAGCCGGTCGTTTCATGCTTCATTCCATATAGGCTTCAAGTAGTCGTGCTGCTACTGCTGCCGCTACCGCTGCCTCTATCCTCGAAATTCGAAAACTATCCCGAGAAAAGTGTCCAATCATTGTCTAGTGGCTTAAGATGCTAAAATCTCATCTATTGCCCATACTACTCGGTATTAATGTTTATCTTATAAAACCGCTTTTTGGAGTCAGCTTACCATAAGAATCGTTTGAAGCACTTAATTTATGGTGATTAGGCTATTCAAGGTGGCCACTAGTCACCATACTGACCTGACCATACATCATCATACGCTCTTCACTATCCGGCTACTGAATTGTAAAAACCAGTGTTAAGTGCTGGATTAAGGACTTTACCGAATCATATAGCCCTATGAATTTTACCATAATGAGCGAGAGGCAGCCAAGTGGAGTGGCTTGGCCAGTCAAAGGCGGCGGCAGACGCAAAAGAGGAGTAGATGGAGTGGCACGGCGGCGGCGGCAACGACGGCAGCCGCGGTGACGGTGGCGATGCTAATAGCAGTGCCAGTGTCAAGAGTATGGTACTTCTTAAAACTGCCAGAATATGAAATGCAAATAAATTATTCAGATGGAAATCGAAATTTAGAGACAACTGAATCAGATTTTTTTCGAAATGCAAAAAACTATACAATTCATATTTCGTAAGATCGGAAGATTACGAGTGGCAAATAAAGAAACTCCGTTTGCAAATAATTTCGAAGAATTGGCTTATGCGATGAGATGACTAAGAGAGTGCTGACTTGCATCTTGGGCACAATAGAAATTTTTCAATATTTATTCAATTAGAGTAAATTTGCTTTCCGAAATGAAATAAATCAATTCGAGTGGATTGAGTATTTATGCACAGTGCTGGTTTCCGTTTTGAGATTGAAAGTGAACTGTATTGTGGAAAAATGCAGTTTGTTGAGTTTTTTTTTTCTTGGGTTTTGGTCTTTGGTGCAATTATGATGTTTTTATGAGGAAGTTGTATTAAAATTTCGCTTTTGAAAACGTGTGTTTTTATATGATTAGTAGCTTTCTATGGCGATTTAGAACAAGTGAGGAGATAAGTATCTTAAGTGTTTGCAGAGTGAACGAATTTTAGAAGTAAAATGAATTTGTGAAGACACCACAATTTTAACTGCCTTTCCAAAATCTCACCAATAGCATACAATTAGGGACCTCAACACTTACCTTCGATCAGTAATAACTACTGTTTACAAAAATCTCCACTCAAAAAACCCATACAAACTCCCAAAAATTACCACACGTCCTTCAAATCGGATTTATTTTATAATCGACTTGGATCATCTTTTTCACTATCATCCATCTCCAACTCAGTACAATTCACAACAAACCAACAACACGTAGGATTAGCAGTGTTTAGATTTCTCGCTCCGATGACAAATCAACTCATCCGTATGACTGTGTGAGGTCTCCCATCCAATTTCAAAAACACTAAAGATCTTCATCTTCACCAATTTTTTTACGCTGATGCACACACATCTCAGTATTTACTCAAAAAGAAAAATATTTCGAGTGCACCGATCCCAACCGCATATTTGTGTATATAACTAACATAATAGACGCTACCGTGTTCCCTTCGTCATTCTTCAAACAAAACAAGGAATTTCACCTCGAGAAAATGCAATCAAAAACAAACCAAACGAGCAGACGACTTACTCTTACGGAACACACCATATTGAAACAACTGAAGGGATCGGATCACAATTAAAGGGTTCGATTGTCGCGTTTATTGTCAATTAGTTGGTACTTAATTAACGAATTGACATTTAATAGTTAGTTAGCTTTCATGCCCTCCCGCTTGCAACTGAGAAGACAATGAGGGTGGTAGAGTAAATAGATGTCAAGAGCAAATCTTTAATGCATTCAGTTGTTTCGACACCCTTCCGGCGACAAATATGTATTTATTTTCCAATTTCCCGCTTTTCAAGCTTAGTTCAGAGGTCGTCCCTAGGACATTCAAATACATTATCTTATTCGTGCTTTGCCGCTTGTCATCATTTTCTGATTAAATTGATACAAATCGTTTAAATTGATATGTCTCTTGTCCGTGCAATGTGTTTGAGGACTTACCGTTGCAAAGGTTTTCGGTATTGCGTTGTGTCCCCTTGCCAAGGCAACGTCCCTTTGGCTGTTTATTTGTCGGGAAAAGCGGTAAAATCCCTGTCACATGGAATAATATCAAAGCGACAATATCAGGGTATTGGCTCACATTGGGTTGTATCATTGATCAGGGGGTGATTTTTTGAATTTTGTAAAATTAAATGAATCAGTGGAATCCAATTTAAAGTTGCTCATCAATTAATCCAGTGAAGCCAAATAAAATTACCAGTAACTATTTTCAACATCAAATTCAATGTGACTAAACAGATTTATAATAATTTAAGATAAGTTTCAAATTATACACATTATGAAAACGAAATCCATTTCCTAACCAGTATCATACGAAACCAAATCCACCAAACCGTCTAGAACGTCTCGACATGAAAACGACTTAGAGCGATTTTACTGAAAAGGAAGTCCTGCACTCAAGACACAGCACACATTGCAAAGTTTATTTATCCAATTGTAAGTTCCCGAGGGGTTGTATCAAGCCAGTAGTTTAGCTAACCATCATCAACTTGCTCGAAAAGGTGTTGTTCAAGCCATTTGATACACACAAATCTTGCCTGGCCTAGGAATAGTTTGCATATCTAAGGATTTCACCCCATCTAACGGTTTATTACAATATTGTCTTTGAAGCAAAGGTATTGTGGTTCGCATTGAAATAAAACAATAACAGGTAGAATATGGAAACATTTGAGACTTACCTCGACACGCTCCTCTTTAAGATCCACTTTAAGTGCTAATTGTTCACGCAGTACTACGTCAGGATAATGGGTTTTATCGAATGTTGCTTCTAATTGTTCTAATTGTTCTTCGGTGAATATCGTTCGGTGACGTCGTTTCCGTTTCGGTGGCGGACCATGACCTAAATGACTGCCATGATGGTGATGGTGATGTCCTAAGCCACCATGACCGGCAACATGTGCTTGCATTTGTGCAGCTGCAACATGAGCCACTGCTGCTGCATGCATATAATTTGGGTAGAAATTGGGATAGGCAACTGAAATAAAATAGTTTTGTTTGGATCAATATAAGGTTTCATGATTGTACGAAAAAAAATTATAATGTAAAAGTGGTACATCCGCATGGCACCTTCCTTAAATGTATTTTTGTCTGCATTGCAAGTACGTAGTTTTTATTACAAATCAAAAAATTAAAAAATGATATCTTTTTTTGAGACTATAGAGAAGGCTACTACTAAACTTAAATGTTAAAAATTTGCAAGAGCTGACGCCTTAATTTTTAAGTAAATTAACAGCAAATTGTAGCGATTTGTAAATTGAGGAACAGCAAGTCATCTCAATTGTGTGATGAACAAGTTGCTCTAAAAGTGATCGTGAAGACCCCTAGTCGCTCGAAGGATACTAGCGTGCCATTTTGCTAGCTCTGCGCAATTGGGATGAATCATTGAGCAAAATGAGGTGTACTAGCTCGTTGAAAACAAAAGGAGACGCTAAGTGTTATAAAGGACCACAAAAGCATCAGGCATAAGCTGGGAAGACACACTCAGTCGAGACGCATCAAAATGAGTAAGTTGGATAGGGAGCTGAAAAGCACACCCAAAAATGCAGAGGGGAAATGATTCCATCCCAGAGATAGACCCGATAGGTGGCAGACAGCCTTCGGCTCCAGATGTTGAGGAGGCGTATCACCTACACAAGTCTTTAAATGGACATTTAACAAGTATCACTTGACAGAGTCACATTTAAAAAATTGAAAAATGAATTTCAAAATCTCTCAAAATTGCGAATTTTAAGTAGATAGTCGAATTGGAACATCACGGTAGACAGGAAGCGGTTCATATATTTAACTTGTTTTGCGGTTTAATTTAATAATATTTTTCCCTTATACCAATATTTTATTGTCTGGGAAGTACGAAAGTAATAATATTGAGGAGATTCGATGCACACGGACCGTGCATTTTGATTGAGTGATGGAGAGAGTGGAAGGAAGGAGGAAAAAAAAAAAAAGGTTGTTTCATTTTCTTTTAAATATGTATATATATATATATATATTTTTTTTTTTTTACTCTTTAGCCTCCCCTTGAGAACACTTTATGTGAAAGAAATCACAATAAAACTATATATTATCGCTAACAACTCGGTCAGACCTCGCTATTATCTAGGGCTAATTGATAAATGGAACAAAGACTTGATTGTAACTTACCGAATTTTCAACTGAATAGCTCTCATAATCATATCCGACGCTTTCGATTTTAACCCCTTCAGCTACTTTGACGACCCTGACTTGTGATGATAATTTTGACCCAGATATGAATATCACGAGTCAGGCTCGTGGTATAATTTCAAACGTGAATATCACGAATCTGATTCGTTATCGACATTTCAAGTTGAACTAGTAATCCTAATCTAATAAAGGTTCCAGCACTCTATCTCCGCAACTTCGGCTTTTTCCCCCGACCATTCGGGCACATCGCTTGGTTATTCCTATTTTAATGGTATGGCAAAGGGTTAGTTAATGCTAGCTGCGAAATTATTGTGATTCCTTTGGCAGGCTGTTGCAGCCAACAGAGCTCTGTTGAGCCGCCGCCGGTGCAGCATAATTTTCTAAGGACTTTTTCTTCGACTGCCCAGCATGTCTTACCCCGTCAGCTAGCTCAGTCCGGCGTGGTCTATAGGTCAGAAGAAGTCGTTCGAGCGTCTCGATCAATAGCAGGTTAGGGTAGGTGGTAGGTAGCATTGAAAACAACAATAACTACCTACCTTAACCTGCTGTTGATCGAGACGCAAAAAAGCGCACCTAATAATGAAGATGATTAGTGTTAAAAATTAGCAAAGGCGATAAAATGAAGCCTCGACTATATCTTCCATAATGTTGAAAAAGGTTGATGTTGTTTGACTCCTGAATGAAGTATCATGCTTTTACTATTTACTTTTTGAGCTACAAACCTCTGGGAAACTTATCTGTCTTTCATCTTTGTCATACTCTCCTTCGACCACTTACTTAAGATACATATGAACCGAGATAATTCCTTTTTTCACTGAAGTAAATTACCATTATTATTTATTATTATTTGAAACCATATAGCTCAACTTTTTTATAATTTCTGACAGGAGTGTCGCACAAAAAAAATTATTATTAAATTATCGGGTTATTTGCTTATTATCGTATAAGATTCTTGTGAGCTCATTGATAAAAGCCTGGTAAATATTGGCTCCAAATTTACAGTACAAAGTAACACCCACAGGCTTTATATCATTCTTTTCAAATATCTTCAACAAAATTGGCCAAAACTCAATAATATCTCCTAATCGACGTTGAATACAAGTCCTAACGGATCTTCAATATAGTCATCAGACAATAATTTCAAGTTGGCTTCAAATCCGTAATAATAGCCAAATTCAGGCCCCATTGGCACAACATTTATAGCACTTGGAATAGTCCTAAGCAAGGTTCTGTTATGAAGTGGTAATCAAAACTTTCAACAGACAATATAGTAATGAATTAGGAATCCTTCATTGGATTGCTCACTTTCTTAAATTTTCCATAAAGGATGTGTTGTTTTCGATAGAGCTTTGGCAGTTAAAAGGTAGTTCTTTCTGAGAGATCACTTCGAGGCAAATACGGTATTTTTCTTCCTCTGATTCAACTTCGCTGTGCCAAAAATACTTAAATTGCGAAAAATACGTAAATTTTCCTCTGTATTTTGTCACACATTTCATCTCCATGCTCATTGCTATACACTGCCTGCACAGAAATGTAAGATGTCCTTTGATGAAAAATATGCAGGATTCTGGCTCAATTTTTTTTTAAAAAAATCGTTGGATTAGTTCACACGCAACGCTTAGTCCCCGGACTAAACACAACATTCAACCTAAATTATTTATCCCCAGACCAGCCAATCAGGTCGCGGGCTGAATGACATGCTAAATACATGATAAATACATCGATTCCCATTCATGAAATATAAACAAAAGGATACTAAAGCAAGAAAGGAAAGTTTTTAATACTGAAAATCACTACTCATTATTTTAGTAACGAAAAATGTATAGGCTAGTTCAGCTGTGATTACCACTAGGTTAAATTCGTTCTTTAAAGCAATCCCACGACAACCCTTGTACGGGTCAAGGGGTTGAAGCTGAAAGAGAGCTTCATTACAATTTTTTTAATCATTGTGGATACGAGTGTGGAGTGATTAGTTCCACGACTTACTTTACCCCTGATTTAAATCAGGTACCTAATCAGAGCTGGGTGAACTCAAAGCTTGGTGCGCGGACCCTCGTCCGAACCTCGATTCGAACCAGGGACCCCACATGCAAGAAGCCAGTGCTCTACCCACTAGGCTACTCAAGCTTATAAATTCGTTCTTTAACATACCATATTTATAACGTTTGTGCCAAAAAAACGAACATAATGAAGATGATTGTTTTATGGTGGACCAATGTAGTGGCAAAAACCAAGCAAACAAGCAAATAAAACTATTTCAAAGTGGAAAACAATTTTGCCACTATTTCTATAATATGATTGATTTTTGGAATTTAGAATGGCTACGGTTCCTATATGTGGACGTTGTCGCCACTTTGGAAATAGGTTAATTGATTATAAATTTTCATAAAATAAGTGTATGAAGCGTATGGACAAGTATTTTCTGATCACGAAGAGAAAAGTGTAATGAAATTATACAAAATTTGCAATTAATTTTATTGCAATAGTAGTAATTTTTTACCTCATTACCTTTGTAATCAATTGCACTACACATTTTATTACTTTGTTGTGAATTATGTATACATGAATGTCTTTACTACAGCGCAATGAACATGTGTGAGTTGTAGTATGTAATGGAATTGACTATTATTTGCAGGAAAATAGTAAATTTTCATCAAATTTGTAATAACATTCATATTTTCATATGGAATTTTCGGAATAGTAAATTATATTATCCACTCTAGTAAAAATCACTGCCGAAATTTCTCTCCGTGAAACCAGTTCATTATTCTGGTGTTCTCCACTAAAAATGCTAATTGGAAACACAATTTCTTTCCCTACTTTTAGACAGTTACCACCCGCATGAGGTTAAAAATTCCCAAAACATTACCGTAACCACTTCTTCACAGCTTATAATAGAATTGAAAAAAATATTATTAAATAGTGCTTATTAATTAGGTGCCCCAAACTGATAAACTTACATAATCCGAATTCTTACCATATTATAAGCATCTTTAATTTTTTTTTTTTCTTAGAGAAACTTGTCCATTTAGTCCCTTTCCACCCCTTCTTCAATATATTATTCAGTATTAGACACTCTTAAGGAATTATTCTTCGGATAACCCTACCAGCTTTTCACTACTGCAGATTTCATATGGCCTTATTAATCGACTTAATAAATCTCTAGAAGGAACTATGACTGGCAAAAATTTACCTACCTTCCTAACAACATCTATGCAACTTCTGCACAATCTCAATCCTATATGGTTGGCCCTCGGAAAAACTTCGATTCTCTGTTTTTCTACGCTTTCCCGCTAATGAAACCATATGATACATATCTCCGTTATTCGATCTAGATACGAGTAGATATTCGAATAGATCCAGTTATCCGACTTTTCTCTTTTCAATGGAAAACAATAAACCAAACCATACTACGTACGTCCCTAAATAAACAAAGTGTTTTTTTTATTCCTTGTGCTCGACGACGCCATATTATGCATCGCGATGTCTATATATGGCAACGGAACAACGAACGAAGTAGAGGAAAAAAAGTTTCACATCTCCCGAGAGAATCCTTGTAAGTTCCAGTACGCGTGTGTGTTGTGGTGTAGTGAATAAAGGCTGCAGGGATAATATGTAATAAAAGCGGATAGACGGGTAAATTAGATTGCTCGTTGCTGAAGCTCAATAATTTTTCAACCCTTAAACTCTCTAGTTTTAATACGAGTATACGTGAACCAATTTGATTAATCGATTGGCTTGCGCAAGCAATATGCTAAAATAATTTTCAAATTCCTCAACTGATTAAATTTCAAGGAAAATGTTATTTTATCATTTTTTTTACAAAGAGTTTTAAAATTTTAATGTAGGTGTTCATGATAATATTTCACCATCTAATGAACATTGATTATCTATGATTCTTGGAATCTCCAGCGAATTGATAATCTGATTCGCGTTAACCAACTGAATATAACTGACAAAGGATTGAAACTTGAAATAACCTTTTAAATTCGCCAAATCCTCTTCTACTTTCAATCTGGTAATCACATCATAACATTCTTCCTAAAAGTCTTAGTGTAAAAGTACCGAACCCATTTTAATACGCCCTGACATAAAATCGATGAAATGCAAATTTTTTTTTTCATAAAATACATGCAGCCCGTTATACGGAAAGAAAAAAAGCTTCAATAAAAAACATCCTGACAGGAATTTGATTTTCAATCTCCGAAAACACGAATATATATTTTAGTGAATTTTTCTGCTTTTTTACTTTCACATCTACTCGCCCTCGCCACGAATCATACTGATCTGGTGTATGGCTCAGTGGTTTTGCATTAAGCAATATCCTAATCACCCCCGGGGATGATTTAGAGGTTGTACACTACGCTCCCATCAGGCAATCTTAGTTCGTGGGACCGCATCTAAATCAAGGTAACCTTTGAACGTATTCAAGGATTTGCTTTTAAGTAAGAAGGAACAGGACATGAAAAATTGTTGTTGTGGTTGGTGATGGTGATGATGGTAATGTCCTGGATATTTTATTGTAGTCGGCGGTATAAAGTGTGTAAATATGCGAGACGGATTTGTTTTGATAATTCTCATTTTTTTTCCTGGTAGTTGGCCTGGAGTGTTGTAACGATAAAGAGATAAACGTTTTTCATTAAAGTAGGTAGGTAAAGGAATCTTCAGAAGGAGATGAAATTTATCTTGGTAATAGTTGAATATCTGAAGATGATGCTATGGTAGAGAAAAACATTCGTTACGAAAGTAAACGAACGATTTCTTAAATTACCAAGCTCTTTATTTTGGATCCATTGGAGAAAAATTAGAGAGACATAGAGTCAACGCGGGATTCATAATGTTTCGTGGTACTACGGCAATGTATTCTTAGTTAGGTGTTTATAAAACTTAAAACAGCGTGAACACCTTGTAAAGCTTTCGCCAGAGCAAATTGCTTGGCAGCAGTGTTGTCTTTAATCAAGATAATGACCCCCTCCCCCCCCAACCTCATAAAAAATAGTACAAAGTTTTTGGCAGATTTTGGACAAACAAATGCTAAAAAAATCCTGACCGCATATAATTGAAAATGTTTGGCTCTAGAGGATTTCACTAGATTTTTGTTTTGTTTTTTAATTCATTCTATTTTTACCATTCGGCATTAGCCTGTGGATATTGAAATAAATAAATAAGTTCTACAAAATATTGTAAGTTCATCTGAGAAGCGTGAAAAGATTAAGCTGTATGTTTTGAAATCATATGTTATTTTGGCATTGGCAGCTCGTTTGTGCTTAGACTTTATAGCATGCATGATGAATAAGCAGCAAATTTCCGCATAAAAAATCATCGATGTTGTCATTCAAATAACTTTTTCAATGAATATCATTTGAATGTAAACTGTTACCTCTGACTGTACATGCATTTAGCATGTCATTCCGCATCCAACCTGATTGGCTGGCGTGGGGACATCAGGCGACACGATTCTGTAGTCGCCAAGTGGGAATAAATTAGCGGACTGGTGCGAGTGGGGGCACATTTTCGGGTCTGTAGCTGGATATGTATGTAGTTTTTGCGATTCTGCTAATTCCTAATCAGATAAATTTAAGTGAAGTGAAATTTTACGCTAGATGTTTAATAAATGAAAATCATTGCGGATATCAGACACCAGCATTGAAATCAATGAAATTTTGGCACAAGGCTCTTTGGCACACAGCCACGGCAATCGTACAACTGCACTGAAAAAAATCCACATAGCGCCCAGAGCCATGTAACATAGCGCATTATTTATGGTCCCATACGCCATGTACATAGTACTCTGAGCCATGCAATATGGCTCCCAGCGCCATAATCTCAGAATCTACATAGCGCGTGGTCCCATGTTACATGGCGCAGCATTTATGATGCCACACGCTATGCACATAGTGCCCTGAGCCATGCAGTATAGCTCCCAGCGCCATAATTACATGGCGCAGAAATTATGGCCCCACACGCCATATTACATAGTGCCATGAGCCATGTAATATGGCTCATGGCACTCCAATTATAACTCGCAGCCATACTGTGTGAGGGGATCTATAAATGTCAGCAAGTGATACTTGAGTATCGTCGATAGATCGAGAACATTCTCAATCGGCTAAGGGCGCATATTATTGAATGGCTCCTACGGCGACTCTAAATGCAGCCAGCGCCTGTTTGTTGCAAGCAAGTGACTTCTCCGTGTGCTCATTTATGGTAAGTAGCACTGTTTTGACTGATTTGCTTCTTCAATGTACTAAAGTCTTCCACGCCATGTACTATAGTCATCCACGCCATTTACTATAGTCCTTCACGCCATGTACTATAGTCCTTCACGCCATGTACTATAGTCCTCCACGCCATGTACTATAGTCCTCCACGCATGTACTATAGTCCTCCACGCCATGTATTATAGTCCTCCACGCCATGTGTTATAGCTCTCCACGCCATGCACTATAGTTCTCCACGCCATGTAATATAGTCCGCCACGCCATGTACATGACGTGGAAGACTATAGTACATGGCGTGTAGGCCTATGTACTTTTCGCCATGTATTATGGCGTGTGGCGCTATATTTTATCACAATCCCTAAATCGACTATGTACATGGCGCCAAAAGTTTATAAATTATGGCGTCTAGCGCCATGTGTTTTCTCAGTGTAGTTTCACTTATTTCTCCTTCTTGATTCTGTTAAAATTCAAATATTTCGTACAATTCCTAAAGAAATTGAAAATCTAGACCAGGACGACAATTGATCCCTACGGCGCTACGATTTGACGCCGTTTGACTTTTTGTTGTGGAATACCATTGAGAATTGATGTTATGACGACAATTCGGCAACTATTCATGGATCTATGCAAAAAATTGGTGTGACACTATAGTCTTCCACGCCATTTACTATAGTCCTTCACGCCATGTACTATAGTCCTCCACGCCATGTACTATAGTCCTTCACGCCATGTACTATAGTCCTCCACGCCATGCACTATAGTCCTCCACGCCATGTACTATATTCCTCTACGCCATACAGTATAGTCCTCCACGCCATACAGTATAGTCCTCCACGCCATGTACTATAGTCCTCCACGCCATGTACTATAGTCCTCCACGCCATGTACCATAGTCCTCCACGCCATGTACTATAGTCCTCCACACCATGTGTTATAGTTCTCCACGCCATGTGTTATAGCTCTCCACGCCATGTAATATAGTCCGCCACGCCATGTACATGGCGTGGAAGACTATAGTACATGGCGTGGGGCGCTATATTTTATCACAATCCCTAAATCGACTATGTACATGGCCCCAGAAGTCTATAAATTATGGCGTCTGGCGCCATGTGTTTTCTCAGTGCAGAAATGGTGTTCCATAGCTATTCGGAAAGTTCATTTTCTCAGTTTTAAAAATATTTAACGGTTTTCATTTTATAACGATTTTAAAAAGAAATCACTTAATGACCCAAATTATACAAACGGCTCTATTGCATAAAAGTGATAGACTCTATGGCTAGCTGGCTAGAGAACATTATTGCGGCAAAGTGTGGGAATACAGAATATTAAGTATGTGCTAAATACTTGAGTTTTTAGATTTTTAGCCCTTGAATCAAACATTTGAAAAAATCTTATTTTTTTCATTTTTACACTTGCATAAATAAGTGTGCTACAAAAATGCAGCTCACGAATAATTGTGCCATCTTGTCTAGAATTATTTTTTGTTTACATTCTTTTCATCAAGTTTTTTTCAAATATTTGTTACTTGATATTGTTTTAGGCTGTTATAGGTTACAAGTGAAAAGAGATATGAATATTTATTTTGTTCGTATCTAAAAGTTTACGTCTGAATAGGTTATCACAAATAAATGTGGTCTGACTGCTGACATTAGGACTCCCACGTGGCGATTCCTAGAAAAACAAAGATGTATTGGCTCCGCGGAATAAACTTTTTTAATATTGTAGGCCAGAACTAGGTGGAGATATTTCGACTTGAAGCTCAAATTCATTGCAGTGCCGGTGGTTAAAACTGCTAATAAAATATTTCCTACTGCCTGATAGGCAACATTTAAGAATTGATCACCATATTCTGTTTCAGTTGTTTTTTGTTCTGACCAATCGGCCTGTGAGGATTTTCCAAGAGCTTTTCTTCAATATATTCTTTGCACTCAAAAAATGATACAGGATTATATATTATAATAGTACAGTTTTATGATACTAAACAGATTATAATAATCTAGTTTTTCTGTCTTCCACTGATTGGCTGACTCGAAAAATTCAATCTTCTAATGGCATTCCAAGCATATTCTAGGATGTTTTCTTTTGAGAGCAATATCCATTTTTTATAATAATAAAAACATTAATTCAGATTGAATTTAAAATCTTTACTCATTATGAAAAAATTTTAATAGAATTATTTCCCGAACACAATTCCAGGCAAATAACCTTTGTAATAATTAGGGGTCTATCTGACTAAAAACGCACTAAATATTGGTTTTTACGTGCTGAATGATTCACGGTTTACCAAGTAACATTCTACAACACCACAAGAAGTATGCGAGTTGCACCTGGTCATGATGACTATCTTTTTTCTTGTCTATCTTTTCAATTTCGAGACATAAGATATTTCGTTAGTATTCAATGGTTTCGTGGGCAGTATAGGACTTGCCAACCACATATCATTCACTTTAATATCATCGATATTTGTGAAAAAATAGTCACTCATTATTCCTAGGTGACGCTCCCCCTACATTTTCGAAAAAAAAGTAAGGAGCAATGATGCCACCAGTATGAAGGTCACATCGAACAAAGCACTTTTGCGGGTGTAATGAAAGGTCTAACCAGTCAAGAGTCTGCTTACTCAGCGATGCACAAGCGTCGAGGCGAACCACGCAAAACATATGTAGCACCCAAAAATAACTTTCCGAACTGTCAGGAAAATGGCATGCACATTGGGCAACTTTTTGCTCAATTGTTACTGTCAGCTGTTCGTATGTAAAGTAGTTATGAGATATGACTTGGCATATGTTCGCTCATGCACTGTATAGGCACTAATGTTCACACGTGTTTGCGGATGTAAAAAAGTGCCTTTTTTGTTCACGAACCAGTCTGTTTTGACATTTGCTTATGTTCGCAGACTCATGTTTGGTTAGGGCTTAAGTCCCATTAGTCTTTTGTTTATTTATTTATTTTATTTATTTTCAGCCAAACAAGGCGTACAAAAAAACACTTACAATTAATATTTAACAATTTATATAAATTTGTACAATACACAATAATGAAAGAATTTTAAAAATATAACCAGCTTTCGTAGGGAATTGGATAGGGCATTCATGACGTGAGCACCTTAGGCCAATGACAAACACAGCGGTTTTTGCGAGGCGTTTCCCGAGAGGAAAACCGAGTCGGTATAGTCGTGCATTACTTTAGCATTGTGATGACACACACCGCGGTGCGAATCGCCTCTCGGTTTCGGAATCGCGTCGGTTGATGAGAGAAATGACCCACCGACTCGTTTTTCGAGCGTTTTTCGATTTGTTCATTGCTGCGTAGTCTGGTTGAGCTGAAATTTTCTGGATGCATGGATGAATGCATGGGATAGGGGAAGGAAAATATGATACTCTGACGTAATTTGTAACTAAACCGACTCGATAAACGCTTCTGAAAACCGCTGTGTGTGGCAGCCGACGCGCCAAACCGAAGCGTTAAACGCTTCAGTGAAAACGAACTGTCTGTCATTGGCCTTAGTCAGAGCAGTTTTAAACCTAGGTCGGGAAATGGTTGGGGTATAGTGTTTTGAGAAGCTATTGAATATTTTGCAACATCTATTGATTGGCTCATTGGTGGCGTAAACTGTGTGGTGTCGGTATTCATTCGGTAAACGTGTGTGCCTCGTCTGCCTTACTGATTCGTTGAAGGTGATCTTATTGGACAGGGACACAACATTGATCAAGCCCTTAACAACATCAAAAGTAAAGCAAGAGCATATGACTATACTCCGCGAAGATAGACTTGATAGATTTAAGAGATTTAGCCTGTATCTGTATGAAGGTAGATTATCAAATTCGTAAGGAATATACAGATCTCTCAACGCAAAAAGCAAGAACTGCTTCTGCACCGATTCGAGCCTATCGCTATGAACATCAAAGGTAGGGTGGCAGACAATACATGCATATTCGAGCAATGGCCGAACTAGAGCTAAGTATAAAAACTTCGTGACCCATAGGTTTTTGAATTCCTTCGCACGTCTTTTGATGAATCCAAGCTGCTTATTGACCTGTGTAAATTATTATTATATATATATTATTATTAATTAAAGTCTTTGTCATAGTGTAAATTAAAACGCAGCTTTTTATCCAAAGTTACTCCGAGGTCGATGACATTGTCAACATTATTGATTGCAACATTATTGAGGCAGTAATCAAAATTTATGTTACTGTTTTTGCGGGAAAAACTAATGACTTGACATTTACTGACATTAATGTCGAGATTATTTTGTTGGAACCACTGCTCAAGAGAAAGAAGTTTCGATTGAAGGAAAACTGAGCCTGATTTGGATTTAATTGTGTGGTACATTTTCAGATCATCTGCATAAAAAAGGTGAGGGATGTCTGATAAAACTTCAGAAAGATCCGATACGAAAATATTGAATAAAAGAGGCCCCAAGTGACAACCTTGTGGTACACCTGATAAAACTTCGATTTTTTTTGGATAGGATACCCTGAAACTTAACGTACTGCGTCCTATTTCGAAGATAAGAGTCTAACCAGTTTAATTAAAGACCCGAGATACCAAATTTCTATAGTTTGATTCGAAGAATATTATGATCAACGCGATCAAAGGCTGCTAAAGTCTGTGTAGATGGTATCAATTTGATGCCCTTTTTCCATGCCACAGAGAACATCTGAAACGAGAATCACGAGATTGGTAGAAGTTGAGCTGCCTTTTCTAAAACCATGTTGTTGTTCGTTCAGAAGAGGTTCTAATAGAGTTGTGGAGTTTATCACAGATAATTTTTTCAAATAGTTTAGGCAATGCTGATAGTATCGCAATACCTCTGTAATTATCAACTGACCGCTTATCACCACATTTAAAAATTGGGGTCAGATGGGATGATTTCCAGAAGGAGGGGAAAACCCCAAAAGAAAGTGATTTATTAAAAATTAAATACACGGGTGAGATAAGCGACTCCATGCATTCGAGTATGAAACTAGGAGGTAGCAAGTCAGGACCAGGACCCTTGTTGACATTAAGATCTTTGATGGCCTTTGCAATCTTCTCTCTAGTTAAATAAAACTAATTCGCTTTACTCATAAAATCGGCGCTAGTGCAAAGCTGCAGCTGCAAAAATAATTCGCTTTACTCATAAAATTGCCGAAAGTGCAAAGCTGCAGCTGCAAAAATAATTCGCTTTACTCATAAAATCGCCGAAAGTGCAAAGCTGCAGCCATCCAAAAGGGAGCATTATCACTAGACACGATTGTTTATAAAAATAGGGACCAACTTCAAGCTGCTCAAAAGCCCTAAATGCGAGCTGTTCACAAAACATATGATCTTGTATCTGTAGTTAAATCCAATATGAACAGTGGCTAAGATATTTTTGTATGGAATCCTCCCCAGAGTGGACAAAGAAAGGTCAAACTGCTGCGGACGACGCCGAATTGGTAATTCAAAAATTTTGGCTATACTTGCACCCACTGTGGCTGTAGTTTTTTCTGTGCACATATATTTGGTAATTTTGTAAGCTTTTTTTTCATTCATCGTTGATCCGAGTGCTGCGTTACTTTTTATATGGGGTCAAAGGTCACCAAAAGTGACCTTTCCTAAATAATCTCAGTAACGGTCATGTCTTCAGAAAAACAATGTATGACGAATTTGTTTACATGTTTTGCACATGTTTTACATGTATTTTGGCGCCTCTTAAACATCGAAAAACAAACTCACAAACATTCCAAGTCGTCATCAAAATGGGATAATATCAACATACCGTTAAGAAAGAGGATGCTGTTAGTAGCAAATGTTTAGATCAATATATATCAAAAACGGTTATGGTTACAAGAAAAAGTTATAAAATCTTTTGTGTTGGAAATTTTACATTACATATACATTGTTTTTCTGAAGACGTGACCGTTACTGAGATATTTAGGAAAGGTCACTTTTGGTGACCTTTGACCCCGTATAAAAAGCAACGCAGCACTCGAATCGATGGGGACTTTTGACATTTTGTTCAACACGCCAGTACCAAGGTTCACACCAAAATTCAGCTTTCCCCCAATTTTTCCGAATTTTTGCCTTTTTTATGTCGGATATCACTGGACTATACATTTTGCGCACAGATGGACGATTTTTAAAAGAAGTTGAATGATTTAAAAGTGTTTTATTTTTATGGAAGCGAATTGTTTATGCTACTGAAAACTGACCATATATGTCAAAACAATGCTAAAAATAACAGCAATCAAAAATGTTCAAATATGATTTGGCGCCATATACGTTTTCTTTTTAATTCAATGATGAAAAATTTTGATTTGAAAAGAAAATTTTTATAATAAAGTGGAATTCGTACAAGATTCGCTTTTTATTTCAAAGTGATATCAACTTTTGATTTAAAGTGATTCTAAAAAAAAGTGACATTTTTCTGAGTGTTTGCCTGGAATAAAAAACGTAATAACGAATTATTCAGGCATCAATAACCCCTTGAGATGATATGATTTAACTATCGTACAATTAAATAGCTTCCGCATGCAAAGAAACAAAATCAGATAGGAATTATAGTCAGCGAATTATAGTAGGCGCGTTTTTTTGCTCCTCTATCCAGCGGAGAGTAGAATGAGAGTAGAGTAGACGCATTGAAAACAACAACACTCCTACACCAGTGAATTCACTGGTGTAGGAGTGTTGTTGTTGTTTTCAATGCGTCTACTCTACTCTCATTCTACTCTCCGCTGGATAGAGGAGCAAAAAAACGCGCCTAGTAATTGATTATATCTGTTTGAGCAGTTCTCATTACTTTAATAAAAAACTAAACAGCAACTAATTGACTTATGAGCAAAACATGAAAATGGGACTCTTTCTGTAAAAATTTGCAATAGAGTAATAAAGAAAACAGAGATAAATAGAGGCTATATTTAATTATTAGCTGTTACAGGTTATTTTGACATTGATGCATCCAAAATAATCTACAGCAACTAAAAATCGAGGCTCAAATACTTCTCCCCAAACTACTAAAACGATCTGTGCATTCTTATCCTTTTTAACAGATCGGTTTTCGAATTAAAGCTTCATTCAAGTTATTGATCTAATCTCATAGTTATTTATCTAGTCATCCATTATCTTTCTTCACGTAAGCATATCATAACATTTTTAAGCTATACCTATCCAACTTCTAAACTCACCTAAGAAATCCGATGGTGCAGCAAATCCAGAAGCTGCAGCAGCCGCCAGATGACCTAAATGCAACCCCGGATGATGAAGCATGGCAGGAACGCGTTGTGGTCGAACCGGACTTGTCGTTGCACTTCCATCCGGTGACACAGGACTTTCAGATCGCCGGGTCTGATTCGGTTTCGGTGCTAGAATGCTATCGATCGTGAATAAGGACGTCGGTGCCGTTGTTACCGTGGTCGTGGATCGCGAAGGCATATCTGAATCAGATCGGGAATCGTCCAGTTGTTGTCGATGCTGATGGAATTGATGTTGCTGTTGGAACGCATGCTGGAGTCGTTGTCCCAAATATCCACAATTCTGACTATTCAGTAGCATGGCGGTGGTCAAGTAACTCGAATTTACCGATGAACTTAAATTGTTGTTGTTCGTAATGCTATTATTGTTGTGATTGCTTTGGTTATTCGGAAGAGTATTGCTTTGGTGCAATGAAAGGGGACTGGTACGCGGACCCAGCACTGGCGAGCTAGTTTCCACCATTGATGATGACGCGGACGAGAGTGGAGGAGGTGACGGCGACGGTGTCGCAATCGGACTTAGCTCGGGCGTTATTGTGACGTCGTGCCGTTTCAAATACACTGCGGTTTCAGGCTTTGACGCCAAACCGAGCGAATTCAAAGGCCACAGTGAATTCAGAATGTTTGCAGTTTCGATCACACTCACCAAGAAACTAAATTATCTAAACTAGTCAAATTCTCGATTTTGTTTCACTTTCATTTCAAACTCACATAACACAATGCTCACATCAAGCTTTTTTTGTCTAAATATCCTGAATGGAAACCATCTGACACAACAGCTCCGAAAACCTTCTTAATGCTTCGTCAAATCAATTTCAATCACAATGTAAAAACACAAGAATAGACAACTTCCGGGCCATCATTCATTGAACATACAAAATTCAAGCACAATCCAAACCAACGGACATACTTAATTACTTAATTCGATTTAGATGCAGACCGTTCGTGTCCTTATTACCGTTATCGGAAAACACACCATGCAATAGGATTGAACACCCGCTTTTGCTGACTTTCTTGAACGAATTACGAGATCGTTTTACCCAGCAAACAATCCGTTTTGTTGGCCATCCCATACGACTGCATGGAGCAACGGATGAGCAGTGTCAGGACACGCCTTCCATCGAGCTCGGCCAACAACAACTCCACAACGAACTCCATTGAAATTCAACTACAGTCGAAGTTAACGCCTCCATTGCTGCATTGTGCAGAGCCAGACACATCTTCAAACCTTCGCAAACTCGTTCGTAGGTTGCCACCTCTCCAGCTAACTGACTCGATGAGAGTGTATGTGTATTGACTGGCACCCTGCCATCGCAGTCAGACTGACTCGAATCGAAACTGGGCATGAGACGAGGAGACCGACCGAAAAGATGAACGACAAGTAGGCGGATACGGCATAAGATGGACTTTACATAAATCTCCCCTAACTAAGTAGATAATGACTAAATTAATGCCTTTATGTTGCCGAATACATAAACATGAAGGCATGTCGTTATTATCCTGTTCGCCGGCCGTACGCTGTCGTGGCTGAATCCAAGGCTCATCATCTCATCGTCTCGAGTCCCGAAGACTGATATTTCGGATTATTAGCGCCGATTTAGTGCGAAGATGTTGTTGATGTTGGGCTACTGTATGTAGGTAGTGCTGTGGCTTTGATTCTTGTACGAAGAGGAAACTTTTGGGTGGGGTGGGTGGTGGTAGGCCCTACTGAGCTCGTTTGTCTTATTTCATTGTATTGCATATTATACCATAGATAGACGACGTGTTTTTGATATTGTAATTGGTTTAGTTGAAATGAAATATTTGTATTATGAGTGTTGAAATGATCGAGAATAGAAGGAATATTGATAGAGCGTCTGGGATCGTATGAAGATATTACGTTGAAGAAAGTAATAAATTATTTAAAAATGATATGAAATAGTTACAAGTAATATAGCATATAAAAACCCTGCAAAGACTGATTGACGTAAAAATGTATATAAATATTGCGATAACTCTTCAATTTATTTTGATATATTTATTTGCAAAAATAATGATATCTAAAGCTGCTACAGCCGATCTTCAAAAGCTCCTCTAAACGAAATCATCTTGCGGTGAGCATGATATCTGTGGATTGGATCATCTAAAATGAAAACATTTTTGATTCAAAAATTGTCAAATATGATTTGGCGCCATATACGTTTCTTTTTTTTTCAACACTGAGAAAACACATGGCGCCAGACGCCATAATTTATAGACTTCTGGCGCCATGTACATAGTCGATTTAGGGATTGTGATAAAATATAGCGCCACACGCCATAATACATGGCGAAAAGTACATAGGCCTACACGCCATGTACTATAGTCTTCCACGCCATGTACATGGCGTGGCGGACTATGTTACATGGCGTGGAGAACTATAGTGCATGGCGTGGAGGACTATACTGTATGGCGTGGGGGACTATACTGTATGGCGTGGAGGACTATACTGTATGGCGTAGAGGACTATACTGTATGGCGTGGAGGACTATACTGTATGGCGTAGAGGACTATAGTATATGGCGTGGAGGACTATAGTATATGGCGTGAAGGACTATAGTACATGGCGTGAAGGACTATAGTACATGGCGTGAAGGACTATAGTACATGGCGTGAAGGACTATAGTACATGGCGTGAAGGACTATAGTACATGGCGTGGATGACTATAGTACATGGCGTGGAAGACTATAGTACATGGCGTGGAACACTATAGTACATTGAAGAAGCCAATCAGTCAAAACAGTGCTACTTACCATAAATGAGCACACGGAGAAGTCACTTGCTTGCAACAAACAGGCGCTGGCTGCATTTAGAGTCGCCGAAGGGGCCATTCAATAATATGCGCCCTTAGCCGATTGCGAATGTTGTCGATCTATCGACGATACTCAAGTATCACTTGCTGACATTTATAGATCCCCTCACACAGTATGGCTGCGAGTTATAATTGGAGTGCCATGAGCCATATTACATGGCTCATGGCACTATGTTATATGGCGTGTGGGGCCATAATTTCTGCGCCATGTAATTATGGCGCTGGGAGCTATACTGCATGGCTCAGGGCACTATGTGCATAGCGTGTGGCACCATGAATGCTGCGCCATGTAGCATGGGACCACGCGCTATATAGATTCTGAGATTATGGCGCTGGGAGCCATATTGCATGGCTCAGAGTACTATGTACATGGCGTATGGGACCATAAATAATGCGCTATGTTACATGGCTCTGGGCACTATGTGGATTTTTTTCAGTGAAATAATCTCACTTCATTTCAATAACGCTGTATCAAAGTGAGTCAACGTTGTATCAAAGTGAGTCTTGCTTGTTTTAATGTTTTATTTTTCATTCAATGATGAAACATTTTGATTTGAAAATAAAATTTTTATAATAATGTGGAATTCAAATAAGATTCCCTTTTGATTTAAAAGTGTTTCAACTTTTGATTTAAAGTGATTCTAAAAAAATGTTAAGTGATGAAATTTTTCTGAGTGTACGAGACATAACTTATTTTATTGTGTAGCTCAGTCTAATTATTTTGTCTGTTACTAAAATATTTTATTAGTATTTATTGCATATTTTGTTTTCTATGCATCAAGCATTTTGCAGCTTATGTTTTGCAAAATTTACCCTTGTGAAACACATTTATGCCAAAAACATATTCAGCTTTTTAAAAGAGTGTGTCTTTGCTGTTTGACATTTGGCCAACATTTTTTACTCACATCTAACTCAAAAGTATATACAAAAATCCATTTGCTTACTTTTTATCCAGAAAATAATGACTGTGAGTTTTAGTGATAAAACACTAAAAAAAATTATTTTTGTTGACTTTTTTTTACAATTTACATTTTGCTTTTTACTGAAACCCATTTTTTTCTTAATCCACTTCTCATTGACGGCGAAGAATCTTCTCAAATAGAGGTGAAAGTTTAATATTTTATATTTATTATGCCAAAGATACTACAAATGAGGAAATAAATATCTTTACGGACAGTCAAGCGGCGGTAAAAGCACTGATGTCTCACACACACAGATCGAAGTGTATACTCGACTGCATTCAGGCCTTGCACAGACTGGGTAACAGCAGAAGAGTCAGAATCTTCTGGGTTCCCGGTCACAAGGACATTGATGGAAATGAGAGGGCGGATACGTTAGCCAAGCATGAGGCTAATCTCCTCCAGTCAGGATCGATAGACATCCCAACTTCTATCCAAACGATTAAGTACTCAATCGACTCCAAAACGATGCAAGGTGCGACGTGCAGATGTGCAACTCAGACCTGCAGGGCGACCAAAATCATGTGGGGGTCATACAATCTCGCGTTGACTAAATACCTCCTCGAATTACCGCTGACAGACTCCAAACGGCTGATTGGCATCATTACTGGCCATTGTCTTATAGCAGCACATGCTATGAAAATGGGACTCCTAATCAGCGACACCTGTACGATGTGTCAAGAGCCTCAGAAACAATCTAGCATCTCCCGTGTCACTGCCCGGCACTGGGAAAAACCAGACTGCGCTGCTTCGGTGAGCCTTGGCTGGTGGATCTCTCGCACGTGACGGTGCAAAAGCTGAAGGACATCCTTCTGTTCGTGAAAAAGTCCGGGGCTTTCGATGACCGCTTGGGCTGAAATTTCTTTCTCGTGGTCCATTTATCTGGTATCACTATGGACCAATAGGTCTATGTATGATCTTGTGACAGTACAACCTAACCTAATGCTATAGTATCAAATTATTAGTAGCTACTTCGTTTGCAATTTATATTTAAATCCGTAGGTAGAATAAATATCGCAGCATATTTTTTGATGATTATTAGTAACAATAATTTTTTTCTCGACAAATACTCTGCTTAAGACTTACATTCACTATTCTAAGCTCAATCACATTCAAAATCCAATACCATCTGATAACATCTCCTATCTACTATCCACTCACCTACAAACACTTACGTTTGCAACCGCACAATACAATCCTTTTCCTTTTTATTGCTACGACCACTAACCCCTGTTCCACAATCGACAAAATTACTTACAAATGCTCACGAACAATACAAAAATGATCCTTTCAAAGTGATCTGCACAAACTAAATAGGGATTCATTACAGCCAACAGACTTTTTGTTAGATCTCATTATCCTTGTACCACTTGTCCTTAACACTCTACCATTTCGATTTTTGCGAGAAAAGGGCCAATCCAGATAGAGGTATAGGTACATACTTGAATGGGACTTTCTACAGTGATTTTTTTCCACTTTCAAGAAAAGAGGTTACCGTCCCGTCTCTTATGGGATTACAATTACTTTAGTCAAAAAATGGATCATTTTAATTAATCCACGTATTTTTGTATTAAAGATTTACAAAGATTTGTATGCAATCGGTTTTGCAAGAGTTTAAAAATGCAACGGTATTTAATTCTCTTTGAAGTATTGTGGTACAAAGGGACCGACAGAAATCGTTTTTTTTTATATTGACGATGAATGAATGAATTATGCTATGCATCTACGAAATGAATCATCAACTTTGATTCCATTATTAAAAAAATTAAAACGATACAAAAATGGATTCATAAACTGAATCAATATTGCAATTTTATATACTGCTCGCATATTTCACTTGAAATTTGTAGAAAAAAACAAGTCATATACGCGAAATACAGTTATGGAGCAAAAATACTTTCTTCTTGTGAATCAATAACTGAATACCTCGATACGTACACACGTTGCAATATCAATAGCTCTCAGCTATTTTGAAACTCATCAAACTGGTCGAATAGAAAAGTTTCGATAACTTATTCCAACATGCATGCGATTCGTTGTAAAACCAATATACATTTCCCCCTTCCATTTCCGAATTCCATATGAGAATCGAATTGAAATCGAACTTAGAATCTTCCGAAACAGTAGATCAAAATCGCCAATATCCGTCACTAAAAAATTGATGACCACACAAACAGAAAAGTTTAAAAACGATTGATTTCTCATTGTGGTGAGCGGTACGAGGACACGAACACTCAATATGTAGTGTACATCGAATTCTTGTGCTCCGAGGGTAGGTCTTGTGCAGCTCTCGTAGTCATCCGTTCATCCGTTCATAGCTATATCCGGCATGAAGCTGTAAGTATCCGTTTCATTGCAGGCTGTCGTCATAGTCCTCATCCTATTTCGAGGCGCTCAGTCGTCATCGTCGTCGTCGTTGTGGTACAACCGATTCAGTTTCATTGTAAACTAACTACAGCGGTACCCTCGTACCGTTGTATTTACTCAAGATATTTACTGCCATTTCTGCTTGTTCTCCTTGTTGAAAGACTAACGGAAAACCAAACCACCAGAAAAAAAAGTTTAGAAGAAAAGAAAGAACGACAACGAAGAAGTACTTTTTGTTTTAGTTCGAAATTGAATTTTAAATAAAATTGAATACGACAGAGAATAGTGGAGCAGTGCGATATCGTTGCGATTATATATTTGGCGTTTAAATCTGTACGCTGTCTGTAAATTGAGATGTACAGAACGTGAAAATGCATCAGTTCTTTGTACGTAAAAATGCAATACTATTTGTTTTTCAGAAAGATATATATATTCCTATATACGCAGAATGAATGTATTGTGCATTTATCTCGACTATGAAGGATAGAGAAAATTAATAAATTATCCAAGAGCAATTTTTTTAATGCTTTTACTTCTTTAACGCAAAAAAAATTCATTATAAATGATTCCCCAACGAATGTTTTACTTTACAACATCCAATGAACAGTAAACACAGCCTATACGATTTTTATACGTATACATGCGTCAATGACTCGCACTAAGAGTAAAAAAAAACATCTCAGTTTGATTTGTAAAAATGAAAAGTAAAATAATTAAATTTTTTCAAGGGTCAATAATTTTATCCTCAATCATGTATTAATTTCATCCATATTCTACCTGCAAGTAGACAATCAAATTGGAAGCCAACATATTGTACCTCCAGGCACCCAGCTGTATTCATTGGATGCATGTATGTTCATAACTACGAAACAGATCTTCTGGTGCGTTCAACATACGAAGTTGTGCCATTAAGTTCGCGAAATGAGTAGGCAGGTCATGAATGAGGGTAGTTTAATTAAATGTAATGAGTTCACAGACTCGTAAGTATAAATAGTAGGTTTTATTTCAATGAGCGATTACGTTTGCAGAAGAAGAGTAATGTTCACAGTACTATTACTGTCAAATCTTTGGGCATACTACGTCCCATTGTGGTCTTGGCACACTTTGTGTCAAATGCAAAAGGGTTCGTATACTGCAAATCGACAGCCCATCCGGCCAGCTATCGAGACTGCTCTGAAATAAAAAAAGTTGAAGCTGCCAAATTCAAAAAGGACCGCCAAAGGGAACTAGTCACTGCACTCAGAAAAAAGACGCATAGTAAAATCAACAATTACCAATGTTAAAACAATGCTCATAATAAGCATTCAGTCTCTTTGTATATTCTTTGAAGTTTTTTTTCATAAATACAAACAATTTTTCAGAATTAAAACGACCAGTGTAAATTCAACACGAATATAGTAAATATAATGCCACGTTTACACACATGACAAATGTTGGCGAGCGGAGTGTGTAAATGGACACCTTGTCTAGTCTCGCCTGTTTTTTTCACATGCGAAAACATAGAGGGAAGTAATTTGCGAAGTACCTCGACGAAACGTTCGCCATATGTGTAAACGCGGCATAACATGTTCCTATGCGGATATTTGAGTTACATATACAAACCAACTAATCAATTTGTTGATTTAACAAGATGCGCTGTAATTTCTTATCTTCTGTTTGATCGTTTACAAGATCCCTTCAGCATTCATTCCGAGATTCATCAAATGCGCATAAAAGATCTGGTGCGTGCAGTGGAAGCAAATCATTCGGAGTGATAAATAGTTCGGTTTTGTTTTTACTGGTTCATTTCGATTTTATTCATTTAAAGTGGTTATTACCGGTACGTGATAAATCGTTTATTAATTATTATTATCAAATAATAAGTGGTGGCTATGTGTGATCAAATTGATCCTGAAGTAGTTACGGAAATTGTAGTGATAGTGATAGACATGAAAATCATTAGAAATACGCATACGAAATGTATGAAATGCATTTTGAAAATGTATTATTATAATGAATAATAGGCTCATGTTGGTATGACACTAGTTTTGATAAGCATTTTCTCCATGTAAACACTAAAAATTAACATTAATTTATCCTGAATTAATCCTGAATCAATTTAAAAAAATACTATTTATTGCTTTCCATAGCTTAAGGACCTGATACTTACTAAGCGAAACGAATGTGAACATTTTTTTTGTAATTAGCTTTAAGTATGAATATGAAATGAAGTGGTAAATGCATCTTACCTTAATCATTTTTATTTTAATTAGCATGATTATTTAATGAGTGACAATGTAGCCGAAGTGCGGGTACGTTGTACAAATAAAACATGGGTTTTGAATTTAACTAATTCCTGAGTAATTTTGAGAGTGCCTTTGTTGTTTCAAGAATCTACATTGTATATTTAAGACGTTGTTGTTAATATTTTCACCATGCAGCTACATTGTTCGTTAAGATGGCATGTTATAATGATACAAGTTAGCTGTTGGATTTCCTATTCGCGACTTTAAGATTACAAGCTTACCATGTTGATTCAATGGAGAAAATTGTTGATAATACAACTAAAGTACATATTACTATGTAGTAGTTAATTCATAGCGAAAACTCTATGGCGCCAATTCATAGTGAAAAATAGATTAAATAACTACGTTTTTTCCCAATTTTACATATTTTTTTCTGAGTGTGCAGTAATCAAAAACACTGTTCGGCCTGGCGTTTCATACACCAGCCACTTCACAGCTGGAAGCAAGGCTCCCAGCACAAAGAAACCCCCTACCACTTCAGTAAAATCAAATGTCAAAACCAGTCGACCATCAATCGACTCAGTAGTATTTGGTGAATGTCAAAATTTATTTGGCTGCAATCATTTCGCCTTGGATAAACAAATCAAGAAATTTGTTACTACCTTCAAAAGACTTTCATCCCAAGCTGAAAAACGAGATGCTTTTATCTAGCTCGTCCTTCACTTAGCTAGCAATCCGTCCACTTAAGTTTGCAGCCTTAAATATCTCTGCTTTAGCTTCCATTTACAAGAGAAACTTCCTGAATCACGCGAATCCCGACATTCCTTTCTTATCAGAAATCGAGCTCAAACTCCGCCATCGTTTTGCCGTGGATGACTACAAAATCATCCGTGAAGACCTTTCTGAAAATCCAAATATCTCGAAACTGGGAACCGCACTATTAGTTAAAGAGCGGGTCAAAAGCCAAAGACATTTGATCCCAGGAATAAAAGCTACGGAAGTGATCTGCATTAGTTCTCAATTAGGGAATGGTCAAATAGTTTTCATCATATATCATGGTTTCAGTGGTTCTGTGCTGGTTGCAGACCTCAGCTGCATACTAGCAACTGCATCTTCACTTGGGTTGGTCATCCTCGGGTGTGATTTCAATGCTCGGTTGCAATCATGGAACAATCGAATCGACAACCCTTACGACATGGCCATAAGGCAATGGCTGATGCAGAATCCAAACCTTATCAAACCCATCTTACACCAGGAACCTATTTTTCGTAGGTCTTCATCAAGTATTGACTTCTTTCTTGTGTCCCCGAGCCTAGTCAGCTCTCTCCTACAATTCCGCACATACAAATGCCAAATCCACGTCGTTGAATCTGATCATCAACTGATCCAATTATGCATCTAACGAGAACGTGGCCTAGACTTTTTAACTATAGACCCCGAACTATTCATCCATTACGGTAAGATCAATTGGGAACAATTCGCAACGGATGCTGCAACCCAAATTCAAAACCTAGGCCTTTACTGCTCCCGAAATCAAGACTTCTGTCTCTAATTTTTGGCAAGCAAATCAATTGCCGACTCTCGGTTCTATCCTACAAATCCTTTCACAAATCCCCAAGGCCATAGTACCTTCGTAAATAAAGAAACTCTTCTAACCCTGGTTTCGACCCTCTCCTCTGAAAAGTCCTGCTCTCCATCAATACTCGTTTCATTTGAGCCCAGTATCTTTCTATCGTTGTAAGTTCAGATCAATTTGGTGTTTTAGCCTCCTTAGAGGTAAAAGTGACGTGGTTATTTTAATACCACTCCAGTGTTTTCTTAGCATAATGACTTGATGCTAGGTCTGGCCAAGACAACACAGACCCTTCATTCGCTTGTGCAAACATTCCACGATGTAAACTTGGGTATTGATTGTACCTTCCGCTATAAAAATATCACTCTTTAGACCAGATCGACAAATTGCCTGCCACACTATGTACTGTTTTGGAAATTTATTGATTTTCTTCGACTAAAATATCTCTTTCACTGCTCCGTTTGCAGTGTAAAACTCATGGCCAGGAATCATGACATAAGTCTCGTCATCTAAAATGACACAATCAAATTTCGTTACATATTCATCATTTAATTTTCGAGCCCTCGTTTTTGCTACTTTCTCCTTTTCTTCGGATCAGCCTGGAACGTTCTGCACGTTATATACTCTCAAGTTGTAAAGTTTCTTCATTCAATCGATCGTTGACTTCGATGTACCGGCAACTACTACCATATCTCGAACGGAAATGTTGGGTTTGGTCTCGAACTTCCTTACAATTTTCTTCGGTAAGTCCTTGTCTTAGTGATGGGCGATTGCGAGATATTTTAACAATCGAGATAATCGCAATCGGCGCCACAAAATAATCAAGATAATCGCAATCGAGAGAATCGCAATCGATGCGCCAAAACAATCGAGAGAACAATCGAGATAATCGAGACAATCGAGGCAATCGAGACAATCGAGAGAATTGAATAAACATCTCGCAATCGATCATTCGGTCGGTCAAGTCATCGACAATCGGTTGACGGCAATTGAATGAGCCATAAAGCACGTTTCGTTGGCGCAGCCAATAAAAAAATGTTCAAATATTTCAGCAAAAATATTAAGTGTTATTATTTGATCAAACTGCAATTTTTTGGGAAATATTGATGTATAAAAGGATATGTTTATCTTAAGTTAAAATTAAGATATCTTTAACTCTTTGGTGGCGGTGGGCATGTTAGTGTATAAGCACACCAGTATACACAGTACGCTTGTAGAACCGCTTGTGAAGAATAGATTTGAATGGATTGGATATAATATTTAGTAGATTTTTTTACGTGTGCATACATATGGAATGTAATGATCAGATATGCATGGAAATTTGTATGGCTAGCATTTATCATGTATAAATTAAGTCTGATCAAAGTGTATGATCAAATATTATATGAAGTTGAGTTTTGTCATGCTGTTAAGTATGTTAAAATAAAATCTGCTTTTAGATAGTGCAGTTTGAAGGCATAGCATGTATCGAGTATTTTCGTACTTGCGCGTATTTTATTCAAATATTCAAAAAGTTTTTAGGGCAAAAGTAGCTGAAATCGGCCAATTTTGGGTTAGAGTGGTTTCGGACATAACGGGGCAAGATCTATTGCTGTGATATAAACATTTTGGTTCTTTAGGGGAGTTAGGGTTTTTTGGCCATTGTTTGGCAAAAACTGCCTTTACGGCGCTTTCAATGATTGCAAGTGGTTGGGGAGTATAATAGTGATGTTTTAAGGACGAAAATTTTTTTTGTAGGGAACATTGGGCAAAAACGTCGAATTTTCCCAAATTTTTTTTTTACGTAGCTTGAATTCGGGGACCTTTCTGAGCTGTTTCGGGCGAAATGTCCATACAAGTCTGGGAAAAAGTGGCCTGATCATCTTTTCCTTGTAGCAGCTAGTATCTTCTTTTAATTCGCTATTACTCGTTTGACCATTGAAGATGGCGTTTTAATGTCCTTAGCAATCTTGGAATACTTGATTTTGGGATTTTCCACGTATTTGAATGTAATTTGCTCTCGTCATTTTTCTTGTTTCGACTCCATGCTAAAGAGCTCCTAAATAAATGAATACTAGTATAGTTTTCTGTCATTTATATACACTCAAAAAAATTTTGGTTTAATTTTACCCTTATAATAGTAGGAAACTGGGCAGATTACCCTCGAAATATCGATATTTGTCACAAAATTCAATATATCTAGCTTAGAAAGGAAAAATCGGTCTTTTTATTATTACAAGCTAGGAAAAAATTAGTTCACATTAAAAACAATGAATGAAGCTCCGTTCTGGAGTCATTTATTTATCCAACATTTTTCATTATTCTTACGAATAAACAGCTCCCTAATGCAGCTTAAGCAGCGTATTTTCTTAACGCTTTAACATTGCCAAAGTTCGTTTGGAATAGGCTGAATATCACATCTCATAAATTTTTGGAGTTGCATGGACAAAACTCAGGATTTCAGCGAAACAATAAGATAAATACTAATATTTTGGAAAATAAGATTTAAAAAAAATGAAACTATGAACGATTTTCTTAAAAAAAAGAGCTAAGTTACGTACTTACATGATTTTTTTTCCCGGGATTGGGCACAAGGAAAAGTTCCTACTTCTTCCAGATTTCAATTATATCTTGGTTTCTCAACACCCATATCCAATTTTCTGACCGTAGGGGAATGAAAAACTCCTAGGAATGGCATATGATGGTCTAAGAATTCGACACTGCAATTTTTAGGATTGTTAATTTTCTTAAGCTCACTTTTTGACAATCCAGGAGTGCTCTGTGACATTTTCTTTTTACGTTAATAAGGACATGCAGCTACTTACCACAAATTGAACTCATTTCACATCAACAATTTAATGCTTTCGTGTTATAGAGTTAGTTTTATGAGACGTGTAATGATAAAATTGAAAAAAAAAATTAAAATTATCATATGAACCTTTTGTAGTCGCAACAGGAGCAGTTGCATGTAGCTCCTCTCTGTTTCAAGAGTTTTTGCAATTTACTTTTCAATTTTAGTAGCATTACCATTTAGTCCTCAGAATATCGTTTAATTTTCCGAACAGTAGTTGACCCACGCTGGGCGCTGATTTGTGTGAATGAAGTTTAGTATGACTTTGGCGAAAAATGTCTAGAAGAGGTATTTCGTAGACATCAAAACCATGAAATAACTTTTTATTTATGCTGAATATAGTAAGGCCAGATATTAATTGGCACAGACAAGGAAATACCGAATCTAAAGATGAGTAAGTTCAGAAGGAAATTACTTCGCCATGGGTAGATATTACGACTACTATAGTTAACATCTAAAGAAATGTTTGTTAGTTTTTGAATATATAAACATTATGTCCAGGTTGAAAGTGATCACTGAAATATGACAGACATTGAATATTAATTTTGGCTACATATACATGCACACGAAACAGTATATCTTTTTTTTGGAGTTATAAGATAATTCTAAACGAAATACTTTTGAATGAAATTTTATTAATATTGCCGCTACTAAGAAGGCGATGCCAAATGAAAATCGTGTAACCAAACCTGCATACTCATGAAAGAGCGTTGATATGGTAAAATGAAAAATTCTTGAAGAAAGTATTATACGAAAAAACATCCAAGATTATTATTCGGTCACACTTTGAATACTTTTTTCTATCGTGAAGCGGCCAAATCAGCATGCTATTTATCATACACATCATATTTAGACATTCCTGCTTAATTTATTATTGCAGAATTTTACTCGTACATAGTACATATTTTCCAGGAACTCATCCTACGTCTACTAAAAACATTCAAATTTTACTAAGGTCACATTTCGAACGCTTCCAAGCTACATCGTCGTTAAGTAATATCATTATTCTGATTACCCCCAAAAGAATAACATTCGTAAAATATTCATCTGACTGGATTGAACTCTTGCTTAAATAATCAAAAGAAATATCTGACTTCGTAGCAAAATGAGAAACGAATATTACACAAATTGCATGGAGATGAAGAAGATATCCCTTACATCATTCATCCGTAAACACCGGCCAGATTATATTTCGCAGTCGCTACCACCATACTACTACCATCATTCAGCTTTGTCGTCGCTGTCTTGTTTTATTCTCACTCCCCCAATGTCCTGTGAAAGCATTATAATGCGCGAAAATGTACAGATACATAGTGCCATAAATCGGAAAATGTCTCTCTGTGTCGCGATAATTCTGTACACTTTATGTACTTACCAGTCTCACGTCGTACTCACATTCCTCGAAAGACTCCGCCTTGCAGCAAACCAGGAGTGAACGAATAGTCCTGGAAGCTCTACCATTGGTATCTCTGCAATTCTACGTTTCCGTATTGATTTTACGATATTCCACACTCACGCTGACTCCTTACAATTGTCGAGCATCCAGAAAAGCTTGGAAGAAAGTCGACGTTCTGCTTTTCCGCCCGGATCAAGAGCTTGGGTGTCCTTATGCGAAATGGGAGAGGAAGCAAATACGTTGCTCGTCTACTAATGATTGCATTTGCTTATGTACCTACTTCTCGCCAGACTCATTCTATTTTACTTTTCCGAGTTAAATTACAAATCTAAGTGTCAGACTTAATGCATTGCTTCTGATTCGTAGCGGATTCGATTTGACGTGATGGTGAGATGAGAATAAAGCAGGATATTTGCCGCTTTCATCGCGACAAATGGAAGTGATGGTCACAGGCATATGCCCTAGATCCTTTGTTAATTTTGTCGGGATAATAGGGTGCAACGATGTAAGTAGATTGCTCGCGATTTATTCTAGTTAGCAATCCATTATGTGAAGTGGCTTGGGAGATCCTTATCGGAGCTATGACTGTGTGGCTGTCGGGTGCCGGACATGGGATGGTTTTGTTTGAAGATTGAGTGTTTTATGGAGCTGTCGGTTGCAGTTCTTTGGCTTATATTGGTATCTTTGAAATCAAATCGGACTTGTTGAACTGCTTGACTTGTGAATTTCTAAGTGATTCTATTGAAATTATGAAATGATTTTTTTAATAAATTCAGAGAAAATGGAAAATCATGCAACCAGCAATTAATTTACAATTTCATGTAAGAAAGAAATTATGATCAATCTGAAATTTAATTTAGTATCAAGCACATTGCACAAGAAAGAGCCTATTATTATTACTATTATTATTTATTGTCTAAATCAACAGATACAAATCCAATGAAAGATTAGACAAGGAATTAACTTATATATAAAAAGAAAAAGAAAAGAGACTATAAATTAAAACTAAACAAAGTATAATAAGGCGGTGAAATTTAATCATAAGTCAACACAGATATGACATCAAAAATTCAAAGAGTTACTTTATTTCATACGATAAAATGCATCCTCTTAACATATTTAAAAAAATGCGTAACGAAGGCGAAAGAGGACCAATATTTAAACAATTATGCTGCCTAGGCAAGCGTAAAAGTAGGGAGTAAAAATATATATAAGTGCGAGCAAATGGTACGCTGAGGGTAAATGAAGACCTGGTAGAATGTACCGGATCACAAACAGAAAACTGCGCTAAAAGGCGAAAAGATAGCAAAGAAAATGTATGTTCGCGTACTACGATTAATTGCAATTAATTGCAATGAAGCCGTTTTTGTACTCCGTTTTACTGAAAACTGAAAATTTTCCCTCTTTCAGTAAATTTCTGAGCTTCTGAAAAATACTGAAAAGTGTCAAATAGTGTGGCGCGAGTATATATTTTCAAATGTGCGCGGCAAGCAACATCTTTTTTGCGTAATGTTGCTATGAATGTCGAATATTTTGGGAGCGATAATTCATCACCGCTTAGGATGACTTTATAATCACTATTGTTCTCCCAAGAACCGACAACTGACACTTTTGTTTGCCAATTTTCAGGAAATGCAATGAGAGCGTTTTCGTACTTTTCATGAATTTCCCCCACCACATGATTCAGGAAAATTCAATAAAATTCAGTGACTGAAAGTACGCGAACAGACCTAATTTGTTGCAAGAGGGGAAGCGGTGACGTCAGCAATATTTTGCTTGCAGCAAAAGTACAATAATGACTTGCTGCGAATCTATTTTAATATATTATAATAGATTCAGATACGCGAACAGACCTAGAGAATACTCAGCTGTTTAACTGGAGCCAACAGTGCCAAGCAGCATTTGAAAAGCTTAAACAGGCCCTATGCAAAGCACCGATGTTGGCGTATCCCGAACCGCGGAAAATATTTCTCGTGGATACTGATGCAAGCAATATTGACATCGGCGCAGGGTTGTCACAGCCAATCGATGATCAAGAACGGGTGATTGCTTACTTCAATCGAGTACTTTCCAAGCCAGAGAGAAACTATTGCGTCACTCGAAGAAAACTGTTGGGAATAGTTGAAGCTACCGAACAATTTCACATCACATCAGCCAATAAGTCCCGATGCTGTCATATAAACAGTGCCAGCTCTTAACAAATTCATACTACGAGGGGGAACCCAAAAGTAATGAGACTACTTTTATAACGGTTTATTTATTGCAGATATTTACAAATAATCATTTATCGCCTTCAAAGTACTGTCCATTAAAAGAAATACACTCGTCCAATCTTTTTTTCCACTGACTGAAAACAGCCTTGAAACTCTTCAATTGTGATATTGTCTAAATCACTCATCGAAGCCATTATCACCTCTTCCACAGTCAGAAATCGCCGCCCCTTCAAACAAAAAGAAATCACACGGGACAAGGTCAGGAAAGTAAGGAGGCTGGAGCACGAGTGTCATGCCTTGTGATGTCAGAAATTGGGGAATTCGAAGAGCTGTATGCAAAGGTGCGTTGTCGTGGTGAAGAAGCCACTCGCCCGATTCCTATAATTCTGGCCTTGTCCTCCACACTCTCTCTCATATACGTCCAAATAAAACTCTTGGTTCACTGTCTGACCTCTTGGGACAAATTCCTTGTACACGATTCCCTTGATGTCAAAAAAAAAAAACAGATCTACATGGTCTACACATTCGATCTGACCTGCCTAGCTTTTTAGGACCGGGTGAATTTGAAACCTTTCATTGACTGGATGCCTCCTTTGTCTCGGAGTCTTAACTGTAGCACCAATTCTCGTCCCCTGTTATGATCCTAAGACAAGAAGTTACGATCACTTTAAAGCTCATTTTTCAGCTCCTGGAACACAATCAGTCGGTTGTTTCTTTTTCCGTAAGCTTTTTGGAGCATTTCAAGTGATTCGGCGACCGTTTTCCCTATTAAAAAACAAAATTTCAAATAAATTCTTTGTTCTTTAAAATTAGACATGATTATTTCGACCGTGAAAAAATAATACTTTACAAGAAAAATCAGGTGGACAGAACAAAAGCAGCTGTGGATAGCAGATAACGAGTTAGTGACTGGCAGAGATATAATAGAAGAAAAGTGATCTCAGCTATCAGCCCACCTTCCCCCATATAAGTACACTGAGAGCAGTTACGTTACTTTTGCGTCCCCCCTCGTATTATTGCAAAATACCAACTTTCAAATGATACGTGTCAAAATGTCATGACTCACCCGCGAAGGTTATTAGTTATTGTTTGTCTTAAACCTTTTGGCGGCGGCGGGCATTTTAGTGAATTTTCAGGTACTCCTATATTTCCAAGCAGTGTAAGTTTTTGTTAAAAAAAGTATTGGAAATGAAAACTTATTATGTTTTTAGCTTGTTTATGATAAAGAATTGGAAATTTTGAGCCTTGTGTAGGTGCTGAGTGCCTAAAAGTAGGCAAGGATTGTTTTTCAAATTTCGACTTGTCATTACTTCTAAGAAAAACAATGGATGATCGTGAAATTTTCAGAGCGTATTGATGTGGAGTAGAATTTATCACACATGGACTTTCAAGACTGTGCAAGCAATTCTGTAGCTACAGCAGGCTCCTGAAAAAAAATCCTTCAAATCATTGACCATCCTGAAAAATTGTTGATTTTTGAAAATAAATGCAAATTATTGATAAATTTTGACTTTTGCCCAACAAGCCAAATAAAAATTTTCAAAATTCCGCGGTAAACAAGAACGGCAACCCGTGATCAAATTACCTCTATTTTCAGCACTTAAAACTTCTGTTCACGAGAACTAACGATCCGATAATGCGATCAATATGAAATTTACAGAACATGTTGGTATCAACTAGGTCCAGGTCTGATAGGAGTGATTTTGAAATACGGGCAACACTGTGGTATTGGTACCTTTTGGAAAAATTAGTATAGGGTCGCCAGCTATGGCAATTTTCGTCTCCTAAATATTGTAAATTTGCTCAGGAAAATAAAGGTCTTTTCCCTTTAAATTCCGATGCAGTAACGAAATCAAAAAGAAATTCATGTCATAAGTGGATCTTGTTGCATTTCTAATTCTGTAGGAATTTCGTTGAAAAATCGTGAAAGGGCTGCCAGCTATGATGAATTTCGCAATTTATTTACATTTCTTTATCGAGCGATGTTGTCATTAAATTTCCAAATGGAAATGATCCTGCAATGACAATTAACAACAAATATTTACGTTTCAAAAATTTAAAAAGTTTGGACGGTGGTAACCTTAAAATTATAGTCACTCCTATAACTTACAGCGCAGCCATTCAATCGAAACGAAATTCATAGGGTGGTTTTAACACAAAGTGAAGCAGCTATGGCACTAGCACATGATTGCCAGCACCAGACAATTTCGTAAATATTTCACCAACAGATGCATCCATTTTGTATTCATAAGCAAAGCATTTACAATAAAATAAGCAACCGATATTTAAATTTTCCGAGTTTTGGAAATTTTTCGGATAGCAACCCCAGACATAGTTTAATCGCTGAAACTTTCAATGATATCATTGGATGAAAACGAAATTCAAAGAATAGGTTGATTAAGCACGAGTATGTGATGGTAGATTTATTGCTGCTGTGTTGGACAAATGCTGCCAGCACTGAACATTGTCATCATTTGTGCTATAGGAAATGCTGTCAGAAAATGATATTTGTTCCTTTGAGCAAGAAATGGTTGATATGATACTACAAAGAAGGGTATAACGTCTTCACACATTTTTAAATCCCTCAAAGATAATTTCTTCGAAAATTAGTTTTCTAGCGGTTCTGATGCTCTAGACATTGTTTTTTATTTTCAAAGCAATGGTCAATGGGCTCTGAACGCCCAAATGAGATGGCTTCACCGCAAAACATCAAAAACCAATCATAAAATGAAGTTACAGAAAATAGCTGACACCGTTAAGATATCGTGAAAAAACGCGCCTCCATGCTTTAAAAGCAGACGCTCTACGGGATTGGCTACTAACCACTACAATAAATGCGAAAAAAAGAAGCGTCGTCATTGCACGTCTTTTTTTCCTTAATACGGAGTGAAAAAGAATAAGTAAGATAACGACGATACCTATTAATTATTATGATCTAGATTCTTGCCTGTAAAAATTATAATCCCATAAGAAGCTGCTTAACCCTTTTTAGAGGCACGCGATAATACCCATAGGCGGTATGTTGCTCACTGTCCTTTCTTCGACCATGACCAAATGACCAAGCGTTAAACTTAAGTGGCCGGTACAAGGATAATAAGATCTAATAAAACTGGTGTTAGTCGTAATGAGACCCTTTCTTGTGCGGCTAGTTCCTTTCATTCGGATTTTTACTTTCACAGCGGGAGTAAATTTACCAGTCAGTCGGTCAAAAGATAGCAATGATGGAATTAGATTTCAGTTGTGAAATGCATTCAATTTGAAGATACATGCAAGGAGCTAAAGATAAGATGCTGTGCCGGTACTGAGAACAAGATTAAATTAGTCAAATATGAATATGGATTTGGGCTAAGTGGCTTGACAATGTGAACCAATTTAAATATTTAGGATTACAGTTTTGAGTGAATGCTAGGCGGTATGATGAAGTTCGTAAGGTTAAACGGTAATCTGAGAGGAGGATAAATATGAAAGAAAAGCAAGCGGAGAAAGAATAGGAATAATGCAAACTATCACTGATTTTCAATCTCATTTATTCATTTGCACAAAACTAAATACAACACATCTTACAATTTACGAAATTTATCGAAACATGATTTAAACGCACTACTGCTACTATCTAATGATGACCACCACTGGATGACTTGAATCCATGCGAATGTTCTTCTTTCTTGCCGCCCTTCTTCTTATGATCCTCGAACTTATCGAAGTGACTTTCGTGGCCATGTTTCTTCTTGTGCCCATGATGATCATCGTCGACTTTTCCTTTTTCATAATGACCTTTATCTGCCTTGTGACCCTTCTTGTGGGCAGACTCTTGATGCTTTCCTTTCTTGTGTTCGCCCTCTTCCTTATGATGGTGCTCTTGTCCTTTGCCATGTTTCTTGTGATGTCCTGCCTTATGCTCGTCATCGTAGAACTTTGTCTCTTTATGATATTCATCTTTGTTCTCTTTCTTGTGATAGCCCGTCACTTTGGTTCCTTTGCTATGGCCTTTCTTGTGTTCATGCTTTCCACCCTTACTACCTTTAGCAGCTTCTTGGTGCTTACCATGCTTTTCCTCTTCGCCGAAATGTTTCTTCTTCTTGCCGCCTTCTTCCTCGTAGTGATGTTTATGGTCATCTTCGGCATGCTTCTTCTTTTCGCTTTTTGTGAAATGATGGTCTTCCTTGTGTCCTTTATCACCTTTATGTCCTTCGGAATGATGAAATTCTTCTTCCAACTTTTCGCCTGCTTCCTCTTCGTGACTTTCCCGTATTTCTTTCGCGTTCAATCCGACAATCAAGAACACAAAAACTAGAACAATCGCGAGTGATTTCATTGTTTTGGCAGTGTTCCACTTCTTACGCTTGATCCGTTTTACTGACTAACTGCAACTACAGTCGTAGCAAATCTCTTCCGAGTTATTTATAGAAAATATACCGGTACACGATATCGTCTGAGAGTGGACTAGAGTTGCTCCAGTATTTTATGCTCCATCGCGTCCGATGGCGAAAACAATTATTGATATTTCAGCTTGGCGTTGTTTTTTTTTGCGGAAATATTATTTCACAACTGGCTTCGTGTCTGGCCTGTTTGAATTGCAACAGTTGATCGGCGAGAATGAAGATCGACCAGCAAACCACAAATATAAGATCTGTAGAGATTGAGATTACATATTTCAGACACGTTTTAATACCATTAAAAATTGTACTATCTCATTAAGTCCAGTTTTATAATATGCTTTAAAATCATTCGAGAGCTGTTTACAGTTGCTCTGAATAGAAATTCAGCGTCAACCTTAACACACAAACTCACAATAAAAAAACATCTAAACGCAACTTAATTTTTGAAAATTTTCACACGACTCAAGTGTTCTATATTGTTCTTAATGGCCCATGTTAAATAAATTCAAATTTTTGGACACTTCAACTATAATCTTGCGTCAATTATTGCTATCCTACATCAATTAAAGAGATCTTCAGAATCTTAAGAGCTATATGTATAACACCAAGGGCTTTATGTACTAATTCCAGTAACACTTTCACAACCTTCGAGTGAATTGCTATAATATTATCGTGGCTGAATAAAATTTTATCTTTCATACATTTTTTTTCATTATCACTGGATGCAGCTCAGTTGGTCACAATGACAGTCTTATATGTACTAGCATCTGCTATGACAAAAATATACATCTGTATATTAGGAACTACATTGCTTTCATTGAAACACCGGATGATACCTATCCCAAATTAGTATACAAACTAATAGTAGCTACTACTGTAAAAAGGTGGCAAACGTCAGAAGGTGTTTCCCGTGTCAATGATACGGTAACATTTCCTAATATTGTACCAGGTCGGACGACGCGTGGACCAAATATTCTGGTGCTTAGACTGCACTTTCGAAAATAACAAATCCATCAGCCGTTCGCTAATACATTAGAGTGAACGAAATCATTGAGTTGATAGTAAAGACCATGATAGTAAAGACTGTCCGGAGTATAGCTTCTGAAAAGGAAGACTAATTATTCAACCTTGAATTCTTCAAAAGCCCATCTTCACTAAAAATATTTTACGTCAACATTAGGAGCGTTTGAAATAAATTCGGAGACCTTTAAGCCACAGCGAAAGCGCTATCAGATGCGGATTTGATTATTTTAGGTGAAATCTTGTTCTATGAGAA